>CM046879.1:543643932-544893932 GCA_025667525.1 Glebionis coronaria | reverse complement strand
AAAAGAGAATAAAAGTTTGAGACTTGTTTTGGGCAGGGGCCGCGCGAACGCAGGCCCTCACAGCAACAAATTATGACGTAGGTTCGACCACTTGGGTTCGAACACACGTCCTGCGCGAACAGGTAGGCCGCGAACCTTCTTGATCATCCATTGGCTAGGTTAATGTATGAACCAATGGCATATTGTGCACGTAACCATACACAATCGCAGCCACAAAGCTGTCTCCGTGTCCAACGGTATCCATTACGTTCACCTGTTACAGAAAATTTCCATTTAATTCTGTCATATCCAACCAATATTCGATGACATGTTTGATGGAATGACTACAAATAAACAAAGCAAAAACAAAGTCAGCATAGTGAGAAATCCAAGCATCCCACATCGGCTGACAGAGTGAAGTTGAAGGCATGGAAAACTGTATAAAATGGGAAAGAAGCAACATGAATACTCACTTACCTGGATGGGGTCAATGGGTGATCAAGAACGCCCATGGCCTAGGTTGTGAAAGTTTATGGACTTTAAAATTGATAGTTGAGATTACGGGATTGCACACATTACGTGAAGAGTTAATTTATTTATTAAATATATTTATTATATTTATTAAATCAAACTGTAGCTAACGATCGTTAAATAATTAAAAGTTAAGTTTTAAACGATCGTTATAGAATATTAAAGAAGCTAAAAGAAGGTGTCGAAAAGTTCCGGAAACCCCCTTTTAGCACATGTATATCCGGCCTAATAAGAGTCAAAGGATAGGGATGAAAAGTTTTAGGCTTTATCTTGTTTAAACCTTGGAAGATAAGTTTCCAAGGTGTATATAAACAAACCTTAAGGCCTCATAATTTTTCACTCCATATTCTTCTTTTCTTGCTCTATACCGCCGGCCATATACACCCTTTTTAGGGTTCATCTTTGATTTTCTAAAAGGTATTTTAGATCTAGTCCTAGCCCCTCTCTAGGGTGGTTGGGTAGATCTTCCATAGGCTTGGAAGGCTCGGTTCTGTTCGTGCTAGACTCACGATTAAATCATCGTATCACGTGTGTACAAGATCGTGGTGTGATCTTATTTTAGATTACATCCTGGTGGTGTTCTTGATTTATCTTTACCGGTGATCGTTCTGCTAGGATAAAGGTATGTAACCCTAGCCTTGATTAATTATAATTGTGTTATACAAAGATCTTGTTAATCTGCTTCCGCTGTATGCTCTTTGATCTATGTTAGGGTTTTTATAATTGTTATGATAATCATAAACCTCCAGTGGCATCGAGAGCCGTTTTAACATGATTTTAATTATCAAGATCTAAAGGTTTTAACTAATATTGATTTGTGTTAAAAATTACATGTTGTTTTTTAGGTTTTATAAAAAAAATTTAGGGTTTTGTTTTGTTAGAATCGGCTATAGCCGAATTTTATAAAAAAAAAAAAAAATTTTTTGTAAACCCTAAAAATACATGGTAATTAACTTTAGATGTATGCATGAATTAATTGTTATGTCATGTGTGGTTACGATCCGTAGTAGTTTTTTTTAATTGTTAAGAGAATATGGAAGATCCGTAATAAACATGCATGTTTTTACGGATCATATAATTTTGATTGCTATTTGCTTTATTTGATTCAAAGTTTTAAAATTAGGGAAGACTTTTTATGTTTATAAAAACCCTAGATTTGATGTTCTTTGAATAAATTGTTATGCATGTGGCTATTTGATTTAGTTTTTTTTGTACTACTTGTTTTCATGCGTTTTTAACATTGTATGTTGTAAACAAGGGTAATTTTTTTTAAGAAAAAATAATATGGACTAAATCCTATCAAAATTAATGAATTGTTTTGAGATCTAAATTACATATGATTTGTGTTGATTAGAATTGCAATAGCAACTTAACGGCCTACTCAATAAGATTGCACATGAAGGTTTTACGTTCTTTAGATTAGTCGACTTAATTGAGTTACTCAGTGAGAACTGGAAACTTAAGACATAAAGAAGGGATAAAACATGTTTACAATGCAAATGTTTTGGCAATGTAAATCCCTGACATATCTAGAAATTGCAATATGATTTGGCAATTATTGTTCGACAAGTTACCGTGTTGAATACATTTGTCACTAGCAGATCAACTGATGTGATAAATCTATGTCAATATGGATTCTAGTTTTTCAAGGAAAATACTATGGTTTTATTACCGGGGTAATTTTATTTTCTTGAATTGTATTATCGAAAATACTAATGTTTGAACTTATTTCTGTAGAAATGGCTCAACCCGAAAGCAATCTGACAATAAGCTCGGCGTTCAAAGCTTTCTTTGAACGGCCTGAACTTACTGGCCCAAATTTCAATGATTGGTACCGCTCACTAAGAATTGTTCTGAGAGCAGCGGGTACTATCAATATCTTGGAAACTCCTTTTCCGGAGGATCTTGCTGAAGATGCATCTGATGCGGAAAGGCTTCAACACGCTGCTAACGTTAAGAAGCACCATGAGGTGACTGCTGTAATGTTAGGGAGAATGGCTCCATCACTTCAAAGGAAGTATGAGCTATTTCCTCCTAAGCAGATGCTTGATGAACTCAAGGCAGTGTATGAAACGCCACAAGCTGTAGAGATCTATGATCTGGTTGATGCTCTACATAGCTGCAAGCAAGCTCCTGGAAAGTCCGTAAGTGCACATTACATGGAGATGAGGGGTTATATGGAACAACTCATCGCACTAGGACAACCCTTCGATCATAATATGGCTATTAACTTGATCAATAGGTCCCTTAATAAGGACTTCGGTGATTTCGTTCGTAACTATAATATGCATTGCACGGGGAAGACAGTTAATGATTTGCATGCAATGCTCATTGACTTCGAAAAGGGTTTGAAAGATAAGGCATCCACTGCTACTCCTCAAGTACTTTATGTACAAAAGGGTAGAGTGTCGAAACCAAAACCGCAAGTGAATAAGAAGCAGAAAGGCAAAGGCAAGGTTGATAAGAGCAAGCAAGTTGCGACTACATCAAAACCAAAGCTAAACTTTGCTAAGAAATCTCTGAAAGATGATACTTGTCACTACTGCAAGATGACTGGACACTGGAAGAGGAATTGCTCTCTCTATCTCCATGAAATGGCAGAACATAAGAAGAAGGCTGAGCAAGTTGCTGTAGCACCATCTTCAGGTAACTTATTTATGATAGAGTTATTTAATCTTTCATACAAATCAAACTCCTGGGTATATGATACGGGATGTGGTATTAATATTTGTAATACCCTGCAGGGATTTGAGTTGAAGAGGAGACTTACCTATGGGGAACAATTTCTGCAAGTGGGCAATGGCGCACAAGCAGCAGTTGAAGCTATAGGAATATTTAAATTAGTTTTACCTTCGGGTTTAGTACTGTCTTTAAATAATTGTCATTATGCACCTACAATTGTTAGGGGTGTTATTTCCTTTTCTAGTATGTTGGATCTTGGATTTACTCACACGATTGATAATAATAGAATTTATGTTTTCAAAGATGGTTTATTCTATTTTGATGCAATTTCTGTGAATGGTGTTTTTGAAATTAACATGCATGATATAAATCCCAAGAGGAAAAATAATTCTGTTTTTAGCATGAATAAGAAGAGTAAGTTAGACAAGAACTCTTCTTATCTTTGGCATTGTAGACTTGCCCACATTGGGAGACTCGCATACAAAAGCTTCAACGTAATGGGCTTTTGGAAAGTATCAATGATGAATCATTTAATAAATGTGAATCTTGTATCTCTGGAAAGATGACCAAGAAACCTTTTAATAGCAATATTGAAAGGGCTACTGAGCTACTTGGTTTAATACACACGGATGTGTGTGGACCACTTAGACATGTGTCAAGGAAAGGTGCTAGCTACTTCTTGACGTTTACGGATGATTATAGCCGTTATGGTTATGTTTATTTACTTAAGCATAAACATGAGGTATTTGAAACATTCAAAACGTTTAAAGCCGAAGTAGAGTTACAACTGGGAAAGAAGATTAAAGCTCTTCGTTCTGACCGTGGTGGTGAATATTTAAGTCAAG
The DNA here is from genome assembly GCA_025667525.1 of Glebionis coronaria. Classification (NCBI taxonomy): domain Eukaryota; kingdom Viridiplantae; phylum Streptophyta; class Magnoliopsida; order Asterales; family Asteraceae; genus Glebionis; species Glebionis coronaria. The sequence continues at coordinate 544,889,895 of CM046879.1, read as the reverse complement.
AGTTTAAAGATTATTTAAGTGAGAATGGAATTGTTCAGAAACTTACTTCTCCGTATACTCCACAACAAAATGGTGTATCTGAAAGGAGAAATCGTACATTATTGGATATGGTACGATCTATGTTTAATCTTACAACTTTACCATTATCTTTTTGGGATTATGCTCTTGAATCTGCTGTTCGTATTCTAAATATGGTTCCCACAAAGAAGGTAGATAAGACACCAAATGAACTATGGCATGGCAAGAAGCCATATTTGTCTTATTTGAAAGTCTGGGGTTGTGAGGCGTATGTGAAACGTGACTCTGGAGATAAACTCCAACAACGCTCAGTAAAATGTATCTTTGTAGGTTACCCTAAGGAAACTATGGGTTACTACTTTTATTATCCGGCTGAGAACAAGATAGTTGTGGCTCGGTATGGAGACTTCCTTGAAAATGATCTTGTAAATCAAGAATTCAGTGGGAGAAATTATGATCTTGAAGAAATTCAAGAAGATACATTGCCTTCTGAAAATACTAGCGATGAAATTCCTGTAGAACCAGAAAGTCTGAGTGTTCCACCGGAATTAATTCCTCCACGTAGGTCTCAAAGGGCTATACGTGCGCCGGACAAACTATGTCTATACATAGAGGATGATGAGGAGGAAGTAGGGGATCTTGGTGAACCTGCTAACTATCGATCCGCAATGTCTGATCCAGAAAAGTCAAAATGGATGGTTGCGATGAATGAGGAAATGAAATCCATGGAAATCAATGATGTTTGGATTCTTGTGGACGCACCTAAAAATGCTAAAGTAGTGAAAAATAGGTGGATCTATAAGAAGAAAACTGACATGGATGGTGATGTACAATCCTATAAAGCACTTTTAGTGGCTAAAGGTTTTACTCAAACTTTTGGCATAGACTACGAGGAGACATTCTCTCCTGTAGCAGACTTGCGAGCTATTAGGATTCTCATAGCTATAGCAGCATACTATGACTATGAGATATGGCAAATGGATGATAAAACTGCCTTCTTGAACGGTCGCTTAGATGAAGACATCTATATGCAACAACCGGAAGGGTATGTTGATCCTAAATATCCAAAACGCGTGTGCAAACTTCAAAGGTCTATTTATGGTTTGAAGCAAGCATCACGTCAGTGGAATAAGCGATTTGATGAAGAAATCAAAAAGTTTGGATTTATTCAAAATCGTGATGAGCCATGTGTATACCGCAAAGCTAGTGGGAGTAATGTAGTGTTCCTAATTCTATATGTCGATGACATATTGATCATGGGAAGTAACATTCCAAGACTTAAGGAAGTTAAGGATTATCTTGGTAAATGTTTTTCTATGAAAGATTTGGGAGATGCTGCATATATTCTGGGAATTAAGATCTATCGAGATAGGAGTAGACGGTTAATTGGTCTTAGCCAAGATGCTTATATTGATAAGATATTGAAGAAATATAACATGCATAACTCTAAGAAAGGTTTCTTACCAATGGAGGTTAAGCATGAGTTAAGTCATGAGAAAGATGCATCATCACCTGAAGAGGTGGCTTACATGAAGAAGGTACCTTATGCTTCGGCTGTAGGATCTATTATGTATGTTGTAAGATGCACAAGGCCCGATGTGGCGTTTGCTCAGAACTTGGTCAGTAGATACCAACAGAATCCAGGGAAGTCCCACTGGACTGCTGTTAAGCATATTCTGAAGTATTTGAGAAGTACGAAAGATATGTTTTTGGTATTCGGGGGTAAACCATACACAGAATTGAATGTAACAGGATTCTGTGATGCGTCCTGGCAATGTGATAAAGACGATACGAAGTCTCAGACGGGTTACGTGTTTGTCATCAATGGAGGAGCAGTTGACTGGAAGAGCAGTAAGCAGAAAACCATTGCTATGCATGCGACTCAATCTGAGTACATGGCCGCTTCAGAAGCTGCAATGGAAGCTGTTTGGATTAGGAAGTTTATTGGAGATCTTGGAGTGATGCCTTCAATTAAAGAACCTATTGATATATATATTGCGACAATTCTGCGGCAATAATATTCGCCAATGACCCTGGAGTCATGAAGGGCGCCAGACACTTTAAACGTAGATATCACTACGTTCGAGAACAATTGGAAGCTCGAGAAATAAAATTGATAAAAGTTCATACAGATGATAACGTAGCTGATCCTTTTACTAAGGCTTTGTCTAGGCCAAAGGTAGTTAAGCATGCCAAGGCAATTGGGCTGCAACTAGCTAGCGAATTCATGCAATAAATCTGTTGATTAGTATTTGGATAAAGGATGTAAGACATTATTAAATTGATGAAATAAAGATTGGGTTTCGTTTATTTTCTGTTATTTAATTTTGTATCCTATTTTACATGTTTTAATCCGTGAGCATTTTGATGTTTCTAAATGTCCGTTGTCGATTAATAATATGGGAATATTATTAAACTAAGACAATTCAAAATGGTGACAGAGTATACTTGGAAGTATATTGGTCAATTTTGGATGATATTTGATGGATCAAATATTGGACTTATCCCAACTATGTGATTTTACTTTATGGATCTTTGTCATTAAGTAAATCATAAATAGTTATCCTTAGACCTAAGATACCAGAAAACTGCATTGAATGTAGTGCATTTCTGTAAGGTAACCTAACGCTAAACGTAACTGGTAGTCATAAGGGTTATTTTCAGAAGTGTTGCGAAATTCATGTGTTTTGCTTGTAGTCGAAATGGGATTCGTTTCCTTCAAATTATTATTTGAAGTATAAATACAACTGGGCCCCTCGGGGGAGTAGTAAGATGTTTGTGTGGCCACACCCAAATGTGTTTTGGTAATCTTGCTATATCCGTAAACGAGAAACAGAATAGTTAATGAAGGAATGACTAAGATCCATATCCTTATTAACAATGTATTATGAAATGAGAGGATAATAATAATGATTATATATCATTAAAAGGTTTTGTCCAGGAAGCCTTACTCGAGTTGTACTAGTGACATTGTTAGTGTAACTAGACGCTAATCAATGTGATCACGACATTCGAATTTTGTCCAAGTGGGAGCTGAAAGTTTATGGACTTTAAAATCGATAGTCGTGTGATAGGATCGAACTCGAGATCACGGGATTGCACACATTACGTGAAGAGTTAATTTATTTATTAAATATATTTATTATATTTATTAAATCAAACTGTAGCTAACGATCGTTAAATAATTAAAAGTTAAGTTTTAAACGATCGTTATAGAATATTAAAGAAGCTAAAAGAAGGTGTCGGAAAGTTCCAGAAACCCCCTTTTAGCACATGTATATCCGGCCTAATAAGAGTCAAAGGATAGGGATGAAAAGTTTTAGGCTTTATCTTGTTTAAACCTTGGAAGATAAGTTTCCAAGGTGTATATAAACAAACCTTAAGGCCTCATAATTTTTCACTCCATATTCTTCTTTTCTTGCTCTATACCGCCGGCCATATACACCCTTTTTAGGGTTCATCTTTGATTTTCTAAAAGCTATTTTAGATCTAGTCCTAGCCCCTCTCTAGGGTTGTTGGGTAGATCTTCCAAAGGCTTGGAAGGCTCGGTTCTGTTCGTGCTAGACTCACGATTAGCTCATCGTATCACGTGTGTACAAGATCGTGGTGTGATCTTATTTTAGATTACATCCTGGTGGTGTTCTTGATTTATCTTTACCGGTGATCGTTCTGCTAGGATAAAGGTATGTAACCCTAGCCTTGATTAATTATAATTGTGTTATACAAAGATCTTGTTAATCTGCTTCCGCTGTATGCTCTTTGATCTATGTTAGGATTTTTATAATTGTTATGATAATCATAAACCTTCAGGTTGGTGACCTCCATTGCACTTTGGAGGGGTGCCACCCTAAGATCGGCCCAAGTGGTCGAGTCTACATCATAATTTGTTGCTGAGGGTGCCTGTGTTCGCGCGGCCCCTGCCCAATTCTCTAGTCTTAATATTCTTTCTAGTATAATAATGTTTAAATGGTAATCAATTTCTAAATATTGGCTACACAACTTTGCAATCTACCTGATGCCACTTTATAAAAACTGGAACGTCACGGCTAAGAGGGGGGGAATTGACAAGTGGTTTGATTGGGGTTTCTTTCCACAAAAGATTAGATTGAAACAGTCTTTATTCTACAGTTCATGGTTTCTTGTCATGGACAGTGGTTATTTCACCCAAACTTTCTTCAGAGGTGGGAAATTGGCCTTGCCGGGGTGGACAGTGGTTATGCTAGGGTCAAAATGACAGTCTAGCAATGCGTCAAACTTGAATTACAATGTTATACAAATGGATAACTAGTGTAGTAATAACCAATCAGACAGTATATTTACCTTGGACTTTTCTATGTAGCACAGAGGATCATTTTGCCAGTGATACACCTATCTTTGTGACAACATTTACATATTTAGACTTTTATCAGTAACTGGTCTAGAACAAATATTAGTTTCGAATCAAAACCAAAACGAACTCTAAAATATAGGATTCGGTGTTAAAGGAGGAGACAAACTATGGATGTTCAAGTCAGCACAATAAGAGTTACAGTTCGTGCATCAAACAGTCGAGATTGTGCCAACTCACTGCTCTGGTTTAGCAGATTAGGAGATTGTAGTTTTGGTTTGGGGTTAATAAGCAAACCAGATTTCCTTTTGTCTCACATCGGCCAGAAGAGTAATATTATGATGATGGTTGGCCTATAAAAACAACAAACCAAGAAGAGAATAAGTATACCTTTCTCAGCCTTTTGGCTAAGATCAAGTGTAGTATCTGTTCTTATCAGTTTAATATCTGATATGTGAGCCATCGGCTCACTCGATATTAATCTTATTTTTTATGGGGGAAGAATCCACCACAGTAGCTTGCTGCTGGGGTTCTTCACGTGTCGCCTTGGTCTTACACTACTGCCAAGGCTTGGCGCACCCCTCCAATATTTAGTTCAACTTTAACGTGTCCATCTTTAGCCCTCCAGTTGAACCTTAACTTACAGCTTTGTAATTTTTAAATTACTGTCAATATAACAGTAAATTTTCTAATAAGCTAAAGTTTAAAGGCATGAATCTTACCTTGAATGAAGGAGCACATGATATATTGGATCTAGTAATTAGAACAGAGCCCTTTGTGTTATAAATATGTGTATGCATGTAAGTTTTAAGTGTGAAGTTAAATAATAAGAAAGTCTTTGTTGTGTGTGATCATTCTTTCTCTTCCACGACAACTAGCCTTACCCAAAATACTTCACCACATTCTTGTATTAGAAGTTTTGATTGTATTTGGTGTTGTTTATACGAACTGTTTATCTGATTATCTTAGGTGATAATCTTAGGTGATATAAGCAATTTTGAATATTAGGCCAAACTTTTATCTGATTATTTCAAAAAGCGTAAGCAGTTCTAATAAGCAATATCCCAAACACCCCATCTAATAATAAGCTGTCAGTTTTATGTTTTCCTTCTTGCGGTAGATCTTTAAGTCATTGGCATATCGTTGCCCATTATTCTAAAATGATTGAAGGTACCAATACCAAAGGCTAACATCTATCCGATCAAGGAAAATTTATTACCCGAAAAAGCAGCTGAAGAGTATGAGCAGCGTCTTAAACGATTAGTAGCAAACAAAAAACTGAAAACAAATTCGATTTAATGTTACTAGGAATGGGTCCAGATGGCCCGTTGCATCTCTCTTCTGCTGGCATTTTGAACGCTTTGAGAAGAAGAAATGGGTGACTTTAATCACAGATTCACCAAAACCACCACCTCCTAGGATCACCTTCACATTCCCTCTGATCAATTCTACGTTTGAGATTGCAATGGTAGTGACTGGAGAAGATGCAGCCGATGCAGTCAAGGTGACATTGGGTGAACATGCTGATTGGGTTTACGCTTTGCCTGTGCAAAAGGTGAAACCGGAAGGAGGGTATACATGGTTCTTGGATAGACCAACTACTTCATTGCTCAAGTAAAACAAATAGGCATATGAATATGCTAAATTTTTACGTTAATAAAGCATGATGCATCACGCTACAGCCTTTGTCGTTCTTTTTACTTTAGTTTATGTAACATTATTAGATCATGACTTTTATTCTTTCCTTGGTTTAATAAAGCTGCTTATGTTTCGAGATTAGATTTGAAACTATCAACTATCACTGAAAATGGGTTTGTGTTTGTATAGCTGTTATACGGGTCAAAACGGACGGACGGTTGGGTAACCAGGTAAAAAAAAAAGAATACAAAGTCAGCATAATGAGAATCCCAGTATCCCACATCGGCTGAGAGAGTGAAGTCGAAGGTATGGAAAGGTGTATATAAAGGGAAAGAAGCATCAGGATTAATCACTTACCTGGATGGGGTCAATGGGTGATCAAGAACGCCCATGGTCTAGGTTGGTGACCTCAATTGCACTTTGGAGGGGTGCCACCCTAAGATCGGCCCAAGTGGTCGAGTCTACATCGTAATTTGTTGCTGATGGGGCCTGCGTTCGCGCGGCCCCTGCCCAATTCTCTAGTCTTAATATTCTTTCTGGTTTAAATTTTGGCTGCACAACTTCACAATCTACTTGATTTTTACTTTATAAAACATGGAACCACATGGTTCCGATTGACTTATACTCCATACGTCCCAAATTTATTGTCCCCTGACATTTTTGGCCTTTTGCTTCCGACCATTTATGCCCAGTTTTCTTGCTTTACAAGGCTGTTTGGATGTTGATATGTATGACGCGTCACTGCAAGTAAGGTTTGAACTTTGTACAAAATGAGAGGTTTAAGCTATCATAAGTTTTGTTGTAAATGTTATATTTAACAACAGAAACCTTGGGTCTTAGAACCGCTAAGCATAAGTAGAGCTTTTTTCAACTCATTTAAACATATCGTAAACTAACCAATACCAAGCTTGTAAAATATATTACGCATCCAGATTAAGATTAGCGAGTAAGACTCGAAACAACTCTAAGCTTTGACAAGCTCGAGCTCGACTCAACTCATTTCAAACTCGATAGTTGAAAGCTTGTTGCAGTATCTGTTAGTGTTAGGTACATTGAGCAGACTATTAATGGATTTGTGGTACCATTTTAATATCTTTCTCATACTTTTACCATTATTTTCACCACGACAGTCAACTTTGTCGATGCTACCGTTAAAGTTATCACAGTTCGTAACATAGGGCACATTTTAGCTCATACAACAGAATAGTCCAGAGTTCAACGATAATGTTGATGGGTTTGAGCCATTATATAGATGTGTCCAGAGTTCAACGATAATGTTGACAAGTTAGCAATCGATCAAAATAGTTAATATTCGTCAAAACATCTTAGATCGACAATCCTACAATCTTGGTCGATAGGCGAATAATATATATGGCAAGAGGAATATCAAACATAACCACCTAAAATAAGTGCTTTCACAAACTAGAACAAAATTCGTTCGTGCTTACACTAGATCAATAAGTGGCGCTACACCAATATAATAGGCATAGAATAGCAAGCAATAATTTGACTGCTTATCAACCAAACACTATAACTACTCATAATCTCAGTTTCTAATATTTCCGATTTGCTGCTGCTTTAAACAATTGAACATACACAAATCATGAATCACAAAGTTAATCGGCAAAAGCCCGAGGAAAATAATTTCAAGAAGATAATATCTCATTTGCTAATGGAACCTCAAGCTTATGCAGTACCTCTGCAACCACCTTTTGGAAGTTTACATGGTTCAAATAATCATTTTTGAATCCGTTTAATGTTGTTTTTGAAAGAATTGTAATGTCGTCTTCGTTTGAACTTTCATCAAGTAATTTGTTCCAGAAGTCGTCATCATCATTAAGGTTTGCTTCCCTCATCAGTGACATGACTTTTTGCAAGTTTGCAACATTCCTACCGGCTCCAACCCCTGTGGCGGTTGCTGCACCGACTGCATTGGCTACAGTTAATGTATGTACCAATGGCATATCGTGTATGTAACCATATGCAATTGCAGCCACAAAGCTGTCTCCGCATCCAACAGTATCCATTACCTTTACCTGTCATAGAAAATTTCCATGTAACGCTATCATATACTACCAAAAAGTTGGGTTGTAGACTGGCTATGCTCTGCTCGTGAGCTACTCGATAATAACTCGAAACAAGCCAAGTTTAAACGAGCCCGGGCTTTGTTTATGGCTGCCTAGTGTATTTAACAAGCTAAGATCGATTAGATCTTTATTTCAACTCGTTTACATCTATCCAAACTAACCGAGCTCAAGCTTGTAAAGTATGTTATTCATCGAAATTAGGCTAAAAGCATAAGACTTGAAACAACTTCGAGTTTTGACATTCTCGGGCTCGGCTCGACTCATCTCAAACCTGATAGCTGAAAGTTTGTTGTATTATCTGTTAGGTACATTGAACAAACTACTATTTGTGGTACCTAAAAGGTTAAAAGCTATTTTAAACTCTCACACATTACCACTATCATCTGTTAGTTCCACATGAAATTCCAAGGGCATCATCAGAAAACATAGCATTTTGGATATTCAGATAAAATCTTGACATTAAAATGCCAGAAGGATCAAGAGCTCAACTCAACTTGTCGATTCATGTTGGTGATAAGGCCAGACTTCCAATTGCGGAAATGAGAGAGTCGGTATCCTCTAAACCTCTGCCCCGTGGTTGTATACGCGAAGCCCCATTTCCAATCCCAATACCATTTACCATATGCTAACGATCACTAATAATACAATCCTTAAAGGATTCGAGCGTGAAAAGACGAGGGTGTTAGTCAATGTTGATTAGCATAGTAGTGTAAGGCTCATGCTTATGTTTGCATCATTAAATAAGGGCAGCCCATTAGGGATTTTAGATTGTTTTCCAAGTCATGTAATCTGTATATATTGTCTATGATATCATTGACAATATATACAGATTACATGACTTGGAAAACAATCTAAAATCCCTAATAGGCTAAGCCCTTATTTAATGATGCAAACATAAGCATGGGCCTTACACTACTATGCTAATCAACATTGACTAACATGTTAGTCAATGTTGATTAGCATAGTAGTGTAAGGCCCATGCTTATGTTTGCATCATTAAATAAGGGCTTAGCCCATTAGGGATTTTAGATTGTTTTCCAAGTCATGTAATGTGTATATATTGTCTATGATATCATTGAATAATACAAGATGAATATAATAATTCTATATGGTATCAGAGCCACAATTCCTTAAACCCTAAAAAAACCACCAGCCGCCACTTTGTCTTCCATTCTGTGCTCTCTTTTTTTTTTAATTCCCATTCAAAGTGCACTAATTCATAAAGTGCTAGGTTGCTAGTTTAAATAATTGTGTTGTTGCATTTATTCATCAGGTACTTGTTTGCTTGTTTAAATTAATTCCTTTGGTTCACAAATCTATATACAAGTATACGTGTGGCAAGGTTTCATTGATGTCACCATAAGGGAATTGGGAACGTAAGGTAAATGAACAAATACATAATAATACTTCTAGTGTTTCTTCGGTCCCACATGGATTCTATAGCTCTCGTATGGGACAACAGAATATTTCGGCACCACTATGGAATTCTCGTTTGGGACATCAACCAACATTTCAGTCAAGTAATTTTAGTGTTACTCCAGCCATGCTTCCGTCACAAGAAATTTTATTACCGAATGCATTGGGTGCTATGACTATCCAAGATCCTATATGGAATATGGACACAGGTGCGTCTTCACACCTTAATTATAGTGTTAATAACTTAAATACTATTTTTAATTCTTGCTTGTATTCATCTGTTCGTGTTGGTGACGGTAAACCTATACCCGTCACAAAAACGGGCCATAGCATTCTTCCCACTCTTCACCGGCCTTTACATCTAAATGATGTTCTTGTCACCCCTAATATTATTAAAAATCTTATATTTGTTCGCCTGTTTACTCGGGACAACAACTGTACAATTGAATTTGACGTTTTTGGTTTTTCTATGAAAGATTTCTTGACTCGTCATATCCTTCTTAGATGTGAAAGCTCAGGTGATCTCTATCCGGTAACAAATCCTTCGTCTCTTCCTAGTGCTTTGATGACCCTCAGTCCTTCTACCTGGCACCAACGTCTTGGTCACCCAGGTGATGATGTGTTACACTCTCTTGTTTCTCGTAATTTCATTTCTTGTAATAAAGAAAAATCTCCTCATCTTTGTCATGCTTGTCAGCTTGGCAAACATGTAAAACTTCCTTTTTCTAGTTCTAATTCTATTGTTTCTAAATGTTTTGAGATTATTCATTCGGATATTTGGACATCCCCCATTGTTAGTACATGTGGTTTTAAGTATTATGTTATCTTTCTTGACCACTTTTCTCATTATATGTGGATTTATCCTCTTCGGTCTAAATCTGAAGTGTTTGCTAAATTTGTAAACTTTCGTACTTATGTTAAAAATCAATTTAAATGTGACATTCAGGGTTTTCAATGTGATCATGGTGGTGAGTTTGATAACACCCAACTTCTTAACCTTTTCTCTACACATGAGATTCAAATGAGATTTTCTTGTCCTAAAACATCCCAACAAAATGGAAAATCAGAACGTATGATTCGTACTATAAATAATATGATTCGTACGTTGCTTTTTCAAGCCCACCTTCCGCTCACATTTTGGGTCGAGGCTCTTCACATGGCCGCCTACCTTATAAATCTCCTTCCCTCAACCGCCATTCAAAATGAGATACCACTTACCAAATTGTTCAACAAACAACCTAACTATTCCAAACTTCGCACTTTTGGATGCTTATGTTATCCTCATTTATTTTCTCCACACAAACTTGCTTCACGAGCCACACCATGCATATTTTTAGGCTATCCAGCATATCACCAAGGATATCGATGTCTTGACCTAACCACAAACAAAATCATTATCTCTAGACATGTAACATTTGATGAACATCAATTTCCCTATGTATCTATTACACCTTCCTCCTCATACGACTTCCTTGACACATCTCCCTCACTCATTACTCGTCATATACTACATAACCCTCCACAAAACACTCCACCACCAATACCTATTGTTGACCCACCAATACCTATTGTTAACCTACCAACACCTCTAACACCAACAAATGGGTTGAGTAATGGTTGAAAATGGTTACGACCTCCTTGCAAGTTCAGCACCTTACTTGCAGAGTTGCGGGCCCGTCATACATATCAATATCCATCAACCTTTTAAAGCAAGAAAATTGGGCATAAAATTTACTGTTATACTGAGAGTAATTTAAAGATCACAAAGCTGTAAGTTAAAGTTCAACTAAGAACTAGAGTGTTAAAAAACTGTACGTTAATGTTGAACTAAGAATTGGAGGGGTGCGCCAAGTCTTGGCTTTAGTGTAAGACCAATGCGACACGTGAAGAACCCCAGCAGCAAGCCACTGTGGTGGGTTCTTCCCCCATAAAAAATAAGATTAATATCGAGTGATATTAAACTGATAAGAACAGATACTACACTTGATCTTCTTAGCCAAAAGGCCGAGAAAGGTATGTTTATTCTCATCTTGGTTTGTTGTTTTTATTGGCCAACCATCTTCAAAATATTACTCTTCTGGGTGATGTGGGATAAAGGAAATCTTGTTTATGGTGCCCTTGGAATTTCATGTGGAACTAACATAGTGGTAATGTGTGAGAGTTTAAAGTGGTTTTAGCCTTTTGTGTACCACAAATAGCATTGTTCAATATACCTAACAAATAATGCAACAAACTTTCAGCTACCGGGTTTGAGATGAGTCGAGCCAAGCCTTCAAGTCGCTATTAGCTTAATCTCGATGCATAACATACTTTACAAGCTTGGGCTCGGTTAGTTTGGATAGATGTAAACGAGTTGAAATAAAGCTCTACTCGATCTTAGCTTGTTAAATACACTGGGAAGCCATAAACAAAGCTCGGGCTCGTTTAAACTCGGTCTGTTTCTAGCTTTTATCGAGTAGCTCACGAGCAGAGCATAGCCAGTCTAAAACCCAACGTTTCTGTTGTTAAATATAACTTCTACAACAAAACTTATGATAACTTAAACCTCAGTAGATACAGTGCCATAGTGGTAAATCTTCAATTTACAATTGGCAAACCCGTTCCATGTGTTTAGATGATGCAAATAAGTCGAAAATCGTAGTTAAAGAATCTATCTGATATCTCACAACTCAATAGTCCTCGTATCATGGAGACCAATAAAAAAGAGTAAAGACAAAGGCGATACGACGTGTTGCCTAGTTTAAATTCTTGTGAAGTAAATAACACTTCAACTTATATATTGTTCAATAGTTTTACTTTCAATCGATGTGGGATATGCTCTTGAAACAAATTAACAATTTATCTTGAGTCTACACTTAATTACCAGCAGTTTTGAAACGTTAAAAAGTTAACATTTTACATTAATTACCAGATTTGATTTGAATATTTTTGTGATTAGTGTTTTTTTTCAGTATATGTAGTTGGGGCATCTTTCTTATGTCTTCACTAAAATGTGCCCAATGTTACCAGGTGTAATAGTGGTAAAGTGTGAGAAAGAGTTTATAATGGTTTTAGCCTTTTAGGTACCACAAATAGTAGTCTGTTCAATATACCTGGCAGATAATGCAACAAACTTTCAACTATCGGGTATGAGATGAATTTAGCCGAGCCCAAGCCTGTCAAAGCTCGACGTTGTTTCAAGTCTTACGCTTTTAGGTGAATCTCGATGCATAACATACTTTACAATCTTGGGCTCGGTTAGTTTACGATAGATTTAAACTGAGTTGAAATAAAGCTCTACTGGAACTTAGCTTGTTAAACAAACTAGGCTCAAGCTCATTTATCAAATAAGCCATAAACAATGCTCCGGCTCGTGTAAACTGGGCTTGTTTTGAGCTGTTTTGAAACCCAACGTTTCGGTTGTTAAATATAACTTACACAACAAAACTTATGACAGCTTAATAATCATTCACTTTGTTTTTAACTACCACTAAATATAGCCTAGTGCCACAGTGGTAAATCTTCACAATATCTATGGTTCAAACCTTATTAGTTACACATTTTGGATCGCAAGAGAAATGATTAAAAATGGTTAGGACCTCCTTGCAAGTTCAGCACCATACTTGAAGTGACCAGTCATACATATCAATATCCAAACAGCCGTGTAAAGCAAGAAAACAAGGCATAAATGGCCTTGTTGGAAGAAAAGACCGAAAACGTCAATAAAGGACAAATTTTTATAAATATGATATCGTTTAGATCATTAATCTGATGTATACCAAATAAAAGACTTAAACTAAAGACTTGCAGGGGCCGCGGGAACACAGGCCCCCACAGCAACAAATTACGATGTAGACTCGACCACTTAGGTCGATCTTATGGTGGCACCCTTCTAAAGTGCAATGGAAGTCACCCCTTCTTGATCACCCATTGACCCCATCCAGGTAAGTGATTAACCCTGATGCTTCTTTCGTTTTTTATACAGCTTTCCATACCTTCAACTTCACTCTCACAAACGACGTGGGATACTGAAATTTCTCACGATGCTCACTTTTTCCCCCTCTAGCTCTACTACAATGAAGTTGGATAAATGTCCGCCGTATTTACAGATGAGTTTCATCGATACATAATGATAATCGTTCCGTATATAAAAGAATACAAATATGCCTGTCATTGAAAATGGGATCAAAGGGCTCTGTTCTAACTACTATCCGGTATTTACTGTTATATTTGACAGTAATTTAAAATTTACAAATCTGTAAGTTAAAGTTCAACTACAAACTGGAGGGCTAATGTTGGACACTGTGCGTGAAGCCTTGGCAGTAGTGTAAGACCAAGGCAACACGTGAAGAACCCCAGCAGCAAGCTACTGTGGTGGGTTCTTCCCCCATAAAAAATAAGATTCATATCGAGTGAGCCGATGGCTCACATATCAGATCAAATATAAATATAAACTGATAAGAACAAATACTACACTTGATCTTAGCCAAAAGGCCAAGAAAGGTATGCTTATTCTCATCTTGGTTTGTTGTTTTTATTGGCCAACCATCTTCATAATATTACTCTTATGGGTGATGTGGGAAAAAAGGAAATATGGTTTGCTTATTACCCAAACCAAAAGTGTCATCTCATAATCTGCTAAACTCCAAGTCTTTAACAACTTGAGAACTGCAAACATCTTCGTCTCGTCGTTCTTACAAGTTATAAGATTCATAAGAGTGAGAAATAACCAGCATCTAATTGAACAACTGAAATACGAATCTAAGAAGCCATTTGCCACTACAAAGATTTTATTTTGTGATTCATGATTTGTGCATGTTCAACTGTTTAGAGCAGCAGCAAATCGGATATATTAGATACTGAGATTATGAGTAATTATGGTGTTTGGTTGATATGCAGTCAAATTATTGCTTGCTGCTCTTTTAGGTAGTTATATGTTGATATTTCTCTTCCTATATATATTATTCGACTATCGACCAAAACTGAAGGACGACATAAAAATTCCTTTCAGAAACAAGATTAAAAGGATTCACAAACAATTATTTGAACAGTGTAAACTTCCAAAAGGTGGTTACAGAGGTTCTGCATAAGTTTGAGGTTCCATTAGCAAATAAGATATATATTGTCTTCGTGAAATTTATTTTCCTCGGGCTTCTGCCGATTAACTTAGTGATTCGTGATTTGTGTATGTTCAATTGTATAGAGCCGCAGCAAATCGGAAGTTTTAGAAACTGAGATTATGTTGTAAGTAGTTACGGTGTTTGGTTGACAAGCAGTCAAATTATTGCTTGCTTATTGATTTAGTGTAAGCACCATGAATTTTGGTTAGTTGCGCTTATCGCCTGTTGGCTGTCATGGATTTACGTATCTGAAGTGTTCATGAAGCTTGCAATCCTGATCCAGTTATATGAAGATACGTCAATAAAGGTTGTGATATGAAAACACATTGAATGAATATATTCAAATGTACGCTTTTAGGATTATCGATCTAAGATGTTTTGACTAATATGAACTATTTTGGTCGATTGCAACTCGCTATGTACATAACCCGAACACATCTATATTATGACTCAAACCCCCATATAGTCAAAATCTGGACTATTCCGTTGAATGAGCTAAAGTGTGCCTTATGTTACGAATTGTGAGAGTTTGGCGGTAGCATCGATAAAAGTCGAGTTTCGTTGTGAAAATATTTGTGAAGCTTCTAAAACGTAACATTTATGTTGTTAAATGAAACTTCTAGAATAAAGCTTGTGACATTAAAACTTAGTAGGTACAATACTGAAATTGCCTAGACCATCAATGTGTAGATTAAATCAACTTTTAATACTTAATAAAATTAAAAGTTTTTTCATTGATTATTGAGCCCATTTAAGTAGAATGGGCATCCAAAAATTGACGTGTAAGTATTAAACAGACTCGCACGTGCTATGTGTGTTCGTTGTCAAAAGTGTTGTCACAGCCAATTCCCTTGCGGTCATTGTCGGCCTCTTTCATCCCTGACTAGACGGTTAAGTCTTATTGACACCAAAGCGTCCATATTTATACTTCATAAATCACATCATCTTTCCTCACTTGTTCGATGTGGGAACAAATCAATAAAAGAAGTTAAAAACAAACTATGAAACTTCTTGTACGTAAGCTTTTGTTATCCTTTGGCCATCTTGCATATATACTACTATGTCATATGTTCTTCTTAGATGGATTTTTTCCGAAATAAAAGAGTCTTAAAGCATCTCGTTATATCACTGAACTTAAGCATCTTGAATTTTTCTTTGGATTGTCAACCATTTTAATGCTACCAGCCTCTTCATATCGCCGGTTAATTTCTAGAAACTAAAACCGCACTAGATGTTTGACTGTATAACTGTCCTCATTAACTAGATGATATCAAAAAAGGTGATATCATCTCTAGTCTATCGACATGTTTAATGAAACAGCTTCTCTTACGTGTTTTTTGAAAGCAATACGATAAAATGTAAGTAATAATGATAAGATACACTAATGTTTCTAACTGTGACGTCGTTTTTGTTAGCCAAAAAAATAAGATTAATATCAAGTGAGCCGATGGCTCACATATCAGATATTAAACTGATAAGAACAGATACTACACTTGATCTTAGCCAAAAAGCCGAGAAAGGTATGCTTAATCTCATCTTGGTTTGTTGTTTTTATAGGCCAACCATCTTCATAATATTACTCTTCTGGCCGATGTGGGACAAAAGGAAATCTTGTCTGCTTATTACCCAAACCAAAAGTATCAATCTCATAATCTGCAAAACTCCAACTCTTTAACAACTTCAGAACTGCAAACATCTTCATCTCATCGTTTTTACAAGTTATAAGATTCATAGGAGTGAGAAATGACGAGCATCTAATTGAACGATTGAATTATGAATCTAAGATTCCATTTGCTACTACAAAGATTTTTTTTTTTTGAACACAAATAGAACAAAAGGTTCTAGCACTTGATCCACAAGAAACCTAACAAACTGTTTATTGACATCGACGACCACAAGATAACTTTGATGCTTATCTTAGTCTCAACGAAACTGTACAGTGACATCAAAGGCCATTACATAATAAGGTACTTACCTTTAAGCTCATTGTTTCTCCAATCATGCCCAACCTCGTTCTGGGATATCTCCCCAGGTCTATCATTTTCATCTTTATCTCGAGTATCATATGTAATTCATCCAACGTCTGCGGGTAGGTAGAGTAGTCCCCTTTACTGCTAGATTGCATATTAGGACCACGTTTGTCAACATTCCATCCTTTATTCATGTACGACCGTGACCCATTTTATGAACTATGCAAACCACCTGCATAGGGAGGGCGAGCAGGTAACCGTGACCCATTAAAATGTTGTATCATGTCAAATAACAGTTTAAATATTAAAATTCTCGTAACCTGGAGACCAAGAAAAAAAGTCAAAATGAAGACAATACAATTTTTTGACAACTAAATGATACTTCTACTGATATAACCTGGACACATCTATATTAAGACTCAAACACATCAATGTTATCGTCGAACTCTGGACTATTCTGTTGTATGAGCATAAACCCAATAATCTGTGATCTTGTCAATAAGCTTCTTGTTCTTGATGGTTTTGGGCTTGGAATCAACACTTCCTATTGTAATAACAGTTTGATACCATGTAAAATAACAGTTCAAATTTTAAAATTGTTAACGTGTAAATAACAGTTTAAATATTAAAATTCTCGTAACATGGATAACAAGGAAAAATAGTTAAACAACGACAATACAACAAGAATTGTTGAATCGTGGCAACTTCACTCTTAGCAAATAAATTACACTTCAAATTGTATTCTTCATTACTTTTACTTGAATCTTGACACTAAAGAAATTAATAGATTATCTTGAATCTTGACACTAAAGAAGCATAAGATCACAAAGTATATTAAAAAGAAAAAACCATGTTGAAAACGTTAAAAAGTTAACATTTTACATTTAATCACCAGATTTGATTTGAATATTTTTAATCATTAGTGTTATTTATTTTCAATATATGTAGTGGGGTCATCTTTCTTGTGTCTCCACAAATAGTAGTCTCTTCAATATACCTAACAGATAATGCAACAAACTTTCAGCTATCGGGTTTGAGATGAGTCGAGCCGAGCCCTAGCCTGTCAAAGCTCGAAGTTGTTTCAAGTCTTAATCTTTTAGCTTAATCTCGATGCATAACATACTTTACAAGCTTGGGCTCGGTTAGTTTACGCTCAATTTAAATTGAGTTCTCATTCATTAAATAAGCCATAAACAATGCCCGGGCTCGCTTGAACTGGGCTTGTTTCGAGACTTTATCTAGTAGCTCACGAGCAGCATAGCCGGTCTAAAACCCAATGTTCTGTTGTTAAACATAACTTCTACAACAAAACTTATGATAGCTTAATACTCATTCATTTTGTTTTTAACCACCACTAAATAGCCTAGTGCCATAGTGATAAATCTTGTCTATGATTCAAACCTTAGTGGTTACACATTTTGAGACGACAAGAGAGGATTGGTTGGAAATGGTTACGACCTCCTTGCAAGTTCAAATAGCCTTGTAAAGCAAGAAAATCGGGCATAAATGGTCAATTTCTGTAAACGAAATTACTTTTCTGCTGCAAATAAGTCAAAGCAGTACTTTTAGAGGAAGAGTGCAATATTTGACCATTTATAAATGTACTGGTTTGAGTTATGATTTATCTAAAACAGGTTCAACGAGCAAAGTAGCACTTTGCTAAATAAGAATTGGGTCGAAAAAACACGACCTTGCTAGTTTGACGCAATGGTAAACTGTCATTTTGACCAAAACATAACCACCATCCACCCCGGCAAGGGCAAATTGCCACCTCTGAAGAAAGTTTGGGTGAAATAAACTAATAAAGTAATTGGTAAACATATAGAAAGAAAAAGAATACTCGCATATAGGTACTCCAACTGTAGAATAAAGATTTTAATCTAGAAACCCCGACGCCAATCAAACTGTTGGGATTTAAATTCTAGTTAACCTATTAACTACGAGTACGCAGCGGACTGGATCTAGTTGAACAAATATGGTTAACACATGATAAATAATAAAAGGGTAACGAGAAAACGTACATTCGTCCAAAAGCAAATGAAACAAATAAGTGGCTAAAGTAAACCACCTCTATGGTTGCTCACACAAACACGTCAAACAAACACGTCCGGATTGCTAGCCGAAACCCACGCATACCCAAACACCAAGTGTCGTAGCCCAAATCGGATCAAAAATCAAAACAGCATAAACTATAGTTTTGTCCGATATAATTCTCTGTTTAATAACCTGGATCTCGCTGTTGTCAGATATCGGACAAAACTGTGTGATAGATAACACACGTTCTGTCCGAGAACGATCAGACAACAACAAAACCTTCCACAAGCTGTTACGATTAACCAGCTCGTAAACCTTCGTTTATAGAATTTGTTTTAGCAACCTTAGGATTGATTCTAAGTTACTAAACCACCTTGGATTGAATATAATGCAAGTGTTTAGTTGTGAGATGATTAATCAAATTATATAAACCCTAATTAGTGGTTATAGAACCGATTTATGAAGATGGGGAAAAGGGCAGAGATTTTCTTGTTTTGCTGTGCAAAATTCGTGTGTTTAGAGTCTAGAGGTGAGGGGTTTATATACCCATCAAACCCTAGCTTTAGATAAAGCCTAAAATCAAACTTAAGCTTTATCCTAACACTCCTAATCACATCCTAATACCTCTCTTCCAATTTTTATCAACTCAAAATGAATCTAGACACTCAATCCCCCTCCTAGAACCTTCTAAACCGGCCACAATAGGGTAAGGATCATTAGGGAGTTTGTCTAATTCATTACTTGTCCAAACGGGTCAAAACGGGTCATTTTTTTAGAAGCGTATACGTAAAAATTGAAATGTATTCTAATGTTTACTGTGTGTGCCCCCAATAGGCTCACACACCCCTAGCCACATTTGGCTCATCCAACGAGCATGAACTAACAGCTCCCATTTGTCGTTGGAGTAGACAACACAAATGTCAACGACGGAAACGTCTAGCAACGCTCACACTCGTTATTTAACAAGAGGTGTTTGAGATATAGTTTCATAGAACATTCTCAGTAGCATGGTCATTTATGTCTTGCTTTTATCTTCCTTTGTTATAGATACCGTTAAACCATAGATATGGATCCTAACTCATTCCATATAGTTTAACCATTTAGATTCTTGTTATTGAATTCAATTCAGATATACCAAATGTAACCAAGATTCATCTTGTATTACCATTTGGGTTCGGCCAAACAATTATCTGATTAATTCTAGAGAGGCGCCATGGTATCATTCTGCACATACTAAGTGGAGTAACAAATCCTTTATTGACTACAAGTGTTGTGGATGCTACTTCACATCACTCCGAAAAATAGCTTTTATAACTACCTTATTCAGGACAGCGTTTTGCATATAATTACGAAAGTGATATCCACACATTCAGAACTTGTTTGCATCTCAAGTCTAAGGATGACTTAACAGACCATTTTCAACATCTTACTCATGACAAGGATCCAAAAGTAAATGTTTTAAGTTGGGGAATCCAGTATGCATCCCTTATGAATACATATGAGTTTAGCTTAGAACAATTCTCATTCTCATAGAATATATCCAACACTCACATTTTTCTTATGTAAACAATATTCCCATATTGCTAACCGACAATGGATATTTGGAATGATTAAATCATTCTTGGATTAAACATGCAAATATAGAATAACAAATTTTATATGAATGAAATAACAAATACCTCGTATCTTTATTTATCAGAAAATAAAACTGTCTTACAATTCCAAATTATCCAAATACTAATTAACATACAGATTTACATGAGACTACTAGCTGGTATCAAACCAATACCCCGAGTCAATTTAGAATGCTTAGGGAATGCTAACGCCTTCGTAAATGGATCAGCTAGATTGTCATATGTATGAACTTTTTCTATCTTAACATCACCATCTCAATGGTCTCTCGAAGATAGTGAACTTTTGCGCGAAAATGTCTAGCACCCTTGGTGACTCCGCTTTCATTAGCTATAGTAATGGCTCCAGTATTGTCAAAATACATATCAATGGGATCTTCAATTGTGGATATAATACCAAGCCCAGAAAAAGTCCATACATATTGTCATCTGTATGAACTTTTTCTATCTTGACATCACCCATCTCAATGGTCTCTCGAAGATAGTGAACTTTTGCGTGAAAATGTCTAGCACCCTTGGTGACTCTGCTTTCATTAGCTATAGTAATGGCTCCAGTATTGTCACAATACATATCAATGGGATCTTCAATTGTGGATATAATACCAAGCCTAGAAATGAATTTACGAATCCAAACAGCCTCTTTAGCTGCATCAAAAGCAGCTATATACTCAGCTTCTGTAGATGAAGTTGCAAAAATACTTTGCTTTGTGCTCTTCCAGTCAACAGCACCTCCATTTAGAACAAATACAGATCTTGTCTGAGATTTTAGGTCATCAGCATCTGTCAGATATCTAGCATGAGTGTAGCAAAAAACCCTGAGCTCTCGTTTTTCGTCACCACCATAAACCAGAAACATATCCTTAGTATTCCGTAAATACTTAAGAATATTTTTAACAGCAGTCCAGTGAAGTTCACCAGTACTCTGTTGAAATCGGCTTGTTATGTTCTGAGCGAACGCAACATCGGGACGAGTACATCTCACAGCATACATAATTGATCCTACAGGTGAGGCATAAGGAACATTCTGCATGCGCTACTTTTCAGCTGGTGAAATAGCACATTGTGACTTACTCAATTTAGGGCTTTCATGCATTGGGATAGTTCCACGCTTGGAATTCTCCATATGAAATCTTTTCAAGACTTTCTCAATGTAAGCATACATAATTGAGATAGATCTAGACGAGTACATCTCACAGCATACATAATTGATCCTACAGGTGAGGCATAAGCAACATTCTGCATGCGCTGCTTTTCAGCTGGTGAAATAGCACATTGTGACTTACTCAATTTAGGGCTTTCATGCATTGGGATAGTTCCACGCTTGGAATTCTCCATATGAAATCTTTTCAAGACTTTCTCAATGTAAGCACTTTGACATAAACCAATTAACCGTCTAGATCTATCTCGGTAGATCTTGATTCCAAGAATATATGCAGCTTCTCCTAAATCTTTCATAGCAAAACATTTTCCAAGGTAGGATTTTACCCCTTTTAACATTGGAATATTGTTCCCCATGAGCAATATGTCATCAACATATAAAATAGGAAAGTAACATTACTCCCACTGGCTTTGTGATATACACATGACTCATCTTGATTCTGAGTGAAACCGAATTTCTTAATCTCATCATCAAAACGCTTATGCAATTCCCTATATGCTTGCTTAAGTCCATAAATGGAACGCTTGAGCTTGCATACTCGGTTAGGATATTTAGGATTGACAAAACCCTCAGGTTGCACCATATAGACTTCTTCGGAAAGATGTCCATTGAGGAAGGCGGTTTTGACATCCATTTGCCAAATCCCATAGTCATAGAACGCGGCTATGGCTATAAGAATCCTTATAGCTCTAATGTCTGCTAAAGGAGAAAAGGTCTCTTCATAATCAACCCCCTAGGTTTGAGTGAAGCCCTTTTCTATAAGACGAGCTTTAAAGGTGTGTACTTTGCCATCCATGTCAGTCTTTTTCTTGAATAGCCACTTGCTACCAACGGTTCTACCGTTAGGAGGAAGATCAACTAATACCTAGACATCATTATCTTTCATGGATTGCATCTCCACATTCATCGCATTAAGCCATTTTTCGAATTCAGGATCCAACAATGCAGCTTTATAGTTAGCGTGTTCTCCAAGATCCCCTAACTCATGCTCCTCAGCATCGATGTATAAACACATTCGATCTGGGGCACGACGTGTCCTAGAGGACTTACGAATGGGACTGATATCACTTTGAGGTTCTTCAATTTCTTGATCATCCTCATCATGATCTAAGCCAGTGTCATCAGAAGCATTTGTATCTCATCTTGAATAATTTCAAGATCTTCTATACTCCCACTTGCTTCTTGATCTAAGAGAATGCTCTCAAAGAACTCAACATTTCGAGCAACAATAACTTTGTTCTTAGGTGGGTAGTAGAGGGAATATCCCATCGTTTCCTTTGGGTATCCTACAAAGATACACTTAATAGATCTGGGTTCCAGTTTTTCAAGTTTGGTCATCGTATCACGTTTAACCAAAGCTTCACAACCCCAGACTCTTAAGTAAGACAACTTAGGGGCTTGCCCATGCCATACTTCGTACGGTGTCTTTTCAACCTTCTTAGTTGGAACCATGTTGAGTATGCGTGCAACAGACTCAAGAGCATAATCCCAAAAGGACATTGGAAGAGTAGTTTGACTCATCATGGATTGAACCATGTCTAGCAGTGTTCGATTCCTCCTCTCAGACACCCCATTATGTTGAGGTGTGTAGGGAGGAGTTCGATGGGCAATAATCCCATGCTCCTTAAGATGATCCAAAAACTCTTGACTCATATATTCACCTCCACGATTAGATCGTAGTGATTTTATGGTCTTACCAATTTGATTTTCTACTTCCTTTTGAAACACTTTAAATGTCTCAAACACTTCATGTTTATGCTTTAACAGGTAAACATAACCATACCGACTAAAGTCGTCAGTAAAAGTGACAAAGTAGTTAGCTCCTTGCCTTGACATGATTCTAAATGGGCCACAAACATCAGTATGTATTAGTCCAAGTAGATCTTTAGCCCTTTCCACTTGATGTGAATAGGGTTTTCTTGCCATCTTCCCAGATATACAAGAGACACACTTTTTAAATGACTTAATGTTAGTTGTGGTGAGATGTCCATCATGTTGCAACTTCTCTATGCGTTTCTTGCTTATGTGTCCAAGACGACAATACCACAAGAGAGTAGAGTCCAAAGTTAATTTGGCTTTTTTATTGCTAACAGCAAACATAGAACTATCATTGGTTTTTAAACACGACATATCAATTTCATAAATGCCATCCCCTCGAGGAGTAGCAGTAAAATAAACAACGTTATTCCTAGAAACTGAAATTGCATTATTCGAATCAAAACAGTTTACAAAACCATCTTTAAACAAACCAGAAACTGAAATAATCCCTCTAGTGATAGAGGGATCATAATGATAATTGTTCAAAACAATAACTAATCCACTAGGGAGACATAAATGATAATTTCCAATAGCTTCGACTCCTGCACGTTGACCATTGCCCATGTACAGATTCAAAGCTCCTGGATTCAACTTCTTACTTCCCCTTAGACCCTAAGTATTATTACAAATGTGAGTACCACAACTAGTGTCATATACCCACAAATTACTAAGAAGGGAATATAGTTCTATAGTGAAAATACCTGAAGTGTTGCTTCTTGAGACAACCTCTTCTTTTTCTGCAACTCGGTTAAGTGCTCGGGACAGTTCTGTTTCCAATGACCTATCTAACCACATTTGTGACAGGGGTCGTCCTTAGCAGGATTATCCTTTTTGGGTGGTGGAGGATTTCTGATCTTTGGAGCATAAGATGGTTTGTGCTCGGGAGTATAAGCTAGCTTATTTTTTCCATTACCATAATTCCCCTTCGCAGCCTTAGGCGGTTTTCTACCTTGGTTTTTATGGACCTTGCCTGCACGCACATTATGAAGTGCAGGTGAAACAAACTTCTTGGGAAGTGTCTGCTCATGTTGTTTAAGCATGGCATGCAGTTCATTCACCGAATTCATAGTCTTCCCCATGCCATGCATGTGGAAGTTTTGAACAAAACTGTCATACTCCTTAGAAAGGCCTATCAAGATCAGGCTTATTCTGTAGCTTACAGTCACGGGGTGACCAAGACGCTCCAAGTTCTCAATGTAGCCCTTCATCTTTAGAACATATGAGCCTACATTTTGACCTTCCTCAAGCTTGCACGCGTGAAATTCACGCGCAGTTTAAAGAAGTTCTTGTTTTGCTTGCTGAGAAAACATGGTTTTCAGCTCTTGTAACATGTCATATGCTCCGAGATGGGTTAGATTTTTTTTGATCTCTAAGTCCATAGTCATGAGCATAAGGGCAGCAATGTCCTTTTACCCTTTGACCCAAGCAGCATGAGCTGCAAGAGCATTAGGAGGGACTTGGTGACCAGGAGTTGCAACAGGTGCAGCAGGAATTGGATGTTCCAAGTATTGTTCCTTGTCTTCAGCTGATAGGATAATGCGCAACTGGTGGTACCAATCAATGAAGTTAGGCCCGCTGAGTTTGTGGTTCTCGAAGAAACTCCTGAGTACCGAATTGTTTCCGACATTGGTAGTCATCTACAATTAAAAAGTTCAAACAATTAGTATTTTCGATAATTACATTCTTAATAGAATTAACTACCCAATTAATTACTAATTAAGACTAATATCCATCTTGTACTCCCATGCATTACAAAAGGACTGTCCAATATGTAAACAAGTGGGGCAAGAGGTAAGCGACGAGCGTTAATTGCATAACATGCAACTCTTAGATTTTATGAGACCGTTCAAGACACTAGTAAAATGGTAGTAGTGTCATGAGCATGTTTAGTCTCATCTTATGCCTCTGGTCCAGGGTCTGACCGTGCATACTCGAGTTAAGTTGACCAAGCAAGAACATGCAAATATCACACAGGGTCTTACCGTCGTGAAAAAATTGCCATGGGTTTGACAAGGCCCTTAGGACGGTCCAAAAGAAGCCAAATCAAATGCACGTGTTCTTAGTTGGTTGGCATACACTTAAATTTCACATAGGGTATAGCACATAAATGTGGTAAAACATGTGTACAAAGAAGTATGTAAACAACTTTGTAGCACGATTTTTAAAAACTTTTAGTAATGACACTGTAGTGATCTACGATGGTTCGCGGTAGCTCCAATCGAACTCGCAAGCAAGCGCATGACCAGACCAGCGCAGGGCAATAGTCGGACATCCTTTAGGTGTGACTGTACGCACCGGCTTATACCATCCTTATAGTTTGTTCTAGTGGGTGACCCGTACATCCCATGAGTCCATAGCGTCCAATTTTTATTTTCATGAAAGCGTGTTTCAATAGTGTTTAGGTCCTTTTATTTTATAAAACACTTTTCCACGTAACACATAACTGGTCACAATGAGCATGTATTTAGGCGTGTAAAATATTGACCAATTTTAATTTCATGTTTCTCTATAAGTATTTATCCATATTGCATGCAATTAGGTGTTTTGAAAAACATGTAACAATAATGCAATTAGGAAAACAAATACAATAAACATAAGACATTAAATAAACACATAAATCCAAGACCCCGAAGAGTCTTACCCAAACGAAGAACCATAAGACTCTCATTAGGTTTTCATCAAGTACCTAAATCGCCCCATGCATCACATTACGTGATTGTAGCGAGTCTTATAGCCGGATAACACATAAAATAATCATGGCAAAACAGTTAACTATTAACTTTTTTTTATTATTTTATGTATTCTAATTAACCATTTAATTTTAATTATATGTTTCTAATTAACAATTAATTTTAATAATTACCATCTTGTTATTTTTTTTTATAATTAATGACAAGTACACAATTTAATTGTCAAATAAAAATAAAACAAATAACTAAATTAGGTTTCATGCAGGCGTTACGCGTGTATATTTATTAAAGGTGTAACCCATATCCACAAAACGAGTTGACTCGTGATGCCACTGTTGGGATTTAAATTCTAGTTAACCAATTAACTGCGAGTACGCAGCGGATTGGATCTAGTTGAGCAAATATGGTTAACACATAATAAATAATAAAACAGTAACGCGAAAACGTACATTCGTCCAAAAGCAAATGAAATAAATAAGTGCCTAAAGTAAACCACCTCTATGGTTACTCACACAAACAGGTCAAACTAAGACGTCCGGATTGCTAGCCGAAACCCACACATACCCAAACACCAAGTGTCGTAGCCCAAATCGGATCAAAAACCAAAACAGCCTAAACTGTAGTTCTGTCCGATATACTTCTCTGTCCAATAACCCGGATCTCACTGTTGTCCGATATCGGACAAAATTGTGCGATAGAAAACACAGGTTCTGTCCGAGAATGATCAGACAACAACAAAACCTTCCACAAGCTGTTACGATTAACCAACTCGTAAACCTTCGTTTATAAACTTTGTTTTAGCAACCTTAGGATTGATTCTAAGTTACTAAACCACCTTGGATTGAATATAATGCAAGTGTTTAGTTGTGAGATGATTAATCAAATTATATAAACCCGAATTAGGGTTTATAGAACTGATTTATGAAGATGGGGAAAAAGGAAGAGATTTTCTTGTTTTGTTATGTAAATTTCGTGCATTTAGAGTCTAGGGGTGAGGGGTTTATATACCCATTAAACCATAGCTTTAGATAAAGCCTAAAATCAAACTTAAGCTTTATCCAAACACTCCTAATCACATCCTAATACCTCTCTTCCAATTTTTATCAACTCACAATGAATCTAGACACTCAATCCCCCACCTAGAACCTTCTAAACCGGCCACAATAGGGTAAGGATCATTAGGGAGTTTGTATAATTCATTACTTGTCCAAACGGGTCAAAACGAGTCATTTTTTTAGAAGGGTATACGTAAAAATTGAAACGTATTCTAATGTTTAGTGTGTGTGCCCCCAATAGGCTCACACACCTCTAGCCACATTTGGCTCATCCAACGAGCATGAACTAACACAAACCACTCGCCAGTAACCCCTCTTGGATTATGAACATGTTGTTCAAACAAGCTGAACCATGTTGTTCCAATTTTTATAAAGTGACATCAGTTGTAGGCTAGGGGTATGATTCGGGTAGACCCGGTCGGGTTCGGGTCAACTCGGGTTGGGTCAGCTCAAGTCGGGTCAGCTCAGGTCGGGTCAGCTCAGTTTGGGTCAACTCGGGTTGAGGCTAAAAAAATATATCCGAACCCAAGCCTAATTAGAACTCGGTCACTCAGGTTCGGGTCAAATCGGAATGATTAGAAACTGAGATTATAAGTAGTTATGGTGTTTGGTTGATAAGAAGTCAAATTATTGTTTGCTGCTCTTGCATTTAGTGTAAGCACGAGTTAATTTAGTTTTAGTTTGTGAAATCACTTATTTTAGGTAGTTATGTTTTGATATTTCTCTTCCTATATATATTATTCGCCTAGGACCAAAATTGAAGGATTGTGGATTTAAGGTGTATTGATGAATATGAGCAATTTTTTTGTTGATTGCTAACTTGTTATGTACATAACCTGGACACATCTATATTATGGCGCAAACCGATCAATGTTATCGTCGAACTCTCGACTATTCTGTTGTATGAGCATAAACCCAACAATCTGTGATCTTGTCAATAAGCTTCGTTTTTTGTTCTTCATGGTTTTGGGTTCTCGTAACATGGATACCAAGAAAAAAGAGTCAAACAAACACAATACAACAAACGTTGGTGAATGGTGCCTATTTGGCCCTTAGCAAATAAATTACACTTCAACTTGTATATTCCGCATTACTTTTACTTTCAATCGATGTGGGATATGCTCTTGAAACAAATTAACAAGTTATCTTAAGTCTTAACACTAAAGAAACCATAAGATCAAAAAGTAGATTGAAACCCATGCTGGACACGTTAAAAATGTTAGCAACATTTTACATTTAATTACCAGAGATTTAGATAGATATTCTTCAAGTATTAACAACATTGAAAGTATTGGTCCCAAGACTTCTTTTAAACTTTTTATTTCGAATGGGCCGAATATTTGTTTTTGGAAAGACACTTGGTGGGTACCATAATGGCACTCGTCTTATGGACATGTTCCCTCTGTAGAATTATGATATTCATCTTGTATTATTCAATCATATCATAGACAATATATACAGATTACATGACTTGGAAAACAATCTAAAATCCCTAATGGGCGTCAATGTTGATTAACAAAGAGAAGCTGTTTGATTAAACATGTCGATAGACTAGAGATGATATCACCTATTTTTTATATCATAATGAGGACAATTATGCAGTCAAACATCTAGTGTCGTTTTAGTTTCTGGAAATTAACCGGCGATATGAAGAGGCTGGTAACTTATTAATGGTTGATAATTCAAAGAAAATTTCAAGATGCTTAAGTTCAGTAATATAACAAGATGTTTTTAGACTCTTCTATTTCGGAAAAAATCAGTCTAAGAAGAACATATGACACAGTATTATATATGCAAGATGGCCAAAGGATAACAAAAGCTTACGTACAAGAAGTTTCATAGTTTGTTTTTAACTTGTTTTATTGATTTGTTCCCACATCGAACAAGTGAGGAAAGATGATGTGATTTGTGAAGTATAAATATGGACGTTTTGGTGTCAAAAAGACTTAACTGTCTTGTCAGGGGTGAAAGAGGCCGACAATGACCGCAAGGGAATTGGTTGTGCCAACACTTCCGACAACGAACACACTTACCACGTATGAGTTTGTTTTATACTTGCACGTCAATTTTTGGATGCCCATTCTACTTAAATGGGCTCAATAATCATTATAAAAACTTTTAGTTTTATTAAGTTTAAAAAAAATATAATGCATTTTCGTGAATATATTGTTTCTAACTACTTGGCTAAGTCTAAAAGTTGCTTTAATCTACACATCCCAGTTGGAAGACCAAAACAAGAACAAGAACGTGAACAAGAACAAAAACATGAATGTGTTTATGAACAAGATGATGAAAGTGATGGAGTTTGTGTTTGTAGATTCTTCAAACGCGGAGCTTACAAACTCTGAAGAGCAGTAAGAGGATGTTTTGGAATTCTGATGAAAGACGCTAAGATAGTGATAAAATTTTCATAGAAAATACGTTGGTGTAGGCAATTTCAGTATTGTACATACTAAGTTTTCAGTATGATGTTCTTGTTCTTACCAAGGTTTAATGTCACAAGGTTTTTCTAGAAGTTTCATTTAACAACATAAATGTTAAGTTTTAGACTCACTAAGCTTTCACAAATATGTAACCACTAAGATTTGAACCATAGATTTATTGTGATGATTTACCACTATGGCACTAGGCTATTTAGTGGTGGTTAAAAACAAAATGAATGAGTATTAAGCTATCATAAGTTTTGTTGAACATAAGTTATATTTAACAGCAGATACGTTTGGTTTTCGACCGGCTATGCTGCTCGTGAGCTACTAGATAAAACCTCGAAACAAGCCTGGTTTAAATGAGCTTGGACATTTAACAAGCTAAGTTTGAGTAGAGCTTTATTTCAAATCAGTTTAAATTATCGTAAACTAACCAAGCCCAAGCTTGTAAAGTATGTTATGCATCGAGATTAAGCCAAAATTGTAAGACTTGAAACAACTTCGAGCTTTGACAGGCTCGGGCTCAGCTCGACTCATCTCAAACTAGATAGCTGAAAGTTTGTTGCATTATCTGTTAGGTATATGACCACACTACTATTTGTGGTACCTAAAAGGCTAACCATTTTAAACTCTTTTTCACACTTTACCACTATTTTCACAACGACACTAAATTTTTATCGATGCTACCATCAAATTTATCACACCCCGTAACATAGGGCACATTTTAGTGAATACACAAGAAAGATGACCAAACTACATATATCGAAAATAAAAAAAACACTAATCATAAAAGATTTTCAAATCAAATCTGGTAATTAAATGTAAAAGGTTAACTTTTTAAAGTTTCAATCATGCTTTTCAATCCACTTTGTGATTTTATGTTTCTTTAGTGTCAAGACTCAAGATAGTTTGTTAATTTGTTTCAAGAGCAAATCCCACATCGATTGAAAGTAAAAGTAATCAATAATATATAAGTAGAAGTGTCATTTGTTTAGTAAAAGTTGATATACATCAATTCAACAACACCCGTTGCATTGTCTCGTATTAACTTTTTTTTCTTGGTCTCCATGTTACAAGAATTTCAATATTTAAACTGTTAGTTTACATGGAATCAAACTGTTATATAACAAGAATACGTAGATATGAAGTGTTGATTGCAAGACCAAGTACATTAAGCACAAATTTAACCTATTATTCTACTAATAAGCAACAACACACGACTATGATTATGTTATTTATTTCTTCATGGGCTCAGATAAACAAAATGAACGACCAAAATTGTGTAGTTTCGATTTCAATTTAGTAGGATACAAGTTGCTAACACAATTTTATAAACAATATACCTATTTTAATTATTATTTTCTACCATTTAAGACCAAATTGGGACCTGGTGTATGCCGCCCAATAAGGTACCTGGTGTATGTGGCTTTTATTGACTTATTTTATTTGGAAAAATCGTTCTCACCTCTTTTTGATATCTCAAAAATCCATAGTCGAAAAATGTAGTTAAACGATACTATCAACGATGAACGGGTAAGCCTGGAAGTATCGGTTGACCATAATGAAGTCAACTTACTTGCATCATCTGAACACATGGAACGGGTTTCACAGTTTGTAAATTGAATATTGGACCTGTGGGGTGGGATACGATGTATACTTTTATTAAAAACATATTACAAAATTAACAGAAAACAAAGAACAGAATTAAATAACAAATAAAATTGAAAGCAGTAAGAATCTAGAGACGAGGCACGTGTTTAACACGCTTCCCTTAAAATAGATTCGTCGTCTGTTTCCCATGGTACAACGTCCAAAGCTGTTGTATAGCCGGACTAGACAAACTTGCCTAAAAGATCACGGAAGCCTTCTGTGTTTCTGATCGATAACTGCTGGAAAAATCATATGGTAATGGAGTAAAAACCCACAAATGAATATTGTAGGGTAGAAATTAGGATTCTGTTATAACCATGTTTTCACTTCATGTTTCAAGCGATGTGGGACATAGTATTTTCCAAATATTGTGTTTCACGTGACTCAATTTGAGACACGATATCTCATTCATATTAACTCCATATAGGACATACTTTAACTCGTTGCGAAGCTCTCTTCGAGGAGAACGCAAAGCTACTAAGTACTACGAATATATATAACATATACATATATATAATTAATTTCCAAAAGTATTGCAAAAACCATATTTTTCAAAACATTTTCCAACAATCCCCCACATGAACGGGAATCGGTCGAAAACACACGAAAGTTTCGGCAAAATTTTCGTCCATTGTTTTGGAAAACACATGATCAAAGTAATCTAGACCTTCGCGTTGTCTAAAACCTTTGATCATCAATCTTGCCATCAGCTTTTCATCTTCTTTAAGATCCATTTATAAGCTAGTGGTTTACAATCAGGAGGTAAATCCACGAGCTCCCAAGTATGATTTTGTAAAATAGACTCTATTTCACTATTAATCGCTTCTTTCCATCGAGGCCTTTCCGAGGAATTTACAGCTTCTTGATAAGAAGTGGGTTCATTTTCTACCATAAAAGAGACAAAATGGGTCCAATTGATTTCTTGGTTCTCGCCTGTTTGCTTCTTCTAGGTTCAACCTCTTCTTCCTCGGGTTGATCTTGTATCTCATCTTGGAGATCATTATCATCTCGTTGTCTCTTATCTTGGACAACTGCGTCATCTATTCTAGATGTGCTTCCATTTTCATTCTTTAAATAAGGAAATATGTTTTCAAAGAAGGACGCATTCCTTGATCCCATAACTGTGTTCTTGTATATATCTGGATTTTTTGAATCATGTACAATGAAACGATACGCACTGCTATTCTTAGCATATCCAATAAATATACAATCCACAGATTTAGGTCCAATCGTTTGGGCCTTAGGTGTTGGTACAGCTACCTTGGCTAGACACCTCCACACTCGTAAGTAATGGTATGATGGTTTTCTTCCCATTCATAGTTCATATGGGGTTTCCTCTTTATCCTTACGAGGTATCTTGTTTAAAAGATACGTAGCCGTTAGAATGGCTTCCCCGCGCATGTCCCGGCTCAAACTAGAACTTAACAACATGGCATTAACCATCTATTTAGAGGTACGATTCTTCCTTTCGGCAATACCGTTTTGCTGAGGTGAATAAGGAGCAGTAAACTCGTGTCTAATTCCATGTTTTGCACATAGATCAACAAACGGAGACACATATTCACCTCCTCTATCACTTCGTACAACCTTGATTTTCCTACCAAGTTGATTCTTAACTTCGGTTTTGTATAGAACAAACTTGTCTATAGCTTCATCTTTACTTTTCAACAAGTAAACGTAGCAGTACTTTGTGCAATCATCAATAAACGTGATGAAGTACTTATTGCCACCTTTTGTGGGTAGTGATTTAAAATCACATATGTCTGTGTGTATCATATCAAGTGGTTCGGTTTTTTGTTCAACCGATTTGAAAGATGATCTTGTAAGTTTGGCTTCAACACAAGTTTCACACTTATAATTTGAATCAATATGAAAATTTGGTATGCAATTAAATTTAATCAAACGACGCATTGAATTAAAATTAATATGACAAAGACGGCCATGCCACACATTAGAAGACTCAATCAAGTAAGCAGAAGAATTCATTTTATTGATAGCATTCTCAACAACTATTACATTGAGCTTAAACATACCATTCAGGGCATACCCCTTACCAACATATATTTGATTCTTAGAAAGTACAACTTTATCAGACTAAAAAACAAGACAAAAACCAAACTTATTCAAAAGCCATCCGGACACAAGATTCTTGCGAATCTCCGGAACATACAAGACTTTAGTCAACTTGAGCTCTTTCTCGGATGTCATCTTCAAAATAACATATATTTAGCCCTTGATATCAGTAGTTGAAGAGTTACCCATGTACAACTTCTCTCCATTGTCAACCGCTCTGAAAGAGTGAAACATACTCTTGTCAGCACACACGTGACGGGTTGCCCGAGTATCAACCCACCAATCATTCAGAATATAGAGTCCACCAAACCATTCAGAATACAAAGAGTCCACCAAACCATTCAGAATATAGTTGTGACATAAGAAGTCTGAATGTTTCCATGCTTCAACAGCTTGCACTGCTTGTTGATTTTCGGGTACACCTTCTTTAGGAGGTTCCACCTGAGGTACAGTCTTCTTTAAGAACTTCTCAAGGTTCAAAGTAGTGAGATAAAAGAACATCTTCTGCTGCCACCTCTTAAAATTCTGCCCATTGAATTTTTCTGGTTTTTCAGCATGATTAGCAACTGTGTGGATAACTGGCACAACAGTTACTTTCACAGTAGTAGTTGCAGGAGTTTCAGGAGTGTTGGTAGATATTCTAAAAGATCAAACAAGATCAAAACACAAACAGTTAGACAACTGTTACAAATCTATATATAAGAAATTCAATCGTGATCTCTATATACTTATAGTGGATCTGTCTCAAAGAAACTCAATCTTGGTTTTAAAGAATCAGATTCAATTATAAAATAATTCAGTTTAACAGAAACACAATCTTGGTTTCAATATAAACTGATAAGAACAACTGCTTAATGAAAACGTTAGAGATCTGTTAATTAAAATTTGCAAAATTAAAACTAATTTCCAGTGAAACTCAATTCTGGTTTCGACAGAAACAATTTATTATAAATCTGATAAAATTATTAATCCTATTTAATAAAAGTTTTAATTATGTTAAACATAATCTGTTTTAAGATTGTGGGATACGGTGTATACTTTTATTAAAAACAGATTACAAAATTAACAGAAAACAAAGAATAGAATTAAATAACAAATAAAATTGAAAGCAGTAAGAATCTAGAGACGAGGCACGTGTTTAACACGCTTCCCTTAAAACAGATTCGTTGTCTGTTTCCCAGGGTACAACGTCCAAAGCTGTTGTATAGCCGGACTAGACAAACTTGCCTGAAAGATCACGGAAGCCTTCTGTGTTTCTGATTGATAACTGCTGGAAAAATCGTCTGGTAATGGAGTATGAAAAAGACTGTGTTTTTCTGATCGTTTAACTGAATGAGAAGAGGTTATATTTATACTGAAAACTTGACTTGTTCTCAAAGAAAAATATATACCTAAGTCAGGAAAATCTGTTATAACTAAAACAAATTTCCTGTCTTTTTAACACACAAAAATATTTTGTGAATAACTTCTGTATCTATTCCTAAAATAGATGTACATAATTTTCTGGAAAAACAAATCGAATTCGCAGCAATAAAGATACCGAAATTTGCCCGCACCTAAGCCAGTTTTCGGAGCTGCATTCGTGTCCGCAGGTCGCGCCCTCGTGCACAAGTTCAGTAGCTTCGAACCTGTTTTTGGCCTAGAAATCTCACTTTTTGCACCCGCCCCTGCACGCGCGTAGGCGTGGGAGTAAAAACCTACAAATGAATATTGTAGGGTAGAAATTAGGATTTCCTTATAAACATGTTTCAGTTCATGTTTCAAGCGATGTGGGACATAATATTTTCCAAATATTGTGTTTCACGTGACTCACTTTGAGACACGATATCTCATTCATATTAACTCCATATTGGACATACTTTAGCTCGTTGCGAAGCTCTCTTCGAGAGAACGCAAAGCTACTATGTACTACGAACATATATAACATATACATATATAAAATTATGTCCAAAATATTGCAAAAACCATATTTTGCAAAACATTTTCCAACAGGACCATGATGGAAAGTGGCTACAAAATGAATGTTTGGAGAAGTGTTTATTTCCTGGAACTAGCATTCTAAAACACCAAATTACCATCTCGAGTTCATATTGAGAAATCTACCAGATTCTAGAGCCGAGAAGATCATTAGAGAAACTCATGAAAGGAAGGATCTAATTTGATGTTCGACTCACTCCTTCCGTTTCACGACTTGTCTTAATTATGGTAGCTGTTATGTTTAGTCATAGTATTAGCCTAAATCGATGTCTAGGGTAATAAGAGTCTAGTTTCCTAATTAGCAATAATATTTTTATGTTTAGTCATAGTATTAGCCTAAATCGATGTCTAGGTAATGTTGTGAATTTTAGTGCAATTTATCGTTTTCTCCTCGACTCACTCGAATTGATATCTAATTTAACGTGGATGAATTTTTCTTGGTAAATTAAACTTTTTTTTGTGGTATTTTTAAAAAAATTAAAAACTATTTAATTAAAAACTATTTAATCTAATTAAAAGGAAAATTCTTAATTAAAAAAATACTTAATTAAAACTAATTAACTATTTGAAAACTATTTTAAATATAAATAAAACTTAAATTTAATCTACCCTAATTAATTTTTAACTAAAACTTTTAATTTAAATAACTTTAGATTTAATATCTAAAACTAAATTAATTAAAACTAACTTTAAAAACTAATTTAAAAACAATTTCAATTTCTAAAAGTAATTAAAATATTTTTAATTGTTTTTTTTATTTTTTTTGTTTTTTAATCTTTAAAATCGTAATTTAGTAAACTGAATATTAATCTAAAAATTTAAAACTTGTAAATAAATCTATGTAAAAAAACTGACAACAACTTAATAAACCTATATTAGTTACTAAATCCGTATTTAAACACAAATAAAGGACTAGAACGGATGGTTAAAGCGTTGGGCTGTTGAACGTGAGGTCACTGGGTTCGAGTCCAGTGATGGACACTTTTTTGAATATTATTTATTTTTTGGAATTTTTGAACACTCATACCAATTGGGTCTGATGCTTTAACAGCAAGAATCAACAAAATAATAACAATCAAAAAGCATATAACACCCAAGCAGAAAATAAGCAGATCTAATCTTATCAAAACCAAATAAGCACATAAACTAAAACATATAATAAACAGATGAATGAAAAACTAAAAAAAATAAGCAAATATAAACTTAACAGAAAAAGAAGCAGATTAAAACTGTAAACAATAAGCTAATAGGTATTAAACATATAAAACTTAAACTAAAAAAAAGCAAATCTAATCTTAACAAAATCAAATAAGCTAAACTAAGCAGAATCAAATAAGCAAATAGCTAAACAAGAAAATAAGCAAATATACACTTAAAACAAAAATAGCTTAAACCAAGTTAATCAGCAGGTATCAAGGACTTCAAAAACTTAATATTAAAAATCAGTAAAGAGGTAACACTAAAATAACTCAAATAAAAAACAGATAAAATATTATCTATCAGACCAAAGAACTATAACCAAATTTCAGAATAAAACACAGAATAAAAAAATCAAATAACAGTTCTAAATATAAATTTTAAAGCTCAGATTAACTCAAAACTAACAATATAAATCAGCAGACTAGACAAAACCAAATCAGATAGACTACTAGCAGATTTAATAAACAGGAACTAAAAGAAACATTAATCTAAAATTAACAAAAAATAAAAGGAGGTTAAACCTGGTGACAAAAACCTTTGAGTAGAAGAGGTGTGCTGAACACTCTTTTAAACCGAATCAAACACCACCTTATCAACCAACACCATAGAACCACGAACCAAACTCACCATTTAGATGAACCGAACCATCATATCAGTAGAACAGTACTTATAATCTTCCCAGTGGGGGAAAAATATCAACCACTTTTTTTTAATTATTATAATCCAAAATCAGAATAAAGATAAATTGCAATTAACTTTAAATAAAAAATAAGACACGAATTAAACTAAAATTAATTTTTATTAATAACTAAAAATTAAGTACAATACTTTTGAAAGAAAATTACAATTAACCTAAAATATAATTTTGCATAAAATAAAAATAAAATAAAAATGGCACACCCACATTATAGAAATATAGGGGTATTTATAGCCAACCCCCATGGCTTCTTCATGAAGATTTGTGGAGCAATCTTTAATCTTGGCCGCTCTTTTCTTCTCTCTCTTTTCCTTTTCTTGATCTACGGCTGAAAAACAGTCTCTCATCACACGGATTGCCCTCGTGGCAATTTTGAGCTTCTTGTGCTTCTTGAAGGCTGAAGTGGATTGATTTAATTGGAGAGAATGGTGGTGGTGATGTGGATGAGCCAATCAAATGAAGGAAAAGGGCCACATCGGATTGAGGACCTCCATCTTCTTCATTCCGATTTAGATGGGGATTTAATTACCCATGTGTGTATAACAAGCATTTGAATTTAATTAAGCAATGAAATCCCCAATTTTTTAGGGTCTGGGGTGAAAAGGTGAAGGTTGCGTTTGGTGAGAGAGAGTGTGCATAGGTTGTATCAAAATTTTTGTAATGTGTGATTGTTTGTTGACCGAGTGAAAGAAAGTTAAATACAACTTTTCATTTGTTTACAAAACTGACCAATTTTAATAAAAGGCCCTAAAGCCCAATCTTCCTAAACGTCCAAAATTTGTAACTTGTTTATCTTGGGCTTGTAGCCCAATACTCTTCAATCCGTCCATTGTTATGGGCCTAGTTTTTGGGCTTGTACTCCTTTCTAGATAATGATTATTTCACAAATGGGCTTTTGGGCCCATTAACTAAATGTGGGACCCACTAGGCCCATTAACCTTTAAAATATTAAATCCTCTAAAAACGACTTGTCATTTGGCTTCTCGATCTTTCTTTTAATCCCGTGTCGATTTTGCCGATTTTCGTGATCTTAGGTTTACTTTTGGTTCCTTGACTTTGACTTTGTCTTTTTCTTGGTCTTTTCTTCGACAATTGACCGTGAAATCCCGTTTTTTCTTTCCTTTTGATCTTTTGTACCTATTTCACACAAAAACACAAAACCACGCATAATTCCGACTTTTACGATATTAAACACATGATTAGGTCTTGTTTTTCCTTGATTTTAGTGGCAAAAGGATAAGTGTTTACACACTTATTAAATTCCCTACACTTGACCATTGCAATGACCCCATGCAATGCATATTTTTAAAGCATAAAGTTACATTTTTCTCATAATTAACCCATCTTGGCCTCTATTAAGATATATACTATTACTACTACGATGAAAAGATAAAAACTTAAAAGGAAACAAAAGTTATAACAATTTATTAACTTGGAAATTATTTGATGGAAGAAACTCGTAAAGAAATCTAAGACTTAGATTAGGGCTTTGGTGTCATGAATATTAATCACCCTCAAGTTTCACGTTCCCCATACTAAGCTTAAAAACGAGATCATTGTTTACCATAAGTTCATAGGTTAAAACCACTTATATAAGACAATTGTGTAATACTCTTTCTCCAATTCCTAAGTTGTATCTCTAGCTTTTAAGGATTGTCATTCACCCGTAGGCTCATTTGACTTATTTAATAATTATTAGTCCAAAAATGAAGGCAAAACGGTGCAAACCTGACACTCAAAACCTAACCTCGTCCTAAAAAACGTTGTCACTAAAGTAAGCCCACATCAAGGATGATTTAACACGATTTGGGGAATAAATTCCCGGATCCAAAATTTGGCCAATAGTACTACTTATTAATTATTCCTCCAAAGTCATGTAGACTTTATGTGGATTTTAGCAAGTTCACATCATATACCCTTAGGCTCTTTAAGATGTAAAAATGCTCCTCGTCTATTGTCCACACCCTAAGGCTCCTTGAACGATAAACAAGGGAATTGATTTTTGATCAATTTTTATTCAACACTTACCATGCCATACACCCTAAGGCTCTAATG
Organism: Glebionis coronaria; assembly: GCA_025667525.1. Classification (NCBI taxonomy): domain Eukaryota; kingdom Viridiplantae; phylum Streptophyta; class Magnoliopsida; order Asterales; family Asteraceae; genus Glebionis; species Glebionis coronaria. Next base: position 544,850,875 of record CM046879.1, on the reverse strand, counting down.
ACAAGGTTCGTGCTACATGCCCCACACCCTAAGGCTCCTTGAGGTCATGTTTTAATCTTATTCTTTCTTTATTTATGATATATATAGTAGGACAAATTTTGTGGTCCCATGGTCTGAATACCTCCTACTTAGTGGTTATGAGCCACCTTAGTCGAAAGTCCACAATGCTGGCACCCTCAATGTGTTCATGCTTTAATTACAAGGAGATAAAAGATTTGGCTAAGAGCTTACATATCGAATCTACACCGCAAAAAATCCTCATTTATTTAGCAATTAAATATACAAGCAGGAAGAAAGAGCCACAAAAACTCATATAAGCAAGAATTAACCCTTAAACTTATTATCAACTCTATCATCTCTCGTTCTTCACAATTTAAAATCTCAAGGAATGAGACTTGTGGATGCTTAGCCTAATAAACCAATTAAGGTCCATATGGTTAAGGATACTAGCTAGAGTAAACTTGTATAAGTAAACTCGGGTTGAGTCAAAATATTCACGATGAGCCTAATATATCAAAGATATCTAAACTTGTTAAAACCATTTTATTCCTTTATTTATTTATTTTTTTAACTTTATTCTTGGAAAATATAAATACGATGCGATGACAAAGGGAAAGAAAATAAATGGAAATACTACTAGGCCAAAATAGATCAAAATTTTGAAAAACGTTGAAATTTTTTAAATTTTCCGGTTAAATGAGGTCAAATTCATGGAAAAGCCCACTAAAATTCGATAGAAGTCCCCCTACACTTAATATAAACATTGTCCTCAATGTTTAAGCATGTGGGAGAATAAACTCCCCTACACTTAGGACATTGAGTACGTTGTTTAAATCGAGCTAAGGAAGAGACAACTAAAGTGATTACATTTATTCGTCTTATTTATATACATGTATGAATCACAATAGTTTTGAGAGAACCGGGTACACAAGAACACGGGATCACGGGTCGCGTCAAAAATACCAAAAGTGGATCATTAAGGCACATGTCCCTGCACAACATCACAACACACAAACAACCTACTTGGCTCCCCCTATACTTATTGTTGGAAATGGGTGAAGGTGAAAAAGGGTGGAAAGGATGGAAAAGGTAAAAATCTAACCTAGTTAAACGATGCTTGATTTATTATCACGAGTCTCTAGCTCGACTCGATTTCCCGAATATCATCATTCAAATGGGAAAATCATGGGAAAACCGAGATTTCCAAGGGAGGAAAATCTCTCCATGATAAAAGGGTGAAACATAGTCATATAAGGAATACCCCATGAAAATCCACCCGGGTCAAACACATAATTTCCATCACGAAAGGAAATAAACCTCGAGGTGGTAAAATCACATAAGGCAAAGTAAAGTGGGGTACCCTTAGTCAAAAATTTCTTACGAGGAAAGGTGTTATGGTGATATGGCAATGATAGCACGGAAGTCTCTATTCCGGGATCAAACACCGGTTACTTAACGGGAAAACAGCAAGAGGTGTTGACATTTAAGCTCAAAATATCATCATAATCCAAAGTGGGAAAGTCGTCCTCTTCCAAACTTGATGTGAAAACATAAGTATCATCGAAGTCATAGGAAAACTCATCCTCGTGAGGAAAATAGGAATTTAGAAAGATATCTAAATCCTCCTCAAATGGAATATCCTCTAAAGTAGGAATGATCTCTAAGAGTGGAGGATCCTCCTCAAAAGTCATGAATTTAGAAAGATATCTAAATCCTCCTCAAATGGAATATCCTCTAAAGTAGGAATGATCTCTAAGAGTGGAAAATCTCTCATGAGGTGGGTCATAAAAAATAATGAGATCACTTAAAGAAGTGTCATCATCATAAGTATCAAAGATTGGTGGGTCAAAAGTGGGTGGGTCAAAAGATGGGTCGTCTAAACCGAAGATAGTGCGATCACTTAAAGAAGTGTCATCACTATAAGTATCGTAAATAGGAGTTTCAAAAATTTGAGGCTCTAAGGGAAGGGATGAAGTTATCACAAAATCATTTTGATTAGACTTTTGAATTCCAAAAGGATTAATAAAAATCTCGTCATTATCATAATTAAGAACATCAATCATATTGACCGACTCTTTTCCATTTGATTTAGTTGTGATTTTTCCCATTTTAAAAACTTGTTGTTCATCCCTAACCCTAAGAATTAACTCCCCTTCGGCCACATCAACTTATACTCTTCCGGATCGTAAGAATGGTCTACCAAGTATTAACGGAATACGAGGATCCATCTCATAGTCGACGACGACAAAGTCCACGGGAAAAGTGAATGTACCAACTCGAACAAAAACGTCTTCGATAATACCAACGGGGTATGCGAGAGTTCTATTAGCTAACTCGAGAGTCATGCGAGTCGGTACAAGGTCGTGTAATGATAATTGTTTCCATACCGAGAGTGGCATAAGATTGATGCTAGCGCCGAGATCCGCTAAAGCCATACAATCATCAATTTGAGGAAACGAGCAAGGTAACACGAATCGTCCGGGATCTCCTAGCTTTTCGGGAAGCTCTTTGAGAAGAATCGCGGAACAATTCTCATTCGAGTATTAACGAGCTCAACCATTTTTTCCTTTTTATTGAGCAAATATTTGAACATTTTCACAAATTTAGGCATTTGAGCAAGTGATTCAATAAGGTTAATGTTAACATTCACGTTGGAAATCATTTTCAAAAAATTGGAAACATGGGCGTCATCTTTGGTGAGCACTTTAGCCTTGTCCAACCTAGAGGGATAAGGGATATTCGGCTTAGACGTTGAAGGTTGAGAAGGAGAAGGACTCGCTTCTTGAACAACCTTAGGGTTAGGCTCATTAGGTAATGGAAAACTAGTACTAGGAGTGGTAGTGGGAGGAATCACCGGATGGGGAATAGGATTACTCATTATGACCTCCGGGCCTTGTCTCTCCTTTATGGGCGAAGAGATGGAAGTTCCCACTAAAGTGGCTCCACTTCGAGTAGTGATAGAACTCACATTAGCATGAGGGTTAATCTCGGTATTATAAGGTAAGGCTCCTTGGGGTTTAAAGGCTTGCAACATTTGCACGAACTACCTATCGGTGGACTCTTGCAATTGTTTCATAGTTCTCTCATGTTCGGTCAATTTTTGGAGAACCAAGTCCATTTGAGGATTATGCATGTTCATTTGATTATACCCTTGATTGTTAACCCCTTGATTAGAAAAACCTTGGTTTTGATATTGAAGTTGAAAACCGTTGTTATTATGAAAACCTTGGTTTAAGTTATTATTTTGAAACCCTTGATTTTGACCATTAAAATTCCCTTGATTGGCATTCCCTTGAAAATTTCCTCGTTGAGGAGCTTGGTTCCTATTTTGGGCGAGTGGGGGTGGTCTTTGTGGAGCTACAAAACCCGGGGGAGCCAAATAGTTAGTACTCTTATAAGACAAATGGTTAACATCAACATTTGGTTTGAAATGAACCCGCTCATTTTCATTGTTGTTATAATCATAAACTTGCTGTTGTTGATTGTAAACCTTGTCACAATTAAAATACGAATGTGGTCCACCACAAGTCTCACACGTTTCACAAGTTTCTTTTAAGGCATTCACTTGCACATTGATGGCTTTGGTATTGTTAGCGGTTTGTAGAGCAATTGATTCAACAAGCGAAGTAAGCTTATTAATTCTCTTGTCGCTCTCACTAGTACTAGCACTTGCCATAGTAGCCCTAACACTCTTGGTTTGTACTTTTGCCTTGTTTTCATTTATTTCCCAAGCCTCGTTCATGGATTTCACAAGAATATTGCCCCTCGCGGCACTATTAAGTGAGTCTTGGTTATTAAGAGTTAAACCATAGTAAAACGTATTGATTTGATGCACTTTAGTGAAACCATGTTGTGGACATTTTCTTAAAAGCTCCTTAAAACGATCCCAAGACTCGCTAAATGTTTCCCCATATTGTTGTTCAAAGGTAATGATGTCATTCCTTAAAGAGGTGGTCCGTGATGGTGGGAAAAAGTAGTTAATGAACTTGGTCTCTAAATCAATCCATGTGGTAATACTTTGGGGTGGTTCATTATCAAGCCAAATCTGGGCTAGTCCCTCGAGGGAAAAAGGAAAGAGTTGTAAACGAATGGCCTCTTGCGGCACCCTATTGTATTTGACGGTGTTTGCCAATTGTATGAAACGTTTGATATGAGCGTGTGGGTCATCATTAGTACGACCTAAAAATGGTGTATCGGAAACCATTTGAATAAAACCCGTTTTTAGTTCAAAATTATTCGCTCCAATATCCGGCACCACAATCGCGTCATCGTTTCCTTCAACGTGAGATTGTAGAATCTCAATCATTGGTAGATTATCCGTTGCCATCGTGTTGTTCAAAGCTCGATTCTCGGGATCGGCTTGATTGACGGTCTTTTTGTTTTTCTTCTTCTTTCTTTTGGAAGAATTAGAAATATTTGGTACACCAATCGGTATGTATGTACGCGCGCGAGTGCGCATACAATTAAAATCAAGGAATGAGGTAGGAGACCTCGGTCGACTTTGAGAGGAAAGGGATTATCCCTCTCGAGGTTCAATATTAAAAAGCTACAAAAAATATATACTTAATACTAATTGAGTTGGCAAACCAATAATCGGTCGTCCCTCTCAATATACGCACAAGCAAGCGGGGAAAAGAGGTGGCACAAAGCACTTAAAAACCTTTTTTCTCAGACGGCCTTTTATAGCGCGTCGCCTTATACCTACCTTATAGTTTGTATAAATCGAGTTCAAACTTCTTACTAGTATTTATCTGTTTTGCCCTTTTTCCTTGTTTTGGATTCGAATACAATAGTTAGGTGATGAAATCCCAACTAAGGTCTTATTTGAAAGTAGGTAAATTAATTGTTCTACGTAATATAATATAGTAAAAGAAATTTTTTTTTGTATTTTTTTAAGAAAAATATATATTGACAATAAAAAGCGAAAGAAATCGAAATAAGAAAAATAACAATAATACGTAATATTTTTGGTGTAATACTTTAGGAAAAGTATTACTTTTGGTTTTTTTAATTTTTTTGGTGCAAATCTTAGGAAAGAGTTTGCTTTTGATGATTTTTTTAATTTTTTTGTATTTTTAAGTTTTGTATTTTTTAGGTTTTTGATTTTTTTTTGCAAGAAAAGTAACGTTCAAAATTGAACGGATCCCAAAATCAAAAGCTTCTCACGAAAAATCGTCAATCGTAACGAGCGAAGCGGCAGCGGCGCCAATTTAATACATGAATTTTTGCAATTTTCGTTGTGAACTTTAGTGCAATTTATCGTTTTCTCCTCGACTCACTCGAATTGATATCTAATTTAACGTGGATTAATTGTTCTTGGTAAATTAAACTTTTTTTTTGTGGTATTTTTTAAAAAATCAAAAACTATTTAATTAAAAACTATTTAATCTAATTAAAAGGAAAATTCTTAATTAAAAAAATACTTAATTAAAACTAATTAACTATTTGAAAAATATTTTAAATTTAAATAAAACTTAAATTTAATCTACTCTCTCTAATTAATTTTTAATTAAAACTTTTAATTTAAATAACTTTCAATTTAAAACTATTTTATCTAAAACTAAATTAATTAAAAGCAACCTTAAAAACTAATTTAAAAACAATTTAAATTTCTAAAAGTAATTAAAATATTTTTTTATTTTTTTTTATTTTTTTTTGTTTTTTAAACTTTAAAATCGTAATTTAATAAACTAAATAGTAATCTAAAAATTTAAAACTTGTAAATAAATCTATGTAAATAAACTGACAGCAACTTAATAAACCTATATTTGTTACTAAATCTGTATTTAAACACAAATAAAGGACTAGAACGGATGGTTAAAGCGTTGGGATGTTGAACGTGAGGTCACTGGGTTCGAGTCCAGTGATGGACACTTTTTTGAATATTATTATTTTTGGAATTTTTGAACACTCAGACCAATTGGGTCTGATGCTTTAACAGCAAGAATCAGCAAAATAATAACAATCAAAAAGCATATAACACCCAAGCAGAAAATAAGCAGATCTAATCTTATCAAAACCAAATAAGCACATAAACTAAAACAAATAATAAACAGATGAATGAAAAACTAAAAAAAATAAGCAAATATAAACTTAAAAGAAAAAGAAGCAGATTAAAACTGTAAACAATAAGCTAATAGGTCTTAAGCAAATAAAACTTAAACTAAAAAAGCAGCAAATCTAATCTTAACGAAATCAAATAAGCTAAACTAAGAAGAATCAAATAAGCAAATAGCTAAACAAGAAAATAAGCAAATCTACACTTAAAACAAAAACAGCTTAAACCAAGTTAATCAGCATGTATGAAGGACTTCAAAAACTTAATATTAAAAATCAGTAAAAAGGTAACACTAAAATAACTCAAATAAAAAACAGATAAAATATTATCTATCAGACAAAAGAACTATAACCAAATTTCAGAATAAAACACAGAATAAAAAAAATCAAATAACAGTTCTAAATATAAATTTTAAAGCTCAGATTAACTGAAAACTAACAATATAAATCAGCAGACTAGACAAAACCAAATCAGATAGACTACTAGCAGATTTAATAAACATGAAGTAAAAGAAACATTAATCTAAAATTAACTAAAAATAAAAGGAGGTTAAACCCGGTGACGAAAACCTTTGAGTAGAAGAGGTGCACTGAACACTCTTTTAAACCGAATCAAACACCACCTTATCAACCAACACCATAGAACCACGAACCAAACTCACCATTTATATGAACCAAACCACCATATCAGTAGAACAGTACTTATAATCTTCCCAGTGGGGGAAAATTATCAACCACTTTTATTTTTAATTCCAAAATCAGAATAAAGATAAATTGCAATTAACTTTAAATAAAAAATAAGACACGAATTAAACTCAAATTAATTTCTATTAATAACTGAAAATTGAGTACAATACTTTTGAAATAAAATTACAATTAACCTAAAATCTAATTTTGCATAAAAAAAAAAAAAAAAGGCACACCCACATTAGAGAAATATGGGGGTATTTATAGCCAACCCCCAAGGCTTCTTCATGAAGATTTGTGGAGCAATCTTTAATCTTGGCCGCTCTTTTCTTCTCTCTCTTTTCCTTTTCTTGATCTACGGCTGAAAAACACTCTCATCACACGGATTGCCCTCGTGGGAATTTTGTGCTTCTTGTGCTTCTTGACGACTGAAGTGGACTGATTTAATTGGAGAGAATGGTGGTGGTGATGTAGATGAGCCAATCAAATGAAGGAAAAGGGCCACGTCGGATTGAGGACCTCCATCTTCTTCATTCCGATTTAGATGGGGATTTAATTACCCATGCGTGTATAACACGCGTTTGAATTTAATTAAGCAATGAAATCCCCAATTTTTTAGGGTTAGGGGTGAAAAGGTGAAGGCTGCGTTTGGTGAGAGAGAGTGTGCATAGGTTGTATCGAAATTTTTGTGATGTATGTTTGTTTGTTGACCGAGTGAAAGAAAGTTAAATACAACTTTTCATTTGTTTACAAAACTGAACAATTTTAATATAAAGCCCTAAAGCCCAATCTTCCTAAACGTCCAAAATTTGTAACTTGTTTATCTTGGGCTTGTAGCCCAATACTCTTCAATCAGTCCATTGTTATGGGCCTAGTTTTTGGGTTTGTACTCCTTTCTAGATAATGATTATTTCACAAATGGGCTTTTGGGACCATTAACTAAATGTGGGACCCACTAGGCCCATTAACCTTTAAAATATTAAATCCTCTAAAAACGACTTGTCATTTGGCTTCTCGATCTTTCTTTTAAACCCGTGTCGATTTTGCCGATTTTCGTGATCTTGGGTTCACTTTTGGTTCCTTATTTTTGACTTTGTCTTTTTCTTGGTCTTTTCTTCAACAATTGACCGTGAAATCCCGTGTTTTCTTTCCTTTTGATCTTTTGTACCTATTTCACACAAAAACACAAAACCACGCGTAATTCCGACTTTTACGATATTAAACACATGATTAGGTCTTGTTTTTCCTTGATTTTAGTGGCAAAAGGATAAGTGTTTACACACTTATTACTATGGTAATAAGAGTCTAGTTTCCTAATTAACAAGAATAAAGGTCGGTTGGCAATGTCTAAGCCCAACCCGACCCGGAGTCATTGTAAGAGTCGGTTCCCCCAGCTCTATAAAAGAAGGTGAGGGGGGAAAGAACAAGTACACCATTCTTTCAATAACTAATCGAGTAACGATTAGGGATTTACCTTGTGGGCGTCGATTAACTTTTATGTCGATTCTTCTACTTGTGTGTGTTCTTCGATCATGTAATCCGCATCTAGTAATCAGGATTGTAGGGATTAAACCCTACAAGTGGTATCAGAGATCAGGTTATCGAGTGGCTGATTATCTAGGATTGATCGAAGAAGAAGGTTATTGTTGTTGATCTTGAACAACACGAGTTGGTGTTAGGGTTATATAACATCGACGTAGCAGCACCATCGACATTAAAGGGTTGTTTGGAGGGTTTTTTTGTTGTTTCTTGTTTCTGTCGTCACTTAGAAGACAAAGAGAGAAGAAGAAGATTGGTTTGATTTTAGAAAAGTCAACTAATAAAACTTTCAATAGTTTCATCCGTACTTTGTTTTTCTTGGGCTTTATTTTGGGCTATTACTTATATGATCCTAATTTTTTTAGTTTAATATAAGAATAAAAGAAAGGTATATTATTTTGAACGGATTGTACACAAGGGTACTTCGTAATTCGTGATTGTGAGGATTAACGCATCATAAGGTTTAGCGAGTTACCGAAGGGACTTTGTCGGTTTGTGATTGTGAGGTTTATCACAAGGTTTAGCAAATCAACAAAGGGATAAAGAATGATGGGAGCCAAGTTTGACATCGAGAAATTTGATGGAACTGGTGATTTCGGGTTATGGAGAATCAAGATGCGTGGTTTATTAATCCAGAACGGATGTGAAGCAGCTTTGGAGGTTTTGCCCGCGAATATGGAAGCTGAAGAGAAATCTAAGCTTGACAAGAAAGCTCACAGTGCCATGATTTTGTGTTTAGGTAACAAGGTCCTAAGAGAGGTTACCGGGGAGACGACTGCAACGGGGGTTTGGTCAAAGCTCGAGTCTTTGTACATGACAAAGTCATTGGCCAACAAGTTGTACCTAAAGAAGAAGTTGTATACATTCTATATGTCGACCGGACGAAAGATTTCCGAGCATATAGATGAGTTCAACAAAATCGTTCTTGATTTAGCAAATATTGAGGTAAAATTCGAGGATGAAGATCTTGCTTTATTGTTACTCACTTCTTTACCAGCATCATACGAACACTTTGTGGATACCTTGCTTTATGGACGGAAAGCTTTGACTTTGAAGGATGTGATGGCCACACTAAATTCAAAGGAAATCAAAGAAAGGTCCAAGGTGAAGGGGGATGATGGTGAAGGGTTATACGTGAGGGGAAGAACTAATTGCATGAATTCGCATCAGTCAAGGGGAAAGTCAAGATTGAAGTCTCGAGGTGGAAGACTCAAATGCTTTATTTTCCAATCTGAGGAGCACTTGAGAAGAGATTGTCCGAATAATAATCGCAAGAAGTCAAAAGGTTACGTCAAGAAAGATAATCAACCAACCTCTAGTGGTTCGATTTACGACGATTCTGAGGTGATGATGGTAATGAGTGCAGAAAGACTGCAAGACTGGATCATGGATTCAGGAGGTTCATATCACATGTTACCCAGGTTAGATGTATTTTTTTATTTTCTGGAATGCGATGAGGGCAGCAAATTGTTAGGTGACAACAGAGAGTGGAAGATCATGGGTATTGGCAAAGTAAAGGTACAACTAAAAGATGGGTCAAGTTTTGTGTTACACAATGTCAAGTATATTTTTGAATTGAAAAGAAACTTGATATCGCTAGGAACTCTTGAAAAAGAGGGATATACCATAAAATTGCAGTCGGGCAAAGTCAAGGTGATTAATGGTTCTAAGGTTATTATATTTGGAACACGAAAGGAGAACTGTGTGTACTCTTTGGATGGCCATGCATTGGTCGCTAAGCTTAATGCTACTGTTGAAGAAAAAGACAGTCTTGTGCAGGTTTGGCATAAAAGACTAGGCCATATCAGTGAGGCGGGACTACACGTGCTGAAAAGCAGGGTATGTTTGGAAATAAGAGTCTAGGTAAGCTCGATTTTTGTGAGAATTGTGTTCTGGGAAAGTCACGTCGAGTCCGTTTTGGTGTAGGAAGGCACACTACTCAGGGAGTGATATACTATGTTCATTCAGACTTATGGGGTCCGTCTCAGGTGGAATCATTGGGAGGTAAAAGGTATTTCTTATCTATAGTTGATGATTATTCAGGGAGGGTATGGGATTATGTTCTCAGGTTCAAACACGAAGCATTTGGGAAGTTCAAAGAGTGGAAGCAGTTAGTAGAAAATCAGACTGGGAGGACGGTTAAGAAGCTTAGGACGGATAATAGTCTTGAGTTCTGTAACCGAGAGTTTAATCAGCTATGCACTGAGAGTAGGATTGCTAGACATTTGACAGTTTTCGGGACCCCGTAGCAGAATGGGTTAGCAGAACGGATGAACAGAACTCTCATGGACAAGGTACGCTGTTTATTAATACAGTCTGGATTGCCCAAGACCTTCTGGGCAGAAGCGACATGTACGACCGCATATCTTATAAATAGGTCACCATCGACAGCGATTGAGAAGAAGACACCTATGGAGATATGGTCGGGACATCCTAGTGATTATGGGATGTTGAGGGTTTTCGGCTGTGTCGCGTATTCACACAAAATAGTCACAAGCAGGAACGTGGTATTCAATGCGTTCTTATGGGGTATCCTGAAGGTGTGAAGGGGTACAGACTATATAGGCTTGATAATGAATCACCCAAAATAGCCACAAGCAGGAACGTGGTATTCAATGAAAGTGTCATGTACAAAGACACGTTGAAGGATATTGGTGTAGTTAAAGATAAGTCTGTTGAGGAATTACAGGTTGATGTGGAACTACAGAGGTTAAATAATCATACGCCCGAGGAAGACCATCCAGGTCAGGAATATCAAACAGATCAGGAAGACCAAACAGATCAAGAAGATCAGTCAGATCAAGAAGATGGCTATGATGAAGATGCAGGGGTTCAAGAAATTAATCATCCACCAGATCTCACATATTATCAATTGGTTCGGGATAGAGAGCCAAGGACAAGAACGAAACCGACAAAGTTTCGGGATGAGAGTAATATGGTTGCTTACGTGTTTGCTGCAGCAAAGGAAGAAGATACTCATGAACCATTGACATACCAGGAAGCAGTTGCTTGTGAAGACAGTTCTAAGTGGAAAGCTGCTATGAAAGAAGATATGGATTCTCTGAGGAAGAACAAGACCTGGGTGTTAGTAGATCATCTAGCTGGGAAAAACCTGGTGAGCTGCAAATGGCTGTACAATATAAAGGAAGGGATTGAAGGTGTTCAAAAGCCTAGGTACAAGGCAAGGTTGATGGCTCGTGGATTCACACAAAGGGCAGGTATTGATTACAATGAAGTATTTTCGCCGGTAGTTCTACACACTTCTAATCGGGTTATACTTGCATTGACTGTGTGTAAAGATTATGAGCTGGAGCAGCTTGATGTAAAGACGGCGTTTTTACATGGAAATCTTGAAGAAGTGATCTACATGAGGCAGCCACCATGATTTGAATAAGGTAAAAAGGTATGTTTGTTAAAGAAATCTCTTTATGGTTTGAAGCAGTCACCTAGGCAATGGTACAAGAGGTTTGATGAGTATATGTTGAGCAATGGGTTTAACCGTAGCAGTTATGACAGCTGCATATATTACAAGATTAATGCACCAGAGGAGTATATCTATCTATTGTTATATGTAGATGATATGCTGATTGCTTGTAAAAGCAAGGCTAAGATCGCGGCTACCAAGTCTTTGCTTATAAGGGAGTTCGACATGAAAGAGCTTGGGGAAGCAAAGAAGATTCTTGGTATGGAGATCGTCAGGGATCGGATTCGCAAGATTCTAAGGGTGTCACAATCCGGGTACGTTTCTAAAGTTTTAAACAGGTTTAGAATGGACAATAGGGAGTCGGTTCAGACACCATTGGACGGGCAATTCAAGTTGTCATTGAAAGATTGCCCAGTTAGGGATTGTGATGTTGAAAGAATGAGTAAGGTGCCGTATGCTAATGCGGTTGGGATCTTATTGTACTTGATGGTGTGCATGAGGCCAGACATAGCGTATGCAGTAAGTGTAGTTAGCAGATATTTGGCGAATCCAGGTGAACTCCATTGGAAAGCAGTGAAGTGGATTATGAAATATTTATGGGGTACTGTAAACGTGGGTTTGGTGTATAGGAAAAATCGTGGCAACCATGTGGACGTAACAGGTTTTGTTGATTCAGACTAAGCTAAAGATCCAGATAAGGGTAGGTCTCTCACTGGTTACGCATTTTTAGTACATGGATGTGTTGTAAGCTGGAAAGCAATGCTACAACACGTGGTGGATCTTTCAACTACATAGGCGGAGTATATGGCCCTTACGTAGGCTGTGAAGGAAGCTATTTGGCTAAGAGGACTCTTGGAAGAGTTGGGCGTGAAGCTCAACACTATTATAGTTAATTGTGATAATCAGGGCGCGATTCACTTATCGCGGAATCGTGTTTTTCATGAAAGGACTAAGCACATCAATGTGCGCTATCACTTTATCAGAGAAGTCTTGGAAGCAAAGACGGTTGACTTTCTGAAGGTGGGTACTGGGCACAATGATGCGGATGCCTTGACGAAGGTGGTACCTGGACGCAAGTTACAACACTTCTTAGAATTGCTGAGTGTTGGGATAGGCTAATATATGCCTAAGGTGGAAATTGTTATGTTTAGTCATAGTATTAGCCTAAATCGATGTCTAGGGTAATAAGATTCTAGTTTCCTAATTAGCAAGAATAAACGTCGGTTGGAAATGTCTAAGCCCAACCCGACTCGGAGTCATTGTAAGAGTCGGTTCCCCCTCATCTCTATAAAAGGAGGTGAGGGGGAAAAGAACAAGTACGTCATTCTTTCAATAACTAATCGAGTAACGATTAGGGATTTACCTTGTGGGTGTCGATTAAATTTTCTGTCGATTCTTCTGCTTGTGTGTGTTCTTCAATCGTGTAATCCACATCTAGTAATAAGGATTGTAGGGATTAAATCCTACAGTAGCATTGTAATTGATATTACAGAATCAACACCCATTTTTTCTTGTTTTACGTTTACCAATGTAATTATGGTAACATGTATGACGGGTCACTGCAAGTATGATGCTGAACTTGCAAGGAGGTCGTAACCATTTTCAACATTTGTCTTGCCATCTCAAAATTTGTAACCACTACGGTTTGAACTTCAGATTTATTGTGAGTATTTACCACCATGGAACTAGGCTATTTAGTGGTGGTTAAAAACTGTAAGGATTATCACAAACAGTGGCAAACAAGAACAAAAGATCAGGATCAGATGTGGGGAGCCAAAAATTGAGAATTTCTATTATACAGAGGTTCTGATATTAAGCTAAAAACATAAGACTTGAAACAACTTCGAGCTTTGGCAGGCTCAGGCTCGTCCCTCATTTCAAACCCGTTAGTCGAAAGTTTGTTGCAACCATTTTAACATTTTTCTTATACTTGACCACAATTCTCATATCAACACTTAATTTTATCAATTCCACTGTCAAACTTATCGCAATTGTTAACATAGTGTGCACCTTGGCTTCTAAAACAGAATAGTCACCCTAGGTGTGGCAGTAACATGGATGGGTTGGCGTCGTAATAAAGAAGTGTTCGGGTTATGTACATATTTTGGAGAAACAATTAACATGATTGTAGACATATGACTATCTTTTGGCTAACTTCTGACCCATTAATGAAATGTGTTTTCATACACTCTGAAGTCTGAAGGACATCACTACCTGAATTGACCCATTTCATATATAACCGGATCAAGATTACAGCCTTTAATAACCCTTTCAAATAAGTAAATCCATAACAACCGAAAGGCGAAGAATATAAAATGGGAAGAAAAACATCTAAAAGAAGTGTTTCCACAAGCTAACCAAAATCCATCCTTGCTTACACTAAATAAGTGGCGCCTACACCAATATATTAGGCATAGAGCATCAAGCAATAATTTAACTGCTTATCAACCAAACACCATAACTACTTATAATCTCAGTTTCTAAAAGATGACCCAACTAAAATATATATTGAAAACTAGCTAAAAGACCCGTGAAATTCACGGGTATTTTTAAGTGACATTAAAAAATATAGTAGCAAATGACATTGCATATTATGAAGTTATTAATTAGAAAGAACCACATTCTCATATTCGTAAAATATAGAGTTGTTAATCATCAAACATGCGTTATATTAAACAAAATAGTCACAAAATAAAAAAACAAAAATAAAAGGCATCAATGATTTATTCTATGAATGCGATATATGTAAAATTCAGTCCCTTAGACCCGATAACACAACCCCGTTGAACGCCAATCAAAATATCAAGTGTTTGTATATCAAAACATCAAGTGTTTATATAACAGGGACTACTATGAGCTACTTTCCATAACATTCGATCAATCCTATACTAAATCATACCATGATCGTTTACAATTTTAAACTACTTTATGTAATCCAAATACTAAGATACTAACATACTGATAATACTAACTAAAAAATAACCAACTTGTAACCCGACCCATCAAGATTAAGCCAACAATATACGTGTACATATAAATGAGATCATAAATTGTGTAGCCATTCTTTGTAGAACACGTTGATAGTTGTATTGGTGAGATTTTCTTCTTTGTTACGAATAAGAATCTTCAATCTTTTGTTGCTCTTAACGCGAGAGACGACAACATATAGCTGCGAATAACACATTGTGTCAAATACAAACCGACTTGCCCGAGAGATTGTTCCTGACTTGAAATATATCATCCTTTATCTTCTTATATATAGATTTGTGATGATAGCCTAACATAATCCATCTCAAGTTCCCTTTCAACAATAAGAAAGTTGTTACATAAACATCAAATACAAAGGTCAACCCTTGATCCATCGGTATGCTAGTGACTCGTCAGCCAATAAACTATAGGTTCAAAGTTTTATTTAAAATATATGTGAGATAAATAGTGTAAGAATTGTCGTTCAAGAAACAATTGTGCAAATCCAAAAAATAAATCTTTATGCGATAAAGAGATCGACACTACATATATATATGTAATATTCAAGTGAACTTTCTTAATTCGTATATAGCACGCACATGGTGTTTCGACGAAATCCAACTAATTTTTTCTCGCAAAATAGAAGATGATACATAGAACATGAAACATTACCTTCATAAATTGAAAATGTTTAGAACATTTAGTAATCGTCTTCTATGCAATCATCTTCCAATGAATCATCACACGAGTATGCTAACTATCAGCTGAATTAAAAATCTCCAAAAATATCACCCCGAGTATGCTAAAAAATGCGTCATTTGTCATTCATAACCTCTGAAGCAAAAAAATATATCTTTCTTTAGATCCGAACTGTACATGAAAATTTAAGTTTAAAACACAAATACAGATTTTTATATATATATTAGTGGGTGGGTGATATACTCGATAAGATATTTCCTCGATGGCTGATAATTTTCGAGTATGGTATACTTTTATTTTTGGATTGAATTTGGCATTTGCTTACTCCAACAACAGTTCAAAGTTTTATTAAATGCATTGTGATTGTGCTCGCTCTTGCTAATCATATTCTTTTTTTGCTTTTAAGTTTTTACTTAGATCTAACATGATTGTCATGGACCTTTCTAACTCAGTTCTTTATAAAGTTTGGTTGAGGAATTTTTTTTTGGCAACCCGATAAGAACCTTAACTCGACTATATTTATCTTAGCTTCCAATGAAACTATAAGAATCATAATCAGTTAATAAAAGAACACTAACTATGATGACCTTATGCTCTGTATGTCAATGAAGATGAGTGGTAGAAGCTCAGTATTTGTTGCATTCCATGCAATTTACCTTTTTTTACCTGATAAAGCAAGTCATTTGCCAACCTTCTCACTATAAAAATCAAGAGCAATTCGTTTCTAGCTAAGTATCATGTAAATGAGTCGAAACCGCATTTCACGTGAAAACCTTTTTAGTTGCCCACTTAAACTCGTGGCCACTGCTCCAGATATATTGGCCCACTCATAAGTATGATCTAATTAACAACATTGGATATATTCACATATATTTAAGATTTTTATGTCACTACCGACACAGGAAAAACATATTTTATAGTTAATCGGATTTTTCTTTGCAACACATATAAGTTGGTGTTTTAAATTTTGTTCACACTTATTTATGTTATCATTTTTTACACATTTAAATTTGTTAATAAATTTAAAATATATTCCACATTATTTAGAAGTGTATACAAAAAACACAAGAAAACAGAACAAACGAAAAAATAAGTAAACCAAACACCTCCTAGATTGATCCATTCACAAGTAAACCGGTAGGGATTGCCATTCAAATGAAAGATGTGGAGAAGTAAGTTTTACACCCCATCAACCAAAAAGAGTCACTTTTCTTTACTTTTATGAGATCACTTATATTAGACTAACCTTTTTATTTTGCGTCAATGATTTTGTGCAATGATAAGAAATTGGTCATACAAACCTATTTATATACTATGTAACTAATTTATAAAGCATTTTAAACTTTCTAAAAATAGCTAAGATAAATATTAAGCCAATTTTATTTACTAAATATAACAAGTTGTTGGGTCTTTCTCACATTCTATACCATATGACTTTTTGTAACAACTTTTCATAACAATCTATTAAAATAACATATTTAATTTTAAATTGAAATATCTTTTTATATATTTATTATTTTTATAATCTAATTTTAACATATTTTCTAAAATTTGGTGTGCTCTTTAATTCAATATCAATTTCGATAAATTTTATTAACTTTCAATTTTTATTTTTTATTTTTAGCGGGTTTATTTTGATTTCACTTTTTTACCCTTTTAAAATCATACCAATACGATATTGATAGGTGAGATAGTAACATTTATCGCTTAAAAAATCGCCTATGTGTACTTGTCGCCACGTTACGTGAGCACCATGATAGTATATTAATAATCAATTGAAATGAAAAAAGTGATGGAAATATAGAATAAACAATTAGCTTTAATTAATTGAGATCAAAATAAAAAACGATTAAAAAAATAGAAATCATTCGTAATTAATGAATATTTACATCATTCTTTTTAAATACCAATTTGTTAATCAATCTATGCAAATCACTTATAATTTTACCAACTTCTCATATTGGTAATCAAGGTACAATATTATTTTTAAAAAAGGTAAGAAATTAAGCACGTTCTTAAAATAGTTTTTCAACATATCACTTTTTAAAAATTATTTTGAATTTAGAATTTCGTTACAAACTATGAAACACATTCTAAGCCAATCGATTGTGTATATAATTAAAATGATAGTTTTTCTCTATGATTTACTACGTAATATGACAAAAACAAAAGGTCAGTTCTATCAATTGTTAATTGATTTACTAACCATGTATATATCAATTAATAATTATTCTGTTTTAATGAGTGACTAACTAAATCATTTATGTTTAATTACCATGGAGAACGATTTGCAAAAAGCTGCCAAAGATATAGTTGTACACATGTCGCAAAGATAGGCCTTAGTATTTTTGGAAAACATTTATGAATTGTTAGGCCAAAAACTGTGTTATATTAGTTCAAATAGATAGATTCTTTTTAAAAACCAATTTGTTAATCAACCTATGCAAATCACTTATAATTTTACCAACTTCTCATATTGGTAATCAAGGTACAATATTATTTTTTAAAAAGGTAAGAAATTAAGCACGTTCTTAAAATAGTTTTTCAACATATCACTTTTTAAAAATTATTTTGAATTCAGAATTTCGTTACAAATTATGTAACACATTCTAAGCCAATCGATTGTGTATATAATTAAAATGATAGTTTTTCTCTATGATTTACTACGCAATATGACAAAAACAAAAGGTCAGTTCTATCAATTGTTAATTGATTTACTAACCATGTATATATCAATTAATAATTATTCTGTTTTAATGAGTGACTAACTAAATCATTTATGTTTAATTACCATGGAGTAACGATTTGCAAAAAACTGCCAACGATATAGTTGTAAACATGTCGCAGAGATAGGCCTTAGTATTTTTGGAAAACATTTATGAATTGTTAGGCTAAAAACTGTGTTATATTAGTTTAAATAGATTCTTTTTAAAAACCAATTTGTTAATCAATCTATGCAAATCACTTATAAATTTACCAACTTCTCATATTGGTAATCAAGGTCCAATATTATTTTTAAAAAAGGTAAGAAATTAAGCACGTTCTTAAAATAGTTTTTCAACATATCACTTTTTAAAAATTATTTTGAATTCAGAATTTCGTTACAAATTATGAAACACATTCTAAGCCAATCCGATTGTGTATATAATTAAAATGATAGTTTTTCTCTCCGATTTACTACGCAATATGACAAAAACAAAAGGTCAGTTCTATCAATTGTTAATTGATTTACTAACCATGTATATATCAATTAAAAACTATTCTATTTTAATGAGTAACTAACTAAATCATTTATGTTTAATTACCATGGAGTAACGATTTGCAAAAAACTGCCAAAGATATAGTTGTACACATGTCGCAAAGATAGGCCTTAGTATTTTTAGAAAACATTTATGAATTGTTAGGCCATTCACAAGTAAACCGGTAGGGATTGCCATTCAAATGAAAGACGTGGAGAAGTAAGTTTTACACCCCATCAACCAAAAAGAGTCACTTTTCTTTACTTTAATGAGATCACTTATATTAGACTAACCTTTTTATTTTGCGTCAATGATTTTGTGCAATGATAAGAAATTGGTCATACAAACCTATTTATATACTATGTAACTAATTTATAAAGCATTTTAAACTTTCTAAAAATAGCTAAGATAAATATTAAGCCAATTTTATTTACTAAATATAACAAGTTGTTGGGTCTTTCTCACATTCTATACCATATGACTTTTTGTAACAACTTTTCATAACAATATATTAAAATAACATATTTAATTTTAAATTGAAATATCTTTTTATATATTTATTATTTATATAATCTAATTTTAACATATTTTCTAAAATTTGGTGTGCTCTTTAATTCAATATCAATTTCGATAAATTTTATTAACTTTCAATTTTTATTTTTTATTTTTAGCGGGTTTATTTTGATTTCACTTTTTTACCCTTTTAAAATCATACCAATACGATATTGATAGGTGAGATAGTAACATTTATCGCTTAAAAAATCGCCTATGTGTACTTGTCGCCGCGTTACGTGAGCACCATGATAGTATATTAATAATCAATTGAAATGTAAAAAGTGATGGAAATATAGAATAAACAATTAGCTTTAATTAATTGAGATCAAAATAAAAAACGATTAAAAAATAGAAATCATTCGTAATTAATGAATATTTACATCATTCTTTTTAAATACCAATTTGTTAATCAATCTATGCAAATCACCTATAATTTTACCAACTTCTCATATTGGTAATCAAGGTACAATATTATTTTTAAAAAAGGTAAGAAATTAAGCACGTTCTTAAAATAGTTTTTCAACATATCACTTTTTAAAAATTATTTTGAATTCAGAATTTCGTTACAAATTATGAAACACATTCTAAGCCAATCGATTGTGTATATAACTAAAATGATAGTTTTTCTCTACGATTTACTACGTACTATGACAAAAACAAAAGGTCAGTTCTATTAATTGTTAATTGATTTACTAACCATGTATATATCAATTAATAATTATTCTGTTTTAATGAGTGACTAACTAAATCATTTATGTTTAATTACCATGGAGAACGATTTGCAAAATGCTGCCAAAGATATAGTTGTACACATGTCGCAAAGATAGGCCTTAGTATTTTTGGAAAACATTTATGAATTGTTAGGCCAAAAACTGTGTTATATTAGTTCAAATAGATAGAATCTTTTTAAAAATCAATTTGTTAATTAATCTATGCAAATCACTTATAATTTTACCAACTTCTCATATTAGTAATCAAGGTACAATATTATTTTTTAAAAAGGTAAAAAATTAAGCACGTTCTTAAAATAGTTTTTCAACATATCACTTTTTAAAAATTATTTTGAATTCAGAATTTTGTTACAAATTATGTAACACATTTTAAGCCAATCGATTGTGTATATAATTAAAATGATAGTTTTTCTCTATGATTTACTACGCAATATAACAAAAACAAAAGGTCAGTTCTATCAATTGTTAATTGATTTACTAACCATGTATATATCAATTAATAATTATTCTGTTTTAATGAGTGACTAACTAAATCATTTATGTTTAATTACCATGGAGTAACGATTTGCAAAAAACTGCCAACGTTATAGTTGTACACATGTCGCAAAGATAGGCCTTAGTATTTTTGGAAAACATTTATGAATTGTTAGGCTAAAAACTGTGTTATATTAGTTTAAATAGATTCTTTTTAAAAACCAATTTGTTAATCAATCTATGCAGATCACTTATAAATTTACCAACTTCTCATATTGGTAATCAAGGTCCAATATTATTTTTAAAAAAGGTAAGAAATTAAGCACGTTCTTAAAATAGTTTTTCAACATATCACTTTTTAAAAATTATTTTGAATTCAGAATTTCGTTACAAATTATGAAACACATTCTAAGCCAATCGATTGTGTATATAATTAAAATGATAGTTTTTCTCTCCGATTTACTACGCAATATGACAAAAACAAAAGGTCAGTTCTATCAATTGTTAATTGATTTACTAACCATGTATATATCAATTAAAAATTATTCTATTTTAATGAGTGACTAACTAAATCATTTATGTTTAATTACCATGGAGTAACGATTTGCAAAAAACTGCCAAAGATATAGTTGTACACATGTCGCAAGGATAGGCCTTTGTATTTTTAGAAAACATTTATGAATTGTTAGGCCAAAAATTGTGTTATATTAGTTTAAATAGATAGATACATACACTAATGATAAAAGATATTCAAAATCAAATCTGGTAATTAAAAGTAAAATCCTAACTTTTTAACGTTTTCCAAAATGGTTTTAAATGTACCTTGTGATCTTATGTTTCTTTAGTGTCAAGACTCAACATAATTGTTAATTTGTTTCAAAATCATATCCCACATCGATTGAAATTAAAAGAAATGAACAATACATAAGTTGAAGTGTCATTTATTTGTAGAAAGTGAAAACAAAGTTATTACAATAATACCACCCTTGTTGTATTATCTTTGTTTGGACTTTTTTCTTAGTCTCTATGTTACGAAAAATATTTAAACTGTTATTTTACATGTTTTAAAATTTAATTATTTTACATGGTCACACAAGTGATATAAAGTGTTAATTCCAAGCCTAAATACATTAAGCACAAAATCAAACCTATTATTCTAATAAGCAAACATGCGTACACGATTGTGCTTATGTTACGAGAATTTTAATATATAAACTGTTATTTTACATGTTTTACAATTTAATTATTTTACATGGTATCATATAACAAAAACACAAGTCGTAGATGTGAAGTGTTGATTCCAAGCCCAAATACATTAAGCACAAAATCGAACCTATTATTCTAATAAGCAAACGTACGTACATAAGACTATGCTTATGTTATTTATTTCTTCATGGGCTCTATTTAAACAAAATGAACGACTTAATAATTCAACATACCAAAACCGAACGTTAACTTTTTAGCATGTGTCAAACTAGTAAGGTCGTGTTTTTCCGCCCAATTCTTAGCAAAAAAAAAAGAAATACTACTATTTTGCCCGTTGAACATGGTTTCGATACATCATAACTCAAACTGATACATTTATAAATAAGCAGATATGTAACATAGATAGAGAATCGCGTCATGAACTTCTCTCCGGTACTAAATATACCTATTCTTAAAGTGCTTTCATAGTTTATCTTGGACGTTGTTGGCAGTTTTTTTATACAGCACTGATAGTGTTACATCATGATATTGCACTCCTCTAAATGTGCGCAGAGATTTATTTTCCCTTTCATAGCACCCTTCATCCAAATAAGTGAAAAGTAGTATAAATCATGGGGGCGCGAGCATAGTTAGTATTATGGAAGAACTGATTAGTTATATATGGGCACATGGCAGAGGTGACACATGGGTGGTTCGGTTATGCGTCAATAGACCAAATTATAATAATACAGGTTATAAGTAGCTATACTAGTAGAACTATACAATCAGGGCTTCCACTGCAATGACACCACTCTCCTTAATCTTGAAACACACGGGCCATTGTCAGGACTAAATTATTTCAAGAGATTGTCGAAGATGATTTATCTCCTTTTTTAGAGTATTTGAGGGTAAAATAATATTTATGATATATATTTTTTTAACTATTCTACAGCTCTGATTAGTTTGAGTTTTTATTTCTTCTTTGATGTGTTTTTAGATATGGTAAGTGATCCACAAAAATCTGATTATAGAAGTTTATGTATTTTGCGTGATTATATCAGAGTTGTCCATCCCAAGGTTTAGCAAACTAGAGAAAAACGTTGAAGAACGTGTTGTGCGTGAAGATTTTTAGAAGGGCTAATTACCCAAATAGACCAAGTTTTTTGTCCATTTGCCAAAATACCCCATGCTACTTAAAACTTCCAAAAATAGACCAAGCTACCTTATGCTACCTTATACTACCTTATGCTACCTTATACTACCTTAAGCTACCTTATTCTACCTTATGTTACCTTATGCAACTTCTAACAAATTTACCAAAATGTCCTTATTCACCATAAATGTGTAAGATGCAGGTACAACTTGTGTAAGAATGTGTAAGTGTACTTTTTATGCGACTTTTACTTTTTTTTTAATAATTTTTATTTTTCAAATACTTTTATAATTAATATATTTAAACTACTTTTTATGCGACTTTGTTTTTTTTAAACAGGGTATGCACACACAATTAATAGAGGGTTTTTTATACTTGAATTTCTGGTTGGGTTTTGCGGGTCGGGTTTTTCGGGTCACGTTTTTTCGGGTCAAGCTTTATTCGTTTGTATCCGAGCTAACGTTAGATCAAATTTTAGTCATACTAAGACAACATTCTTTATTTTAATAATTATATACAAACAGAAAGTCAGAAACCATAAAAGCATTTAGAAAGTCAATTTTATTTTCCAAGTAGATGAAATTTTCAATTTACATCATGAAAGACAAAATAAAAAAAATACTAAAAACCACTGCAATGGCAAATGACAATGAACCAGTGCCCTCTCGTAAGCCTATGCACACAACAAGCATGCCACATGAACAGGAACATTAGCAAACCTGTCATCAACACATATGTTAAATCACAAACACACTTGACCTTTGATTACAAATTACAATAAATCTTGCATACTCAGGTGTAAAATTATTTAATAACAAGTCTATTTGGGTAATTATCCCGAGATATAAATGGTTGTACAATGACTTTCATCATCCAGTGTGCCCATTAGGGCAACTAGTAAACAATAACTGATCTAGGATTTTTGATCACAATATGTGCTACCATAACTAATCATTCTTGGGTGATGCATAAGACTAACTGTAAATGATCATGTCAAAATCCACATGAATACTGTTGACCATCCAGTAAGCGCAATTGCTGCAACTAAGTAACACCACATTGTAAGCACTGAACACTCCCCTTGTCCCACGCTGAACAATTGGGTCATCGTACCTGCATACCACCATATGAGTTTTAACCTTAAAATTGAACAGAAATGGACATAAGTCTCACTGACACACTAGCTATGACAGATTGATACCATTAACTCGTTAGATGGTACCTGAGGTACAATAAAAACATGTGCATCATTTTAATACCAAAACTTAATACGAATTACTTACTTATGTTCATAGCAGGGGGCACTGTGTACTGAATCAGTAGCACAAAACTAAAGAGGGGATCAGAAGGAAGTAATCCCAGACTTGTGGTTGTTTTTATCACTAGGATTCTAATCATTGGAAGAATCACATATCGTACACAGATGATTGTGATAATAATTACCGGTTTGATGCTTGCTCTTCTCAAACCTGCATTCACAAGTTGCTCGTCTATAAAAGAATGAGAATGATTTGCTTCATATCTAGACTTGAGAAAACAAAAAAGTAAAAGAAAAGAAAAAATTGTTCATGTTCGCTAAGTATTGGTTTGAAATGAATGAATCTTTACCTTGTATTAGGTTGCCTCCTAGTATAAGTGTGATGTAAGGTATGGTTCCATCCCTATATAACAAGGTAAAATACTGTATGTCCAAATGTAGAAGCTGCCCAACTGCACATATATAAATTTGAACTCGATATCTAATCATGGTGTGGTAATCAAAATATTTACTCATGAATGAAAAGCATCATTGCTGATATTTATGAATAAGTGAGCGAGCTCACCGCCATGGAGAATGGTGAATATGAGAGTCCCTTGGACTTGCAAACACTATGTTCTCCGAAAGGGCTTCCTCCCTCGGTCTCTTTCATAAGATCGAGCTTTAGCATTTCACTTTCTATCCTTTCTCCAAGTTCCTTTATCTGACTTCTCAATAAAGAGATATCAGAATCATAATTCTCTATCTTTGACTCTGCAGTCTACAAGAAATAATTGTATGCATTATCAGTTGATGCACAATAGAAATAACTTTTATTGTAGGTATAAAAAAGTAAAACAGCTTACCTTCAGTTGCAAGCTCAGAGTAGTTACACATTGCTCAGCATGTTCAAGCTTTGATGCCCTATCTCTCAATTCAGCTTCCTGTAATTTCAGTTGTGAGAAAATACATACTGTGGTCAGAAATTGAGTGGGTTGGTCAGCTGGATAGCATGTCAAAACAGGGTCAGGTCAGAACTGTCATATTTATAGTAAAAGGTTGCAAAAGGTTGTAAAAGGTCGAGTCAGGTTGAGCCGATCACAAGCATCTTTTGCCTTCTCATTATTAGATTTTACAGTATTTAGAGTATTGAATATAGTTGCAGAAAATTTTCTAGACTTTCAGCATACCACCTTACAAGAATTGATGCAATTTGAAAATCACTTTCAGCCGATTTGATGCATTTCCAGTTTAATTAATCGTATATGGTTATATGCAGAAAATACCAACATAATATTTCAGTAGTCTTGTTTTAGTCATTGCACCTTTTGTTTGTACATCTGAGTCATTAAAAGCTGGTTGTGATAGGTGATTTGTAGAGGTAAGAGACAAAAACACATAAGACTAGAGCAGAGATAATCACCTTATCAGCCAATGTACCAGCAAATTCTGCCCCAAGAACATCTTCACGTTGTTGTGTTTGTTTATTAGATCGATCTTGCACAACAACAGCCTTCTCGAGTGCACTCTTTGCATCGTTAACGGCAATATTAAACTTGTGTTTCCACTCCTGAGCTTCCTCTTGAGCAGACTTAGTTTCATACGCTAATCCACACATCCATTTCGGGTTATGTTTCATACGCTAAAACAAAAATTCCTTCAATTATTTTGGACTTAAAAAGCTAGAATTCGGTCTGTCATTTCAGCAAACAGGTTATGTGTATCTTCTTATAGTAGTCACATAAACCAATTAACAAAAAGAAGAGAGCCAATCAGTTCCTTATTCTTGAAACTACACACTGTTAGAACACATACCAATATACCATAGTAAAAACAAAACAATGTTTCTTGAACACAAATCAGAAATTTCATACTTTTTTTTACTATATGTATTAAACATTCAATCACACTCACAACAAACACTTGATTTGTATTGCTTGAATAGACTGATCGGTTGAACTTCTCTTTTCAACAAATCAAAAGAAATAAATAAAAAAGGTATGACAATTAGAAAACAAAAGTGAAAACTTAAAAACTTACCCAAAAGTTTGATAACTTGATATAGGTTTTCAACTGATGAATTGATTAATTAGACATAAAAACTAAATTTGAAGACAATTAATTTATGTACCTGATTATGATTATGTACAGATCTTGCCTTTAACTGATCCGGCGAAAGAGCTGCTTAATTTACAGATCTGACAGGATTTGTATATGGATCCGGAAACCACCGATCTATTTTTCGAGGTTGCATAGTGACACCGAAATATAAACGGATATCGGAAATGGGGTGGTGAGGATACAAGTTATGGTGGCTGTTGGGTGACTAGAAAGAGAAAACATATAATATGTGTGAAAGATGGTAACTAAATCATGGTAGATAAATAAAAAAATAATAAAAAAGCTGGGAGTAAAAAAATGTATGAAAAAAGAGATAATAAAAAAGTAATTTGTTCAATCATTAACACAAAAAAGTCGCATAAAAAGTAATTTAAATATTAATCATAAAGTATAAAAAATTTATTTAAAAAAATTTAAAAAATAAAAGTCGCATAAAAAGTACACTTACACATTCTTACACAACTAGTACTTGCATCTTACACATTTGTACATAGGGACATTTTAGTAATTTTGTTAAAGTTGCATAGGTAGCATGAGGTAACATAAGGTAGCTTAGTCGCATGGTCTATTTTTGGAAGTTTCAAAAAATATGGGGCATTTTGGCAAATGACTTTCATGACAAGTCTATTTGGGTAATTATCCCTTTTTAGAAGTTACTTAGGGGGTCCCCACAAGGTAAGGATTGCATACTAATACGTATGGCTTTATGAAGATGGTAAACATATGCTTGCAGCTTTTATTTGCCAATCAAGTTTTCGTGTAGAGGTGGCGATATCGACCCTTTCACTTCTGAATGGGTGGACTTGGGTTGTGATGGACAAATGGGCTGACAGCATCGAAAGCCTATTTGTTAATGCATGCAACCTCTGAAATCATTCTATCAAAGATTTCGGTTATTAGCGTGAGACTGTATTAGTAACTATAATTACCACACTAATATTTTATAAAAAGTTATAAAATTGTGTAAGAAAAGTCAACCGTTATGACATGTTACCCAACCCACCTGATCTGCCCATCTTGCCATCTCTACGCTTGGTTCCTATGCATTCCGTTTTCTTACACAAGAACGTTAATTGTTGCTGATCATTTCATTTTGCAGCGAGAGGTAAATTGTGGGTCTGAATTGCACCGTTTTACTCCGATATTATCACTGAACGTATATCCAGACTTATTGAATCGAAGGGTTTAACACACTCTTCATTTGGTGAAGCTTATGGTTAAGATGGTGCTCGGGGTCGGTCAACACATTCAAAGTCTCTTGCTCTCCCTACACAGGTGGTTTGCATAGTTCATATAATGGGTCACGGTCTTACATGAATAAAGGATGGAATGTTGACAAACGTGGTCCTAATATGCAATCTAGCAGTAAAGGAGACTACTCTACCTTCCCACGAACATTGGACGAATTACATTTGGAATGCATGATACTCGAGATAAGGATGAAGATGAAGAAAATACCTGGAGAGATATATCATAACGAGGTTGGGCATGATTGGAGAAACATTGAGCTTAAAGGTAATCACCTTATTATGTAATGGCCTTTGATGTCACTGTACAGTTTCCTAAGATTAGTATCAAAGTTATCTTGTGGGCGTCGATGTAAATAAACAGTTTGTTAGGTTTCTTGTGGATCAAGTGCTAGAACCTCTTGTTCTATTTGTGTTGGGATGAAAAATTAAAATCTTTGTAGTAGCAAATGGCATCTTATAGATTCATATTTCAGTCGTTCAATTTGATGCTGGTTATTTCTCACTCCTATGAATCTTATAACTTGGAAGAACGATGAGACAAAGATGTTTGCAGTGTGGGTATTGTCCCATATTGGCCAGAAGAGTAATATTATGAAGATGGTTGGCCTATAAAAACAACAAACCAAGATGAGAATAAGAATACCTTTCTCGGCCTTTTGGCTAAGATCAAATGTAGTATCTGTTCTTATCAGTTTAATATCTGATATGTGAGTCATCGGCTCACTCGATATTAATCTTATTTTTTATGGGGGAAGAACCCACCACAGTGGCTTGCTGCTGGGGTTCTTCACGTGTTGCCTTGGTCTTACACTACTGCCAAGGCTTGGCGCACCCCTCCGATATTTAGTTTAACTTTAATGTGTCCAACATTAGCCCTCCAGTTTGTAGTTGAACTTTAACTTATAGATTTGTAATTTTTAAATTACTGTCAAATATAACAGTAAATTTTCTAATAAGCTAAAGTTTTAAAGGCATAAATCTTACCTTGAATGAAGAGCACATGATATGCTGGATTGCTGGATCTAGTAATTAGAACAGAGCCCTCTGATTAATGATCACCCATTTTGTGCGAACTCGTTTGCTAAGCAACTCCTTTCCAGCCGCTATAGGAATCCGCATGCCAGTCATTGTTTCAGCCTGGTCGGATAATAATATATCACACCAAATATGCAAAATCAAAGGGTTCAGGAACTGACCAAAATTCAATTCATCTAAAAAAGTTATGGCCCATTATGCAAAAGAACGATTTCAGTAGTCTATAAGCAAAGGAATGATTATCATTATGTATCGATGAAACTCATCTGTAAATACGGACATCAATCCAACTTCATTGTATTAGAGCTACTTAGAGGGGGAAAAAGTTAGCATAGTGAGAAATCTCAGTATAGCTGAATTTTGCATTATCTGTTAGGTATAATGAACAGACTACTATTTGTTGTATCTAAAAGGCTAAAACCATATTAAACTCTTTCTCACGCTTTACCACCATTTTCAAAGCGAAACTCAACTTTTATCGACGCTACCGTCTAATTTATAACACCTTGTAACATAGGGCACATTGTACATATTTAGACTTTTATCAGTAACTAGTCTAGAAGATTATCGAAGTTTTGAATTGAAAAAACTTTGAAAAGTGAGATTAAGAGGAAGACAAAAATACTCTCACATATCAGATACCATATCCTAGCCGTTAGGTGATGGTTGTCATGAGCGTGTATGGTAGCTTTGGCAAAAGCCACATGTTACTTGCATGTGTATCTATGGGCAGTAAGTTTGAAACTCGAACCCATCATTACAGCCTTAAGTATCTCTTCGAGCAACCCTATCACCACTATTCCACAACAATGTTGGTTAAGCAAAGCTTGTGTTGTGGGTTATGACTTTACTGTCATTTACAAAACTGGCTAAGACAACGTGGTTGCTGATGCGATGGCACGTCAGCTTGAAGGAGCAGAAACAACCATCCTAGCCATTTCTGGGCCTTTATTGCAGTTGCACAAGAGGTCAACATAATTACCGAATCATAACTGCTTGCGACCAAAAGAACAAAAGGTGAAGCCGTAGGCCCTTGGCAAATTCATGATGGTCTGGTTCATTTCAAATAGAGTTTTCTTGTTACCTCAGTCTCCATTATGTGAATCTATTATATTTTCGCTTCACAATACGGGTCATGAAGGTTACCAAAAAACCCTTGGCCGTGTAGCTGCAGATTTCTATTAGACAGGCTTAAAGTCATCAGTTTGGTCTTTACTTCGCACTTGTCAAGTGTGTCAACGTAAGAAGCACACGAGCTTGCTACTGATTCTAGAGAAGATTCTCATGCAAATAACGAGAGATGGCAAAATGGACTGGTAAGGTAACGGGTAATTTTTGAACGGGTCGGACAGGGTTGACCAGACACATTTTTTTTACTCATAAGAGTTTGAAAATCTGAATAGTTGGGAGGTTTTATACTCTTATGCATTAAAATGATACTTTGGCAGACTTTTTGATTGCATTCCATCTACTTGACATGTTTACTCGTTAGCTAAACTTTTTTTTACATGTTTGACCTGTTAGATACAAAACACAGTAGTTGGCATTCGAGGTAACAATAGTTCTAGATATAGGTGAATGAGATTGATGCTCATGTACAGTGGTGGCAAACGGGGTGGTTTGGGTAATGGATCAACACGAGTTTGGATCAAAACTACAAACCTTTTGGGTGACTAAAACGAGTTTGGTTGGCCTACCAAGACTTGTTTGAACATATGATAGCAAAGATATCAGTGATACATTTAACCCAACTTTTCTCATTATAACGATTCAAATGTTGTAAACATCTGACTATTTGACCTGAATTGCTCCACTTTCGCATACATGTGTTGATTGTGCGACTAGTTTATTCAAAACAAGGTTGGGTAAGCAGAAGTAAAAATAAAAATGATACCCGGCCCTCGAGGGAACAGAAACTACATAAAGGAGTGGACACATAGAACAAGCCAGGTAAGCTGTCAAGAGACGGACGCAGGCACCCGCGTGAACAGGTAGGCCATGAACCTTATTGATCATCCATTGGCTATGGTTAATGTATGAACCAATGGCATATTGTGCATGTAACCATACACAATCGCAGCCACAAAGCTGTCTCCGTGTCCAATGGTATCCATTACATTCACCTGTTACAGAAAATTTTCATGTAATTCTGCTGCCATATCCAACCAATAATTGGTGACGTTTTAATGGAATGCCTATAGATAAAACAAAGCAAAAACAAATTCAGCATAATGAGAAATCCCAGTATCCCACATCGGCTGAAAGAGTGAAGTTGAAGGTATGGAAAGCTGTATAAAAGGGGAAAGAAGCAACATGAATACTCACTTACCTGGATGGGGTCAATGGGTGATCAAGAACGCCCATGGCCTAGGTTGGTGACCTCCATTGTACTTTGGAGGGGTGCCACCCTAAGGTCGGCCCAAGTGGTCGAGTCTACATCGTAATTTGTTGCTGAGGGGGCCTGCGTTCGCGCGGCCCCTGCCCAATTCTCTAGTGGGTTTAAATTTTGGCTACACAACTTGACAATCTACCTGATTTTACTTTATAAAACATGGAACCACATGGTTCCGATTGACTTATACTCCATCTGTCCCAAATTTATTGTCCCTGACTTTTTTGGCCTTTTGCTTCTGACCATTTGTCACTGCAAGTAAGGTTTGAACTTCGTACAAAATGAATGAGGCTTAAGCTATCATAAGTTTTGTTGTAAATGTTATATTTAACAACAGAGACCTTGGGTCTTAGAACCGCTAAGCATAAGTAGAGCTTTTTTCAACTCATTTAAATATATCGTAAACTAACCAATACCAAGCTTGTAAAATATATTATGCATCCAGATTAAGATTAGAGAGTAAGACTCGAAACAACTCTAAGCTTTGACAAGCTCGAGCTCGACTCAACTCATTTCAAACTCGATAGTTGAAAGCTTGTTGCAGTATCTATTAGTGTTAGGTACATTGAGCAGAGTATTAATGGATTTGTGGTACCATTTTAACATCTTTCTCATAATTTACCATTATTTTCACCACGACAGTCAACTTTATCGATGCTACCGTTAAAGTTATCACAGTTCGTAACATAGGGCACATTTTAGCTCATACAACAGAATGGTCCAGAGTTCAACGATGAAAATATGAAATCCGCAATTTAAGAAGATGCAGAAACGCCTACAATAAAAAGGAGCATATAAAGTTTGTACAATGAAACTGCTTTTTGGCTTAAGAATTACACACAACATCATTGGATAAAAAGAGTATTAAACATATGGTAAAACACTAAAACTAAAGGATATGAAATGGAGAACCGCGTGCAATGAAAAAAAGGCTCGTAAATAAAGACATTTGAATTTGAATTTCAAATTCACATTTACTTTAATGAAAAGTAACTGCCAAAAGTAATCTTGGAAATGACAACAACCAAAAAGCAGTTTTATTGTAAAATATAAAATTGTTTTAGCATAGAAATATTATAGAAACAAAAAATGCATAAATGACATCATATTTGACTAAAAAGTTCTAACGTGGGTTATCTTATTTCATGACACGTAACTTAGTTGGCTATTTCATGATGTCAGCGAAAACTGTGTTTTAATAGAATGTATAGATTTTCATGTAATTCTGTCATTGACTAACAATAATCAATGCCAAGTTTGAATGTTTGATGGAATGACTATAGATAAAACTGCTTACGCTAAGACTAGTGGTAGTGGGATGAAACACACTCACCTTCACCTCAGCGGCATGTTAGCTTTTTATCAAACTCACCAAAACTCACCCAAACTCATCACATGAGGTAATGACACTCACCAAAACTCACTCAAACTCACTCCACATCACCCCATTTTTTCATTAAATATTTTTATTCATACATTTTATTAAAACACGGGTACATAGAAAATTAAAACACAGTACGAAATTAAAAGACGATACATAGGAAATTTAAAAACAACATTTAAAAAAAACATAAATTTAAAAAAAACTTAATAAATTAAGCATTGACATACAAATGTTCGACCAAATCTGCTCGAAGATTGTGATGTTCTTGCGCAGAGCTGATATGCCGCATAACTTGTAGCATGTGTTCTTGGGTTTGAAACACATTGTCCGGTTGAAGTTGTTCTTCTGGAACCATTTAGGAGATATTGCTTTTTTTTTACTTTCGAACCATATTATGTAATATGATGCATGTGTACATCATATTCATGATTCTTTCTTAACGTAAAGGTCGTGCAGGATTGGCTAATATGGCCCATTTTTTCTTCAAAACACCAAAAGCTCTTTCAATATCTTTTCTTGCGGATTCTTGTTTCTGCTTATATAATATCATCTTATGGTCATTGGATGATGGTTCGGGAATTGTTTAACAAGTGTTGCCAATTCCGAATATATTCCGTCCGTAAGATAGTATCCCCATGGATAATGTACACCGTTAGCCTCAAACTCCACCTCTGGTGCTCGTCTGGTTTTCAAATCATTAAATAAAGGGGACTGATATAAAACGTATAAAACGTTGATGTCGTTGTTCGACCCAGAAACACCAAAAAATGCATGCCATATCCACAAGTCCTGCGACGCAACAGCTTCAAGTAAAATGAATGGATTCGGTCCATTATCTCGTCTAACATATTGCCCTTTAAAGGCAACTGGACAACCGAACCACTCCCAGTCTGTACAATCAAGACTTCCTATCATCCCTGGAAACCCGTGCTTTGCTTCATGATGCGCATAAAGTTTCTGAACATTAGTATACGTGGGTTTTATCAAATACTCAGGCCCAAATATTTCCATAACAGCACTACAGAAATGATCAAGTGATTCTCGAGAAGTTCTTACGCTCATTTCCAAATACTCATCTAGAAAACCAGGAACGACGTCGTATGCCAATTGACGAATCGCCGATGTGCACTTTAACAACGGAGAAATACCTTCTTTTCCGGTACAATCAACATTACTACGGAAGTATGCAGAATGGTGAGTCACTTCACTAATTATCCAGTTGAAAAGGGGGCGACCCATTCGAAAAACATTTTTGAACTCTTTCGCATCGTATCTTGGGTTCGCCGAAAAAAAGACGCAACTAACCGATTATGAGCACCTATTCGGTCTCGAGTTATGACGTTTCTGGGTACTCGATTAGCAATACGTCGTCTTTTAATAAAATGCAACGCTTTTTTAATCAAAGCCCACTTGCGTTTCGTTGCGACTACCGGATTTTCAGTGGCAAAAAATAACTCGTATTCGTCGATATTTTCCATTTTTTTTTTATTTGTGGAGAATGTGTGAAATGTGTATTGAATTTGAATGTGTGTTTGAAAAATAAGAGTTTTTGTTAGGTATTTATAAGTAAAAAGGGGTATTTGAAAAAGTTTTTTTTAAAGTAACGGTATAATTTGAATGTGGGCCCCATTTCTTTATAACTCACCCCGGTGAGTTTGGCATGCGTTTTTGGTTTGCAAAACACAACCCGCGCGCGGCTTGTAAGGGGGGGATGGGGGCTGCGCGTGGCTTAAGCCATGCTGCTCGTGGGACCATCCCCACTCCCACAAGCCTAATGTTTTACACGTTGATGTCGTGGCTTGTGGGTCTGATAATTATGGTTTTTGAATGTAATTTTGTCATATACCCAAAACCATCTAATATACTGACTACATCGCTTTATTATTCTTTCTCTTTTTGTCATCGATGAACCTCATCTCTAAATACCGGACCATCAATCCAATTTCATTGTATCCAATGACAAATTCCAAACATTTAGTCTTCTCAATCAAGAAGAGAAAAAGTGAACATATTGAGAAATCCATGCTTCCCACATCGGTTGAGAGAATGAAGTTGAAGGTAAGGAAAGCTGTATAAAAACGAAAAGAAACAACACGGAAAATCACTTACTTGGATGGGGTCAATGGGTGATCAAGAACGCTCATGGCCTAGGTTGGTGACATCCATTGCACTTTGGAGGGGGTGCCACCCTAAGATCAACCACTTTGTAGTCGAGTCTGCATCGTAATTTGTTGCTGAGGGGGCCTGCGTTCGCGCGGCCCCTGCCTAATTCTATAATTTTAATATTCTTTCTGTTATACTTAAGGCTGATAATGTTTTAAATGGTACCATTTTTATTAAATTTGGCTACACAACTTCACATGGTTCAGCTTGTTTGAACAACATTCATAGGCCAAGAGGGGGAAACTGACAAGTGGTTTTTGATTGGCGTCGGGGTTTCTTTCCATAAAAGATTAGATTAAAACACGTCTTTATTCTACAGGTCATGGAGTACTATGCAAGTATTCTTTTTCTTTCTATATGTTATCGGCTACTTTATTAGTTTATTTCACCCAAACTTTCTTCAGAGGTGGGATATTGGCCTTACCGGGGCGGACGGTGGTTATGTTTGGGTCAAAATGACAGTTTATCAATGCGTCAAACTAGCAAGGTCAAGTTTCGACCCAATTCTTATTTAGCAAAAAAAACTACTTTGCCGGTTGGACCTGTTTTAGATAAATGATAACTCAAACCGATACATTTATAAATAGTCAAATATTGCGCTCTTCCTCTAAAAGTACTGCTTTGACCCAACTACAATATATATTGAAAATACATAATGACAAAAGATATTCAAATCAAATCTGGTAATTATATTTAAAATCCTTACTTCTTAACGTTTCCAACATTGTTTTCAATCTACTATCTAATGTTTCTGGATAATTTGTTAATTTGTTTCAAGAGTACATCCCACATCGACTGAAAGTAAAAGTAATGAACAATATATAAGTAGAAGTGTCATTTTTATGTAAAACAGCTGATGTTAATACAACAACTTTAAAATGATTGTTGTATTGGCTTTGTTGTCAGTTTTTAATATTTAAACTGTTATTTTACATGGTATCAAACTGTTACTCTTTCTTCATATCAAAACCAAAAGTTTCTTCATATCAAAACCAAAAGTTAACTTTGTACCCAAAAACATGATACACATAAAGCGGAAATGAAATACCATTTACAGACCAAAGCCAAATGTGTTACCATACGATACGCTAAAAACGACCAAAATTGTGTAGTTTCTAATATTTAAACTGTTATTTTACATGTTTTGAAATTTAATTATTTTACATGGTATCAAACTGTTAGGTGGTGTTTGTTTCATTAAGATGTTTTGGGTCTGAATCTGACTACCGCCTTTTACTGGTAAGAGGCGGTTACAAAGTCTGAATCTGAATGAAATTATATTGTTTGTTTTTTATAATTGTCTGAACAACCCATTTTTAAAATATATATTTAACAATAAATACTATGAATAAGTAGCTTGTCTAAATATAAAAAAAAACATTTTTATGATATACTTGATAAAATATCCTCAAATTAATTATTTTAATACATGTTCAAATATTTAATATGATAAAAATTATTACATAAATTGTCTTAAAATAACAAATTAGTAGTACTTCTAAAATAATTGGACTACATTATCAATTTATCTTATCATATATTAGTAGTACTATTTATGAAAAAGCTCTAAATTTGGCCCAATCTTAAATATTCAACCCAATATAATATGTGCAATATTTTAGGCCTATTTTTTTTTCCAACAATACATTATCAGGTAAACGACCTAAATACCTAATACACCATATGCAGCCACACGTTTTTCTTCCATTTCATTTGTTGCCTTATCAAATACGATGAACCACTTGACTTTTTCATTTCATATCTTGTCTTTGTCTTGCCCAAAATCCTTAACAAAGACAAACAACAACATCAAAAACAAAACAACAATAACAACAACTCCACTCTAAAATAACAAAAACAATCTGGATCTTGAATCTTGAAGGTTTTGAGGGTGGTGGTGACGGGATCAGACCGAAGTAGGTGAAGGGTTTGATGAAGAGGGTTGAAGATGAATGAAGGTTTGATATGGTTGAAGTTAAAGGGTTTGAATCAGATAGAGTAAGACCACATCAACACCTCTGACTGAGTCAGAGGTTTTCCTTTTTCCATGTCTGACTCGCACCAAAAAAACAAACAACGCAAACGTCTGACCGCGTCTGACCAGTCAGATTCAGACGCGATTCAGACTTTTTTTAGAAAAACAAACACACCCTATCAAAACCAAAAGTTAACTTTGTACCCAAAAACATGATACACATAAAGCATAAATGAAATACTCCTTATCATTTACAGACCAAAGCCAAATGTGTTACCATACGATACGCTAAAAACGACCTAAATTGTGTAGTTTCGGTTTCAATTTACTAGGATACAAATTGCTAGTACAATTTTTAAAACAATAGAGCTATTTTAATCATTATTTTTCTACCATTTAAAGAGCAAATTGGGTAGTATGTGGAGAAATTACTGCTACGCCCAAATAAGGAACGTGGTGTATGTCGTAGTATCAATAAGCCTGGAAGTATCGGTTGACCATATGGAACGGATTTCCTTGTTTAATTTGTAAATTGAGTATTGGACCGTGGTGGTAAGTGGTTACAAAATGAAGTGTTTATTTCCTGGAACTAGCATTCTAATTCAATCAGCAAACCTATAGCAAACAAACTATTAAATTGTATAATAAAAGTCAACCGTTTTGACATGCTACACAACCCACCTGATCTGGCCATCTTGCCATCTCTACGCTTGGTTCCCATGCATTCCGTTTTCTTACATAAGAACGTTAATTGTTGCTGATCATTTCATTTGCAGCGAGAGGTAATTTATGGGTCTGAATTGCACGGTTTTACTCCGATATTATCACTGAATGTATCTCCAGACTTACTGAATCGAAGGGTTTAACACACTCTTCATTTGGCGAAGCTTGGTGCTCGGGGTCGGTCATTGTCAACACATTCAAAGTCTCATGCTCGCCCTCCCTACACAGGTGGTTTGCATAGTTCATATAATGGGTCACGGTCGTACATGAATTAAGGATGGAATGTTGACAAACGTGGTCCTAATATGCAATCTAGCAGTAAAGGAGACTACTCTACCTTCCCACGGACGTTGAACGAATTACATTCGGAATGCATGATACTCGAGATAAAGATGAAGATGAAGAAAATGATAGACCTGGAGAGATATGGCCCAGAACGAGGTTGGGCATGATTGGAGAAACATTGAGCTTAAAGGTAAGTACCTTATTATGTAATGGCCTTTGATGTCACTCTACAATTGTGTTGAGACTAAGATAAGCATCAAAGTTATCTTGTGGTCGTCGATGTCAATAAACATTTTGTTAGGTTTCTTAGGGGAAATTTGCAAATGGCGTCCTAGATTCATATTTTAATCGTTCAATTAGATGTTGGTTATTTCTCCCTCCTATGAATCTTATAACTTGTAAGAACGATGAGACGAAGATGTTTGCTGAAGTTGTTAAGTTTAGAAATTATGAGGTGATACTTTCAGTTTGGGTATTGTCCCACATCGCCCAGAAGAGTAATATTATGAAGATGGTTGGCCAATAAAAACAACAAACCAATATGAGAAGAAGCATACCTTTCTCGGCCTTTTGGCTAAGAAAGTGTAGTATCTGTTCTTATAATAAAGTGTAGTCTCTGTTCTTATCAGTTTAATATCTGATATGTGAGCCATTGGCTCACTCGATATTAATCTTATTTTTTTATGGGGAAGAACCCACCACAGTAGCTTGCTGCTGGGGTTCTTCACGTGTCGCCTTGGTCTTACACTACTGCCAAGGCTTGGCGCACCCCTCCAATCTTTAGTTAAACTTTATGGTGTCCAACTTTAGCCCTCCAATTTGTAGTTTAACTTTAACTTCCAGCTTTTTAATTTTTAAATTACTGTCATATATGATATGCTGGATCTAGTAACCTGGATGGGGTCAATGGGTGATCAAGAATGCCCATGGCCTAGGTTGGTGACCTCCATTGCACTTTGGAGGGGCGCCATCCTAAGATCGGCCAAGTGGTCGAGTCTACATCGTAATTTGTTGCTGAGGGGGCCTGCGTTCGCGCGGCCCCTTCCCAATTCTCTGGTCATAAATATTTTTTTAACATTTCTAATGCGTCTTTTAAATATTTTTTGGCCACCCCTAATTTAAATTCCTGGCTACGCCCCTGAGGGTGTAACGGTTTTCGAGCTGTTGTTGGAGGTATGACGACATTGGGTATGTTAGAAGTACATTGATGTCTCTCATGATTGATTGAGGTTGTTGGTTTGATGACTATCAAGTTCGGATAAGAAAATTCAAAGGATAAA
Source organism: Glebionis coronaria (assembly GCA_025667525.1). Lineage (NCBI taxonomy): Eukaryota > Viridiplantae > Streptophyta > Magnoliopsida > Asterales > Asteraceae > Glebionis > Glebionis coronaria. The sequence continues at coordinate 544,812,320 of CM046879.1, read as the reverse complement.
TTAGAAATTAACACTACAACTCAAAGATAAAACTGGTACCATGGATGAACACTTTTAGTGAGGTACCTCAAAGTACCCTTCATAAAGAGCTGTAAAGAATAAGCTTGGCATTTATATCACAGAGTACTCAGATGCTCATGTACAGTAGTGGCAAACTGGGTGGTTTGGGTAATGGGTCAACACGAGTTTGGATCAAAACTGCAAACCTTTGGGACGAATAAAACGAGTTTGGTTGGCCTACCAAGACTTGTTTGAACATATGACAACAAAGATATTAGTGATACAATGAACCCAACTTTTCTCATTATAACGATTCACATGTTGTAAACATCTGACTATTTGACCTGAATTGCTCCACTTTCGCATACATGTGTTGATTGTGCGACTAGTTTACTCAAAACAAGGTTGGGTAAGCAGAAGTAAAAATAAAAATGATACCCGGCCCTCGAGGGAACATAAACTACATATAAAGGGGTGGACACATAGAACAAGCCAGGAAAGTTGTCAAGAGACAGGCTAGGAGACGAACGAATAGCAACCGACATGTGCAAAATATGAATATGATCTAGTATATAATTGTGTATATCCAGTTGAAAATAAGAGATGGCACAAACATCTTCCACATCAAAAGAGTATAAAAGTTTGAGACTTGTTTTGGGCAGGGGCCGCGCGAACGCATGCCCTCACAGCAACAAATTATGACGTAGGTTCGACCACTTGGGTTCGAACGCACGCCCTGCGCAAACAGGTAGGCCGTGAACCTTCTTGATCATCCATTGGCTATGGTTAATGTATGAACCAATGGCATATTGTGCATGTAACCATACAAAATCGCTGAGACAAAGCTGTCTCCATGTCCAAGGGTATCCATTACGTTCACCTGTTACATAAAATTTCCATTTAATTCTGTCATATCCAACCAATAATCGATGACATGTTTGATGGAATGACTACAAATAAACAAAGTCAGCATAGTGAGAAATCCAAGCATCCCACATCGGCTGACAGAGTGAAGTTGAAGGCATGGAAAACTGTATAAAATGGGAAAGAAGCAACATGAAAACTCACTTAACTGGATGGGGTCAATGGTTAATCAAGAACGCCCATGGCCTTGGTTGGTGACCTCCATTGCACTTTGGAGGGGTGCCACACTAAGATCAGCTCAAGTGGTCGAGTCTACATCGTAATTTGTTGCTGAGAGGGCCTGCGTTCGCGCGGCCCCTGCCCAATTCTCTAGTCTTAGTATTCTTTCTGGTATACATCAGACTAATAATGTTTAAATGGTAATCATTTTTCTAAATTTTGGCTACACAACTTTGCAATCTACCTGATGCCACTTCATAAAAACTGGAACGTCACGGATAAGAGGGGGGGAATTGACAAGTGGTTTGAGTGGGGTTTCTTTCCATAAAAGATTAGATTGAAACAGTCTTTATTCTACAGTTCATGGTTTCTTGTCATGGACAGTGGTTATTTCACCCAAACTTTCTTCAGAGGTGGGAAATGGGCCTTGCCGGGGTGGACAATGGTTATGCTAGGGTCAAAATGACAGTCTAGCAATGCGTCAAACTTGAATTACAATGTTATACAAATGGATAATTAGTGTAGTAATAACCAATCAGACAGTATATTTACCTTGGACTTTTCTATGTAGCACAGAGGATCATTTTGCCAGTGATACACCTATCTTTGTGACAACATTTACATATTTAGACTTTTATCAGTAACTGGTCTAGAACAAATATTAGTTTCAAATCAAAACCAAAACGAACTCTAAAATATAGGATTCGGTGTTAAAGGAGGAGACAAACTATGGATGTTCAAGTCAGCACAATAAGAGTTACAGTTCGTGCATCAAAAAGTCGAGATTGTGCCAGCTCACTGCTCTGGTTTAGCAGATTAGGAGATTGTAGTTTTGGTTTGGGGTTAATAAGCATACCAGATTTCCTTTTGTCCCACATTGGCCAGAAGAGTAATATTATGATGATGGTTGGCCTATAAAAACAACAAACCAAGATGAGAATAAGCATACCTTTCTCGGCCTTCTGGCTAAGATCAAGTGTAGTATCTGTTCTTATCAGTTTAATATCTGATATGTGAGCTATCGGCTCACTTGATATTAATCTTATCTTTTATGGGGGAAGAATCCACCACAGTAGCTTGCTGCTTGGGTTCTTCACGTGTCGCCTTGGTCTTACACTACTGCCAAGGCTTGGCGCACCCTCCAATATTTAGTTCAACTTTAACGTGTCCAGCTTTAGCCCTCCAGTTAAACTTTAACTTACAACATTGTAATTTTTAAATTACTGTCAATATAACAGTAAATTTTCTAATAAGCTAAAGTTTAAAGGCATGAATCTTACCTTGAATGAAGGAGCACATGATATGCTGGATCTAGTAATTAGAACAGAGCCCTTTTTGTTATAAATATGTGTATGCATGTATGTTTTATGTGTGAAGTTAAATAATAAGAAAGTCTTTGTTGTGTGTGATCATTCTTTTTCTTCCACGACAACTAGCCTTACCCAAAATACTTCACCACATTCTTGTATTAGAAGTTTTGATTGTATTTGGTGTTGTTTATACGAACTGTTTATCTGATAATCTTAGGTGATATAAGCAATTTTGAATATTAGGCCAAACTTTTATCTGATTATTTCAAAAAGCGTAAGAAGTTCTAATAAGCAATATCCCAAACACCCCATCTAATGATAAGCTGTCAGTTTTATGTTTTCCTTCTTGCTGTAGATGAAGGTCTACGTGATCTTTGGCCTATTCTACATGATTGATTAGATTGATAAAGTGGGTAGATTAATAGATTAAGATGAGAAGGGAGATGAGGGAGTAGAGAGAGAAATGAGAGAAAAGAGAAGAGTAGAGAGAGAAAGTAAAGATTGATTATGAAATATGAAAATGAACAACCCCTCCTAACATGCTAGGAGGGGATATATATAGCCCACCCTACATGTGGGCTATATGGACTATACATTTACTAAGTGGATCACGAGCCCATTACATAATAATCGTTGGAGCGACCGATCCTTCATAAATACGTAAAACGTATTTCCAACAATCTCCCCCTAAGGGAGGTCGCTCCACGAGACAAAGTTCTAAATAGTCTATATCTCGTGATCTATGCTAACTAAGATGTGACCGAGACTTTATTGGGAAAAACGTATTTCCAACAATCTCCCCCTAAGGGAGGTCACATCTTTTTACAAAATCTTAAACCTAGCATCTATGCTTGAGTCTTCGATCTTGTTCTTGTGAATATGCTTGATGTGATCTTTGACTTTAGTCTTGAGCATGTTTCCTTGCCTTGACCTTGTGCATTCTTCACTTGTGATATTTGCCTCTTCGTGACTTCATGTTCCACATACTTATACTTTTAAATTCTTGAAAGCTTCAGAGTTTGATAAAGCGGAAGACCTGACCTTCAGGCTTTCTTGAATTTGTTGAAGTACTAATTGTATGTAGTATAAGCATGTGGTGACGACTTCTTCTAGATTGTACACCGCAATGCCACCTTCTTGTTACGCTGCATAAGACAGTTAGCAACAAACAATATACACGGATGAAATGGCCTTGAACATTTCATTCTAATTCGGTAGCATTTTACCTCCGGTCGGTGAAGACCGTTGGACGATATTAAATATCGTACTTGTGGCAGGTAGTTTCAATAAAGAACCTCCTTGACAAGATTTCGCGGGTAAACCCGTTCTCTTTACTCGACCGTCCAAAGCTGACTGCGAACGTAAAGAGTCAATCATTTGGATAATCTTATCCGCATGATTTGAAGCCGTCAATTCATGTTCCTGGAACAAGTGAAGTTCAATTAAGAACCGCACCGTCGTTGCTTTCCAGTTGTCACTAGCTTGATTCATATAGAATCTTGCAAGTTACCTACCAAGTGCTGTTTGATGTTAACACTAGAAGGATTTCCATTCGTCACTGTAAATAATTAATAGTATTACTCTGAATGTTCTGGCAAGATCACTAAGATATTGCGTAGAGGCCTGGAACGTGTTTAAATTCATTTAAGAATTAAACCACTGTTGCTTTCCAGTTATCACAAGTTTGATTCATAAAGAATCGCACAAGTCACCTACCATGAGCTTTTTGATATTCGCTCAAGAAGGATTTCCATCTTCATTGTAAATACTTTCGTATTACTCGGATGTTCAGGCAAGATCATGAAGATTTTGCGTAGGACTCTTAAGATCTTTCTTACTTTTCACAGTGTTTGAAGAAGCAAGGAAATATGAAAGTGTGTCCTAATGAGATATTTGATGATCTCAAATGGCTCTAGACTCGATCGTGCATTTTGGATTTTAGTGATCGGAGGCTGGAGAGGAGTGCCACCTTTTCAGTACCAATTTATTCGGAGTGAATAAACCAATAGATAATGTGTTGATCTCCGTGTGATTAAAACAAATACCTTTTGAGAGATATTTGAGTTAGCTGGGAAGGGTTGTGCATTGCATCACTGGGTCCATGATGTCTTTCTTCAATATCAAGAATCATTAAAAATGATCTCAATAGCATATGAGTTGACCCGGTTTCTGCCTAAGGTTGTAAGGAGGGCTTCTTTCTTTACACCCTTTATCTTTACAATTCTTTTTCATTCTTCAACCCCTTCAATGCTTACCAATACGTCATAACTAGCACCTTTTTGTGATTGTTCCAGTGCTAACTTAAGTACTTGGTCGGCATTCAGCTACGTTCACAATCTTTCTCCATCTTTCCTAAGGACTACTATTTCTAGCTATGGAATGTCCTTGGGAAGATTCCTCCGGTTCTAGAGGAATCATTGGACTTTAACCTATCCTACCATCCTTATGTCACCACAATCTTCATCATCGTGAATAGAGATGTTTTGGGTAAGTGTATGTCACCATGAAATCCATTTTGAAGTGCAAATCCATTTTGCTCCCCCTTAACATATGCCACGATATCCAAAAACATTTCGCACATGTCGGGATGAGCTAGCACGTTAAGTCAAACCATTATTGATTAATCATTTCCCATATTAAATCACATTTTCTCCCCCATATTAAAAATATTAACCCAATCGATGTTTTTAATATCAATTGATTTAATAGCATTTTAAGAAAATTTGGGAAGAAAAATGCAAATCCAATTATCTACATGAGTTACACAAGCTCCCCCTCAAATTAATGAGGGTCTACTTGAAACGTAAATTAAATACCTTTTAAACACAAGTGTAAGATATTTAACACGTGCAAAGATCATATATGATAATGTATTCACAAGATTAGCAATTTACGAGGTTGGACCTGAATGATGGAGAACATCATATGAAAGATTCACATGGTTCTTGTTCACGAATGTTGGTCACCTCGTCACGTCTGAAGTTATCTCTTGACTCCATGTGTATGATTAATATCGTTGTCTTGACACCAATATGTGAACTTGGCACTCTCGGCATCAAGGATTTTGAATGCTGGACAATTGCTCCCCCTCAATTGTTGACCCGTGTTCTATTGAAAGAGCTGTAGTCACTGTTTGAGTAGTCGCATCGTCGAGTATGTAGATATCAATTGCAATGAACTTCGGATTGTGGAGTTGATAACTTCGGATTTTGAAGTCAAAGCTTTCCCGTGAAATGCTTGACTTCAATGTGAAAAGCGGGTTACTATCGAAAATAATAGCAAACCATAATGGAGCATGTTTTAAATTTTTAAACTTCTGCTCGAACTTTATTTACAATCCCGTGTCATTATTGAATGACATTTCTAGGTTCGTAAATATTATCGATTCCAGAAGACATGCTCTTTTTATCAAAACATTTTTGAACACACAATTTTGAAAGATTTAGAAAAAACCTTTTGAGAAATTCTTGAAAAATTGTGTTCAATGTTTTGAAAACCAATTACTTGAGCTTAAGATTTGGAATATCTTAGGAAAGCTCAAGTCCGAGAAGTTGTAAACTTCTCGTTGTAAGGATAAGTTACCATCGGCGATAACCTTTCCTTTTATCTGAAGAACGAGTCCTAAGCTGACATTTACTTAGAAGTCGTTTTCATGAGCTTGAAAACTTTGTCTGTTTTAACGGAAAGCTCATGACCGAGAAAGGTTAATTTCTCGTTATGAGAAAAAGTTCTCTTATTTAAAAGATACACTTTTCTTTCTGAGCTTAAAACTTCGGATGTTTTAATACAAGCTCATGACCGAGAAAGGTGAATTTCTCGTTAAGAGGATAAGTTATCATAAAAGATAATCTTTCCTTTATTTTAAGTTCGAGTTACAATCTGACATTTAACTGTAAGTCATTGTCCATGAGCTTAAAAACTTCGAATGTTTTTAATATTAGCTCATGCCCGAGAAAACTTAATTTCTTGTTGTTAGGATAAGTTTATCATCGGCGATAAACTTTCCTTTCTTTGAGGATCGGGTCATCGTCTGACATTTAACGATGAACCATATACACGAGCTTAAAACCTTTGAATGGTTTTAACGTAATCTCGTGTCCGAGAAAATTTAATTTCTCGTTAATGAGGATAAGTCATCATCGGGATGAACTTTCCTGTCTTTTGAGAGCGAGTTACAGTCTGTTATGTGACTGTAAGTCCTTGTAAGCTTAGCCATGAATCCCCTGAGACACTTGTTTCTTTGATATCTGCTTCTTCAGCAACCAAACTCTAAGAGTGTCCTTAGTTGAACGGTATACAACGATTGGACCGCTTCGTTCTTTTGGAACATCAACTTTGGTACCTGCATTCTCATTAGGAGTTTGTATACTTTTGCATGGGTTAGAGATATCTATTTTAGAAGCACGTGGGGGTTCACGGTTTTCTTTTCTTGTGTCAGAGGTGGCCTGAGGGGATGATTCACTTGTCTTAGTTGGCAAACGTTTCCTTTTATAGAAAACCTTAAGTTCAGGTTTAAGTGATGTATCATCCTTTGCAATTTCCTCCCTAGTAGTCTTCGTAGAATCAGAGACTATCCTTGTTAAAGGACACTCGTTTCCTACAAGAATGAAAGTTCTACCAGTGGGGCGCCACATTTTACCAATGGGCTTGATTTTAGCGACCCACTGGGATTTAAGTCTAGCACGGGAGTTCACCTCATTAAGTAGTTTCTTGATACAAGAATCATGATTTGCCGTAAAGACACATTTTCTACATGTTTTACAAGTAGCATATTTAATGTCCGAGTAAGATCTAGAATTCCTAGATGATTGATTGATGCTCCTAGGATGTGACATGCTACGGTTAGCAGTGTTGGGTAATCTAGAAGGCATCTGACTAGGTTGGACATTACTATCTCTTACATGTGTCTTTTGAATAGCTTCCCTTTGACCAAAATCATGGCGCACATCAGTTGAACTAGTTCTAGACGTGTTCATTGAACTATTCTTAGAGAAACTAGGGGCAATCATGTGATGAGGTCTTGCTAAAACTGATTTAGTCACATTAGGCCAGTTGGTGGAGTGACTGTTCTAGAAATATGACCCAAATCAACTTGGGAGGCAAACCGCGGTCTCGAGGATTGTGGTCGCTCGGATCTAAATGCAGTAGGTTGTCTGACAATCGGTTATCTGACGAACTGATTTGTAGGCGGTTTCCCCAAGATTGATGGTTTTTCAAGCTTAGTGTCCACACTAGGTCCTCTATTTTTCCTTAACTCGTTTTTCAACGCAGCTAGCAAACACCTTTTCCTGAACTTGGGCTTTTAACGTTTCATTTTCTTTGAGCAATCTATCTTGGGATGCCAACTTAGATTCAAGCAACTGAATTTGTTTCAAAAGATTATCCTTTTCAGCTTTAGACTCTAAAACTTTTTGATCTAATTTTCTTTCAAGAACAACGTTTGACTTTTCAAGTTTCTCAAAGTATGTTTCAAATTTGTCCGTTTTCTTAGAAAATTCAAGTTTGGCATCCTCAAGATCTTTTAATTGTTGAGCTACAATCATTTCGAGCTCTCTAATCTTGGAATCAAAAGCAGTCAATGAAGCAGTTATAGGACAATTATCATGATGTTTAGCATTTTGAACACTTTCTCCCCCATTATGACTCTCATCGGATGAATCAGAAGTGGTATTTCTATCACTCTTTTCCATCCCATGTTTGTCATAATTAGGTTCAGAATGCTCAATATGCGGCATGTCATCAGCATATACATCATAAACAACATTACATTGTACCATGTTTGCCAGCTCTTCGTCATAAACGGGTAAGGTGTCATCAAGAGTGATCTCGTGAACATTCCCTGACGTGCCACTGGTATCATGTTGTCCTCCTGATTCCGTGCTCTTGCCATCGTTAGGCTCAAAGTTTTCAACCGTATGACCAGTTTCCTCTTGCATCGAAGAGTCTTGCACTCCATTATCATACCCTTGCTGAAGTCGAGATCTTTCATAAATCGAAGACGAGACCGATGACATGAGTTTCAAAATCGTATCACGGAAAACTCGAAGCTCGGTATGTGTATCTCGAAGAAATGATTGGCAAATCACTGAACTTTCAGGCTTGATGATATTGAATTGGAGGAAAGGCGTGAGGTGTGTCACAAGAGCCTTATATGCAAGTGCCGATGCAGAGTGATTAAAGTTGTTATGGTTGAGTTGCTCGGCGAGTTGGGTCAAAGTGGTGAAAATTGAGTCGATGAATATATGACGATCTTGTCCAAAGATTGTCACAAATTCGCTCCCTCCTTGAATCCCCGAAAGAGTGACAAGATGAGACTGGAGCATTTGAAAGGAGGTGATGCCGCTTTTCCTAACTTTGTTTTGCATTAAATACGATTCTCCCTTTTGACATGTCGAATCGAACGAATCCATTAAATATCGATTAAGAATGACGGGGATGTTGTTGTTTTCGGGATTTTAGAGTTTGTGAAAAAAACGAAGGACCCGTAAATAACACTTAAAATTCCTCGATGGATGATATAAATGAAGCTCGTCACTTTGACTCGTCATGTTTTTCTTGAAATCCGGCCACAATAACGTTTATCCCGACAAATATTTTTCCACGTTAACTTTAAAAATACCCGCCTCGATACGATTTGACAAAAATTAATAATAAAAAATTAACTTAATTAAAAAAAAATAAAAAGAAAATAACTTTAAAATATGAAAATATAAAAAATTAAGTTGACTTAAAAAAATTTACTTAACTAAAATTGACAAAAATACAAAATAAATTTAATATAAAAATAGAAAATGTTACTTAAATTTTAAAAATCTTACTCAACTAAAAAATGAAAAATAAAAATAAAAAAGAAAACAAAATAAGAAGAAAATAAAATCTGATAAAGATTGAGAGATGTAGCAAGGAAAGAAACGTGTGTGAATATGGTCTTCCTTGTTTCCTCCGCCTTACACCACGTGGAGACCAGATATGAAAAGGCTACTTGCCTTGTTTCCTCCGTCCTTTGACCCAATATCTCAAACAAATCGCCCCCTTTTTATCTCTTCCTCCTAAAACACTACTCCCTAAAACTCTCTCTCTCTTAAATTAGCAACACACTAATTCCAACCAGAAACACAATCAAATCTCAAAGAGATAATCTCTTACTCACAAATCTCAACCAGAAACACAATCACAACCACTAATTCCAACGAAATCAATTTGATAACAATCAAAGATTTCAATCAATCAAACCTGATCCCCTTGTTTTGTATCGAATCAATAGACCAAGAATTAAAAAAAAACAATTATATGCTTTTCTTGGAGGCCGAATGACGAATAACTACAGGTGTGTCTTCAAGATCCTTAATGTGGGTCTCGGGTAGGTATTAATTATCGTCTAATCGTAGTCTCTCTCATCTGTCGAGTCTTTCTGTCAATTGTTAGAGTGTTGAGTTGATACGAGAGAGGTTGGGTTCGAGGGTGTGAGTGGGTGTCCGAGAGAGTTGAGAGTAGTATTTGAATGAATCGAAACAAATAAAGATAATAACAAGATTGTTATTAATTTTTATTTAATTTCGTATATAGAACTGGGTTTTTAAAAAAAATCAAAACACGGGTCAATGATGATAAAATTTTCGTGAGGCTTAGATCTTTATAGATCTCGACATGCAAGTGCAACCACGAAAAACTTAATCTGAGATCTATAGTGTGTGTGATGGTTCGTTGTGCGAGGGTGGGTCTAGGAGGTGGTGAGATAGGAGTCAAGTCTTGTTGTTGGATTTTGTTGGTCTGAGATGAGTTACAAGAGACTGGTGGGTTTTGTTAGAGTGTTTAAGTCGAGTGTGTTAGGCGAGTCTAGGGTGGGTCGAGAGAGGAGTCTGTTGGGAGTTTATGTTGTGTGTTGTGTGAGACGAGAGTTGTTGACGAGAGGTGAGTCGAGGGATTTGAGAGTCTGTCTAAAAAAAATGAGTGTGTAAAGGGTGTTTATTTCAGTGAGGAGTGAGTTTTGAGTCGAATGAGGGTGAACGAGTGGTAGTCGAGGGTTTGAGGGAGGGTCGAGGGTGAGTCGTGTGAGACGAGAGGTGAGGAGTCAAAAATTCGTGTCGAGTCAAAAAAGGTTCCCGTTATGTTTGAATTGTGTTCATTCGGAAGATTTCGTTTATTCGGAAGATTTCGTTCATTCGGAAGATTTTGTTCATCCAGAACTTTTGTTCATCCGGAACTTTTGTTCATCCGGAACTTTTGAATCGGTAGAAACTGGTTCGGAACTTGATGAGACTGAGATTCGATGAAAGATAATTGGACAAAAAGATGATGAATATAGAAAACTAATAAAACTGAGAAACTTATAAAAACAGAAAACTGAAAAACTGATACTTGACAATTGGATAACCAAGATACTTGACAGTTTTGACCAAAAACTGAGATTGAGAAACTGATTATATAAAAGAAATTTATAAAAACTGATTATAAAAACTTAAAAATAAAAACTTAAAAAAAATGAAAATAAAAATAAAACTTAGACGTTACTTTAGTTAAATCAATAAAAAAAAAATTCAAACAAAAATTCAATCAAAACATAGAATAAAAAAGGGTTTTATCAATAAAGATACAAAATTAAAAAAAGAAAAACATAAACTTTTTATAAAAACACAAACTTTTTAAGATTTGATAATAAAATTTTTGATTTTTGTATAAAAATTTGTGATTTTTATCTAAAAAGTAAGTAAATCTAAAGATTTGACATTATTTAAAGCATAAAAATACAAACTTTTTAAGATAAAAGCTTGATTAAATCAAAACCCATCAAAATCAAACAAAATAAAAACAAGAATAAACCAATCTAACCAAGCTCTGATACCAATTGAAGGTCTACGGGATCTTGGCCTATTCTACATGATTGATTAGATTGATAAAGTGGGTAGATTAATAGATTAAGATGAGAAGGGAGATGAGGGAGTAGAGAGAGAAAGTAAAGATTGATTATGAAATATGAAAATGAACAACCCCTCCTAACATGCTAGGAGGGGATATATATAGCCCACTCTACATGTGGGCTATATGGACTATACATTTACTAAGTGGATCACGAGCCCATTACATAATAATCGTTGGAGCGACCGATCCTTCATAAATACGTAAAACGTATTTCCAACAGTAGATCTTTAAGTCATTGGCATATCGTTGCTCATTATTCTAAAATGATTGAAGGTACCAATACCAAAGGCTAACATCTATCCGATAAAGGAAAATTTATTACCCGAAAAAGCAGCTGAAGAGTATGAGCAGCGTCTTAAACGATTAGTAGCAAACAAAAAACTGAAAACAAATTCGATTTAATGTTACTAGGAATGGGTCCAGATGGGCCCGTTGCATCTCTCTTCTGCTGGCATTTTGAACGCTTTGAGAAGAAGAAATGGGTGACTTTAATCACAGATTCACCAAAACCACCACCTCCTAGGATCACCTTCACATTCCCTCTGATCAATTCTACATCTGAGATTGCAATGGTCGTGACTGGAGAAGATGCAGCCGATGCAGTCAAGGTGACATTGGGTGAACAGGCTGATTGGGTTTACCCTTTGCCTGTGCAAAAGGTGAAACCGGAAGGAGGGTATACATGGTTCTTGGATAGACCAGCTACATCATTGCTCAAGTAAAACAAATAGGCATATGAATATGCTAAATTTTTAAGTTAATAAAGCATGATGCATCACGCTACAGCCTTTGTCGTTCTTTTTACTTTAGTTTATGTAACATTATTAGATCATGACTTTTATTCTTTCCTTGGTTTAATAAAGCTGCTTATGTTTCGAGATTAGATTTGAAACTATCAACTATCACCGAAAATGGGTTTGTGTTTGTATAGCTGTTATACGGGTCAAAACGGACGGACGGTTGGGTAACCAGGTAAAAAAAAGAATACAAAGTCAGCATAATGAGAATCCCAGTATCCCACATCGGCTGAGAGAGTGAAGTCGAAGGTATGGAAAGGTGTATATAAAGGGAAAGAAGCATCAGGATTAATCACTTACCTGGATGGGGTCAATGGGTGATCAAGAACGCCCATGGCCTAGGTTGGTGACCTCCATTGCACTTTGGAGGGGTGCCACCCTAAGATCGGCCCAAGTGGTCGAGTCTACATCATAATTTGTTGCTGAGGGGGCCTGCGTTCGCGCGACCCCTGCCCAATTCTCTAGTCTTAATATTCTTTCTGTTTTAAATTTTGGCTACACAACTTCACAATCTACCTGATTTTTACTTTATAAAACATGGAACCACATGGTTCCGATTGACTTATACTCCATCCCTCCCAAATTTATTGTCCCCTGACTTTTTTGGCCTTTTGCTTCCGACCAGTTTTCTTGCTTTACAAGGCTGTTGGATGTTGATATGTATGACGCGTCACTGCAAGTAAGGTTTGAACTCTGAACAAAATGAATGAGGTTTAAGCTATCATAAGTTTTGTTGTAAATGTTATATTTAACAACAGAAACGTTGGGTTTTAGAACGCCTATGCTGCTTGTGAGCTACTCGATAAAAGCTCGAAACAGGCCCAGTTTAAACGAGCCCGAGCATTGTTCATGGCTTGTTTAATAAATGAGCTCGAGCCTAGCGTATTTAACAAGCTAAGCATGAGTAGAGCTTTATTCAACTCGTTTAGATTTATCGTAAACTAACCAATACCAAGCTTGTAAAATATATTACGCATCCAGATTAAGATTAGCGAGTAAGACTCGAAACAACTCTAAGCTTTGACAAGCTCGAGCTCGACTCAACTCATTTCAAACTCGATAGTTGAAAGCTTGTTGCAGTATCTGTTAGTGTTAGGTACATTGAGCAGACTATTAATGGATTTGTGGTACCATTTTAATATCTTTCTCATACTTTTACCATTATTTTCACCACTACAGTCAACTTTGTCGATGCTACCGTTAAAGTTATCACAGTTCGTAACATAGGGCACATTTTAGCTCATACAACAGAATAGTCCAAAGTTCAACGATAATGTTGATGGGTTTGAGCCATTATATAGATACGATAATGTTGACAAGTTAGCAATCGATCAAAATAGTTAATATTCGTCAAAACATCTTAGGTCGACAATCCTACAATCTTGGTCGATAGGCGAATAATATAAATGGCAAGAGGAATATCAAACATAACCACCTAAAATAAGTGTAGGATTCAGCCTCCTCAAACCCGGACTCACACCACATAAACACCAATCAAAACAGCAGGATGGGGGTTTGGGTTTCAACTGTTTATTATGTGGAGGAAACTGATTACATAAGTAGAAGTACATAATGCCTTATATAACCCTTACAAGACAGCCACTAAGCATGAAATTAGGACTAAACTAGTAACTACCTAAAGACTTGGTACCATAGAACTCAACGTGCCAATGCACCTACATAAAACACGGGCAGACACTTTTACTCATTCAAACTATTAACTAAACTATAACATAAAGTAGTATTAATTAAATAAACCTCTTCCCATGTCATGCCATGCAATACGTGAAACCTTGACATAAACCGATTAAACCCAACAATCACCTCCTTAATCGGTTATTCATGGCACCCGGTCATGTCTTGAACACATTCTTTCGAACCATCTGGCTTCTTGGCCTTTCTTGGACACATCCGAATCCATCTCGGCAATGTAACTTCTAACACCACACTAACTGTGTTAAAGTTTTCTTGCTTTGATGTCTACCTCTTCCACAAGAATTGCTCCTGATGCATCTTCATTAATTATTGCTTTTGGCTGCCTGTTCCTTGCTAATATATGCTCCTCGCCATTCCTTTCTTCTTTCTTTCTTTCCTTCTCCTTCATGCTACTTTCATGCTTTCAAGAAAACAATGCTTGCTATATTTCTTTCTTGTGATCACCACACGTGATCAACTTTCTTCGGTCTTTATGTGAATCTTCTGTCATTTGATTCATCAGTTCGGTCTTCAGCTACAAGAGCTTCGGTCTGGACAACCCGCCGGTCACGGTTATCTCTTTCGGTCTACTTTTCGGTCACGGTCTCACGGTCTCTTGCTAGCGTCGGTCTTTTCGGTCTTCGGTCTCACGGTCTCTTCTTGCTAGCGTCGGTCTTTTTGGTCTTCGGTCTCACGCCGGAGCTTCCTCGGTCTTCTCTACGGCGTCGGTCTTTTTTCGGTCTTCTTTTCTACGCCGGAGCTCTGATACCAAATGTAGGATTCAGCCTCCTCAAACCCGGACTCACACCACATAAACACCAATCAAAACAGCAGGATGGGGGTTTGGGTTTCAACTGTTTATTATGTGGAGGAAACTGATTACATAAGTAGAAGTACATAATGCCTTATATAACCCTTACAAGACAGCCACTAAGCATGAAATTAGGACTAAACTAGTAACTACCTAAAGACTTGGTACCATAGAACTCAACGTGCCAATGCACCTACATAAAACACGGGCAGACACTTTTACTCATTCAAACTATTAACTAAACTATAACATAAAGTAGTATTAATTAAATAAACCTCTTCCCATGTCATGCCATGCAATACGTGAAACCTTGACATAAACCGATTAAACCCAACAATAAGTGCTTTCACAAACTAGAACAAAATTCGTTCGTGCTTACACTAGATCAATAAGTGGCGCTACACCAATATAATAGGCATAGAACAGCAAGCAATAATTTGACTGCTTATCAACCAAACACTATAACTACTCATAATCTCAGTTTCTAATATTTCCGATTTGCTGCGCTCTAAACAATTGAACATACACAAATCATGAATCACAAAGTTAATCGGCAAAAGCCCGAGGAAAATAATTTCAAGAAGATAATATCTCATTTGCTAATGGAACCTCAAGCTTATGCAGTACCTCTGCAACCACCTTTTGGAAGTTTACATGGTTCAAATAATCGTTTTTGAATCCGTTTAATGTTGTTTTTGAAAGAATTGTAATGTCGTCTTCGTTTGAACTTTCATCAAGTAATTTGTTCCAGAAGTCGTCATCATCATTAAGGTTTGCTTCCCTCATCAGTGACATGACCTTTTGCAAGTTTGCAACATTCCTACCGGCTCCAACCCCTGTGGCGGTTGCTGCACCGACTGCATTGGCTACAGTTAATGTATGTACCAATGGCATATCGTGTATGTAACCATATGCAATTGCAGCCACAAAGCTGTCTCCGCATCCAACAGTATCCATTACCTTTACCTGTCATAGAAAATTTCCATGTAACGCTGTCATATACTACCAATAATCAATGACATGTTTGATAGAACTGCTGATAAAAATGCTTACGCTAATGTTTTACATGTTGATGTTGTGGCTTGTAGGTCTGATTATGTTTTCAACGTAATTCTGTGATAAAAACATCTTACAATGCCTAAAATCTGGTCACTTGTGTCCAAATTACAATTTATAATGCACTTTATTGTAAGCAGGTGCCACTTAAAATGCATGTTGCAAAATACAACTTGCGTAACTGCTCACCAAAAAATTTTCAAGGACTAATAAAACAGATTAATTTATACGATCCTATTCAAAATCTCCTTTATTGGACATGAAACATGGTTCATAGTAATATACAAATACAAATTTTTGAATATAAAGAGTAATCCTAGTTTTTATTTTATTTAAGCTATGTAGCGAAACCAAATCAAAGATGATCGGTTTGGCATGGACGCAACAAGTTCTAAGATTCTTACCAAAACCAAGTTTGATTGACGGTTCCAGCAAAACGGAATTGTGTGGAACCATTTACTGTCTTCTTTCGATAACTAAGCCAACTCTCTTATTTGAACATCACCAGCATGTATCTTACTGATATCATCCAAAATAAAGAGTAATCCAAGTTTTTTATTTATTTAAGCAATGTATCTAAACCAAACCAGAGAAGATCGGTTTAGCATGGACGCATGGTACAACAAGTTCTAAGAATCGAACCAGAACCATGTTTGATTCACGGTTCCAGCAAAACGGAGGTGTGTGGAACCACTTACTGTCTTATTTCGATAACTAAGCCAACCCTCTTGTTTGAACATCACCAGCAAGTATCTTATTGATAACATCATGGAGTTCTCATTTTTCAGTTCACTTAATATCTTAATTCATTGTTGATTATCGCTTCAAATATTGACCAATGTTAGCTGTTTGGGTGTACATGGGATAGCATGATTAAGGTTTTTTCTTAACTAAAACTACATCACTTTCTGAAAGATATAGTATCATTGCTCATCTCTATCACACAAAAGTTACCATGGTAGTGGTTTATACCTATACACATATAGCATATACAAGGAACATAAGTTGGTCAGTAGGTGCCAAGTTATGCTTCTTTAAGAGACGCACTTTAACGTAAACACCACCTAAAAAACATGTTTTAAGACACAATATGTGCAACTTCTTATCAAATTTTATGCAAGAACAGCTAATATGATGTAGCATGTCTCTTAATCACACACCATTAAAACCTTAAGTGAAGCATGTTTCATACTTTCATACGTGGCACAGTGACACAAGGCCATAAATGTTACCTTGAATGAAGGAGCACATGATATGCCTGATCTAGTAATTAGAACAGAACCCTTTGATCCCATTTTAATGATCACCCATTTTGTGCGAACTCCTTTGCTAAGCAACTCCTTTCCAGCTGCAATAGGATTCCGAAAGCCAGTCATTGATTCAGCCTGGTCAGATAAACAAGATATCAGACCAAAAATGCAAATCCAGGGTTCAGAAACTGACCAAATTCATCTATAAAAGTTATGGCACGTTATGCAAATGACGATATCAGTAGTCTGTGAGCAATTCATTACATCTCGTTTATAACTAAATCAAACCATAGAATTCTGAACATGCAGAAAACACGTTTTTTTCCTTCATTGGTTATAATTTATAACCAAACAACTTTTAAAGCTAAGTTCGGGTTTCACTTGTGCAAGATTGACTGCAAAAAAAAAGAAAGATGCTGCCATCTTCTATTTTTTTAGGGGTACCCCTATTGGTACCCCCCCTACCCCACAAAACAAGTACAAAAAGTACACTATTTGTGTACTTTTTGTCTCCCAGTTTTTTTCTGGACAGTTTTTTTTATCAGTTTTTGTTCCGTATTTTTGACTGTTTAACAGTTTTAACCTGTTAAACTTTATTTTTTTGATTCCGTATTTTCCGATTCACAGTTTTATAACAAAACCAAAATTATAAAAATAAAAATAAAATAAAAAAAAATTAAAAAAAATTAAAAATCAGGGGGGGTATATATAGGGGTTTTGGGGGGGTCTTTATAACCTCACCCTTTTTTAGGTTATCAAACTGTGAATCTAAGTAAACCTATGTTCACCCAAGAAAGATTGTCAAGATACACTGAACTCGAACTCAAAATTACCTGCGACAGTTTGCATTAAGTAAAAGACTTCAAGTTTGTAACTAAATAAACTCGATATAGAGGGATTGATAATAAATTATAGATGTTGGCAATACGAGTTGGTGGCTCATAGATTTCAGACTATCAGTATACAGAATTAACCTTTTTAAGCTCACGTTATACAAGCAATAGAAAGATGTCCCAACTACATATATTGAAAATAAATAACACTAATGATTAAAGATATTCAAATCAATCTGGTAATTAAATGTTAAATGTTAACTTTTTAACATTTCCAACGTAGTTTTCAATCTACTTTGTGATCTTATGTTTCTTTAGTGTCAAGACTCGAAATAAATTGTTAATTTGTTTCAAAAGCGTATCCCACATCTGTTGGAAGTAAAAGTAATGAACAGTATATAACTAAAAGTGTCATTAATTTGTTAAAAGGTAGTTAAAATCGGTACAATAATGCTTATTGTATTGTCTTTGGTTGCCTTTTTTTCTTGGTCTCCATGTTACGAAAAAAATAATATTTAAATTTTTATTTGACAAGAACACAAGTCGTAGATATGAAGTGTTGATTCCAAGCCCAAATAACTAAACACAAAATTGAACCTATTATTCTAATAAACAACGTACCGTGCTTATGTTTTTTTTGATGGGCTCAGATAAACAAACTGAATGATTCACGTACCGAAATCGAAAGTTAACTTTACCCAGAAACATGATACACGTAGAGCACAAATGAACTTCTATTTAGTATTTACGGACCAAAGCGATTGTGTTACAATACGATATGCTAAAACAGCCAAAATTGTGTAACTCATATATATACTTTTGGTATTTAATACGCTAATGACTTAAAAAGTCATGCTTTTGTTTTTATATGTAGCCAACTTTTTTCTTACCTATTATATTATTAAACTTTCAAATGTCGATAAATATGTGTATTTTGTCACTATTTTACCATGTAAGATGATAATTTTATCTTCAAAAATTTGGAAAAAGTAAAGGTAAAAGTGTTACAAAATACACACAATAATCTGACTTTTGATGTTTATTGTCATAATAAGAGAAAAAATAGATAGCTACATAGAAAGAAAAAAAATGCCAAATTAGATGGCTTTCTAAATCATTAGTCTTTAATATAGAGCTAGTACTAATAGAAAGCCATTCCAACAGAACCGGATCTGGCTCACTTTATGGTTAATGTTGAGTTAAACATACAATCCATCTTAAATTCGGTTGTTTCTTTTGATTTTTGGTTCATCCATTTCTTGTTGGACCTGAGTCTCTCATTCCATTCTTTCTTAGCCCTTTTTCGTTAGATCAAAATTGGTATCGTCATGGAAGAGCTTTATTTCGTTAGATCAAAATTGGTGTTGATCGCACATACGATCACCATATATCATCGTCAACTTAATTTTCTTTTTTTCAGATCACACACAAACCTCACACCCCTATAATCGCATAATCTTTTTTTTTAAATAACAATAAAAACATTGCATCAAATTTAAAGTGTTACATATAACATTACATAATAATAAAAACATTACATAAAATAACACATAAAAATTAATCTGGCTCCGGATCCGAAACAGACATCTCCTCCCAAATTCATCCCTGGATTGGTTATCCTATTCTTGTTGGACCTGAGTCTCTCATTCCATTCTTTCTTAGCCCTTTTAACTTATTCTAAGATTTCTCTCAGGACATCTTCGTCTTGAAATAGCAGACGTTCAAGATCCTCCGTAATATGAAAGTCACGAAATGGATCATATTTTTGTTCATTAAATGATTCGTCTGGCTTTGTAAATGAAGAAACGGAGCAAGGGGTTGATCCGTATTATATTGACTTGACAAACCACCCACATGTTGTTGAAGAATTTCTTCTGGTTGTTTTTTCGGTGTTGGTGAGTTGATTAGAGTGTTCCCGATAGTGCGTTTTGAGACATTTTTTACCTTTAAGATTTGTTGATAAGTGTAGTGCGAAATGAATAGACACGAAAGTGTATTCATAAGGGAAAAAATGGTCGTTAGAATAATCATTTAAACTTACTTTGAAAGTGTATTCAAAGAGAAAAAATATTCTTTAGAATAATCATTTAAACTTACTTTTTATGATGTAACCAGTTAAATTTAACTTGCATTCGTCATTCAATATTTCATGTCTTACCGCATAAAGAATTATACATCGAGTAATCTTTATCAGATTCTTCCTTTAAAAAAGTGTCCATCGATGCACGACTTTCTTAGGAATATCAATGCATTTCTCGTGCGCTTTTCTCATATCGTTTTTATCGTTTGATGCATTCTCACATTGACCAGCTAAGTCGATAAACATGTTTTGATGAACGTGATCTTCGTCAATTAGATTGTTAACCAATGCTTTGATTTCGTCGCTTGTATGTGGAAGTGGACAATTCATTGTTTGTTAAATTTGGTGTTGTATAATAAGAAAAAGAAAGAGAAAAGTGGGGTTTTAATGTGAATAACAGGGTATTTGTATGTAAATGAAAAAGAAGAGTGAGATTTTATAATTAATAAAAAGATTATTGTGTAATTTGTCAGGCGATCGAATGAATACAAAATTGGGGCCAAACACGTACAAAAATTGGGGGCGATTAGTTTTGGCTTGGGGTGGGAGGAGGGGTTCGTTCAAAACCACTCGACCAACCTAGTATGTGACCTCTCATTACTTTCAATCTTATCATTTGCGTAAAGGTCACTTACATTCTATATAAGAGTGGGCTAAAAAAAACTTCGTTACCAAAAATAATAAAAAATGTAGTAATAGTTATCGCTACCTACGTAATTAAAACAGAAGACAGATAAAATAAATTCACAAAAAATGTTACACTGCCTAAAAAAAAAAAACTCTATCCGTCTCAAAATTATAATCCTATCATTTTATTTTGGGTTGTTCCAAAATTATTCCAAAATTATTATCCACTACTAAAAATATATGGAGAAGCTTAATGAAATTTACCATATTACTTTTTTTTTAAATTGTTATTATAAATTTTAAAAATTATTTGATTAATTAGTTAAAACTAAACTATCATTTTACTTAATATTTTACTTAAAAATAAGAGAAAGAAAACAGTAATAAACGTATTTTTTAATATATTTTTGCCAGACGATCATAATTTTGAGACTCGGGAGTAGTTAAAAAGAAGTTCTAACTTAACACGTGATGTCCTTACAAATTAGTTACAAAACCATTAAATAAAGAAAAGTGATATGTACACCACTAAAATTGATATATACACCTAGAGGTAGCAAAACGGGCGGGTAGGCGGGCACGTGCGGTGGGCTAAATGGGCAACGGGTTAAACGGTCGACGGGCGAAACAGGCGCGGGCTAAACGGGCGGGCGAAACGGACGCAAGCTAAAACGAGAACAAAACATATAAAAACGTAAAAACCCAAAACGATGACATACCACAAAGGTAACCAAACGATTATGTTTTATTATATCGATCGATTACAAGAAAGAATAGAAGATGCGTGTGTGCATTGAGCATCACCCCCTCACCTCCTTTTATAGGGTGAGGGGTCGGTTCCCTAGTCTTAACCGACTAGGGATTGGGCTTGAATCCACCCGGCTCAATCACAACATAATGAAGAAAGCTACCTTAATCAACAATCTAACTAGATTGGAATCAACAAAATTTATCGTAAACTGACCGAGCCCAAGCTTGTAAAGTATGTTATGCATCGAGATTAACCTAAAAGCGTAAGACTTGAAACAACTTCTAACTTTGACAGGCTGGGGCTCGACTCGGCTCGAGTCATCTGAAAACCGATAGCTGAAAGTTTGTTGCATTATCTGTTAGGTATATTGAACAGACTACTATTTGTGGTCAGGACCGGATTTTGGCATGTACGAGGAACGGCACCGGGCCTCCATTTTCTTAGGGCCTCAATTTCAAAATCTGTAACTTTAGTTAAACTTACTTCTGGATGTTTTTGTTCCAGAAAATGATGTTTTGTGATGGATTTAATACGTTTGGCAATGTTATAGTTTAGTGATTTGACTCGCACTGCAAAAATAGAGCTCAAGTTTAGTTTTGAATGAAGTAAAAATATGCAGATGGGTTTTCCAATGAGGAAGATGACACGTATTTCAAAACTTTTATTTTGTTTGTGCTATATTACATGTTTAGCCCTTCTATTTTAATGTTTCTCAGTAAACCACAAGTCTATATTGTTTTGTTTAGCTTTATTTTGTATGACAGTTAAATTAATCTCACAATCTATATACGAAATACATGTCCACAAGATTGTATTTTCGATCTTAAAAAAGTATCCTAATAGGTTATCTTGGTACACTGTACAAGATTTTTTTTTGCTACAATCATCTTTCAAGAAAATTAGTCACATTCATTTCAAAAAAAAAATACTAGGATGTCATATGATATAGGAGAGTTATTCTTTAAAAAATAAAATTTAAGTTTCAGGAAATTCAGATGATTATAACACAAGAACATAAGTCATCCATAACATGAAAAAACTATATACACACATTACTATTGACTAGATTAGAGGTTAGTTAAGGTTTTGAATTTGTAGTATTGTGAAAGGGCCAACGTAATAATGCACAAGACTACCTAAATCAATGAGACGGCCCTGTTTGTGGTACCTAAAAGACTAAAACCATTATAAACTTTTTCTCACACTTTACCACTATTTTCAAAACAAAATTCAACTTTTATCGATGCTACCATCAAATTTATCACACCTGGTAACATAGGGCACATTTTAGTGAAAACATAAGAAAGATGACCCAACTACATATATCGAAAATAAAAAACACTAATCATAAAAAAGATATTCAAATTGATAATTAAACGTAACTTTTTAACGCTTCCAATGTGTTTTTCAATCTACTTTGTGAGACAAGATAACTTGTTAATTTGTTTTAAGAGCATAACCCACATCGATTGAAACTGAAAGTAATGAACAATATATATAAGTTGAAGTGTTATTTATTTGTAAAGTGGGGAAATAAGGCAGTTCAATCATGATTGTTGTATTGTATTGTGTTAACTCTTTTTTCTCGTCTCCATGTTACGAAAATTTAATATTTAAAATAAAATGTTATTTTACATGTTACATCATTTTAAAATTTAAATTGTTATTTGACAAGAACACAAGTAGTAAATATGAAGTGTTTGATTCCAAGCTCAAATACATTAAGCACAAAATTTAACCTATTATTCTACTAATAAGCAATGGTACATGACTATGCTTATGTTATTTCTTTCTTCATGGGCTCAGCTCATCAAAATGAACGACTTAATAATTCAACATACCAAACCCCGGAAGTTAACTTTGTACCCAAAAACATGATACACATAAAGCACAAATGAATTTCCATTTACAGACCAAAGCCAACTGTGTTACACTACGATACGCTAAAAATGACGAAAATTGTGTAGTTTTGGTTTTAATTTACTAGGATACAAGTTGCTAATACAATTTTAAAAACAATAGAGATATTTTAGTCGTTATTTTCTACCATTTCTAGACCAAATCGGGTAGTATAACTAAATTAAACCATAACATACTGCACATGCATAAAACACGTTTGTATCTTCATTAGTTATTATCCAAGCAGCTTTTAAAGCTATATTCAGGTTGTTGAGATATGCGATCGTTTAGTCGTCGGTAAATGCGTGAGCCTATCGGGGGCACACACTCAATACGGAGAACACACGTTTATTTACGTTTTATTATTTATAATTAAACGTTTAATAAAAACTTCATGTTTTATTTAATTAACGGTGGTTAAATTAATTAACGGGTTTTAACTAATTTAATGTGAGTGCGTTATTTTAATTTGGAAACAAAATCGACTTCTAGAAACCCCTAGGCCTAATCGGCCGATTATTATCAATGGGGTGTTTAAGAAGATTTTTTTGTTATTTGTTTGGTAAGTGAATATCTTCTAATATTTGATTTGGTAGATAATTACTTAATTTAGGTGTTGGGTTGGGCCTTAAAGATTTTGAGGAGGTGCAAGGGATTAGTATAAATACAATCCCATACCCTCACAAATTTTTGTCTCTCCCTCTTTGGTTCTTGCGTACATCGACTCAACCCCCACACCCAAACCGAACAAATTTTTCCTTTAACCTAAAATCACTTAAAGGTTTAACATTTATAAGATCGATCCTTCTTGCTGGTTTTCTTATAAAGATTTAAGCTCTTTAACTAAACCCTAGATCTCATAATCTAGGTTTTAGTTCTCCCCTTGTGGTCCGATTTATTGAAAACCCTAATTAGGGTTTCCGGTGATTTTTCCAAGAGTCTTGTAACATCTACAAAACCGGATCCTTACGCAATCCCATTAGGGTTTTGGATCTTAGGATTTTAAATTGCAAGATTTATAGTAAAGTTACCACTAGCATCGTGGTGTGTTCGTTTGACGTGTCGTGTGAGCAATCGTTAGAGGACGATTACTTTACCGTTATAGCTTCAAGATCAAGATCATTAATTGATTTATTCAATTAATTAAAAGGTTGGTTTTATTATTGTTTTTATTATGTGTTAATCATGTTTGTTATACTAGATCCATTCCGCTGCGTACTCGTAGTTAATGGTTTAACTAGTTCTAAATCCCAACAGTGGCATAACGAGTCAAATCGTATGGCATTCATGGGTTACACATAGAATAAAACACGCTTGCTTCGCTTTAAAAGAAATTATGCCTCATGGTCATGAAGGACCAGAGCAAGACCCGGATTTACATCCAACTTGGGTCAAAAGGTCTAGAGAAATCGCTGGCCTTATGCTGATGACTATGTCCCCTGAACTCCAGAAACTTTTGGAGGGTCATGGCGCATGGTCATCGATGGAAGAATTGAAAACCATGTTCACTGAACAAGCTGATCAAAAACTCCTTGATGTTGCACGTGCCTTTCACGCGTGTAAACATGAGGATGGACAATCTGTGAGCTCCTATGTCTTAAAGATGAAGGGGTACATAGAGAATTTGGAACGTTTGGGTCACCCCATGTCCTTGAAACTTTCGGTTAGCCTAATTTTAGCCTCACTGATTAAGGACCATGATAGGTTTGTGCAAGACTACAATATGTATGGCCTGGGGAAGACAATACATGAATTACATGCCATGCTAAAGCTACACGAGAAAACGTTGCCAAAGAAGGTTGCACCTGCTACTGCTAATACCATCAATGCTATTAGGGCAGGAAGGATTCAAAAGCCTATTTAGGCTAAACCGTCGAATGCTGCGAAGGGTAAGAATCGTGGTAAAGGGAAGAAAGTAGCTAACTTTACTCCCCGAGCCAAGATTCCCCCTCCACCAAGAAGAGAGAATCCTGCTAAGGATGCCATTTGTCACCAATGCGGTGACATTGGTCATTGGAAGAGTAACTGTCGAGAGTATCTCGCTGAGTTGTGGAAGAAAAAGAAGTCCTCTCAAGGAGCTAGCACTTCAGGTATCTTCACTATAGAACTCTTTACTTTTCCTAATAAATCTTGGGTTTATGACACTGGTTATGGTACTCACATCTGTGATACTACTCAGGGTCTAAGGATAAGTAAGAAGCTGAAGCCAGTAGCTTTGAATCTATACGTAGGCAATGGTCATCGTGCAGCTGTTAAAGCCATTGGTGTTTTTCAATTAGTTCTCCCTAGTGGACTAGTTGTTATTTTGAATAATTTTCATTACGCACCTTCTATTTCTAGAGGGATTGTTTCAGTTTCATGTTTGTATGACGATGGATTTGTTAATCGTTTTGAGAATAATGCAAGTATTTCGGTTTCGAAAAAAATATGTTTTATTTTAGTGCTATTCCTAGTAATGGTATTTATGAAATTGATATGTGTGATTCTAATGCAAACAATAGTTCTATGTATGCTATAAGCAACAAAAGGGCCAAATCTAATTTGGACTCTACATTGCTATGGTGATACATGCATTTTGCTAGGTTCAGTTTTACTCTCGATATCCTCTCGAATTGATCTCAGCTCTAAGTGGAATGATTTGTTCTTGGTGACAAAAAGGAGTCTGGTTTTCTATTCTATTAAAAAGGGAAATGAATAAAATAAATGAAGACTTAAACTTAAAACAATTAAAAAGCAACACTTGAATTAAAACTGGAAAATACCCTTACTGAAAAATATCCTACTCGGGAAAAAATACCTCTATGCGGAGAAATGTGGCCTATGCGGAAAGTAAGTCCTATGCGGAAAAACTGAGCTATTCGGAATGCATGTTCAATTCGGAATAAATATCCAATTCGGAATACTGGTCTTATGCGGAATAAAGTTTAACTCGGAATAAAAGTTCTCTATTCGGAAAATCTGGCTAATCGGAAAAACAATCCTATGCGGAATGCTCGAAATATTCCGAGTAAGGGAAAAAGAAACTGGCTATGCGGAATATATTATTCCGAATAAGGGAAAAGTAAATAGCCCTATTCGGAATATCCAATATTCCGAATAAGGGAAACAGAAATTCGTCTATTCGGAAAGTCTGGACGAAGAACAGTAGCAGTTATAGCAAAAACGATTTTCGAATCAAATCACCAGATTACTAAAAAAGGTTTTACCAAATCAACCAATAATCATTTAAATACCATAAGTAACAAATCCCAACAATAAAAACACAAAATCAACCAATTTTAAAAGATCAAAATCAATCACACAAGAACTTAAGAACTTTTAATGAAAATGGAGATGAACAAGATGAATAAAAAGATGGAATTGAAGGCATTTTCATGGAAAAGTCCACTTAAAACTTCGATAGAAGTCCCCCCTACACTTAAGATAAACATTGTCCTCAATGTTTAAGCATGTGGGAAAAGTCTCCCCTACACTTATGACATTGTGCACGTTGGTTAACTCAAGTTAAGGAAGAGACGACTAAAGTGATCAATTTCAAATGTGAGTATGAAGAAAATTGAATCACGATAGTTGAGAGATAGAACCGGATTTCGGATAACACGGGAGCACGGTTCTTCAAAGATTCCCAGAGTGCACTTATCCCTGTAATCACATCACCACACAAGCACAAAGAACCTATATAGGTCCCCCTACACTTAGGAGGTTAACACATAAAAAGATAGATACTCGGGCTGCCTCCCGAGGAGCGCTTGTTTTTGATAACCGAGTCACGAGCCAGACTCGACCCAAAAATTAGTTCATGGGGAACGTGGTGAGGGATGGAATCACCTCCTGAGAGGTGTCCTCACCAAAGTACAACTTCACTCGTTGGCCATTCACCTTAAAGTTAGGTCCATTAGGTTGAGCGAGCTCGAGAGTACCATATGGAAAAATTTGGGCAATGGTGAATGGGCCGGACCAACGAGATTTCAGCTTGCCCGAAAAGATTTTCAACCGAGAGTTAAAAAGTAAGACTTTGTCTCCAACATGGAACTCTCGGTTCTTAATCTTAGAGTCGTGAATGAGCTTAGTCTTTTCCTTATAGATTAAAGAATTTTCATAAGCCTCATTACGGAGTTCATTGAGCTCATTGAGTTGGATCTTGCGTAGGTCACCGGCTTTGTTGATATCAAAATTAGCCCACTTCAAGGCCCAGTAAGCTTTGTGCTCCAACTCAATGGGGAGGTGGCACACTTTCCCGTACACAAGACGATAAGGCGTACAGACGATCGGGGTCTTGTAAGCAGTACGGAATGCCCACAAAGCATCATCAAGTTTATCAGCCCATGAGGCACGATGCTCTCCCATGGTTCGTTCAAGGATTCGCTTTAGTCCTCGGTTGGATATTTCAGCCTGGCCATTAGTTTGTGGGTGGTAGGCTGTGGAAAGACGATGATTTACACCGTACTTAGCCATGACTCTAGCAAATTGGTCATTGCAAAAATGAGTCCCACGATCACTAATAATGGCACGAGGCACACCGAATCTAGCGAAAAGAGCTTTCAAAAAGTTACAAACCACCCTTGCGTCATTAGTAGGTAAAGCTTTGGCTTCAACCCACTTTGAAACGTAGTCAACGGCTACAAGGATGTATTTGTTTCCTTTAGAAGAAGGGAATGGCCCCATAAAGTCGATACCCCAAACATCAAAGATTTCACACTCTTGAATGAAATTCTGATGCATCTCGTCTTTATGTGTGATCTTGCCTTGTTTTTGGCAAACATCACATCGTTTAACCATATTGTGAGCATCACGATATATGGAGGGCCAATAGAATCCCGAATCAATCTCTTTTTTGGCGGTGTTGTTGGGACCAAAGTGACCACCGGTGGGTCCTTTGTGGCAAGCATCAAGGATTTCTGAAGCTGTCGGTCCATCAACACATCGGCGAATAATCAGGTCGGCACATTGTTTGAATAGGTAAGGGTCGTCCCAAAAGTAAGTCTTAATGTCGGTGAAGAACTTTTTCTTTTGTTGGGACGTCAACCCTTCCTTAAGAATTCCACCCGCCAAGTAGTTTGCAAAGTCCGCAAACCACGGGGTTTCATTCGACTTTGAGTTTATAGACATTAAGGTCTCCAAGGGAAAAGAATCATTGATTTCTTTGTTCGGATGATCCCCTTGGTAAGGATCCTCAAGTCTGCTGAGATGGTCCGCGGCTAGGTTTTCAGCTCCTTTTTTATCACGAATTTCGATTTTAAATTCCTAGAGCAACAAAACCCAGCGAAGAAGTATTGGTTTGGAATCTTGCTTTGTCAACAAGTACTTCAACGCGGAATGATCGGTGTAAACAATTGTTGTAGAAAGGACAAGATAGGGGTGAAATTTTTCAAAAGCATAGACAACAGCTAAAAGTTCTTTTTCGGTTGTCGTATAATGCAATTGTGCCCCTATCATTGTCTTGCTAGCGTAATGGATCGGTTGGAAGTGTTTGTTCACTCTTTGTCCAAGAACCGCTCCAATAGCAAAATCACTAGCATTGCACATCAACTCAAAGGGAAGCTCCCAATTAGGGGTAACCAAGACGGGTGCCTTAGTTAGCTTATCCTTTAGCGAGTTGAAGGCTTCAAGACATTCTTTGGAAAAGATAAAAGGAGTATCTTTTTCCAAGAGGTGGGTCATCGGGCGAGCGATTTGAGAAAAATCTTTGATGAATCGACGGTAGAAGCCCGCATGACCCAGAAAACTTCTCACACCCTTCACGGTTGAAGGTGGAGGCAACTTGGCGATAACATCGACTTTAGCACGGTCTACTTCAAGACCGGCTTTGGAAATCTTGTGTCCCAGCATGATGCCTTCTTTTACCATAAAATGGCATTTTCCCAATTTAGAACAAGGCGAGTGTCTTCGCACCGCTTAAGCATACGTTCCAAATTGGCAAGGCAAGAAGAGAAAGAATCCCCGAAGACCGAGAAATCATCCATGAAGACTTCCATGGTTTGTTCAACCATGTCATGGAAGATAGCTAACATGCACCTTTGGAAAGTCCCGGGGGCATTGCATAAGCCAAAAGGCATTCTTTTGTAAGCAAAAGTGCCATAGGGACAAGTGAATGTAGTCTTCTCTTGATCTTGGGGATCGATAGGTATTTGGAAATAACCCGAGAAACCATCAAGAAAGCAGTAATATTCATTACCCGCTAAACGTTCAAGCATTTGGTCCATAAAAGTTTGAGGGAAATGATCCTTTCTCGTGGCATCATTGAGTTTGCGGTAGTCTATACAAACTCTCCACCCAGTGACGAGACGAGTGGATATCAACTCGTTGTGTTCATTGGGAACAACGGTTACTCCGCCCTTCTTGGGCACACAATGGATTGGACTAACCCATGGTGAATCCGAAATAGGGTAAATCATACTCGCATCAAGAAGTTTGATAACCTCTGTTTTGATGACGTCATGTATTTTTGGATTCACCCTTCGTTGGCTTTGAATTGTGGGCTTAAAGTCGTCCTCCATGAGAATTTTGTGTGTGCAGAAGTGAGGATCAATTCCACGAATATCAGAAATCTTCCAAGCAATAGCCTTCTTATGATCTTTCAACACGGTGATAAGTCGGGCTTTTTCTTCTTCCTTTAGGTCCTTAGCGATGATAACTGGCGACTTCTTCTCTTCTTCAAGAAATACATACTCGAGATGGGGCGGCAACTCCTTAAGTTCTAAATCCGGAGGATTTTCGACGGGAGGCGTATTCAAAGTCGGAGTATCGATAGCAATGACCGTGGGAGATGGAGGAGAAGGATTGTCTTCTTTGAGAAGGTTTTCAATGAGGCGGAGATCTTCATCCCAATTGGTAGGAGAATCGTCTTTGTCTAAATTCACATCTCCCATGGTGGCTTCCAAATCTTTCCAAAGGAAATCACTTTCTCCAAATAGAGATAGTGATGAGTCGATAGAGGAAACGGTCTCAACATTGGGAAGAAAGGTAGGAATACTTTTACAAGCATCTTTGAAGTGTTCTTCACAAGCCTCATCAAGAACGTCAATACAATTAACACTCTCGTATGAATAAGGCTGTTTAGAAAGCTTTCCCATGTTGAAGACTACTTTATCGTCACCCACTCTCATGATAAGCTCACCGACTTCAACATCAATGAGAGTGCGACCGGTCCTCAAGAATGGACGACCAACAATCAGTGGCACACGAGGGTCCATCTCGTAGTCGACGACAACGAAATCAGCAGGAAAGGTGAATTTGTCGACTCCTACAATGACGTCTTCGGCTATCCCCACTGGATAAGCAACCGTACGGTTAGCTAATTCCAAAGTCATTTTGGTGGGGACTAGCTCAGGGAGAGATAATTGCTTCCAAACACTTAGAGGCATGAGATTAATACTGGCACCTAGATCGGCTAGGGCCATGCAATTCTCTACTCCCGGGAAATTGCAAGGAATTAAGAAACAACCCGGATCACCAGGCTTGGTTGGCAATTTCCTTAAGAGCACTGCAGAGCAATTCTCATTAAGTTGGGTGTTGGAAATATCGAGGAGCTTTTCCTTGTCGCTCAGAAGATCTTTAAACATTTTTGCATATTTAGGCATGTGAGCGAGAGCCTCAGCGAAGGAGATATTGAAATTCAGTTGTTTGAACATTTTAAGGAAGTTCGAAACCTGAATATCGTCCTTGCTTTTGAGCTTCTCTTTCCTCAACCTAGATGGATAAGGTATATTGGAAGAAGAGGAAGGCTTTGGAAGAATAGGATCACTCACATCCTTGGGTGGAGGAGGGGTAGAAGGAAGAGGTGGATAAATTGAGGAAGGAGAAGGAGGAGGAATAGGAGCAGGAGCAGGTAACTCGTTCTCCTTAGTCACAATCACCGGTGGAGGTATAGGAAGCTCGGGTTCCTTGGTACCTTTGCCACTTCGAGTAGTGATTGCTTTCATCTCCCCTCTTGGATTCGCAACGGTGTTACTCGGAAGAGTACCCGAAGAAGAGGGTTGATTACCTTGGAAGAAACTAGCCATCATGTTCCTCAAGTCATTAGTTTGGGTATCCAACGTATTTCTCATGTCGGCTCTCAAATCGTTTCCTTGCTTGACCAAGTCTGCTTTCAGGTTGAGCACCTCTCTCTGAAGATTTCCCACAATCACATCGTTAGTCCTCATATAAGTTTCCACTTCTTGGTGAAGAGCGGTGGGTTGGTTGGGAGGAGCATTGTATGCGGGTGGTTGATAAGCAGGTTGTTGGTAAACTTGGTTGTTACGTTGAGGTGGTTGTTGCTGCTTGTGAGGAGGTATGTATGGTTGTCGAGGCTGTTGTTGTTGTTGAGGAGGGCGATTGAGGTTTTGTTGTTGGTTTGGGTTGTTTGGGGGAAAACCAGGTGGGGAAAGATAATTGTTAGAGCGGTAGCTAAGCAAATTACGGTCACCTTGAGGTCTAGCTTGATAAGCAGGTTGAGGATAGGTGCCATATGTCGCATTCACATTCTCTGCAGGGTAATCTTGGGTAGCGGTACAAGTGGTGTAAGAGTGAGGACCACCGCATATCTCACAAGGTTGGCTGACAGCGTTAACTTGAGCGTTTTTAGCGTTGCTGTTGTTGTTGTTGTTAACGGTGTGGGTAACAAGCGATTCAAGAAGCGTAGTGATTTTGTCCAGTCGCTTGTTGCTGTCATTAGTGCTAGCACTAGCGACATTGGTCCGAACACTCTTGGTTTGCACACGAGATTTATTCTCAATGATGTCCCAAGCAGCATTGGAAGTCTTAGCCAAAAGATTACCCCCTGAGGCACTGTTTAGTGAATCTTGGTCACTCATGCTTAAACCATTGTAAAAAGTATTAATTTGATGTACTTTGGTAAAACCATGTTGTGGGCATTTTCTTAAAAGATCTTTAAAACGATCCCAAGATTCACTGAACGACTCATTGTACTTTTGTTCAAAATTTATGATTTCATTCCGCAATGCGGTAGTACGAGAGGGTGGGAAAAAGTAATTGATGAACTTTGTTTCCAAATCCGTCCACGAGAGAATACTCTGTGGCGGTTCTTTAGCAAGCCAATGCCGGGCTTGTCCCTCTAAAGAAAAGGGAAAAAGTTGTAACCTTATAACCTCTTGTGGAACACCATTGAACTTGACCGTGTTGGTGAGTTGCAAGAATCTCTTGATGTGGTCGTGTGGGTCATCAATGGTACGTCCCAAGAATGGTTAGCGGAGACCATCTGGATAAAGCCTGATTTTAGCTCGAAATTGTTGGCGGCAATTGGAGGTATGACAATTGGATCCGTGTTGCCATCTACATGAGCTTGCAGCAATTCAATCATCGGGCGATTATCCGGAAGGGGCTCATTGTTGTTGTTATTGGTCATGTTGTTGAAAGGCGGGTTGTTGTTGTTATTATTGTTGTTCGGAGGTGGTATGTTATTGTTGTTTTGTACACCAACCATGTCTAAGTTATCGAGAGGCTCGGGCTCTTGATAAGACGTGGATCAAGTGCGCATACACCTGCAAAAGAACTGTAGAATCTTGATAACCTATGAATCTATGAAGTGGGTTGATGTTTTCTAGAGAGAGAAACTAGAGAGAGAAAGTGAGAGAAAACTATGTGAAATTTTATTAAGTGGAAACACAAAGTGAACAACAACCAACCCCTTTCCAAGGAGGAAAGGGGTATTTATACTTCCAAGCCTTATGTGGACTTGGGCCGGCCCATGACAAGCCCATGGGCCGGTTCTTACTTAACTAAATAAGTATTTGTTAACTACGAGCTATTACAACATATATAATAGTGTGGAGTGACCGATACTTCTAATATACGTAAAAACGTATTTCTAACAATCTCCCCCTAAGGGAGGTCACTCCACGTTACAAATTTCTAAACCTAGCATACTATACTAAGTCTTCGTTCTTTAGCTCGTAGTCTTTTCTTCTTTTTCTTTTTGTTGTGAATATTTTGATTTGATCTTTTAGGCTTTGGCTTGAGAGCATTGTTCTTTTGGCCTTTCACGTGCGATCTTTGCCTTCTTGTGAAACTTGCCTCCTCGTGACTCCATGTTCCACACACTTATGTCTTTTTGTTGAATTATCGAAAGCTTCAGAGTTTGGTACAGCGGAAGACTTCATCTTGTACTTTCTTGAATTTTAGCTGAACTTTGATGCAGAAAAACATAAGCATGTGGGAACGACTTCTTCAGGTACACCGCAACACCACCGTCTTCAACTGGTACACAGCAACGCCACCGTCTTCAACAGGTACACAGCAACGACACGAATAAAATGGCTTTGAACATTTTATTCTAATTCGGTAGCATTTTACCTCCGGTCGGTGGAGACCGTTGGACGATATTAGATATCGTACCCGTGACGGATAATTTCAATTAAGTAACTTCCTGACAGGATTTCGCGGGTAAACCCGTTCTCTTTATTCGACCGTCCAAAGCTGACTGCGAACATAAAGAGTGAATCACTTGGATAAATTATCCTTGTGATTTGAAGCCGTCAATTCATGAAACCTGGAACAAGTGAATTTCAATTAAGATTTTCACCATCGTTTCTTTCCAGTTATCACGAGCTCAATTCATAAAGAATCTTGCACGTCACCTACCAAGTGCTGTTTGATGTTAACACTAGAAGGATTTCCACTCGTCACTGTGATCAATAAAGAGTCACTCTGAGTGTTCTGGCAAGATCATATGATAATGCGTAGAGGCCTGGAACGAGTTTATGTTCAATTAAGAATTAAACCACTGTTTCCTTCCAGTTTTTCACAAGATTGGTTCTAAAAGAACCGCACGTGTAACCTACCATGAGCTTGTTTGATGTTGGCTCAAGCAGGATTTCCATCTTCATTGTAATACTTGCATATTACTCGGATGTTCTAGCAATATTACAGGAATACTGCGTAGGACTCATGAAAATCTCTTACTTTTCACAGTGTGTGAGAAAGCAAGGAATAAATGGAAAGTGTCCTAATGAGACTTTTGATGATCTCTTGGCTCTAGACTCGATAGTGCGTTTTGATTTAGTGAGCGATGGCTGGAGAGGAGTGCCACCTTTTCAATACCAGTCTATTCGGAGTGAATAAACCAATAGATAACATGTTGATCTCCGTGTGATTAAAACAAATACCTTTTGAGAGATATTTGAGTTAGCTGGTAAGGGTTGTGCATTGCATCACTGGGTCCATGATGTCTTTCTTCAATACCGAGAATCATTAACAAAAATGATCTCAATAGCATATGTATTGACCCGGTTTCTGCCTTAATTTGTAAGGAGGGCTTCTTTCTTTACACCCTTTATCTTTACAATTCTTTTTCATTCTTCAACCCCTTCAATGCTTACCAATACGTCATCACTAGCACCTTGTTGTGATTGTTCCAGTGCTAGCTTAAGTACTTGGTCGGCATTCAGCTACATTCACAATCTTTCTCCAACTTTCCTAGGACTTCTAATTCTATCTAGGGAATTGTCCTTGGGAAGATTCCATCGGCTCTGATGAATCATTGGACTAAACCTATTCCTACCACCCTTTTGTCACCACATTCGTCGTGAATTAAGCGTGTTTTGGGAAGGAATTGCCACCATGAAAAATCATTGAAAATCACCTAAAGTACTTGTGATATTGAAATCAAAAGTTTCGTACCTTAGGTGTTTTTTATCATCAAAAACGCTCCCCCTTAACACGTGCTTTACACATATTAAGTTGGATAATCGTTAAGTCTTTTTCATCTTTTAGCCAAGTATCATTTAAATCTCCTTAATCCCATTTTCTCCCCTTATCCAAAATGTTAACCATTAATATTTGGGATATTGAATGGATTAACCGGTCTTTGGGTAAAAATGAAATCGATGTTTGGCCATAGAACATGTTCATGCTCCCCCTTAAATTAATAAGGGATATTTGTAGTGCTTTAGTATGATATATTTTGAAAGATTTAGAATCTCGTGAGAAATTCTTGAAAAATTATCATACCTTAACACTAAATCAAGCCGCAAAAGCACAATATTCACAAATATACATATTCACAATTGAAAACCAATATAAAGTGGACCTAAAATGTACGACCCATTAGATGGATCGTTGCAGTAGCTTGTGGTGCACTAAATATGGTCTACCACCAACGAATCTTTCCAAGCTCCTCATCAATCTACGTTCACGGAGCTTTTGATCAATCTTCTTGATCACATACTTCGCCATCTGCCGATAACCCTGGTGCCAATCCTCAGTCATCTCTGGTAAAGTTCCACCCGAATTAAGATGCTCCAACTTTCCTCTGACATATAGGAGAGTCCCATCACTGTACTTATAAAGCTCACCCACCCTCATAAACTTCATTAACCCTCGACTGTTCAAGTAGAAAATGCCGTAATTCGGAACAGAAATGCCGGTATAGGGACATCTATCTACATGTTGAGGTAGAACTTGATTCACTGGACGGGTTAAGTTGAGCTTCCTTTGGTAGCTTTCGACTCCCAACTGAAGATCTTCAACTCGTTTCTTGATAACAACGCTTCGTGTGAACATACGAAGTGCTGTATTTAAAGCAATGATGTCTTCACGAGGAATATGTGTGAGTTGATCCCGGGTCATCAAAAGCAACATGTCTTCGTTATCCTCAAGGCGATTGATAGAAAAATCTCCCTGCTGGATTTTGTATTCTCTGTCATCCTCCCTTTTCAAACGAATCTCCGTCACATGATAATAGCCATTCTTGGCTTCAGTTTTCAGCCCTAAAATGCTGGAGATGCGAATATCGGATCTAACATTGCTTCCTGAATTGGCTAGACAGCAACCCCTGTACGCCCTTCGGACTCGTTCGTCCCAATGAGATGCACCTATAACAGCATACATATCATAATTACGAGTTACCCTTGGGACCCAGAGTCGGTTTACCTTTTCCTCGATCTAGGGTATTGTCCCCCAGTTGGCAGCTTTCAGCAAGGTCAAGGAGGTGGCGTACTTTGATGAACCCTTCAGAAGATAC
Source organism: Glebionis coronaria (assembly GCA_025667525.1). Lineage (NCBI taxonomy): Eukaryota > Viridiplantae > Streptophyta > Magnoliopsida > Asterales > Asteraceae > Glebionis > Glebionis coronaria. The sequence continues at coordinate 544,776,248 of CM046879.1, read as the reverse complement.
TCAAGATCATAAGTGACGAAGAAGTCGAGAGCAATCTGATTATCTTGAGTAGGATCAAGTGAAGGTGGAGCTCTTTCTGATTCATGAAGACCTGGACGTTGAACGGTATTTAGAGCTTTCAGGATCTCATCAGCATAGTACTCGAACTCCATTCGGGTTAACCGGGTTTTGGCGCGAATTCTCTTATCCTTCAGCGCTCTCTTCACCAAAGACGGAGTAACCGAAGTCTTATACTCATGAGCCAGAAATGCACATAAGTCAATCGGACTGCGGATACGGAGATACAAAACATCTCTGTCAGCGTCTGTGATCGGATCATATTGCGCCGCTGCCGTGATCCAAGCCTGTGGTGGTGCAGTCTCGTCAATCTCCAACGTGTCTGCCCAGTCCCGTGTGCTTGACTCAGGAACAGTAGATTGTGGTTCTTGTTGTAGAGGAGAGGAGACTTGAACACGTGCTGGTTCTGATTCAGGCATCTCGGCGGTGTCATGAACGGGTGGGTGTTGTGCAGCTTCTGGTTCAGTTACCGATTCTGCAATCACAGGAGCAACAACAACAGAACTAACGGGGTTAGTGGTAATAGGTAAAGATACATCAATAGATGTACCGGGAATCGATGACGCCGTAGTAGCATTCACATCGTGGCGCCACTTGGAACGTCTTGATTCCGTTGAGGTAGACTTTTCCTTCTGCTCAGCATCTTTCTTAGACTTGGTTCCAGACTTAGCAGGTTTCTTTGAGCTGGCAACCTTATCTCCCTTTTCAGGCTGTTTACCCCCATCATCATCCTCGTCGCTATCCTCGTTGCTCCCCTTAGCACTTTCCTCACTACCATCACCACCATCATCACCATCATCATCATCATCATCATCCTCATCATCATCGTCATCGTCATCATCCTTTTCTTCTTCTTCTCCTTCTTCTTCCTCTTCTTCACCAGTACCCTCTTCTTCTTCACTTTCTTCCCTTTCTTCCTCAGGCAGAATGTGGTATGGGACCACACTTCCAAACGTTTTAAATAACCTATCATCCTCCATGATAGCGTCATTCAGGGATTTGTAAAGAGCCCGTCGAATCCTGGATTTATCAAACGATCCAAGTTCCCTCATTCGAGCTTTCAGGATCTTCTTTAATTCAAAATCCGTCAACTCATAAGCAATTCTGTAGGCAGATTCAGAAGGATTGGATGACTTGATCATCAAGTTATCAGCTGCGATTTTCTTCATCTCATCACGCAATTTTGGCATAATGGATTCAACAGATTCTTTCATTCTCTCTTCAACAGTTGCTTCAAGTGCTTCTTTCTGCTCCTTGTATTTATCCCTCATAGCTTGAAGTCTTGTGATTCGTGCAGCATGCTTATCAGCCTTCGCCTGCTTAACTTGAGCTAGTTCTTCTGCATGAGCTTTACGAGTCGTCTCCATCTCTGCAGCGAATTTAGCAAGCATCTCTTCTTGTGCTTTCTTTGAGGCTTCTTCACTTTGCACTCTTCTAAGTAGCTCTTCTCGAAGGTTTTTCATCTCTTGTCTTTGGCTATCCGTGTGTTTATCCAACATCTCCGCCATAACAAATGCAGCCATTGAAGATGATGCAGAGCTACTTTGGGTTGGTTGAAGAGGCTTGGTTGTGACAACGGTACTAAGGATGGGAGTTATTGGTGGTGGAAGGAATGGTGTTGAAACCGGCCTGGTTGGTAAGGGTTTTATTGGTGGAGGTTGAGTTGCTAAGGGTTGAGTTACTAAAGGTTGAGTAGGCACCATAATACTAGGAGCAACGGACTCCTTTTCCACACTTGCTGAAACCGGGATGGATGTCTCCTTCGAAGTAGAATACCTTTCAGGTGACCCAAACTCATCAATATCCTCTGGCTCCTCGTACTCTTCTTCAATATTTATCCTTGCACCTGAACCACTACCGCCAGTATCTTTCCTACTCCTTTGAATAGCTATCTTCATCATTTTTCTCTCTGCCTTGTCAAGAGTAGGATCAACAACATCTTCTTCATCACGTAGAACTAACTCATCAGCCTTACCCTTTCCCTTCTTAACCTCAGTCTTCTTCTTCTTGGTTTCGGGTTCAGGTAAAGCAACTGGTTGCTTGCGTTTACCTTTACTCTTGACCGTAGTAGACGAGTCTTCTACTGTCTGAAGGCTTGCTTTCAGCTTCTTGATTTCTAGCAGCAGTAGCTTGTAATCAGCAGAGCCTTTGATTTTATCCGTCAGAAGATGATCGGGAATAGGACCAGGAATCACACCACCAGATGGTCCTTCATGCCTTAGATCTACTGTATGATTAGCCTCTTCTGTGTGATGACGACTTGCTGCACGCCTATCAATAGTAACATCATTCTTCATACAGTAATTAATGATAAGCTTGATAAACCGAGGATAAGGAAAGAAATTTGTCTTCAGCTTCTTGTTTTGGAAGAGTTGGAAGGTGAATTCTTCCCACAACAATAATGCATTATCTGCATTTGCACCTTTATACATTCCATAGAAGATGTTCATAATAGGACTGCGCAAAGCATCATGCCCACTTGTTTTCGGTGTAAGACATCTACTGAGAATACCCAACATTGCTCTCCAAGGCTGACCTACTTTAGCAGTGGTAAACTCAGACGCAACTCGTATGTTAGGACATCCAAGAGCATCGAACAACTCCATGAGTTCGTCTTTAGTAGGATCCCTCGAAAATGCCATACCTTTGGGTGTATCCCGAATGCCAAATATCTTACGGAAGTCTGAAACATTAAGTGTCTGCTGCTTGTTGTCGAGAGTGAAGGTGATCTTGTTTGAAGTGCTTTCCTTGGTGGCCCAGAACTCATACATGTAATCATAAGGCACCGAGGCACTACTTCTTAAAGCATTCTTGAAATGGGATTGATCAAGGATTGCTATGGCGACTTTAAACCCATGGTGAGTGGATTTTGAAACTTGCTTCAGCCGGTAATTGTTTGGTATGAACTTGAGGGTTCGTGCTTCAGCAATTGCGGCTTCTCTAGAGTCTTGGATTGCTTGTACTGTTGGATTAGTCATTGTATCTGCTTAAGATAAGACATGAAAGGTTGATGCACAAAAAATATATAGATATATCATTCTTACTTCTAAGCATAACATATTTCAACAAGTACTTAAAACATGCAAACAACTATCAATCAAACAACTCTTCATCCGGAACTTTCCTTCATTCGGAACTCTTCATTCGGAAGTCCTTCATTCGGAACTTCTTCATTCGGAAGTTCTTCATTCGGAACTTCTTCATTCGGAAGTCCTTCATTCGGAACTTATTCATTCGGAAGTCCTTCATTCGGAACTTCTTCATTCGGAAGTCCTTCATTCGGAACTTCTTCATTCGGAAGTCCTTCATTCGGAACTTCTTCATTCGGAACTTCTTCATTCGGAACTTCTTCATTCGGAAGTTCTTCATTCGGAACTTCTTTCATTCGGAAGTCCTTCATTCAGAACTTCCTTCATTCGGAAGTCCTTCATTCGGAACTTCTTCATTCGGAAGTCCTTCATTCGGAACTTCTTCATTCGGAAGTCCTTCATTCGGAAGTTCTTCATTCGGAACTTCTTCATTCGGAAGTTCTTCATTCGGAACTTCTTTCATTCGGAAGTTGTTATCCATGTTCATTCGGAAGTTTATAACAGCAGCCTATTGATGATTAATCTAAGCACGATTTGGGAGTTTTAAGGCATGCTAAGGCAACACAACATCTATCTAATGATAATCCGAGTATATCCCACTTATAACCCTAATCAATTAAACCTAAATTAAGGAGTAAACCCTAATCTTGATTGATTTAATTATACGAATCAATTAACATGATTTAACTGATGAATTAAACGAGTTATAAGTTAAAGATGATGTTATTACCTTTTTGAATCGAATGAACCGGTTTGATGATTAAAAAACAAGAGTTTTTTAGAGCTTGTGTATGTGTGTTAATGGCGGAAGATGATAAATAGAAACAGTGAATGAAAAAACGGGGGGGATGGGTGTTGGTTTGACTTAGGTCAAATTTTACCCAACTTTCTCAATTATCACCTTAAGTCCCTAAATTCTTCTATTCTTTTCCTTTTTGGTTCTTATCTTTTCATTTTTCCTTTTTCGTCTCCCTATCCATCAATAAACTTAGCCAACTTAACCTTACTTAGCTAAACTCATCACAACAATCTCACATAACTTAACAATCGCAACCTATTTGCAAATCTCCAAAATCTAAAGCAAGTCCTATCACATTGAACGAACACAAGTCGTTTTCTAAAGCAATACCACTCATTTACCATTTAGCCATTAATTTTCCACAAACACTTTTGAAAAATCGTTTTGATGACAAAGATGATTTAATATTTTCTCCCCCTTAAACGATGACCCGTTTTCTATTTAAAGAGCTGTAGTCATTGTTTAAAGAGTCAAATATTGATGAAAACATTTCCAATTAATGTCTTGAAAAAGATTGATTCGTGGTGTCAATAAGATTTCTCTTATTTTGACAAATTAATGCACTGAAACGTACATAAATTCGTGTTAGACCAAGTTGTAAAGTAAACTTGATCCCTTTGCATGATTTGGCTTGTAAATCATGCCCGAGAAAATTAATTCCCGTTGTGAGCCAACGTTTTCCAAGGAAATACGTGACTTTAATATGAAAACCGGGTTGCAGTCAGAAATAACTACAAGCCATAATGGGCATGTTTTAAAAAATGTACAACTTTTATACGGACTCTATTTATGGCACCGTGTCAATATTGATCGACATTTCTAAGGCCGTAAATATTACCGTACTAAAAGACATGCCGATTTAAAAACGAAAAATATTTTTGGTTTTTCTTGATTTTATAATTTTTATGGATTTTCTTGGTTTTATATTTTTTATGGTTTTACTTGGTTTTATATTTTTGTATTTTTCTTTTGTGGTTTATATATTTACGATAATATACATGATCACGAACAAAGGATACTCTGAATAGTTTACCACCACTATTCAGCTGATTCTTCTGCCAACTCTTTGAGAGTCGTTGGAGTGAATGATTTCATGCCAAGCTTGTCGATCAAAAACTCGATTCGTCCTCGATCTAAGGCTTTGGTGAACATATCCGCCAGCTGGTACTCAGTAGTGACAAAATACAGCTCGATCACTCCGTTCTCCACCTGCTCCTTAATGAAATGGTAGCGAATGTCTATGTGCTTGGCCCGGGAGTGTTGAACATAGTTGCAGCAAAGGGCAATGGCGCTCTTGTTGTCACAATACATCGAGATTTTGTTGAATCCCAAACCGTAGTCAGTTAATTGTGATCTCATCCAAAGGACTTGAGCACAACAACCGGACATGGCGATGTATTCAGCCTCCGTGCTAGAAATTGCAGCGCTTTTCTGCCTTTTTGAAGACCAACTAATCAATCTGTCTCCAAGGAGTTGCACAGATCCAGAAGTGCTACACCTCGTGTCTTGACATCCAGCATGATCGGCATCTGCGTATGATATTAAAGCAATAGAGGAATCTTTCGGATACCATAGATGTAACACCCCATTTTGGAAATGGAATATTACGCATATCATGGCGTGTCATCAAAGCATACAAGGATAAATGTCTAAGCATTATTCAACCATAAAAGGGAAATACCGGAATCAAACATCGGTATCCCAAGGTAAAGCTCATCACACACAAACATAAATACTGTAAAAGGAAAGGACGAAACAATGTCCATAGCAACTGTATCAAAGTAAAGGAAATGCATAAAGTAAAGAAAGACAGTAAAGCTTCCAGTCCATATGCACCTACGTTTGAGATCTACGAGCGTCCCTGAGTACCTGCCGTTTTGGGAACATGAAAAGGAAAACGACTGAGCAAGACGCTCAGTGCACGGATGTACAATATAGCATGAAATAGGATAAGCATGTAACATATAACAGCGGAAGACTAAGTACTGAGTAAACTGGTTAAGTGTCAAGAAAACTGGTTTTATAGTTTGAAAAGCCTTATGTTTAACCTGTGAAAACTGTTTTAACATATATATACCATAGCCCATATAGGTCATGAAAAGGTCACGTGCATGAATACTTGGAGGGGTGACCTCATCATGCTGATTAGAGGGGATGCCTCTAATCAATATACTGGTTTGGGTAGGAGGGATCAGCTCCTTGTGAAGGGTGCAAGGCACACACCACATTCACCATGATAAACTGAATAAAACATGTAACTAGGATGCACCCATACGCCCCACATGATATAATAATATGGCCAAAACTGAAAGGGACGCCACGAGCAATCACTCCGCCGTGGGGAAGTCATAACATCGGTGCCTCCAATGCTATGGTTATGGTACCTCCATAACTAGGTGAAACTGGTCATGCTTGTATATGGCTATAGTTTATGCTAAATTAACATAAGCAGTTCAAAACAATAAAACAAATGCTGGGGAAAACAGTTGGCTGCATACGGGGAAATCCTAATAAGGAAGGAATGTCCATACTGAAAGGACGGGAATCCGTACCTCAAGTCCAGTGAAATGAACGGAAGAAAGACTCCTACTTCTGGATCACTAACGCTACATGAATACACACGTGTATAAGTATCGATTTACTGATTACGTACTGGGTTTTGTGTCTCATATTAGCTGATTTGGTATGTTTTAGGTCCTGGTTCACTGTTTAAAGCCTTAAACTGTGTTTATCTAGTGTTCTGATTAATCTGATTAAGTATTACTGGTGTTTCATGTATTAATATACTTACTGTATAATAATAAGTAACTTTCCAAAAATAGCAGGTTTCCAAAAATAGAAAGTTTCCAAAAATAGAAAGTTTCCAAAAATAGAAAGTTTCCAAAAATAGAAAGTTACCAAAAATAGAAAGTTTCCAAAAATAGAAAGTTTCCAAAAATAGAAAGTTTCCAAAAATAGAAAGTTTCCAAAAATAGAATTTACTGCTTAAAATAGATTAGTTTCTAAAAATAGAAAGTTTCCAAAAATAGATCAGCTGTCTTAATTAAATAAGTTTCCATATATAGAAGGTTTCCATGATTAGATTAGCTGCCTGAAATAGATTGATTTCCATATATAGAAGGTTTCCATAATTAGATTAGTTGCCTTATTTAATTAAGTTTCTATAAATAGAAGTTTCCATAATTAGAATTAAGCTGATTCCATAAGCTAACATATAAGTCTAAGTGTTATAAGCTTATTCTTAAGTCATATGATATAGTGTATAGTTTAATTATTATTTCATGTATTTTAATTAAACTATAGGTTAAGCATTTTAATTAAAGTATAACATGTTTTAATTAAAATGAAATGAAAATACTTAGGTTAAAATATGTATTATTATCATTAATAATATAACCTAAGTCATGTCTAAATTAATTAATTATAGGCATGTTTTAATAATTAATTAATTATAACTTATAACATAAATACTTAGGTTAAATTAATGTCATGATAAACTAATAATTAAAATAACCTAAGTCATGATTTAATTAATATTTCATGTTATTAATTAATTATATCCTAAGTTCATAATTCATAAAAATTAACATGTATCATGAATCATGATTTAACCAACGAACCATGAATCGGGTATGAATTCGACACCGTACCCCGGGCCAAACCCGGGGCACATGTGTCCCCTTGCTGCCGTGGGTCCCACATGAGCCAACCAAGACCAAAAGTGGTCTTGGTGGTGGCGGCAATAGCAAACCAAACCCCCCTCGGGTTTGTTTTGCTAGGCGGCTAAAAACAAACACCCTTATAAATCCTTCCTTGATTTTAATTAATACCAAAACATGTTAGATCAATGATTAATTACCTTGTTTTTATAAGAAAAATTAATAACATGTTCATGAAAATAATCAAAGATCAAAAGAATTAAAAAGAATTAAAAAGAAGGGTTAGAAAGGTATACCACTATGTAGCTTGGAAAAAGGATGAACAAACACGGATTCTAACACTTGTTTTTAAGATCAAAATCAAACAAACACCCTCCAATGGTGGTGTTTAGGTGGCGGCACAAAGAGGAGAAAAAGGAGGAGGAGAAAACTCTTTTTAGGGTTTTTATGTTTATTTCTTGAAAATGAAAAATGAAAACATGTTTTTACTTTTACCCCCCTTTACTTGTAAAGTCCATGGGCTAAGCCCATTCCTTGTATGTGTGCCGTGGGTATGGGGGCCCCACATGGGGTACCCGTACCTTTCTCGTGTCCCGATGTTTCGTGTTCGTTCGTGGTTAAACGTGCTCGTGTTTAAAGTGTTTATGTTTAATCTAACGTGTCGTTTATCGTAAACTTAACGCTCGTAATTATATTATAAGTAATTACGTAATTATTTTAGTTAGTATTTTAAATGGTGATCATGATTTAATTATGTTCACGTGATATATTATTAACTGTTTATCATGAGTTCGTACGTAATCGATACTTGTCATGTCATACACGTATGCACTTGCTTGATTATTAGCACATGAATGTGATCAATACTACATGAGGTAAGTTTTAATCTAGAACGTACGATCTTAAGGGCACTATTCATGGTAAAAGCATGCGGGTTTTACAATTCTTCCCCCCTAAAAAGAATAATTCGTCCCCGAATTATAGATAAAGTAAGCTGAAAAGAAGTGACATACCCGAACTCAAAATATGAAGTGAGGGTAAGAAGCCCGGATAGACTCCTCTGTTTCCCAAGTGGCTTCCCGCTCGGTATGGTCCCTCCAAAGAATTTTGACGAATGGAATCATCTTCCTTCTCATGACTCGTTCTTGCCTGTCGAGTACTCGTTCGGGTTCTTCTATAAAAGTGAGATCTTCACGTATCTGTTCCAGTGGATACTGAACCATGTGAAGGGGATGATAATTGTACCCTCTGAGTAAGGACACATGGAACACGTTATGCACGTGCGAAAGCTGAGGAGGTAACGCCAATCGGTAAGATACTTCGCCGATTCGTTCAACGATATCAAATGGTCCGATGAACCGAGGACTGAGTTTTCCTTTGATCCCGAAGCGTTTAACACCACGTGCCGGCGAAACCTTGAGGAAGACGTGATCTCCCACATTAAAATGTATGTCCCTACGATGCTTATCGGCGTAACTCTTTTGACGTGATCGTGCTTCCTGCAGTTTCTGTTTAGCTACCTCAATCTTCTCATTGGTCATTTCTATAATCTCTGGTCCTTCGAGTGTTCGCTCTCCCACTTGATCCCAGCAAGTTGGAGCGCGACACTTTCTGCCATACAACATTTCGAAAGGAGCACATTTGATACTTGCGTGCCAGCTGTTGTTGTATGCAAACTCAACTAAACAGATGTAATCGTCCCAATCACCTGTCCATTCCAACGCACACGACCTTAACATATCTTCCAATGTCTGAATTGTTCGCTCCGATTGTCCGTCCGTTTGAGGATGAAAGGTTGTGCTCGGCTTAAGTTGTGTACCCCAAGCTTTTTGCAGACCTTTCCAGAATCGCGACGTGAAACGAGGATCTCTGTCTGAGACGATGCTGGAGGGAGTGCCGTGGAGTCTCATGATCTCCCTTCTGTACGTATCTGCGAGTTTACTTACCGGATCTTCCTTGCGTATCGGGAAGAAATGAGCTGATTTGGTGAGTCGATCAACAATGACCCAAATAGCATCGTGCTTCTTCTTGGTAGGCGGAAGACCGGTAACAAAATCCATGGTGATTTTGTCCCACTTCCACTCTGGAATATCCAACGGTTGAAGGAGACCGCCAGATCGCTGATGTTCAATCTTAACCTGCTGACAGGTAAGACATTTGGAGACATACGTGGCTACATCCTGTTTCATACCACTCCACCAAAAGTGCTGTCTGATGTCATGGTACATTTTTGTCGACCCAGGATGTATAGAAAATGGGGAGCTGTGAGCTTCAGCTAACAATGCTTCCCGGAGTTCTTGATTGTCAGGAACACAAAGTCTCGTGCCCTGCCAAATGATACCGTCTGCGTCCATTCTGAATTCTGTCTGCTTCTCCAAATTCTGAATTATCGCCCAAATCTCTCCATCATCCTTCTGCGCTTCCTTAATCCTAGTCAGTAACTCAGGTTCTACTCTAAGATTCGCCCAGTATCCATGTTGCCCACGTACCATGATTTCGATGTCTAGCCGCTCCAAGTCTCTTATGTTTTGTTCCTCGATCTCAATGCCGTTTATCATTCCAGACGTCCTGCTAAGTGCATTTGCTACTACATTAGCTTTCCCGGGATGATACTGTAGGTTAATATCATAATCCTTCAACAGTTCCAACCATCTCCTTTGTCTCATGTTCAATTCTCGCTGTGTGAAGATATACTTCAAGCTCTTGTGATCCGTGAAAATGTCGCATGATTCTCCGTATAATTAATGCCTCCATATCTTCAATGCGAACACCACTGCAGCAAGTTCCAGGTCATGCGTAGGGTAGTTTTCTTCATAGGGCTTAAGCTGCCGTGAAGCATACGCGATCACTTTCCCATGTTGCATGAGAACACAGCCCAGTCCCTTCCCCGATGCATCGCTATAGATCTGAAATCCACCTGTACCAGATGGGAGAGTAAGAATAGGTGCAGATACTAACTTCTGCTTTAGGTCTTCGAAGCTCTTCTCTCGTTCTTCCGTCCAGACGAATTTCTCTCCTTTTCGCATCAGTTTGGTGAGAGGCAATGCCAGCCGGGAAAAGTTCTCCACGAATCTTCGATAATAACCAGCTAAGCCTAAGGAACTGCGGACTTCTGTCGCTGATGTTGGTCTTGGCCATTTAGTGATAGCCTCAACCTTCGCTGGGTCCATAGTGATCCCTTCTGCTGATACAATGTGACCTAAGAATGCCACCTTGTTTAACCAGAACTCACACTTGGAGAATTTCGCATACAGCTGCTTTTGACGAAGAATCTGTAGTACAGTACGGAGATGATCTTCGTGTTCCTCCGTGGACTTTGAGAATATCAAGATGTCATCGATGAATACAATGACAAATTTATCAAGGAATTCATGAAAGATTCTGTTCATCAGATCCATGAATACTGCTGGAGCGTTAGTCAGGCTGAATGGCATGACCACGAACTCATAATGGCCATAGCGGGTACGAAAAGCAGTCTTGGCAATATCCTGCTCTTTAACCCTTAGCTGATGGTAGCCTGACCTTAGATCGATCTTTGAGAAGTGTTTGGCTCCTTGAAGTTGGTCAAACAGATCGTCTATACGTGGCAGTGGATATCTATTGCGGATGGTAATCTTATTAAGTTCACGGTAGTCAATGCAAAGTCGCATGCTGCCGTCCTTCTTCTTAACAAACAAGACCGGTGCGCCCCATGGAGATGCGCTTGGTCTAATGAACCCTCGTTCAAGAAGTTCCTGCAGTTGGTCCTTCAGTTCTTTTAGCTCTATGGGAGCCATACGATACGGAGCCTTAGAGATCGGCTCAGCTCCTGGAACAAGGTCGATGTTGAACTCCACTTCTCTTGCAGGTGGTATGCCTGGAAGTTCATCTGGGAAGACGTCTTGAAATTCCGAAACTACTGGTTGATCCTTAATCGATGGGGATTCAGCATCCATGTCATGAACCGTAGCTAGATAACCTTCGCAGCCATGTGACAGTAATGCACGTGCTTGCAAGGTAGATATGACTTGTACAGACCGCCCGGGTATGAACCCGTTATGGATGTACTCTGGTGCATTAATGTCGCCGAAGATCACTCGATATGAGTGACAGTCTATGGTAGCATGGTGCTTGGATAGCCAATCCATGCCGAGAATCATATCAAACTCAATCATGTCTAGAGGAAGTGCATCTACTGCACGAACTTTATCGTCAAACTCTAGAGGAAGACTCTTGTATACATGAGTTATTATTACAGAGTCCCTCAGAGGCGTGGAAATGGTAAGCTTATTTTCTAATGGCAACGGAAGTGTCCTGATGTTCTTAGCATAAGTAGTGGAAACAACTGAATGAGTGGCACCCGTGTCGAAAAGAACACATGCAGCCTGGCCGTACATATACAAAATTCCAGTAATGGTACCTGTAGATTTGTTTGCCTGATCGCGCGATGTCGTGTAGACACGCCCAGTGGTAGGAGGCGGTTTAGTATCAGCATGACCCGAAGTACCCTCCATTTCACCCTTACGGCAATCTCTCATACGATGGCCAGGGAGGCCGCACTTGTAGCACGCGTCGGAGTCACGACGACATGGGCCAGGGTGTCTGCGATGGCAAGTGCTGCAAAGAGGATGAGTGAATCCTCCAGCAGGAGTCCTTGCTTGCTGAGGGCCTGCTGATGACAAAACGTGTTAAGAATAAGGTATATGCACGAGTATAGGACGTAAGCGTCATAAGATGTTTACCAGTGTTAGCTGAACGGTTAGGCTGAGAACCCCTGTGGTTCTGGTCCCTTCCATTACCGTGGTTCCTGGTAGAGATTAATATAGTGTCAGCATGAGAGACATAACATGAAATCATAAGGAGATGCGTAAATAGTAGGACCTGCTGTTGTTGGAGTGTCCCGCATTGTTACGGTAATTATCATTACCGTTGCGCCTTTCCACAACAGCACGGTCGTTAGAGTGACCGTTTCCTTTGGGCTGATTGGGCTGCTGCTGAGTAGCCGGCTGAGACCGGTCCCCAGTTTTCTGTCTGGAAGATACAGTTTAAGAGATGATTATAGAACATATAACGATAGGATGCGGTCTGGTTAACGCTAGAACATGAAATGTTTTACCTCTTGTCGGGTCTTTCAGCTTCCCCGAACTCATCGCGTTCCTGCAACATCTCAAGCTTCCTTGCTGCGTAAGCCACCTGTGCCACAGTATCCAACGGGGCACCCGATAAATCATTGGCAATCCTTGGGTTAAGGCCCCAACGAAAATGTAGTGCTTGTTCTTCGGTGGTGCCTGTGGATGCCCTCAGGACAGTTGTGTACCCGAGGAACCTCTGCATGAACTGACCACAATTTTCGTCGGGTCTCTGCCTCATGGCGTAGTATTCCCTCATGAGTCGATTACTTCCTTCCATAGGAAAAATGATAGGTGGGGGAGGATATTCGTCGTCATGAAGAATGGCGTCTTGCCTTTCTGCCTCCATGTTTTCAAATAACTCCCAGAGTTTGTCTGTGTTTGCCATCTGACAGTATAACATAAAACATATGATTAACAGTTCAAACATAAAATATAAAAAAAAATTTATGCCAAAAATTTTCACGAGAAAAAATTTATGCAAGAAAATCTTTGTATGAATGCATGATGCAGTTTTATGAAAACTTTGATGCTCGAGAGTGAACGCCTTAGGTCAGTTCACTCAAATAAAAGACATATCGAGGGGACGCCTATGGGTCGGTCCCAAATCTAAAAGTTTCGATAAAACACATGCGACTAAATAGGGCCAGTCCTGTACCAACCATTACTTAGTCAAAAACCCTGTAACAATGACATGTATATGTATGCTTAAAAAATGATGAATGCATGAAAACAACTGTCAGTTCTAGGAAGACCGTAGTGACTACCCACTAATCACAGGTCATATTTGAGAGCCTACAGGTCGAAGCCTTGGCTCTGATACCATAATTGTAACACCCCATTTTGGAAATGGAATATTACGCATATCATGGCGTGTCATCAAAGCATACAAGGATAAATGTCTAAGCATTATTCAACCATAAAAGGGAAATACCGGAATCAAACATCGGTATCCCAAGGTAAAGCTCATCACACACAAACATAAATACTGTAAAAGGAAAGGACGAAACAATGTCCATAGCAACTGTATCAAAGTAAAGGAAATGCATAAAGTAAAGAAAGACAGTAAAGCTTCCAGTCCATATGCACCTACGTTTGAGATCTACGAGCGTCCCTGAGTACCTGCCGTTTTGGGAACATGAAAAGGAAAACGGCTGAGCAAGACGCTCAGTGCACGGATGTACAATATAGCATGAAATAGGATAAGCATGTAACATATAACAGCGGAAGACTAAGTACTGAGTAAACTGGTTAAGTGTCAAGAAAACTGGTTTTATAGTTTGAAAAGCCTTATGTTTAACCTATGAAAACTGTTTTAACATATATATACCATAGCCCATATAGGTCATGAAAAGGTCACGTGCATGAATACTTGGAGGGGTGACCTCATCATGCTGATTAGAGGGGATGCCTCTAATCAATATACTGGTTTGGGTAGGAGGGATCAGCTCCTTGTGAAGGGTGCAAGGCACACACCACATTCACCATGATAAACTGAATAAAACATGTAACTAGGATGCACCCATACGCCCCACATGATATAATAATATGGCCAAAACTGAAAGGGACGCCACGAGCAATCACTCCGCCGTGGGGAAGTCATAACATCGGTGCCTCCAATGCTATGGTTATGGTACCTCCATAACTAGGTGAAACTGGTCATGCTTGTATATGGCTATAGTTTATGCTAAATTAACATAAGCAGTTCAAAACAATAAAACAAATGCTGGGGAAAACAGTTGGCTGCATACGGGGAAATCCTAATAAGGAAGGAATGTCCATACTGAAAGGACGGGAATCCGTACCTCAAGTCCAGTGAAATGAACGGAAGAAAGACTCCTACTTCTGGATCACTAACGCTACATGAATACACACGTGTATAAGTATCGATTTACTGATTACGTACTGGGTTTTGTGTCTCATATTAGCTGATTTGGTATGTTTTAGGTCCTGGTTCACTGTTTAAAGCCTTAAACTGTGTTTATCTAGTGTTCTGATTAATCTGATTAAGTATTACTGGTGTTTCATGTATTAATATACTTACTGTATAATAATAAGTAACTTTCCAAAAATAGCAGGTTTCCAAAAATAGAAAGTTTCCAAAAATAGAAAGTTTCCAAAAATAGAAAGTTACCAAAAATAGAAAGTTTCCAAAAATAGAAAGTTTCCAAAAATAGAAAGTTTCCAAAAATAGAAAGTTTCCAAAAATAGAAAGTTTCCAAAAATAGAATTTACTGCTTAAAATAGATTAGTTTCTAAAAATAGAAAGTTTCCAAAAATAGATCAGCTGCCTTAATTAAATAAGTTTCCATATAGAAGGTTTCCATGATTAGATTAGCTGCCTGAAATAGATTGATTTCCATATATAGAAGGTTTCCATAATTAGATTAGTTGCCTTATTTAATTAAGTTTCTATAAATAGAAGTTTCCATAATTAGAATTAAGCTGATTCCATAAGCTAACATATAAGTCTAAGTGTTATAAGCTTATTCTTAAGTCATATGATATAGTGTATAGTTTAATTATTATTTCATGTATTTTAATTAAACTATAGGTTAAGCATTTTAATTAAAGTATAACATGTTTTAATTAAAATGAAATGAAAATACTTAGGTTAAAATATGTATTATTATCATTAATAATATAACCTAAGTCATGTCTAAATTAATTAATTATAGGCATGTTTTAATAATTAATTAATTATAACTTATAACATAAAATACTTAGGTTAAATTAATGTCATGATAAACTAATAATTAAAATAACCTAAGTCATGATTTAATTAATATTTCATGTTATTAATTAATTATATCCTAAGTTCATAATTCATAAAAATTAACATGTATCATGAATCATGATTTAACCAACGAACCATGAATCGGGTATGAATTCGACACCGTACCCTGGGCCAAACCCGGGGCACATGTGTCCCCTTGCTGCCGTGGGTCCCACATGAGCCAACCAAGACCAAAAGTGGTCTTGGTGGTGGCGGCAATAGCAAACCAAACCCCCCTCGGGTTTGTTTTGCTAGGCGGCTAAAAACAAACACCCTTATAAATCCTTCCTTGATTTTAATTAATACCAAAACATGTTAGATCAATGATTAATTACCTTGTTTTTATAAGAAAAATTAATAACATGTTCATGAAAATAATCAAAGATCAAAAGAATTAAAAAGAAGGGTTAGAAAGGTATACCACTATGTAGCTTGGAAAAAGGATGAACAAACACGGATTCTAACACTTGTTTTTAAGATCAAAATCAAACAAACACCCTCCAATGGTGGTGTTTAGGTGGCGGCACAAAGAGGAGAAAAAGGAGGAGGAGAAAACTCTTTTTAGGGTTTTTATGTTTATTTCTTGAAAATGAAAAATGAAAACATGTTTTTACTTTTACCCCCATTTACTTGTAAAGTCCATGGGCTAAGCCCATTCCTTGTATGTGTGCCGTGGGTATGGGGCCCCACATGGGGTACCCGTACCTTTCTCGTGTCCCGATGTTTCGTGTTCGTCCGTGGTTAAACGTGCTCGTGTTTAAAGTGTTTCTGTTTAATCTAACGTGTCGTTTATCGTAAACTTAACGCTCGTAATTATATTATAAGTAATTACGTAATTATTTTAGTTAGTATTTTAAATGGTGATCATGATTTAATTATGTTCACGTGATATATTATTAACTGTTTATCATGAGTTCGTACGTAATTGATACTTGTCATGTCATACACGTATGCACTTGCTTGATTATTAGCACATGAATGTGATCAATACTACATGAGGTAAGTTTTAATCTAGAACGTACGATCTTAAGGGCACTATTCATGGTAAAAGCATTCGGGTTTTACAATAGACCACGATGAAGTGTTCCTTTTAGATACCGAAAGATCCTTTTCACAACATGTAGGTGCTTTTCGGTAGGCCGAGCCTGATACCGGGCACACATGCATACAGCAAATTGCAAATCAGGCCTGCTAGCAGTCAGATATAGAAGGGTGTCGATCATCCCACGGTAAAGTTTTGGATCGACAATAGTCCCATTCCTATCTTCATCT
This sequence comes from Glebionis coronaria, assembly GCA_025667525.1. NCBI lineage: Eukaryota > Viridiplantae > Streptophyta > Magnoliopsida > Asterales > Asteraceae > Glebionis > Glebionis coronaria. The sequence continues at coordinate 544,759,488 of CM046879.1, read as the reverse complement.
AACTTGGATTTCTCCACCATTGGAGTGTCCACGGGGTCACAATTATCAAAGTTATATTTCTTTAAAGATTCTAGAGCATATTTGGATTGATTAATAAAGATGCCTCTGGGATTTTGAGAAATCTGTAATCCTAAGAAAAATGAAATTTTTCCCATCATTGACATCTGAAAGCGTGTGGACATTATCTTCTCAAAGCGTTGTGACAATTCTATGTTAGAGGCAGCAAATATTATATCATCAACATAAATTTGTACCAGAAGCATGTCGTTGTCCTTCTTGAGAGTGAATAGAGTGGGGTCCACCTTGCCTTTGGAGAAGCCTTCCGAAATGAGATATGTTGAAAGGAGATCATACCACGCGCGTGGAGCTTGTTTCAACCCATAGAGAGCCTTCTTAAGCTTGTACACATGATTAGGAAACTCCGTGCTAACGAACCCATCCGGCTGACTAACATAGACTTCTTCCCTTAGTTCACCGTTCAAAAATGCCGTCTTCACATCCATTTGATAGACGATCATGTTCATATGAGCAGCATACGTAAGGAATAGTCTAATGGCCTCCAATCTTGCAACAGGAGCAAAAGATTCTTCAAAGTCTATACCCAAGGCTTGTTTATATCCTCTAGCAACCAATCTAGCCTTATTCTTCAATACTGCACCCATCTCATCAAGTTTAACCTTATAAACCCACAACAAAGTAAGGATGTTAACCTTGTCAGGGAGAGGAACTAATTCCCATACTTCAAGTCTTTGGAATTCATTTAGTTCCTCCTGCATGGCTTCAATCCAAGATGATTGAGTCATAGCCTGCTGCCAATTTTTAGGTTCAACTTCGGAGAGAAATGAATCAAAGTAGCAATAGAGTGCACTCTCTTGTAATTGATGGCGTGTATAGACTGGTCGATCGAGATTACCAATGACATTCCTAATTGGGTGATCTTTTGTCCATTTGGTGCTATGTTTTTCAATCCTAGGTGGTCTGGAGTGAACAATAGAAGGAGCTTCTTCTGAGGTAGACGCGGCTGAAGGGTTTTCAGGTATCGCTACACCAAAGAAAGGAAGCTCTTGCAGGTGAGCATATTCCAAATCGTGATCAATAGAATCCTCTTCCACATCATTAGGCACAAGTAAGGGTGACGATTCAGGTGTAGTTTGAGAATCACTTGGTGAGGGTGCATCCGGTTCAATGTTAATTGAAGATGCGTTTGATAAAGCTTCATTAGCAGGAGCAACAACTTCAGGGATTGGAGCTATCACTACAGGTGCTGGAACTTCATCATTTGGGGGATCAAAGAATTCGTCAAACAACGGTTGAAACAGTTTATCCCACTCGGGCCTTGTTGGTGGTAAAAATGATGTAGCAGTAGGATTATTGGGAACTAATCCGGAACTAATAGCACCGGTTCCCATCTCATGAAGCGCGGGTTCAGAGCTGTGTTGCTCAGAAGCCATCGCTGTCAGCTCATCGAAATCTGCGTCCATAGTTTCTACAATCTTACCAAGACGACGGTTGTAAATTCGGTATGCTTTCTTGGAGGGTGAGTAACCAATGAAAATACCTATATCAGCTTTCGGTTGAAGCTTGCCCAAGTTCTCACTATTAATGTTTGGATAACAAAGAGCACCAAACACATGAAAAAATGAGACATCGGGTTGACGGTCATGTAGAAGCTCGTAAGGTGTTTTTCCATGGCGTTTCCGAATGATAGAACGGTTTTGGGTGAAACATGCAGTAGATATAGCTTCTGCCCACAAGAACAATGGAGCGTTCGCATAAATGAGCATAGTCCTAGCAGCTTCCATAAGTGTACGATTCCGTCTTTCAACGACACCGTTTTGTTGTGGAGTGCGTGCAGCAGATGTTTCATTTGAGATACCAACTCCTTCATAGTAATCACGAAGAGTCTGGTTGACGAACTCTGTTCCATTATCTGTACGAATACGGCGGACAGTAGTATTCAAACGTACCTGAATGAATTTCAGAAAAGTGATGATAGCCTTCGGTGCTTCATCCTTTGTATGTAGAAACCTAACCCATGTAAACCTGGAGAAATCATCCACAATAACCAGAATGAATTTCTTACCGCTCACACTTTCAGTTCTCATTGGCCCACAAAGATCCATATGCAAAAGATGAAGTTTTTCTTGATTGGTGTCTTCAGCTTTGGGCTTATATGATTTCTTGGTACTTTTCCCCCTTGAACACGCGGAACATAAATGGTCCTTGTGAAATTTGAGCTTTGGAAGACCACGAACTAATTCGTTTTTTGCCAGATGATTAATAGCATCAAAGTTAAGATGAGATAATCTGCGATGCCATAACCATGACTTGGTCTTAGAAGCTTTAGAGAGAAGACATACTGGAGAGGCGGCCATCATGTCTTGTTGGGACAACGTATAAAGATTTGCACCACGAGATCCCTTCAACAAGTCTTTTCCTTCCAAGTTGCGGATGAAACAAGTGTGTTGTCGAAAAGCAACCTCTAGGTTGGAATCACAAAACTGTCCTACTGAAAATAAGTTATGACCAAGACCTTCTACATAGTATACCCTTGAAATCGTAACGTTTCCAATCTGATATTCACCATACCCCATTATCTTTGCTATATGATCATTACCGAATTTAACCGTTCTAAGAAACTTGCTGACGAAATTTCGGAGCATCGAGCGATCTCCGGTCATATGCTTTGAACAACCGGAGTCCAAATACCAGAGGATGATTTGGACCACCTGAAAATATCACCACACGAAGACAATGTAGAGGTATCGGAATCTGAATGTTCCTTGTTATTAGCAGGTACAGATTTAATAATCTTAGATTTGCTAACTTTAGGTTTCTTAGATTTCCTAGCCTTCTTCTTCCTAGTTGGTGGTTTAGATTCTAGTTGGCTTAAATCCTGTGGTATTTCTTCACTGATAGGCACTATAGTGGGAGCTGACCTAATTAAAGGGCGCTGTTTCCATACTTGAGTGCGAGTGTGCCTAACTAAAGGACGCTCAGACCTAACCTCAATGGATGCATTCCTAGTTAAAGGGCACATTTTTCCATCTAATGTAAAGGTCCTACCAGTGGGACGCCATTGCCAGCCAACTTGGGCACGAGTTCTACCTGTTGGCTTCCATTCAAGACCCTTCCTAATGGCATTCATTTCATTCACATGATCAATAAGACACAAATCATGACGTTGGGAAAACATACATTCATTACAATTCCAACAATTCAAATTAGAATTCACGAATGGTTTAGGCTTCTGCACAGGCGCAGAGCTTTTAGTCTTAACATGATTCTTTTTATTTAAAACTGAACTAACATTCCTATGGTGAGCTTCTACGTTCTTCTTGTTGGTACTACTAGTGGAGGGCTTGATCTTATCTTTCTTGAGTGGCGATCCTTTAGCCTTAGTAGACTCTTTTACTCTTGTAGAAGGCAAAGTGGGAACATTAGCAACAGATTTCAAAGGTGCCTTACTTGATGGTGCCAGTGACGGTTTTGCTCCTGGAGTCTTATTGAATGGAGTTACAGCAATGGGCCTATTAGTAAGTAGTGCAGAGCCTGGTTTACCTATGTATTGCAAATATGCTAAGCAATATTGAACTCGCTTAATATATTCATGAGCCGAATAATAGTAGCTACTTGAGGGATCTAAGGCATAAAGATCGTCTAAAATATCCCTAACAAGATCTACATGCTTAATGGCATTCCTCATATAATCATCGTAGGTAACCGGGTTTCTCTTATGAAGCGGGTTCTTATAAAGCACTACTGACTTGGTTGTTGGAGCACTAGTGGACGGTGCAGAGTCGGTAGCTAAGTTATCAACAACTTCTTGTCGGGTGAGAAGAAGTGTCTCCTTTAACTCGGCCAAAACCATGTTTTTGTCAATGAGCAGGATGTTTAAGTCAGAGATTTCCTCACACTTTTGGTTCAGTTGTTCAACATAAGATTGTTGTTGTGCCGCATTAAAAGCAAAGCGTTCTTCTAGTGAACCATAAAGAGCGGATAGTCCCTGTCTTGTCCGATCCATCTCCCCTAGAACAGACGAAAGTCTAATTTCTAAGACCTGGTTTTTAGACTCTGCAGCCTCTAGTTCCAATTTTAGTGTTTCACTTGATGACACATTTCTCTTCAATCTCATAATCTCCTCCTCTAATGCCTTAACTATTGCAATCATCTTGTCACTCGTCTCAACACCGTTTTCACAACTATTTGTTATCAAAATATCCTCATTTTGAGTTTGTTGTTTCAGTTATAAAGATATACAATGTTGTTCTAGTTGATTAAAGCGTTTTGAAAGTAAATTGTAAGAATCTTGTAGCTTTAAAAACTCAGCGTTAGATTCGTGACAAGAATGATTATCTACCTCATTTACAGTATCAGCAACATTTACAGAGAGATCACACACATCATCACAAATATTCACAGCATCACAATTAATCATAGCGGATGTAAGCTCATTCGAATAATTAACATTTATAGTAGTAAGTACATCACACGAGATTACTTCGGACAAGAATCGGTCATATTAGGATAAAATCTTTTCCTTTTCAATTAGTTGTAGTTCGTAAGCGGTGTCCATTTTATAAAACACTTTTTGAACTTCTCCAATTTCAAATTCAAGATTTTCCTTAAGAGATGCAAAACTTCCTTTTAGACTTTCGACAAATGGGTTGATCTCATTTTTAAACACCTCGTTCATGTGTTCGAAAGCCCATTCTCCGGCGTTTAGGCCATTTGAGGTCGTACATTCCAAAATGACCTTGTCAAAATTAGTAAAGTATTGATTAATCTCTTGCAAGTTTAACCATACGGTGCTAACAGGTGGAAGATCCTTTGGAATTTCCTTAGGACCTTCCATGTTGACAAGTGTAGGAAATGTACTAGGGTTTTCTTCATTCAACATGTAGGTTGGTGCTGTAATGAGATCTTTGTCCATATGGAAGCGAATTCTAAAATCCGTTTTAGCAAGCTCCTGATTCATTTTAAAATAATCACAATCTGGATATTTTGCAGAGTTGTATGACCGATTCTCATCAACTAGATCCTTATTGGTGCGATCATCGAAAATATTAATCGGGTCTAAGACCAATCCTAATTGGGTTGCATTATAAAGTCTAGGACTATGGATTAAAGCTTGTTTTGCATACCGTGGATTAGGGGGAAGGCCTTTTTGACGCGATAAGTTAAATTCTCTAAACGAAGCATCAAATAAGTGCACTAGTTGAGAGGCAGCGTATTGTCTTAAAAGCAAATAATCTAGACTTCTAATCTTATTAGTAGCATTAATCTCCATCTAATTCTTCTTAGACTCGAGTAATTCAAAATCCGTTTGAAGTTTTTGAAAATTAGTGACCACTAACTCTTTTTCTTTAAGTTCGTTAGAAAGATCTGCTCTTAAGGTTTCAATTTCTTGCAAATGACCCATTTGTTTGTTTCGAAAGTGATCATACTCGGGATTTGTTAGAACACTAGACAAAGGCACTAATTCTAAAGTTTGAACTTTCTCGTTGCTTAAGGCAAGCTCATCAGACAAATTCTTATTCTTAGCTAGGGTTTCTAAGAGTGCAACATTCATTTGGCTAAGTAATGTAGCAGGAACCATGACCAAATCTTGTTGAGCAGGAGTATGCGTATGCGAAATAACTCCCCGGTTGTGTTTCACTCAAAGTCTAGGGACTCACATTGATATTACTATCATTGATTGTCTCCTCATTTGAAAGACTCACCACCGAAGATTCATTCGAATCAGCACGCTCTTGCACAACTTGATGTGGTTGAATACTAGCATCAGTGGTATTATCAGTGGTATTAATAAGTACCTCAGATCTCTTTTCTGGTCCTAAGCTGGAGATAGTTGCCGTGAGAGCAGCCTTTGCAGATTGAAATTCATCACAGTCTGAGTCATACGCATCAAGATCATCTGCTTGGTATGCTGCATTCTGTGTGGTTATAGTGTCTTGTTCAGCAATCCCTGGATCAGCAAGAAATGCAAGCTCCTCTTCATCAAGTTCCCTTCCTTGTGCCTGAGCATTTACCAGATAGATCTTCTTTGCAAACCATTGACTATCCCTTCTCCTCTTGGGTTTCTTACAATCCCTGGACATGTGTCCTTCTTCCTTGCAGTTGTAGCATGTAATCATTCTCAACTTGCCTGTGGAATTAGCCCGTGGAGGAGTGCTGACCATTGGAGCAGGATTGATCGTGCGAGCATTGGTAGTTGATGTAGTAGGTCTCCCCTGATATGGTTGAATTGGTTGAACCATTACCCTGCCATTCTCAATAGTAGCTTGTTGGCGAGAATTGAATGAATTCCTCAACTGATTGTTAGTAGGAGCCGATCCTCTAAATCCTCGTTTGCTTAATGTCCTTGTGAGATAAGCAGACATAGTGGTTAACACTTCAACTGGGTCAGCTCCTTGTTTGAATACAGGAATGGGGACTTCCTCATCATCACAATACATTGCTTGGTCTTGTTGAGCTGCATAATCACTAGAAGAAATACTCATGTGATCAGAGTAGCTTGATGGATATGCTGTATTCTCTTGATAAGAAGAATATGAAGATTGAGCATAAGGTGCAATACTTGTTGGGTGATGTTGTGAAGCATAGTATGGTGAAGGTGCATTAAACCGATATTGTTGCTGATGTGAGGTGGGTGGTTGTGGTAGAATCGAATATTAGGGAAAGGTTGGTGTCATGTAAGGTGATGGATGATAGGCTTGATGTCCCAAGATATAAGGAGTGTTGTTGTGAGACAAGCTTGGTTGATTCGCCATCAAAGCTAATGAATCAGGGTACATACCTCGAGGCGAACGGTGCATGATCACATGTTTCTCATGTTGCTGAAGAAAAGCATATAGTTGATCCAAATTGCACTTATGCAAATCCCTGGTTAACTTAACATCGGTAATATACTCACCCCATTCAGCTTAAGGTAAAGTATTCAAGAATTTGGTGTTAACCTGGAATGGAGCAATCACGAGATTGTATACATTCAGATCATTCATGAGAGTAGTGAATCTGAAGTAATAGTCGTGAAGCGTTTCCCCTGGGTTGTACGTGAATCTATCAAACAGATCATACAACTGACATTCCCTTTCCTGTTTGGTAAGAGACGTACCTTGTAGCAATACCTTAAGACGTTCCCATAAATCCTTTGCCACCGTATACTGACTTACCATTCGATAGATGTCATGTGGAAGGGCTTGGAGAATGGTTTGAAGAGCCTTTTCGTCTGCATCGGCAACGAGTTGTTGAGCTGGTGTAAGTTCTTCAAACTCCCTTGGTCGAGTCACGTTGTTAACCACGATGGTACCATAGTCAAGTGGACCATTTAAAATTGACTTGACCATAAGCCTCCCATATACCGGTTTTCCCTTAAGGTAAGACATCATCCGGCCTTGCCATGCTTCAAAAACTTCTTTGATGAGCATTGGCGGGCGATTATCCGTTCCCGTAATGACGGAAATATCCGTAAGTGATGTCATCTGAGGCATTACTGAATTCGGATTCATTTTGTTCACTTCAAAGAGACAAGGATTATCGGTTGATCGAGCAGTGAAGTAAAGCTTGTGAATTGTGTTGAGTTTTTGTTGTAAGAAACCAAGATTAAATCCTCTAAAAAATCGTCGAAAAAACAAGTAAAATAACCCTTGATTCGGAACTTTTTGTTGATTCGGAAGTTTGATTCGGAAGATTTTGGCTTGGAATACCTTGATTCGGAACTTTTGGTTCGGAAGTCTTGATCCGGAACTTTCCCTTGATCCGGAACTTGATCCGGAACTTTCCTTGATCCGGAACTTTCTCCTTGATCCGGAACTTTCCTTGATCCGGAACTTTTGGTTCGGAACTTCCTTGATCCGGAACTTTCCTTGATCCGGAACTTTTGGTTCGGAACTTCCTTGATCCGGAACTTTCCTTGATCCGGAACTTTTGGTTCGGAACTTCCTTGATCCGGAACTTTCCTTGATCCGAAACTTTTGGTTCGGAACTTTTTGGTCCGGAACTTTGGTTGATCCGGAACTTTTTGGTTCGGAAGTTTTTGGTTCGGAACTTTTTCTGGGAAACAGTAACCTTGTTTCGTATGAACAGTCGACCAAAAAAGTGAAGATTAAACCCAGATTTTTACCAAATAACCCAAAAAGTTTTGTGATTTCTACAATAATAAGTAACAACTAATACTTATCTACTAATCCCAATCACAAAAACACCAAAAACTCCAAGATTCAAGATGGATCTTCTTAAAGAACACTAATACAATCAAAAACTAAAAAACCACACAAATCATTACCTTAAATCACCCCATAGCTCTTGATACCATATGTAGAATCTTATAACCTATGAATCTATGAAGTGGGTTGATGTTTTCTAGAGAGAGAAACTAGAGAGAGAAAGTGAGAGAAAACTATGTGATATTTTATTAAGTGGAAACACAAAGTGAACAACAACCAACCCCTTTCCAAGGAGGAAAGGGGTATTTATACTTCCAAGCCTTATGTGGACTTGGGTCGGCCCATGACAAGCCCATGGGCCAGTTCTTACTTAACTAAATAAGTATTTGTTAACTACGAGCTATTACAACATATATAATAGTGTGGAGTGACCGATACTTCTAATATACGTAAAAACGTATTTCTAACAAGAACGAACAAAGAAAAACAAGGCAAAAATATTCTTGGTTTTTATGTTTTTTAATTTTTTTGTATTTTTGAAAATTTTATATTGTTTAGGATTTTTTGAAAATTTTTGTGAAAAAGTAACGTTCACGGGGAACGGATCCCAAAATCCAAGTTCTCACAAAAAACTTTTGATCTTAACGAGAAGAGCCGGCAGCGGCGCCATTTGATACATGCATTTTGCTAGGTTCAATTTTACTCTCGATATCCTCTCGAATTGATCTCAACTCTAAGTGGAATGATTTGTTCTTGGTGACAAAAAGGAGTCTGGTTTTCTATTCTATTAAAAAGGGAAATGAATAAAATAAATGAAGACTTAAACTTAAAACAATTAAAAAGCAACACTTGAATTAAAACTGGAAAATACCCTTACTGAAAAATATCCTACTCGGGAAAAAATACCTCTATGCGGAGAAATGTGGCCTATGCGGAAAGTAATTCCTATGCGGAAAAACTGAGCTATTCGGAATGCATGTTCAATTCGGAATAAATATCCAATTCGGAATACTGGTCTTATGCGAAATAAAGTTTAACTCGGAATAAAAGTTCTCTATTCGGAAAATCTGGCTAATCGGAAAAACAATCCTATGCGGAATGCTCGAAATATTCCGAGTAAGGGAAAAAGAAACTGGCTATGCGGAATATATTATTCCGAATAAGGGAAAAGTAAATAGCCCTATTCGGAATATCCAATATTCCGAATAAGGGAAACAGAAATTCGTCTATTCGGAAAGTCTGGACGAAGAACAGTAGCAGTTACAGCAAAAACGATTTTCGAATCAAATCACCAGATTACTCAAAAAGGTTTTACCAAATCAACCAATAATCATTTAAATACCATAAGTAACAAATCCCAACAATAAAAACATAAAATCAACCAATTTTAAAAGATCAAAATCAATCACACAAGAACTTAAGAACTTTTAATGAAAATGGAGATGAACAAGATGAATAAAAAGATGGAATTGAAGGATTAATGTAAAGGTAAACAAGAGTAATGATTAAACACTTACAAGATTGAAAGAAAATTAAAAATCACCAAACACCCTAATGGTGTTGGTGAAGCTACGAACCAAAAACCTGGGAAAGAAGAAAACAAAAGCTAACTCCCTAATTGTGTGAAGGAAAAATCCTTTTATAGTCCTAGTAGTTGGTTGGTGAGTGGGCTATCTCCCTTTCTTCTTGTCTTCTCGTCTTTTCAGAAAAGTTGACGTTTTCGATTCTGATCCGGGATTTGTCGACGATTAAATTCAACTCGTCTTTTAATTTCTTCGTTTAATAGACTTGAGTTTCTTCGACATATGTAAATCTTCCATCTTTGGTCCTTTTCTTCGATAAATCTTCAAATAGGCCGATTGACTTCAAATATTTTGCATCTCTTGGACAATAGACTTCGTCTTGAGTCTTTTTCCTTGATAAAACCCGTGCAATCCCATGTTTTCTTTAATATTCATCCGGTTAGCTCTGAAAACACAATAAACACAAAAACCACGCATAATTCCAAACAAATGATATTAAATGCGTGTTTTGGTCTTGTTTTAGCCAGAATTAAATGGTAAAAGGATGGGTGTTTACACACCTATCATATGACACTATCGCCTTGGCCACATAAGCAAAAAGCGCATTAAGCAATTACAATCTGATGGATTGCTTAAGTCAAACGATGATGATTCCTTTGACAAGTGTGTTTCATGTTTATCTGGTAAGATGGAACATAAACCTTATTCACATCAAGTGGAGAGGGCTAAAGATATACTTGGAATAATCCACACCGATGTATGTGGTCCATTTAGAACCGTGTCAAGACAAGGTGCAAGTTACTTCGTCACTTTCACTGATGACTTTAGTCGTTATGGTTATGTTTACTTGCTAAAGCATAAACATGAAGTGTTTGAAACATTTAAGGTGTTTCAAAAGGAAGTAGAAAATCAACTCGGTAAAACCATAAAGGCACTACGTTCGGATCGTGGAGGTGAATTTATGAGTTATGAATTTTTGGAGCATCTTAAGGAAGATGGGATATTTTCCCAAAGAACTCCTCCATATACACCACAACACAATGGTGTTTCTAAGAGGAGAAATAGAACCCTAATTGATATGGTTCATTCCATGATGGCCCAAACAACTCTTCCAAAATCCTTTTGGGATTATGCTATTGAGTCTGCTGCTCGCATACTCAATATGGTTCCAACTAAGAAGGTTGAAAAGACTCCATACGAAGTATGGTATGGGCAAGCCCCTAAGTTGTCTTACTTAAAGGTCTGGGGATGTGAGGCTCTTGTTAAGCGTGACACGCTTATCAAATCGGACAAACTAGAGCCCCGATCTGTTAAGTGTATATTTGTAGGTTACCTAAAGGAAACGATGGGTTACTCCTTCTACTACCCACCCGAGAACAAAGTTTTTGTTGCTCGTAATGCTGAATTCCTAGAGAGCAATGTTATGAATCAATAAGCAAGTGGGAGTATAGAAGATCTTGAAGTAATTCAAGATAAAGATATACATCCTTCTGAAAACACTATCAATCATGAAGAGGATGATCAAGAAATTGATGAACCTATAAGTGATATAGCTCCCATTCGAAAGTCTGCAAGGACTAGGCGTGCTCCTGACTGTATGTGTTTATACATTGACGCTGAGGAACATGAGTTAGGGGATCATAATGAACCCACTAACTACAAAGCTACATTGGCAGATCCTGAATCTGACAAATGGTTGGATCCCATGAATGTGGAGATGCAATCCATGAAAGACAATGATGTTTGGATCTTAGTTGACCTTCCCCCTAACGCTAGAACCGTTAGTGGCAAGTGGTTGTACAAGAAGAAGACTGACATGGATGGCAATGTACACACCTTTAAAGCTCGATATGTAGCGAGGGGCTTCACTCAAACCTTTAGGGTTGATTATGAAGAGACATTCTCTCATGTTGCGGATATCAAAGCTATAAGGATTCTCTTAGCCATAGCCGCGTTCTATGACTATGAGATTTAGCAAATGGATGTTAAAACTGCCTTCCTCAATGGAATGCTTTACGAAGAAGTATATATGAAGCAACCTGAGGGTTTTGTTGATCCAAAGTATCCAAACCGTGTATGCAAGCTTCAAAGATCCATTTATGGACTTAAGCAAGCATCAAGGCAATGGAACAAGAGGTTTGATGATGAAATCAAGAAATTTGGTTTCAATCAAAATCCTGATGAGCCATGTGTATATATCAAAGCTAGTGGGAGTAGCGTAGTGTTTCTTGTCCTGTATGTCGATGACATATTGTTGATGGGAAAAGACATTCCAATGTTGCAAAGTGTAAAAGCTTATATTGGAAGGTGTTTTTCCATGAAGGATTTGGGAGATGCTGCATATATTCTTGGAATCAAGATCATACGTGATAGACCTAGACGGTTAATTGGTTTATGTCAAAGTGCTTACATAGATAAGATTTTGAAGAAGTATAACATGGATAATTCCAAACGTGGCTTTATTCCCATGCAAACTAAATCAAAATTATCTAAGACTCAAGGAGCATCAACACTTGATGAGGTGAGACGCATACATAGAGTTCCTTATGCTTCGGCAATAGGATCAATCATGTATGCTATTAGATGTACGAGACCTGATGTTGCGTTCTCTCAGAACATGACAAGTCGATTTCAGCAAAATCCTGGTGATTCTCACTGGACTGCTGTGAAGAACATTCTGAGGTATCTTAGGCATACCAAATACATGTTTCTTGTTTATGGAGGAGATATGAAAAGAGAGCTCAGGGTTGCTTGCTACACTGATGCTGGATATCTTACGGATGCTGATGACACGAAGTCTCAGACGGGATATGTTTTCATGTTGAATGGAGGTGCTGTAAGCTGGAAAAGCGCAAAGCAGACCATCCATGCAAACTCATCTACAGAGGCTGAGTATATAGCCGCTTCGGAGGCTGCTAAAGAGGCAGTTTGGATTAGGAAGTTTATTTCTGGACTTGGTGTTGTTCCCACAAATAATGAACCTATGACGATGTATTGTGACAATACCGGAGCCATTACTATAGCTAATGAACCAGGAATCACTAAAGGTGCGAAACAATATCGTTCCAAAGTTCACTACCTCAGAGAAGTGATTGAACTGGGTGATGTTAGTCTAGAGAAAGTTCACACAGATGACAATTTAGCTGACCCCTTCACAAAGGCGTTAGACCTCAAAAAGGATTCCATGTTGACTCATGGAATTGGTTTGCTTCCAGCTAATAGTCTCATGTAATCTGTGTCATCCTTGTATTTGGATAATATGGGATTGTAAGACAATTTATTATTTTTCTGATGAATAAAGATATTTGATGTTTTTTATCTTCATATAATTATTGTTGCCCTATGTTTGTATGTTTAAATCCGTGAATATTTAATTATTCTAAACATGTCCATTGTCGGTTAAACAATATGGGAATATTGTATACATTAAGGCAAATATGAGTTTTGGTAATATACTGGTATATATGGTGGACGGTTTCCAACCAAACTCATATGTTATTAATTGATATGAATATTGGACACCTCGAACTTTCGAATGGTTACTTTTGGATCCGTTGTCATGAGTAAATTTGAATACACAATTGGTGAGGATTAAGTCATCCTTAGACTTGAGATGCAAACAAGTTGTGCATGTGTGAATATCGCTTCTTGATTTTATGTCCAACGCTAGTTCGCCAGAACTAGCTATAACGACTCTAATTGGAAGTGTTGTGAAGCAGCATCCACAGACACTTGCAGTCAATATAGAATTCGTTCCTCCACTCTGATATAGTGCAGTGAAGTACCCTGGATCCCCTCCAGAATTAATTAGGTAATTATATGGTTGTACCCAAATTTTAATCAAGATGATGCTTGTTTCAAATTGGACTATCTTGTGGATTTGCTATATGCTAATCCGGTGGTCTAGGTGGGTGGTGGAAGGTGGTGGAAGCCATTGTTGAGTTGAGAGAGAAAGGTTGAGTGTGTGAAAATAGAAAATGTATTAAAATGAGAAAATGACACAAGCAACACCCTTCCTTGGAAGCCTAGGAGGGGTATATATAGTCACACATGATACTTAAACTATACAACGTTCCTAGTCTAGTCTAAGCGTGTGTGACTATGATAACTAATGGGAATTCTTAAATGTCGTCACATAAAGTGAATTTCCAATAATCTTCCCCCATGGGACGACGTGTAGAATTCCTTACAATATTTTTCCTAACAAGTACATAATGATAAAGAACAAGAGCTTTCATGAAGCGTCCAATGCTGATGATGTATTCTGAGGCCTTTGACTTCAAAACGACTCATCTTTGAAGTAACTTGTAGTAGAAATACTATAACGGCACGAGTTAAGTAATCCATATACTTCTGGTTAAGGAGAAGCTTCTGAATTAACTTCCCCCTAATTCATGCCACATAAACTTGATGTAGAAGCTTTTAAATAGCTTCCCCCTAAACCGACAATCCTCGTAAGCAACTTCAAAGCTTTTAATAAAGCTTAGAATGATTAAGCGCACAGCAGAATCTAACAAGCAAATCCCATCATATAACATGATAACGTTGCTAAGAGGGATTGAAAGTTTGGGGCACACCAAGTAGATCAACAACTTCTCTTCTCACGCTTGAATAATTATTCTGAATTTTTCTTCCCCCTGAGAGTCCAAGTTATGCACACTAGAAAGAATCAAGACATTTCTTCCCCCACATAGTTGAAGAAAATAAATCAATCCCAAGTATGAAGCTCAAATACTAAAGTAGACACTTTATCCCATTCATGAAGTTGACATCGTAACACCAGAGTCAATTAAGTCCCGGAAATGCACATATCTTCTTCCGGAGATGCACCAGAGTCAATTAAGTCCCGGGAGTGCATATAGGATAATGATGATGAATATTTGCAACAACCAAACAACTAAACATCGAATCAGTAGTGTCATCCCGGAATGTCTTCAAATCAAAAGAAGGTATGAAGTTCATCACGTGTACTCGTTGTGCGTTCAATGTGTCTTCTTCTTCCCCCTTGATGGTTTCGAAACTCAGAACCAGCAATAAATCGTATGCACATGAACCTGAAATCTCGTGAGAATAATAAATAAGCTGAATTATATATTTTGTGAGAATCAGCTGTTGATCGATAATCTCTACTCATAAACTCTCCATGGCCAACTTTACCAACCCACTTGAAAGGAATTTGAAGTGACCACTGATAGAATGAATCGGATACATCAAACGTGAAACTGAATAAGAATCCTTCGACCTTGTGACTTAAGCTTGCACAATTGTTGAATGAGGAACGGTGGAGAAATCTCTAAGTACTCAATGCATCACTGAAGAAGTCTATAAGCACAACACCTCTTGAAATTATCCACGTCGACTAAGCGCGTGACATTGAGTACAACAATGTAACCCCTTTAAGTGATAGTTATCCGAGTCATGAACCAACCACCCCGAACCCGGAAACCAGATAAACAAGTCTTCATTCTGAGATAAAGCACGAGAAAGTTATCTTTTCAAAGATAAAATAAGTACACGCCTTCGAAGAAATTCGTCTCCGTCTTCAAATAATTAATACCCGATCCAAAAAAAAATCCATAGTCACTAAAAATATACCCATATTTTTTCGGTCTCGTCAAATAATTTTTGTCACATTTGTCTCGTCATTTTTGTCTCGGCACTTTATCACGTCACTTTTGTCCCGATAATATTTAAAGTATATCATAATACACAAAATGTTATTCAAAATAAATAATTTTGAAAAAAAAATTCGTGTGTAGAATGATTTGATTCGCACTGCCCAAAAATGCGTGGCCCAATTGATTAACTAAATAACCGGTCCATCATCTTAACCTTAATCATATACCCGGTCCATCCAAATTAAGTAAACAAGGGTGGGATAAATATTCTCGCACCTCAAAATAAACTCATAGTTATATCCGCCTTTTGCTATGTGCCCACGTAGACCCATGGATAACCACAAACCTCACGGTCTAAGTTGGGTGATATTATCAGTATTTACAAGTTGGGTGATATGGTTTGCTAAACTGATGCCACGTAGAACGAGTGAGTTTCAAGAAATGTGAGATATATTCTCTCCACCCAATATTTCTCACAGTAACCAAAACCATACCAAACTCCCATCCCGAGTTTCTCGTAGCATCCGCCCCCCTTGTTCACCTTGTTTACATCGTCTGTTTCATCTAACCCAAAACACCATCTCACAACAAATCTGATCAATAAATCCCAATCTCATCTTCAAACCATATCACAACAAATCTGATCAATAAATCCTTTATAGATGCGATTATCGATTTGTTTAACCAACAAGACATGGTTTATAGATCTTGATCTGATAAAGAAAACTGTGATCACGCAAGCAATCCACGACCTCTTTATGCAATGATGGCTTCAAGATCATTTCAAATGATCTCGGGTAGGTATGAAAGATAATTGCATGTCTGTTTTAGTTTGAAAACGAGATGAAGAATGAGTCTAACATGCTTGTTATACTCAATTCTTAACAAATCTCGTATATAGAAACGGGTAAACACTCTATACGGATCTGTGAAGATAAGTGACACGAAAAGAAAATCTTTTTAAAAGATTTAAAAAACGTGTAAACACACTGAGATCATGATAGTGAGAGTATGCGGGTCTAGATGTGATGATATAGGTGATGATGGGGTTAGGACATAGATAGAGTGGTGTTGAGGTCTCGGTATATTACAGGTTTGTCTTTCCATGAGACGGTTGACAGTTACCGGATTGTATATTGATAAAGAATGATTCGGTTTAAAATCATTGTGGTTTGATTTAAGCTAGAATGAAAAGAGTCCAAATCTGATTTTTTATTTTAACTGATTTAAACTCCCTTCGAAAGGAATTTCACAAAATAAACCAAACACGATGTGTCCCATCGTAATATCATCAGTCTGTCCATCGCAATATGTATGTCCATCGCAATGTATTTAAACCCATCGTAATGTATTTAAACCCATCGCAATAAGCATAACTGTCTTTCATCGCAATGAGTCAACACAAAAAACCATCGCAATAAACACTATATCCATCACAATAAGACATGAACCCATCGCAATACACACTTCCCATCGTAAAGTCATCGGAAAAATTTGGGCAGCATGACGAGTTAACTTCCATTGCGATGGATCAAGCCATCCATCGCAATGAGGACAGCCCTACCCATCGAAATGTGTAAAGAACCCATCGGAATAAATCCGGAAAAGAAGAAGCCATCGCAATATGTTCATCTGAATATGCATCGTAAAGTCCCATCTGAAAAATAGCCATCGCAAAAAGGGTTTTGACCAGAAACTTTGTATCTCCGAAAAAAATGGATCTGTTCCATTTGATTTTTTCCATATCCCCACCATAACAAATCAAGAAATAAACAATGAAAGAAGGGACAAAAAACAGATAACAGGGTACAAAAAAATTTGACAAAATATGTATGACGATGCACTTTTGACACGGATTCAAAGAAAGCTTGATATAATGAGACCAATAAACATGTGAAAGTGATAAAACTTGTCAATATGATAAAAAAGAAACACAAAACGTGACAAAAAAAATGATGCATACGGACCAAAAAAAAAATTTAGACCACCAAAATAATAACACAAAGAAGAAACGATCCAAGGATTGAACCGTGGCTCTGATGCCAATTGTAGATTTATAAGCTAATCCGGTGGTCTAGGTGGGTGGTGGAAGGTGGTGGAAGCCATTGTTGAGTTGAGAGAGAAAGGTTGAGTGTGTGAAAATAGAAAATGTATTAAAATGAGAAAATGACACAAGCAACACCCCTCCTTGGAAGCCTAGGAGTGGTATATATAGTCACACATGATACTTAAACTATACAACGTTCCTAGTCTAGTCTAAGCGTGTGTGACTATGATAACTAATGGGAATTCTTAAATGTCGTCACATAAAGTGAATTTCCAACATATCTAAATTAATTTTTAAACGAGGAATTAAAGTTAAACTATATGGAATGAGTTAGGATACATATCCATGGTTTAACCGGTACATTGAAACGAAGGGATGATTATCAGCAAGCTCAAATAATCGTACACCATTACTAACTTTTAAGATCTTATTCTTGAAACTATCTAACTCAACATTTTCCGGTTATAATGAAGTGTTGCTAGATGCTTCATTATGGACGCTGTATGTCTAAACTCTCACAAGTGGGAGCTGTTGAGATATGCGATCGTTTAGTCATCGGTAAATGCATGAGCCTATCGGGGGCACGCACTCAATACGGAGAACACACGTTTATTTACGCTTTATTAGTTATAATTAAACGTTTAATAAAAACTTCATGTTTTATTTAATTAACGGTGGTTAAATTAATTAACGGGTTTTAATTAATTTAATGTGAGTGTGTTAGTTAAATTTGGAAACAAAATCGACTTCTAGAAACACCTAGGCCTAATCGGCCGATTATTATCAATGGGGTGTTCTAGAAGATTTTTTTTGTTATTTGTTTGGTAAGTGAATATCTCCTAATATTTGATTTGGTAGATAATTACTTAATTTAGGTGTTGGGTTGGGCCTTAAAGATTTTGAGGAAGTGCAAGGGATTAGTATAAGTATAATCCCATACCCTTCACAAATTTTTGTCTCTCCCTCTTTGGTTCTTGCGTCCGATCGACTCAACCCCCACACCTAAACCGAACAAAATTTTCCTTTAACCTGAAATCACTTAAAGGTTTAACCTTTATAAGATCGATCCTTCTTGGTGGTTTTCTTATAAAGATTTAAGCTCTTTAACTAAACCCTAGATCTCATAATCTAGGTTTTACTTCTCCCCTTGTGGTCCGATTTATTGTAAACCCTAATTAGGGTTTCCGGTGATTTTCCAAGAGTCTTGTAACGTCTACAAAACCGGATCCTTACGCAATCCCATTAGGGTTTTGGATCTTAGGGTTTTAAGTTGCAAGATTTATTGAAGTGAAGTTACCACTAGCATCGTGGTGTGTTCGTTTGACGTGTCGTGTGAGAAATCGTTAGAGGACGGTTACTTTACTGTTATAGCTTCAAGATCAAGATCATTAATTGATTTATTCAGTTAATTAAAATGTTGGTTTTATTATTGTTTTTATTATGTGTTAATCATGTTTGTTATACTAGATCCATTCCGCTACGTACTCGTAGTTAATGGTTTAACTAGTTCTAAATCCCAAGACAGGTTTCACTTGAACATACATTTACTTATATTTTAGTATGATGTTTGTGTTAATTAAAGAAAGTGACTATTTGACTCAGATTTGTACCTACTAAAGCTTTTTTATTGTAAAAGTTTTATTTGACTACATAAATGTTACTGTAAGTTCTAGACTCGCTAAGCTGTTCGTGAGCTACTCGATAAAAACTCGAAACAAGTCAAGCTTAAACGAGAAAAGGCATTGTTTATGAATAAGCTCGAGCCTAGTGTATTGAACGAGTTATGTACATAACCAGTTGAAATCGACCAAAATAGTTCATATTAGTCAAAACATCTTAGATCGATAATCCTACAACACTATACATTTGAATATATTCATTCAATGTGTTTTTATATCACAACCTAAATTGACTTATCTTCATATAACTGGATCAGGATTGCAACCTTTGTGAACACTTCAGATAAGTAGATCCATGACAACCAACAGACGAATAAGTGCTTTCACAAACTAACCAAAATTCATTTGTGCTTACACTAAATCAAAGTGGCACTATACCAATATACAATAGGCATAGAACAACAAACAATAATTACACCGCTTATCAACCAATCACCATAACTACTTACAATATAATCTCAGTTTCTAAAATTTCCGATTTGCTGCTGGTCTAAACAATTCAACATGCACAAATCATGAATCACAAAGTTAATCGGCAAAAGTCCGAGGAAAATAAATTAAAATAAGACAATATCTCGTTTGCTAATGGAACCTCAAGCTTATGCAGAACCTCTTTAACCACCTTTTGGAAGTTTACGTTGTTCAAATAATAGTTTTTGAATCCGTTTAATGTTGTTTTTGAAAGAATTGCAATGTTGTCTTTATTTAAACTTTCATCAAGTAATTTGTTCCAGATGTCGTCATCATCATTAAGGTTTGCTTCCCTCATCAGTGACATGACTTTTTGCAAGTTTGCAACGTTCCTACCGGCTCCACCCCCTGTGGTTGTTGTTGTACCAAACTATGAATGCCATATTTTGTATGTAACCATACACAATTTCCGCCACAACGTTGTCTCCGCATCTAACGGTAGCCATTACGTTCACCTGTTACTGAAATTTTCCATGTAATTCTGTCATATCCAACCAATAATAGATGACATGTTAGATGGAAGAAACAAAGCAATAAAAAACAAAGTCGCCTAATGAGAAATCCAAGTATCCCACATCGGTTGAGAGAGTGAAGTTGAAGGTAAGGAAAGCTGTATAAAAAGAAAAATAAGCAACAGGAAAAATCACTTACCTGGATGGGGTCGATGGGTGATCAAGAACGTCCATGGCCTAGGTTGGTAACCTCCATTGCACTTTGGAGGGGTGCCACCCTAAGATCGACCACTTTGTGGTCGAGTCTACATCGTAATTTGTTGTTGAGGGGGCCTGCATTCGCGCGGCCCCTGTTCAATTCTCTAGTTTTAATATTCTTTCTGTTACTTAATACTGATGATGTTTTAAATGGAATCATTTTTATTAAATTTGGCTACACAACTTCACATGGTTCAACTTGTTTGAACAACAGTCATAGGCCAAGAGAGGGAAACTGACGAGTGGTTTTTGATTGGCGTCGGGGTTTCTTTCCACAAAAGATTAGATTAAAACACGTCTTTATTCTACAGTTCATGGTTTCTGGTCATGGAGTACTATGCAAGTATTTTTTTCTTTCTATATGTTACCAGCTACTTTAGTAGTTTATTTCACCCAAACTTTCTTCAGAGGTGGGAAATTGGCCTTACCGGGGCGGACGGTGGTTATGTTCGGGTCGAAATGACAGTTTAGCAATGCGTCAAACTAGCAAGGTCGAGTTTCGACCCAATTCTTATTTAGCAAAAATTACTACTTTGCCTGTTGGACCTGTTTTAGATAAATGATAACTCAAACCGATACATTTATAAATGGTCAAATATTGAGCTCTTCCTTTAAAAGTAATGCTTTAACTTATTTGCAGCACAAATTAATATTCGTTTACAGAGATTGACCATTTATGCGCGGTTTCTTGCTTTACAAGGCTGTTTGGATCTTGATATGTATGATGGGTCACTGCAAGTATGGTGTTGAACCATAGTGGTGGCTAAAAACAACACGAATGAGTATTAAGCTTTCATAAGTTTTATTGTATAAGTAGTAATTAACAACAGACACGTTGGCATTTTAGATGGGTTATGCTGCTAGTGAGCTACTAGATAAAAGCTAGAAACAAGCCCAGTTTAAACAAGCCTAGGCATTGTTTATGGCTTATTTAATAAATGAGCTCGAGCCTAGTGTATTTAACAAGCTAAGTTTGGGTAGAGCTTTATTGGAACTCAGTTTAAGTTTACCGTAAATTAACCGAGCCCAAGCTTGTAAAGTATGTTATGCATCGAGATTAACCTAAAAGCGTAAGACTTGAAACAATTTCGAGCTTTGACATTCTCGGGCTCGGCTCGACTCATCTCAAACCTGATAGCTAAAAGTTTCTTGTATTATCTATTAGGTACATTGGACAAACTACTATTTGTGGTACCCAAAATGCTAAAACAATATTAAACTCTTTTTCACACTTTACCACTATTATCACAACGAAACTCAACTTTTATCGATGCTACCATCAAATTAATCACACCTCGTTACATAGGGAACATTTTAGTGAAGACATAAGAAAGATGACCCAACTACAGGGACAGAGCTAGAGGGTTCCTGCGGGTGCCCGCGACCCCTATAGATTTTTTCTGTGTAGTGTTAGTTTGTGAAGAAAACATCGATTTTTTCTAAATGCATCTTAAATGCACCTAGTCAATCGGAACGTGTTTCTACCCTTCGCTTTAATTCACTTTTTATATATGTTATATTATTGTTCAAATTTTTTTATGCACCCGGTCATATTATATCCTGGCTTCGTCCCTGCCCAACTACAATATATATTGAATATACATAATGACAAAAATATTGAAATCAAATCTGGTAATTAAATGTAAAATCCTTACTTTTTAACGTTTCCAACATTCTTTTCAATCTACTATCTAATGTTTCTTTAATGTCAAGACTCTAGATAATTTGTTAATTTGTTTCAAGAGTATATCCCACATCGACTGAAAGTAAAAGTAATGAACAATATATAAGTAGAAGTGTCATTTTTATGTGAAACGGCTGATGTTAATACAACAACCTTAAAATGATTGTTGTATTGGCTTCGTTGTTAGTTTTTAAACTGTTATTTTACATGGTATCAAACTGTTACTCTTTCTTTCTTCATATCAAAACCAAAAGTTTCTTGTGTTCTTTCTTTCTTCATATCAAAACCAAAAGTTTCTTGTGTTACCATGCGATATGCTAAAAACGACCGAAATTGTGTAGTTTCTAATATTTAAAGTGTTATTTTACATGTTTTGAAATTTAATTATTTTACATGGTATCAAACTGTTACTCTTTCTTCATATCAAAACCAAAAGTTAACTTTGTACCCAAAAACATGATACACATAAAGCAGAAATGAAATTCCATTTACAGACCAAAGCCAAATGTGTTACCATACGATACGCTAAAAACGACCGAAATTGTGTAGTTTCGGTTTCAATTTACTAGGATACAAATTGCTAGTACAATTTTTAAAACACTAGAGCTATTTTAATCATTATTTTTCTACCATTTAAAGAGCAAATTGGGTAGTATGTCGAGAAATTACTGCTACGCCCAAATAAGGTACCTGGTGTATGTCGTAGTATCAGTAAGCCTGGAAGTATCGGTTGACCATATGGAACGGATTTCCCTGTTTAATTCGTAAATTGAGTATTGGACCGTGGTGGTAAGTGGTTACAAAACGAAGTGTTTATTTCCTGGAACTAGCCTCCTTGAGAACGAACTCACTCCCCTACCTTGGGTCATTTGTGCACGATTTTCCTAAATTGTCGTACTTACCCTAATTATGTTTTTTTTAATTTTTCCTAAAGTCAAAGGTGTGTAGAAACTCAACTATCACACATGCTCTATTATCACCAAGTAAAGCCATACCACCATTAAGCTCTTTAAAATCAAACAAGAAGTCCCTCCTAGGCGTCATGTGATAGGAACCACCATAGTCCATGATCCACTCTAAGAACCTTTCCTCACTCACCGCCATCAATAAATCACCATTGTCATAACCCTTAGAATACGAACCAGCGTCCTGTTTTGCATTCTTGTTGACAAAGCCAGTTGATTTCTTCTTATTCCATTTTGGACAGTCTTTCTTAAGGTGATCCTCAAAATAGCATATGTAACACTTCAGTTAATAAGTTCCTTTACCTTTTGACTTTGATCGCGAACTACCACGTCCTTGATTACCACGATGCTCCGGCCTCCCCCTTACAAATAACCCATCACCATCATCCTTTGCATTTGTACTCTTCTTCAACTCCCGTGAATTGACGGTAGACAAGACATCTTCCAAAGTGAGTGACTCCCTTCCATAAAGCAAAGTCTCCACAAAGTTATCATACGAGGACGGTAATGATGTAAGTAACATGAGTGCCTGATCTTCGTCATCAATATCAATCTCTATGTTCGCCAAGTCACCGATCAACTTATTAAACTCATCTATATGTTCAGATAATTTCTTACCTGAATGCATGTAGAAAGTGAACAACTTCTTCTTCAACTACAATTTATTGGCTAAAGACTTTGTCATATACAAAGTTTCCAACTTTAACCAAACCCCCGCAGCATAATTTTCTTTGTTAACTTCCCTCAACACCTTGTTATCCAAGCACAAGAGTAAGGCACTGTGTGCTTTTTTGTAGACATCCGTCTTCAACGCCGCAGTCTTATCAACGTCCGTCATGGTATCCGGGAATGGATCTAACGTAGCCTCCCAACCATGTTGTATTAATAGACACCGCATATTCACACGCCACAACCCGAAGTCATTAGACCCGTCGAATTTTTCAACGTCAAACTTCGCTATCGACGACATATTCTTTCCTCCTTGTTGCGTAAAAACCCTTCTTGCAAATCGAATTAATTAGACAAACCCTAAAAAACTCGATCACGAACAAGTAAACCCGACCGTAAACTTGAAAACCCAAGCAAACCACGATTAGACTTGAACCACAAGAAATCCGCAACAAGAACCTTTGATTTAATCGACTTTTAAAAACCTTAAAAGACGATACCGAAGTCGATATATTAAATATATATCAAAAACCCTTTGTAGCAATCTTTGAGAAAAGAAAATATACAAATAGCCTCCACTACCTAACTACTGTATTCGTTAAATAAATAAAAATAACAAAATGATATGTCAACTTGTAGGAGGTTACCAGCCCACGTGATTATTTTTCAAACCAATCACTTTACTTCTTTCTCGTGAGATAAAAACAACTTCGTCTTCTCCGTCACAAAACCTGCAACTCGATGATAATGATCCGATGAAACCTCGAACCCTTTTTCTTCTCGATACCTCTTGATCTAGCACCGATCTTCAATGACCACGAAACCCGAAACTCTGATACCACTTGTTGGAATCAACACCAACAAACCTGAAGACCGATTCGCGAAATCCTAGAACACTGTAAAAATAACACAGTTGCAATAAAATAAACCCAGAACGACGACACACCACAAAGGTAACCAAACGATTATGTTTTATTATATCGATCGATTACAAGAAAGAATAGAAGATGCGTGTGTGAATTGAGCATCACCCCCCTCACCTCCTTTTATAGGGTGAGGGGTCGGTTCCTTAGTCTTAACCGACTAGGGATCGGGCTTGGATCCACCCGGCTCAGTCACAACATAAGGAAGAAAGCTACCCTAATCAACAAGCTAACTAGATTGGAAACTATATTCAACAAAATTTATCGTAAACTGACCGAGCCCAAGCTTGTAAAGTATGTTATGCATCGAGATTAACCTAAAAGTGTAAGACTTGAAACAACTTCGAGCTTTAACAGGATGGGGCTCGACTCGGCTCGACTCATCTGAAACCCGATAGCTAAAAGTTTGTTGCATTATCAATTAGGTATATTGAACAGACTACTATTTGTTGTCAGGGCCGGAGTTTGGCATGTACGAGGTGTGCAACGGCACAGGGCCTCCATTTTCTTAGGGCCTCAATTTCTAAATCTATAACTTTAGTTAAACTTACTTCTGGACGTTTTTATTCCAGAAAATGATTTTTTGTGATGGATTTAATACGTTTGGTAATGTTATAGTTTAGTGATTTGACTCGCACTACAAAAATAGAGCTCAAATTTAGTTTTGAATGAAGTAAAAATATGCAGATGAGTTGTTCAATGAGGAAGATGACACGTATTTCAAAACTTTTGTTTTGTTTGTGCTATATTACATGTTTAGCCCTTCTATTTTAATGTTTCTCAGTAAACCACAAGTCTATATTGTTTTGTTTAGCTTTATTTTGTATGACAGTTAAATTAATCTCACAATCTATATACGAAATACCTGTCCACAAGATTGTATTTTCGATCTTAAAAAAGTATCCTAATAAGTTATCATGGTACACTGTACAAGATTTTTTTTGCTACAACTATCTTTCAAGAAAATTAGTCACATTCATTTCAAAAAAAATACTAGGATGTCATATGATATAGGAGAGTTATTCTTAAAAAAATAAAATTAAAGTTTCAGAAAATTCAGATGATTATAACACAAGAACATAAGTCATCCATAAAAAGAAAAAACTATATACACACATTACTATTGACTAGATTAGAGGTTCTAACTAACTAGTTAAGGTTTTGAATTTGTAGTATTGTGAAAGGGCCAACGTAATAATGCACAGGGCTACCTAAATCAATAAGACGGCCCTGTTTGTGGTACCTAAAAGGCTAAAACCATTATAAACTTTTTCTCACACTTTACCACTATTTTCAAAACGAAATTCAACTTTTATCGATGCTACCATCAAATTTATCACACCTGGTAACATAGGGCACATTTTAGTGAAACACATAAGAAAGATGACCCAACTACATATATTGAAAATAAAAAACACTAATCATAAAAAAGATATTCAAATTGGTAATTAAACGTAACTTTTTAACGCTTCCAATGTGTTTTTCAATCTACTTTGTGACACAATATAACTTGTTAATTTGTTTTAAGAGCATAACCTACATCGATTGAAACTGAAAGTAATGAACATTATATATAAGTTGAAGTGTTATTTATTTGTAAAATGGGGAAATAAGGCAGTTCAATCATGATTGTTGTATTGTATTGTGTTAACTCTTTTTTCTCGTCTCCATGTTACGAAAATTTAATATTTAAAATAAAATGTTATTTTACATGTTACATCATTTTAAAATTTAAATTGTTATTTGACAAGAACACAAGTAGTAAATATGAAGTGTTTGATTCCAAGCTCAAATACATTAAGCACAAAATTTAACCTATTATTCTACTAATAAGCAATGGTACATGACTATGCTTATGTTATTTCTTTCTTCATGGGCTCAGCTCATCAAAATGAACGACTTAATAATTCAACATACCAAACCCCGGAAGTTAACTTTGTACCCAAAAACATGATACACATAAAGCACAAATGAATTTCCATTTACAGACCAAAGCCAACTGTGTTACACTACGATACGCTAAAAATGACGAAAATTGTGTAGTTTCGGTTTTAATTTACTAGGATACAAGTTGCTAATACAATTTTAAAAACAATAGAGCTATTTTAGTCATTATTTTGTACCATTTCTAGACCAAATCGGGTAGTATTTTGAGAAATTATTGCTAAGGTATCTGGTGAAAGAATAACAGATCATTAATTTAAGTTGTTAATTATTATTAAATTATTAGAATAATTTAATTTAATTGTTAAATTATCACACGGCCATAACACTTCCCTTGAATAAAAGAGCACAAGATATGCCTGATCTAGTAATTAGACCAGAGCCCTTTGATCCCATTTTAATGATCACCCATTTTTGCGCGAACTACTTTGCTAAGCAACTCCTTTCCAACTGCCATAGGATTTCGCAAGCCAGTCATTGATTCAGATAAACAAGATATCAGACAAAAAATTCAAAATCCAAGTGTTCACAAACTGACCAAATTCATCTAAAACAGTTATGGCACATTATGCAAAAGGACGATTTTAGTAGTCTATGAGCAATTCATTACATCTTGTCTATAACTAAATTAAACCATAACATATTGCACATGCATAAAACACGTTTGTATCTTCATTAGTTATTATCCAAGCAACTTTTAAAGCTATGTTCAGGTTGTTGAGATATGCGATCGTTTAGTCGTCGGTAAATGCGTGAGCCTATCGGGGGCACACACTCAATACGGAGAACACACGTTTATATACGTTTTATTATTTATAATTAAACGTTTAATAAAACCTTCATGTTTTATTTAATTAACGGTGGTTAAATTAATTAACGGGTTTTAATTAATTTAATGTGAGTGCGTTATTTAAATTTGGAAACAAAATCGACTTCTAGAAACCCCTAGGCCTAATCGGCCGATTATTATCAATGGGGTGTTCTAGAAGATTTTTTTGTTATTTGTTTGGTAAGTGAATATCTTCTAATATTTGATTTGGTAGATAATTACTTAATTTAGGTGTTGGGTTGGGCCTTAAAGATTTTGAGGAGGTGCAAGGGATTAGTATAAATACAATCCCATACCCCTCACAAATTTTTGTCTCTCCCTCTTTGGTTCTTGCGTCAGATCGACTCAACCTCCACACCCAAACCGAACAAATTTTTCCTTTAACCTAAAATCACTTAAAGGTTTAACATTTATAAGATCGATCCTTCTTGCTGGTTTTCTTATAAAGATTTAAGCTCTTTAACTAAACCCTAGATCTCATAATCTAGGTTTTAGTTCTCCCCTTGTGGTCCGATTTATTGTAAACCCTAATTAGGGTTTCCGGTGATTTTTCCAAGAGTCTTGTAACGTCTACAAAACCGGATCCTTACGCAATCCCATTAGGGTTTTGGATCTTAGGATTTTAAGTTGCAAGATTTATTGAAGTGAAGTTACCACTAGCATCGTGGTGTGTTCGTTTGACGTGTCGTGTGAGTAATCGTTAGAGGACGGTTACTTTACCGTTATAGCTTTAAGATCAAGATCATTAATTGATTTATTCAATTAATTAAAAGGTTTGTTTTATTATTGTTTTTATCATATGTTAATCATGTTTGTTATAATAGATCCATTCCGCTGCGTACTCGTAGTTAATGGTTTAACTAGTTCTAAATCCCAACAGTGGCATAACGAGTCAAATCGTATGGCATTCATGGGTTACACGTAGAATAAAACACACTTGCTTCGCTTTAAAAGAAATTATGCCTCATGGTCATGAAGGACCAAAGCAAGACCCGGATTTACATCCAACTTGGGTCAAAAAGGTCTAGAGAAATCGCTGGCCTTATGCTGATGACTATGTCCCCTGAACTCCAGAAACTTTTGGAGGGTCATGGCGCATGGTCAATGATGGAAGAATTGAAAACCATGTTCACTGAACAAGCTGATCAAAAACTCCTTGATGTTGCACGTGCCTTTCACGCGTGTAAACATGAGGATGGACAATCTATGAGCTCCTATGTCTTAAAGATGAAGGGGTACATAGAGAATTTGGAACGTTTGGGTCACCCCATGTCCTTGAAACTTTCGGTTAGCCTAATTTTAGCCTCATTGATTAAGGACCATGATAGGTTCGTGCAAGACTACAATATGCATGGCCTGGGGAAGACAATACATGAATTACATGCCATGCTAAAGCTACACGAGAAAATGTTGCCAAAGAAGGTTGCACCTGCTACTGCTAATACCATCAATGCTATTAGGGCAGGAAGGATTCAAAAGCCTAATAAAGCTAAACCGTCGAATACTGCGAAGGGTAAGAATCATGGTAAAGGGAAGAAAGTAGCTAACTTTACTCCCCGAGCCAAGATTCCCCCTCCACCAAGAAGAGAGAATCCTGCTAAGGATGCCATTTGTCACCAATGCGGTGACATTGGTCATTGGAAGAGAAACTGTCGAGAGTATCTCGCTGAGTTATGGAAGAAAAAGAAGTCCTCTCAAGGAGCTAGCACTTCAGGTATCTTCACTATAGAACTCTTTACTTTTCCTAATAAATCTTGGGTTTATGACACTGGTTATGGTACTCACATCTGTAATACTACTCAGGGTCTAAGGATAAGTAAGAAGCTGAAGCCAGTTGCTTTGAATATGTACGTGGGCAATGGTCATCGTACAGCTGTTAAAGCCATTGGTGTTTTTCAATTAGTTCTCCCTAGTGGACTAGTTGTTATTTTGAATCATTTTCATTACGCAACTTCTATTTCTAGAGGGATTGTTTCAGTTTCATGTTTGTATGACGATGGATTTGTTAATCGTTTTGAGAATAATGCAATTATTTCGGTTTCGAAAAATAATATGTTTTATTTTAGTGCTATTCCTAGTAATGGTATTTATGAAATTGATATGTGTGATTCTAATGCAAACAATAGTTCAATGTATGCTATAAGCAACAAAAGGGCCAAATCTAATTTGGACTCTACATTGCTATGGCATTATCGCCTTGGCCACATAAGCAAAAAGCGCATTAAGCAATTACAATCTGATGGATTGCTTAAGTCAAACGATGATGATTCCTTTGACAAGTGTGTTTCATGTTTATCTGGTAAGATGAAACATAAACCTTATTCACATCAAGTGGAGAGGGCTAAAGATATACTTGGACTAATCCACACCGATGTATGTGGTCCATTTAGAACCGTGTCAAGACAAGGTGCAAGTTACTTCGTCACTTTCACTGATGACTTTAGTCGTTATGGTTATGTTTACTTGCTAAAGCATAAACATGAAGTGTTTGAAACATTTAAGGTGTTTCAAAAGGAAGTAGAAAATCAACTCGGTAAAACCATAAAGGCACTACGTTCGGATCGTGGAGGTGAATTTATGAGTTATGAATTTCTGGAGCATCTTAAGGAAGATGGGATATTTTCCCAAAGAACTCCTCAATATACACCACAACACAATGGTGTTTCTAAGAGGAGAAATAGAACCCTACTTGATATGGTTCATTCCATGATGGCCCAAACAACTCTTCCAAAATCCTTTTGGGATTATGCTATTGAGTCTGCTGCTCGCATACTCAATATGGTTCCAACTAAGAAGGTTGAAAAGACTCCATACGAAGTATGGTATGGGCAAGCCCCTAAGTTGTCTTACTTAAAGGTCTGGGGATGTGAGGCTCTTGTTAAGCGTGACACGCTTATCAAACCGGACAAACTAGAGCCCCGATATGTTAAGTGTATATTTGTAGGTTACCTAAAAGAAACGATGGGTTACTCCTTCTACTACCCACCCGAGAACAAAGTTTTTGTTGCTCGTAATGCTGAATTCCTAGAGAGCAATGTTATGAATCAAGAAGCAAGTGGGAGTATAGAAGATCTTGAAGTAATTCAAGATGAAGATATACATCTAATAAGTGTGAAAACACTTATCCTTTTACCACTTATTTCCAATAATAACAAGACCAAAACGTGTGATTTATGTCGTAAAAGTCGGAATTATGCGTGGTTTGTGTTTTTATTGTGTTTTAGGACCAAAATATTAAAAAGGAAGAAAACACGGGCTTTCACGGGCTTTTATCAAAGAAAACGGGAAAAGACGAAGTCAAAAGATCAAGAGTGCAAAAAGAACGGAAGTCCAAGGCCTATTCTGAAGATTTATCGAAGAAAAAGTCAAAAGACGGAAGTTTAACGAAGTCGAAGAACTTAAGTCTAATAGAAGAAGAAAATTAAAAGACAAGTTCAAATCCCGAGACGACAAAGACGAAGAATTAAAGTCGAGTCGAGAAAACGTGAAGAAAGCAAGAAAGAAGATGCAACACATGCACTCCTTCCACCTTCCCTATAAATACCCTCCTAATAGTCATTAGGAGGGTGGTTAGAGTTTTTAGTTAATTTTTCACTTTTTAGTTTTCTCTAGTTTTAGAGAGAGAAAGTCTTAAACTTTCTCTCACTAAACTTAATCTTTTTCTTAATCTTTCAAGATTAAACATCTTTGTATTGCTTATTTTTATTAATCAATTTCATTTTAAGCTTTTAATCCTTAATCTCATTCTACTTTTCTTTGATTTAAGATTGATTTTGGTGCGATTATCATGAGATCCGTGTTGTTCTAATTGATTTCGTGCTTAAAAAGTTAATCTTTTGATCATTTTATAAGTTTTCATTTGATTAAGCTTTAAGACTTTTGTGCTTATTGGCTTATTTTTATGATTAGCCTATTTTTCTTATAAAAGTTTTATTAAAAAGTTTATGTTTTTATTGTTTAATCTAAAAAGTTGCTTAATTTCGGGTTGAATAAGTTGATTAGAGTGCTTATTTGATCCGGTTTAGGCATTGATTCGGGTTAGTTTTGTGAAAAGCTTATTATATAGCTTATTCACTTGCTTAACCGAATTCCACAATTTTAGGAAGGGATACAAACACCCTTTCCGATTGCCCCATTCCGAGCAGACCACCCTTTCCGATTGACCAATCGGAAAAGGGTTTCTCCTTTTCCGATCTGCACCCTTGAGTATTCCGATCAGGTTAGGTCCTGAGTATTCCGACGGTAGCATTTGTCCAGTATTCCGATTGTGTATGTTGAGTATTCCGATTGGGACTTTGAGTGACATTCCGATTGATTCCATTTTGTTGGATATTCCGACCGGTGCCTTCCGTTCCGATCGGGCTCTTTTCCACTTATTCCGACTGCCCCTTGCCCCTGTTATTCCGATTGGGTATTTTACCCATATTCTGATCAACCGATCGGAATACATTCCGATCGGGCCTCTTTTGGCTTGTTTTGGTTTCTTTCGATCTTACTTTCTTATAGTACTTTTTATTTTCAGAAAATTTTCCAAGTGTTAGTTTTATTTAGTGTGCTAGTTCTTGCCCATTGTTACCTTTAAGTTTTCAAGCTTTTATGTTTACTCGTCATTTTGATATTAATCTTTAAATTTACTCAACGACACTTTAATTACTTGCTAATAGATTAAAACAAATCAATCAAACCATTCTCTTGATTTACCAAAAGACGATTGAGTCGCACTTAAGACCGGTTTTCAATTCGAAAAGACTTTGGGACTAACATTATTTTATACAAGGGTAAAACCAAGTATTAAATGGCGCCGCTGCCGGCTCTTTTCGTTAAGATAAACGGTTTTTAGTGAGAGACGCATTGAAATTTGGGATCCGTTCTTTGAACGTTATTTTCCTCGCTTCAAAAATTTTCAAAAATCCATAAAAAATATAAAACTCTTCAAAATACAAAAACATTGAAAAATCATTAAAAGCAATTCTTTTCAAAAGGTTTTGCACCAAAAAGATTATAGATATTATCTTTGTGTATATTTTTCTTCTGCAGGTGCATGCGTACTAGATCTACGAACTATTCTGAGCCCGAGACTCGTGAAGATTTAGATATGGCTGGTGTTAACAACAACAATAATCACCCACCTCAACACAATTTGAATAACAACAACAACAACAACAACAACAACAACAACAACAACAACAATGTCCTTCTACCTGATTTACGAACCATGGAGGAATTGTGCCAACCCACCATGAACGGACGCGGAGGCCCGATTGCGCCAATGCACGTCACGGCTCAGGAGTTTTCGTTGAAGCATCACATGATCCAGCAAGTGCAAACGAACCCATTTCGTGGAATTCCGGATGATGATGCCAACAAACACCTCGACAAATTCATTACCATTACCCAAAGCATGAAGTGCCCCGGTGTTTCTATGGATGACCTTCGCCTCCAACTTTTTCCACACTCGCTTTCTCACCATGCCGAAAAATGGTTTGACCGTCTTCCTAAGAATTCTATTCATACGTGGAACGACATGACTCAACGCTTTTTATCGCGCTACTTTCCCCCATCCATGGTCACTAGCCTTCGTAACCAAATCAGTGGATTTATGCAACAGAATGATGAATCGCTTTTTGATGCTTGGGAACGCTATCATGATTTGATCGACCGCTGTCCTAATCACAATATGCTCTTCGTCACTCTCATTGACACCTTCTACAATGGTCTCACTTTTCGTGATCGTGACACGATCAATGCCGCCGCCGGTGGTACTTTTATGAAAAGGAGACCGGAGGAGTGCCGAGAGTTGATCGAAAACATGACTACTCACCACAAGAATTGGGATTCATCCGCATCCTCAAGATCTAACTCGAGAGTCAATGTTTCTTCTACTACCTCCAATCCTGAAATGTCTGAAATTTCTCGACAACTCGCTGAAATGAACAAGAATTTCATGGCCATGGCCACAAACTACTTTCAACAAGCTAAAGCCGTTGCTATTTCTTGTGACACATGTGGTGGCCCTCACTCTTATAATGATTGTCCTTCTACCCAAAGCAATTATTCTGAAAACGTTAACGCAGCTTACGACACTTATCCCACGGGAGGCTATCAAGCCCGCCCTCAAGGAGACCGTGGCTTGCTAAGTTATCGTTCTAACAATTATCTAGCTCCTCCTGGTTTCCCTCTTGCAAACCAAAACCAACAACAAAGCTATAACCGAAACAACCAATCCCAACCTCGTGCTCAAAATCAATATCAATCCCAAAGAAACCCATACTCAACTCAAGGAAATTCTCAAGCTTACCAAGCTCCACCTCTCAATCCACCGATGGCAGTAAGTCCAGACGTCGAAACGTTCATGAAGACTAATCGGGAGCTGGTGACGAATCTTCAGAGTCAATTTGTCAACTTGAAGAATGACATGGTGAAACAAGGGAGCGATATTAGAGCTGAGCTAAGGAATGATATGGCCAAACACAGCAATGATATTAATGCCAACATGCAAAACTCTTTTAATAATCAAGCTCTTCACCTTCGTGATATGATTGGTTCGCTCATCCAAAGTAATCAACCCTCTGCTTCGGGTACTCTTCCGAGTAACACCGTTGCGAATCCAAGAGGGGAGATGAAAGCAATCACCACTCGTAGTGGAAAAGGTTATATGGAACCCGAGCTTCCTACATCTCCACCCGTGATTGTGAACAAGGAAAACGAGCAACTTTCTTCACCTCCTTCACCATCTATCCCCATTTCCCCACCACCCGTGGTTATGAGTGATCCTATTCCCTTAAAGCCTTCTTCTTCATCCAATATACCTTATCCTTCAAGGTTGAGGAAAGAGAAGCAAAAGAGCAAGGATGATATTCAGGTTTCAAACTTTCTAAAAATGTTTAAACAATTGAATTTTAACATCTCCTTTACCGAGGCTCTCGCTCACATGCCCAAATACGCTAAGATGTTTAAAGATCTTCTAAGTGATAAAGAGAAACTCCTTGACATTGCTCAGACCCACCTTAATGAGAATTGCTCCGCAGTGCTCTTAAGGCAATTACCCACCAAACTTGGTGATCCGGGTCGCTTCTTGATTCCTTGCAACTTCCCGGGAGTAGAGAATTGCATGGCCCTAGCCGATCTAGGTGCCAATATAAACTTAATGCCTTTAAGTGTTTGGAAGCAATTATCTCTCCCCGAGCTAGTCCCCACCAAAATGACTTTGGAATTAGCCAACCGTACGGTTGCTTATCCAGTGGGGATAGCCGAAGATGTCTTTGTTGGCGTTGATAAATTCACCTTCCCGGCGGATTTTGTTGTCGTTGACTACGAGATGGATCCCCGTGTTCCATTAATCGTTGGACGTCCATTCCTGAGGACCGGTCACACTC
The DNA here is from genome assembly GCA_025667525.1 of Glebionis coronaria. Taxonomy (NCBI): domain Eukaryota; kingdom Viridiplantae; phylum Streptophyta; class Magnoliopsida; order Asterales; family Asteraceae; genus Glebionis; species Glebionis coronaria. The sequence goes on along the minus strand of CM046879.1, from coordinate 544,724,882 downwards.
TTATTGATGTAGCCGCGGGCGAAATAATCATGAGAGTTGGTGACGATAAAATTGTCTTCAACATGGGTAAGATTTCTAAGCAACCTTATTCGTATGAGAGTGTTAATGCTATTGATGTTCTCGATGAGGCTTGTGAAGAACATTTTCATGATGCTTACAAAAATACTCTTCCTTCCCTACCCAATGTTGAGACTGTTGCCTCAATTGCTCCAGCATTGACTCCTTTTGGAGAAAGTGACTTGGATAATTTCGAAGCTAGCTTGGGTCATCTCGATATTAAGTATGATAATTTGTCCACCAATTGGGATGAAGACATTCGTACTATTGAGAGACTTCTCAATGAGGACCCGTTCTCTCCTCCTGCTCCTAAAGAGGTGATAAGTGTGAAAACACTCATCAATAATGATCCTAAAACCATTAAAAACACTGTCAAATACATTATATTAAACTGTTAATTATCAAAATTACGCGTGTATTTGGTGTTCATGTGTTTTCAGGTAACAAGATACAATTTTGGAACAAAGACGCGTTTTCAAGGATTTATATCACAAAAGACGAAGAAAAGGACGATAAAGCTTTTCAAGGACCTTATCTGCCAAATTTCCAAAGATCAAGGACTTAAGTGCAATTTTCAATACATAAAGGATGAAAGATAGATTTGCTAAAAGTTTCCAAAACCATTTTGATGAAAGATGAAAGATAAGGGACCAAAAGAGAATTAATTGGAAAGTTTAATTAACTTTTCTTATTTACTTGGTCAATTTGACCATAACCGGTCAAAGATACACACATAACACGCATCTTCTCCAAACTTGAAGAGAGAGAATGAGGATAACAGCCGACTTATCTTCTCCACCTCTTAACCTGCACATCCAATATCAAGGACGATCAAGAGAGTTTCAGCCAAAGATCAAAACTACAAAAGTGTTCATCTCCTTCTCCTTTACAAGATGGTGACAATCAATTAGATCAAGACCCAAGGACGAAGAAACGCCCAAATTCGTTGAGAAGAATGAAGAACAAGATGATACCTCGTATTAAACACGTGTCAATTGCTCATTGGTGGAGCCACGTCATACACCCTCTCCAGACGGCTATATATAGAAGACGAGGCCATCATTTGCATTCGGTTAGCTTAGGTGTTTTTACACATAGTTAGTTAGATTAGAGTAGTTAGTTAGATAAACTTGTTAGTTATTCTTTCAATTCTGTTTCTTTTCAGTTTAGACAGTTGTAACCGAATGTTTCAGTTTTCACCATTAATGAATTTTCTTTTTCTTCAAAGCTTTCTTAATCTTCTTTTCTTCATGAATTTGCTTATCGTTGTCCTTACTGTTCTTGGAATTGTTCATGAATCTGAGTTCTTGTTCTGTTTTCTTTAAACTGTTACTGTTCACGCAGGGTTTGAGCTTGTTAGAGAGTAATTGCTAGCTTTTGTTGAGATTTTAGTTAGTAAATCTTTAGAGCTGTTTTGATTGTACGTTTCTATAAGCTTTTCTTAAAAAAAAGATTTTCAGCTTATTAGCAATAAGCTCATAAGCTCCAAAAGCTTATGAGAAGTGTTTTTTTTGTAAGTCAAGTTTTTTTTAAGTCAATTAGTGAAAAATTCATAAGTAGGTTATTAGTGTTTTTTCCAAGATGTACAGCAAGCGTATAAGAGTTCAGAAGAATTTCTTTAGTGGCCGAATCTGTTAGATACGCAGCTTAGATAGAGTTAATACAATAGGATTTTGTTGTTAGCAGCTTTATCAGATTTTGCAAGAGAATTGTAGTAGCGGATTTTCAGTAGAAGTGTTATTGATATTAGTTCATATTAGTACAGTTTATGTGTTATATACGGTTGCAGATTCGATACATACTTGTTCAAGAATATGCAGGTATATATTCGGAGGATCTGTTTGGCTTTTCGTCTTGATTTTCAAGTTTTGCAGGATATTGTATGAAGGTAGCAGTCTAGCGTGATCTTACTTTCAGTTTTTGATACGGTAGCAAATTGGTGGTGTTTGGTTTCAAGCGAGCTCAGCGCTCCGCTTCGTCATCAAAGGACTGGCCTGGAAGACATAGGTTAAGCTCATTTTAGTTTCTGCATGTATTAGTGTAATCTACTGGTAATCTCCTTGCAATATGATCATATTGAATTTTTAGTTGTTATTCGATAATTGTTGAATTTTTTGTAAAGTGATTTGAATAGTTTAGCTTTGTAGAAATTATGTTCATTCAGTCCTAGTGTGTTTGGATCAACTGTTTTCTTATTGATTTCGAGAAAGTTGTTGAAGATTTTAGCAGTCTTGGCAAGAAACCAATTGGTCTTAGCTTAAAACCAAAGCAACTTTAGTTTTCTGTTACTCAAATTCAATTTTTTTTATCAAGTTTTGTAAAGTACAACTTTAGACCTCCACTTTATACTCTTCTATGGCACTCACGGTCCAGGCAGTTATATTTGTTGATTTCTAGTTAATCTGTTTGTTAAAGTTGTGATTTGTTCATTCGTCACTTCATTTTTGGGCTTAGGATAGGTTGTTGGGCTATAAGTTTAGAGTTAGTTTCCTTTTGGATTAGTTAAACAGTTTAGTTAATAATAGCTTACTTTTTGAGTCAATTTGTAGTGTAAGCTAATTAGGCCCATTTCCTTTTTTGAAACAAATATGTTAGTTTAAAAATTTTGAACTTTGATAAATAGATTTTACTCATTTTAGTTTATTAATTTGTATTTTGTAATTTGAAATTTGTGCATTTAAAAGTGGTATTTGCAATGTGTTTTAGTTAGTATGTATACGTAGGTAATATAGTAATATTTTTACATTTTTACATGCTTTGTGCCAATTAGACATAAATACCAAGAAAGATTTTAACACCAAAAACAATCAAGTCAAGCTTTAAACGTTATATCAATTCGAATCGAGCTGAGAAGACAACTACACTAAAAAACGAAATATTAAATGGCGCCGCTGCCGGTTCTTTTCGTGAAGATTAACGATTTCGAGTGAGACGATTGGATTTTGGGATCCGTTCACTTTGTGAACGTTATTTTTACGTATTATAAATCAAAAAGATAAAAAAAAAAAATCAAAAAGATAAAAATACAAAAAAATAAAAAAATCACAAAATCAATTCTTTTCCTAAAGAATTGAACCAAAAAAATAAAAAAAACCAAAAAGTAATCTTTTTCCTAAAAGATTACACCCAAAAAAATATATATATTATATCGATTTCATCGCTTTTTACGTAGATATAGTATTTTTCTTAAAAAATAAATAAATGCAAAAATATTTTTTTTGATATATTATATGTAAATAAGTATACGTATAAGAACAACCAAGTTACCTATCTCCATAAGTATTGCCGAGGCAATACACCCTGTTGAGGGGCGTTCCGGTCCTTGACACGCGTATCGATCCAATTTAATTAAGCAAGAATAGATAAATACTTCCAATTGGCAATAATTCGAAGAATACAAACTACTAAAGTGAATAGATAGGCGACGTGCTATAAAATGCCGTCTAAGGGTTAATAGGTACTTAAGTGCTTCGCGCCACCTAACCCCCCGTTCACTAGTGCGTATTCTAAGAAGGAAGGCTTAATTGGAGGTCTTGCACCCAAGTAGTAATTATATATATACTTTCTTGTGGATATTTCATATCGAAACTCGAAGAGGATAATCTTATTCTTTTCAAAGTCGACCGAGGGCTACTCCCTCATTCCTCGTGTTTACTTACACGTGTACTCGCACACGTGTAAACATACCACCTTTGGTGTATTACTTCCTTCCCTGAGGAAGCTTTTAAACGTCATTATACTTGTATATACATACGGCCACCTTGTTACACATGGATACTCGTTCCATGTTGGAGATTTTGCAACAACGATCCGCCAACGCTAATTATTCGCCTTGTTCGATTTGTGGGGTCCACACGATACGTATTTATGTGATCAAAATAATGGTTATTATGGGGAGGGATATGCTTACAATGGAACCGAGAACCCTAATTTTCGACCTAACACTCAAATGGACTATACTTGTAATGACTATATGGGATATTCCGGTTTTTCATCACAACCTCCACCATCATTTCATGATCAACCCTTTGATGAGCCATACCAAAACCAAGATTTTTCAAACAATGAAGGTTCTCTAAATAATGATAATTTTCAAAGCTATAATCAAGAAACCTTTCATAATCAAGGATTTTCAAACCATGAAGGCTTTCAAAATAATGATGAAAATTTTCCATGCTATAATCAAGATACTTTTCAAAATCAAGGATTTTCACATTATGAGGGTTTTCAAAATGAAGGGAATTTTCAAGGTTACAATCATGAGAATTTTCATAATCAAGACTCTTTTCAAACCTATAATTCACCTAATTTTGGAAATCCACCTCCACCCTATTCTTCGACTTATTCATGTGAGTTTTGTGGAAAAGAACCCCATTATGGTTATGATTGTCGACCAAGGGATCCGCCTTCTTATGCTCTTAGTTATCTCAATGAGTGTTCTTTTCTAATCGAGCAACAAGGAAGAGACTATGGATATAGATTAAAGGCTTTTGAACGTATGAGAGAGATGAGTATCGAGGAGATGAGAGAAGAATCTCGGTGGTTAAGGGAAGAAATTAAGTTTCTTGAGGATGATGTAAGGAACAAACGGTTTAATATCGAGAAACTTGGTGACATTTATAGAAAATCGGTGAACAATTCATCTCAGTCCCTCAAGAAAGATTTAGATGATTTACTCGTTAAGATTGATAAAAAAGAACGTGAACGCATTAAAACCATGAGCTTTAAGGACATAGAAAAGGAGAATCTGCGGATAACAAGAGAGATGGTGTCTCTTTGTAATATCGTGAAGATGAAACTACTTAATAAAGAGGATTTTTGTGATGAGTTGAATATTAGATATCGTCAACTTCAGCAAGAGTTACTTACTTTGCTCTTAGCAAAAGACGAAAAAGTAGAAGATGAAGGCATAATAGACTCATATTTTGCTACATGTAGTCCTTATCCATTCTTTTATGATGATGATGATAACGATCCTCCGATTTGCATGACACTTAATGATGACACATCTTCATCACCTTTACCTCACGTGGAACCCACCGACTCTTTAACCATGGGGGACGAGCCTCTTAGCACTAATACAAACACCAATTTGGATGAATTAACCGTTTCTAGTGTTGAGAACCTTATCCCAATCCAAAGAGAGCTTGAGAGGGTTTCCAATGAACTATGTGATGAGCTTTTTGTTGATACCTCTTCTCCTCATGATTACATTGAGATTTCATCCCATATTGACCTTCATGCTACTACTAGTCATTTTGGTGACTTTGATCTTGATGAATTGTTTAAAGAAAGGGATAATGAGATTGAGGAAGAGTTTGTGAAAGACTTTCCACAAATGGAGGATGATGATTGTGATTCTAGTGACTCTTCTTATGCTATATCATCCAATGATTTGTCTTGTCAAGATAACATTGCTAATTTGGATGAAGAGTTTGCTCCTATAGGGAATATGGATCCTTCTCCTCTACCACCTTATGATTCTTGGGATGAAACCTTTGATGATCCTTATGATAATGATGAGTCTTTTACTTCTGATGATGATGACTCCATTTCTTCTATGACTCCTTCACCTATTCCTCTAAGTGATTTTGTGATACATTCAAATCCTCTTTTTGAGACATGTTTTGATAACCCACTTTTTGAGGACTGTGAAGAACCTAATAATGAGTCTATAGAAGAAGAACCCTTGATTGATATTCCTTCACTGGTTTTTGAGGATACACCTATTGATTTTCATGATCATATCATCCCTTTGAGTGATTCTCTCATTAATACACCTCCTTTTGAGCCTTATGTTCCCACCCTCCCACCCTTGAAGTTGGTTATTGATGAAGATCCTTTCCTCTTAGAGATTGACACTTTTTCATCTAAGGCACCTTTAGAACTCAAAACCTTTGATATGGACTCTTTTATAGAGGTTGATGCCACCATAGAGGATACTCTTGCACATTTTGATATAGAGGTCGACGATAGTGTTTCTAATTTGGATGAGGAGGTTCGTCTTATTACTACATTGCTTTTTGAGAACATAGAGACTACACCTTCTCCACAAGACACTATTGATCTTGATCCTCCTTTCACTATGCCTTCTATGGAAGATTACCCACCTTTTGATGATGATGACGAGCCTAATATGGACATAATAGTTATGAATGTTTTGATACCTACACCTTCATATTTTCATGATGCTTTGATCACTAAGGGGGAATCTTATATGGTTGATATGAGCTTATCTTCTTATTTTCCCATGAAGGGAAAGGTTTTTGATCCTGGGATCCGTATATTTGGGAAATATTGGTTTTCATCTACTCCACTTAAGAGTGTGCTTTCGATTGATCTGGAATTCTTGTATGAGCTTACTTTGGTGATGCTACCTATTTTGGAGTTGTTCACTTGTCGAGATGGAAATTATGTATTTGATCCTGGAGTGCTTCATATATGAGAGATTTTGTATGTTGGACAAACTTGAGACACGTTGGACCGTTCCATTTATCGAGGCAGATTTGGTAAATCTTATAGTAAATGGCAACGTGCTAAGTTTGAGTGTATCATGTGAGACGTGCTTCAAAGTGATATTCTTTATTCTCCATGATGGTTTCCCCAAGGACAACTTAATTCGGGGCCGAGTCGAGCTAGCGACTTAGGGTTAAAAAAAACTCAAGCATTGAATAACTAGGTTAGAAAACGTAGAGTAGATTTTCAATAGGTTAGGTTTAATTAAAAGGATGTTATAGTAGAGCTGAAGTGGAGGGGTGCCTTTCTTCGTCTTTTGGTGTTTGTTTCTAGGGTTGCTCTCTCTCATTTCATGCTTGGAGCTTATGGAGGAGGCCCGTGTATCTGGTTCACTTCGATTATGATATTAAACACTTGTGCTTAAAATGAATACCCTTTAGTTGTCTCTTCCTTAACTTGGGTTAAGCAAGGTTATCAATGTCATAAGTGTAGGGGAGTTCACTCCCATGCTCTTAAACATTGAGGACAATGTTTATCTTAAGTGTAGGGGAGACTTCTATCGAAGTGACCTTACCTAGACCATTGCCTTAACTTCATGATAATTGGAAAATTGAATTTTAAACATTTTTCAAATTTTTGATCTACTTTGGCCAACAAAAATATGCATTCATGATTTTTGCATCAATCATTTTTCATTTGCATAACACATTTGCATTGTATATATCTTTTCTTTTATTTTTCATCAAAAATATATAAAAAGAAAAAAAAAATATAATAAAACATGGTTTTAACAAGTTTAGACTTCTTTGACATATTAGGCCCGCCATGGATATTTTGACTCAACCCGAGTTTGCTTATTTTAGCACTCTCTAGCTAGTATCCTTAACCATGTAGTCCTTCATTGGTCTATTAGGCTAAGCTTCCACCAATTTCATTCTTTGAAATTTTAAATTTGTGGAGAATGGGAAATGATAGAGTTGAAGCAAGTGTAAAAGGGCTAGATAGACTTCATGGCAATTACTTGTGGCTAAACCCTTCTCTTCTTGACCTCTATTTTCTTCGCATGTATATAATTGTTAATAAATAATCAAGTACGGTTTTAATTGGTTTGTAATCTCTTATGCATTTTTGGCTAATCATTTATGGTTGATATGAGTACGTCTTAAGATTCTAAGTTAGCACGTTTTATGTGTACTAGACTTATGTCATGCTCCATATTTAGCGGGTGTTTTTCCTTTTATTCTTTTCAAATTTCTTTGTGAGGAATAAAGAAAAATAAGAGCGGCTTATGAAAAAAAATGAGTGGCTAGAAAGAAAAAAAAAAGAAAAAGAAAAAAAAAATAATAATGCAAGACTCCCAAGAGGGGCAGTGTGGTGTTAATTATAGTGACTATTGAGTTCCAATATTACCTTGACGGGTTGCGGGGATTCAATAGATTGCTCCAATCCAATATTACCTTGACGGGTTGCGGGGTTGAAGATCCAAAATCTCAAAAAGATGCGGATGTAAATTATTGCGTGAGTTTTATTTTTCTTTCCTTAGCGAGTGTGTAGTTACTTATGAAAGCATGACATGAGGATTTTACACATAAGGCGAATGACTTATTACTCTTAATACGGACTTATATCAATTGTGAGCGGTTTTTCAAGTAATGGATGAGAGGATTACTTAGGATTAAAACCGTGCTTCCTTATTTTTGGATTTTACACTTCTTATACTTCACAATTGAATAATGACAAATTTGCCTTCAAGCAATTTGCTCAAATAATAACCGGTTCCACATTTAATTGTCATGAATAAGTTGATGCACTTTTTACTTGTGAATACAATGATCCCATTTTTAAGCTTGGTATGGGGAAAGTGAAACTTGAGGGTGATAAATGTCCATGGTACCCAAGCCCTAATCTAAGTCATTGATTTCTTTATGAGTTATTTCCATCAAAACCATTTTAATAAAAATCAAAAATATATAAATAGAATTGTTTTCTTTGCATTGCATTGTAAATATTCAAAACCATTCATCATATAGCATAGTATCGTTATTAAATCATAAAATGGCCAAGGTTGGTTAATTATGAGGAAAGTGAAACTTGGTGCTTTAAAATGCTGCATTGCATGAGGACATGGCAATGGTCAAGTGGAGGGGAGTTGATAAGTGTGAAAACACTCATCAATAATGATCCTAAAACCATTAAAAACACTGTCAAATACATTATATTAAACTGTTAATTATCAGAATTACGCGTGTATTTGGTGTTCATGTGTTTTCAGGTAACAAGATACAATTTTGGAACAAAGACGCGTTTTCAAGGATTTATATCACAAAAGACGAAGAAAAGGACGATAAAGCTTTTCAAGGACCTTATCTGCCAAATTTCCAAAGATCGAGGACTTAAGTGCAATTTTCAATACATAAAGGATGAAAGATAGATTTGCTAAAAGTTTCCAAAACCATTTTGATGAAAGATGAAAGATAAGGGACCAAAAGAGAATTAATTGGAAAGTTTAATTAACTTTTCTTATTTACTTGGTCAATTTGACCATAACCGGTCAAAGATACACACATAACACGCATCTTCTCCAAACTTGAAGAGAGAGAATGAGGATAACAGCCGACTTATCTTCTCCACCTCTTAACCTGCACATCCAATATCAAGGACGATCAAGAGAGTTTCAGCCAAAGATCAAAACTACAAAAGTGTTCATCTCCTTCTCCTTTACAAGATGGTGACAATCAATTAGATCAAGACCCAAGGACGAAGAAACGCCCAAATTCGTTGAGAAGAATGAAGAACAAGATGATACCTCGTATTAAACACGTGTCAATTGATCATTGGTGGAGCCACGTCATACACCCTCTCCAGACGGCTATATATAGAAGACGAGGCCATCATTTGCATTCGGTTAGCTTAGGTGTTTTTACACATAGTTAGTTAGATTAGAGTAGTTAGTTAGATAAACTTGTTAGTTATTCTTTCAATTCTGTTTCTTTTCAGTTTAGACAGTTGTAACCGAATGTTTCAGTTTTCACCATTAATGAATTTTCTTTTTCTTTAAAGCTTTCTTAATCTTCTTTTCTTCATGAATTTGCTTATCGTTGTCCTTACTGTTCTTGGAATTGTTCATGAATCTGAGTTCTTGTTCTGTTTTCTTTAAACTGTTACTGTTCACGCAGGGTTTGAGCTTGTTAGAGAGTAATTGCTAGCTTTTGTTGAGATTTTAGTTAGTAAATCTTTAGAGCTGTTTTGATTGTACGTTTCTATAAGCTTTTCTTTAAAAAAAGATTTTCAGCTTATTAGCAATAAGCTCATAAGCTCCAAAAGCTTATGAGAAGTGTTTTTTTTGTAAGTCAAGTTTTTTTTAAGTCAATTAGTGAAAAATTCATAAGTAGGTTATTAGTGTTTTTTCCAAGATGTACAACAAGCGTATAAGAGTTCAGAAGAATTTCTTTAGTGGCCGAATCTGTTAGATACGCAGCTTAGATAGAGTTAATACAATAGGATTTTGTTGTTAGCAGCTTTATCAGATTTTGCAAGAGAATTGTAGTAGCGGATTTTCAGTAGAAGTGTTATTAATATTAGTTCATATTAGTACAGTTTATGTGTTATATACGGTTGCAGATTCGATACATACTTGTTCAAGAATATGCAGGTATATATTCGGAGGATCTGTTTGGCTTTTCGTCTTGATTTTCAAGTTTTGCAGGATATTGTATGAAGGTAGCAGTCTAGCGTGATCTTACTTTCAGTTTTTGATACGGTAGCAAATTGGTGGTGTTTGGTTTCAAGCGAGCTCAGCGCTCCGCTTCGTCATCAAAGGACTGGCCTGGAAGACATAGGTTAAGCTCATTTTAGTTTCTGCATGTATTAGTGTAATCTACTGGTAATCTCCTTGCAATATGATCATATTGAATTTTTAGTTGTTATTCGATAATTGTTGAATTTTTTGTAAAGTGATTTGAATAGTTTAGCTTTGTAGAAATTATGTTCATTCAGTCCTAGTGTGTTTGGATCAACTGTTTTCTTATTGATTTCGAGAAAGTTGTTGAAGATTTTAGCAGTCTTGGCAAGAAACCAATTGGTCTTAGCTTAAAACCAAAGCAACTTTAGTTTTCTGTTACTCAAATTCAATTTTTTTTATCAAGTTTTGTAAAGTACAACTTTAGACCTCCACTTTATACTCTTCTATGGCACTCACGGTCCAGGCAGTTATATTTGTTGATTTCTAGTTAATCTGTTTGTTAAAGTTGTGATTTGTTCATTCGTCACTTCATTTTTGGGCTTAGGATAGGTTGTTGGGCTATAAGTTTAGAGTTAGTTTCCTTTTGGATTAGTTAAACAGTTTAGTTAATAATAGCTTACTTTTTGAGTCAATTTGTAGTGTAAGCTAATTAGGCCCATTTCCTTTTTTGAAACAAATATGTTAGTTTAAAAATTTTGAACTTTGATAAATAGATTTTACTCATTTTAGTTTATTAATTTGTATTTTGTAATTTAAAATTTGTGCATTTAAAAGTGGTATTTGCAATGTGTTTTAGTTAGTATGTATACGTAGGTAATATAGTAATATTTTTACATTTTTACATGCTTTGTGCCAATTAGACATAAATACCAAGAAAGATTTTAACACCAAAAACAATCAAGTCAAGCTTTAAACGTTATATCAATTCGAATCGAGCTGAGAAGACAACTACACTAAAAAACGAAATATTAAGAGGTGACTAATGATGATCCATCGTTAGTTTCACCATCTATTGAGGATCCTCCGACTCTTGAGCTTAAGGACCTACCCCCTCATCTTGAGTACGTTTTCCTGGAAAACAACGAGAAGTTACCGGTCATCATCGCAAAGGATCTGAAAGAAGACGAAAAAGCCCGACTTGTCGCTGTGTTGAAGAAGCATAAAAGAGCTATCGCTTGGAAAATCTCCGACATCCGTGGAATTGATCCTCACTTCTGCACACATAAAATTCTCATGGAGGACGACTTTAAGCCCACAATTCAAAGCCAACGAAGGGTGAATCCTAAAATCCATGAAGTCATCAAAAAAGAGGTTATCAAACTTCTTGATGCGAGTATGATTTACCCTATTTCGGATTCACCATGGGTTAGTCCAGTCCATTATGTGCCTAAGAAAGGCGGAATCACCGTTGTGCCCAATGCAAACAACGAGTTAATTCCTACCCGTCTCGTTACTGGGTGGAGAGTTTGTATAGACTACCGCAAACTCAATGATGCCACGAGAAAGGATCATTTCCCTCTACCTTTTATGGACCAAATGCTTGAACGTTTAGCGGGTAATGAATATTACTGCTTTCTTGATGGTTTCTCGGGTTATTTTCAAATACCCATCGATCCCCAAGATCAAGAGAAGACAACATTCACTTGTCCCTACGGCACATTTGCTTATAAAAGAATGCCTTTTTGCTTATGCAATGCCCCCGGGACTTTCCAAAGGTGCATGTTGGCTATCTTCCATGACATGGTTGAGCAAACCATGGAAGTCTTCATGGATGATTTCTCGGTCTTTGGGGATTCTTTCTCTTCTTGCCTTGCCAATTTGGAACGTATGCTTAAGCGGTGCGAAGACACTCGCCTTGTTCTGAATTGGGAAAAATACCATTTTATGGTCAAAGAAGGCATTGTGCTAGGACACAAAATCTCAAAAGCCGGTCTTGAAGTCGATCGTGCTAAAGTAGATGTCATAGCCAAATTACCTCCACCTTCAACTGTGAAGGGTGTGAGAAGTTTTCTGGGTCATGCGGGCTTCTATCGTCGATTCATTCAAGATTTCTCTAAAATCGCTCGCCCGATGACCCACCTCTTGGAAAAAGATACTCCTTTTATCTTTTCTAAAGAGTGTCTCGAAGCCTTCAATCTTCTTAAGGATAAGCTAACTAAGGCACCGGTCTTGGTTACCCCTAATTGGGAGCTGCCTTTTGAATTGATGTACGATGCTAGCGACTTTGCTATTGGTGCGGTTTTGGGCCAACGTGTGAATAAACACTTCCAACCAATCCACTACGCTAGCAAAACAATGACGGGGGCTCAATTGCATTATACGACAACCGAAAAAGAGCTTTTAGCTGTTGTCTATGCTTTTGAGAAATTTCGCCCCTATCTTGTTTTATCCACCACCATCGTATACACGGACCATTCCGCGTTGAAGTACTTGATGACTAAGAACGACTCTAAGCCAAGACTTCTTCGCTGGGTTTTGCTCCTTCAAGAACTCAACATTGAAATTCGTGACAAGAAGGGAGCCGAAAACCTGGCCGCGGATCATCTGAGCACACTTGAGGATCCATATCAAGGGGATCATCCGAACAAAGAGATAAATGACTCTTTCCCCCTTGAGACCTTAATGTCTATAAATCTCAATCTTGATGGCACCCCGTGGTTTGCGGACATTGCAAACTACTTAGCGGGTGGTATTCTCATCCAAGGGTTAACATCCCAACAAAAGAAGAAGTTCTTGAATGATGTTAAGACTTACTTTTGGGATGACCCTTATCTATTCAAACAGTGTGCTGATCTGATTATTCGTAGATGTGTTGACGGACCGGCAGCTTTTGACATCCTCCAAGCTTGCCACAAAGGACCCACCGGTGGTCACTTTGGTCCCAACTACACCGCTAAGAAAGTGTTTGATTCTGGATTCTATTGGCCCACCATTTATCGTGACGCTCACGAAATGGTTAAGCATTGTGATGCTTGCCAACGCCAAGGCAAGATCACACATAAGGATGAGATGCCTCAAAATTTCATACAGGAATGTGAAATCTTTGATGTACGGGGCATCGACTTTATGGGGCCATTTCCATCATCCAAAGGGAACAAGTACATCCTCGTCGCCGTCGACTACGTTTCTAAATGGGTTGAAGCTAAGGCTCTTCCTACGAATGATGCGAGGGTGGTTGTGAACTTTTTGAAGCAGCTTTTCGCTCGATTTGGCGTTCCTCGTGCTATCATCAGTGACCGCGGGACTCATTTTTGCAACGATCAATTTGCAAGAGTCATGGCTAAGTATGGTGTCAATCACCGTCTTTCCACCGCCTATCATCCCCAAACCAATGGGCAAGCCGAAATTTCCAATCGTGGCTTGAAGAGAATTTTGGAGCGTACTGTGGGAGAGCATCGCGCCGCGTGGGCCGATAAGTTAGATGATGCTCTGTGGGCTTTCCGTACTGCTTACAAGACCCCGATCGGTTGTACACCTTATCGTCTTGTGTACGGGAAAGCCTGCCACCTACCCATCGAGCTGGAACATAAGGCGTACTTGGCCTTGAAGTGGGCTAACTTCGACATCAAAAAAGCCGGTGATCATCGCAAGGTTCAACTCAACGAGCTCAATGAATTGCGGAATGAAGCTTATGAGAACTCGCTGATCTACAAGGAGAAGACCAAGATCATTCATGACGCAAAAATCAAGAACCGAGAGTTCCACGTTGGTGATCAAGTTCTACTCTTTAACTCTCGGTTGAAGATCTTCTCTGGCAAGTTGAAGAGTCGCTGGTCTGGTCCATTCACCGTCGCCAAAGTCTTTCCATATGGAACCATTGAGCTTTCTCAGCCAAATGGGCCCAATTTCAAGGTGAATGGCCAGCGTCTGAAGCTGTACTTTGGTGAGGACATCTCTCAGGAGATGATTCCATCCCTCACCACGTTCCCCATGAACTAAAATTGGGTCGAGTCAGGCTCATGACTCGGTGAACAAAAACAAGCGCTTCTCGGGAGGCAACCCGTGTTCTATCCTTTACTGCTTTCATAATAAGAGTAGGGGGAGCCCCGCATATGTTTGTTGTCTTGTTTCTTGTGCTGTACAGGGATTTAAGCTTCAGAGAGCATCTTGATGACTTTTGACGAACCGTGATACCGTGTTTCCATCTTCCCGGTTCTATCCTAAACTCTTGTGATTCAATATTTCATATTCTATATGTTCATGTTGAATTCACTTTAGTTGTCCTTTCCTTAGCAAGATTTAAACAAAGTGCACAATGTCATAAGTGTAGGGGAGTTTACTCCCACATGCTTAAACATTGAGGACAATGTTTATCTCAAGTGTAGGGGGGACTTCTATCGAAGTAAGTGGTCTTTTCCATGAATTTGCCCTCATTTTAACCGGAAAATTTGATTTTTCGACATTTTTCAAAATTTTTAATCTATTTTGGTCAAGTTGTATAGTTGTATTTTCCTTTATCATGATTAGTTTCTTGCCATTTCTAGAATAAATTTTCAATAAAGTGGTTTTAGATTTTTCTTAGTCGTGAACATTTTGACTCAACCCGAGTTTACTTACCTAAGTATACTCTAGCTAGTACCCTTAACATGTTTAAGTCAAGTTTTGCTAGGCTTTTATATAGGGAGCTATAAAACGCGAAAGTCTTAACTCTCACGGGTTAAGAACAAGAACTTTTCGCAAGTTCCTATAATTGATCCTAGAGAGTTGTTTATCAAGGGAACTTTAAAATGCAATTTCTAAACTTGAAAAAGTCCAAGAATTTGCAAGATCCTATAGGCGACTCGAAAACCCAAAACTTTGATTTAATAGGCTAAGCATCCACGAGTCTCATTCCTTGAGATTTTAAACTGTGGAGAACGGGAGATGATAGAGTCAATTATAAGTTCGGTATTCTTTCGTGAATTTATGTGAGTTAATTATAAGCCTATTCTCCCTCCGCTTGTTAATAAATTTATCTGCAATAAATAAGGTTGTACGATTTAAAAGGTTACTTAGCTTCTAGCCCCAGATCGTTTAAAAGTTGCTCAGTACGGATTAGAGTTCATAGCCAAGGCATAACTTATTGAAGCGGGATGCGAAGATTGGCGAGTCCGAAAAGGCCCTAACAAGGCATGAGGGCTACATTTTGTTGCTAAAGATCCAAAAGTAATGTGAATAATCATTTATCGAAAATCAATATGAAGGATCGAGACACACGACGAAAAGCAAGAACTCCCCAAAAGTCATGGAGAAATCTATCCGAAAAGACCCTAACAAGGTATGAGGATAAATAGATCCAAGTCCTAAAAAGGAGGCGGATCGTTGTATATCAAAGTCCAAAATAGAGATTGGAGAAAAATGAAGAAGTCGTGGTCCAAAGATGAAGAATCTCTCAAAACTTCAAGTGAAGAAATTCCTATTATGAAGAGAAGACCATTATTTCAAGAACGTCTCTCAAGATTCGAAGTATGAAGTCCCTGCCAAATATCGGTCCGAGAAAGGTCTCAAATCGCGAAGCGAGTTATGCCAAGATATGAACTTTATGAGGTCCCGAGAAGCAGTTTTAAAAGATTTGGTCCTTTAGCTAACTATTGATTAAATCGTTCACTTTATTTTCGGCCTAAATAACTATCGAAATAAGTCAAACAATGCATCCTCGTGATCATTCAAGACAAAAATAAAATATAAGAGATACACCTAGGAATAAGGGAGTCTAAGTGAATAATTGGCCCACATGAGTTCGTGATAGTTTGATAACTTATAATAACAATGATCTCGTTTTTAAGCTTGGTATGGGGAACGTGAAACTTGAGGATGATAAACGTTCATGGCCGCCAAAACCCAATGTAAGTTTTTAATTTCTTTACTTATTTCTATCTTTTATGTTTAGTATTTAATAAAGGCCAAGGTGGGTTATTTATGATGGAAAATGTAAACCGTGCTTTAAAATTAATGCATTGCATGAGGGCATTGCAATGGTCAAGTGTAGGGGATTTAATAAGTGTGAAAACACTTATCCTTTTACCACTTATTTCCAATAATAACAAGACCAAAACGTGTGATTTATGTCGTAAAATTCAGAATTATGCGTGGTTTGTGTTTTTATTGTGTTTTAGGACCAAAATATTAAAAAGGAAGAAAACACGGGCTTTCACGGGCTTTTATCGAAGAAAACGGGAAAAGACGAAGTCAAAAGATCAAGAGTGCAAAAAGAACGGAAGTCCAAGGCCTATTCTGAAGATTTATCGAAGAAAAAGTCAAAAGACGGAAGTTTAACGAAGTTGAAGAACTTAAGTCTAATAGAAGAAGAAAATTAAAAGACAAGTTCAAATCCCGAGACGACAAAGACGAAGAATTAAAGTCGAGTCGAGAAAACGTGAAGAAAGCAAGAAAGAAGATGCAACACATGCACTCCTTCCACCTTCCCTATAAATACCCTCCTAATAGTCATTAGGAGGGTGGTTAGAGTTTTTAGTTAATTTTTCACTTTTTAGTTTTCTCTAGTTTTAGAGAGAGAAAGTCTTAAACTTTCTCTCACTAAACTTCATCTTTTTCTTAATCTTTCAAGATTAAACATCTTTGTATTGCTTATTTTTATTAATCAAGTTCATTTTAAGCTTTTAATCCTTAATCTCATTCTACTTTTCTTTGATTTAAGATTGATTTTGGTGCGATTATCATGAGATCCGTGTTGTTCTAATTGATTTCGTGCTTAAAAAGTTAATCTTTTGATCATTTTATAAGTTTTCATTTGATTAAGCTTTAAGACTTTTGTGCTTATTGGCTTATTTTTATGATTAGCTTATTTTTCTTATAAAAGTTTTATTAAAAAGTTTATGTTTTTATTGTTTAATCTAAAAAGTTGCTTAATTTCGGGTTGAATAAGTTGATTAGAGTGCTTATTTGATCCGGTTTAGGCATTGATTCGGGTTAGTTTTGTGAAAAGCTTATTATATAGCTTATTCACTTACTTAATCGAATTCCACAATTTTAGGAAGGGATACAAACACCCTTTCCGATTGCCCCATTCCGAGCAGACCACCCTTTCCGATTGACCAATCGGAAAAGGGTTTCTCCTTTTCCGATCTACACCCTTGAGTATTCCGATCAGGTTAGGTCCTGAGTATTCCGACGGTAGCATTTGTCCAGTATTCCGATTGTGTATGTTGAGTATTCCGATTGGGACTTTGAGTGACATTCTGATTGATTCCATTTTGTTGGATATTCCGACCGGTGCCTTCCGTTCCGATCGGGCTCTTTTCCACTTATTCTGACTGCCCCTTGCCCCTGTTATTCCGATTGGGTATTTTACCCATATTCCGATCAACCGATCGGAATACATTCCGATCGGGCCTCTTTTGGCTTGTTTTGGTTTCTTTCGATCTTACTTTCTTATAGTACTTTTTATTTTCAGAAAATTTTCCAAGTGTTAGTTTTATTTAGTGTGCTAGTTCTTGCCCATTGTTACCTTTAAGTTTTCAAGCTTTTATGTTTACTCGTCATTTTGATATTAATCTTTAAATTTACTCAACGACACTTTAATTACTTGCTAATAGATTAAAACAAATCAATCAAACCATTCTCTTGATTTACCAAAAGACGATTGAGTCGCACTTAAGACCGGTTTTCAATTCGAAAAGACTTTGGGACTAACATTATTTTATACAAGGGTAAAACCAAGTATTAACATCCTTCTGAAAACACTATCAATCATGAAGAGGATGATCAAGAAATAGATGAACCTATAAGTGATATAGCTCCCATTCGAAAGTCTGCAAGGACTAGGCGTGCTCCTGACCGTATGTGTTTATACATTGACGCTGAGGAACATGAGTTAGGGGATCATAATGAACCCACTAACTACAAAGCTGCATTGGCAGATCCTGAATCTGAAAAATGGTTGGATGCCATGAATGTGGAGATGCAATCCATGAAAGACAATGATGTCTAGATCTTAGTTGACCTTCCCCCTAACGCTAGAACCGTTAGTGGCAAGTGGTTGTATAAGAAGAAGACCGACATGGATGGCAATGTACACACCTTTAAAGCTCGATATGTAGCGAGGGGCTTCACTCAAACCTTCAGGGTTGATTATGAAGAGACCTTATCTCCTGTTGCGGATATCAAAGCTATAAGGATTCTCTTAGCCATACCCGCGTTTTATGACTATGAGATTTGGCAAATGGATGTTAAAACCGCCTTCCTCAATGGACTACTTTACGAAGAAGTCTATATGAAGCAACCTGAGGGTTTTGTTGATCCAAAGTATCCAAACCGTGTATGCAAGCTTCAAAGATCCATTTATGGACTTAAGCAAGCATCAAGGAAATAGAACAAGAGGTTTGATGATGAAATCAAGAAATTTGGTTTCAATCAAAATCCTGATGAGCCATGTGTATATATCAAAGCTAGTGGGAGTAGCGTAGTGTTTCTTGTCCTGTATGTCGTTGACATATTGTTGATGGGAAAAGACATTCCAATGTTTCAAAGTGTAAAAGCTTACCTTGGAAGGTGTTTTTCCATGAAGGATTTGGGAGATGCTGCGTATATTCTTGGAATCAAGATCATACGTGATAGACCTAGACGGTTAATTGGTTTATGTCAAAGTGCTTACATATATAAGATTTTGAAGAAGTATAACATGGATAATTCCAAACGTGGCTTTATTCCCATGCAAACTAAATCAAAATTATCTAAGACTCAAGGAGCATCAACACCTGATGAGGTGAGACGCATACAGAGAGTTCCTTATGCTTCGGCAATAGGATCAATCATGTATGCTATTAGATGTACGAGACCTGATGTTGCGTTCTCTCAGAACATGACAAGTCGATTTCAGCAAAATCCTGGTGATTCTCACTGGACTGCTGTGAAGAACATTCTGAGGTATCTTAGGCATACCAAATACATGTTTCTTGTTTATGGAGGAGATATGAAAAGAGAGCTCAGGGTTGCTTGCTACACTGATGCTGGATATCTTACGGATGCTGATGACACGAAGTCTCAGACGGGATATGTTTTCATGTTGAATGGAGGTGTTGTAAGCTGGAAAAGCGCAAAGCAGACCATCCATGCAAACTCATCTACAGAGGCTGAGTATATAGCCGCTTCGGAGGCTGCTAAAGAGGCAGTTTGGATTAGGAAGTTTATTTCTGGGCTTGGTGTTGTTCCCACAAATAATGAACCTATGATGATGTATTGTGACAATACCGGAGCCATTACTATAGCTAATGAACCAGGAATCACTAAAGGTGCGAAACAATATCGTTCCAAAGTTCACTACCTCAGAGAAGTGATTGAACTGGGTGATGTTAGTCTAGAGAAAGTTCACACAGACGACAATTTAGCTGAACCCTTCACAAAGGTGTTAGACCTCAAAAAGCATTCCATGTTGACTCATGGAATTGGTTTGCTTCCAGCTAATAGTCTCATGTAATCTGTGTCATCCTTGTATTTGGATAATATGAATTGTAAGACAATTTATTATTTTTCTGATGAATAAAGATATTTGATGTTTGTTATCTTCATATAATTATTGTTGCCCTATGTTTGTATGTTTAAATCCGTGAATAATTAATTATTCTAAACATGTCCACTGTCGGTTAAACAATATGGGAATATTGTATACATTAAGGCAAATATGATTGTTGGTAATATACTGGTATATATGGTGGACGGTTTCCAACCAACTCATATGTTATTCATTGATATGAATATTAGACACCTCGAACTTTCGAATGGTTACTTTTGGATCCATTGTCATGAGTAAATTCGAATACATAAATGGCGAGGATTATGTCATCCTTAGACTTGAGATGCAAACAAGTTGTGCATGTGTGAATATCGCTTCTTGATTTTATGTCCAACGCTAGTTCGCTAGAACTAGCTATAACGACTCTAATTGGAAGTGTTGTGAAGCAGCATCCACAGACACTTGCAGTCAATATAGAATTCGTTCCTCCACTCTGATATAGTGCAGTGAAGTACCCTAGATCCCCTTCAGAAATAATTAGGTAATTATATGTCCGTACCCAAAATGTAATCAAGATGATGCTTGTTTCAAATTGGACTATCTAAATTAATTTTTAAACGAGGAATTAAAGTTAAACTATATGGAATGAGTTAGAAATATGCATGGTTTAACTGGTACATTGAAACGAAGGGATGATTATCAGCAAGCTCAAATAATCGTACACCATTACTAACTTTGAAGATCTTATTCTTGAAACTATCTAACTCAACATTTTCCGGTTATAATGAAGTGTTGCTAGATGCTTCATTATGGACGTTGTATGTCTAAACTCTCACAAGTGGGAGCTGTTGAGATATGCGATCGTTTAGTCATCGGTAAATGCATGAGCCTATCGGGGGCACACACTCAATACGGAGAACACACGTTTATTTACGCTTTATTATTTATAATTAAACGTTTAATAAAAACTTCATGTTTTATTTAATTAACGGTGGTTAAATTAATTAACGGGTTTTAATTAATTTAATGTGAGTGTGTTATTTAAATTTGGAAACAAAATCGACTTCTAGAAACCCCTAGGCCTAATCGACCGATTATTATCAATGGGGTGTTCTAGAAGATTTTTTTGTTATTTGTTTGGTAAGTGAATATCTCCTAATATTTGATTTGGTAGATAATTATTTAATTTAGGTGTTGGGTTGGGCCTTAATGATTTTGAGGAGGTGCAAGGGATTAATATAAATATAATCCCATACCCCTCACAAACTTTTGTCTCTCCCTCTTTGGTTCTTGCGTCCGATCGACTCAACCCCCACACCCAAACCGAACAAAATTTTCCTTTAACCTGAAATCACTTAAAGGTTTAACCTTTATAAGATCGATCCTTCTTGGTTGTTTTCTTATAAAGATTTAAGCTCTTTAACTAAACCCTAGATCTCATAATCTAGGTTTTACTTCTCCCCTTGTGGTCCGATTTATTGTAAACCCTAATTAGGGCTCCCGGTGATTTTCCAAGAGTCTTGTAACGTCTACAAAACCGGATCCTTACGCAATCCCATTAGGGTTTTGGATCTTAGGGTTTTAAGTTGCAAGATTTATTGAAGTGAAGTTACCACTAGCATCGTGGTGTGTTCGTTTGACACGACGTGTGAGCAATCGTTATAGGACGGTTACTTTACCGTTATAGCTTCAAGATCAAGAAGATCATTAATTGATTTATTCAATTAATTAAAAGGTTGGTTTTATTATTGTTTTTATTATGTGTTAATCATGTTTGTTATACTAGATCCATTCCGCTACGTACTCGTAGTTAATGGTTTAACTAGTTCTAAATCCCAAGACAGGTTTCACTTGAACATACATTTACTTATATTTCAGTATGATGTTTGTGTTAATTAAAGAAAGTGACTATTTGACTCAGATTTGTACCTACTAAAGCTTTTTTATTGTAAAAGTTTTATTTGACTACATAAATGTTACTGTAAGTTCTAGACTCGCTAAGCTGTTCGTGAGCTACTCGATAAAAACTCGAAACAAGTCAAGCTTAAACGAGAACAGGCATTGTTTATGAACAAGCTCGAGCCTAGTGTATTTAACCAGTTATGTACATAACCAGTTGCAATCGACCAAAATAGTTCATATTAGTCAAAACATCTTAGATCGATAATCCTACAAGATTGTACATTTGAATATATTCATTCAATGTGTTTTTATATCACAACCTAAATTGACTTATCTTCATATAACTGGATCAGGATTGCAACCTTTGTGAACACTTCAGATAAGTAGATCCATGACAGCCAACAGGCGAATAAGTGCTTTCACAAACTAACAAAAATTCATTTACACTAAATCAAAGTGGCGCTATACCAATATACAATTGGCATAGAACAGCAAGCAATAATTAGACTGCTTATCAACCAAACACCGTAACTACTTACAATATAATCTCAGTTTCTGAAATTTCCGATTTGCTGCTGGTCTAAACAATTGAACATGCACAAATCATGAATCACAAAGTTAATCGGCAAAAGTCCGAAGAAAATAAATTAAAATAAGACAATATCTCGTTTGCTAATGGAACCTCAAGCTTATGCAGAACCTCTTTAATTAACCACCTTTTGGAAGTTTACGTGGTTCAAATAATAGTTTTTGAATCCGTTTAATGTTGTTTTTGAAAGAATTGCAATGTTGTCTTCATTTGAACTTTCATCAAGTCATTAGTTCCGGAAGTCGTAATCATCATTAAGGTTTGCTTCCCTCATCAGTGACCTGACTTTTTGCAAGTTTGCAACGTTCCTACCGGCTCCACCCCCTGTGGCGGTTGCTGCACCGACTGCATTGGCTACAGTTAATGTATGTACCAATGGCATATCGTGTATGTAACCATATGCAATTGCAGCCACAAAGCTGTCTCCGCATCCAACAGTATCCATTACCTTTACCTGTAATAGAAATTTCCATGTAACGCTGTCATATACTACCAATAATCAATGACATGTTTGATAGAACTGCTGATAAAACTGGTTACGCTAATGTTTTACATGTTGATGTTGTGGCTTGTAGGGTCTGATTATGTTTTCAACGTAATTCTGTGATATACCCAAAACCATCTAATATGCTGACTACATCCCTTTATTATACTTCCTTTCTCAAATAAATCAGACAACGTACAGAGATAAAAACATCTTACAATGCCTAAAATCTTGTCACTTGTGTCCAATTTACAATTCATAAAATGCACTTTATTGTAAGCAGGTGCCACTTAAAATGCATGTAGCAAAATACAACTTGCGTAACTGCTCACCAAAAAAATTTCAAGGACTAATAAAACAGATTAATTTATACGATCCTATTCAAAATCTCCTTATTGGACATGAAACATGGTTCATAGTAATATACAAATACAAATTTTTGAATATAAAGAGTAATCCTAGTTTTTATTATAATTAAGCTATGTAGCAAAACCAAACCAAAGATGATCGGTTTGGCATACGCAACAAGTTCTAAGATTCCAACCAAAACCAAGTTTGACTGACAGTTCCAGCAAAACGGAATTGTGTGGAACCATTTAGTGTCTTCTTTCCATAACTAAGCCAACTGTCTTATTTGAACATCACCAGCATGTATCTTACTGATATCATCTGTAAATACGGCGGACATCAATCCAACTTCATTGTATTAGAGCTACTTAGAGGGGAAAAAAGTGAGCATAGTGAGAAATCTCAGTATCCCACATCGTTTGAGAGAGTGAAGTTGAAGGTATGGAAAGCTGTCTAAAAAACGAAAGAAGTATCAGGGTTAATCACTTACCTGGATGGGCTCAATGTGTGATCAAGAAGGCCCATGGCCTAGGCTGGTGACTTCCATTGCACTTTGGAGGGGTGCCACCCTAAGATCGACCCAAGTGGTCGAGTCTACATCGTAATTTGTTGCTGTTAGGTCCTGTGTTCGCGCGGCCCCTGCAAGTCTTTAGTTTAAGTCTTCTATTTGGTATACATCAGATTAATGATCTAAACGATATCATATTTATAAAAATTTGTCTTTTATTGACGTTTTCGGTCTTTTCTTCCAACATGGCCATTTATGCCTAGTTTTCTTGCTTTACAAGGCTGTTTGGATATTGATATGTATGAGTTATGACGGGTCACTTCAAGTATGGTGCTGAACTTGCAAGGAGGTCCTAACCATTTTCAATCATTTCTCTTGCGATCCAAAATGTGTAACTAATAAGGTTTGAACCATAGATATTGTGAAGATTTACCACTGTGGCACTTGACTATATTTAGTGGTTGTTAAAAACAAAATGAATGAGTATTAAGCTGTCATAAGTTTTGTTGTATAAGTTATATTTAACAACCGAAACGTTGGGTTGAACGGCTATGCTGCATGTGAGCTGTTATATAAAAGCTCAAAACAAGCCCAGTTTGCACGAGACGGGGCATTGTTTATGGCTTATTTAATAAATGTGCAGGAGCCTAGTGTGTTTAACAAGCTAAGTTCGAGTAGAGCTTTATTTCAACTCAGTTTAAATCTATCGTAAACTAACCGAGCCCAAGATTGTAAAGTATGTTATGCATCGAGATTAACCTAAAAGCGTAAGACTTGAAACAACTTCGAGCTTTGATAAGCTAGGGCTTGGCTCGACTCATCTGAAACCCGATAGCTGAAATTTGCATTATCTGTTAGGTATAATGAACAGACTACTATTTGTGGTATCTAAAAGGCTAAAACCATAATAAACTCTTTCTCACGCTTTACCACTATTTTCAAAGCGAAACTCAACTTTTATCGACGCTACCGTCAAATTTATTACACCTTGTAACATAGGGCACATTTTAGTGAAGACATAAGAAAGATGACCCAGCTACATATATATTCAAATCATATCTGGTAATTAAATGTAAAATGTTACTGTAACTTTATAAAGTTTCCAACGTGGTTTTCAATCTACTTTGTGAGACAAGATAATTTGTTAATTTGTTTCACGATCATAACCCACATCGATTGGAACCAAAAGTAATGAACAATATATATAAGTTGAAGTGTCATTTATTTGACAAGAGGTTACGGAACTCAATTCAAGAATGAATGTTGTATTGTCTTCTGTTAACTCTTTTTTCTTGTCTCCATGTTACGGAAATTTTACTAGTAATATTTAAACAGTTATTTTACATGTTTACACCTTTTTAAAACATGTTTTTTCTTTTGTTTTTTTATATGTTTTTAATGATGTTTTAAAGTCTATGAATGAGCGAAATGACCAACTAACATGGTTAATGTATTGTTTAAGATTGTGAGAACAGTTTATTCGTTTGTGGCCTAGAGACTAAAGACGTTAGAGCTTTTAGGTTCAGTTCGTGTCAGCCTAGAGACGGAGCCAAAAAATTTAGTTACGGGGCCGCCTGCCGATAGAATAAAGGGGCTAAATGTAAGATACTACTAGAAAAATGGCTTGTAATATAAATAACTAATATAATGAAATGTGTTTATTAGGGGTGGCCGTGGCTTTCCGACTCTTAATGTAGCCAAGCCAATCTCAATGTTTGAGTATGTGTGGCGGAGGTTCAACCCCTTGGATTATTTGGCCGAAAGGTCGGAAACCATGGTTACCCAAAATAAATAAATACTACTATCTACGTCCCACAATACGTGTCCAGTTTTAAGAAGTCAAATGTGGACACTAGTTAATAAATCATGAAAGAATACTACTACCTCCGTCCCAAAAAAAGTGTCCACTTTTTGCAGGAAGTTGGTGCAACCTCCATATGTAGGTAAGATTGATTGGAAGAATTGGTTGATTTTCTGGCCGGATGAAAGAGTTGTCCCGTTGAATCATCCTGATTCTAATTATAAGCTTGCTTATGATGGATTTCTTAGTAAGGTAACTTTTTTTGTTTTACATTAGTGATTGTGGTTTGATGCATATATGAAGTTTAAGATTGCTAGATTTTGATTAGGATTCAACTCGATTCGAATTCAGAGTTATTTAAGGGGCTGTTTCGGTAAACTGGTAAAGTTAAGCTATACGAGAATGTTAAATCTTTCTTACCTCAATAGCTTCATAGAGATTGTATCTGTTTAGCAAAACTAGTTGTTGGAAGCTGAAGTCTTGTTTTTCAAAGTAGCTTATGATTTCGAGCTAATAGCAAAAGTTTTTTTAGTATTTTAAGAGAAGTAACCTTAAGCTTCTGTAAGTTTATGCCTCTAATACACCCCAGTGACTTTCAAAATAAGATGAAAAGGATAGCACACTGTCTTCATCCAAACACTCAAGTTGACTTGTTGGGGTTTGGAAACGTAATAAGCTGATAAGTTGCTTCAGTAAGCTTATCCAAACACCGCTTCAGTAGGGGTGACAAAAAACACAAAAAACAGAACCTAAACAGTTTTGAAAGACGGGTGGTCCAGTATTTGAAATATGGATCATGACTTAATAAGGTGTGTAAGCAGTTTTGATTGTATTTGGTGTTGTTTATACGAATTGTTTATCTGATAATCTTACGTGATAAGCAATTTTGAATATTAGGCCAAACTTCTATCTGATTATTTCAAAAAGCGTAAGCGGTTCTATTAAGCAATATCCCAAACACCCCATCTAATAATAAGCTGTCACTTTTATGTTTTTCTTCTTGCGGTAGATCCTTAAGTCATTGGCATATCCCATTATTCTAAAATGATGTAGGTACCAATACCAAAGGCTAACATCTATCCGATCAAGGAAAATTTATCTCCCGAAAAAGCAGATGAGGAGTATGAGCAGCGTCTTAAACAATTAGTAGCAAACAAAAAACTGAAAACCTCAGCAGTTACAGGGATGGCCAAATTCGATTTAATGTTACTAGGAATGGGTCCAGACGGGCACGTTGCATCTCTCTTCTGCTGACATTTTGAACGCTTTGAGAAGAAGAAATGGGTGACTTTCATCACAGATTCACCCAAACCACCACCTCCTAGGATTACCTTCACATTCCCTCTGATCAATTATGCGTCTGAGATTGCAATGGTCGTGACAGGAGAAGATGCAGCCGATGCGGTCAAGGTGACATTGGGTGAACATGCTGATTGGGGTTACCCTTTGCATGTGCAAAAGGTGAAACCGGAAGGAGGGTATACATGGTTCTTGGATAGACCAGCTACTTCATTGCTCAAGTAAAACAACTAGGCATATGAATATGCTATATTTTTACGTTAATAAGGCATGATTTTTATCATGTTACAGCCTTTGTTGTTCTTTTTACTTTAGTTTATATAACATTATTAGATCATGACTTCTACGCTTTTCTTGGTTTAATAAAGCTGCTTATGTTTCGAGATTAGATTTGAAACTAACTATGAAATGATAGTTTAGCCTATCACTGCAAATGGGTTTGTGTTTGTATAGCTGTTAATAAATAGCATTGTTATACGGGTCAAACGGACGGTTGGGTTGGGTTAACCAGGCAAAAAAAAGAAAGAAAACAAAGTCAGCATACTGAGAAATCCCAGTATCCCACATCGGCTAAGAGCGTGAAGTTGAAGGCATGGAAAGCCGTATAAAAGGGGAAAGAAGCAACATGAATACTCACTTACCTGGATGGGGTCGATGGGTGATCAAGAACGCCCATGGCCTAGGTTGGTGACCTCCATTGCACTTTGGAGGGGTGCCACCCTAAGATCGGCCCAAGTGGTCGAGTCTACATTGTAATCTGTTGCTGAGGGGGCCTGCGTTCGCGCGGTCCCTGCCCAATTCTCTAGTCTTAATATTCTTTTTGGTTTAAATTTTGGCTACACAATCTACCTGATTTTACTTTAGAACCACATGGTTCCGATTGACTTATACTCCATCTGTCCCAAATTTTTTTTTGCCTTTTGCTTCCGACCATTTATGCCCAGTTTTCTTGCTTTACAAGGCTGTTTGGATGTTGATATGTATGACGTGTCACTGCAAATAAGGTTTGAACTTTGTACAAAATGAATGAGGTTCAAGCTATCATAAGTTTTGTTGTAAATGTTAGTATTTAACAACAGAGACCGCTATGCTGCTTGAGCTACTCGATAAAATCTTGAAACAAACTCAGTTTAAACGAGCCCGGGCATTGTTCATGGCTTGTTGAATAAATGAGCTCGAGCCTAGCGTATTTAACAAGCTAAGCATAAGTAGAACTTTTTTCAACTCATTTAAATATATCGTAAACTAAACAGTACCAAGCTTGTAAAATATATTACGCATCCAGATTAAGATTAGAGAGTAAGACTCAAAACAACTCTAAGCTTTGACAAGCTCGAGCTCGACTCAACTCATTTCAAACTCGATTGTTGAAAGCTTGTTGCAGTATCTGTAAGTGTTAGGTACATTGAGCAGACTATTAATGGATTTGTGGTACCATTTTAACATCTTTCTCATACTTTACCATTATTTTCACCACGACAGTCAACTTTATCGATGCTACCGTTAAAGTTATCACAGTTCGTAACATAGGGCACATTTTAGCTCATACAACAGAATAGTCCAGAGTTCAACGATAATGTTGATGGGTTTGAGCCGTTATATAGATGTGTCCAGAGTTCAACGATAATGTTGACAAGTTAGCAATCGATCAAAATAGTTAATATTCGTCAAAACATCTTAGATCGACAATCCTACAATCTTGGTCGATAGGCGAATAATATAAATGGCAAGAGGAATATCAAACATAACCACCTAAAATAAGTGCTTTCAAAAACTAGAACAAAATTCGTTCGTGCTTACACTAGATCAATAAGTGGCGCTACACCAATATAATAGGCATAGAACAGCAAGCAATAATTTGACTGCTTATCAACCAAACACTAACTACTCATAATCTCAGTTTCTAATATTTCCGATTTGCTGCTGCTCTAAACAATTGAACATACACAAATCATGAATCACAAAGTTAATCGGCAAAAGCCCGAGGAAAATAATTTCAAGACGATAATATCTCATTTGCTAATGGAACCTCAAGCTTATGCAGTACCTCTGCAACCACCTTTTGGAAGTTTACATGGTTCAAATAATCGTTTTTGGATCCGTTTAATGTTGTTTTTGAAAGAATTGTAATGTCGTCTTCGTTTGAACTTTCATCAAGTAATTTATTCCAGAAGTCGTCATCATCATTAAGGTTTGCTTCCCTCATCAGTGACATGACTTTTTGCAAGTTTGCAACATTCCTACCGGCTCCAACCCCTGTGGCGGTTGCTGCACCGACTGCATTGGCTACAGTTAATGTATGTACCAATGGCATATCGTGTATGTAACCATATGCAATTGCAGCCACAAAGCTGTCTCCGCATCCAACAGTATCCATTACCTTTACCTGTCATAGAAAATTTCCATGTAATGCTGTCATATACTACCAATAATCAATGACATGTTTGATAGAACAACCGCTGATAAAAATGCTTACGCTAATGTTTTCCATGTTGATGTTGTGGCTTGTAGG
Source organism: Glebionis coronaria (assembly GCA_025667525.1). Taxonomy (NCBI): domain Eukaryota; kingdom Viridiplantae; phylum Streptophyta; class Magnoliopsida; order Asterales; family Asteraceae; genus Glebionis; species Glebionis coronaria. The sequence goes on along the minus strand of CM046879.1, from coordinate 544,695,733 downwards.
TCTGATTATGTTTTCAACGTAATTCTGTGATATACCCAAAACCATCTAATATGCTGACTACATGCCTTTACTATACTTCCTTTCTCAAATAAATCAGACAACGTACAGAGATAAAAACATCTTACAATGCCTAAAATCTGGTCACGTGTGTCCAAATTACAATTCATAAAATGTACTTCATTGTAAGCAGGTGCCACTTAAAATGCATGTTGCAAAATACAACTTGCGTAACTGCTCACCAAATATTGGACATGAAACATGGTTCATAGTAATATACAAATACAAATTTTTGAATATAAAGAGTAATCCTAGTTTTTATTATAATTAAGCTATGTAGCAAAACCAAACCAAAGATGATCGGTTTGGCATACGCAACAAGTTCTAAGATTCCAACCAAAACCAAGTTTGACTAACAGTTCCAGCAAAACGGAATTGTGTGGAACCATTTAGTGTCTTCTTTCCATAACTAAGCCAACTGTCTTATTTGAACATCACCAGCATGTATCTTACTGATATCATCTGTAAACACGGCGGACATCAATCCAACTTCATTGTATTAGAGCTACTAAGAGGGGAAAAAAGTGAGCATAGTGTTGAACCGCTTTTTGAGGAGTGTTAGAACACTGGATCCTGCCGTGAAAGAAGCGCGCATTCGCGCTGCCAGAGAGAGTATCGAGGATTTGGAGGGGAGGCAGCAAGCGCTGCGGGAGGAGCAGCAAGAGCTCATTGTCCGGGTCATTTAATATAAGCACGGAGGAAATTAGTACTTGTCAACCTTCTGTGAACTTTTCTTCTCTTATGATTTTTGCTACTTTGTTTAGTTTAGTGATTGATATCTTAGAGAAGCTGGTAAAGTCAAGACAGGCTCTTTCGAAAGCAGTGGTGGCTAGGAATGGCTTCAGTCAGAGCGAAAGCGGTCAGGCAAGGTTATCGTCAGACAATGTAGTGCAAGCGACGGGTAGCGCTTGCCATGCTGAACCAACTTTTTCCTTTCTTGACTGGTGGTGAACTCCTTTTCCTCTTCTTCCGGACCGGACCCTTCCATGTGAGAAGCAGGAAGTCGAGTTATTGATGAATGAGAATCTAATGTCTTATTAAACCTTTAGGAGCGATCTGTTCATCCAACTCGTAATTTCGTAATCTCAGTATCCCACATCGTTTGAGAGAGTGAAGTTGAAGGTATGGAAAGCTGTCTAAAAAACGAAAGAAGTATCAGGGTTAATCACTTACCTGGATGGGATCAATGGGTGATCAAGAAGGCCCATGGCCTAGGCTGGTGACTTCCATTGCACTTTGGAAGGGTGCCACCCTAAGATCGACCCAAGTGGTCGAGTCTACATCGTAATTTGTTGCTGTTAGGTCCTGTGTTCGCGCGGCCCCTGGTAGCCTTGGCAAAAGCCACATGTTACTTGCATGTGTATCTATGGGCAGTAAGTTTGAAACTCGAACCCATCATTACAGCCTTAAGTATATCTTCGAGCAACCCTATCACCACTATTCCACAACAATGTTGGTTAAGCAAAGCTTGTCATTTACAAAACTGGCTAAGACAACGTGGTTGCTGATGCGATGGCACGTCAGCTTGAAGGAGTAGAAACAACCATCCTAGCCATTTCTGGGCCTTTATTGCAGTTGCACAAGAGGTCAACATAATTACCGAATCACAACTGCTTGCGACCAAAATAACAAAAGGTGAAGCCGTAGGCCCTTGGCAAATTCATGATGGTCTGGTTCATTTCAAATAGAGTTTTCTTGTTACCTCAGTCTCCATTATGTGAATCTATTATATTTTCGCTTCACAATACGGGTCATGAAGGTTACCAAAAAACCCTTGGCCGTGTAGCTGCAGATTTCTATTAGACAGGCTTAAAGTCATCAGTTTGGTCTTTACTTCGCACTTGTCAAGTGTGTCAACGTAAGAAGCACACGAGCTTGCTACTGATTCCAGAGAAGATTCTCATGCAAATAACGAGAGATGGCAAAATGGACTGGTAAGGTAACGGGTAATTTTTGAACGGGTCGGACTGGGTTGACCAGACACATTTTTTTGACTCATAAGAGTTTGAAAATCTGAATAGTTGGGAGGTTTTATACTCTTATGCATTAAAATGATACTTTGGCAGACTTTTTGATTGCATTCCACCTACTTGACATGTTTACTCGTTAGCTAAACTTTTTTTACATGTTTGACCTGTTAGATACAAAACACAGTAGTTGGCATTCGAGGTAACAATAGTTCTAGATATAGGTGAATGAGATTGATGCTCATGTACAGTGGTGGCAAACGGGGTGGTTTGGGTAATGGATCAACACGAGTTTGGATCAAAACTACAAACCTTTTGGATGACTAAAAGGAGCTTGGTTGGCCTACCAAGACTTGTTTGAACATATGATAGCAAAGATATCAGTGATACATTTAACCCAACTTTTCTCATTATAACGATTCAAATGTTGTAAACATCTGACTATTTGACCTGAATTGCTCCACTTTCGCATACATGTGTTGATTGTGCGACTAGTTTATTCAAAACAAGGTTGGGTAAGCAGAAGTAAAAATAAAAATGATACCCGGCCCTCGAGGGAACAGAAACTACATAAAGGAGTGGACACATAGAACAAGCCAGGTAAGCTGTCAAGAGACGGACGCAGGCACCCGCGTGAACAGGTAGGCCATGAACCTTCTTGATCATCCATTGGCTATGGTTAATGTATGAACCAATGGCATATTGTGCATGTAACCATACACAATCGCAGCCACAAAGCTGTCTCCGCGTCCAATGGTATCCATTACATTCACCTGTTACAGAAAATTTTCATGTAATTCTGCTCTGCCATATCCAACCAATAATCGATGACATGTTACAGATAAAACAAAGCAAAAACAAAGTCAGCATAGTGAGAAATCCAAGCATCCCACATCGGCTGACAGTGAAGTTGAAGGCATGGAAAACTGTATAAAATGGGAAAGAAGCAACATGAATACTCACTTACCTGGGTGGGGTCAATGGGTGATCAAGAATGCCCATGGCCTAGGTTGGTGACCTCCATTGCACTTTGGAGGGGTGCCACCCTAAGATCGGCTTAAGTGGTCGAGTCTACATCGTAATTTGTTGCTGAGGGGGCCTGCGTTCGCGCGGCCCCTGCCCAATTCTCTAGTCTTAGCATTTTTTTTGGTATTGGCTGTGCCAACACTTTAGACAACGAACACACTTAGCACGTGCGAGTCTGTTTTATACTACATGTTTAAGTCTAAAAATTGCTTTAATGGAAACATTGTTGGTATCATAGTTGGAAGATCAAAACAAGTGCTATGATAGGCCACATGACCTTACAAGTTGTGCAACAGTTATAATGAACAAGTAAATGCCGATAACTTAGTATGATAATCTGTGCAGGAAGTTAGCAGAACATACTAAAATCATTAGTTTGTTCATAAGCCAACAATCAAATATAACTGTTCAATAACCTTAAAAAAGAACTCACCTTTTTAAACGAAACAAGAAATTTTTTAAGTCAATGGGCAGTCTTCAAACTAACAGATCGAGATTACTTAGGCCACAGGAGAACATTATCAAGCTACATAATCCATTTAACAATACCTTTGACTTTAACAACAATACACCTAAAGACACATATTAAGTAGGAACAAGATTGAAATTTTCATCTCTCCTACTAAAAGAAACAAACAATGATTGCAAACATATCCGCTAGACAAGAACGAATGCACAGACAAAAAAAACAGCGTCTTGGTTAAGTTTCAGAAAATGCATTCTTCGAAAATCTCTTCAGTGTAACACACTGATTCAGGAGTAAAATCATATTGTTCATCTTTGTGAGAAAACTGGTCACTAAGATCACCTGATGCCCCATTTTCATACTTGCTTGAGACAGCGCTTTTGAATCTCTGACTTTGTTTCTGTGAAGAATCAGAGAGAGAGAGAGAGAGAGGACCTCATTTGAAGCTAGACATGCCCTTACTATAGGCTGATAACTAAGAATGATAATAGTATCCTCGCACAAAAGAAGCAGAACTGCCAGAACATAATAACTAACACAGGTTGTACTTAAGTCTTATCATATCATATGTGATAAGAAATTTATATAAAGATCAAGTTAGGATCCTTGGTTATTATTGGTCAAAGGCTCAAAGCAGTCTTACTTCGAATCATGGATGCGCTATTAACTCTTTGAGGTCAAGCCCAGGGCCTTTTGGCATGGAATGGCTGAGTAGTTGAGTAAAAAGTGTTGGATAAAATTAAACTTGACGCTTATTTATACTGAAATATGGAAAAACGCCCTATGGTAATGTATAAATCTAGTGTATAAATTAAAAATATGATTTCTTTCGTTATTTTTATTTGGTTTCAGGTAATTGATTTGTGTGCCACATGTATTCTAAATATATGAGATGCAAGGCATGATGTGTTTGATGAGATAAACATATCTGTCAGTTAGGTGGCACTAGTCAATGATGATGATCATTATGGTACATATGTACATCGAAGATACATGATTAGAGATAGCAACGTGAGACATGACACGGCGCATAAACACCCAAACTAGTCAAGGGTAAAACAGCTCATTAGTCACTCATACAGAACCACCCGACGCATAAACACCCAAACTATATCGATGAAGATAATGCGGATTCTTGACAGTTGTTAAGTTTACCGATTTGCCTCAATCGAATCATTAATACTAGTAACGTGTAGTATAAGAATCATTAAGATGTGTGTGTCAGAAGTTTTAAAGGCCTAAGCAATGGAACGCAGCAAGCATGCGGAAAGCAGAGAAAAAAAATGGTTGTCTTATTTTAGAGTAGGATTAAGATCGACGGGGTGGTGATATATGAAATAGTATAATATATACTCCCTCCGTCCCTAAATAAATGTCCACTGTTGACTTTCAAAGTCAACCGTCTTCAACTTTGACCTTAAATTATCGTGTATGTGTTATATAATACTTGATATAAATCATACTAATGGATTGAGTTTTAAATATATTTTCATTAGTATAATTTTCACCAAGTATTATATAACACAAACAAAATAATTTATGGTCAAAGTTTACAAAAAATGACTCCGAAAGTCAAACGTGGACATTTAATTAGGGACGGAGGGAGTATTGTGATAATGTGTTGATTAAGTAGTAGAGATAACAAACAGGTAACTATACAAAGAAAAATAAATACTACGTAGGCAATAGTTGTATGATGTTTTGTCCCACATCGCTGGAAAGTATAAATGCAAAGCACTTTATAAAGACCACAAGCAAGCCCGCAGTCACGACCTTTTTTTTTTTTTGAACAAAAGCAGTCACGACCTTACTTGAACAGGATCTGTTCTATAGGCTCGTACCTCTGTATTCTTGATCGTTGTCAGCTCATCTCGATGGGCCTTGGGGCATGGTCACATGGTTGTCTGACAGACAAATTTACTCTCTTTTTTTTCCACATATTATTTGGCTGACTTAAAAGATAGCTTCTCATCGTTTAGAATATGTTTGCAAAACCTTATGCAGCAGTGTGTACGATATTAGTGACAAAAATATCAAAGGGGTCATCGGTTTTGCTTCATTCCAAAGTAGTATAGATACCAAGTCTTTAGTTTAAATCTTTATTTTGGTATACAAGTTGCTAATACAATTTTTAAAACTATAGAGTTATTTTAGTCATTATTTTCTACCATTTATAGCCAAATTGGGTAGTATTTGGATAAATTACTGCTATGCCCCAATAAGGTTATGTCGCGCAATAAAGCACCTGGTGTATGTCACGTTTATTGACTTATTTTCTTTGAAAAATTGTTTCTCGCCTCTTTTTGATATCTCACAAATCGATAGTCGAAAATTGTAGTTAAAGGATACTATCAACGATGATCGGGTAAGCCTTGAAGTATCGGTTGACCATAATAAAGTCAACTTATTTGCATCATGTGAACACATGGAACGGGTTTCCCAATTTGTAAATTCAGTATTGGACCATGATGGAAAGTGGCTACAAAATGAATGTTTGGAGAAGTGTTTATTTCCTGGAACTAGCATTCTAATTCAATCAGCAAACACCAAATTACCATCTCGAGTTCATATTGAGAAATCTACCAGATTCCAGAGAGCAACTCATGAAATGAAGGATCTTAATTGATGATCGGCTCACTCCTTCCTGTTCACGACTTGTCTTAGTTATGGTAGCATTGTAATTGATGTTACAGAATCGACACCCATTTTTTCTTGTTTTATGTTTACCAATGTAATTATGGGAACATGTATGACGGGTCACTGCAAGTATGGTGCTGAACTTGCAAGGAGGTCGTAACCATTTTCAACATTTGTCTTGCCATCTCAAAATTTGTAACCACTACGGTTTGAACCTTAATTTTATTGTGAGTATTTGTAAAACCCGCTTTAAAAACCCTAATATCATTAAATGCACAAAATTACGGTTAAATTTAAACTTTTTAATTAATTAATATACGACATGAATCATGAATATTTAATACGAACGTTATGTATGTATTGTAAGTATTACGTATGTAAACATGCATGTAAATGCACGATAAGTATCCACGTATAATACTTAATATATGCAAGACATAAAACACGAACATTAAACGAATACACACGATAATAATTTAAAGCACGAAAAATAAATGAACTGGTATATGTGTGTGTGTTAGCCTGCGTCCAAACAAGAAAGAAAGAGGGGGCCCAAATGCCCAATCCAATATAAATCCTTATACAAACAAATAAGGATTTCATAAACATAAAAACACAGGATATTAACAAAACCCTAAACACTTTTTTTCTTTTCCTTCTTCTCTTTGGCCGCGGCGAACAACAAGAAACCACAAGGACGGTTCAATTTTGATCTTTGTTTTAACAACGGTATCGTGTTCGTGTTCATTCCTTTTTTGTTTGGTATCCTCTAATCTTTTCTTTCTTATTTGTTTATGTTATGATCTTTGAAAACAAATCAAGAATTAAACAAACATTGGTTGGGGGTTGGTTTTTGTCCCGATCGCAGCCAACCGAGACCACATAGGGTCTCGGTAGTGTTGTTGTTCCAGCAGCCGCAACCCCATATAGGGTCGGCGTTGGTTTTGAACCACCAGCCGCAACCAATATGGTGATGGTGGTGTTTGTTTGCTGCCACCGCAAGACAAAGAACCCCAAACAGTGGGGAACTTGGTCCGACAATGGGAACCGAGACCATGAATGGTCTCGGTGGCAAGGTTGTCGCAACAGGGGGAACCCAGCGCAAGCTGGGGTGTTTGGTTAAGTCAGCAGCATCAAACCGAGAGCCCTTGGCTCTCGGTGTGGGGTTGTGTTGGCTCGGACGAGGCAGGCCGCAGCCTTCGGGTTGTGGTACTCGGTTGTTCGATCTCGGGTTATGGGTTCGGGTATTTGAAAATTTTTACAAAACATGTAATTAAACCATTTATGAAAAATCTTTATGTTATGTTTTTATTAATTAATTTTATTAATTAGTTTATGGTTTAATTAAAATATGACTTAGCTTATGTTTTTATTTAAAAAAAATATGTTATGTTGTATGCATATTTTATTTAAATAAACTCATGTTAAAATAATTAATAATTTAAATATTCATGTACACTGATTTAATTAAATAAAACTTAGGTTGATTTAATTAATATATTTTAAGGTAAAGTTTAATAACATGAAACATGTAATATTATTAATTAATTATAACTTATGATAGACATAGAATGACATTATTAATCAATAATAATAAGTTAAGCCTAAGTGTTTATTATTTATTTAACTTTACAATATAATTATACATGACATAATATAATCTTATTAAACTATATGTTATATCATTTAATTGTTTAATAAGCATACGATTAATTATGGAAATATATTAATTATAGAAACATGTTAATTATGAAATTATACTAATTATGGCAACATGATAAATATGAAAACACAGTAAATATGGTAACATGCTAAATATGGAAACTTTCTATTTTTGGAAACTTACTAATTATGGAAACTTTCTATTTTTAGAAACTTACCATTTAAGGAAACTTACTATTTTTAGAAAGTTACTATATATGGAAACCTATTATTTTTGGAAAGTTACTATATATAGAAACCCGCTATTTTTAGAAAGTTACTCATTATGTTATAACAAGTATTGTAACACATAAAACATTAAATACATGGATCTAACCACGAGACTAAAGGAAACACATGATATAAACATGAAATAATAAGACAAGACAAGAACATGTATAATAAGTATAAACACGTCAAGTAAACTAAATAACAAGTATGTATAAGTAAAACCGACTCTTATTCATGTCTCTTCATTATGCAGCTATCGTGAAGCCGGAGTGATCTTCCGCGTTCGTTTTCGTCTTCATTTACTGGATATAAGGTACGGATATTCCGTCCTTCAGTAAGGACATCTGTAAAACCCAGTATAGTTGTAGCCTTAATTCAAGGACGAATTATTTTTTTAGAGGGGAAGAATTGTAAAACCCGTATTTAAAATCTCTGAATATTAAATACACGTAGTCTCAGCTTTAACTTTAATTAAATGTAAACAGTAAATAATACGCAGTCTCAGTTCATTAAATACTACAAATAATAATTATTCAGAAAGTAATTATTAAGTTTCAGAAATTTAGCTTTAGAAAAGATTGCGTGAGTATTACGTATGTATTAATTATAATACAGAAAGATTACTACGTCGGAAATTAAAACACGAGATTTAACGCAAATGCACGTGCTAAATAACTACACGAGTCAAAATTAAGTACACATATATATGGGCCGCAGTTTTAGTGTAAAATAACAAGAGAAAGGATTTGGGCTTTTAGGCCCGGTTCACTTACTAAGAAAACAAACGGGGGTTTCACCCCACCTCTTTTCACATAAGAGTAAAAACAAATAAAAAACTAGGGTTTATTAGTGTGTGCGGTTTCTCACGGCAGGAAAAAAAAGAAAAAAAAAAGAGGAAGAGCCGTTATTCTTTTCTTGGTTTTCTTCCTGCCGACGAACAAAACATCAGGGAACAAGAAACACGAATCAAAATCACGCAAGTCAAGGTAAAATCACGTTTATTCTTCTATCTGTTGATAAATCATGAATACAGACTATAGGGGTGTCGGGTTTGGCGAAGTCAGGCTGAACCGAGACCAACTGGTCTCGGTGTGGTGTTGTTGTTGCCAGCCGCGACCCATAACAGGGCGTCTTGGTGTTTTCCTTGCCCAGTCGTGAACAAACAATCCCAAATAGTAGACACGAGCCAACAGGGGTGTTTGTTTATACATTATCAGTGGGAAAACGCAGCAACATGTTGTTGTTTTGACTCAGCAGGGGTGTTTGGGATTAACAGGCCATAAGGGTGCGTTTGGGTTTGTAAACAGTGAACCATAACAAAAACAGTGAGATATATATAAGAAGCAGTGGGAACATTTCTAAACAGAAAATAAAAGGGTGTTAGTGCTGAAATTAGCGAGGCTAATTTCTGTCGCAGATTCATTTAATGACAGTTTTTAGATACTCAATTTTTGTCACACTTTTTAGTGACATTTTTTCTGTCACTAATTCATATGGACAGATTTTATATATATTAGTGAATTGTTTTAGTGCGACCGAGAATGGGTATCTCGGTAGGCTCGGGATATAGTTAATTTGTAAGAATGAATATTTTAAATTATACCTTTAGCACTTAATTTTTATAAATGTATAAATTATATATTTAAATGGATTAAATTAAAATAGTTTTTATAAGATTTCACTACAACAAAATAAAGCTAATGCAACATTTTATAAGCAACACTTTTATAACTGTTGCATTTTTTAGAGTATTAAATTAAATACGACACTTTAAAAGTAAGTGTTGCACTTTTAGATCTAATGCAACATTTTGCAAAAGTGTTGCTATCTCTTTTAGCATATTAAACTAAAACTAAAAAAATTTCAACTTCCATCATATCCCCTCCTAAAATGAAATTATATTTCACTTGCCCGCCCTTCCCAAAATCATTTTCCCCCTTTTGTAAGAATAATAAATAAATAATTTCCCCCAAATCAGTTTTCCTGTCTCTCACCCTAAATTGAAAATTTATTTGTTTCTAAAACAATTTCTATTCATCTCCATGATTCTCTCTCCATTCTTCAGACCCATTTCTTCGTTAATCTCTAACCATGTTTGCTCGAGTTTAGAGCCTTTATCAAGGTAAACAAAACTACTCTATTGTAATATTATGCTTGATTGTTAATCGTGTTGCCAGTAAATGTCTAATTAGGTTATATGGTAAGAAGTTCTTTTTATATGTATACATGATGTTATCAGTACCCTATATACGATTTTGATATAGACTGTTTTTGTGGATAAGATTGCTTGAATTTAAAGCCTTTATTAATCCAACAAATCAAAACTACTACAACAATAGTAAGTAGCATGATTGTCAAATTGTTATTTTTTTAAATCCTAAAGAATCCTAATTATATGGTCATTGTATGTATTGCGTGATTTCGGATATAATATCAGTTATATCATTCATATAAAAGTGAATGATGTTATATTTATTCCCGTTTAAGCAATTACAATTGGTTTAGAAGGCCTCTTTATTTTGTCTGCTTAGAATTTGTTTAGGGATTGAAGTAATATTGATGCATGGTGTTTATGACGAGCATGTATACCTTTTTACTTTCAAGATTTTGATGCCTGACCATTGTGTTTCAAGCAAGGTTCTAAAAGGTTTGCAAAGGCATCACACAAGCCTCACAAAGGCGTAAGGCTTGACCTGCACGCCACGCAATAGGTCAAGGCGTGGGCTTAAGGCTTGACGTGAGACAGAAGCGAAAGATGTGATAACGCGCGAGATAAGTTGAGTAAAATAAGTTTTTATATGGAAATGAAAATATTAAATGCAAATATAGTTTTTTTGCCTTATTCCTTATGTACAACACTTTTGTAAATTCAATATATTTAGAATATTTTATAATTATAATAATTTTTAAATATCTTCATATTTTTTGTCTCCTTAAGTCGCGCCTTAAAAACGTTGTGCCGCTACGCTTCGCTTAAAAGCTCAACGCTTGGTCATGCCGCCGCACCACGCCTCACGCTATTTATAACCTTGGTTCCAAGTATGTTAGAACCCTGAGTGCGTGAATGCAAACAAATAGATTTTTAATGCACTCTGATCATTGCAGTCTACTACTAGTGACTTAATATGGAGCATGTGGGCATGGTATAAGAAGTTGTCACAGGAATTGGAGCTTTGAAAAACTTGTAAGTTCCATCATCATGTCTATCACCAGCTTGCTTGTATGAATGCAAAACTTGTTTTGTTTTATCTCTTCGTCAACCTCGACATGGCATGTTATTGTTTGTGTACATATCTTATTACTCCTTGCTTTTAGAAGCCGCATGATGGTGCTTCTTGATGTGTATTCTTCTATCAAGACCACAACATCAGGAAACTTGGGTTTCATTTTTTTTATGCAGATTACAGATGGGATATGGGGCACATACATTTTTAAAGGAGCTTTCTGATATTGGTAAGTATGTCTTAACTCTGAAGCTCATTGATAGAGTCAATAACAACCCCTGGTGCTCCCATTTTTACTTGATTAATTCAAAAAAGGGCCTTCCATATTACTTCAGTCACTAACGTTACTCAATTGTGTCTACAATTTTAATAAGCTCGCCTTTTCTCTTAGATTTGATATCATATTCCCGTTAAATAGAAACCTTTTGTTGATATTTATGGCTTTTGGATCTCTGGGAATGGGAGGATATTTAGATAAAAGAACTTCCATGTGCACGAAGAATACAACCAAGTTATCAAAAGATGGAAAAATGCACCCTTACTACGCTGCTACGCTAGTGTAGTTTATACCCGCCCATTCATTAGTGAACCTAATCACGTTCTATATATCATGGATATGGTGCACCTTCTTTGAGAAAATTGCCAATAGTTGTAGTCACTCGAGCCTGCAAATACTTGACTTCTTGGGTATAAGTACGCATCAGTGGGTGGTATGATTTTAGGTGTATATGAACTCTTAGCCAACGATCATGTACAAATATCAATCGAGTATTTGTAGAATATTTTAAGTTATTAATCTTTTTAAAGTAATTTAAATAAATAACATTTTTTGGGCTATTGGTTTTTAACAGGTTTGGAGCAATAATGCAAGACATATAGTAGAGTGATATAAATTCCGTGGGGTTCTTTTGGTTTGATCTGTTCGACGAAGTTTCTCTATGCACGTTAGCCTCTTCAATACATTAAAGGTGTGTCTAGGCGTTATAGCACAGTGATCTAATTTGGTTGATACTCTATATAGATACTATGAATGTAATACTTTCATATAGTAGGATACAAATCGTTACATAGCATTAGAAAAGTGTATCTACAAATTCAGTAATGGTAGTACAGTTTCATATAGTAGGATACAAAGCACAGTAAGACCCTCTATAATGTAGAAAAATTCATTATAAATGTTCCTTGTTGTTTTCAGGATGGTAAGATTGATCTCAAGTTAAACACACTGGAATTTTGAGCTTAGAAGCTTTGCAGCCATGTGAAGTTCGAAAATATTGTTCATCAACATTTCTGTGTTCCTCGGATGGACATGGCGATTGGTTGTAAGCCTCGATAAGCACACAAGCAGGTACGCATTGAAACAAAGGAATAAATGCATATCTCCATAATCATATTCACCATTATGTATATTTTCTTTATTTACAAATGAAGAATCTCGATTACAATTTCTTGATTTTTTTTGTAGAGGAGGACGTTACCTATGGAAATCTATACATCGTGAATACCTGAGGTTATTAAGGAATGAAGTTACTAGTAATGAAATTACGTTAAATCCAGATGATTCAGCTGTATATCCAACCGCTTTCCAGCAACAAGTGCAGAATAATTCAAATTTGATGGCCCAATTGTTTCAGCTAAACTTAATATATAGTTCAACTTTCTGGTGCATCTATGTTGTGGAGTTCCTAACCACTGATTTGAATAACAGATTGATCTTGAGTTGGCACAAATTATTCTTGGGAACAATAAAAATAAATTGAAAGATCTTACGGGTGCGGCACTGACAGAGATCTGAACTATTTTTGACAGAGATCTGATTGTAAGGAGGAAGAAATTGTATATTACGAATAATTTAGGAACCATGTTGGCCACTTGGTTCCATGCTTTATTAAATCTATAAAACAATTTCATTTAGAAGTTTTTTTTTGTATTGTATTTGATAGTTTGTTCATGGTATGTCATTTGTCCACAGGCACTATTCTATGCAGACCCTTTTGATGTGGAAGCACAAAACAAAATTAAAATTGCAATCCGCCAGGTTTGTGATTATATATCTTCTAAAAAATGAAAATTGCAACCCGTCAGGTTTGGGATAATACTATAACTCTATAAGGTCATAAAAGATAATAATTCACCACTCCTCATCCCCATAATGATCCAAAATTCCATGTATGATTAAGGTCTACTGTTTGTATTGATAATTAGTAATGTTGTTGGCTTTGATACTTTATTAAATTTGTATTTTTTTAATCTGAAAGTTATTTTTGTGTATTGAATTTGATAGATTTGTACACGGTGTGTCGTTTGTCCACAGCATAGGCCTACTATACGCAGAACCTTTTGTTGTGCAATCAGCCAGGTTTGTGATTATATCTGTTCTAACAAATGAAGATTGCAATCTGTCAGGTTTTGGATTATACTAAGGTCATAATTTTTTTTTACCACGCCTCATCCCTATAATGACCAAAAACCTCATGTACAGTATGTTATATGGTGTGTATCCCTGTTAAAAAAAGTTATATGGTGTATCAGTCTATTTTTGTATTGATTGAGTTTTTCGAGGACATGAATGATATTGTACAAAGGAGTTTTTTTTGTAAATAAGTAGTTATCCTTTTAATTTCAAGACATGTAGAGAAACTAATTTTATATCGTTTTCTGTGTGTAGCAGGCTGTATTGCTTTCACATAGTTTACCACACAAAGAGCTGCATGAGGAGAGCCTAAAAAAGATGGGGATTCTGATTAGATAACTTTTGTATCAGATTATGCATGTTAGTTTCTTTACATCAAATAACTTGGTCAAAGTACCGTACCATATTTTCTAATTGTATTTTGTTAATTTTATTATGAAATGAAAATGTCAATTTGTATTTTAGACTTGCAGAGAAAATATTATATTCTAAACGTCCGACGTTTGTGTTAAAGTTAAATAATAGTACAAAGCATTAGAAAAAGTGTTGCACTAAAATGGTAAAACAAAAAAAGTGTTACATTTGATACATTAAAGTGTTGTATATATGTTTACTAGTTCAAAATAAGAAGTGTTGCACATTTATGTGAAAAGTGTTGTTATTAAATTTAAGAGTGTCGCCCATATGTGTATAAGTGTTGCACTTGAGTGTAAAAAATGTTGTATTTTATTATGAAAGTGTTGCATGTTGAAGTATCACAATTTCAGAACATGAGCAACACTTTTGAAAAGTGTTACATAATCAGATATAAGTGTTGCATATACCTAAGGCAACGTTGCATAACATAGCACTTGGCAAAGTGTTGCATTATGCGTAATGCAGCATTTTAAAGACATAACACAACACTTTATGGGTGTTGCTTTAACTTCAATTTGTTGTAGTGTTTAAAAAGGGTATTATTTATTTAATAATTTTATTCATTTTGTGAAACGTCCTAATTTAGGAAACTTTCTAGTATTAACAGGTTACTAAATATAGAACTATTGTAACATTAGAATATGTGTATACCGTAATTAATAATAAAACAATAATACGTTGATCAGAGATATTAGAAGATTTAGACTTATCAGTTATATATTAACAGTATTACAAGAACAAATAAATTAACAGTACAATTCAGATAAATGAAATAAACAAAGATCAGTCAACTTATGTTCACGTCCATTATTCATGTAGTATCCGAGAAGTCGGAGTAGACCTTCCATCTTTCGTTTCTATTTTATTGCTGGACACGAGGTACGGATTTTCCGTCCTTTCAGTAAGGACTTCCTTTCTATTCATGATTAGGATTCCCCGTCTTCAGCCAAATGTTTTTCCCCAGTATATGTTTAAGCTTATCAGTAATCATGTTAACAACTAAATAAATTGCCTGAGCATTATATACAAGCATGACCAGTTTATGTACTAGTTACGGAGGTACCGTAACCATGGCACTAGAGGCACCAGTGTCATGACTCACATGCAGGAGAGTAATATCCTGCATCGTCCCTTCACGTTTTGGCCATTATTATTATCATGTCATGTGGGGCGTATGGATGCATCCTAGGCTTATCAGTTTACAAGTTAGCAGGGTGAATGTGGTGTGTGCTCTACATCCTTCACATTGGAGCTGACCCTCCACCCAACACAGTATTTAGAGATCACCCTCTACAGTTATTTAGAGGTCACCCCTCTACAGCATGACGAGGTCACCCCTCCAGTTATTCATGCACCGTTGTTACAGCACATGACCTATATAAGCTCTGGCAATTAAAACACAGTAAATGCATGTTTTCAGATTTAACAGATAATAGTTCAGCTTTATTATTTTATAAATCAGACTTTACAGATTATACATAGATTTCCGCTGTGTAGGTCTACGTTTTCTAAGGATTAGGCATGTTATGGTTTATCTATTGAGATGGATGGAGAAGTGGAAGAACTAGAGAGAGAAAGGTAGAGAGAGAGAGAGAATGAAAGAAATGGTTTATTAACATGAAATCTGTGTAAACATGAATGACCAACCCCTCCTAACATGCTAGGAGGGGGTTTATATAGCCCACTCTACATGTGGGCTATATGGGCTATATTGGATCACGAGCCCAATATCATTGGAGTGACCGATCCTTTCTAAATACGTAAAAACGTATTTCCAACAATCTCCCCCAAAGGGAGGTCACTCCAAGTTACAATGTCCTAAATAGTCTATAGCTCGTGATCTATGCTAAGAATGATGTGACCGAGACTTTCCTTGGAAAAACGTATTTCCAACAATCTCCCCCAAAGGGAGGTCACACCATTTTACAAAATCTGAAACCTAGCATACTATGCTTGAGTCTTCGATCTTGTTCTTGTGAATATGATTGATGTGATCTTTGACTTTAGTCTTGAGCATGTTTCCTTACCTTGACCTTGTGCATTCATCACTTGTGATATTTGCATCCTCGTGACTTCATATTCCACATACTTATACTTTTATAAATTCTTGAAAGCTTCAGAGTTTGATACAGCGGAAGACTTGACTTTTAGACTTTCTTGAATTTGTTGAAGTATTAAGTGCATACAGTATAAGCATGTGGTGACAACTTCTTCTGGATTGTACACCGCAATGCCACCTTCTTGTTACACTGCATAAGACAGTTAGCAACAAAACATATACACGGATGAAATGGCCTTGAACATTTCATTCTAATTCGGTAGCATTTTACCTCTGGTCGGTGAAGACCGTTGGACGATATAAAATATCGTACTTGTGACAGGTAGTTTCAATTAAGAACCTCCTTGACAAGATTTCGCGGGTACACCCGTTCTCTTTATTCGACCGTCCAAAGCTAACTACAAACATAAAGAGTGTATCATTTGGATAATAATACACGCATGATTTGAAGCCGTCAATTCATGTTCCTGGAACAAGTGAAATTCAATTAAGAACCGCACCATCGTTGCTTTCCAGTTGTCACGAGCTTGATTCGTATAGAATCTTGCAACTTACCTACCAAGTGCTGTTTGAGGTTAACACTAGAAGGATTTCCATTCGTCACTGTAAATACTTAATAGTATTACTCTGAATGTTCAGGCAAGATCACTAAGATATTGTGTAGAGGCCTAGAACGTGTTTAAGTTCAATAAAGAGTTAAACAACTGTTGCTTTCCAGTTATCACAAGTTTGATTCATAAAGAATCGTACAAGTCACCTACCATGAGCTTTTTGATATTCGCTCAAGAAGGATTTCCATCTTCATTGTAAATACTTTCGTATTACTCGGATGTTCAGGCAAGATCATGAAGGTTTTGCGTAGGACTCTTAAGATCTTTCTTACTTTTCACAGTGTGTGAAGAAGCAAGGAATTATGAAAGAGTGTCCTAATGAGATATTTGATGATCTCAAATGGCTCTAGACTCGATCGTGCATTTTGGATTTTTAGTGATTGGAGGCTGGAGAGGAGTGCCACCATTTCAATACCAACTTATTTGGAGTGAATACATCAATAGATAATGCGTTGTCTCCATGTGATTAAAACAAATATCTTTTAAGAGATATCTGAGTTAGCTGGGATGGGTTGTGCATTGCATCACTGGGTCCATGATGTATGTCTTCAATATCAAGCATCATTTAAAATGATCTCAATAGCATATGTATTGACCCGGTTTCTGCCTAAGGTTGTAAGGAGGGCTTCTTTCTTTACACCCTTTATCTTTACAATTCTTTTTCATTCTTCAACCCCTTCAATGATTACCAATACGTCATCACTAGCACCTTGTTGTGATTGTTCCAGTGCTAACTTAAGTACTTGGTCAGCATTCAGCTACGTTCACAATCTTTCTCCATCTTTCCTAAAGACTACTATTTCTAGCTATGAAATGTCCTTGGGAAGATTCCTCCGGTTATAGAGGAATCATTGGACTTTAACCTATCCTACCATCCTTATGTCACCACAATCTTCACCGTCGTGAATAGAGATGTTTTGGGTAAGTGTAAGTCACCATGAAATCCATTTTGAAGTGCAAATCCATTTTTCTCCCCCTTAACATATGCCACGATATCCGAAAACATTTCGCACATGTCGGGATGAGTTATCACGTTAAGTCAAACCATTTGTGATTAATCATTTCCCATATTAAATCACATTTTCTCCCCCATATTAAAAATATTAACCCAATCGATGTTTTTAATATCAATTGATTTAATATCATTTTAAGAAAATTTGGGAAGAAAAATGCAAAGCCAATTATCTTCATGAATTACACAAGCTCCCCCTCAAATTAATGAGGGTGTACTTGAGACGTGAGTGAAGTACCTTTTAAACACAAGTGTAAGGTACTTATCACATGCAAAGATCATATATGATAATTTATTCACAAGATTAGCGATTTATGAGGTTGGACCTGAATGATGGAGAACATCATATGAAAGAAGCACGTGGTTCTTGTTCATGAATGTTGGTCGCCTCATCACGTCTGAAGTTATCTCTTGACTCCATGTGTATGATTGATATCGTTGTCTTGACACCAATATGTGAACTTGGCACTCTTGGCATCAAGGATTCTGAATGCTTGGACAATTGCTCCCCCTCAATTGTTGACCCGTGTTCTATTGAAAGAGTTGTAGTCGCCTTTTGAGTAGTCGCATCGTCGAGTATGTAGATATCAATTGTAAATTGCTACGGTTGGTGGAGATGATAACTTCATAAAAACAAGATTTCTCTTGTTTTAACAAATAAATGCACTGACACGTACATATATTCGTGTTAGATTGTGTTATTACGTAAACACAATCCCTTACATGGTTATAAAATAAACCATGCCCAAGAAAATTAATTCTCGTTGTTGAGTCAAAGCTTTCCGGTGAAATGCTTGACTTGAGTATGAAAAGCGGGTTACTATCTGAAATAATAGAAAACCATTTTGAGCATGTTTTAAAACATTTGAACTTCTGATCGAACTTTATTTACAACCCCGTGTCATTATTGAATGACATTTCTAGTATCGTAAATATTATCGATTCCAGAAGACATGCTCTTTTTATCAAAACATTTTTTGAACACACAATTTTGAAAGATTTAGAAAAACCTTTTGAGAAATTCTCGAAAAATTGTGTTCATTGTTTTGAAAACCAATTACTTGAGCTTAAGATGTTGAATATCTTACAAAACGAGCTCAAGTATGAGAATTTGTAAACTTCCCGTTGTTAAGGATAAGTTTATCATCGGCGATAAACCTTCCTTTTAACTGAAGAACGAGTCCTAAGTTGACATTTACTTAGAAATCATTTTCATGAGCTTGAAAAACTTTGAATGTTTTAACGTAAAGCTCATGACCGAGAAAGGTGAATTTCTTGTTATGAGGAAAAGTTCTCTTATTTAAAAGATTCACTTTCCTTTCTGAGCTTAAAACTTAGAATGTTTTGATACAAGCTCATGACCGAGAAAATTTAATTTCCCGCTATGAGGATAAGCTATCATTAAAGATAAGCTTTCCTAAAATTAAGGTCCAAGTTACAGTTTGATATTTAACTGTAAGTCTTTGTGCATGAGCTTAAAAATTTCGAATGTTTTTCTTATTAGCTCATGTATAACACCCCCAACATGCTATGCGCAGCAGAACTACAACATTTGGGTGCTACGTAGTTATCATCACACATAAGCTATATTAAACGATTCAAAGAGACGTAAAAGTTTAAACATAAATTTAACATTATTAAAAACATACAAGTCTACAGTTTTCCAAATCCCAAGATAATAAAAAACAGAGTTTGCGTTTTGGTCCCCATTGAATCTCAACACAAAAGTACATTTTCGTTCACATGACATAATATAAAATATTTATGTGCTAAAAGGGAAGAAAAACAAAGTAGACCGCCAAGCCACAACAACTTCCATCCTCGCATGCTCCGCTGCTATCAATCTTGGTTACCTGAAACACATGCTTAAAACCGTCAACACAAAGGTTGAGCGAATTCTATAGGTTTATCAAATCATAAGTTGAACATAAGTATTTAAAACCAATCATGACCATTCAATAGCATTGTCGTACTCACAATCTATTATTCAAGGATATTATCTTTAGCATTAGCTAATAATTGTGTTTAAGCTCGTGACACTAATCCGTTAACTCAATCACCCGCGTACATTTACCGGCATGATTAAGATGAAACCAGTGCCCCTTCTAAAGGCATCAGTTGCAATTATACCTTATTTCTTATCACAAGTTATCCGTCCGCAGAGGGTACTCAACGTACTAGCTCTCGTCTCGGATAGGGTCGTCAACCCCATAGTATTATCAATTGTATAAGCGGCTATCTCCAACCCACACAAGGGCAAGACAATAGTTAATAGTTCATGAATTTAGGGACTTTTGCAACTAGGTACTCAACACAATTCAAGGAAACATTCGGGTCCAACAATCATTCATGACTTATGTTCATTTTCATTTAAATTAGCATGTATCCCCCTCGCGGGTAAAAACATTTGAAATAAGTAAAGAGCGAGGCTATAGACTCACCTTGCGTAGTAGTGGTTATAGCGAAGACGTAACGAGAAATGTCACCGACGACGTGGATGCCCGGGAAAATTTAACACTTGACCTAAAAATCAAGGTACGAAAACCAAATCAATACTCCGCGTACATTATAGTACTAAACACACGCATATGCAACCACAATCAATGCTTATGAAAACTCACGCCAAAATCAAACAAGTAGATGTTACTAGACCTATACCATTTACCTACGTAATTAAAGTTGATTCCCATTTTATAGATTTGCCGGTACTTACCAAAAGTACGGGCTGTTTGCTATGACTTAAGCACCTATATAAATTTCAAGAAAATTCACAAAAATGCCTCATGATCTGTATAAAACCCATATTTAATCCCATGAAAAGTTTTCACTTTTATGACCCGTTACACATCACATTACTAAACATAAGTTTTTAGGACTGATTTTGCACTTCTAACATGTAAGACTTGTTTGACCCATTTAAAATACACCATTGACCAATACAACACCTAAGTCCAAAAATAGACTCACAAGTGCAGGTTTGAGACCAAAAATCAACTTTCAATCATTTACCAAGCTCTATCTATGGTCCCCGGGATTTGACCCAAAACCAAACACAAATTCGGATTGTGTTGATTCTCATCTCTCGGTACACGAACTTTCAAAATATCATAACTTTTGACTCGTTTGGAGTTGTAAGCTCTACCTTATACCAAAACGAAGCTAAGACAAAGCTCTACAACTCTATCCTATGTTTATGACCTGCTTACCAAGTTAAACCCACGAAAAACATGCTTGAACAATCTGGTCTAAAATCACCCTTCCAAAATCACCCTAACACTTGATTCCAATCCAATCTAACATCACCTAGACCAATTTTAACCACTTATGATCATTCTCAAACACCCCAAACAGCCTATAACACTAAGAACATCAAAACCTCATCAAAACCCAAATCCTAAATCATACATGCAATTAGTTTATCCTATTTAAAAACATCAAAAACAACATTATGAACACAAACCCACAACACATTACATCAAACACCATGAACCCACCAAACACCCCCACATTTCGTGGGTTTTGGGGGCTGTAGAACACCAACAGCATAAAACCCATATTGTTTTATTGATGATTTAACATTATAAACACATGAATTAAACTTGTATACCATTTAATTAGATCAAAATCTGTTTTTGAAAAATCATAATTTTTGGAAAAAAAATCAAGTTGTTGCATGTTTGATTTTAATGGATTAGAAGACTTACAATGATGAAATAGGAGGTGGTCTTTGATTAGATTTTAGCAAAACCCAAAAAAATGGTGGTGGTGGTGGTTGTGTGGTGTTAGGCCGGCGGCCCCATAGAGAAAAAGAGAGATGATGTTTTTTTTTTGTAAAATGAAGGTATGTGTTTCCTTGTTTCCCCTTTTTGTAAAAATGGAGGGACCTAGGGGGAAATTTTTGCTATCTTTTGGCCCTAATAGTCAATCATTATATAAAGAGCGGGTTTTGACTAGTAGTCGACTTTTAGAAATTTACAAGAGTCGGGTTTCGTCCCGGCTACCTCAAAATGCTTTTTTTTAAATGGTTCAAACGCAAACAAAACGAATATACACATGGTTCCGACTCGACTTAACACGTAATTAAAATAAAATCTCAAAAAACTCAAATATCGATCAATCGATAATAAAAGATAAATTTTGGGCATCCGTCGGTATCGTAGTCGTCATCGGTTCTTCTTAAGC
This sequence comes from Glebionis coronaria, assembly GCA_025667525.1. Taxonomy (NCBI): domain Eukaryota; kingdom Viridiplantae; phylum Streptophyta; class Magnoliopsida; order Asterales; family Asteraceae; genus Glebionis; species Glebionis coronaria. The sequence continues at coordinate 544,673,730 of CM046879.1, read as the reverse complement.
AGTCAAATGTTAAAATAATGACCTCCTTTATTGGTTTCAACTTAAACCGTCAAATAAAGCCACGATAAAGTTTCTTAAAATTTTCAAAAATATACGTAAATTAGGGTAAAATAAGTGACGTTGGGTTCCGGGGATCACATCCTCCCCTCATTAAGGGAGCGACGTCCCGGTGCTCTCCGGTTCTTATACTCGCATTTCGTACTACTAGAAAGATGAGGGTACTTCTTCCTAAAGGGGTCTTCATGTTCTGATGTGGACTTCGGTTCACGTCTTGGATTCCATCACACCTTCCCAATGAGTATTATACCTTGCTTCAATCTCTTAACATCTCGATCCATGATCTTCACTTCAAATTCCCAAATTCTTCCTACGGTTATCAACACGTCTCTTCTCACAGCTTCTCGCTGTTAACAAATGTCCCTCAATCTACACAATCCTTTCCGTATCCTCTCGAATCATTTCAAGTCCATTCTACTGACTTTTTCCTACTTCATCCCATGCAACTGGCGATCTATATTTCATCATCATAATTCCTCAAAGGTTGCAGCTTCAATGCTACCATGGTAAATGTCGTTGTACAAAGATACCACCACGGCAAGTGTCGGTCTCAACAGCTATCAAAATCAATCACACACGCTCGGAACACGTCTTCCAACGTTTGAATCGTCCTTTCACTTAGGTTCATCGTCTCATAAAAATAATTAATCATAAAGAAAATCACATGGATCGCACCTAACCTCATCGCAAACGTTCAGAATATACAAAACGAAGTAATCAATACTAGTCGTACAAAATCACCTTATTGCAATATTATGTACATACAAACCTATTCCGTCAAAAACGAATTCATCGATACGAAGTCATCCGACGTATACATAACTCTCTCGAAAACATCACAATCCAATCAAACACAAAAACCATAATAAAACACATACAACCACATTACGACATGTTTGCAACATAGCCAAACCATCCCAAGCAATCAGTTCAATCGAGTTAACTCATGCTTGCTAATCAGCCAAGCCAAGATAAAATAAGGATATTGACATAATTCTCTGATGAGTCCAGTCAAAAGAAAATTGCAAGTTAAAGGAGGTTCACGAGCTTGCTAGCTATGGATGCATATCCAAAAAGAAAGAAAAATACATACATATGTCATCGCAGGGTGCTCACACACAGATCCATACCCAATATATATATATATATATATATATATATATATATATATATATATATATATATATATATATATATATATATATATATATATATATATATATATATATATATATATATATATAATACAAGAACACCATCTTACTTCCGTCCCAAACGTGGTCAAAATCTCTATAAGCATCATCGTTCACAGTTAAAAAAATATATATTACATGGCAGGTGTTCTCCATGATCGGACTTCATTGGACAATGTCGTCTCAAGTTCTCACAACTTACGATCACTCGACTAGATCACTTACCACATAAATATAACAGTAAATTTTCTAATAAGCTAAAGTTTTAAGGCATAAATCTTACCTTGAATGAAGAAGCACATGATATGCTGGATCTAGTAATTAGAACAGAGCCCTTTGATTAATGAGCACCCATTTTGTGCGAACTCCTTTGCTAAGCAACTCCTTTCCAGCCGCTATAGGAATCTGCATGCCAGTCATTGTTTCAGCCTGGTCGGATAATAATGTATCACACCAAATATGCAAAATCAAATTGTTCAGGAACTGAACAAAATTCAATTCATCTAAAAAAGTTATGGCACATTATGCAAAAGAACGATTTCAGTAGTCTATAAGCAATTCATTACATCTTGTCTATAAGTAAATCAAACCATAACATACTCCACTTATTCCCAAAACCCATCTGCGCCATAATGCTTTTAAGAAAATCCTAGTTGACGCTATCAAAGGCCTTTTCAAAGTCTACCTTAAAGAGGAGTTTTTGCTTTTCTAGCTTAGCCCTGTTAATAAGCTCATTAGCGATCAAGCAACCATCCAAAATTTGCCTTCTAGCAAGGAAAGCAGTCTGGTTCGGCCCTGTAATAGTCGAGATAACCTTTGCTAGTCTTAAAGCTAAAATCTTCGAGATAATCTTGTAGACACAGCTACTCTAGCTAATAGGCCTAAAATCAGAAAAGCCAAGTGGGTCATTCTTTTTTGTAATAAGGACAATGAAGGATGGATTGCATCCTTTTGCCAATCTTCCAGTAGCATCAAAATAACTTATACACTCGAAGAAATCCCACTTCAAGGTATCCCAATGGGCTTTAATGAAGTTGAAGTTAAACCCATCGGGTCCGGCGGATTTTGTACCAGCACAACTCCAAATAGCATCTTTGACCTCTTCCAAAGAAATATGAGATTCGAGGTAGCAAGAGTCAACATTAGAGAGCTTTCGAAATAGGGAACTCACAAAATTAGGCCTTGGTTCGGATCTCTCTTTAAATCTAAGGGCGAAGTGCTCCATAGCACCTTGTTTAATAGTGTTAGGAGACTCGCACCACACACCATCCACGCGGATTCCTTTTATCGACCCTTTTGCAAACCTATTATTAATAGTTGAGTGAAAGAAACGGGAGTTTTCGTCCCCTTCGATAGCCCAACGAATCCTACTCTTCTGCCTTAAAGCCTCACGATCAGCTTGCTCCAAAGAATACAATTCAACAGCCACTCCTCTCTTTGGTCCACATCACGAGTGCAAAGCTCACCCCTTTCCGCCTTTGCATCCCAGTTTTTAAGATTTTCGTGGATATGCTGTTTATTCGCTCTTTGCTTCTCATTCATTTCCAATTTTACTACTCTAAAATTTAAAATATGATAAAATATAAAGTAATTATAATATTTTGTGGGTCAACTTAACTTAACCCATTTTGGCATGTGCTAAAGTTTACCCGTTTTGACCCTTTGGCCGTTTACCCGATCACACAACATGTTGTCCATCGCAACCCATACATACAATACAACCCAACCATGAAGTAGAAAAGCTAACTGTAACAAGAAAATAAGCAAACCTGCTCTGAAGTTAGAAGATGAACATCACTAAACCTCAACAACTTGGCAAGCGCGTCTTGTTCCTCACTTGTTCCATCAGCAAAATAGATCTCCCCTTTGGTCCTGGGTAAAAAAAGATCGACGTTGCAACTAAACAGCATACAGGTATAATCACTTACCTCGATGGGGTCAATGGGTGATCAAGAACGCCCATGGCCTAGGTTGGTGACCTCCATTGCACTTTGGAGGGGTGCCACCCTAAGATCGACCCAAGTGGTCGAGTCTACATCGTAATTTGTTGCTGAGGGAGCCTGCGTTCGCGCGGCCCCTGCCAAGTCTTTTAGTTCAAATCTTCTTACATCAGATTATTGATATAATCTTTATAAAATTTTGGCCACACAACTTCACAATCTACCTGCTGTTACAAAATCTTGGAACTACATGGTTCAGATTGTGTTGTCTCACGTCTTTATTCTACGGTTTCATGGTCTCTGGTCATGGAGGTACCTATTTGTGAGTATCTTCTTTCTTTCTATTTGTTACTTTGTTAGTTTATTTCATCCAAACTTTATTTAGAGGTTGCAAATTGGCCCGGTGGTTGTGTTTGTGTCAATATGACAGTTTAGCATGTGTCAAACTAGTAAGGTCATGTTTTTTCGCCCAATTCTCCTGTTGAACTTGTTTTAGATAAGTAACTCAAACCGATACATTTATATATAAGCGGGTCATAATTGTCAAGTTTTGCACTCTTCGTCTAAAAGTACTGCTTTGACTGTAGAAACGTAATTTTTGTTTACAGAACATGACCATTTATGCTCAGTCTTCTTGCTTTACAAGGCTGTTTGGATATTGATATGTATGACGGGTCACTGCAAGTATGGTCTCGAACTTGCAAGGAGGTTGTAACCATATCCAACCAATCCTCTCTTGCCATCTCAAAATGTGTTACCACTGAGGTTCGAACCAGATTTATTGTACCTAAAAGGCTAAAACCATTTTATACTCTTTCTCACACTTTACCACTATTTTCACAACGGAACTCAACTTTTATCGATGTCACCACTCGTAACTTAGGGCACATTAGTGAAGACACAAGAAAGATGACCCAACTACATATATTGAAAATTAAAAACACAAATGATAAAAGATATTCCAATTAAATTAAATCTGGTATAAAATCCTAACTTTTTAACGTTTCCAACATGGTTTTCAATCTACTTTGTGATCTTATGTTTCTTTACATCGATTGAAAGTAAAAGTCATGAACAATATATAAGTAGAAGTGTCATTTACTTAACGGAGAATAAAAGACAACACAACAATGTTTGAATTGTCTTTGTTTTCACCTTTTTTCTTGGTCTCCATGTTACCAGAATTTTAATATTTGAACTCTTGTTTTACATGTTTTAAAATTTAATTGTTTTACATAGTATCAAACTGTTATATAACAAGAACACAATTCGTAGATACGAAGATTCACTTAAGGTGAACTTTTCATTAACAATACAAATTTTACCAATAACAAAAGTCTAGCTCAGTTGGATGGATGCATTTGGTTATAGTCTCAATGTGGGGAGGTCAGGGGTTCAACTCCTGTCAATATTCTCTTCGTGAGATGATTCGAACTCGGGTTGAGAGACTTGGTGCATCAGTGGCACGCAAGATACTTCGTTGCACCAAACTGCCGTTCAAAAACAAAGATTTAGACATGCCTAAATCCATTCACTCACAAGACATCAACAATACAATCTTACAAGAATACAATACTCCAAAACAAGATTGAGTTATTGTCTTACTTTGAATCTTAGATGCGCTAAGCTAGCTCGTAATGATATAAATGAAATGAAATACACACACACATCGACGAGAGAAAGAAGTTGTGAGTGGTTTATATGACACGCACAAATCGCTAAATGGTCCAAACTTTTTTCTCAACCGTTTTCGCGCTTTACGAACTCTAAACTATGATCCGAGATTTCTTTTTTGGGCAACTTGGTATAAAGATTTTTGGACAGCAATGACTTATTAGCTCGTTGGGTTTTCAAATTGCGATAAGTTCCTTTGTGAGTTTGGATATTGTATGTTCTAGCTTATTATCATGTTGTAAGCTCAGGGTTAATAAGCTTTTAAGCCATTAATAATAAGCTTACGGGATTATCAGATTTTCAACAAGTTCATAAGCCCAAGTTCTATATTAGTCTCTTTATGGTGCATGTGAATCGATGTTCAAGTCTGACATGGATCTTATGGTGCATGTGAATCGATGTTCAAGTCAGAGGGTGCCCGACAAACACTCATGTCTTTCCTTTTTGACTTGATAGCCAATGCGTTAACTGTGACCACAAAAGTAGATTATGACAAAGATAATATAAAACTTTTTTTTAGTGGTTTAGAAGGTTTTATGCATTTGAGTACTTTTCGGATGACCTTTTAACTCAATTAACCTGGTCGTCGATATCAATAAACAGTTTGTAGGTTTCTTGGGGATCAAGTGCTAGAACCTTTTGTTCTATTTGTGTCGGGATAAAAAATAAAAATCTTTGTAGTAGCAAATGGCAACTTAGATTCATATTTCAGTCGTTCAATTTGATGCTGGTTATTTCTCACTCCTATGAATCTTATAACTTGTAAGAACGATGAGACGAAGATGTTTGCAGTTCTCAAGTTGTTAAAGAGTTGGAGTTAATTAGCAGATTATGAGATGATACTTTTGGTTTGGGTAATAAGCAAATCAGATTTTCTTTTGTCCCACATCGCCCATAAGAGTAATATTATGAAAATGGTTGGCCAATAAAAACAACAAACCAAGATGAGAATAAGCCTACATTTCTCGGCCTTGTGGCTAAGATCAAGTGTAGTATCTGTTCTTATCAGCTTAATATCTGATATGTGAGCCATCGACTCACTCGATAAATCCACCACAGTAGCTTGCTGCTGGGGTTCTTCACGTGTCGCCTTGGTCTTACACTACTGCCAAGGCTTGGCGCACCCCTCCAATTTTTATTTCAGCTTTATCATACAGCTTTTTAACCCTCCAGTTCTTAGTTAAACTTTAACATACAGCTTTTAAACCCTCCAGTTCTTAGTTAAACTTTAACTATACAGCTTTGTAATTTTCAAATTACTGTCAATCTAAAGGCTGCTTATCAAGACTTGTTTGTTTACCTATGGCGTCAAAATTGTTATATTTTGCACTCTTCGTCGAAAGTACTGCTTTAACTTATTTGCAGCAGAAAAGTGAACTTCATATTCAGAAAATGACCTTTTATGCCCAGTTTTCTTGATTTACAAGGCTGTTTGGATATTGATATGTATGATGGGCCACTGCAACTCTGCAAGTAATGTGCTGAACTCGCAAGGAGGTCGTAACCATTTTCAACCATTACTCAACCCATTTGTTGAGTAATTTACTGCCCCTATCCAAAGAAGGTGATTCCTTCTGGTCTACTACCATGCCTAACTCCCACGTGCAAATGAGAATTCGTTATATTAATCCTACTTGTGCTTTTCGGATCACACAGAGTCTACATGGTACTTACGACTTCCTCAAGGCCTCAATAATTTCATGAGCTAGAGCATATGTTTGATCTACGGTTGAGGAGAATTATCTTTGTAATTCGCCATATCCTTCTACCCGTCTACAGATGAATAATTGTTTTGGCTAACAAAAACGACATCACATTTAGAAACATTAGTGTATCTTATCATTATTACTTACATTTTATCGTATTGCTTTCAAAAAACACGTCAGATTTAGTTGTGTCATGCGAAGCATCGTATAACAGACAACATCCTTTTTTATAACTTCCAGCAAACACCATACAGTACATAAACTTGGTTAGTCCGGAAAAGCCGAGCTGTAAACTAAATACCGTAAGAGAAGCTGTTTGATTAAACATGTCGATAGACTAGAGATGATATCACCTATCTTTGATATCATCTAGTTAATGAGGACAGTTATGCAGTCAAACATCTAGTGTGGTTTTAGTTTCTTGAAATTAATTAACCGGTGATATGAAGAGGCTGGTAACTTTAAAATGGTCGACCAAACTTTCTGAATATTCGAAAAGTACGTTCCGATTACATAATTTTAGGCCACGAAATCATCGTTCACGTCTTGTCGTAAAACAATTAATCGTCCAAAGGTTTCAATAATGCCCAGGTTTTCAAAACCTAGGGACGAGTAAGACAATCCAAAGAAAATTTCAATATGCTTAAGTTTAGTGATATAACGAGATGTTTTTAGACTCTTCTATTCGGGAAAAAATCAGTCTAAGAAGAACATATGACATATTGCATACGCAAGATGGACAAAGGATAACGAAAGCTTATGTACAAGAAGTTACATGGGTGTAGAAAGTAGTAAAATAAGAAGACAATTTCATAGTTTCTTTTTAACTTCTTTTCTTGGTTTGTTCCCACATGGAACAAGTGAGGAAAGATGATGTGATTTGTGAAGTATAGATATGGACGCTTTGGTGTCAATTAGACTTACCCGTCTAGTAAGGGGTGAAAGAGGCCGACAATGACCACAAGGGAATTGGCTGTGAATGTGCGAGTCTGTTTTATACTTCACGTCAATTTTTGGATGCCCATTCTACTTAAATGGGCTCAATAATCATTGTAAAAACTTTTATTAAGTATTAAAAATATATATATAATGCGTTTTCGTGAATATATTGTTTCTAGCTACTAAGTCTAAAAGTTGCTTTAATCTACACATCCCAGTTGGAAGACCAAAACAAGAACAAGAACGTGAACAAGAACAAAAACATGAATGTGTTTATGAACAAGATGATGAAAGTGATGAGTTTGTGTTTGTAGATTCTTCAGACGCGGAGCTTACAAAATCTGAAGAGCAGTGAGAAGATGTTTTGGAATTATGATGAAAGACGCTAAGATAGTGATCAAATTTTCAAAGAAAATACGTTGGTGTAGGCAATTTCAGTATTGTACCTACTAAGTTTTCAGTATGATGTTTGTGTTAGTTAAAGAAAGTTACTATTTGACTCAGATTTGTGCCTACTAATGTCACAAGCTTTATTGTAAAAGTTTCATTTAACAACATAAATGTTAAGTTTTAGACTCACTAAGAGCACAAGGAGTATCACTCCAAAGTCTAATTTGGGTGTCACGTCAGCGAAACTCACTCACTCACTCACATGAAAAAAACAGGGGAGTCATCACTCCAAGTGTTTTCCAGTTTTTTAGAATTTTACAAAATACCCTTAAACAAACTTAAATATTTAATTAAACATAACCAAAATTACAATACTTTTAAAATAAAACGAACATAATAAAAAAGACATACAAAAATTAAAAAAACATACGAAAATTAAAAAAACATACGAAAGTTAAAAAATCATACGACCCGCCGTTTAGTTTTCTTCATCTTCATATGCATCTTCATCTCCGTGGTCAATTTGATTCCAGATATGATCCATAAGGTTTTGTTGAAGACTTTTATGGGTTTGTCGGTCGCGTAGTTCTTTGTTTTTTCGGCGGTAAACTTCACACCGATCAACCCATGTTCGTTGCATATTTCTTGACGGGTTAACGTAATTTTGGTTCCAATCTAAAACCTGCATAACTTGATCTTTCAAAATCATGTTATGAAGTATGATGCACGTATACATGAGTCGCCGTAAGGTGTTTACTTCATACGCGTGTGCTGGTTGACGTAGTATTCTCCAACGTCCTTGGAGAACACCAAATGCACGTTCAACATCTTTCCGTGCACCTTCTTGACGCCTTTTGAAGTGAGCATGTTTGGCGTCAGTTGCAACCGTGAAAGACTTCACGAAACTTGCCCATTGTGGGTAAATACCATCCGCTAAGTACCCATTTTGACATTGAACTCCGTTAACCGTATACGGTTTTACCGGTGCTTCTTCATTCAGAAGGTCATCAAATAACGGAGAATTATCTAAAACATTAATATCATTATTCGCACCTGTCATCCCAAAAAACGCATGCCAAATCCACAGATCTTGCGAAGCAACAGCTTCAAGCATCAAAGTAGGGTATCTTTTATAACCACCAGCGTATTGTCCATGCCACGCAACTGGACAATTTTTCCATTCCCAGTGCATACAATCAATGCTGCCAAGCATCCCCGGAAACCATGTTTCGTAAGATGTAGATCATATATTTGATCAACAACGACTGGAGTTGGTTTTCTTAAATACTTGGCCATATACAAGTCAATAACACACATATTAAAATACATCAACAACGGCTGGAGTTCGATCAACAATTTGTAAATATTCATCAAATGCATCTGGCGTGTTGCCCCAATTGACGTATAGCCATTGTGCACTTCATAATAGCATTAATACTCATTCGACCCGTAGCATCGGGTCGAGAAGTAAAACAATGAAAATGCGCAGGAAGAGGATCGGCCTGATAATTTCTTATGTCGTTAACTATTTTTAAAAATAGTCTTCAGCTCATTCGAAATCTTTCACGAAACATAACCAAAGAATACCTGCAATTATCAACGAAATAATCGTTCATGAGTCGTTCCTCAGCACCTTCTCGGTCACGGTTGACTGGGGTCCGAGATAGTCTTGGACGATTCTCTTCTTCAAGCAACTGTTGATAATGATCGTGTGCTAGTGGCACGAAGTAAGCATCGAATTCCTCATCGATTTCAAAAACTGACGGAACGTGATTGGGATTCATATTTGTTTGTAGAGAGCATTTGTGTTTTGGTGTGTAAGAAACGGTTGATTTTGAGTTATATTTATAGACGGATCGAAAAATGTAGCCGTTATAATTCGAATTTCAAAAAACTAGCCGTTGGGGGGGGGGGGGGGGGGGGGTGAAATGAAATTTTTTCAGAAAATAGCCGCTTGGGGGGGTTGAAATGAACTTTTTTTTTTTAAAATATTACCACGCGACGTGGGTATACCCGCGTAAGGTTCCTGCGCCGCGGGTTTCGTCGACCAACAGAGTCATCGCGCGGCCAACGCTGTGGGTTTGGCACCCCACGGCCCCACCACTCCGTGCCCTCTAAGCTTTCACAAATATGTAACCACTAAGGTTTGAACCATAGATTTATTATGATGATTTACCACTATGGCACTAGGCTATTTAGTGGTGGTTAAAAACAAAATGAATGAGTATTAAGCTATCATAAGTTTTGTTGAACATAAGTTATATTTAACAACAAACACATTTTGTTTTCGACCGGCTATGCTGCTCGTGGGCTACTAGATAAAAGCTCGAAACAAGCCTGGTTTATATGAGCCTGGACATTTAACAAGCTAAGTTTGAGTACAGCTTTATTTCAACTCAGTTTAAATTTATCGTAAACTAACCAAGCCCAAGCTTGTAAAGTATGGTATGCATCGAGATTGAGCCAAAATTGTAAGACTTGAAACAACTTCGAGCTTTGACAGGCTCGGGCTCGGCTCGACTCATCTCAAACTAGATAGATGAAAGTTTGTTTCATTATCTGTTAGGTATATGAACACACTACTATTTGTGGTACCTAAAAGGCTAAAACCATTTTAAACTCTTTCTCACACTTTACCACTATTTTCACAACGACACTCAATTTTTATCGATGCTACCATCAAATTTATCACACCTCGTAACATAGGGCACATTTTAGTGAATACACAAGAAAGATGACCAAACTACATATATCGAAAATAAAAAAACTAACCATAAAAGATTTTCAAATCAAATCTGGTAATTAAATGTAAAATAACTTTTTAGAGTTTCCATCATGCTTTTCAATCCACTTTGTGATCTTATGTTTCTTTAGTGTCAAGACTCGAGAAAGTTTGTTAATTTGTTTCAAGAGCAAATCCCACATCGATTGAAAGTAAAAGTAACCAACAATATGTAAGTAGAAGTGTCATTTGTTTAATAAAAGTTTATATACGGCAATTTAACAATACCCGTTGCATTGTCTCGTGTTAACTTTTTTTTTCTTGGTCTCCATGTTACGAGAATTTTAATATTTAAACTGTTAGTTGACATGGAATCAAACTGTTATATAACAAGAATACGAGTTGTAGATATGAAGTGTTGATTCCAAGACCAAATACATTAAGCACAAAATTTAACCTATTATTCTACTAATAAGCAACAGCACACGACTATGCTTATGTTATTTCTTGCTTCATGGGCTCAGATAAACAAAATGAACGACCAAAATTGTGTTAGTTTCGGTTTCAATTTAGTAGGATACAAGTTGCTAACACAACTTTATAAACAATATAGCTATTTTAATTATTAGTTTCTACCATTTAAGACCAAATTGGGTAGTATTTGGAGCATTTATTGCTATGCCCAATCAGGACCTGGTGTATGTCGCCCAATAAGGTACCTGGTGTATGTGGCTTTTATTGACTTATTTTATTTGGAAAAATCGTTCTCACCTCTTTTTGATATCTCAAAAATCCATAGTCGAAAATTGTAGTTAAAGGATACTATCAACGATGAACGGGTAAGCCTGGAAGTATCGGTTGACCATAATGAAGTCAACTTACTTGCATCATCTGAACACATGGAACGGGTTTCACAGTTTGTAAATTGAATATTGGACCACGATGGAAAGTGGCTACAAAATGAATGTTTGGAGAAGTGTTTATTTCCTGGAACTAGCATCTGAAACCCGATAGCTGAAAGCCGAAACCCGATAGCTGAAAGTTTGTTGCATTATCTGTTAGGTATATTGAACAGACTACTATTTGTGGTCAGGGCCATTTTTTGGTATGTACGAGGTGTGCAACGGCACAGGGCCTCCATTTTCTTGGGGCCTCAATTTCTAAATCTGTAACTTTAGTTAAACTTACTCTGGACGTTTTTATTCCAGAAAAATGATGTTTTGTGATGGATTTAATACGTTTGGCAATGTTATAGTTGATTTGACTCGCACTGCAAAAATAGAGCTCAAATTTAGTTTTGAATGAAGTAAAAATATGCAGATGGGTTTTCCAATGAGGAAGATGACACGTATTTCAAAACTTTTGTTTTGTTTGTGCTATATTACATGTTTAGCCCTTCTATTTTAATGTTTCTCAGTAAACCACAAGTCTATATTGTTTTGTTTAGCTTTATTTTGTATGACAGTTAAATTAATCTCACAATCTATATACGAAATACCTGTCCACAAGATTGTATCTTCGATCTTAAAAAAGTATCCTAATAAGTTATCATGGTACACTGTACAATATTTTTTTTTGCTACAACTATCTTTCAAGAAAATTGGTCACATTCATTTCAAAAAAAAAAATACTAGGATGTCATATGATATAGGAGAGTTATTCTTTAAAAAAATAAAATTAAAGTTTCATGAAATTCAGATGATTATAACACAAGAACATAAGTCATCCATAAAATGAAAAAACTATATACACACATTACTATTGACTAGATTAGAGGATCTAACTAACTAGTTAAGGTTTTTGAATTTGTAGTATGTGAAAGAGCCACCAACGTAATAATGCACAGGGCTCCTAAATCAATGAGACGGCCCTGTTTGTGGTACCTAAAAGGATAAAACCATTATAAACTTTTTCTCACACTTTACCACTATTTTCAAAACGAAATTCAACTTTTATCGATGCTACCATCAAATTTATCACACCTGGTAACATAGGGCACATTTTAGTGAAAACATAAGAAAGATGACCCAACTACATATATTGAAAATAAAAAACACTAATCATAAAAAAGATATTCAAATTGGTAATTAAACGTAAAATGTTAATGTAACTTTTTAACGCTTTCAATGTGGTTTTCAATCTACTTTGTGAGACAAGATAATTTGTTAATTTGTTTTAAGAGCATAACCCACATCGATTGAAACTCAAAGTAATGAACAATATATATAAGTTGAAGTGTTATTTATCTGTAAAGTGGGAAATAAGGCATTTCTGATTGTTGTATTGTCTTGTGTTAACTCTTTTTTCTCGTCTCCATGTTACGAAAATTTAATATTTAAAATAAAATGTTATTTTACATGTTACATCATTTTAAAATTTAAATTGTTATTTGACAAGAACACAAGTAGTAAATATGAAGTGTTGATTAGCTCAAATACATTAAGCACAAAATTTAACCTATTATTCTACTAATAAGTAATGGTACATGACTATGCTTATGTTATTTCTTTCTTCATGGGCTCAACTCATCAAAATGAACGACTTAATAATTCAACATACCAAACCCCGGAAGTTATAAAGCACAAATGAATTTCCATTTACAGACCAAAGCCAACTGTGTTACACTACGATACGCTAAAAACGACGAAAATTGTGTAGTTTCGGTTTTAATTTACTAGGATACAAGTTGCTAATACAATTTTAAAAACAATAGAGCTATTTTAGTCATTATTTTCTACCATTTCTAGACCAAATCAGGTAGTATTTTGAGAAATTATTGCTAAGGTATCTGGTGAAAGAATACAGATCATTAATTTAAGAATAACAGATCATTAATCGGCCATAACACTTCCCTTGAATAAAGGAGCACATGATATGCCTGATCTAGTAATTAGACCAGAGCCCTTTGATCCCATTTTAATGATCACCCATTTTGCGCGAACTACTTTGCTAAGCAACTCCTTTCCAACTGCTATAGGATTCCGCAAGCCAGTCATTGATTCAGCCTGGTCGGAAAAACAAGATATCAGCAATTCATTACATCTTGTCTATAACAAAATTAAACAGTTATGGCACATTATGCAAAAGGACGATTTTAGTAGTCTATGAGCAATTCATTACATCTTATTTATAACTAAATTAAACCATAACATACTTCACATGCATAAAACACGTTTTTATCTTCATTAGTTATTACCCAAACAGCTTTTAAAGCTATGTTCAGGTTTCACTTGAACATACATTTACTTATATTTCAGTATGATGTTTGTGTTAATTAAAGAAAGTGACTATTTGACTCAGATTTGTACCTACTAAAGCTTTTTTATTGTAAAAGTTTTATTTGACTACATAAATGTTACTGTAAGTTCTAGACTCGCTAAGCTGTTCGTGAGCTACTCGATAAAAACTCGAAACAAGTCAAGCTTAAACGAGAACAGGCATTGTTTATGAACAAGCTCGAGCCTAGTGTATTTAACCAGTTATGTACATAACCAGTTGCAATCGACCAAAATAGTTCATATTAGTCAAAACATCTTAGATCGATAATCCTACAAGATTGTACATTTGAATATATTCATTCAATGTGTTTTTATATCACAACCTAAATTGACTTATCTTCATATAACTGGATCAGGATTGCAACCTTTGTGAACACTTCAGATAAGTAGATCCATGACAGCCAACAGGCGAATAAGTGCTTTCACAAACTAACAAAAATTCATTTACACTAAATCAAAGTGGCGCTATACCAATATACAATTGGCATAGAACAGCAAGCAATAATTAGACTGCTTATCAACCAAACACCGTAACTACTTACAATATAATCTCAGTTTCTGAAATTTCCGATTTGCTTCTGCTCTAAACAATTGAACATGCACAAATCATGAATCACAAAGTTAATCGGAAAAAGTCCGAGGAAATAAATTTAAATAAGACAATATCTCGTTTGCTAATGGAACCTCAAGCTTATGCAGAACCTCTTAAACCACCTTTTGGAAGTTTACGTGGTTCAAATAATAGTTTTTGAATCCGTTTAATGTTGTTTTTGAAAGAATTGCAATGTTGTCTTCATTTGAACTTTCATCAAGTCATTAGTTCCAGAAGTCGTAATCATCATTAAGGTTTGCTTCCCTCATCAGTGACATGACTTTTTGCAAGTTTGCAACGTTCCTACCGGCTCCACCCCCTGTGGCTGTACCAAACTATGGAATGTCATATTTTGTATGTAACCATACACAATTTCCGCCACAACGCTGTCTCCGCATCTAACGGTAGCCATTACGTTCACCTGTTACTGAAATTTTCCATGTAATTCTGTCATATCCAACCAATAATAGATTGACATGTTAGATGGAACAAACAAAGCAAAAAAAAACAAAGTTACCATAATGAGAAATCCAAGTATCCCACATCGGCTGAGAGAGTGAAGTTGAAGGTAAGGAAAGCTGTATAAAAAGAAAAAGAAGCAACATGGAAAATCACTTACCTGGATGGGGTCGATGGGTGACCAAGAATGCCCATGGCCTAGGTTGGTAACCTCCATTGCACTTTGGAGGGGTGCCACCCTAAGACCGACCACTTTGTGGTCGAGTCTACATCGTAATTTGTTGCTGAGAGGGCATGCGTTCGCGCTGCCCCTGCCCAATTCTCTAGTTTTAATATTCTTTCTGTTATACTTAAATCTGATAATGTTTTAAATGGTACCATTTTTATTAAATTTTGCTACACAACTTCACATGGTTCAGCTTGTTTGAACAGCATTCATAGGCCAAGAGGGGGAAACTGACAAGTGGTTTTTGATTGGCGTCGGGGTTTCTTTCCACAAAAGATTAGATTAAAACACGTCTTTATTCTACAGTTCATGGTTTCTGGTCATGGAGTACTATGCAAGTATTCTTTTTCTTTCTATATGTTACCATTTTCTTTATTAGTTTATTTCACCCAAACTTTCTTCAGAGGTGGGAAATTGGCCTTACCGGGCCGGACGGTGGTTATGTTTTGGTCAAAATGACAGTTTAGCAATGCGTCAAACTAGCAAGGTCGAGTTTCGACCCAATTCTTATTTAGCAAAAATTACTACTTTGCCGTTTGGACCTGTTTTAGATAAATGATAACTCAAACCGATACATTTATAAATGGTCAAATATTGCGCTCTTCCTCTAAAAGTACTGCTTTGACTTATTTGCAGCAAAAAGTAATTTTTGTTTACAGAGATTGACCATTTATGCGTGGTTTCTTGCATTACAAGGCTGTTTGGATCTTGATATGTATGATGGGTCACTTGCAAGAAGTATGGTGCTGAACTTGCAAGGAGGTCGTAACCATTTCCAACCAATCCTCTCTTGACATCTCAAAATGTGTAACCACTATTGGTTTGAACCATAGCGGTGGTTAAAAACGACATGAATGAGTATTAAGCTATCATAATTTTTGTTGTATAAATTATATTTAACAACAGACACGTTGGCATTTTAGATGTGCTATGCTGCTCGTGAGCTACTAGATAAAAGCTAGAAACAAGCCCAGGCATTGTTTATGGCTTATTTAATAAATGAGCTCGAGCCTAGTGTATTTAACAAGCTAAGTTCGAGTAGAGCTTTATTGCAACTCAGCTTAAGTTTATCGTAAATTAACCGAGCCCAAGCTTGTTAAGTATGTTATGCATCGAGATTAACCTAAAAGAGTAAGACTTGAAACAATTTCGAGCTTTGACATTCTCGGGCTCGGCTAGACTCAACTCAAACCTGATAGCTGAAAGTTTCTTGTATTATCTATTAGGTACATTGAACAAACTACTATTTGCTACCTAAAAGGCTAAAAACCAATTTAAACTCTCTCACACATTACCACTATCATCTGTTAGTTCCACATGAAATTCCAAGGGCATCATCAGAAAACATAGCATTTTGGATATTTAGATAAAGTATTGACTTTAAAATGGCCAGCAGGATCAAGAGCCCAACTCCATTTATAGATTTATGTTGGTGATAAGGCCAGACTTCCAATTGTGGAGACGGCGCTTATAGACCTTGGAGGATCAAATCTGGTAATCACTTAAATTAAAATGGGTTAGGGAATTATATAAAAAACACAAATGATAAAAGATATTCAAATTAAATTAAATCTGGTAATTAAATTTAAAATCCTAACTTTTTAACGTTTCCAACATGGTTTTCAATCTACTTTGTGATCTATGTTTCTTTAGTGAAGACTCAAGATAATTTGTTAATTTGTTTCAAAAGTATTACCGATTGAAAGTAAAAGTCATGAACAATATTTAAGTAGAAGTGTCATTTACTTATTAATGGTAGAATAAAGGTAATACAACATTGTATTGTCTTTGTTTTCACTTTTTTTCTTGGTCTCCATGTTACAAGAATTTTAATATTTAAATTCTTGTTTTACATGTTTTAAAATTCAATTGTTTTACATGGTATCAAACTCTTATATAACAAGAACACAAGTCGTATAATTATTCTACATGGTATCATATAACAAAAACACAAGTCGTAGACGTGAAGTGTTGATTCCAAGCCCAAATACATTAAGCACAAAATCGAACCTATTATTCTAATAAGCAAACCTACGTACACGACTGTGCTCATGTTATTTATTTCTTCATGGGCTCTATTTAAACAAAATGAACGACTTATTAATTCAACATACCAAAACCGAACGTTAACTTTTTAGAATGTGTCAAACTAGTAAGGTCGTGTTTTTCCGCCCAATTCTTAGCAAAAAAAGAAAAGAAATACTACTATTTTGCCCGTTGAACATGGTTTAGATACATCATAACTCAAACTGATACATTTATAAATAAGCAGATATGTAATCGCGTCATGAGCTTCTCTCCGGTACTAAATATACCTAAACTTAAAGTGCTTTCATAGTTTATCAATATACATATTCTTAAAGTGCTTTCATAGTTTATCTTGGAAGTTGTTGGAAGTTTTTTTTATTCAGCACTGATAGTGTTACATCATGATATTGCACTCCTCTAAATGTGCGCAGAGATTTATTTTCCCTTTCATAGCACCCTTCATCCAAATAAGTGAAAAGTACATGGGGGGCGAGCATAGTTAGTATTATGGAAGAGGTGACACATGGGTGGTTCGGTTATGCGTCAATAGACCAAATTATAATAATACAGGTCAGCTATACTAGTAGAACTATACAATCCGGGCTTCCACTGCAATGACACCACTCTCCTTATAAATTTTGAAACACACGGGCCATTGTCAGGACTAAATTATTTCAAGAGATTGTCGAAGATGATTTATCTCCTTTTCCAGAGTATTTGAGGGTAAAATAATATTTATGATATATATTTATGATTTATCTTCTTTGATGTGTTTTTGGATACGGTAAGTGATCCACAAGCATATGAGTATAGAAGTTTTATGTGTTTTGCGTGATTATATCAGGGTTGTCCATCCCAAGGTTTAGCAGACCAAGAAAAATGTTGAAGAACGTGTTGTGCGTGATGATTTTCAGAAGTTACTTAGGGGGTCTCCACAATATAAACATATGCTTGCATCTTTTATTTCCTATCAAGTTTTCCTGTAGAGTAGAGGTGGCGATATCGACCCTTTCACTTCTGAATGGGTGGACTTGGGTTGTGATGGACAAATGGGCTGACAGCATCCAAAGTCTATTTGTTAATGCATGCAACCTCTGAAATCATTCTATCAAAGATTTCGGTTATTAGCGTGAGACTGTATTAGTAACTATAATTACCACATTAATATTTTATAAAAAGTTATAAAATTGTGCAAGAAAAGTCAACCGTTCTGACATGTTACCCAACCCACCTGATCTGCCCATCTTGCGATCTCTACGCTTGGTTCCTATGCATTCCGTTTTCTTACACAAGAACGTTAATTGTTGCTGATCATTTCATTTTGCAGCGAGAGGTAAACTGTGAGTCTAAATTGCACCGTTTTACTCCGATATTATCACTGAACGTATATCCAGACTTATTGAATCGAAGGGTTTAACACACTCTTCATTTGGTGAAGCTTATGGTTAAGATGGTGCTCGGGGTCGGTCAACACATTCAAAGTCTCTTGCTCTCCCTACACAGGTGGTTCGCATAGTTCATATAATGGGTCACGGTCGTACATGAATAAAGGATGGAATGTTGACAAACGTGGTCCTAATATGCAATCTAGCAGTAAAGGAGACTACTCTACCTTCCCACAGACGTTGGACGAATTACAGTTGGAATGCATGATACTCGAGATAAAGATGAAGATGAAGAAAAAGATAAACCTGGAGAGATATCTCATAACGAGGTTGGGCATGATTGGAGAAACATTGAGCTTAAAGGTAATCACCTTATTATGTAATGGCCTTTGATGTCACTGTACAGTTTCCTAAGATTAGTATCAAAGTTATCTTGTGGTCGTCGATGTGAATAAAAAGTTTGTTAGGTTTCTTGTGGATCAAGTGCTAGAACCTTTTGTTCTATTTGTGTTGGGATAAAAATAAAATCTTTGTAGTAGCAAATGGCATCTTAGATTCATATTTCATTCGTTCAATTTGATGCTGGTTATTTCTCACTCGTATGAATCTTATAACTTGTAAGAACGATGAGACGAAGATGTTTGCAGTTCTCAAGTTATAAAAGACTTGAGTTTAGCAATACTTTCAGTGTGGGTATTGTCCCACATCGGCCAGAAGAGTAATATTATGAAGATGGTTGGCCTATAAAAACAACAAACCAAGGTGAGAATAAGCATACCTTTCTCGGCCTTTTGGCTAAGATCAAGTGTAGTATCTGTTCTTATCAGTTTAATATCTGATATGTGAGCCATCGGCTCACTCGATATTAATCTTATTTTTTTATGGGGGAAGAACCCACCACAGTAGCTTGCTGCTGGGGTTTTTCACGTGTCGCCTTGGTCTTACACTACTGCCAAGGCTTGGCGCACCCCTCCAATATTTAGTTTAACTTTAACGTGTCCAACATTAGCCCTCCAGTTCGTAGTTGAACTTTAACTTAACAGTAAATTTTCTAACAAGCTAAAGTTTTAAAGGCATAAATCTTACCTTGAATGAAGAGAGCACATGATATGCTGGATTGCTGGATCTAGTAATTAGAACAGAGCCCTTTGATTAATGATCACCCATTTTGTGCGAACTCGTTTGCTAAGCAACTCCTTTCCAGCCGCTATAGGAATCCGCATGCCAGTCATTGTTTCAGCCTGGTCGGATAATAATATATCACACCAAATATGCAAAATCAAAGGGTTCAGGAACTGACCAAAATTCAATTCATCTAAAAAAGTTATGGCCCATTATGCAAAAGAACGATTTCAGTAGTCTATAAGCAAAGGAATGATTATCATTATGTATCGATGAAACTCCTCTGTAAATACGGACATCAATCCAACTTCATTGTATTAGAGCTACTTAGAGGGGGAAAAAGTGAGCATAGTGAGAAATCTCAGTATCGCACATCGTTTGAGAGAGTGAAGTTGAAGATATGGAAAGCTGTATAAAAAACGAAAGAAGCATCAGTGTTAATCACTTACCTGGATGGGGTCAGTGGGTGATCAAGAAGGCCCATGGCCTAGGCTGATGACTTCCATTGCACTTTGGAAGGGTGCCACCCTAAGATCGACGCAAGTGGTCGAGTCTATATCGTAATTTGTTGCTGTGGGGGCCTGCGTTCGCGCGGCCCATGCCAAGTCTTTTAAGTCTCCTGTTTGGTATACATCAGATTAATGATCTAATCGATATCATATTTATAAAAAATTGAGTACACAACTTCACATGGTTCACGTTGACTTGTACTCATCCGTCCCAAAATTTTCCTTTATTGACGTTTTCGGTCTTTTCTTCCAACATGGCCATTTACGCCCAGTTTTCTTGCTTCACTTCAAGTATGGTGCTGAACTTGCAAGGAGGTCCTAACCATTTTCAATCATTTCTCTTGCGATCCAAAATGTGTAACTAATAAGGTTTGAACCATAGATATTGTGAAGATTTACCACTGTGGCACTAGGCTATATTTACTGGTGGTTAAAAACAAAATGAATGAGTATTAAGCTGTCATAAGTTTTGTTGTATAAGTTTATATTTAACAACCGAAATGTTGGGTTTCAGAACGGCTATGCTGCGCGTGAGCTGCTATATAAAATCTCAAAACAAGCCCAGTTTACACGAGCCGGGGCATTGTTTATGGCTTATTTAATAAAGGAGCTCGAGCCTAGTGTGTTTAACAAGCTAAGTTCGAGTAGAGCTTTATTTCAACTCAGTTTAAATCTATCGTAAACTAACCGACCCAAAGCTTGTAAAGTGTGTTATGCATCGAGATTAACCTAAAAGCGTAAGACTTGAAACAACTTCGAGCTTTGAAAGGCTAGGGCCTGGCTCGACTCATCTGAAACCCGATAGCTGAAATTTGCATTATCTGTTAGGTATAATGAACAGACTACTATTTGTGGTATCTAAAAGGCTAAAACCATAATAAACTCTTTCTCACGCTTTACCACTATTTTCAAAGCGAAACTCAACTTTTATCGACGCTACCGTCTAATTTATTACACCTTGTAACATAGGGCACATTGTACATATTTAGACTTTTATCAGTAACTAGTCTAGAAGATTATCGAAGTTTTGAATTGGAAAAACTTTGAAAAGTGAGATTAAGAGGAAGACAAAAATACTCTCACATATCAGATACCATATCCTAGCCGTTAGGTGATGGTTGTCATGAGCGTGTATGGTAGCCTTGGCAAAAGCCACATGTTACTTGCATGTGTATCTATGGGCAGTAAGTTTGAAACTCGAACCCATCATTACAGCCTTAAGTATCTCTTCGAGCAACCTATCACCACTATTCCGCAACAATGTTGGTTAAGCGAAGCTTGTGTTGTGGGTTATGACTTTACTGTCATTTACAAAACTGGCTAAGACAATGTGGTTGCTGATGCGATGGCACGTCAGTTTGAAGGAGCAGAAACAACCATCCTAGCCATTTCTGGGCCTTTATTGCAGTTGAACAAGAGGTCAACATAATTACCGAATCACAACAGCTTGCGACCAAAATAACAAAAGGTGAAGCCGTAGGCCCTTGGCAAATTCATGATGGTCTGGTTCATTTCAAATAGAGTTTTCTTGTTACCTCAGTCTCCATTATGTGAATCTATTATATTTTCAAAAAGAATACAAAGTCAGCATAATGAGAATCCCAGTATCCCACATCGGCTGAGAGAGTGAAGTCGAAGGTATGGAAAGGTGTATATAAAGGGAAAGAAGCATCAGGATTAATCACTTACCTGGATGGGGGTCCATGGCCTAGGTTGGTGACCTCCATTGCACTTTGGAGGGGTGCCACCCTAAGATGGGCCCAAGTGGTTTAGTCTACATCGTAATTTGTTGCTGAGGGGGCCTGCGTTCGCGCGGCCCCTGCCCAATTCTCTAGTCTTAATATTCTTTCTGGTCACTAATGTTTTAAATGTCATCGTTTTTATTACATTTTGGCTACACAGCTACATAATTTCCCAATCTACCAGATTTTACTTTATAAAACATGGTTACCAGACTGTTTTGGTCTTTGACATGACCATTTACGCCTAGTTTTCTTGCTTTACAAGGCTGTTTGGATATTGATATGTATGACGCGTCACTGCAAGTAAGGTTTGAACTTTGAACAAAATGAAAGAGGTTTAAGCCATCATAAGTTTTGTTGTAAATGTTATATATAACAATGTTGGGTTTTAGAACGCCTATGCTGCTTGTGAGCTACTCGAAAGAAGCCCAGTTTAAATGAGCCCGGGCATTGTTCATGGCTTGTTTAATAAATGAGCTCGAGCCTAGCGTATTTAACAAGCTAAGCATGAGTAGAGCTTTATTTCAACTCAGTTTAAATTTATCGTAAACTAACGGAGCCCAAGCATGTGAAGTATGTTATGCATCGACATTAACCTAAAAGCGTAAGACTTGAAACAACTTCGAGCTTTGACATGCTAGGACTCGGCTCGACTCGTCTAAAACCCGATAGCTGAAAGTTTGTTGCATTATCTGTTAGGTATAATGAACAGACTACTATTTGTGGTACCTAAAAGGCTAAAACCATTTTAAACTCTTACTCACACTTTGCCACTATTTTCAAAACGAAACTCAACTTTTCTCGACGCTACGGTCAAATTTATTACACCTCGTAACATAGGGCACATTTGAGTGAAGACATAAGAAAGATGACACAGCTACATATATATTCAAATCATATATGGTAAAAATGTAAAATATTACTGTAACTTTTTAACGTTTTTCCAACGTGGTTTTCAATCTACTTTTTGAGACAAGATAATATGTTAATTTGTTTCAAGAGCATACCCCACATTGATTGAAACTAAAAGTAATGAACAATATATATAAGCTGAAGTGTCATTTATTTGACAAGACCGAATAAAAGGCAATTCAACAATCAATGTTGTTGTGTTCACTCTTTTTTCTTGTCTTTATGTTACGAAAATATTTAAACTGTTATTTTACATGTTTTCACCTTTTTAAAATTTAAGATGTTATTTGACAGTACATATGAAGTGTTGATTTGTTCAAAAAAAAGTGTTGATTAAGCTTAAATACATTAAGCACAAAATTGAACCTGTTATTCTAATAAACAACGGTACACGACTCTGCTTATGTTATTTCTTTCAAGGTTGTCAAGATCTCGATCTTAATCTTAGGATCTTACGATTTTACGATACTGCAAAGCAAAAAGATCCAGATCTTACGTAGGATCCTTGCATGCTTAAGATCTTATAGGTACCCGATCTTGATCATAGGATCTTAGGATCTACTACGATCCGATCTTACTTTTTCTCGAGCGACAAGCTAAAACACTACAAATTTATAGGTTCTATTTTGTATAATCTAAAAAACAACATGTAAATCTTCTATACATTTCATAATCATAATTTAGGACCACAGTTTTATGAAATATTCGTATAATTTTGTATTTATTATATTAGTTTGTAAATTTGAAAAATATTGCAAAGACTACTAAGAAAATTTCATTATATTAGGGATCCTGATCCTACTTTACGATCTCGATCTTACAAATACGAAAACGATCATAGGTAAGATCCCAATCTTAAAAACCTTGATTTCTTTCTTCATGGGATCATATAAATAAAATGAACGACTTAATGACTACCCTTGATCCAATCCAACTTTCTAAAGTCCAAGTACCCAAACCAAAAGCCCATTCAAATAATCGTTAAATTTAGAATTAAAAACTTGATATTTTATTTTTAGTATATACTTGAATTTGCAACTTCAATCATTTATGTATAACGAGAGGGTTGATACCCGCGCGTTGCGGCAGGACTACTTTGTTGCTGCCGTTACAGTTGAAGTAATCCTAAGTTCTATGCAAAAGCCGGTGCACAGTTGTAGGTGCAGTATTAAGTCCCTAACTATTTTAGGATAATGTTGATTGCTATTCACATTGTAGCATCTAAAAGGTTGTGCATTGTGATAGCTGCACAATGAAGTCGCTAACTATGTTAGGATAATACATGTTGCTATTACCATTGTACTACGACACTATTGCAATAACATAACAAACAGACCCGAAAGTAAAGTCTTGTAAAGATGGCACCAAAAAGATTACAATGTTGGATGATGTCAGCAAGAACATTTTATGTGCTTTTTAGAAAAGTAGTTGCATAGGGGGGGCCAACACACACATTTGTATTGACCCGGTGAGAAGCCGCTGTTAGACATGTGTGGCCACTTTTGTTTTCGATTCTCATCAAGAGCTATTTTGATGACCAATAATTCAGCCTGAATTTTGGATTACTTTATACCCAGCAGCCCTTAAGGGCCGTTTGGATAGACAATTGCGGCGGCCATTTGGTGTCGGACACATGTTGTTAAGGGCTCTTTGGATAGCTTATTTTGCGAGAAAACAAACAACTTTTTAACAACAACATTTGTAACATAAATTATGTATGAAGCAATATATTCACGGATTATGTGACAAAATCTTCAGACTGACAAAAAGCAAATGTCGGTGGCAGAAAGCGCATGCATAAAGGAGGACACAAAATGCAAGAGAATGTGGCGAGAATGTGACCTGCACCAGGTTACTTATCACGACATTCTCTCGAATTTGGAGCGCTCATTTTGTGCAAGGTGTTTGGCTAATGGCGTCTTCATTTTGTCGGTCTGAATATGAAATCGCAGAAAACATGTTTTTAGTGCGTTCAGTTGCAAACGCAATCACTTGATACCGAGAGCAACGTGTTCCTGGATGCCAAATCCAAAAAATAAAGTTACTTTCTAACAAATAAAATGCTCATATGGAACAACTTGTTTCATAACATAAGGAGGGTATACATTGGGTGAACATGCTGATTGGGGTTACCCTTTGCCTGTGCAAAAGGTGAAACCGGAAGGAGGGTATACATGGTTCTTGGATAGACCAGCTACTTCATTGCTCAAGTAAAACAACTAGGCATATGAATATGCTAAATTTTTACGTTAATAAAGCATGATGCATCACGCTACAGCCTTTGTCGTTCTTTTTACTTTAGTTTATGTAACATTATTAGATCATGACTTTTATGCTTTTCTTGGTTTAGTAAAGCTGCTTATGTTTCGAGATTAGATTTGAAACATCGACTATGAAATGATAGTATAGCCTGTCACTGCAAATGGGTTTGTGTTTGTATAGCTTTTATAATAAAAGTAGCACTGTTATACGGTCAAAACGGACGGTTGGGTCGGGTTAACTAGGCGAGAAAAAAAAAAACAAAGTCAGCATACTGAGAAATCCCGGTATCCCACATCGGCTGAGAGAGTGAAGTTGAAGGCATGGAAAGCTGTATAAAAGGGGAAAGAAGCAACATGAATACTCACTTACCTGGATGGGGTCAATGGGTGATCAAGAACGCCCATGGCCTAGGTTGGTGACCTCCATTGCACTTTGGAGGGGTGCCACCCTAAGATCGGCCCAAGTGGTCGAGTCTACATCGTAATTTGTTGCTGAGGGGGCCTGCGTTCGCGCGGCCCCTGCCCAGTCCTCTAGTCTTAATGTTCTTTCTGGTTTAAATTTTGGCTACACAACTTGACAATCTACCTTATTTTACTTAATAAAACATGGAACCACATGGTTCCGATTGACTTATACTCAATCCCCAAATTTATCGTCCCTGACTTTTTTGGCCTTTTGCTTCCGACCATTTATGCCCAGTTTTCTTGCTTTACAAGGCTGTTTGGATGTTGATATGTGCTATCATAAGTTTTGTTGTAAATGTTATATTTAACAACAGAAACCTTGGGTCTTTGAACCGCTATGCTGCTTGAACTACTCGATAAAATCTTGAAACAAACTCGGTTTAAACGAGCCCGGGCATTGTTCATGGCTTGTTGAATAAATAAGCTCGAGCCTAGCGTATTTAACAAGCTAAGCATAAGTAGAGCTTTTTTCAACTCATTTAAATATATCGTAAACTAACCAATACCAAGCTTGTAAAATATATTACGCATTCAGATTAAGATTAGAGAGTAAGACTCGAAACAACTCTAAGCTTTGACAAGCTCGAGCTCGACTCAACTCATTTCAAACTTGATAGTTGAAAGCTTGTTGCATTATCTGTTAGTGTTAGGTACATTGAGTAGACTATTAATGGATTTGTGGTACCATTTTAACATCTTTCTCATACTTTACCATTATTTTCACCACGGCAGTCAACTTTATCGATGCTACCGTTAAAGTTATCACAGTTCGTAACATAGGGCACATTTTAGCTCATACAACAGAATAGTCCAGAGTTCAACGATAATGTTGATGGGTTTGAGCCGTTATATAGATGTGTCCAGGTTATGCACATAACAAGTTAGCAATCGATCAAAATAGTTAATATTCGTCAAAACATCTTAGATCGACAATCCTACAATCTTGGTCGATAGGCGAATAATATAAACGGGAAGAGAAATATCAAACATAACCACCTAAAACAAGTGCTTTCACAAACTAGAACAAAATTTATTCGTGCTTACACTAGATCAATAAGTGTCGCTACACCAATATAATATGCATAGAACAGCAAGCAATAAAATTTGACTGCTTATCAACCAAACACTATAACTACTCATAATCTCAGTTTCTAATATTTCCGATTTGCTGCTGCTCTAAACAATTGAACATACACAAATCATGAATCACAAAGTTAATCGGCAAAAGCCTAAGGAAAATAATTTCAAGAAGATAATATCTCATTTGCTAATGGAACCTCAAGCTTATGCAGTACCTCTGCAACCACCTTTTGGAAGTTTACATGGTTCAAATAATCGTTTTTGAATCCGTTTAATGTTGTTTTTGAAAGAATTGTAATGTCGTCTTCGTTTGAACTTTCATCAAGTAATTTGTTCCAGAAGTCGTCATCATCATTAAGGTTTGCTTCCCTCATCAGTGACATGACTTTTTGCAAGTTTGCAACGTTCCTACCTGCTCCAACACCTGTGGCGGTTGCTGGACCGACTGCATTGGCTATGGTTAATGTATGAACCAATGGCATATGGTGTATGTCATAATTGCAGCCACAAAGCTGTCTCCGCATCCAACAGTATCCATTATGTTTACCTGTTATAGAAAATTTTCATGTAATTCTGTCATATACTGCCAATAACAAATGACAAGTTTGAATGTTTGATGGAATGACAACAGATAAAACTGGTTACGCTAACGTTTTACATGTTGATGTTGTGGCTTGTGGGTCTGATAATTATGGTTTTCAATGTAATTCTGTCATATACCCAAAACCATCTAATATGCTGACTACATCGCTTTATTATTCTTTCTCTTTTTGTCATCGATGAAACTCATCTTTAAATACAGACCATCAATCCAACTTTATTGTATCCGATGAGAAATTCCAAACATTTAGGCTTCTCAATCAAGAAAAGAAAAAGTGAATATATTGAGAAATCCATGCTTCCCACATCGGCTGAGGGAGTGAAGTTGAAGGTATGGAAAGCTGTATAAAGAGTGACACGCACCATTAACACCTTAATGGAAGCATGCTTTATATGTGACTAAACAACACAGTGACACCTTGAATGAAGTAGCACATAGTGGTGTAAACGATCTGAGCCGAGTCGAGTTTTGGCCTAAACGAGCCAGGCTTGTTTATTAACTGCCTGGCTCGAGCTCGGCTCGAGCTCGAATAAAACTTTATAATCTGGCTCGAGCTCGAACTCGAATATTTTTTTGTTGTTCGAGCTCGAAGCTCGTTTACGATTTTTAACTTTTGTTTAGACTAACTTCTATTATAAATATAGTTGGATAGACTCGTTTATTAACTCAAGCTCGAGCTCGAAAACTCGTTTATGATTATTAAAATGATATTAATACTTAATGAGTAAGCTAAGGTGCATATAACATATATATTTATAGATTTATCATTAAGCTCGAATATCTCGTTCGGCTCGAATAGCTTGTTCGGCTCGTTAAGCTCGCTCGGCTCGAGACAATTAAACGAGTTTTCGAACGAGCCGAGCTTAATATTATTTTTCAAAGCTCGGCTCGCCAAATTAAACGAACACAAATATTTGTTCGAGATTGACTCGAGCTCGAGAGTATTAAGTTCGAACTCGAGTTAAACGAGCTACTAACACATGATATGCCTGATTTAGTAATTAGAATAGAACCCTTTGATCCCATTTAACGATGACCCATTTTGTGCGAACTCCTTTAGTAAGCAACTCCTTCCAGCTGCTATAGGATTCCGCAAGTCAGTCATCGATTCAGCCTGGTCAGATAAACAAACTATCAGACCATAAATGCAAAATCAAATCGTTCTGGAACTGCCCAAATACATCTACAAAAGTTATGGCACATTATGCAAAGTGACGATTTCAGTAGTCTATGAGCAGTTCATTACATCTTGTCTATAACTAAAACAAACCATAACATTGGAACATGCAGAAAACGCGTTTGTGCATGATTCACTTCAAAAAAAAAAAAAAAACCAAGTAAAAGGGGCCGCAAGAGTAAAACTTTGGTGATATGAGACTCATTTAAGGTAAAAGGGTCAACTTGGTTAATACTTTGCCTCTAACGGGTCAGATGTGTAAAAGTTAGCAGCAATGGAAACAGGTCTAGCTCTAGCAGACCAACTGGGCTGCACTTCGCCCTGCGTGTGTTCAAAATGCATAAGGCCTTCTAACCGTTTTCTTTCACGATTACATTATCATAAATAAAAAATTTAATTTATATGCAAAACATCAACTACTCTAAAATTTAAATTGCGAGAAAATATAAAGTTAAAAATATGTTTTGGGTCAGCTCAACTTAACCCATTTTGTCATGTGCTAAAGTTTACCCGTTTTGACCCTTTGGCCGTTTACTTAATCACACAACATGTTGTCCACCGCTACCCATACACACAACCCAACCATGAGAAGTAGAAAAGTTAATTGTAACAAGAAAATGAGCAAACCTCCTCTGAAGTTAGAAGAAGAACATCACTAAACCTCAACAACTTGGCAAGCGCGTCTTGTTCCTCGCTTGTTCCATCAGCAAAAGAGATCTCCCCTTTGGTCCAGGGTCAAAAAAGATCGACGTTTCAACTTCAACAGCATACTCCAAAGCAGACGAAATCAACCCCACTGGAAGCTCGTAAAAGCCATATCCTTTACAAAAAAGGACTTTTGACATTTGGATGTTTGATTTCACTTCATCAGATAATCTTGTCATCCAAGCAAATGCAGGCTCCTTGCTAAAATCTGCTTGACTAATAAACAAATCATGGTCAGACAGTCAAATATTGATGAAACTGCAACTGCAAAGATGTTTACGTCATCGGCTTAGAGGAGAAAAAAAGTGAGAATATTGAGAAATCCAAGTATCCCACATCGGCTGAGAGAGTGAAGTTGAAGGTAAGGAAAGCTGTATAAAAAGGAAAAGAAGCAACAGGAAAAATCACTTACCTGGATGGGGTCAATGGGTGATCAAGAACGCCCATGGCCTAGGTTGGTGACCTCCATTGCACTTTGGAGGGGTGCCACCCTAAGATCGGCCCAAGTGGTCGAGTCTACATCGTAATTTGTTGCTGAGGGGGCCTGCGTTCGTGCGGCCCCTGCCCAATTCTCTAGTGCATTCTACCTGCTGTTACAAAATCTTGGAACTACATGGTTCAGATTGTGTTGTCTTACGAGAAATTGTTTTAATGGTTTGTCCATGTTTGATTGGCGTTGGGGCATTAAAGATTAGACGAGTAATACACGTCTTTGTTCTACGATTCATGGTCTCTGGTCATGGGGGTACCTATTTGTGATCTTTCTTTCTATTTGTTACTCTATTAGTTTATTTCATCCAAACTTTCTTTAGAGGTCGCAAATTGGCCCGGTGGTTGTGTTTGTGTCAATATGACAGTTTAGCATGTGTCAAACTAGTAAGGTCATGTTTTTCGCCCAATTCTTAGCAAATAAAGATACTATTTTGCCTGTTGAACTTGTTTCAGATAAGTAACTCAAACCGATACATTTATATATAAGCGGGTCATAATTGTCAAGTTTTGCACTCTTCGTCTAAAAGTAATGCTTTGACTGCAGAAACGTAATTTTTGTTTACAGAAAATGACCATTTATGCTCAGTCTTCTTGCTTTACAAGGCTGTTTGGATATTGATATGTATGACGGGTCACTGCAAGTATGGTCCTGAACTTGCAAGGAGGTTGTAACCATTTCCAACCAATCCTCTCTTGCCATCTCAAAATGTGTTACCACTTACCACTAAGGTTCGAACCAGATTTATTGTGAAGATTTACCACTAGGGCACTAGGCTTTTTAGTGGTGGTTAAAAAGTAAATGAAAAAGGTTAATTTTTTTGTAGAAGTTATATTTAACAAGAAACGTTGGATTTTAGACTGGCTCCTGAGCTACTCCATAAAAGATCAAAACAAGCCGAGTTTAAACGAGCCCAGGATTGTTTATGGCTTATTTAATAAAAGAGCTCCACCCTAGTGTATTTAACAAGCTAAGATCGAGTAGAGCTTTATTTCAACTAGTTTACATCTATCGTAAACTAACCGAGCCCAAGCTTGTAAAGTATGTTATGCATCGGGATCAAGCTAAAAGTGTAAGACTTGAAACAACTTCGAGCTTTGACAGGCTCAGGCTCGGCTCGACTCATCTCAAACCCGATAGCTGAAAATTTGTTACATTATTTGTTAGGTATATTGAGCAGACTACTATTTGTGGTACCTAAAAGGCTAAAACCATTTTAAACTCTTTCTCACACTTTACCACTAATTTCACAGTGAAACTCAACTTTTATCGATATCACCGCTCGTAACTTAGTAGGGCACATTAGTGAAGACACAAGAAAGATGACCCAACTACATATATTGAAAATAAAAAACACAAATGATAAAAGATATTCAAATTAAATTAAATCTGGTAAATAAATGTAAAATCCTAACTTTTTAACGTTTCCAACATGGTTTTCAATCTACTTTGTGATCTTATGTTTCTTTAGTGTCAAGACTCAAGATAATTTGTCAATTTGTTTCAAAAGTATAACCCACATCGATTGAAAGTAAAAGTCATGAACAATATATAAGTAGAAGTGTCATTTACTTATTAATGTGGAATAAAAGTTAATACAAGGATGCTTGTATTGTCTTTGTTTTCACTTTTTTCTTGGTCTCCATGTTACCAGAATTTTATTTAAACTGTTGTTTTACATGTTTCAAAATTTAAACTATTAAAATTTAATTGTTTTACATGTTTTAAAATTTAATTGTTTTACATGGTATCAAGCTGTTATATAACAAGCACACAAGTCGTAG
The DNA here is from genome assembly GCA_025667525.1 of Glebionis coronaria. NCBI lineage: Eukaryota > Viridiplantae > Streptophyta > Magnoliopsida > Asterales > Asteraceae > Glebionis > Glebionis coronaria. The sequence continues at coordinate 544,642,293 of CM046879.1, read as the reverse complement.
ATACAAAAATTCACTTAAGGTGAACTTTTCATTAACAATACAAATTTTACCAATAACAAAGATTTAGACATGCCTAAATCCATTCACTCACAAGATATCAAAAATACAATCTTACAAGAATACAATACTCCAAAACAAGATTGAGTTATTGGTCAAAGTAGTCTTACTTTGAATCTTAGATGCGCTAAGCTAGCTCGTAATGATATAGATGAAATGAAATGCACACACACATCGACGAGAGAAATAAGTTGTGAGTCGTTTATATGACACGCACAAATCGAGAAATTATTTTCTCAACCGTTTTCGCGCTTTACGAGAACTCTAAACTATGATCCGAGATTTCTTTTTTGGGCAATTTGGTATAAGATTTTTGGACAGCAATGACTTATTAGCTCGTTGGGTTTTCAAATTGCGATAAGTTCCTTTGTGAGTTTATTATCATGTTGTAAGCTCAAGGTTAATAAGCTTTTAAGCCATTAATAATAAGCTTACGGGATTATCAGATTTTCAACAAGTTCATAAGCCCAAGTTCTAGATTAGTCTCTTTATGGTGCATCTGAATCGATGTTCAAGTCTGACATGGATCTTATGGTGCATGTGAATCGATGTTCAAGTCTGACATGGATCTTATGGTGCATGTGAATCGATGTTCAAGTCTGACATGGATCACGAGGAGCTGTTCGAGACTGTTCCCCAAGCACTTATATCATCGATTGATCGTGATTGTTTGATCGATTTGGGAGGACATTTGTACATTGTTTCGCCAACTGATGTCACTGGTGGGTGATTGTTTGAGTGGTTGTCGTCGAAATCATTTGAGTTCAAGGTACTCACTGGTGGGTGTAAGTTGGTTCTCTTAGTTGACTATATTTGAAACTTCTTTTCACTTGAAGCACATGTTCTTTATTCTTTATAAAGGATTAAAGGGGCGGGTGTATGGAGTCCTCTCGGGTTTATCAGTTTGCTGTGTGAGAACTTTTAGCTGGTTTAAATAAGGTTGGTGATAACTGGTTTCAGACGGGTTAAATTGGGTAGTCTTAAGTAAATATCAATTGAGGTCGGGTGAGGGTGCCCGACAAACACTCATATCTTTCCTTTTTGACTTGATAGCCAATGCGTTAACTGTGATCACAAAAGTAGATTATGACAAAGATAATATAAAACTTTTTTTAGTGGTTTAGAAGGTTTTATGCATTTGAGTACTTTTCGGATGACCTTTTAACTCAATTAACCTGGTCGTCGATATCAAATAAACAGTTTGTAGGTTTCTTGTGGATCAAGTGCTAGAGCCTTTTGTTCTATTTGTGTTGGGATAAAAAATAAAAATCTTTGTAGTAACAAATGGCATCTTAGATTCATATTTCATTCATTCAATTTGATGCTGGTTATTTCTCACTCCTATGAATCTTATAACTTGTAAGAACGATGAGACGAAGATGTTTGCAGTTCTCAAGTTGTTAAAGAGTCGGAGTTTAGCATATTATGAGATGATACTTTTGGTTTGGGTAATAAGCAAATCAGATTTTCTTTTGTCCCACATCGCCCATAAGAGTAATATTATGAAGATGGTTGGCCAATAAAAACAACAAACCAAGATGAGAATAAGCATACCTTTCTCGGCCTTTTGGCTAAGATCAAGTGTAGTATCTGTTCTTATCAGTTTAATATCTGATATGTGAGCCATCGGCTCACTCGATATTAATCTTATTTTTTATGGGGGAAGAATCCACCACAGTAGCTTGCTGCTGGGGTTCTTGACGTGTCGCCTTGGTCTTACACTACTGCCAAGGCTTGGCGCACCCCTCCAATTTTTAGTTAAACTTTATGGTGTCCAGCTTTAGCCCTCCAGTAAAGTTACAGCTTTGTAATCTTTACATTACTGTCAATAGAACAGTAAATTTTCTAATAAGCTAAAGTTTTAAGGCATAAATCTTACAAGGAGCACATGATATGCTGGATCTAGTAATTAGAACAGATCCCTTTGATTAATGATCACCCAATTTGTGCGAACTCCTTTGCTAAGCAACTCCTTTCCAGCTGCTATAGGAATATGCAAAATCAAAGTGTTCAGGAACTGACCAAAATTCAATTCATCTAAAACGTTATGGTACATTATGCAAAAGAACGATTTCAGTAGTCTATAAGCAATTCATTACATCTTGTCTATAACTAAATCAAACCATAACATACTGCACATGCAGAAAACGTGTTTGTATCTTCATTGGTTATTACCCAAGCAACTTTTAAAGCTATGTTCAGGTTTCAGTTGAACATACATTTACTTATATTTCCCACTTTGATAACTTAAAAAATGAGAAGATGCATCTTTCTTTTTGATGCGGTTCAATTCGAGGAGGTTTTTATGCAGAAAAAAGGGCGTCCAAAGTTGCTGCAGAAGTTGGAGGGATAAAACAAAGTGTATTTTTTTATAAGTCCAGGGCACTTTGTGCAATATTTTCATAGTTGAATACTAATCGTTTGGTATTCCAGGAGTTTTGGTATTCCAGGAGTTGTTTTTTTTTAGTATTTAAGCTATGCTAAACGTTTTGTTAAGCAGCTTTTGATGATTAATAAAAACTGAGGTTTTCCTCCAGATCTGTCAATTTTCGGTATTCTGCGGAATCAACGAATTTTGATTAAAAAGAATCCTTCCTTTGCCACGTACGCTGCATCAGTTTGGTATCATATTCCAGACGATCCTGAGCTATGCCGCCCCGCCGACGCAGGATGGTGCTGATGATGTTGCTCTTGATGCCCTACGCAGGCAAAACGCTGATCTTCAGCGTCAGGTGGAATTCTTGACTGAACGGATGAATGAATTCGCCAACGTGTTCCATCGTGAAGATGATGTGACTGTTATTGATGAAAACCCGTTTGGTGATCTCCGAGATCGATCTCCGGAACGTCCCACCAACCGTTGGGAGCAGAGTTTCAAGGTCGAGATCCCTACTTTTGATGGCTCTCTCAAACCAGAGGAGTTTATCGAATGGCTTTATCAGGTTGATGAAATTCTGGATTTCAAGCATGTTCCTGATGATCGTCGCGTGCCTCTTGTCACGATTCGTCTACGTAGTCGTGCACAGGCTTGGTGGCAGCAGTTGAAACAGACTCGTAGTCGCAGCGGTAAGTCTAAGATCTCAAGTTGGGAAAAGTTCAAGAAACATGCTAGGGCTACGTTCTTGCCCTATAATTTTGAGAGAGAATTGTACCAACGCTTTCAGAATCTTCGTCAGGGCACTCGATCTGTTGAGGAGTATTCAACAGACTTTTATGCGTTCCTCGCTCGCATTGATCTTAATGAGTCCCCTACTCAACTAGTCTCTCGTTATATTGGGGGTCTTCGTCTCCAATTGCAGAATGTTCTCAATATGTTTGATCCATTGATAGTTGCTGAAGCGCATCAGCGTGCTTTACAGGCAGAAAAACAATTGAACCGTAGTGTTCCCGGAGGTTTTCGCCAACACCCTGATTTGGCAGGTGTTGTGGACTCCTCTGTGCAGCCTCCTCGACATCTACTCGTGGTCCTTGGTCCTTTTCAGGCTACTATGGAAGAATCTGGTGTGGTATTTATTTTATTATCCTCTCCAATTGCTAGTGACAATCCTGATAATGTACCTGTTGAGATCCAACCGTTATTACAGGAATTTGCTGATGTTTTTCCTGAATCTCTTCCTGCTGAATTGCCTCCTTTACGAGATATTCAACATCACATTGATTTGGTCCCTGGTGCGGCTCTTCCCAATCGGCCTCATTATCGTATGAGTCCGAAAGAGCATGAAGAATTGCATAGACAAATTGAGGAACTGCTAGCTAAGGGTCACATTCGTGAAAGCCTTAGTCCTTGTGCCGTTCCTGCTCTCCTTACTCCAAAAAAGGATGGCTCTTGGCGTATGTGTGTGGATAGTCGCGCTATCAATAAGATTACAGTGCGTTATCGCTTTCCTATTCCTCGGTTGGATGACTTGTTTGACCAATTAGGTGGTGCTTGTGTGTTTAGCAAATTGGATCTCAAAAGTGGCTACCATCAGATTCGTATTCGCACGGGAGATGAATGGAAAACTGCTTTCAAAACTCGTGAAGGCTTATACGAGTGGCTGGTCATGTCATTCGGTTTATCCAATGCCCCTAGTACTTTTATGTGTGTGATGAATCAAGCTCTTCGTCCTTTCATTGGGAAGTTTGTCGTCGTTTATTTTGATGACATCTTAATTTACAGTGTGAACCCTGTTATTCACATTGAACACTTGCGTCAAGTGTTACTGGTCCTCCGCAAAGAAAAATTTTATGCTGCGACCGCCAAGTGTGTTTTTCTGACAGCTTCAATCCAGTTTCTCGGTTATGTGGTTTCTCGTGAGGGACTGAAAGTTGACCCGAGCAAGGTTCTTGCTATTGACCAATGGCCCCGTCCATCCTGTATCACGGAGGTTCGTAGTTTTCACGGTTTGGCATCCTTTTATAGGCGTTTTATACCTCACTTCAGTGGCGTTATGGCTCCTATCACAGATTGCATGAAAGGGACTCGGTTCGATTGGACTCATGATGCGGAGGCTGCCTTTATTGAAATTAAGCGCCGACTCACCTCGGCTCCTATTTTGATACTTCCTGATTTCTCCCAGCCATTTGAACTCCATTGCGATGCTTCGAAAATAGGTATTGGGGCTGTCCTTAGTCAATCGGGTCGTCCCGTTGCTTACTTCAGTGAGAAACTTTCGGGTGCTAAGCTTCGCTTTGGTACATATGATCTTGAGTTTTATGCGATTGTCCAAGCTATTAAGCACTGGCGACATTATTTGTTTCAGCGGGAATTCGTCCTTTTTACTGATCATGATTCCCTCAAGTATCTTGGCAGCCAAGATAAGATATCCCATCGTCATGCTTCATGGATTTCCTATTTACCGCAGTTTTCTTTTGTGATTAAACACAAAGCAGGTGTTTCTAATCGTGTTGCGGATGCTTTGAGTCGTCGTCATGGGTTGCTAACTGAGATGCGTGCCCATGTCCCCGGCTTTGATTCGTTCTTGGATCTCTATGTTGATGATCCATTCTTTTCTGTGGTGCTTGTTCGCATTCAACAAGGTGAATCCAGAGATTTTGTGTTGGAAGATGGGTTTATTTTCCGTGGTGTGCAACTGTGCATTCCAGACTGCAGTCTACGCTTGCAGATTATACAAGAACTCCATAATGAAGGTCATGTGGGGCGTGACCGTACTTTCCAACTTCTGGCAGGTTCCTATTTTTGGCCCTCCATGCGCAAGGAAGTTGGTCGCTTCGTTGCCCGCTGTCGTGTTTGTCATATGGCAAAAGGAGCATCGACTAATGCCGGGTTTATACTTACCTTTGCCTATTCCCACACAACCATGGTCTGATGTTAGTATGGATTTTGTCCTTGGCATGCCACGTACCCAACGTGGTTGTGATTCTATTTTTGTGGTTGTTGACCGATTTTCGAAGATGGTTCACTTTATTCCATGTAAGAAGACTTCTGATGCTGTTTCTGTAGCACAACTTTACTTTCGTGATGTGTATCGTCTCCATGGGCTTCCTGCCTCTATCGTTTCTGATCGTGACACTCGTTTTGTGAGTCACTTTTGGCGGAGTTTGTGGCGTATGGTTAATACGCAGCTAAATTTCAGCAGTGCTTATCATCCGCAGACAGATGGTCAGACCGAAGTCGTTAATCGTTCGCTGGGAAATCTTTTGCGCAGTTTGGTAGGGGATCATCCTAAGGCGTGGGATCATAAATTGCCTCAAGCTGAATTTGCCCATAACCATGTTGTTAACCGCTCCACTGGTTTCAGTCCTTTCCATATAGTTTACGGCTTGTCTCCGCGGGGACCTCTTGATTTACTCGCTCTGCCCAGCAAGGTGCGTACCCATGCTACGGCGGAAGAGTTTGTTGGACGGTTGGCTCAAGTTCATCAGACAACTCATGCGCATTTGGTTGCTGCCACTGCCAAATACAAGGATAAGGCTGATCAGAAACGGCGTGTAGTTGATTTTCATGTTGGTGACTTTGTTTGGGCTATTCTCACTAAGGATCGCTTTCCTGCTCACGAATATAACAAGCTTGCTGCTAAGAAGATTGGCCCTATCGAAATTGTGGAGAAGATCAATCCAAATGCCTATCGTTTGCGTCTTCCAAGCCATGTTCGTACCCATGATGTCTTCAATGTGAAGCATCTTGTTCCTTTCATGGGCGACTCTTCTGATGAGGATGATACGGCTCCAAATTCGAGGTCGAATCTTCTCTATCCCGGGGGGAATGATGCGGTTCAATTCGAGGAGGTTTTTATGCAGAAAAGAGGGCGTCCAAAGTTGCTGCAGAAGTTGGAGGGATAAAACAAAGTGTATTTTTTTATAAGTCCAGGGCACTTTGTGCAATATTTTCATAGTTGAAATCGTTTGGTATTCCAGGAGTTGGTTTTTTTTAGTATTTAAGCTATGCTAAACGTTTTGTTAAGCAGCTTTTGATGATTAATAAAAACTGAGGTTTTCCTCCAGATCTGTCAATTTTCGGTATTCTGCGGAATCAACGAATTTTGAAACGAATTTTGATTAAAAAGAATCCTTCCTTGCCACGTACGCTGCATCACTTTTTTTGTGACAGTTTGCATTAAGTAAAAGACTTAAAGTTTGTATGTAACTGAACTTGACTATCAGAATACAGAATCGACCTTTTCAAACTCAAATAGTAATACAAGCAATAGAACCGAGTAAAAGAAGCAGCAAGAGTAGAACTTTGGTGATGTGTCACCCAACGGTAGAGGTGCAAGTTTTGACGTTACAGTAAATGGGTCAATTTGGTTAATACTTTGCCTCTAACGAGTCAGAGGGGTAAAATTAGCCTTATTTGTATCAAACCCTTAACCTTTGTCCATTTGTCTTCAGAGAGAGGGAGTTTTCCAACTCATCCAAGCCTACTCTTTTTACCTAACCCACGTTTAAGCTATCATAAGCTTTATTATAAAAGTTTTATTTAACAACAAAAAACGTTAGGATTTAGACTGGCTAAGCTACTTGATAAAAGCTCAGAACAAGTCAAGCTAAAACGAGCACGTGCATTGTTTATGAACAAGCTCAAGCCTAGTGTATTTATGAAGCTAAGCTTGAACCAAATGACATTTTTTATTCTACATTAAAATCTAAAAAGTAACAACACTTCCTTGCTGTCGTTTTTCTCAATGAAAATAAACATATTATTCTGTGATCGTTTACATCATAGCTCAAGCCGATACATTTATAAATGGACAAATATTGCACTTTTCCTCTAAAAGTACTGCTTTGACTTATTTGCAGCAGAAAAGTAATTTCCGTTTACAAGGTTGTTTGGATCTTGATATGTATGAGGGTCACTGCAAGTATGGCTGAACTTGCAAGGAGGTCGTAACCATTTCTAACCAGTCCTCTCTTGCCATCTCAAAATGTGTAACCACTAAGGTTTGAACCATAGATTTATCGTCCAGATTTACCACTATGGCACTAGGCTATTTAGTTAGTGGTGGTTAAGAACAAAATGAATAAGTTAAGCTATCATAAGTTTCGTTGTATAAGTTATATTTAACAACACACACGTTGGGTTTTAGACCGGCTATGCTCCTCGTGAGCTACTAGATAAAAGCTCGAAACTAGCCCAGTTTAAACGAGCCCAACATTGTTTATGGCTAATTTAATAAATGAGCTCGAAATCTAACAAGCTAAGTTCGAGTAGAGCTTTTATTTCAACTCAGTTTAAATTTATCGTAAAATAACAGAGCCCAAGCTTGTAAAGTATGTTATGCATCGAGATTAAGCTATAAGCATAAGACTTGAAACAACTTCGAGCTTTGACAGGCTCGGGCTCGGCTCGACACATCTCAAACCCGATTGCTGAAAGTATATTGAACAGACTACTCTTTGTGGTACCTAAAAGGCTAAAACCATTTTAAACTCTCACACATTACCACTGTTATCTGTTAGTTCCACATGAAATTCCAAGGGCATCATCAGAAAACATAGCATTTTGGATATTTAGATAAAGTCAACTTTAAAATGGCCAGAAGGATCTAGAGCCCAACTCCACTTGTCGATTCATGTTGGTGATACGGCCAGACTTCCAGTTGTAGAGACGAGAGAGTCAATATCGTCTAAACCTCTGCCCCGTAGTTGTATACGCCAAGCCCAATTTCCAATCCCAATACCATTTACCATATGCCAACGATCCATAATCATACAATCCTTAAGCGATTCGAGCGTGAAAAGACGAGGTAACAGTTCCATAAGACGAGTGCCATTAGTGCACCAAGTGTCTTTCCGTAAACAAATACTCAACCCATTCGAAATAAAAAGTTCAAAAGAAGTCTTGGGACCAATACTTTCAATGTTGTTAATTCCTTTAAGGATCTCTATCCAAAACTCTGGTAACTAAATGTAGAATGGTACTAACATTTTTTACGTTTCCAACATGGTTTTCAATCTACTCTATGATCTTATGTTTCTTTAGTGTTAAGACTCAAGATAACTTGTTAATTTGTTTCAAGAGCATATATATCCCACATCGATTCAAAGTAACAGTAATGAAGAATATACAAGTTGAAGTGTAATTTATTTGCTAAGATGCGGAGGTAGGCGATTCAACAATGTTTGTTGCATTGTCTTTGTTTGACTCTTTTTAGATGGTATCCATGTTCCGAGAATTTTAAATTTTAAACTGTTATTTTACATACTATCAAACTGTTACTGTTTATAACAAGAACACAAGTCGTAGATAGGCGAATACAGTAATATATATAGGAAGAGATATATCAAAACATAACCACCTAAAAGAGCAGCAAGCAATAATTTGACTGCTTATCAACCAAACACCATAATTACTCATAATCTCAGTATCTAATATATCCAATTTGCTGCTGCTCTAAACAGTTAAACATGCACAAATCATGAATCACAAAATAAAATCTTTGTAGTGGCAATTTGCTGTTATTTTACATACTATCTTATAATTTGACTGCTTATCAACCAAACACCATAATTACTCATAATTTCAGTCGTTCAATTAGATGCTGGTTATTTCTCACTCCTATGAATCTTATAACTTGTAAGAACGACCAGACGAAGATGTTTGCAGTTCTCAAGTTGTTAAAGAGTTGGAGTTTAGCAGATTATGAGATGATACTTTTGGTTTGGGTAATATGAAAACCAGATTTCCTTTTGTCCCACATCACCCAGAAGAGTAATACTGTGAAGATGGTTGGCCAATAAAAACAACAAACCAAGATGAAAATAAGCATACCTTTCTCTGCCTTTTGGCTAAGATCAAGTGATATGGGAACCATCGGCTCACTCGATATTAATCTTATTTTTTATGGGGGAAGAACCCACCACAGTGGCTTGTTGCTGGGGTTCTTTGTGTCGCCTTGGTCTTACACACTACTGCCAGAGCTTGGCGCACCCCTCCAATATTTAGTTTAACTTTAACGTGTCCAACATTAGCCCTCAGTTAGTAGTTGAACTTTAACTTTCAGATTTGTAATTTTTAAATTATTGTCAAATATAAGAAAAAATTTCACGTTTGGTCCCTATCGTTTACCCCAAACATCAAGTTTGGTCTCTATCTCAAACTAAATGCACAGATCGTCCCTATCATTTACACTTTGGATCAAAATTGGTCTCTATCTTAGATGAGCGTTAGTTTTCTCCGTTAAGTTCAATGGAGAGGGGGTATTTTGAACTTTTCCATATTATCAAGTAGGACCCATAAACTTACATTAATTTTTTTATTAATTTTATTATATTCTTTCTTTTTTCTTCTTCTCCTCATATACCTATTTCTCTCTCACACCATTTCTCTCCATTTCTCTCACACTCTGTTCTTGAGTTTTTTTTAAAAGAATGGAAAGGGAAGAGATGGGAAATTACAAAATTTTAGTGTTCTTAAGATTTTTATAAGAAGGAAAGGTAGGGGACAGGAAGGGAAGAGGAAGGGAAGGTATGCCTTTTTTTGTGTAAACTCGCTCCGTCCAAATTTGGGGGGATTAGGAAGGGAAGTGGGTTACTAACATAATGGGATCATGTAAAATTACAAATATATCCCCATCAGATGACATCCGATGAATGGAAGTCTTGTATATTTAGCTATTATCTTCTCTGTACAGCCTTTGTTTCTCATACGGTAAATTCAATCCTTTTCTCTGTATTTTATTATATAGTAGTATTATAGTCTATGTAATGTTTCGTCATCATGTAATGTTGGTTCTTATATTTGGAATAGAGAAATCATCCAGGGTTGGGGTCTTAATAACTATCCATATCTTGAACCAATTAATAACCTACATGAATTAAGGATTTTTTTTTGAACATTACATGAATTAAGGATTGATTACGTGTATAGGTTAGAATCAATTCTTATTTTTTTTAGAATCTTCACTATGTTTTGTTTGTCGTTTTTATGTTTTGGTTTTTATCTATTTTACTTTATTCAACAAGTAGCTCTGTATGTTTGATCAATAAGTCATCCATAGCTTTCGTGTAAATAGATCAGCGTTTTCAGTGAGTCAGCTTATGAGTCATAAATTTGGATACATTTTTTTCTTTCTTTCATGTGTGTGGATGGTACCTGTACTTATGTTGCAATGCATGTGTATAAGTATCTGAACATCAAGCCACTGTGATGATGATTCAAATGATGCTTATTATAGGAAAAAAGTTCACCAAATCAAAGACGGCTGCGAATAGAACTGGAATTTGTTAGTTCAATGTGGTGGGAAAGAGACAGACGATGGGGTTGTTCAGTATATGCAGGAAAGCGGACCCTGTTATCGTGGTTAAACGAGTCTGGAATGGTACAAGTGGGTGAAAAGGTGCAATATGTGAACAGTAAAAATACACGAGTAACGAAAGAAGGGTGGATTGCAAATTAAGGATTTCGTTGTTGTTGTAAAGCCTTTAGGGTTTTGCTGTTTGAGCTTCATGCTGGAAGCAAACTTTCTCAGCCATTTTTAAATATTGTCGTTTGGTCTGGGAAATCATTGATGCAGTGTGAGATTGCTGCGTGGAGTAAACAAGGAGAAATAGAAAGGAAGGGGTTTACGTTTTAGATGTTGTAGGCTATAGTAATAGTACTTTTGTTGCAATTCATGTTACAAAACAATTCAAATATTAAGTCCTGTATGTATTCATGTGTATGGATGGTACTAGTACTCCTGGTACACACAAGGCTCAAGTTCAAGGCATGTGTTCATGTGATTTACGTAAGGTTATCTATTCGGGCAATATCAAAGGGTACCTTTGTCTAGTACTGTACATATTATCTTAAAGAAGCTAAGAAATGTGAGAATGAATTTTTTTTAAACAGATCTTTATCTAGTACAACACAAACAAGCTGCTACATATTATCTGGCCATAGAAAATGGGGGTAAGTTAGTAATTTTGTTCGGTTCCCTTTCTTTTTCTCTCAACTAAAAAAATAAACTTGAGAACATAAATTAATGCACATGATCCCTTTCTAATATGATCCCTTCCCATCCTCTTCCTGTCCCTTCCTTTTCTATTCTTTTAAAAAACAACTCGAGAACAGAGCGTCAGACCATCACACATTTCTCTCTCACACCATTTCGTTCTTCAAGTTTTATAACCCACCACAACTGTAGTACCATAAAACGATTTGATATTGAAAGGAAGAGGTATAAAACTGTACTATAGTTTTATCTCCTCATATACCCATTTCGTTCTTCAAGTTTTATCTCCTCATATACCTAGTTCTTCAAGTGTTATACCTCTTTCTTTCACTATTATAACTCAAAAGTCAAACCCCTCCCCACCATTATCTCCTCATCTTCTCAATCCGATCTCTGACGATTACGCGCAGAAAAGAGCTTCGTTCTTCAAGTTTTATAACCCGCCACAGCTGTAGTACCATGACCCATCGGATCTAAACCACAAACATCACCATATCTGCAGTCCATGTGGTTTTTTAGATTCTGGTGGTTTTCCGGCAGTCCATGTGGTTTTTTCAGGCGAAGTTCCTCGCAACCCAACCAAACCCAACAAATCTTACCGGATAACTAATTCCGGCAAACCACCATCACCATCGTCCGACACCTTCACCCAATTCAACCCAGATCTCAACAACTCATAATAAGAAAAAAAGATTTGATATTTCAAAAAAGAAAGTATGCTAAGATCATCTTTAATCAACACCTAATTCAGATCTGTTTTGTTTTTTTCCAAGAGATTAGTTGTGTTCTTTTTTGGCTATGATTTATGCCAATAATTTTGGCAGTATATATGAAAAAATGGGGGATATATTAAATGGTGATTCGATCTATGCTTTGGACGAAAAAAAGATGACTGTTTTAAGGGCGTTGGGGTATGAGGAAGGTGAGGTGTTTACGAGGGACGAGAGTGAGAGTGATGTGCATGTGATTGGGTGGAATGTGATAGGTGAGACGTGGCCGTTTTTCAAGCCGAATTTTGTGAAGAAGAAGGAGATTATGGAGGGGAGAGGGTATGAGAAGGTGGTCGGGTTTGGTTGGTGGAGGAAACAAGTAAACATGGAGGTTGCGTGTTTATCTGGTAATAAGCTAAAGAACAGAGCCCTTTGATTAATGATCACCCATTTTGTGCGAACTCCTTTGCTAAGCAACTCCTTTTCAGCTGCTATAGGAATCCGCATGCCAGTCATTGATTCAGCCTGGTCGGATAAACAAGATATCAGACCAAATATGCAAAATCAAATTGTTCAGGAACTGACCAAAATTAAATTCATCTAAAAAACGTTATGGTACATTATGCAAAAGAATGATTTCAGTAGTCTATAAGCAATTCATTACATCTTGTCTATAACTAAATCAAACCATAACATACTGCACATGCACAAAACGTGTTTGTATCTTCATTGGTTATTACCCAAACAGCTTTTAAAGCTATGTTCGGGGTTCTCAAACAGAAAACGTGTCTGTATTTTTTCTGAATGAAAATAAAACACATTTGTATTCATTTATATAAGGAATGATTATCAATATGTATCGATGAAACTCATCTGTAAATACGGCGGACATCAATCCAACTTCATTGTATTAGAGAGCTACTTAGTGGGGGGAAAAGTGAGCATTGTGAGAAATCTCAGTATCCCACATCGTTTGAGAGAGTGAAGTTGAAGGTATGGAAAGTTGTATAAAAAACTAAAGAAGCATCAGGGTTAATCACTTACCTGGATGGGGTCAATGGGTGATCAAGAACGCTCATGGCCTAGGCTGGTGATGTCCATTGCACTTTGGAAGGGTGCCACCCTAAGATCGACCCAAGTGCTCGAGTCTACATTGTAATTTGTTGCTGTGGGGGCCTGCGTTCGCGCGGCCCCTGCCTAGTCTTTAGTTTAATGATCTAATTGATATCATATTTATAGAAATTTAAGTACACAACTTCACATGGTTCATATTGACTTGTACTCACCCGTCCCAAAATTGTCCTTTATTGACGTTTTCGGTCTTTTCTTCCAACATGGCCATTTATGCCCAGTTTTCTTGCTTTACAAGGCTGTTCGGATATTGATATGTATGACGGGTCACTTCAAGTATGGTGTTGAACTTGCAAGGAGGTCCTAACCATTTTCAATCATTTCTCTTGCGATCCAAAATGTGTAACTAATAAGGTTTGAACCATAGATATTGTGAAGATTTACCACTGTGGCACTTGACTATATTTAGTGGTTGTTAAAAATAAAATGAATGAGTATTAAGCTGTCATAAGTTTTGTTGTATAAGTTATATTTAACAACCGAAACGTTGGGTTGAACGGCTATGCTGCATGTGAGCTGTTATATAAAAACTCAAAACAAGCCCAGTTTGCACGAGACGGGGCATTGTTTATGGCTTATTTAATAAATGTGCTGGAGCCTAGTGTGTTTAACAAGCTAAGTTCGAGTAGAGCTTTATTTCAACTCAGTTTAAATCTATCGTAAACTAACCGAGCCCAAGATTGTAAAGTATGTTATGCATCGAGATTAACCTAAAAGCGTAAGACTTGAAACAACTTCGAGCTTTGATAAGCTAGGGCTTGGCTCGACTCATCTGAAACCCGTTAGCTGAAATTTGCATTATCTGTTAGGTATAATGAACAGACTACTATTTGTGGTATCTAAAAGGCTAAAACCATAATAAACTCTTTCTCACGCTTTACCACTATTTTCAAAGCGAAACTCAACTTTTATCGACGCTACCGTCTAATTTATTACACCTTGTAACATAGGGCACATTGTACATATTTAGACTTTTATCAGTAACTAGTCTAGAAGATTATCGAAGTTTTTAATTGGAAAAACTTTGAAAAGTGAGATTAAGAGGAAGACAAAAATACTCTCACATATCAGATACCATATCCTAGCCGTTAGGTGATGGTTGTCATGAGCGTGTATGGTAGCTTTGGCAAAAGCCACATGTTACTTGCATGTGTATCTATGGGCAGTAAGTTTGAAACTCGAACCCATCATTACAGCCTTAAGTATCTCTTCGAGCAACCCTATCACCACTATTCCACAACAATGTTGGTTAAGCAAAGCTTGTGTTGTGGGTTATGACTTTACTGTCATTTACAAAACTGGCTAAGACAACGTGGTTGCTGATGCGATGGCACGTCAGTTTGAAGGAGCAGAAACAACCATCCTAGCCATTTCTGGGCCTTTATTGCAGTTGCACAAGAGGTCAACATAATTACCGAATCACAACTGCTTGCGACCAAAATAACAAAAGGTGAAGCCGTAGGCCCTTGGCAAATTCATGATGGTCTGGTTCATTTCAAATAGAGTTTTCTTGTTACCTCAGTCTCCATTATGTGAATCTATTATATTTTCGCTTCACATACGGGTCATGAAGGTTACCAAAAAACCCTTGGCCGTGTAGCTGCAGATTTCTATTAGACAGGCTTAAAGTCATCGGTTTGGTCTTTACTTCGCACTTGTCAAGTGTGTCAACGTAAGAAGCACACGAGCTTGCTACTGATTCCAGAGAAGATTCTCATGCAAATAACGAGAGATGGCAAAATGGACTGGTAAGGTAACGGGTAATTTTTGAACGGGTCGGACTGGGTTGACCAGACACATTTTTTTTACTCATAAGAGTTTGAAAATCTGAATATTTGGGAGGTTTTATACTCTTATGCATTAAAATGATACTTTGGCAGACTTTTTGATTGCATTCCACCTACTTGACATGTTTACTCGTTAGCTAAACTTTTTTTTACATGTTTGACCTGTTATACAAAACACAGTAGTTGGAATTCAAGGTAACAATAGTTCTAGATATAGGTGAATGAGATTGATGTTCATGTACAGTGGTGGCAAACGGGGTGGTTGGGGTAATGGATCAACACGAGTTTGGATCAAAACTACAAACCTTTTGGATGACTAAAAGGAGCTTGGTTGGCCTACCAAGACTTGTTTGAACATATGATAGCAAAGATATCAGTGATACATTTAACCCAACTTTTCTCATTATAACGATTCAAATGTTGTAAACATCTGACTATTTGACCTGAATTGCTCCACTTTCGCATACATGTGTTGATTGTGCGACTAGTTTATTCAAAACAAGGTTGGGTAAGCAGAAGTAAAAATAAAAATGATACCCGGCCCTCGTGGGAACAGAAACTACATAGAACAAGCCAGGTAAGCTGTCAAGAGACGGACGCAGGCACCCGCGTGAACAGGTAGGCCATGAACCTTCTTGATCATCCATTGGCTATGGTTAATGTATGAACCAATGGCATATTGTGCATGTAACCATACACAATCGCAGCCACAAAGCTGTCTCCGCGTCCAATGGTATCCATTACATTCACCTGTTACAGAAAATTTTCATGTAATTCTGCTGCCATATCCAACCAATAATCGATGACATGTTACAGATAAAACAAAGCAAAAACAAAGTCAGCATAATGAGAAATCCCAGTAAACCACATCGGCTGAGAGAGTGAAGTTGAAGGCATGGAAAGCTGTATAAAAGGGGAAAGAAGCAACATGAGTACTCACTTACCTGGATGGGGTCGAAGGGTGATCAAGAACGCCCATGGCCTAGGTTGGTGACCTCCATTGCACTTTGGAGGGGTGCCACCCTAAGATCGGCCCAAGTGGTCGAGTCTACATCGTAATTTGTTGCTGAGGGGGCCTGCGTTCGCGCGACCTTTGCCCAATTCTCTAGTGGGTTTAAATTTTGGCTACACAACTTCTCAATCTACCTGATTTTACTTTATAAAACATGGAACCACATGGTTCTGATTGACTTATAGTCCATCGGTTTGAACTTTGTACAAAATGAATGAGGTTTAAGCTATCATAAGTTTTGTTGTAAATGTTATATTTAACAACAGAAACCTTGGGTCTTAGAACCGCTAAGCATAAGTAGAGCTTTTTTCAACTCATTTAAATATATATTAAACTAACCAATACCAAGCTTGTAAAATATATTACGCATCCAGATTAAGATTAGAGAGTAAGACTCGAAACAACTCTAAGCTTTGACAAGCTCGAGCTCGACTCAACTCATTTCAAACTCGATAGTTGAAAGCTTGTTGCAGTATCTGTTAGTGTTAGGTACATTGAGCAGACTATTAATGGATTTGTGGTACCATTTTAACATCTTTCTCATACTTTACCATTATTTTCACCACGACAGTCAACTTTATCGATGCTACCGTTAAAGTTATCACAGTTCGTAACATAGGGCACATTTTAGCTCATACAACAGAATGGTCCAGAGTTCAACGATGAAAATATGAAATCCGCAATTTAAGAAGATGCATAAACGCCTACAATAAAAAGGAGCATATAAAGTTTGTACAATGAAACTGCTTTTTGGCTTAAGAATTACACACAACATCATTGGATAAAAAGACATATTAAACATATGGTAAAACACTAAAACTAAAGGATATGAAATGGAGAACCGCGTGCAATGAAAAAAAAGGCTCGTAAATAAAGACATTTGAATTTCAAATTCACATCTACTTTAATGAAAAGTAACTGCCAAAAGTAATCTTGGAAATGACAACAACCAAAAAGCAGTTTTATTGTAAAATATAAAGGGCTAAGTACAAAAAGGAACAAAAAGGACACGGTTTTGTCCCAAGTAGGACAAGTTTTTTTTTTCTTCCAAAATAAGACATGTACTTTTGATAATCTGATCAACTAAGTTTGTTGTGTGACACGTGTCCATCTGATCAACCCACTTTCTTTTATTTTATTAATATCTTTTTTCAAGGTTTGACCTACACCTGTCCCCACCTACACCTACTGATCAACTGACGGCTGATCAACCACTTTTGATCAACCACAGTACTTTTTTATTAATATTTTTTCCCGAGGTTTGATCTACACCTGTCCCCACCTACTGATCAACTGACGGCTGATCAGCCACTTTTGATCAACCAAAAGTACTTTTTTTCTAGGGAAGGAACATTAATTTTTTTTCTTAAATCTTGTGATCGTACTTCTATCCCTTTTTTTTTAAATGTTTATATGTGAATTATACATGAATTATACTTGATTATATTAGACCCAGATTATATGTTTTTGAATTCATTTTTCTATCATGATTCCTTTGGTCTTTTTTTTCTTCATAATCTCATCCACTCGTTTCTTAACTAATTGATTCATGATTAATTGATTATTGATTAATTGATTATTGTTTTAATAGATTCATGATTAAGGTTTAATGACTAATTTACAATTTTATTTTTCTTTATACTTGATTGAATAGAGTGATTTTTCTTTATACTGTTTTTTCTTTATACTGATTAAGGTTTTTAATAGAATGAAGTTGTTAAATTTTTTTTTTAAATTTAATTGATTGGTAAATAATTTTTTTTAATTTAATTGATTGGTTAATAGAATGATTGGTAAATATTATTCTGTAAATAAATTTTTTTGAATTAGTGTAAGATTTGCCTTGGATAGTCAACGAAGTTTTTAGGGCTATCATCACTCTAAGGTAAGATTGTTCGTGGTTTAGTAGTGAGTACTAATTCCCAACTGGTCTCCATTTTTAGGGCTGCTTGTAGTGAGTACTTTTGTTATTTACTTTCAATGTGGTGTTAAAATCCCTGCTGGTCTCCATTTTTAAGTCTAGAAATTGGCTTAACTTAATTCGTTTGTAAAGATCTCATCTTTAGAAGTTAAGTGTGATTGCATCATTTGTTTGAGGAATATTATAGCTCATTTGTATAACACTTTGTTTGGTCGATCTAAGTATGGTTTATTCTCAACATATATCTCTTTGAGACATCACTGATATTGTCATTTCAGCTAAGTAGGATTACAATTATTGATTAGGTTGTTTCTCTTGAATAGAGTTTGTTGTTCCATCGATTTTATATGACAAACTTTTGACCGTTTTTCTAATTCTTATGTGATTTAGGAGTATCACGCTACGGTGCACGCTAGGAGCAAGCTCCATTATTTCCCTCTGATTAAGGATAGGCTAGGAATTGATCGTAGTGAATTATTTCGTTCCACATGCTTTGGTCGTTGGTTGGATTTAACTTATGTTGACAACGAGGAAGGTATCATACATTATATGATACAGAAGCAAAAGTTCTTTGATAGTCATCACTATGATTTGCCACTCATTTATAATGTGAACGGACATACCCTACATTTTGGTCGTCGTGAATTTTGTCTCATTACCGGCTTTAAATTTGGGACATTTAGCTTCCGTAAGTTTAGGGAGGGTGACATAAGTTTCCGTGATCGAGTATTCCCTGAAAAGATAGGGGAGTATGTTAAGATCATAGACCTTTTAGGACTGATTAAGGATGAAGAGCTTTTTTCCAAGTTGTCTGATGAAGACTCTATACGAGTTTGTCTACTTTTATCTTTGGAAGTGATAATTATGGGTCATGAGCTAAAATCAGCTGTTGACGATGTTTTTCTTTAGAATGGTTGAGAATCTGGATGAGTGGAACGCTTTTAATTGGGGTGAATACATCTGGCGTGAGTTATATGCTTCCATCAGAAATTTGCACTCAAATAATCAAGATTCACACATGAAAGCCTTGCAAAAAAACCCAAACTTTATTCCGTCATATACTTTATCTGGATTTCTTTTGTGTTTCAAGGTTAGTATTTTTACATAAACAGTTATATTGATATTTAAAGAATTATTGTTTCTTTTATGTTGATATATAATTTTTATACTTTTTAGATCTGGATTCTAGAGTCTTCAAGTGTGTGTGATCGCTGGTTTAAGAAAACTTCTCAAGAGATCCCGAGAGGCCGTTTCTGGTCAAAGCACTCAAGTTTTCAACACTGGGAGTATTTTGGCGAACTTTTTCCACAGGTATAAGCATTTTCTTTTGGGTATTGTTTCATAGCAAGTGTTTGTGTTAAAATTCATAACGGTTAGTATAAAGTGGTGTTTGGTTTTAGGCGTAGGATATGGTAGGCGTAGATTATCCACTATTTTGGGCACTTCAGTCTCGCTTGTCAGCTAGTCCGAATCCAGTGAACATCCACTTTTTTTACTTTGGCCGTCGATAGTGCTAAAGCAGACTTTGTTGCTATATATTTTCTTTTAATCTATTTTAAACCGAAAAATACAAAGGAACTTGTGCTAGTA
The DNA here is from genome assembly GCA_025667525.1 of Glebionis coronaria. NCBI lineage: Eukaryota > Viridiplantae > Streptophyta > Magnoliopsida > Asterales > Asteraceae > Glebionis > Glebionis coronaria. The sequence goes on along the minus strand of CM046879.1, from coordinate 544,622,710 downwards.
ATGCTAATGTCACAAAACGTTTCTTACCACGACCCGTTAAAGTGTTGTGATAATAATGCTAATGCCACAAGTTAGAGACGTTCATGTGATTATGTGAGGCACGAACTATCTTCCGAGTAAGACACTTAAAACGAGATATAGTGATTTATCATAAGTTGTTCTAGAGGCTTAGTCATTCTGACGGTGTCTATAAAATCAGCACAGTTTCTTTTATCCGGACAACTCGATGTAGTCTCATACAATCTGCACATGTGAAATGATTTGTACGTTTATTGTCATTTTCCCTGAGGTTGTGAACCCCAAACAAAACAGTCAACTGGTTAGAGTTTCTGTAACCTCAAAGCATATTATAAAACCTTAAGTCATAACTCATAAGAGAAAATAATAAGGGGTTGTGGCGTAGTTGGCTAGCGCGTAGGTCTCATAGCAATAAGAGTAATCCTGAGGTCGAGAGTTCGAGCCTCTCTCACCCCATGTGATTTTTTGCTTTATGTACAAGTCCATCTTAAACTTTTGTATTTGTCATTAACATTATGTGTTTTTGTATGACAAAACCATCATGATATGAGAATTTAATTAGACATTTTGAAGTCAGATAAGCTTATTACTTTATTAGTACATTTGGTTAGATAAGAAGTAGAAGGTCGCAGGAAGGGGTCTTATTCGGGTTATCGGGTTGGATTTAAGCTTTATAGGATCGGATTTGAGCTTCATAACAGTTAGTATAAAGTGGGGTTGGATTTGTGCCTGTTAGAATATAGGATAGGGTAGGCGTAGATTATCTGGTATTAGATTTTAGGTTACTTTTTGTAGTTATAGTAGATACTCAAACTCACCGTATCATCTTACTAAACCAGCAAATGTGTAAGATATATTACGTCCACACAGTAGGTATTTCTAACTTATATGGTCTATAACCCACCGTTTAACCAACAACCATATTCTAGTATCATGTTTACTGTATATATCACACGTTTAATAAGGGCCCGTTTAATAATGGTGTTTTTGTTAGGCCCAAAAACCTAACAGTGACCTATACCCTACAAGAGCAGAGGCCCAGTCAGAGTGGTATACAGTCAGCAATCATTTTTTCAAGTGGTATACACCTAGAGCGCCGCCTGTTGAATTTGGAGGTCTTTTTGGTGAGTATCTGAAACAATTGAAAGCATCTCGCTTGGCTAGTGAAGAGTATCAAGCCAGCCAGAGTTTTAGTAAAGATGGGCCACTAGTTAACCGAGTTATTGCGTTGGAGAGTTTATGTGAGAGTCTGATGATTCTACCCAAAGAGATAAAAAGTTTGAAGGCTCGGATTTACAAGCTTGAGACTATCCTTAATTTAATCATGAAACGTAAACAGAACCCCGTTGTTCAGAAGGCCAAGGTAATTCCCGTATTATTTTATCAACACCCTTCTATAGTACGAAAGCAAAACTTAGTAGTAGAGACCTAAAACCAGTTTTCATTTTTAATTTACTTTTTTTACAGGAGACAACTAAAAGCAATGATAAGGAATGTGATCTGGCTGCTAAGTATTTGAGTGACGAAGACAGTGTCTTTAATGATTTGGTTGATCATTTGGATGATTTTGTTGGCACGGTTAGTGAACGACTACCTTGTGAATTTCCAAAATTGTAATTTTTATTGACCACTTATATTTGTAAGTGAAATTTTTACACACGGAAAGGTGATGTTGAACGGTCACAATCAACGGATGAATGTTTGAAAGCTGAGAAGCTAGTTGCTGAACATAACAGGCTTGCTGAGGTTAAGAGAGTGAGGAACAAAAGTTTGTTGGAAGAACAAAAATGCATGAAAAGTATCTATTCAGATACACGCAATCACATTAAACTTGCCTTACAGAAATGTGGAACAAACAAGAGGCGGTATGTTAATGTCCGCAGGCCACTGTTTGTAGATGATTCAGTCCACAAAGTCCCAAGCTTTGATACACTGAAAAAATCAAAAGAATATGCTTGATACAGAAATGCTTGACAGATGTCAAGCACTTGAACCTTGGATAGAGGTATGAGTTTAGGACTTACTTTATTTGTATTTGTTTTTGTTACCATTTACTTATAATAATTGGTTTTATTTATGTTGTTCAGAATCTCAAGCGACCATACAAATCTATTGACAAAGTTTATTGTGATTACTATGTCGAGAAGTTTTTGATTACCAATGGCTGGAAGAATTGCAAGTTCCCTTGGTCCAATGACATTGTGGTCAACCGTAGTTTTTGGGACAATTTTATTGGTCAGGATGAAAATCGTGTAGGTTGGTTTCTTGACGAGGTAATCTACATTCTCAAAAATTATACACAGTTTATTGCCATTAGTATTATGTAGGTATGTTTTATTGACAAAGTGTTTTTGATTGCCATACAGCACATTGATTTATGGTCGTGGTACATCTGGCGGTTTAGGAAATCTTCTCATGACTGGTCAATTGTTAGTTGTTACTTTCTTACGCTTCTCTTAGGTGAATCGATTCCTTTGTTTTATGCAACCAACGAAATATACCCTATGGCATGGACTGATGTTGAGCAGGTAAATTTTGGATGCACAATTTTGTAAATTTTTTTGTTAATGAAATAGGTTAATTATAAATGTATAAAACTTTGTAGGTCTTCATTCCGATAAATGAACCAAAGACACACTGGTCTCTTGCACAGTTTGAAATCAGAACCGGTAATGTGACATTCTATGATAGTCTAGTGCCAGAAAGTCTAGAGACATATGGAGAAGAAATTCGTCCATGGTATGTTAACATGAGGAAGTGTCTAGAGACTAAGCTGCCTGTGGTTCTACAAGATGCCGATGTGTTTGCTAGCAAAGGAATTGATCCAACTGAGTATAGTATTAAGTTTAGACATGCTGTCAACGTCCCCCAGCAGGGAGGTGTATTTGGCGATTGTGGTGTATTTATCTGCTTATTTCTATACAGGTAATAAGTTTTAAATTAATTAACTATTTAACTAAATATTTTTGATATGTCTTGTTCTCATGTCTTATTATGTATATAGGTTGACACACGGGATCCCATTGGATGTTGAAGACCCAATACAAACCGCGTTGGCATACCGAGAGAAAATGATCCGATTCTACTTCCAGCATAAGATCACTGTTTAGTTTGTATGTCTGTCATATCTTCTGTTAACATTATATGAATTGTAGGCATATCTTTTGTAAACAATTATGACCTGATGTTATGGGTCTGACACTTCTTGAAATATGCCTACAATTCTTGGTTGAACAATGTATTAATTTTCAATTGCATTTCTATGACACTTCTATGACATTTCTATGAAATTATGATTGTGATGTGTTTATAAACCTTTTTTATTTGTATGACCCGCAATTGATAAGCATTTTTTGGAGGCTGGCTACTAATAAGGATTGTTTGATCAAGAGATGAATTCATCACAAGCAAGTTCATAGCTAAGGGCCTGGATTCAGAGTACATTCTTTATCCTTTTCAGTTTCATTTAATAATTAGTAAGCTTTTGAATTAATTATAATTTTAAGTTAGTTGTAAGATTGAATAAGCTTTTGAATTATTGTATGCTAGTATCACCAAGTAGACAGATTCATAGGAAGGAAAATACTTAATAGCATAACCAAGTAGGCGAGTGTTTGGAAGGAAAATAGTTTTACAAAACAAATAGTTAAATATTCTTCTTACGTGTTTGAATTCTAAGGGTCGTTCAAGTTTACAGCATCCCAATGGAATGGCTGTGAATATCCATGCGTTGGTTGTGTGTCCATTCCATCTTCTTGTGTTGCCCGTCTTCTTGCCTATACAATGTGTCATAGAATTCAACAGTTGATCTATAGATGTGTATGTTTAGAAAATTAGGCAAACTCTTACTTACTTTTTTGGGTGGAGTTGGTATTGCTTGTCTGCAAGCATTCCGAATGTGGCCACGACTTCCACACCTGCCACAACTTACTTGTACAGGGTCTTCATTTTGGGATAAATGACGATTAGTCCCCTTTGGTCGTCCAGATGGCCTTATGATTATTGGTGGCTTTACTCGTTGTAAGTAATTAGGACGCTGCCAACCCGAAATCTCTCCCACAGGATATACCAATCCTTGGTACGTTGCTTTAAGAGTCGTTGTCCTGAACCACCCTTGTGCCAATTGACTGAAATCGGTCATTCCAAGACACCTACAAACCGCTAGTGCATGAGCACAAGGCAGACCTGAAATTTGCCATACGCGGCATGTACATTTATAATTACACAACTCCACTATATGGGTTTTGCGTCCATCATCTACTTGATAAATTCTGTACATCTCAATTCCTGCCACATGCCAGTTTAAACTCTTGTTCATCCGCATTCTAATTTTCCTGGTTGCCCACGGACTTAATTCATCTGCTTTTGCATCTACAAAATTATTGAAAGTTATTTAAGTTTATTATTTAACATCCATGGAATATATCTGGATGACCATAACTAACCTGCATAAATTTCCCGTCGCTCGCAATACCTTTCCTGTACAAGACCTCTAAACCAATCCAGTAGGCTAGTTACAGGTAGTTTGCGCACATCTTTTGTTAATGAATTGATTGACTCAACGCTATTAGACGTCATGTAATTGTAACGATTACTTGGGCAATGAGCTCGAGACCACTTCTCAACACCCGCCTCTATCAGCTTCTTGTGTGCATTTGCTGCTTTTGCTCTAAGTTCCCCTATTGCTTCATCAAAAACTTCTACGGTGTAGGCTTTGCACATCTTCCAATTTATTACCTTTAGCTTTTCAGCCTTGATTTTACAATTCATCATCATGTGTCTGCAACAATAGCCATGGAATGCATTTGGGAAAACAGCTTGTACAGCTGATAATATTGCTACGTGTCTATCAGATATGATAGCCAATTCAGGGTTTTCCCATATGCAATCTTTCAACTTGGACAAAAACCATGACCATGAAGCGAGTGTCTCACCCTGAGTTATACCGGTTGCTATCGTAACGATTTGATTATTTCCATCCATTCCAACTGCCACCAAATTTGCACCTAGGTAAGTGCCTTTTAGATGCGCCGCATCTATTATTATCAATGGTCGCATATGGTACCTAAAGCTTTCGACCTAACGGGCAATAAAACATTTAATTAGGTAAAGCGTACTACAGATTTAAATATATGTTATTAATTATTATACAAATACTTACCGCAACACCAAAAGCTACAAAAACCATCTTAAATCGACCTTCATCATCCGTGTCAATATATGTAATAGTCCCATCATTTGTCAATTCCAAATTATGACAATAAAAAGGCAATTGCGCAAATGATTTTATTGGGCAACCGGATGTCTCAACCAACGCAACATTCTTTGTTCTCCATGCTTGTTTGTATGTAATGTTTAGGTTGTACTGTAGGTTTATGTCATGTTGTATTTCTTTTCCCTTGTAAATGCGATGGTGGTCTTTGAACTTAGGTGCAATTAAATGACCCAACAACTCGGATTTAGCATTACGGTGATACATACCTATTTGTCTTTTTTCACAAGTGTGGTGGTCGTTTACCTTTTTTATTACCCATTCATCACTATAATCACTCTTAGCTGATTTTATTTTCTAATTACATTCTTTATCCACACATACTACCTCGTACCTATATTTATCTGTTTTCATAGGCTTAAACTCATAACCTTCTAGAATCGCTTTATAACCTAGTTCATACTTACATAATTTTTTACTATCAAATTTATCACCTGGTTTCACAACCCTTGCAGCATATACGTTATTATTTTTTGGTGTTTTAAAAACGGGTCTTTCGGGTGGTGTTTGGAAAATGTTTTTTAACGTGTTCGTTTCCCAATTATCTTCATACTCTTGTTTTGCACTTTTGTTTTTGTATGTATCTTCTAGTGGTGGCAAAATACCGTTAGGATGCAAAGAAAAGTTAAGATCAAAATCTAATTTCTTAGAACAATTCGGTTTACAACTAAATAATTTTGAATCTTGATGCTTAGATGAAGTAGGTTTAGAATCTAACCACTGATCTATTTTTTTTTATATTAAGAGTATTTGTTGTACCTTGTGACTTGCATGATGATCGGACGAAAAAATTCCAATCGGCATCGTTTTCAACGTACACACACTTTGAACCTACTTCGTAAGTAAACAACACTACGGAGAATTCGTTAAACTTGAATCTATTCTTCACAACCGCAACTAGCTCATCGTATGTTATGTTTTTATTAAGAGATACACCGTATGCTTTGTCTATGTAAACCAAATACACCAAAAACTCATTTTTTGAATCACCCATTTTCTTTTCTAATGAAATTATGGATATTTCATAAACCATATATATATTTTCAAGTCAATATGGTTAGGTTGAAAATTCAATACATAAACACCTAACATGAATAAATACTTAAAGTGATCAACTTATATAAATCGACTGATCAACTTTCTATTCTTTTGATGAAACTTAAATGCAATTTAAGGTTTGTTAGATTGTTAGATTGAGAAATAAATACATAAACTCATTTTTCGAATAAATTATTCAGTTGAAATACACATTTTTAATTAAAACCGAAAAACCGAAAAACTGAAAAACGTGTTGAAAAATGAAAATGACGTAATTTGGGTATTTAACTCACGGCTTCTATTTTGAAACGCCCAGCCAAATTGATATTAAATATCAGATATTGTAAAGTCATAAACAAAAAAGACCCTAGGGCAGTTGGTTTGTGTGTGGTGTGTTGAGGTGTTGATAAAAGGGGTTGACCAAGAAGTCTAATGTTCGAACCCTTGTGGTTCCTTTTTTTTTCTTTCTTGTAACACTTAAAAAAGGTTAGCAAAAAAATCCCCTAGCCCGACTTCGAAACCTTGACCTCTCGTTGGAGGAGTGGGGTATCTTACCGGTGTGCTAGGATCTTGGTCTTGTGATTGAGGAGCACCACTTGTTTCTTATACACTTACGATTATTTTCTTCACAATTATTCAACCCGTCCAAGTGCCCTACATTATACCCGTTAAACCAAACCCATATCACAATTTTTTTAACTGTTTATACGGTTTAATTAAGAACTTACCGCAATACAATTATTTTCTTCACCAAACACACACTAAAACTTCCAGACTCAAAACCTAACAGATCTTTGATACAGGAATCAATCATTAAGGATGAACAAGGGTAAAGGTAAGTCGATTTGATCTTTAATATTTATTGATGCATGTTATCTATTAATAAGGATGAACAATTGTTTGTTGATGCATGTTATGATCATTGTTGATGATCATTAATATTGTTATGATCATTAATATTGAATAAGGATGAACAATTGTTTAGTGGGATTGAATAATGATGAAAAATGTTAGGGATATATTTCACAAAATATGTAATTTTTCATGAAGCCGATTGTTAAATGGGATTTAATGTGTTCACAGGTTCAAGATGAAGAGATGAGTGTTTAGGGATTAAAAACTTCATGTTTTGTGATATAGGTTTAAGTCTGTTTGTCCTTAACGTGTGGGTTCGCGTTCTGTGGTGACGGGTTTGAAACAAAAGTATAGAGTTCTTTTTAGATTTAGGGCGTTGTAAAAAAAATTATTTTTATCCTGGGATAGCAACAAATAACAGTAAAACTTTGAAAGTGCATACCCTTTAAAATACATGAAAATTTTCATTACTGTATTAGGCAAGTAGCGGCTCTTCATTACTGTATTAGGCAAGTATCCTGGGATAGCAACAAATATCTAATTTTGGGATATATCGTAACATATAGGATATCTTTTTGTGATCTAGAAACTTTAGCGTAAATTTTACTTAGAGATGCACAGTCATCTTGTTATTGTATGTATACACATGAACGTATCTAATAGTTATAAATAATATTTGGCCAGTTGGGGGGGACCTTAACAAAATGTAATAATGGAATTTTCGATATGACTTTCTTAAAAGCTAACTGATTGAAACAAATAAAAGGCTTTATGTTAACGATATAAACCCATAGCAAATATTACAAGTTTACAACTCAGTTTAGAATATCAATTAATTAAGTTAAATTAGGTTAGTTCTCTAATGGGTCAAACGGATATAATTGAAATAGTAATTAAGAAATGACTCAAGTGTTACAGTGGGTGACGGAATAGGTACGTACATTATTGTTTCATGAGCTACGATTATTGATCCGTTATGCTAAAGGTATACCTGTGCCACCAAAGTGTTATTCTAACATACCTGCACCAGATTAGTTTCGTTGTCTGTTGTGATTTACTGGCAATCTTTCAACATGTGCTACAAAAAGGAGTCATGACCAATGAGTATAGTTGGATTCGTCATTGATGTAGTAATTATAGAAACTGGCCCAACCGCTGATATGCTTTAGCTCAAGTTTTCACTTTGAAAACAGATGTTGAATTCCTAGATCCGAATTTTTTTTACTAAATAAATGTGCATACACTATGTTGAATTCCTGAATACCTAATAGTTAAAAATATTATTTTTGCAGAGATAATTATAATTGATTCGGACAGTGGTCCGAATGAGATGCATGACAGTAATTCGTTGAATACGAGTTCAAGCAGCGCGGAGTCTGATACAAGTTCCAGTGATGATCAGAAACCTCCGGTTGAGTATAAAACAGTATCAAACAAAGGGCCATATAGGTGGTGGCTAAACTATTTTGATGAACATGAAACAAAATACCCAAACGAACCTGAATTTTGGTTTAAAGTCCCGGTAGACACCAAACCAAGGTACAGTAATGAGATGGAGGAAGATGACATTCCAGCCCCTTCAAAACCAAAAACAAAAAAATGGAAAAGTCCTTTTCTTTCAAGTTCTGAGGAAGACGAGGAAGACAATGAGGACATTCCAGGGCCTTCAAAGTGTAAAGACAAGGAAGACATTCCAGGGTCTTCAAAGTTTCAAGACAAGAAAGACATTCCAGATGCTTCAAGCTCAACATCTAAACCAATGTGACGATATATCTTTCCATCTATGGCTGCTTTTGTGGTATTATCATTCCAACTCTTTTGCTCTATATATATTTTGGACAATGTAATAGTTAGTCCAATTAGTTGGTGATGATAATCATGATATATTATGTAATTTTATGTTCCAAGAACTTTTATGACGAATTAGTTGGTGATGATATGTGTAATATTATGTAGAATTTGGACGTTGATCAACATATAAACTGATCAAGTAATGTGTCATTGACTGAATATGACCATGCATATGTAACACAGCATGAACTAATGTCCATGCATGAACTAAGTACCATAAGAGACTATCATGAACTAATGTCCATGCATGATCAGATATAGGGCATATATTCGCATACCATTTCATTGACTGAATATGTCCATGCATATCTTACTACACAAATAGTCTGCAACTCTTCATGATGTATATGTAACACAACAGAATTACTGAAAAGCTTAGTTGAATATTGCCCTATTAATCATGACTAATGTGTGGCTGTGACTCGCTGATTTGACACAGCATATGGGCAGGATGCAGGATGTAGGGTGCAACTTGCATTGTTTGTTGCATAGCCAGTTAGAAAAAGAATCCAATGTCACATGGCAACAGTGGCTAGGTGAGGTCTTATTTAAGGGCATCATTACATTAGGTTTCAACACATTGAAAAGCCATAGTTAAAGGAATAAGCTTAAGAAAAAATGACCTGGCGGTTGATGCTTCAGTCTTTGCAGTTGCTTTGCTGCTCAGATGACCTTGGCAATTGTTTCTACTTCTATCTGAGGAAGAAGGTTGAAGAAGAGAGGGAATGGAGGGGTAAGATTGAACTTCTGCATACGCAAAAGAACATCTCTATTGATCAGAGTACTGCTTTCATAATGGAGCTTTCTAGCCTTAGCCTAGATCGGCGTGTGAGTCGAATGATTGATCTTTTGAATGACATGCAAGCCCGTGATGTCTCAGAGCTTAGGAGGCTTGGGGCATTGATGGATGAATCCGATGCTCGGATTCATGACTTGGAGCTTTTCATGCAGTCATTGTGAACAATATAATGGTAACCAATGTGATGCATGCCGAGTTAGTGTCTGTATCGTTTTGTTTTAAATAAACGACACCAGTTGTTTGTGTCGTAATCTACTACTATGTATCGTGTAGACTGTTTGTGTAGTTTTTTCTTTATTTTATGTGTCGTACTCTACTACTATTTATGTATTTGAAGTTTTTCTTTGTTTGTTAGCTTAAGTTTTCAGATTGGTGTTGATTTAAACAAGTTTGCAAGTTAAAAATTGGTACAAAAGGTTAAAAATCAGTGACTGCCTTGTGTTTGCATGTTTTTATGAAAATTGTGCATCAAATCTTGTTTTATGTTAGTCATTAGGACTTTTTAGGATTGTGCAGTGATTATATGCTATTTGGAGCCTTTGTGTGCAAGATTTGGAGGATTGAATCTCACTTATGTGCTAGTTGCATCAGAAAATACCACCAGACCACCATAAGCTACATCAGCAACTTCAATTTGCTATTTTGTGCTCATTGGTGCTTATTTAATTGTGTGCAACTTACTTGTTTTCTGTTTGATTTGACTCCTTATACTCCAAAGAGTATAAGGGTGCCACTGTCCATCAAAATCATCCACAAAAATCATCAAAACAAGTCCTCTTGTTTTTACTTTGCACAAGTGAAGTTTCCATCTTTCTGCTTGTGTTCATAAGAAGTGAACTGGGCACGATTTTAATTAATTTGGATTTGATCTTGTTATAAACTGAATTGTGTTTGTGTTTTTGTGAGTAAAGAAGTATAAAGTTTGGATTGAAAAAGTTAAAAAATAAAAAAAAATAAATAGCAAAAACTCACCTGGCTTGGGATCGAACACGCGACCTCCCTTTCGAAGGAGTAACGTGTTTACCAGTGATCCGGATGGTTTTTTACGTTATACCTCTCCAAACAATTGTACTTAAGGAGATTTTGAGTGGGCTTATTATATTAAAGCCGTAGCTTATTTTGGCTATTTGAGCTTATTAGTTAAGCTTTTTAGCACTAGCTTATTTTTCCTAGGAAAGTTATAGGGTTTAGCATTTTTCTGAACCAAGTTTGCATTTTTCCCTTTCTTCATTTATTTTTTATCATTTTTTCTTTAGCCGTATTTTGTTAATTAGATTAAAAATAGTTAAAATAGGTTTTAATTTTTAGAAAAATAGTTTTTAGGTTTTAATTTATATATTTGAGGTTTACAGCCCAAAAGGTTTTCAAAAACTTTCATTTTTAATTTTATTTGATTTTAGGGTTTTTTATCAACTTTGAAATTTAATATAAAATTAATAAAAAGGTTTTAGGAACTTTTAATTACATTTTTGTCTTAGTTATATACATTTTAGTGTTTTTGTGAGTAAAGAAGTATAAAGTTTGGATTGAAAAAGTTAAAAAAGAAAAAAAAAATAGCAAAAACTCACCTGGCCTGGGCTCGAACACGCGACCTCCCTTTCGGAGGAGTAACGTGTTTACCAGTGATCCGGATGGTTTTTTACGTTATACCTCTCCAAACAATTGTACTTAAGGAGATTTTGAGTGGGCTTATTATATTAAAGTCGTAGCTTATTTTGGCTATTTGAGCTTATTAGTTAAGCTTTTTAGCACTAGCTTATTTTTCCTAGGAAAGTTATAGGGTTTAGCATTTTTCTGAACCAAGTTTGCATTTTTCCCTTTCTTCATTTATTTTTTATCATTTTTTCTTTAGCCGTATTTTGTTAATTAGATTAAAAATAGTTAAAATAGGTTTTAATTTTTAGAAAAATAGTTTTTAGGTTTTAATTTATATATTTGAGGTTTACAGCCCAAAAGGTTTTCAAAAACTTTCATTTTTAATTTTATTTGATTTTAGGGTTTTTTATCAACTTTGAAATTTAATATAAAATTAATAAAAAGGTTTTATCAACTTTGAAATCTAACTCGTATCAACGTAAAAGTTTTAAAAGAAGCAAAAGGTTTAATGACAATATACGGTGAAACTACTTATTAGGGAAAGATAAGAAACATGATAAGACAAGATACTAGAAACACTGTATTTTAATACCACATTCTTACCATTCATACATTTTTTTTAAGCGCGCTTAAGCATGTTTATATGAAACTCGTCTCAACGTAAAGGAATAAGCCAAAAAACAAGCACTGAATAAGCTGTTATGGGCTTCTTAAGTCACGGCTTCTATTTTGAAACACCCAGCCTATTTGATATTAAATATCAAATATTGCAAAGTCATAAACGAAAAAGACCCTAGGGCAGTTGGTTTGTGTGTGGCGTGTTGAGGTGTTCATAAAAGGGGTTGATCATGAGGTCGAGGGTTCGAATCCTTGTGGTTCCTCTTGGCCCGTGATTCCCTTTTTTTTAATTTTTTTTTTATTTTTTCAGAGTTTAGAAAATCATTAAAAGATACAAAAAATATGTTTTAAATTTAAGGGTTTAGAAAAATAGGTTTCAACTTTATAAAAAACAAATTTTTGCTTTCTATTTTACAATTATACTTTTAAAAATAATTATTTGATCAACTGACGGTACTCATCTGATCAACTTTTATTTATTTATTGTGACTTGTCTTATCATGATACAAAGTCAACTTATGAAATGGTACTATGTTTCAACATTGAATAGCTTATCTAGCTTATATATGTTTATGTTGACACACACTTAAAAACATACCAATTGTTGCTTATTATACTTTCTAAAAATTTACATACTCTTTTCAAACATGTCAGATTACATACGAACAGAAATCCAAAGAGAAATATTACTTAGGCTGCCTGTGTTCGATGTATGTAGATGTCGTCAGGTATCTAAGTCAATGAAAGCTATCATTGACGCATTCGATTTCATTCGTGATTACGGATCTCCTAAGGTTTCTACTTGCAGCTTCATTTTACAATATAAGGTAGAAGATGTGGGTATCATGTATAAGGTGGATGATGACTTAGCATTCACCTTATACATGAATCCAGGATTCACATCTGTTCAGTTGAATGCTCTTGCCACTTCTGAAGGTATATGGTGTTTTGTTATTGCCAACAACATTGGGGTGGTCCTCTGGAACCCAACAATGGACAAGAATGTCACAATCTTGACACCATGGCTAGAGCCTCCATTTTCCAAAAAAATCTTTGGGTTTGGTGTTTCTCAAGTAACACAAGAACCTACTGTTGTGAAAATAAATTATCCGGTCGATGTTCAAGGTTCATGCTTAGTCTCGGTATTTACAATGTCATCACGTATGTGGATTGATTTGGAACCTCAACAATCGCCCAGGGGTTCTATTCGTATCAAAAGGGGCAGCCAGGCGGTGGTGGCAGGAAGAATTTATTGGGTTTGTTCTGAAAAGTATCTTTGTAACCTTGGTCGAGAGCACATAAGGTACATGATTTTGTCCTTTGGACTGGATACTCACCAGTTTATACTGGAAAATATCCCTGAAGAGATAACAGATGCCATTCGACCTCCATACATAGTTTCACAACTCAATAATCATCTCATAGTTTCAGGAAATGTTATTTTTCTAGGGGACAGAGTTTGTTGTGGTTGGGAATTAGAGGTGGTGAATGGGTTTCTATCTTTGATGCGTATGCAATACTTTCACCAAAGGGCAGTTGAACAAGTGCCAAAGTTATTGGGGTTTGCAAACAGGGAAGAGCCGATATTTGAAGTAAGTGACAACCCAACAGGTCATCCTAACCTACTTGAAACATTGGACAGAAATACGGGTGAGTTTGTAAACCACCTAGGTATTCAAGGAAGAGCTGGTACTTTCATCGTCGGGCCTACCAGGAATCGCTCTTTCTTCTTAACAGTCCACCAAATGAATTTATGTAACTCCCTGATGTCTGTAGTATCAATGTTGTATTTGTATTTCATTTGCTTTTGTTTTATGTCTGTAACAGCATATGTAATTTCTCCCCAGATTATATAATTGATTCAGGCTTATCAATGTTGTAAGGTTATCAATTTCCCCAGATTATATAATTTCTCCGCTAATTAAGTAACTGCATATGTTTAAACAACTTATGTAAATAAAGCACAAACGAAAAACTTTTTTTCTAACTGGAAAATAACATGCATATAAAAAAAATCTCCAACATAATACAACAATTTTTTTAGGAAAATTACATGTCAATACAAGTTTACTGTCACAACATACTAGTCAACAATATACTACTTATGCACTCGAATCTTGTACTTCCAAAGGAAGCCTGTCAATCGTTCACGGTAAGCCAAACCAGCTTGACTAGTATCACTAACCTTCAATGGAAGATCATTTGCCAGTCTAAACATGTTCCTCATCACCCAAACCCCGCAATCAGAGGTATTGGATTGCCTAGGGGTATTAATATCATTTCGAAAGGTGATTTTGTAGTTTGCTGGATCTATGTTTTTCTTCGTGAACACCTGACTTTCTTTAAGATACTTTGGAAGTATAGATGCATTGTTTTACCCGTTTTCAGCCACCATTCTCGATCTTCAACCACACCACGTTGCTTTAGGAGCAAGCTGTCATAAACAGTTATGACACCTGAACGAATATGGAATTCAGAAAGCACCCAATGAATAGAATCTTCATTTATTGGGAAGTAAACCTTTTCGACAGATTCAGAAAACCATGGCACACCATAAACAACACCATTGGCATAAGATGACATTACTCTATTTTCCAAAATAAACGTGCTCAAATACGGCCCAACCATTGCCCAGTCCGCATTTGCCGAACGGAAGTGCAAAAGGTAATAAACCCAAATTTCGATGTGATGTGAATTAAGATAGTTCAAAAGTTAAATACATTATTGTTGGCTTATAATTTAATTAATTAACGTGATTAGTATAGACTTACATTATCGAACAACCAACCACGTCTGTTTTTGCCAAGGCCCAATAACTTTTCCCAGAATTCATGATAAACAATAATATTTTCTGCCCATGGAAAATAATATCCCTTACAATCCTTTTCCATAAATGCTTCCATTATCTCTTTAGGCATCATAGTTCTACCGTTTGGTGCATTTGATGGACGAGTTAAATCATGTCAATTTATATATAATTAAATAATTAGGTTAAGAACAAAAGGAACCTTTTGAGTTCATACTAAATGTGATTTGCATACCTCAACCCAATTAGGAATCTCACAATTATCAAGTCCACGCAACGGAACTTGAAACTTGGCACATATCTTACTCTTAGCACGAACTGGTTGCGGGGACGTCCATGGCCATTGTTTGAACTTACTCAATTTTTTAAGTCGTTCACTTTTAACTGCTGGTATCTTTTCATCCACTTTTGGGTCGGATTCGGTAACCAATGAATCTGCACTTTCAACATCTCTTTCGCATGGGTCAACATCTTGATCATTCAAGGGTTCAGGGTTGACCGGATCATTGAATTCCTAAAGGTAATCAAATGATCATGAATATACTTTATCTATGTGTCACCAAACATAAGTTATATAGAAAAAAATATACCGGCGAATAGCTTATCCCTTTGAAGAAAACATCATCAGGCATAGGTACAGGGGACAACGGGTCATTGATTTCCTATACAGTGAGAAAAAAAAGTGATTCACATGTTCTTTCAAATACATGTTTTTTTGTCATAATATCATACTGACACTTATATTTAAAATAACATACAAATACCTTTGAATCGCTATTCTGTTCAACAACTACATCCTTCAATGAATCAGTGACAAACGGATCTTTCATTAGTTCGTTGGGAAACGCTTCATCCATAGCTTCATGAGTGACTAAAGCATCCACTTCCTATATAGTTTTCAATTAATCTTAATAATCGGATTCTGCTTATACTCTATGTATGTGTTGTCAAATATAAGTTATAAACATATAAATACCTTAGAATCGCTTTTCCCTTCAACAACTTCATTAATAACTGATTCCGTGGCAATAGGATCATCCATTACCTTAGAATCACTAACGCATTGAAACACTTTATCATTCTTCATAGGTACAGGGGACAACGGGTCATTGATTTCCTATACAGTGAGAAAAAAAAAGTGATTCACATGTTCTTTCATATACATGTTTTTTTGTCATAATATCATACTGACACTTATATTTAAAATAACATACAAATACCTTTGAATCGTTGTTCTGTTCAACAACTACATCCTTCAATGAATCAGTGAAAAACAGATCTTTCATTAGCTCGTTGGGAAACGCTTCATCCATAGCTTCATTAGTGACTAAAGCATCCGCTTCCTATATAGTTTTCAATTAAACTTAATAATCGAATTCTGCTTATACTTTATGTATGTGTTGTCAAATATAAGTTATAAACATATAAATACCTTAGAATCGCTTTTCCCTTCAACAACTTCATTAATAACTGATTCCGTGGCAATAGGATCATCCATTACCTTAGAATCACTAACGCATTGAAACACTTTATCATTCTTCATAGCTAAAAGGGTCAACGGATCATCCATCTCCTATACAAATTATATATGCGTTAGCAGCATAGTACATAATTTATGAACAAACAAGAGCTCGGAGTTTATGATTCTATACCTACCTTATTATGTGGTTGGGAATTAATGAGACTCATCATCGATTCTACTGCCATTATATTTTCTTCTTCCGATCTTATATCCAATAATTCATTATGCCATCCAGCAACCGCTTCCTGTAAATAAACCAATTAACATATGGTTTTCAAGTAAACTATTTTATGATACAGAATTAAAAGGAGTATTACCACTTGTGTTTGAGTACCAACATTTTCTACCGCTTCAAAAGACTTGTTACTTAAATTCAAATCCAGATCAACATCCATAGAGTCCTTCAAATAATCCTCTTCATTAGAATTCAAATCCTCGTTCAAATAAAAGGAATGATTATAATCATTCAAATCCAATGAAATCTACGATTAAAAAATAAAAATTTCCTTATGATCATTTAGGTTAAATAATAAAAAGAATGGCGTTTAGTGAAATTCATTTAGGTTAAATTTAAAAATTATAACTTACCTCTTGGTCAACATTAACATTTGCATTGGTCTCGTGATTTAAATCAACCGTTGTTGAGGCCTGCAATTCAAAAAAGTACACGTGTTAAAGAAAAGAGTAAAATGAAAGACAAATATATATAAATAACTATAACCTTCACAGCAAACAACTCACATCTAATGGATGATCAACCCCATCTAATGGTTGATCAGTGTCCAAATAATCCTCGATAGAAACGGCGTGCTAAAGAAATAAAGAGAGTAACTTAGGTAGGAATTGTAACTCATTGATAAAACGAAAGATAAATTTCTTGGACTATAACTTTAAATTTTAAAGAAAAGATAACTTATAATGTATTTCAATTTTACCTTGTGTTCATCATTCAATTTTGTAACAGAAGCAGGATCAATGAAAATCTCTTGATTTAAATCAATGGAAGTTGAGGGCTGCAACACATCACGGGGATGATCACAAACATCCTCTTGTTTAGTAGGCCTCTTCAAATACTCCTCTATAGATGTTATTTTGCTGTAGAATTCATCTTTGATATGTGAAATCTTAGCAATGAGAGCATCACGGCCACTTGCAGTTTTTGAAGAACTACCAAAACCCTGGAAAAATAAGATGTTATATAGGTATAGAATTTTTAAAAGCCATCTAAGAAAACAAATATGAACACACAAACAACAAACCTTTGCATGATAATCAGCTTGCATATGAGGGGCACATGGTCTCTGCATAATAAATATACAACCATGATTAATTTTTTTTATATATAAACTGTATAAACTTAATAGTAAAAAAAACATTTGTCATCACCTTATGATGTGGAAGATCTTGTTCAGTTGCCTTGATTCTATTCATAACATCAACATACATATCATCAACCTTCTTTTCAAGAACTAGATAACTCATTCCTTCATCTTCAAACTCAACATAATGCGTATGTACGTGTACTTCACGGTGAACTTCTGTTCGCGTGTGAGAAACAATTGACTTTCGCTTTAACCTTTTATTTTTTTCTTCCGAAGTGCCATTGTTTTCAGGGGGAGGGGTTTGAGAAACAACATCAATATACTCTACACTAGCTTTCCACCAATCCGTATTCAACTCATCAGCACTTGGCACAAGAGTATTAAGTCTAGTTGTAGACCCAAATAGCTTTGGATAATTTGACTTAGAAAATTTCTTGACATTACTCCATGCCACACAACGGGGAATGACATCAAATTGTTTCGACCACCATTCAGTAGAATGTGGGAACTTTTCCAATATCCATATCTGAAGAAATCAAAGATTGAAAATATAATAAGTTGATAAGCATAACATACAATAAGCAATAACCATATTAAAATAAATGACATAACTAACCTTCAAGGGAAAAACAAACCCTTGCAGTGTATATTGTGGAACATGTGAACCACCATTGGATGCAATACTTCTCAAATGATTTTCCCGATATTTGTGTGTGGAGTTATAAACCCTCCTGTGAAACTCTTCCCAAACGTACTGACCCCAGGGAAAGTTATTCCACGAATCTAAATCATCAACCAGATTTATCAACTCATCTAATATAACATGTCTAAGCTGCGGACCGATGAACACCTCTAACGCATACAACAAACAAACTCGTACAGCATCCACGTCGGCTAGAGTGTTAAAAGCATGATCGTTTTTAAACAGAGCCGCAACTAAATCTCCCTTTACTTTTTTGTCGTCTGGAAATACACGAGAATGAAATGAGTTTAACTTAGCTGTTTGATAATCCTTTATATCATAATCCCCGAAACGTAAACCAGTTAATATACAAAACTCCTTCCTTCCGAACTCCAATAACTGATCACCAACATCAAAGTAAAACGGCGTATTCACGGGTGCGTCCTTGACATGGCGTTGGTGTAGCAGCAAATAATGAATCATATGGTTATCAAGTTCAGTGGTTCTAATGTCTAACCACGGTCCAAAAACTGTTTTGTTAAAAATATTGTAACGGGAATTCTTCTCCGCCAACCTTTTTCTTATCGCAATTAAGATATCGACCCTAGATCTCGTACTAAGTTTCGCATCATATACCTATATTAAAAATTCAAAGTATAAGTATACTATAACATTTCTTAATATGTATACAACATAATTTCGCATCCTACTTTCACGTTAAAAGGAAACAATATGTATAGATACCAAACAATATCGCATCCCACCTCCTTGTATAGTACTCACACTTACTGAAAATTACATAGCAAACTCATTGTACATTCCTCACGCATACTGAAAATTATAGAACCACCCACGACCCTAGATTTGCTACCTAAACAAACTAGACCAAATCCCCACAAGCTAAATGATAAACTAAAAACACTAAGGCAAATGGACAGAAGCTAGCACTTTGCGGGATCCCTCAGCCATTGAAGCCAATCTAGCTCTTTATGTTTGTTATCTCTTTAAAAAGCGAACTTTAAGCATAAGTACATACGAAGTTACAGATATATCATTTAACTTTTGCAACGTTGTCCACCGCATTCATCATCATAACTTTTTCCTAGCAGAAGCTTATGCATCACTAGACAATTTGACTGTCCACCATGATGATTTTTCCTAGCAGAAGCTTATGCATAACTATTACCTTTTATTCAACAATTTGCTTAAAATACAATAGAAAATAACGTAATAATAGAACATAAAAAGGGAAAGCTTTAGGCTGAAAAATTGAGCTGGAGTCATAAATGAAAAAGGTTAGGCCAGGGATTGTGCCAACAAATCACGTTGGCAGATGTTGAGACCTATAAGGGTTGGTTACAGGCTCATTGCTCCACTCAGATAAAAAGTCATGGTCACTTCAAGTGTGTTGTTTGAGCACTTCTAACACCAAATTCTAATCTCAAACTCAAAACTACGTAATGAATATGCATTATAACTGATAAAACAGTAAAGAAATGAGATAAGGCCATTGGCGAACGATTATAAGGTCACATTACAAAAATCAATCCTCAATTCTAACAAAGTAAACATCACAATAGACATTAACCCCATTACATAGTATAAGTTAACTTTAAGCCGAAAAACATTTAGGTACTGACATAAAAAATGTAGAGATACCTACAAACAAATAAACCACAAGCACTCCTCATAAAAAATACTACTGTAATACCAAGCACGACAACACTAAAATCAGCAGAACACTTGAATGAGGCATACGAACGCTATAATCCGGTATGACAACACTAATATCAGGCACAACAACACTAATATCAGCAAGACAACACTAAAATGAAGCATGAAAACCCTTGATTGAGGCATGATAACACTAAAATCAAGCATAACAACACAAACATCAAATCAGCAGAACACTTAAATCGAAGATAACAACGCACAAATGAGGCATGACAACAATAATACCAACGTGATATATAACACTAATATCAGCAAGATAAGACTAAAATTAGGTAGAACAACAATTTACCGGCATGGCAGCATGATAGAGTTAAACATAATACGAGTATATATAAGTTAAAGTTACAATCATACAAACAGATTAACACCTAATAATCATCTCGAAATGTAAACTATCTCATACTTCCACCGTAACTGAAAATCGTACAAACGGTCAAAATTTTATGTGAACATCTTTTTAAGTTGGGTGTTTGGTATCGCCCATGTATAATTTGCATATTTGTTGAATAAAAAGTACACATCAAGTGAACAACCTCTAAATTGTGCAATACACACTTAAACGCATGGGACCTAGAGGGGTTCTCGGGGTGCACCTTGTAACAAATTAAAATGTACCTTGCAACGGACCGCCTTAAAACACTCATTATTTAAAATGTACATAATGGGTATTGTTAAAGCACTCAAGCTTAAGGTCAATTCCAAATAAGACTAACCATAACAGTATCGCTACAATTGATCGCATTGAAAGCTTAAGATCAATTAATCAATAATCAATTAATCTCATTCATATGATAAGCAAAAAAATTATTAAAATTAAATTATATAAATTAACAAGCTTACTCTAATTAGGGAATCCATAGATTAAAACAGTGCGATTGATCAGCTTCGGAGATCAGTAAAACAATGCGATTGATTAGGTTGATTTGAATAGTACTGGAATTTGCGATTGATTAGATTGTGTGTTAGTGTGTGTCGTGTGTGTCTTTTAGTGTGTGTAGTGTGTGTGTTAGTGTGTTTTTGTGTGTGTTTAAGTTTTTTTAATTTTTTAATTATTTTGTTCTTTTCCAATAAAGATTTATAAAATCTAATAGTACAAAAAATATTTTTTTATTTGTTACTTTTTCAATTTCCTAGAAAAAAAGTACTTTTGGTTGATCAAAAGTGGTTGATCAGCCGTCAGTTGATCAGTAGGTGGGGACAGGTGTAGGTCAAACCTCGGGAAAAAATATTAATAAAAAAGTACTGTGGTTGATCAGTCGTCAGTTGATCAGTAGGTGGGGACAGGTGTAGGTCAAACATTGAAAGAAGATATTAATAAAATAAAAGAAAGTGGGTTGATCAGATGGACACGTGTCACACAACAAACTTAGTTGATCAGATTATCAAAAGTACATGTCTTATTTTGGAAGAAAAAAAAAACTTGTCCTACTTGGGACAACACCATGTCCTTTTTGTCCCTTTTTGTACTTAGCCCAAATATAAAATTGTTTTAGCATAGAAATATTATAGAAACAAAAAATGCATAAATGACATCATATTTGACTAAAAAGTTCTAACGTGGGTTATCTTATTTCATGACACGTAACTTAGTTGGCTATTTCATGATGTCAGCGAAAACTGTTTTTTAATAGAATGTATAGATTTTCATGTAATTCTGTCATTGACTGCCAATAATCAATGCCAAGTTTGAATGTTTGATGGAATGACTATAGATAAAACTGCTTACGCTAAGACTAGTGGGAGTGGGATGAAACACACTCACCTCCACCTCAGCGGCATGTTAGCTTTTTATTAAACTCACCAAAACTCACCCAAACTCATCACATGAGGTAATGACACTCACCAAAACTCACCAAAACTCACCAAAACTCACTCCACATCACCCCATTTTTTCATTAAATATTTTTATTCATACATTTTATTAAAACACGGGTACATAGAAAATTAAAACACAATACGAAATTAAAAGACGATACATAGGAAATTTAAAAACAACATTTAAAAAAAACATAAATTTCAAAAAAACTTAATAAATTAAGCATTGGCATACAAATGCTCGACCAAATCTGCTCGAAGATTGTGATGTTCTTGCGCATAACTGATATGCCGCATAACTTGTAGCATGTGTTCTTGGGTTTGAAACACATCGTCCGGTTGAAGTTGTTCTTCTGGGAACCATTTAGGAGATATTGCTTCTTCTTTTTTAACTTTCGAACCATATTATGTAATATGATGCATGTGTACATCATATTCATGATTCTTTCTTTCCGTAAAGGTCGTGCAGGATTGGCTAATATGGCCCATTTTTTTTTCAAAACACCAAAAGCTCTTTCAATATCTTTTCTTGCGGATTCTTGTTTCTGCTTATATAAAGTCATCTTATGGTCATTGGATGATGGTTCGGGAATTGTTTTAACAAGTGTTGTCAATTCCGGATATATTCCGTCCGTAAGATAGTATCCCCATGGATAATGTACACCGTTAGCCTCAAACTCCACCTCTGGTGCTCGTCCGGTTTTCAAATCATTAAATAAAGGGGACTGATATAAAACGTATAAAACGTTGATGTCGTTGTTCGACCCAGAAACACCAAAAAATGCATGCCATATCCACAAGTCCTGCGACGCAACAGCTTCAAGTAAAATGAATGGATTCGGTCCATGATCTCGTCTATCATATTGCCCTTTAAAGGCAACTGGACAACCGAACCACTCCCTTACATTCAAGACTTCCTATCATCCCTGGAAACCCGTGTTTTGCTTCATGATGCGCATAAAGTTTCTGAACATCAGTATACGTGGGTTTTCTCAAATACCCAGGCCCAAATATTCCCATAACAGCACTACAGAAATGATCAAGTGATTCTCGAGAAGTTCTTACGCTCATTTCCAAATACTCATCTAGAAAACCAGGAACGACGTCGTATGCCAATTGACGAATCACCGATGTGCACTTTAACAACGGCGAAATACCTTTTTTTCCGGTACAATCAACATTATTACAAAAGTATGCAGAATGGTGAGTCACTTCACTAACTATCCAGTTGAAAAGGGGCGACCCATTCGAAAAACATTTTTGAACTCTTTCGCATCATATCTTGGTTTCGCCAAAAAAAAGACGCAACTAACCGATTATGAGCACCTATTCGGTCTCGAGTTATGACGTTTCTGGGTACTCGATTAGCAATACGTCGCCTTTTAATAAAATGCAACGCTTTTTTAATCAAAGCCCACTTGCGTTTCGTTGCGACTACCGGATTTTCAGTGGCAAAAAATAACTCGTATTCGTCGATATTTTCCATTTTTTTGTGATTTGTGGAGAATGTGTGAAATGTGTATTGAATTTGAATGTGTGTTTGAAAAATAAGAGTTTTTGTTAGGTATTTATAAGTAAAAAGGGGTATTTGATTTTTTTTTTAAAAGTAACGGTATAATTTGAATGTGGGCCCCATTTCTTTATAACTCACCCCGGTGAGTTTGGCATGCGTTTTTGGTTTGCAAAACACAACCCGCGCGCGGCTTGTAAAGGGGGGGGGGGGGGGGGGGGATGGGGGCTGCGCGTGGCTTAAGCCATGCTGCTCGTGGGATCATCCCCACTCCCACCAGCCTAATGTTTTACACGTTGATGTCGTGGCTTGTGGGTCTGATAATTATGGTTTTTGAATGTAATTCTGTCATATACCCAAAACCATCTAATATACTGACTACATCGCTTTATTATTCTTTCTCTTTTTGTCATCGATGAACCTCATCTCTAAATACCGGACCATCAATCCAACTTCATTGTATCCGATGACAAATTCCAAACATTTAGTATTCTCAATCAAGAAGAGAAAAAGTGAACATATTGAGAAATCCATGCTTCCCACATCGGTTGAGAGAATGAAGTTGAAGGTAAGGAAAGCTGTATAAAAACGAAAAGAAACAACACGGAAAATCACTTACCTGAATGGGGTCAATGGGTGATCAAGAACGCTCATGGCCTAGGTTGGTGACATCCATTGCACTTTGGAGGGGGTGCCACCCTAAGATCAACCACTTTGTGGTCGAGTCTACATCGTAATTTGTTGTTGAGGGGGCCTGCGTTCGCGCGGCCCCTGCCTAATTCTCTAGTTTTAATATTCTTTCTGTTATACTTAAGGCTAGTTTTAATATTCTTTCTGTTATACTTAAGGCTGATAATGTTTTAAATGGTACCATTTTTATTAAATTTGGCTACACAACTTCACATGGTTCAGCTTGTTTGAACAACATTCATAGGCCAAGAAGGGGAAACTGACAAGTGGTTTTTGATTGACGTCGGGGTTTCTTTCCACAAAAGATTAGATTAAAACACGTCTTTATTCTACAGGTCATGGAGTACTATGCAAGTATTCTTTTTCTTTCTATATGTTACCGGCTATTTTATTAGTTTATTTCACCCAAACTTTCTTCAGAGGTGGGATATTGGCCTTACCGGGGCGGACGGTGGTTATGTTTGGGTCAAAATGACAGTTTAGCAATGCGTCAAACTAGCAAGGTCATGTTTCGACCCAATTCTTATTTAGCAAAATTACTACTTTGCCGGTTGGACCTGTTTTAGATAAATGATAACTCAAACCGATATATTTATAAATGGTCAAATATTGCGCTCTTCCTCTAAAAGTACTGCTTTGACCCAACTACAATATATATTGAAAATACATAATGACAAAAGATATTCAAATCAAATCTGGTAATTATATTTAAAATCCTTACTTCTTAACGTTTCCAACATTGTTTTCAATCTACTATCTAATGTTTCTGGATAATTTGTTAATTTGTTTCAAGAGTATATCCCACATCGACTGAAAGTAAAAGTAATAAACAATATATAAGTAGAAGTGTCATTTTTATGTAAAACGGCTGATGTTAATACAACAACTTTAAAATGATTGTTGTATTGGCTTTGTTGTCAGTTTTTAATATTTAAACTGTTATTTTACATGGTATCAAACGGTTACTCTTTCTTCATATCAAAACCAAAAGTTAACTTTGTACCCAAAAACATGATACACATAAATCAGAAATGAAATACCATTTACAGACCAAAGCCAAATGTGTTACCATACGATACGCTAAAAACGACCAAAATTGTGTATTGGCTTTGTTGTCAGTTTTTAATACAACAACTTTAAAATGATTGTTGTATTGGCTTTGTTGTCAGTTTTTAATATTTAAACTGTTATTTTACATGGTATCAAACTGTTACTCTTTCTTCATATCAAAACCAAAAGTTTCTTCATATCAAAACCAAAAGTTAACTTTGTACCCAAAAACATGATACACATAAAGCAGAAATGAAATACCATTTACAGACCAAAGCCAAATGTGTTACCATACGATACGCTAAAAACGACCAAAATTGTGTAGTTTCTAATATTTAAACTGTTATTTTACATGTTTTGAAATTTAATTATTTTACATGGTATCAAACTGCTACTCTTTCTTCATATCAAAACCAAAAGTTAACTTTGTACCCAAAAACATGATACACATAAAGCAGAAATGAAATACTCCTTATCATTTACAGACCAAAGCCAAATGTGTTACCATACGATACGCTAAAAACGACCGAAATTGTGTAGTTTCGGTTTCAATTTACTAGGATACAAATTGCTAGTACAATTTTAAAACAATAGAGCTATTTTAATCATTATTTTTCTACCATTTAAAGAGCAAATTGGGTAGTATGTGGAGAAATTACTGCTACGCCCAAATAAGGTACCTGGTGTATGTCGCAGTATCAGTAAGCCTGGAAGTATCGGTTGACCATATGGAACGGATTTCCCAGTTTAATTTGTAAATTGAGTATTGGACCGTGGTGGTAAGTGGTTACAAAATGAAGTGTTTATTTCCTGGAACTAGCATTCAATCAGCAAACCTATAGCAAACAAACTATAAAATTGTATAATAAAAGTCAACCGTTTTGACATGCTACACAACCCACCTGATCTGCCCATCTTGCCATCTCTACGCTTGGTTCCTATGCATTCTGTTTTCTTACATAAGAACGTTAATTGTTGCTGATCATTTCATTTGCAACGAGAGGTAATTTATGGGTCTGAATTGCACGGTTTTACTCCGATATTATCACTGAATGTATCTCCAGACTTACTGAATCGAAGGGTTTAACACACTCTTCATTTGGCGAAGCTTGGTGCTCGGGGTCGGTCATTGTCAACACATTCAAAGTCTCAAGCTTCGCCCTCCCTACACAGGTGGTTTGCATAGTTCATATAATGGGTCACGGTCGTACATGAATTAAGGATGGAATGTTGACAAACGTGGTCCTAATATGCAATCTAGCAGTAAAGGAGACTACTCTACCTTCCCACGGACGTTGAACGAATTACATTCGGAATGCATGATACTCGAGATAAAGATGAAGATGAAGAAAATGATAGACCTGGAGAGATATGGCCCATAACGAGGTTGGGCATGATTGGAGAAACATTGAGCTTAAAGGTAAGTACCTTATTATGTAATGGCCTTTGATGTCACTCTACAATTGTGTTGAGACTAAGATAAGCATCAAAGTTATCTTGTGGTCGTCGATGTCAATAAACATTTTGTTAGGTTTCTTAGGGGAAATTTGCAAATGGCGTCCTAGATTCATATTTCAATCGTTCAATTAGATGCTGGTTATTTCTCCTTCCTATGAATCTTATAACTTGTAAGAACGATGAGACGAAGATGTTTGCTGAAGTTGTTAAGTTTAGCAATTATGAGGTGATACTTTCAGTTTGGGTATTGTCCCACATCGCCCAGAAGAGTAATATTATGAAGATGGTTGGCCAATAAAAACAACAAACCAATATGAGAAGAAGCATACCTTTCTCGGCCTTTTGGCTAAGATCAAATGTAGTATCTGTTCTTATCAGTTTAATATCTGATATTTGAGCCATTGGCTCACTCGATATTAATCTTATTTTTTATGGGGGAAGAACCCACACAGTTGCTTGCTGCTGGGGTTCTTCACGTGTCGCCTTGGTCTTACACTACTGACAAGGCTTGGCGCACCCCTCCAATCTTTAGTTAAACTTTATGCTGTCTAACTTTAGCCCTTCAATTTGTAGTTTAACTTCAACTTCCAGCTTTTTAATTTTTAAATTACTCTCATATATGGTATGCTGGATCTAGTAACCTGGATGGGGTCAATGGGGTGATCAAGAATGCCCATGGCCTAGGTTGGTGACCTCCATTGCACTTTGGAGGGGCGCCATCCTAAGATCGGCCCAAGTGGTCGAGTCTACATCGTAATTTGTTGCTGAGGGGGCCTGCGTTCGCGCGGCCCCTTCCCAATTCTCTAGTCTTAAATATTTTTTTAGCATTTCTAATGCGTCTTTTAAATATTTTTTGCCCACCCCTAATTTAAATTCCTGGCTACGCCCCTGAGGGTGTAACGGTTTTCGAGCTGTTGTTGGAGGTATGACGACATTGGGTATGTTAGAAGTACATTGATGTCTCTCATGATTGATTGAGGTTGTTGGTTTGATGACTATCAAGTTCGGATAAGAAAATTCAAAGGATAAATTAGAAATTAACACTACAACTCAAAGATAAAACTGGTACCATGGATGAACACTTTTAGTGAGGTACCTCAAAGTACCCTTCATAAAGAGCTGTAAAGAATAAGCTTGGCATTTATATCACAGAGTACTCAGATGCTCATGTACAATAGTGGCAAACTGGGTGGTTTGGGTAATGGGTCAACACGAGTTTGGATCAAAACTGCAAACCTTTGGGACGAATAAAACGAGTTTGGTTGGCCTACCAAGACTTGTTTGAACATATGACAACAAAGATATTAGTGATACAATGAACCCAACTTTTCTCATTATAACGATTCACATGTTGTAAACATCTGACTATTTGACCTGAATTGCTCCACTTTCGCATACATGTGTTGATTGTGCGACTAGTTTACTCAAAACAAGGTTGGGTAAGCAGAAGTAAAAATAAAAATGATACCTGGCCCTCGAGGGAACAGAAACTACATATAAAGGGGTGGACACATAGAACAAGCCAGGTAAGCTGTCAAGAGACGGGCTAGGAGACGAACGAATAGCAACCGACATGTGCAAAAGATGAATATGATCTAGTATATAATTGAGTATATCCAGTTGAAAATAAGAGATGGCACAAACAGCTTCCACATCAAAAGAGAATAAAAGTTTGAGACTTGTTTTGGGCAGGGGCCGCGCGAACGCAGGCCCTCACAGCAACAAATTATGACGTAGGTTCGACCACTTGGGTTCGAACGCACGCCCTGCGCGAACAGGTAGGCCGTGAACCTTCTTGATCATCCATTGGCTATGGTTAATGTATGAACCAATGGCATATTGTGCATGTAACCATACAAAATCGCTGAGACAAAGCTGTCTCCATGTCCAACGGTATCCATTACGTTCACCTGTTACAGAAAATTTCCATTTAATTCTGTCATATCCAACCAATATTGGATGACATGTTTGATGGAATGACTACAAATTAGGGGTGCTCAAAAAAACCGAGAAACCGACGAACCGAGCCGAACCGCTCAATCCGAAACCGAAAAAACCCGAAACCGAAGAAACCGAAACCGAAAAAAACCGAAAACGAAAAAACCCGCTTATAACGGTTCGGTTACGGTTTTCATTTTTAGATATCCGTGGTTAACCGAACCGAACCGCACATATTATACATGAAATTTTTTAACTTAATATTCAAATTATATACATGTATTAATTGTATTAGTACCCTACTTTTATTATACAACTCTTTTTTTACTCTTAATGTCAATTGTTTTAAACATGTATATGTAAATTTAATTAATGTGATCGTAGTTTATAAATATCGAATAAATATTTTTTAGTTAATATGTTATTTATGAATATTCTAATACACTTTTTTTAACGAAATAATTTTTATATGATTTTTATCTATTTAATGTCGTTGAATTATACGAAAACTACATTCTATGTTCTAAACCATGTTATTATTTATAAACTAAAACTTTATGAAACTTATATAATGGTTAACCGTTACCCGAACCGTGGGTAACCGCTCATTTCGGGTAACCGTATGTCCGGTTAACCGCCTTGTACGGTTCGGTTACGGATAGTAAATTTAACTAACCGAACCGCGATGGATAGTCAAAATCGTCTAACTAACCGAACCGAACCGACCCGTGAACACCCCTACTACAAATAAACAAAGCAAAAACAAAGTCAGCATAGTGAGAAATCCAAGCATCCCACATCGGCTGACAGAGTGAAGTTGAAGGCATGGAAAACTGTATAAAATGGGAAAGAAGCAAAATGAATACTCACTTACCTGGATGGGGTCAATGGGTGATCAAGTACGCCCATGGCCTAGGTTGGTGACCTCCATTGCACTTTGGAGAGGTGCCACCCTAAGATCGGCCCTAGTGGTCGAGTCTACATCATAATTTGTTGCTGAGGGTGCCTGCCTTCGCGCGGCCCCTGCCCAATTCTCTAGTCTTAATATTCTTTCTGGTATACATCAGACTAATAATGTTTAAATGGTTATCATTTTTCTAAATTTTGGCTACACAACTTTGCAATCTACCTGATGCCACTTCATAAAAACTGGAACGTCACGGCTAAGAGTGGGGGAATTGACAAGTGCTTTGATTGGGGTTTCTTTCCACAAAAGATTAGATTGAAACAGTCTTTATTCTACAGTTCATGGTTTCTTGTCATGGACAGTGGTTATTTCACCCAAACTTTCTTCAGAGGTGGGAAATTGTCCTTGCCGGGGTGGACAGTGGTTATGCTAGGGTCAAAATGACAGTCTAGCAATGCGTCAAACTTGAATCACAATGTTATACAAATGGATTTTTTTATTTTTTTTTTTTTTTTATTTTTTTTTTTTTTTAGAACGGCACCTCAATCTCACTGAAATCCGACCCCCGAGTTATACCATCCATAAAGGGCAGGCCCCGGGACCCGAACCACTAGGGGAAAACCCCTAGAACTCACGGCTTCGCACTAAGGAGGAAAATCATTGATTCTTGTCCTTTGCAAGACTTGAACCCATGACCAAACCCCCACCCCAAGCTCCAGGAGGAGCCCAGGTGGCCAACTGCTCTAGAGCAGTTGGTTATTATACAAATGGATAACTAGTATAGTAATAACCAATCAGACAGTATATTTACCTTGGACTTTTCTATGTAGCACAGAGGATCATTTTGCCAGTGATACACCTATCTTTGTGACAACATTTACATATTTAGACTTTTATCAGTAACTGGTCTAGAACAAATATTAGTTTCGAATCAAAACCAAAACGAACTCTAAAATATAGGATTCGGTGTTAAAGGAGGAGACAAACTATGGATGTTCAAGTCAGCACAATAAGAGTTACAGTTCGTGCATCAAACAGTCGAGATTGTGCCAGCTCAGTGCTCTGGTTTAGCAGATTAGGAGATTGTAGTTTTGGTTTGGGGTTAATAAGCAAACCAGATTTCCTTTTGTCCCACATCGGCCAGAAGAGTAATATTATGATGATGGTTGGCCTATAAAACCAACAAACCAAGATGAGAATAAGTATACCTTTCTCGGCCTTTTGGCTAAGATCAAGTGTAGTATCTGTTCTTATCAGTTTAATATCTGATAAGTGAGCCTTAATCTTATTTTTTATGGGGGAAGAATCCACCACAGTAGCTTGCTGCTGGGGTTCTTCATGTGTCGCCTTGGTCTTACACTACTGCCAAGGCTTGGCGCACCCCTCCAATATTTAGTTCAACTTTAACGTGTCCATCTTTAGCCCTCCAGTTGAACTTTAACTTACAGCTTTGTAATTTTTAAATTACTGTCAATATAACAGTAAATTTTCTAATAAGCTAAAGTTTAAAGGCATGAATCTTACCTTGAATGAAGGAGCACATGATATGCTGGATCTAGTAATTAGAACAGAGCCCTTTGTGTTATAAATATGTGTGAAGTTAAATACTAATAAGAAAGTCTTTGTTGTGTGTGATCATTCTTTCTCTTCCACGACAACTAGCCTTACCCAAAATACTTCACCACATTCTTGTATTAGAAGTTTTGATTGTATTTGGTGTTGTTTATACGAACTGTTTATCTGATAATCTTAGGTGATATAAGCAATTTTGAATATTAGGCCAAACTTTTATCTGATTATTTCAAAAAGCGTAAGCAGTTCTAATAAGCAATATCCCAAACACCCCATCTAATAATAAGCTGTCAGTTTTATGTTTTCCTTCTTGCGGTAGATCTTTAAGTCATTGGCATATCGTTGCCCATTATTCTAAAATGATTGAAGGTACCAATACCAAAGGCTAACATCTATCCGATCAAGGAAAATTTATTACCCGAAAAAGCAGCTGAGGAGTATGAGCAGCGTCTTAAAAAATTAGTAGCAGTTCAGGGATGGCCAAATTCGATTTAATGTTACTAGGAATGGGTCCAGACGGGCACGTTGCATCTCTCTTCTGCTGGCATTTTGAACGCTTTGAGAAGAAGAAATGGGTGAATTTCATCACAGATTCACCCAAACCACCACCTCCTAGGATCACCTTCACATTCCCTCTGATCAATTCTGCGTCTGAGATTGCAATGGTCGTGACAGGAGAAGATGCGGCCGATGCGGTCAACGTGACATTGGGTGAACATGCTGATTGGGGTTACCCTTTGCCTGTGCAAAAGGTGAAACCGGAAGGAGGGTATACATTGTTCTTGGATAAACCAGCTACTTCATTGCTCAAGTAAAACAAATAGACATATGAATATGCTATATTTTTACGTTAATAAGGCATGATTTTTATCATGTTACAGCCTTTGTTGTTCTTTTTACTTTAGTTTATGTAACATTATTAGATCATGACTTTTACGCTTTTCTTGGTTTAAAAGCTGCTTATGTTTCGAGATTAGATTCGAAACTAACTATGAAATGATAGTTTAGCCTATCACTGCAAATGGGTTTGTGTTTGTATAGCTGTTATAATAAATACTAGCATTGGGTTATACGGGTCAAACGGACGGTTGGGTTGGGTTAACCAGGCAAAAAAAAAAAAAAGTCAGCATACTGAGAAATCCCAGTATCCCACATCGGCCGAGAGAGTGAAGTTGAAGGCATGGAAAGCTGTATAAAAGGGGAAAGAAGCAACATGAATACTCACTTACCTGGATGGGGTCAATAGGTGATCAAGAACGCCCATGGCCTAGGTTGGTGACCTCCATTGCACTTTGGAGGGGTGCCACCCTAATATCGGCACAAGTGGTTGAGTCTACATCGTAATTTGTTGCTGAGGGGGCCTGCGTTCGCGCGGCCCCTGCCCAATTATCTAGTCTTAATATTCTTTCTGATTTAAATTTTGGTTACACAACTTCACAATCTACCTGATTTTTACTTAATAAAACCACATGGTTCTGATTGACTTATGCTCCAACCGTCCCAAATTTATTGTCCCCGACTTTTTTGGCCTTATGCTTCCGACCATTTATGCCCAGTTTTCTTGCTTTAAAAGGCTGTTTGGATGTTGATATGTATGACGCGTCACTGCAAGTAAGGTTTGAACTTTGTACAAAATGAATGAGGTTTAAGCTCTCATAAGTTTTGTTGTAAATGTTATATTTAACAACAGAAACCTTGGGTCTTAGAACCGCTAAGCATAAGAAGAGCTTTTTTCAACTCATTTAAACATATCGTAAACTAACCAACACCAAGCTTGTAAAATATATTACGCATCCAAATTAAGATTAGAGAGTAAGACTCGAAACAACTCTAAGCTTTGACAAGCTCGAGCTCGACTCAACTCATGTCAAACTCGATAGTTGAAAGCTTGTTGCATTATCTGTTAGTGTTAGGTACATTCAGCAGACTATTAATGGATTTGTGGTACCATTTTAACATCTCTCACATACTTTACCATTATTTTCACCATGACAGTCAACTTTATCGATGCTACCGCTAAAGTTATCACAGCTCGTAACATAGGGCACATTTTAGCTCATACAACAGAATAGTCCAGACTCCAGAGTTCAACGATAATGTTGATAGGTTTAAGCCATTATATAGATGTGTCCAGGTTATGCACATAACAAGTTAGCAATCGATCAAAATAGTTAATATTCGTCAAAACATCTTAGATCGACAATCCTACAATTTTGGTCGATAGGCGAATAATATAAATGGGAAGAGAAATATCAAACATAACCACCTAAAATAAGTGCTTTCACAAACTAGAACAAAATTCATTCGTGCTTACACTAGATCAATAAGTGGCGCTACACCAATATAATAGGCATAGAACATCAAGCAATAATTTGACTGCTTATCAACCAAACACTATAACTACTCATAATCTCAGTTTCTAATATTTCCGACTTGCTGCTGCTCTAAACAATTGAACATACACAAATCATGAATCACAAAGTTAATCGGCAAAAGCCCGAGG
Organism: Glebionis coronaria; assembly: GCA_025667525.1. Taxonomy (NCBI): domain Eukaryota; kingdom Viridiplantae; phylum Streptophyta; class Magnoliopsida; order Asterales; family Asteraceae; genus Glebionis; species Glebionis coronaria. Next base: position 544,589,154 of record CM046879.1, on the reverse strand, counting down.
AAAATAATTTCAAGAAGATAATATCTCATTTGCTAATGGAACCTCAAGCTTATGCAGTACCTCTGCAACCAGCTTTTGGAAGTTTACATGGTTCAAATAATCGTTTTTGAATCCGTTTAATGTTGTTTTTGAAAGAATTGTAATGTCGTCTTCGTTTGAACTTTCATCAAGTAATTTGTTCCAGAAGTCGTCATCATCATTAAGGTTTGCTTCCCTCATCAGTGACATGACCTTTTGCAAGTTTGCAACATTCCTACCGGCTCCAACCCCTGTGGCGGTTGCTGCACCGACTGCATTGGCTACAGTTAATGTATGTACCAATGGCATATCGTGTATGTAACCATATGCAATTGCAGCCACAAAGCTGTCTCCGCATCCAACAGTATCCATTACCTTTACCTGTCATAGAAAATTTCCATGTAACGCTGTCATATACTACCAATAATCAATGATATGTTTGATAGAACAACCGCTGATAAAAATGCTTACGCTAATGTTTTACATGTTGATGTTGTGGCTTGTAGGTCTGATTATGTTTTCAACGTAATTCTGTGATATACCCAAAACCATCTAATACTGACTACATGCCTTTACTATACTTCCTTTCTCAAATAAATCAGACAACGTACAGAGATAAAAACATCTTACAATGCCTAAAATCTGGTCACTTGTGTCCAAATTACAATTCATAAAATGCACTTTATTGTAAGAAGGTGCCACTTAAAATGCATGTTGCAAAATACAACTTGCGTAACTGCTCACCAAATATTTTTCAAGGACTAACAAAACAGACTAATTTATACGATCCTATTCAAAATCTCCTTTATTGGACACGAAACATGGTTCATAGTATACAAATACAATTTTTTGAATACAAAGAGTAATCCTAGTTTTTATTATAATTAAGCTATGTAGCAAAACCAAACCAAAGATGATCAGTTTGGCATACGCAACAAGTTCTAAGATTCCAACCAAAACCAAGTTTGATTGACGGTTCCAGCAAAACGGAATTGTGTGGAACCATTTACTGTCTTCTTTCGACAACTAAGCCAACTCTCTTATTTGAGCATCACCAGCATGTATTTTACTGATATCATCGAAAATAAAGAATAACCAAAGTTTTTTATTTATTTAAGCTATGTATCTAAACCAAAACAAACAAGATCGGTTTAGCATGGATGCATGGTACAACAAGTTCTAAGATTCGAACCAGAACCATGTTTGATTTCACAGTTCCAGCAAAACCAAATTGTGTGGAGCGATTTACTATTTTCTCTCGACAACTAAACACCCTCTTATTTGAACATCGCCAGCATGTACCTTACTGATATCATCATGGAGTTTTCATTTTTAAGTTTAGCTTATGTCATTGTTGACTATCACTTCAATTGTTGACCCACTTAGCTGTTAGCGAAAAAATTGCTGATTTTGCTACAAGGGGTATATGGTCTGGCATGATTATGTTTTTTCTAAACTAAAACTATATCACTCTCTGAAAGATATAGTATCATTGCTCATCTCTATCACACAAAAGTTACTGTGGTAGCAGTTTATACCTATATACATATATGCATATACAAGGAACATAAAATAGTCAGTAGCTGCCAAGTTATCCTTTAAGAAAGGCACTTTAACGTAAACACCACATAAAAAAAATGCTTTTTGACACAATTTGTGTAACTTCTATTCAAACTTCATCTGAGAACCACTTTTATGTAGCCTATCTCTTTGTCACACACCATTAAAACCTTAACGGAAGCATGTCTCATAGGCGACTGAATTGATACAAGGCCATAACACTTACCTTGAATGAAGGAGCACATGATATGCCTGATCTAGTAATTAGTACAGAGCCCTTTGATCCCATTTTAATGATCACCCATTTTGTGCGAACTCCTTTGCTAAGCAACTCCTTTCCAGCTGCAATAGGATTCCGCAAGCCAGTCATTGATTCAGCCTGGTCAGATAAACAAGATATCAGACCAAAAATGCAAATCCAAGGATTCAGAAACTGACCAAATTCATCTATAAAAGTTATGGCACGTTATGCAAATGACGATGTCAGTAGTCTGTGAGCAATTCATTACATCTCGTTTATAACTAAATCAAACCATAGAATTCTGAACATGCAGAAAACACGTGTTTTTCCTTCATTGGTTATAACCAGACAACTTTTAAAGCTAAGTTCGGGTTCACTTGTGCAAAATTGACTGCAAAAAAAAAAAAGATGCTGCCATCTTCTCATTTTTTTAGGTTATCAAACTGTGAACCTAAGTAAACCTATGTTCACCCAAGAAAGATTGTCAAGATACACTGAACTCGAACTCAAAATTACCTGCGACAGTTTGCATTAAGTAAAAGACTTCAAGTTTGTAACTAAATAAACTCGATATAGAGGGATTGATAATAAATTATAGATGTTGGCAATACGAGTTGGTGGCTCATAGATTTCAGACTATCAGTATACAGAATTAACCTTCATTTTTAAGCTCACGTTATACAAGCAATAGAAAGATGTCCCAACTACATATATTGAAAATAAATAACACTAATGATTAAAGATATTCAAATCAATCTGGTAATTAAATGTTAAATGTTAACTTTTTAACATTTCCAACGTAGTTTTCAATCTACTTTGTGATCTTATGTTTCTTTAGTGTCAAGACTTGAAATAAATTGTTAATTTGTTTCAAAAGCGTATCCCACATCGGTTGGAAGTAAAGGTAATGAACAGTATATAACTAAAAGTGTCATTAATTTGTTAAAAGGTAGTTAAAATCGGTACAATTAATAATGCTTATTGTATTGTCTTTGGTTGCCATGTTACGAAAAAAATAATATTTAAATTTTTATTTGACAAGAACACAAGTCGTAGATATGAAGTGTTGATTCCAAGCCCAAATAATTAAACACAAAATTGAACCTATTATTCTAATAAACAACGTACTGTGCTTATGTTTTTTTTGATGGGCTCAGATAAACAAACTGAATGATTCACGTACCGAAATCGAAAGTTAACTTTACCCAGAAACATGATACACGTAGAGCACAAATGAACTTCTATTTAGTATTTACGGACCAAAGCGATTGTGTTACAATACGATATGCTAAAACAGCCAAAATTGTGTAACTCATATATACTTTTGGTATTTAATACGCTAATGACTTAAAAAGTCATGCTTTTGTTTTTATATGTAGCCAACTTTTTTCTTACCTATTATATTATTAAACTTTCAAATGTCGAGAATTATGTGTATTTTGTCACTATTTTACCATGTAAGATGATAATTTTATCTTCAAAAGTTTGGAAAAAGTAAAGGTAAAAGTGTTACAAAATACACACAATAATCTGACTTTTGATGTTTATTGTCATAATAAGAGAAAAAATAGATAGCTACATAGAAAGAAAAAAAATGCCAAATTAGATGGCTTTCTAAATCATTAGTCTTTAATATAGAGCTAGTACTAATAGAAAGCCATTCCAACAGAACCGGATCTGGCTCACTTTATGGTTAATGTTGAGTTAAACATACAATCCCATCTTATATTCGGTTGTTTCTTTTGATTTTTGGTTCATCCATTTCTTGTTGGACCTGAGTCTCTCATTCCATTCTTTCTTAGCCCTTTTTCGTTAGATCAAAATTGGTATCGTCTGTTAGACATTGTAAACCCCATGAGTTATGTATTATCATTCATCACAATATATAGGATATTACATCAAACCCTAATGCCCTAAACCCACAAACCGGGCTTGGGCCTAATTATCCACTAACACTTCCCCGCAGTCCGAGCGGCGAAATCGCGAAAGCTCGGACTGGAGAAGAAAAGAGAAAAAAAACTAATAAATAAGCAAAACGCGGCAGACTCAAGGTATATCTATCTGTCAACAATGACAGACTCAACCTATATCTATCGGCCGAAACTCGGCAGACTCAAGGTAGATCTATCTGCGAAACACGACAGACTCAACCTATATCTATCGGCTGAAACGCGGCGGACTCAAGGTATATCTATCGGCCGAAACACGGCAGACTCAACCTATATCTATCGACCGAAACGCGGTGGACTCAAAGTATATCTATCTGCGAAACACGGCAGACTCAACTTATATCTGTCGACCGAAAACCAAAAGTCGTCTCGAGGCTTAATACCCTAGATTCGACTAACAAACAAACAATTAAAAACCATTTTTTTTTTAAATAAGAAAAAAAAAAACAAAAAAAGCCATTAACATATGTCGACTCGATACCAAGTCTTCTCACAGTTGTGTTACTTCTTTCTCTTTTTTTCTTGACTTCCCTCACTGATCGGTTTTAATTTTTTCAAGTCCATCATCATCTTCAAATAAATCTTGGTTTTCTTCAAAAGCACACACAATTAACTTTAACCAAAAAAAAAAAAACAAATACACAATTAAAACAAAACAATGAGACTTTGTAGGCTGGAATGGGAGGAATCAAACAAGCACAATAAAGATACAATTTGTTAAACAGGGATCCCAATAAGAAAAGTAGATCTTCTCTCCTTTTTGATGCTTCGTCTTGTCATGATCTTTTTTTTTTTTTTGGATATATTGTGGTTGAGATAATAAGATGAGAGGGATGATTAGCTGTGACAGCAAAGGAACAGAAATACATGGTAGGGTTTGAATCGAAGATAAACTTTTTTTTTTTTTTTTTAAATGACAGCGGAAGTTTTTATAGATCTATATCATGGCTGATACCATGTAAGATAACAATTAACACATGTTAGACATTGTAAACCCCATGAGTTATGTATTATCATTCATCACAATATATAGGATATTACATCAAACCCTAATGCCCTAAACCCACAAACCAGGCTTGGGCCTAATTATCCACTAACATCGTCATGGAAGAGCTTTATTTCGTTAGATCAAAATTGGTGTTGATCGCACATACGATCACCATATATCGTCAACTTAATTTTCTTTTTTTCAGATCACACACAAACCTCACACCCCTATAATCGCATAATCTTTTTTTTAAATAACAATAAAAACATTGCATCAAATTTAAAGTGTTACATATAACATTACATAATAATAAAAACATTACATAAAATAACACATAAAAATTAATCTGGCTCCGGATCCGAAACAGACATCTCCTCCCAAATTCATCCCTGGATTGGTTATCCTATTCTTGTTGGACCTGAGTCTCTCATTCCATTCTTTCTTAGCCCTTTTAACTTATTCTAAGATTTCTCTCAGGACATCTTCGTCTTGAAATAGCAGACGTTCAAGATCCTCCGTAATATGAAAGTCACGAAATGGATCATATTTATGTTCATTAAATGATTCGTCTGGCTTTGTAAATGAAGAAACGGAGCAAGGGGTTGATCCGTATTATATTGACTTGACAAACCACCCACATGTTGTTGAAGAATTTCTTCTGGTTGTTTTTTCGGTGTTGGTGAGTTGATTAGAGTGTTCCCGATAGTGCGTTTTGAGACATTTTTTACCTTTAAGATTTGTTGATAAGTGTAGTGCGAAATGAATAGACACGAAAGTGTATTCATAAGGGAAAAAATGGTCGTTAGAATAATCATTTAAACTTACTTTGAAAGTGTATTCAAAGAGAAAAAATATTCTTTAGAATAATCATTTAAACTTACTTTTTATGATGTAACCAGTTAAATTTAACTTGCATTCGTCATTCAATATTTCATGTCTTACCGCATAAAGAATTATACATCGAGTAATCTTTATCAGATTCTTCCTTTAAAAAAGTGTCCATCGATGCACGACTTTCTTAGGAATATCAATGCATTTCTCGTGCGCTTTTCTCATATCGTTTTTATCGTTTGATGCATTCTCACATTGACCAGCTAAGTCGATAAACATGTTTTGATGAACGTGATCTTCGTCAATTAGATTGTTAACCAATGCTTTGATTTCGTCGCTTGTATGTGGAAGTGGACAATTCATTGTTTGTTAAATTTGGTGTTGTATAATAAGAAAAAGAAAGAGAAAAGTGGGGTTTTAATGTGAATAACAGGGTATTTGTATGTAAATGAAAAAGAAGAGTGAGATTTTATAATTAATAAAAAGATTATTGTGTAATTTGTCAGGCGATCGAATGAATACAAAATTGGGGCCAAACACGTACAAAAATTGGGGGCGATTAGTTTTGGCTTGGGGTGGGAGGAGGGGTTCGTTCAAAACCACTCGACCAACCTAGTATGTGACCTCTCATTACTTTCAATCTTATCATTTGCGTAAAGGTCACTTACATTCTATATAAGAGTGGGCTAAAAAAAACTTCGTTACCAAAAATAATAAAAAATTGTAGTAATAGTTATCGCTACCTACGTAATTAAAACAGAAGTCAGATAAAATAAATTCACAAAAAATGTTACACTGCCTAAAAAAAAAACTCTATCCGTCTCAAAATTATAATCCTATCATTTTATTTTGGGTTGTTCCAAAATTATTATCCACTACTAAAAATATATGAAGAAGCTTAATGAAATTTACCATATTACTTTTTTTTTAAAATTGTTATCATAAATTTTAAAAATTATTTGATTAATTAGTTAAAACTAAACTATCATTTTACTTAATATTTTACTTAAAAATAAGAGAAAGAAAACAGTAATAAACGTATTTTTTAATATATTTTTGCCAGACGATCATAATTTTGAGACTCGGGAGTAGTTAAAAAGAAGTTCTAACTAAACACGTGATGTCCTTACAAATTAGTTACAAAACCATTAAATAAAGAAAAGTGATATGTACACCACTAAAATTGATATATACACCTAGAGGTAGCAAAACGGGCGGGTAGGCGGGCACGTGCGGTGGGCTAAATGGGCAACGGGTTAAACGGTCGACGGGCGAAACAGGCGCGGGCTAAACGGGCGGGCGAAACGGACGCAAGCTAAAACGAGAACAAAACATATAAAAACGTAAAAACCCAAAACGATGACATACCACAAAGGTAACCAAACGATTATGTTTTATTATATCGATCGATTACAAGAAAGAATAGAAGATGCGTGTGTGCATTGAGCATCACCCCCTCACCTCCTTTTATAGGGTGAGGGGTCGGTTCCCTAGTCTTAACCGACTAGGGATTGGGCTTGGATCCACCCGGCTCAATCACAACATAATGAAGAAAGCTACCTTAATCAACAATCTAACTAGATTGGAATCAACAAAATTTATCGTAAACTGACCGAGCCCAAGCTTGTAAAGTATGTTATGCATCGAGATTAACCTAAAAGCGTAAGACTTGAAACAACTTCTAACTTTGACAGGCTGGGGCTCGACTCGGCTCGAGTCATCTGAAAACCGATAGCTGAAAGTTTGTTGCATTATCTGTTAGGTATATTGAACAGACTACTATTTGTGGTCAGGGCCGGATTTTGGCATGTACGAGGAACGGCACCGGGCCTCCATTTTCTTAGGGCCTCAATTTCAAAATCTGTAACTTTAGTTAAACTTACTTCTGGACGTTTTTGTTCCAGAAAATGATGTTTTGTGATGGATTTAATACGTTTGGCAATGTTATAGTTTAGTGATTTGACTCGCACTGCAAAAATAGAGCTCAAGTTTAGTTTTGAATGAAGTAAAAATATGCAGATGGGTTTTCTAATGAGGAAGATGACACGTATTTCAAAACTTTTATTTTGTTTGTGCTATATTACATGTTTAGCCCTTCTATTTTAATGTTTCTCAGTAAACCACAAGTCTATATTGTTTTGTTTAGCTTTATTTTGTATGACAGTTAAATTAATCTCACAATCTATATACGAAATACATGTCCACAAGATTGTATTTTCGATCTTAAAAAAGTATCCTAATAGGTTATCTTGGTACACTGTACAAGATTTTTTTTTGCTACAATCATCTTTCAAGAAAATTAGTCACATTCATTTCAAAAAAAAATACTAGGATGTCATATGATATAGGAGAGTTATTCTTTAAAAAACAAAATTTAAGTTTCAGGAAATTCAGATGATTATAACACAAGAACATAAGTCATCCATAACATGAAAAAACTATATACACACATTACTATTGACTAGATTAGAGGTTAGTTAAGGTTTTGAATTTGTAGTATTGTGAAAGGGCCAACGTAATAATGCACAGGACTACCTAAATCAATGAGACGGCCATGTTTGTGGTACCTAAAAGACTAAAACCATTATAAACTTTTTCTCACACTTTACCACTATTTTCAAAACAAAATTCAACTTTTATCGATGCTACCATCAAATTTATCACACCTGGTAACATAGGGCACATTTTAGTGAAAACATAAGAAAGATGACCCAACTACATATATCGAAAATAAAAAACACTAATCATAAAAAAGATATTCAAATTGATAATTAAACGTAACTTTTTAACGCTTCCAATGTGTTTTTCAATCTACTTTGTGAGACAAGATAACTTGTTAATTTGTTTTAAGAGCATAACCCACATCGATTGAAACTGAAAGTAATGAACAATATATATAAGTTGAAGTGTTATTTATTTGTAAAGTGGGGAAATAAGGCAGTTCAATCATGATTGTTGTATTGTATTGTGTTAACTCTTTTTTCTCGTCTCCATGTTACGAAAATTTAATATTTAAAATAAAATGTTATTTTACATGTTACATCATTTTAAAATTTAAATTGTTATTTGACAAGAACACAAGTAGTAAATATGAAGTGTTTGATTCCAAGCTCAAATACATTAAGCACAAAATTTAACCTATTATTCTACTAATAAGCAATGGTACATGACTATGCTTATGTTATTTCTTTCTTCATGGGCTCAGCTCATCAAAATGAACGACTTAATAATTCAACATACCAAACCCCGGAAGTTAACTTTGTACCCAAAAACATGATACACATAAAGCACAAATGAATTTCCATTTACAGACCAAAGCCAACTGTGTTACACTACGATACGCTAAAAATGACGAAAATTGTGTAGTTTCGGTTTTAATTTACTAGGATACAAGTTGCTAATACAATTTTAAAAACAATAAAGCTATTTTAGTCGTTATTTTCTACCATTTCTAGACCAAATCGGGTAGTATTTTGAGAAATTATTGCTAAGGTATCTGGTGAAAGAATAACAGATCATTAATTTAAGTTGTTAATTATTATTAAATTATTAGAATAATTTAATTTAATTGTTAAATTATCACACGGCCATAACACTTCCCTTGAATAAAGGAGCACATGATATGCCTGATCTAGTAATTAGACTAGAGCCCTTTGATCCCATTTTAATGATCACCCATTTTTGCTCGAACTACTTTGCTAAGCAACTCCTTTCCAACTGCTATAGGATTCCGCAAGCCAGTCATTGATTCAGATAAACAAGATATCAGACAAAAAAATTCAAAATCCAAGTGTTCACGAACTGACCAAATTCATCTAAAACAGTTATGGCACATTATGCAAAAGGACGATTTTAGTAGTCTATGAGCAATTCATTACATCTTGTCTATAACTAAATTAAACCATAACATACTGCACATGCATAAAACACGTTTGTATCTTCATTAGTTATTATCCAAGCAGCTTTTAAAGCTATATTCAGGTTGTTGAGATATGCGATCGTTTAGTCGTCGGTAAATGCGTGAGCCTATCGGGGGCACACACTCAATACGGAGAACACACGTTTATTTACGTTTTATTATTTATAATTAAACGTTTAATAAAAACTTCATGTTTTATTTAATTAACGGTGGTTAAATTAATTAACGGGTTTTAACTAATTTAATGTGAGTGCGTTATTTTAATTTGGAAACAAAATCGACTTCTAGAAACCCCTAGGCCTAATCGGCCGATTATTATCAATGGGGTGTTTAAGAAGATTTTTTTGTTATTTGTTTGGTAAGTGAATATCTTCTAATATTTGATTTGGTAGATAATTACTTAATTTAGGTGTTGGGTTGGGCCTTAAAGATTTTGAGGAGGTGCAAGGGATTAGTATAAATACAATCCCATACCCTCACAAATTTTTGTCTCTCCCTCTTTGGTTCTTGCGTCCATCGACTCAACCCCCACACCCAAACCGAACAAATTTTTCCTTTAACCTAAAATCACTTAAAGGTTTAACATTTATAAGATCGATCCTTCTTGCTGGTTTTCTTATAAAGATTTAAGCTCTTTAACTAAACCCTAGATCTCATAATCTAGGTTTTAGTTCTCCCCTTGTGGTCCGATTTATTGAAAACCCTAATTAGGGTTTCCGGTGATTTTTCCAAGAGTCTTGTAACATCTACAAAACCGGATCCTTACGCAATCCCATTAGGGTTTTGGATCTTAGGATTTTAAATTGCAAGATTTATAGTAAAGTTACCACTAGCATCGTGGTGTGTTTGTTTGACGTGTCGTGTGAGCAATCGTTAGAGGACGATTACTTTACCGTTATAGCTTCAAGATCAAGATCATTAATTGATTTATTCAATTAATTAAAAGGTTGGTTTTATTATTGTTTTTATTATGTGTTAATCATGTTTGTTATACTAGATCCATTCCGCTGCGTACTCGTAGTTAATGGTTTAACTAGTTCTAAATCCCAACAGTGGCATAACGAGTCAAATCGTATGGCATTCATGGGTTACACATAGAATAAAACACGCTTGCTTCGCTTTAAAAGAAATTATGCCTCATGGTCATGAAGGACCAGAGCAAGACCCGGATTTACATCCAACTTGGGTCAAAAGGTCTAGAGAAATCGCTGGCCTTATGCTGATGACTATGTCCCCTGAACTCCAGAAACTTTTGGAGGGTCATGGCGCATGGTCAATGATGGAAGAATTGAAAACCATGTTCACTGAACAAGCTGATCAAAAACTCCTTGATGTTGCACGTGCCTTTCACGCGTGTAAACATGAGGATGGACAATCTGTGAGCTCCTATGTCTTAAAGATGAAGGGGTACATAGAGAATTTGGAACGTTTGGGTCACCCCATGTCCTTGAAACTTTCGGTTAGCCTAATTTTAGCCTCACTGATTAAGGACCATGATAGGTTTGTGCAAGACTACAATATGCATGGCCTGGGGAAGACAATACATGAATTACATGCCATGCTAAAGCTACACGAGAAAACGTTGCCAAAGAAGGTTGCACCTGCTACTGCTAATACCATCAATGCTATTAGGGCAGGAAGGATTCAAAAGCCTAATAAGGCTAAACCGTCGAATGCTGCGAAGGGTAAGAATCGTGGTAAAGGGAAGAAAGTAGCTAACTTTACTCCCCGAGCCAAGATTCCCCCTCCACCAAGAAGAGAGAATCCTGCTAAGGATGCCATTTGTCACCAATGCGGTGACATTGGTCATTGGAAGAGTAACTGTCGAGAGTATCTCGCTGAGTTGTGGAAGAAAAAGAAGTCCTCTCAAGGAGCTAGCACTTCAGGTATCTTCACTATAGAACTCTTTACTTTTCCTAATAAATCTTGGGTTTATGACACTGGTTATGGTACTCACATCTGTGATACTACTCAGGGTCTAAGGATAAGTAAGAAGCTGAAGCCAGTAGCTTTGAATCTGTACGTAGGCAATGGTCATCGTGCAGCTGTTAAAGCCATTGGTGTTTTTCAATTAGTTCTCCCTAGTGGACTAGTTGTTATTTTGAATAATTTTCATTACGCACCTTCTATTTCTAGAGGGATTGTTTCAGTTTCATGTTTGTATGACGATGGATTTGTTAATCGTTTTGAGAATAATGCAAGTATTTCGGTTTCGAAAAAAAATATGTTTTATTTTAGTGTTATTCCTAGTAATGGTATTTATGAAATTGATATGTGTGATTCTAATGCAAACAATAGTTCTATGTATGCTATAAGCAACAAAAGGGCCAAATCTAATTTGGACTCTACATTGCTATAGTGATACATGCATTTTGCTAGGTTCAATTTTACTCTCGATATCCTCTCGAATTGATCTCAGCTCTAAGTGGAATGATTTGTTCTTGGTGACAAAAAGGAGTCTGGTTTTCTATTCTATTAAAAAGGGAAATGAATAAAAAAATGAAGACTTAAACTTAAAACAATTAAAAAGCAACACTTGAATTAAAACTGGAAAATACCCTTACTGAAAAATATCCTACTCGGGAAAAAATACCTCTATGCGGAGAAATGTGGCCTATGCGGAAAGTAAGTCCTATGCGGAAAAACTGAGCTATTCGGAATGCATGTTCAATTCGGAATAAATATCCAATTCGGAATACTGGTCTTATGCGGAATAAAGTTTAACTCGGAATAAAAGTTCTCTATTCGGAAAATCTGGCTAATCGGAAAAACAATCCTATGCGGAATGCTCGAAATATTCCGAGTAAGGGAAAAAGAAACTGGCTATGCGGAATATATTATTCCGAATAAGGGAAAAGTAAATAGCCCTATTCGGAATATCCAATATTCCGAATAAGGGAAATAGAAATTCGTCTATTCGGAAAGTCTGGACGAAGAACAGTAGCAGTTACAGCAAAAACGATTTTCGAATCAAATCACCAGATTACTCAAAAAGGTTTTACCAAATCAACCAATAATCATTTAAATACCATAAGTAACAAATCCCAACAATAAAAACACAAAATCAACCAATTTTAAAAGATCAAAATCAATCACACTAGAACTTAACAACTTTTAATGAAAATGGAGATGAACAAGATGAATAAAAAGATGGAATTGAAGGCATTTTCATGGAAAAGTCCACTTAAAACTTCGATAGAAGTCCCCCCTACACTTAAGATAAACATTGTCCTCAATGTTTAAGCATGTGGGAAAAGTCTCCCCTACACTTATGACATTGTGCACGTTGGTTAACTCAAGTTAAGGAAGAGACGACTAAAGTGATCAATTTCAAATGTGAGTATGAAGAAAATTGAATCACGATAGTTGAGAGATAGAACCGGATTTCGGATAACACGGGAGCACGGTTCTTCAAAGATTCCCAGAGTGCACTTATCCCTGTAATCACATCACCACACAAGCACAAAGAACCTATAGAGGTCCCCCTACACTTAGGAGGTTAACACATAAAAAGATAGATACTCGGGCTGCCTCCCGAGGAGCGCTTGTTTTTGATAATCGAGTCACGAGCCAGACTCGACCCAAAAATTAGTTCATGGGGAACGTGGTGAGGGATGGAATCACCTCCTGAGAGGTGTCCTCACCAAAGTACAACTTCACTCGTTGGCCATTCACCTTAAATTTAGGTCCATTAGGTTGAGCGAGCTCGAGAGTACCATATGGAAAAATTTGGGCAATGGTGAATGGGCCGGACCAACGAGATTTCAGCTTGCCCGAAAAGATTTTCAACCGAGAGTTAAAAAGTAAGACTTTGTCTCCAACATGGAACTCTCGGTTCTTAATCTTAGAGTCGTGAATGAGCTTAGTCTTATCCTTATAGATTAAAGAATTTTCATAAGCCTCATTACGGAGTTCATTGAGCTCATTGAGTTGGATCTTGCGTAGGTCACCGGCTTTGTTGATATCAAAATTAGCCCACTTCAAGGCCCAGTAAGCTTTATGCTCCAACTCAATGGGGAGGTGGCACGCTTTCCCGTGCACAAGACGATAAGGCGTACAGCCGATCGGGGTCTTGTAAGCAGTACGGAAAGCCCACAAAGCATCATCAAGTTTATCAGCCCATGAGGCACGATGCTCTCCCATGGTTCGTTCAAGGATTCGCTTTAGTCCTCGGTTGGATATTTCAGCCTGGCCATTAGTTTGTGGGTGGTAGGCTGTGGAAAGACGATGATTTACACCGTACTTAGCCATGACTCTAGCAAATTGGTCATTGCAAAAATGAGTCCCACGATCACTAATAATGGCACGAGGCACACCGAATCTAGCGAAAAGAGCTTTCAAAAAGTTACAAACCACCCTTGCGTCATTAGTAGGTAAAGCTTTGGCTTCAACCCACTTTGAAACGTAGTCAACGGCTACAAGGATGTATTTGTTTCCTTTATAAGAAGGGAATGGCCCCATAAAGTCGATACCCCAAACATCAAAGATTTCACACTCTTGAATGAAATTCTGATGCATCTCGTCTTTATGTGTGATCTTGCCTTGTTTTTGGAAAACATCACATCGTTTAACCATATTGTGAGCATCACGATATATGGAGGGCCAATAGAATCCCGAATCAATCTCTTTTTTGGCGGTGTTGTTGGGACCAAAGTGACCACCGGTGGGTCCTTTGTGGCAAGCATCAAGGATTTCTGAAGCTGTCGGTCCATCAACACATCGGCGAATAATCAGGTCGGCACATTGTTTGAATAGGTAAGGGTCGTCCCAAAAGTAAGTCTTAATGTCGGTGAAGAACTTTTTCTTTTGTTGGGACGTCAACCCTTCCTTAAGAATTCCACCCGCCAAGTAGTTTGCAAAGTCCGCAAACCACGGGGTTTCATTCGACTTCGAGTTTATAGACATTAAGGTCTCCAAGGGAAAAGAATCATTGATTTCTTTGTTCGGATGATCCCCTTGGTAAGGATCCTCAAGTCTGCTGAGATGGTCCGCGGCTAGGTTTTCAGCTCCTTTTTTATCGCGAATTTCGATTTTAAATTCCTAGAGCAACAAAACCCAGCGAAGAAGTCTTGGTTTGGAATCTTGCTTTGTCAACAAGTACTTCAACGCGGAATGATCGGTGTAAACAATTGTTGTAGAAAGGACAAGATAGGGGCGAAATTTTTCAAAAGCATAGACAACAGCTAAAAGTTCTTTTTCGGTTGTCGTATAATGCAATTGTGCCCCTGTCATTGTCTTGCTAGCGTAATGGATCGGTTGGAAGTGTTTGTTCACTCTTTGTCCAAGAACCGCTCCAATAGCAAAATCACTAGCATTGCACATCAACTCAAAGGGAAGCTCCCAATTAGGGGTAACCAAGACGGGTGCCTTAGTTAGCTTATCCTTTAGCGAGTTGAAGGCTTCAAGACATTCTTTGGAAAAGATAAAAGGAGTATCTTTTTCCAAGAGGTGGGTCATCGGGCGAGCGATTTTAGAAAAATCTTTGATGAATCGACAATAGAAGCCCGCATGACCCAGAAAACTTCTCACACCCTTCACGGTTGAAGGTGGAGGCAACTTGGCGATAACATCGACTTTAGCACGGTCTACTTCAAGACCGGCTTTGGAAATCTTGTGTCCCAGCATGATGCCTTCTTTTACCATAAAATGGCATTTTTCCCAATTTAGAACAAGGCAAGTGTCTTCGCACCGCTTAAGCATACGTTCCAAATTGGCAAGGCAAGAAGAGAAAGAATCCCCGAAGACCGAGAAATCATCCATGAAGACTTCCATGGTTTGTTCAACCATGTCATGGAAGATAGCTAACATGCACCTTTGGAAAGTCCCGGGGGCATTGCATAAGCCAAAAGCCATTCTTTTGTAAGCAAAAGTGCCATAGGGACAAGTGAATGTAGTCTTCTCTTGATCTTGGGGATCGATAGGTATTTGGAAATAACCCGAGAAACCATCAAGAAAGAAGTAATATTCATTACCCGCTAAACGTTCAAGCATTTGGTCCATAAAAGGTAGAGGGAAATGATCCTTTCTCGTGGCATCATTGAGTTTGCGGTAGTCTATACAAACTCTCTACCCAGTGACGAGACGAGTGGAAATCAACTCGTTGTGTTCATTGGGAACAACGGTTACTCCGCCCTTCTTGGGCACACAATGGATTGGACTAACCCATGGTGAATCCGAAATAGGGTAAATCATACTCGCATCAAGAAGTTTGATAACCTCTGTTTTGATGATGTCATGTATTTTTGGATTCACCCTTCGTTGGCTTTGAATTGTGGGCTTAAAGTCGTCCTCCATGAGAATTTTGTGTGTGCAGAAGTGAGGATCAATTCCACGAATATCAGAAATCTTCCAAGCAATAGCCTTCTTATGATCTTTCAACACGGTGATAAGTCGGGCTTTTTCTTCTTTCTTTAGGTCCTTAGCGATGATAACTGGCGACTTCTTCTCTTCTTCAAGAAATACATACTCGAGATGGGGCGGCAACTCCTTAAGTTCTAAATCCGGAGGATTTTCGACAGGAGGCGTATTCGAAGTCGGAGTATCGATAGCAATGACCGTGGGAGATGGAGGAGAAGGATTGTCTTCTTTGAGAAGGTTTTCAATGAGGCGGAGATCTTCATCCCAATTGGTAGGAGAATCGTCTTTGTCTAAATTCACATCTCCCATGGTGGCTTCCAAATCTTTCCAAAGGAAATCACTTTCTCCAAATAGAGATAGTGATGAGTCGATAGAGGAAACGGTCTCAACATTGGGAAGAGAGGTAGGAATACTTTTACAAGCATCTTTGAAGTGTTCTTCACAAGCCTCATCAAGAACGTCAATACAATTAACACTCTCGTATGAATAAGGCTGTTTAGAAAGCTTTCCCATGTTGAAGACTACTTTATCGTCACCCACTCTCATGATAAGCTCACCGGCTTCAACATCAATGAGAGTGCGACCGGTCCTCAAGAATGGACGACCAACAATCAGTGGCACACGAGGGTCCATCTCGTAGTCGACGACAACGAAATCAGCAGGAAAGGTGAATTTGTCGACTCCTACAATGACGTCTTCGGCTATCCCCACTGGATAAGCAACCGTACGGTTAGCTAATTCCAAAGTCATTTTGGTGGGGACTAGCTCAGGGAGAGATAATTGCTTCCAAACACTTAGAGGCATGAGATTAATACTGGCACCTAGATCGGCTAGGGCCATGCAATTCTCTACTCCCGGGAAATTGCAAGGAATTAAGAAACAACCCGGATCACCAAGCTTGGTTGGCAATTTCCTTAAGAGCACTGCAGAGCAATTCTCATTAAGTTGGGTGTTGGAAATATCGAGGAGCTTTTCCTTGTCGCTCAGAAGATCTTTAAACATTTTTGCATATTTAGGCATGTGAGCGAGAGCCTCAGCGAAGGAGATATTGAAATTCAGTTGTTTGAACATTTTAAGGAAGTTCGAAACCTGAATATCGTCCTTGCTTTTGAGCTTCTCTTTCCTCAACCTAGATGGATAAGGTATATTGGAAGAAGAGGAAGGCTTTGGAAGAATAGGATCACTCACATCCTTGGGTGGAGGAGGGGTAGAAGGAAGAGGTGGATAAATTGGGGAAGGAGAAGGAGGAGGAATAGGAGCAGGAGCAGGTAACTCGTTCTCCTTAGTCACAATCACCGGTGGAGGTATAGGAAGCTCGGGTTCCTTGGTACCTTTGCCACTTCGAGTAGTGATTGCTTTCATCTCCCCTCTTGGATTCGCAACGGTGTTACTCGGAAGAGTACCCGAAGAAGAGGGTTGATTACCTTGGAAGAAACTAGCCATCATGTTCCTCAAGTCATTAGTTTGGGTATCCAACGTATTTCTCATGTCGGCTCTCAAATCGTTTCCTTGCTTGACCAAGTCTGCTTTCAGGTTGAGCACCTCTCTCTGAAGATTTCCCACAATCACATCGTTAGTCCTCATATAAGTTTCCACTTCTTGGTGAAGAGCGGTGGGTTGGTTGGGAGGAGCATTGTATGCGGGTGGTTGATAAGCAGGTTGTTGGTAAACTTGGTTGTTACGTTGAGGTGGTTGTTGCTGCTTGTGAGGAGGTACGTATGGTTGTCGAGGCTGTTGTTGTTGTTGAGGAGGGCGATTGAGGTTTTGTTGTTGGTTTGGGTTGTTTGGGGGAAAACCAGGTGGGGAAAGATAATTGTTAGAGCGGTAGCTAAGCAAATTACGGTCACCTTGAGGTCTAGCTTGATAAGCAGGTTGAGGATAGGTGCCATATGTCGCATTCACATTCTCTGCAGGGTAATCTTGGGTAGCGGTACAAGTGGTGTAAGAGTGAGGACCACCGCATATCTCACAAGGTTGGCTGACAGCGTTAACTTGAGCGTTTTTAGCGTTGCTGCTGTTGTTGTTGTTAACGGTGTGGGTGACAAGCGATTCAAGAAGCGTAGTGATTTTGTCCAGTCGCTTGTCGCTGTCATTAGTGCTAGCACTAGCGACATTGGTCCGAACACTCTTGGTTTGCACACGAGATTTATTCTCAATGATGTCCCAAGCAGCATTGGAAGTCTTAGCCAAAAGATTACCCCCTGAGGCACTGTTTAGTGAATCTTGGTCACTCATGCTTAAACCATTGTAAAAAGTATTAATTTGATGTACTTTGGTAAAACCATGTTGTGGGCATTTTCTTAAAAGATCTTTAAAACGATCCCAAGATTCACTGAACGACTCATTGTACTTTTGTTCAAAATTTATGATTTCATTCCGCAATGCGGTAGTACGAGAGGGTGGGAAAAAGTAATTGATGAACTTTGTTTCCAAATCCGTCCACGAGAGAATACTCTGTGGCGGTTCTTTAGCAAGCAAATGTCGGGCTTGTCCCTCTAAAGAAAAGGGAAAAAGTTGTAACCTTATAACCTCTTGTGGAACACCATTGAACTTGACCGTGTTGGTGAGTTGCAAGAATCTCTTGATGTGGTCGTGTGGGTCATCAATGGTACGTCCCAAGAATGGTTGAGCGGAGACCATCTGGATAAAGCCTGATTTTAGCTCGAAATTGTTGGCGGCAATTGGAGGTATGACAATTGGATCCGTGTCGCCATCTACATGAGCTTGCAGCAATTCAATCATCGGGCGATTATCCGGAAGGGGCTTATTGTTGTTGTTATTGTTCATGTTGTTGAAAGGCGGGTTGTTGTTGTTATTATTGTTGTTCGGAGGTGGTATGTTATTGTTGTTTTGTACACCAACCATGTCTAAGTTATCGAGAGGCTCGGGCTCTTGATAAGACGTGGATCAAGTGCGCATACACCTGCAAAAGAACTGTAGAATCTTGATAACCTATGAATCTATGAAGTGGGTTGATGTTTTCTAGAGAGAGAAACTAGAGAGAGAAAGTGAGAGAAAACTATGTGATATTTTATTAAGTGGAAACACAAAGTGAACAACAACCAACCCCTTTCCAAGGAGGAAAGGGGTATTTATACTTCCAAGCCTTATGTGGACTTGGGTCGGCCCATGACAAGCCCATGGGCCGGTTCTTACTTAACTAAATAAGTATTTGTTAACTACGAGCTATTACAACATATATAATAGTGTGGAGTGACCGATACTTCTAATATACGTAAAAACGTATTTCTAACAATCTCCCCCTAAGGGAGGTCACTCCACGTTACAAATTTCTAAACCTAGCATACTATACTAAGTCTTCGTTCTTTAGCTCGTAGTCTTTTCTTCTTTTTCTTTTTGTTGTGAATATTTTGATTTGATCTTTTAGGCTTTGGCTTGAGAGCATTGTTCTTTTGGCCTTTCACGTGCGATCTTTGCCTTCTTGTGAAACTTGCCTCCTCGTGACTCCATGTTCCACACACTTATGTCTTTTTGTTGAATTCTCGAAAGCTTCAGAGTTTGGTACAGCGGAAGACTTCATCTTGTACTTTCTTGAATTTTAGCTGAACTTTGATGCAGAAAAACATAAGCATGTGGGAACGACTTCTTCAGGTACACCGCAACACCACCGTCTTCAACTGGTACACAGCAACGCCACCGTCTTCAACAGGTACACAGCAACGACACGAATAAAATGGCTTTGAACATTTTATTCTAATTCGGTAGCATTTTACCTCCGGTCGGTGGAGACCGTTGGACGATATTAGATATCGTACCCGTGACGGATAGTTTCAATTAAGTAACTTCCTGACAGGATTTCGCGGGTAAACCCGTTCTCTTTATTCGACCGTCCAAAGCTGACTGCGAACATAAAGAGTGAATCACTTGGATAAATTATCCTTGTGATTTGAAGCCGTCAATTCATGAAACCTGGAACAAGTGAATTTCAATTAAGATTTTCACCATCGTTTCTTTCCAGTTATCACGAGCTCAATTCATAAAGAATCTTGCACGTCACCTACCAAGTGCTGTTTGATGTTAACACTAGAAGGATTTCCACTCGTCACTGTGATCAATAAAGAGTCACTCTGAGTGTTCTGGCAAGATCATATGATAATGCGTAGAGGCCTGGAACGAGTTTAAGTTCAATTAAGAATTAAACCACTGTTTCCTTCCAGTTTTTCACAAGATTGGTTCTAAAAGAACCGCACGTGTAACCTACCATGAGCTTGTTTGATGTTGGCTCAAGCAGGATTTCCATCTTCATTATAATACTTGCATATTACTCGGATGTTCTGGCAATATTACAGGAATACTGCGTAGGACTCATGAAAATCTCTTACTTTTCACAGTGTGTGAGAAAGCAAGGAATAAATGGAAAGTGTCCTAATGAGACTTTTGATGATCTCTTGGCTCTAGACTCGATAGTGCGTTTTGATTTAGTGAGCGATGGCTGGAGAGGAGTGCCACCTTTTCAATACCAGTCTATTCGGAGTGAATAAACCAATAGATAACATGTTGATCTCCATGTGATTAAAACAAATACCTTTTGAGAGATATTTGAGTTAGCTGGTAAGGGTTGTGCATTGCATCACTGGGTCCATGATGTCTTTCTTCAATACCGAGAATCATTAACAAAAATGATCTCAATAGCATATGTATTGACCCGGTTTCTGCCTTAAGTTGTAAGGAGGGCTTCTTTCTTTACACCCTTTATCTTTACAATTCTTTTTCATTCTTCAACCCCTTCAATGCTTACCAATACGTCATCACTAGCACCTTGTTGTGATTGTTCCAGTGCTAGCTTAAGTACTTGGTCGGCATTCAGCTACGTTCACAATCTTTCTCCAACTTTCCTAGGACTTCTAATTCTATCTAGGGAATTGTCCTTGGGAAGATTCCATCGGCTCTGATGAATCATTGGACTAAACCTATTCCTACCACCCTTTTGTCACCACATTCATCGTGAATTAAGCGTGTTTTGGGAAGGAATTGCCACCATGAAAAATCATTGAAAATCACCTAAAGTACTTGTGATATTGAAATCAAAAGTTTCGTACCTTAGGTGTTTTTTATCATCAAAAACGCTCCCCCTTAACACGTGCTTTACACATATTAAGTTGGATAATCGTTAAGTCTTTTTCATCTTTTAGCCAAGTATCATTTAAATCTCCTTAATCCCATTTTCTCCCCTTATCCAAAATGTTAACCATTAATATTTGGGATATTGAATGGATTAACTGGTCTTTGGGTAAAAATGAAATCGATGTTTGGCCATAGAACATGTTCATGCTCCCCCTTAAATTAATAAGGGATATTTGTAGTGCTTTAGTATGATATATTTTGAAAGATTTAGAATCTCGTGAGAAATTCTTGAAAAATTATCATACCTTAACATTAAATCAAGCCGCAAAAGCACAATATTCACAAATATACATATTCACAATTGAAAACCAATATAAAGTGGACCTAAAATGTACGACCCATTAGATGGATCGTTGCAGTAGCTTGTGGTGCACTAAATATGGTCTACCACCAACGAATCTTTCCAAGCTCCTCATCAATCTACGTTCACGGAGCTTTTGATCAATCTTCTTGATCACATACTTCGCCATCTGCCGATAACCTTGGTGCCAATCCTCAGTCATCTCTGGTAAAGTTCCACCCGAATTAAGATGCTCCAACTTTCCTCTGACATATAGGAGAGTCCCATCACTGTACTTATAAAGCTCACCCACCCTCATAAACTTCATTAACCCTCGACTGTTCAAGTAGAAAATGCCGCAATTCGGAACAGAAATGCCGGTATAGGGACATCTATCTACATGTTGAGGTAGAACTTGATTCACTGGACGGGTTAAGTTGAGCTTCCTTTGGTAGCTTTCAACTCCCAACTGAAGATCTTCAACTCGTTTCTTGATAACAACGCTTCGTGTGAACATAC
Organism: Glebionis coronaria; assembly: GCA_025667525.1. Taxonomy (NCBI): domain Eukaryota; kingdom Viridiplantae; phylum Streptophyta; class Magnoliopsida; order Asterales; family Asteraceae; genus Glebionis; species Glebionis coronaria. The sequence continues at coordinate 544,567,347 of CM046879.1, read as the reverse complement.
GAAGTGCTGTATTTAAAGCAATGATGTCTTCACGAGGAATATGTGTGAGTTGATCCCGGGTCATCATAAGCAACATGTCTTCGTTATCCTCAAGGCGATTGATAGAAAAATCTCCCTGCTGGATTTTGTATTCTCTGTCATCCTCCCTTTTCAAACGAATCTCCGTCACATGATAATTGCCATTCTTGGCTTCATTTTTCAGCCCTAAAATACTGGAGATGTGAATATCGGATCTAACATTGCTTCCTGAATTGGCTAGACAGCAACCCCTGTACGCCCTTCGGACTCGTTCGTCCCAATGAGATGCACCTATAACAGCATACATATCATAATTACGAGTTACCCTTGGGACCCAGAGTCGGTTTACCTTTTCCTCGATCCAGGGTATTGTCCCCCAGTTGGCAGCTTTCAGCAAGGTCAAGGAGGTGGCGTACTTTGATGAACCCTTCAGAAGATACTCAAGATCATAAGTGACGAAGAAGTCGAGAGCAATCTGATTATCTTGAGTAGGATCAAGTGGAGGTGGAGCTCTTTCTGATTCATGAAGACCTGGACGTTGAACGGTATTTAGAGCTTTCAGGATCTCATCAGCATAGTACTCGAACTCCATTCGGGTTAACCGGGTTTTGGCGCGAATTCTCTTATCCTTCAGCGCTCTCTTCACCAAAGACGGAGTAACCGAAGTCTTATACTCATGAGCCAGAAATGCACATAAGTCAATCGGACTGCGGATACGGAGATACAAAACATCTCTGTCAGCGTCTGTGATCGGATCATATTGCGCCGCTGCCGTGATCCAAGCCTGTGGTGGTGCAGTCTCGTCAATCTCCAACGTGTCTGCCCAGTCCCGTGTGCTTGACTCAGGAACAGTATATTGTGGTTCTTGTTGTAGAGGAGAGGAGACTTGAACACGTGCTGGTTCTGATTCAGGCATCTCGGCGGTGTCATGAACGGGTGAGTGTTGTGCAGCTTCTGGTTCAGTTACCGATTCTGCAATCACAGGAGCAACAACAACAGAACTAACGGGGTTAGTGGTAATAGGTAAAGATACATCAATAGATGTACCGGGAATCGAGGACGCCGTAGTAGCATTCACATCGTGGCGCCACTTGGAACGTCTTGATTCCGTTGAGGTAGACTTTTCCTTCTGCTCAGCATCTTTCTTAGACTTGGTTCCAGACTTAGCAGGTTTCTTTGAGCTGGCAACCTTATCTCCCTTTTCAGGCTGTTTACCCCCATCATCATCCTCGTCGCTATCCTCGTTGCTCCCCTTAGCACTTTCCTCACTACCATCACCACCATCATCACCATCATCATCATCATCATCATCCTCATCATCATCGTCATCGTCATCATCCTTTTCTTCTTCTTCTCCTTCTTCTTCCTCTTCTTCACCAGTACCCTCTTCTTCTTCACTTTCTTCCCTTTCTTCCTCAGGCAGAATGTGGTATGGTACCACACTTCCAAACGTTTTAAATAACCTATCATCCTCCATGATAGCGTCATTCAGGGATTTGTAAAGAGCCCGTCGAATCCTGGATTTATCAAACGATCCAAGTTCCCTCATTCGAGCTTTCAGGATCTTCTTTAATTCAAAATCCGTCAACTCATAAGCAATTCTGTAGGCGGATTCAGAAGGATTGGATGACTTGATCATCAAGTTATCAGCTGCGATTTTCTTCATCTCATCACGCAATTTTGGCATAATGGATTCAACAGATTCTTTCATTCTCTCTTCAACAGTTGCTTCAAGTGCTTCTTTCTGCTCCTTGTATTTATCCCTCACAGCTTGAAGTCTTGTGATTCGTGCAGCATGCTTATCAGCCTCCGCCTGCTTAACTTGAGCTAGTTCTTCTGCATGAGCTTTACGAGTCGTCTCCATCTCTGCATCGAATTTAGCAAGCATCTCTTCTTGTGCTTTCTTTGAGGCTTCTTCACTTTGCACTCTTCTAAGTAGCTCTTCTCGAAGGTTTTTCATCTCTTGTCTTTGGCTATCCGTGTGTTTATCCAACATCTCCGCCATAACAAATGCAGCCATTGAAGATGATGCAGAGCTACTTTGGGTTGGTTGAAGAGGCTTGGTTGTGACAACGGTACTAAGGATGGGAGTTATTGGTGGTGGAAGGAATGGTGTTGAAACCGGTCTGGTTGGTAAGGGTTGTATTGGTGGAGGTTGAGTTGCTAAGGGTTGAGTTACTAAAGGTTGAGTAGACACCATAATACTAGGAGCAACGGACTCCTTTTCCACACTTGCTGAAACCGGGATGGATGTCTCCTTCGAAGTAGAATACCTTTCAGGTGACCCAAACTCATCAATATCCTCTGGCTCCTCGTACTCTTCTTTAATATTTATCCTTGCACCTGAACCACTACCGCCAGTATCTTTCCTACTCCTTTGAATAGCTATCTTCATCATTTTTCTCTCTGCCTTGTCAAGAGTAGGATCAACAACATCTTCTTCGTCACGTAGAACTAACTCATCAGCCTTACCCTTTCCCTTCTTAACCTCAGTCTTCTTCTTCTTGGTTTCGGGTTCAGGTAAAGCAACTGGTTGCTTGCGTTTACCTTTACTCTTGACCGTAGTAGACGAGTCTTCTACTGTCTGAAGGCTTGCTTTCAGCTTCTTGATTTCTAGCAGCAGTAGCTTGTAATCAGCAGAGCCTTTGATTTTATCCGTCAGAAGATGATCGGGAATAGGACCAGGAATCACACCACCAGATGGTCCTTCATGCCTTAGATCTACTGTATAATTAGCCTCTTCTGTGTGATGACGACTTGCTGCACGCCTATCAATAGTAACATCATTCTTCATACAATAATTAATGATAAGCTTGATAAACCGAGGATAAGGAAAGAAATTTGTCTTCAGCTTCTTGTTTTGGAAGAGTTGGAAGGTGAATTCTTCCCACAACAATAATGCATAATCTGCATTTGCACCTTTATACATTCCATAGAAGATGTTCATAATAGGACTGCGCAAAGCATCATGCCCACTTGTTTTCGGTGTAAGACATCTACTGAGAATACCCAACATTGCTCTCCAAGGCTGACCTACTTTAGCAGTGGTAAACTCAGACGCAACTCGTATGTCAGGACATCCAAGAGCATCGAACAACTCCATGAGTTCGTCTTTAGTAGGATCCCTCGAAAATGCCATACCTTTGGGTGTATCCCGAATGCCAAATATCTTACGGAAGTCTGAAACATTAAGTGTCTGCTGCTTGTTGTCGAGAGTGAAGGTGATCTTGTTTGAAGTGCTTTCCTTGGTGGCCCAGAACTCATACATGTAATCATAAGGCACCGAGGCACTACTTCTTAAAGCATTCTTGAAATGGGATTGATCAAGGATTGCTATGGTGACTTTAAACCCATGGTGAGTGGATTTTGAAACTTGCTTCAGCCGGTAATTGTTTGGTATGAACTTGAGGGTTCGTGCTTCAGCAATTGCGGCTTCTCTAGAGTCTTGGATTGCTTGTACTGTTGGATTAGTCATTGTATCTGCTTAAGATAAGACATGAAAGGTTGATGCACAAAAAATATATAGATATATCATTCTTACTTCTAAGCATAACATATTTCAACAAGTACTTAAAACATGCAAACAACTATCAATCAAACAACTCTTCATCCGGAACTTTCCTTCATTCGGAACTCTTCATTCGGAAGTCCTTCATTCGGAACTTCTTCATTCGGAAGTTCTTCATTCGGAACTTCTTCATTCGGAAGTCCTTCATTCGGAACTTATTCATTCGGAAGTCCTTCATTCGGAACTTCTTCATTCGGAAGTCCTTCATTCGGAACTTCTTCATTCGGAAGTCCTTCATTCGGAACTTCTTCATTCGGAACTTCTTCATTCGGAACTTCTTCATTCAGAAGTTCTTCATTCAGAACTTCTTTCATTCGGAAGTCCTTCATTCGGAACTTCCTTCATTCGGAAGTCCTTCATTCGGAACTTCTTCATTCAGAAGTCCTTCATTCGGAACTTCTTCATTCGGAACTTCTTCATTCGGAAGTTGTTATCCATGTTCATTCGGAAGTTTATAACAGCAGCCTATTGATGATTAACCTAAGCACGATTTGGGAGTTTTAAGGCATGCTAAGGCAACACAACATCTATCTAATGATAATCCGAGTATATCCCACTTATAACCCTAATCAATTAAACCTAAATTAAGGAGTAAACCCTAATCTTGATTGATTTAATTATACGAATCAATTAACATGATTTAACTGATGAATTAAACAAGTTATAAGTTAAAGATGATGTTATTACCTTTTTGAATCGAATGAACCCGTTTGATGATTAAAAAACAAGAGTTTTTTAGAGCTTGTGTATGTGTGTTAATGGCGGAAGATGATAAATAGAAACAGTGAATGAAAAAACGGGGGGGATGGGTGTTGGTTTGACTTAGGTCAAATTTTACCCAACTTTCTCAATTATCACCTTAAGTCCCTAAATTCTTCTATTCTTTTCCTTTTTGGTTCTTATCTTTTCATTTTTCCTTTTTCGTCTCCCTATCCATCAATAAACTTAGCCAACTTAACCTTACTTAGCTAAACTCATCACAACAATCTCACACAACTTAACAATCGCAACCTATTTGCAAATCTCCAAAATCTAAAGCAAGTCCTATCACATTGAACGAACACAAGTCGTTTTCTAAAGCAATACCACTCATTTACCATTTAGCCATTAATTTTCCACAAACACTTTTGAAAAATCGTTTTGATGACAAAGATGATTTAATATTTTCTCCCCCTTAAACGATGGCCCGTTTTCTATTTAAAGAGCTGTAGTCATTGTTTAAAGAGTCAAATATTGATGAAAACATTTCCAATTAATGTCTTGAAAAGATTGATTCGTGGTGTCAATAAGATTTCTCTTATTTTGACAAATTAATGCACTGAAACGTACATAAATTCGTGTTAGACCAAGTTGTAAAGTAAACTTGATCCCTTTGCATGATTTGGCTTGTAAATCATGCCCGAGAAAATTAATTCCCGTTGTGAGCCAACGTTTTCCAAGGAAATACGTGACTTTAATATGAAAACCGGGTTGCAGTCAGAAATAACTACAAGCCATAATGGGCATGTTTTAAAAAATGTACAACTTTTATACGGACTCTATTTATGGCACCGTGTCAATATTGATCGACATTTCTAAGGCCGTAAATATTACCGTACTAAAAGACATGCCCGATTTAAAAACGAAAAATATTTTTGGTTTTTCTTGATTTTATAATTTTTATGGATTTTCTTGGTTTTATATTTTTTATGGTTTTACTTGGTTTTATATTTTTGTATTTTTCTTTTGTGGTTTATATATTTACGATAATATACATGATCACGAACAAAGGATACTCTGAATAGTTTACCACCACTATTCAGCTGATTCTTCTGCCAACTCTTTGAGAGTCGCTGGAGTGAATGATTTCATGCCAAGCTTGTCGATCAAAAACTCGATTCGTCCTCGATCTAAGGCTTTGGTGAACATATCCGCCAGCTGGTACTCAGTAGTGACAAAATACAGCTCGATCACTCCGTTCTCCACCTGCTCCTTAATGAAATGGTAGCGAATGTCTATGTGCTTGGCCCGGGAGTGTTGAACATAGTTGCAGCAAAGGGCAATGGCGCTCTTGTTGTCACAATACATCGAGATTTTGTTGAATCCCAAACCGTAGTCAGTTAATTGTGATCTCATCCAAAGGACTTGAGCACAACAACCGGACATGGCGATGTATTCAGCCTCCGTGCTAGAAATTGCAGCGCTTTTCTGCCTTTTTGAAGACCAACTAATCAATCTGTCTCCAAGGAGTTGCACAGATCCAGAAGTGCTACACCTCGTGTCTTGACATCCAGCATGATCGGCATCTGCGTATGATATTAAAGCAATAGAGGAATCTTTCGGATACCATAGACCACGATGAAGTGTTCCTTTTAGATACCGAAAGATCCTTTTCACAACATGTAGGTGCTTTTCGGTAGGCCGAGCCTGATACCGGGCACACATGCATACAGCAAATTGCAAATCAGGCCTGCTAGCAGTCAGATATAGAAGGGTGCCGATCATCCCACGGTAAAGTTTTGGATCGACAATAGTCCCATTCCTATCTTCATCTAACTTGGATTTCTCCACCATTGGAGTGTCCACGGGGTCACAATTATCAAAGTTATATTTCTTTAAAGATTCTAGAGCATATTTGGATTGATTAATAAAGATGCCTCTGGGATTTTGAGAAATCTGTAATCCTAAGAAAAATGAAATTTTTCCCATCATTGACATCTGAAAGCGTGTTGACATTATCTTCTCAAAGCGTTGTGACAATTCTATGTTAGAGGCAGCAAATATTATATCATCAACATAAATTTGCACTAGAAGCATGTCGTTGTCCTTCTTGAGAGTGAATAGAGTGGGGTCCACCTTGCCTTTGGAGAAGCCTTCCGAAATGAGATATGTTGAAAGGAGATCATACCACGCGCGTGGAGCTTGTTTCAACCCATAGAGAGCCTTCTTAAGCTTGTACACATGATTAGGAAACTCCGTGCTAACGAACCCATCCGGCTGACTAACATAGACTTCTTCCCTTAGTTCACCGTTCAAAAATGCCGTCTTCACATCCATTTGATAGACGATCATGTTCATATGAGCAGCATACGTAAGGAATAGTCTAATGGCCTCCAATCTTGCAACAGGAGCAAAAGATTCTTCAAAGTCTATACCCAAGGCTTGTTTATATCCTCTAGCAACCAATCTAGCCTTATTCTTCAATACTGCACCCATCTCATCAAGTTTAACCTTATAAACCCACAACAAAGTAAGGATGTTAACCTTGTCAGGGAGAGGAACTAATTCCCATACTTCAAGTCTTTGGAATTCATTTAGTTCCTCCTGCATGGCTTCAATCCAAGATGATTGAGTCATAGCCTGCTGCCAATTTTTAGGTTCAACTTCGGAGAGAAATGCATCAAAGTAGCAATAGAGTGCACTCTCTTGTAATTGATGGCGTGTAGAGACTGGTCGATCGAGATTACCAATGACATTCCTAATTGGGTGATCTTTTGTCCATTTGGTGCTATGTTTTTCAATCCTAGGTGGTCTGGAGTGAACAATAGAAGGAGCTTCTTCTGAGGTAGACGCGGCTGAAGGGTTTTCAGGTATCGCTACACGAAAGAAAGGAAGCTCTTGCAGGTGAGCATATTCCAAATCGTGATCAATAGAATCCTCTTCCACATCATTAGGCACAAGTAAGGGTGACGATTCAGGTGTAGTTTGAGAATCACTTGGTGAGGGTGCATCCGGTTCAATGTTAATTGAAGATGCGTTTGATAAAGCTTCATTAGCAGGAGCAACAACTTCAAGGATTGGAGCTATCACTACAGGTGCTGGAACTTCATCATTTGGGGGATCAAAGAATTCGTCAAACAACGGTTGAAACAGTTTATCCCACTCGGGCCTTGTTGGTGGTAAAAATGATGTAGCAGTAGGATTATTGGGAACTAATCCGGAACTAATAGCACCGGTTCCCATCTCATGAAGCGCGGGTTCAGAGCTGTGTTGCTCAGAAGCCATCGCTGTCAGCTCATCGAAATCTGCGTCCATAGTTTCTACAATCTTACCAAGACGACGGTTGTAAATTCGGTATGCTTTCTTGGAGGGTGAGTAACCAATGAAAATACCTATATCGGCTTTCGGTTGAAGCTTGCCCAAGTTCTCACTATTAATGTTTGGATAACAAAGAGCACCAAACACATGAAAAAATGAGACATCGGGTTGACGGTCATGTAGAAGCTCGTAAGGTGTTTTTCCATGGCGTTTCCGAATGATAGAACGGTTTTGGGTGAAACATGCAGTAGATATAGCTTCTGCCCACAAGAACAATGGAGCGTTCGCATAAATGAGCATAGTCCTAGCAGCTTCCATAAGCGTATGATTCCGTCTTTCAACGACACCGTTTTGTTGTGGAGTGCGTGCAGCGGATGTTTCATTTGAGATACCAACTCCTTCATAGTAATCACGAAGAGTCTGGTTGACGAACTCTGTTCCATTATCTGTACGAATACGGCGGACAGTAGTATTCAAACGTACCTGAATGAATTTCAGAAAAGTGATGATTGCCTTCGGTGCTTCATCCTTTGTATGTAGAAACCTAACCCATGTAAACCTGGAGAAATCATCCACAATAACCAGAATGAATTTCTTACCGCTCACACTTTCAGTTCTCATTGGCCCACAAAGATCCATATGCAAAAGATGAAGTTTTTCTTGATTGGTGTCTTCAGCTTTGGGCTTATATGATTTCTTGGTACTTTTCCCCCTTGAACACACGGAACATAAATGGTCCTTGTGAAATTTGAGCTTTGGAAGACCACGAACTAATTCGTTTTTTGCCAGATGATTAATAGCATCAAAGTTAAGATGAGATAATCTGCGATGCCATAACCATGACTTGGTCTTAGATGCTTTAGAGAGAAGACATACTGGATAGGCGGCCATCATGTCTTGTTGGGACAACGTATAAAGATTTGCACCACGAGATCCCTTCAACAAGTCTTTTCCTTCCAAGTTGCGGATGAAACAAGTGTGTTGTCGAAAAGCAACCTCTAGGTTGGAATCACAAAACTGTCCTACTGAAAATAAGTTATGACCAAGACCTTCTACATAGTATACCCTTGAAATCGTAACGTTTCCAATCTGATATTCACCATACCCCATTATCTTTGCTATATGATCATTACCGAATTTAACCGTTCCAAGAAACTTGCTGACGAAATTTCGGAGCATCGAGCGATCTCCGGTCATATGCTTTGAACAACCGGAGTCCAAATACCAGAGGATGATTTGGACCACCTGAAAATATCACCACACGAAGACAATGTAGAGGTATCGGAATCTGAATGTTCCTTGTTATTAGCAGGTACAGATTTAATAATCTTAGATTTGCTAACTTTAGGTTTCTTAGATTTCCTAGCCTTCTTCTTCCTAGTTGGTGGTTTAGATTCTAGTTGGCTTAAATCTTGTGGTATTTCTTCACTGATAGGCACTATAGTGGGAGCTGACCTAATTAAAGGGCGCTGTTTCCATACTTGAGTGCGAGTGTGCCTAACTAAAGGACGCTCAGACCTAACCTCAATGGATGCATTCCTAGTTAAAGGGCACATTTTTCCATCTAATGTAAAGGTCCTACCAGTGGGACGCCATTGCCAGCCAACTTGGGCACGAGTTCTACCTGTTGGCTTCCATTCAAGACCATTCCTAATGGCATTCATTTCATTCACATGATCAATAAGACACAAATCATGACGTTGGGAAAACATACATTCATTACAATTCCAACAATTCAAATTAGAATTCACGAATAGTTTAGGCTTCTGCACAGGCGCAGAGCTTTTAGTCTTAACATGATTCTTTTTATTTAAAACTGAACTAACATTCCTATGGTGAGCTTCTACGTTCTTCTTGTTGGTACTACTAGTGGAGGGCTTGATCTTATCTTTCTTGAGTGGCGATCCTTTAGCCTTAGTAGACTCTTTTACTCTTGTAGAAGGCAAAGTGGGAACATTAGCAACAGATTTCAAAGGTGCCTTACTTGATGGTGCCAGTGACGGTTTTGCTCCTGGAGTCTTATTGAATGGAGTTACAGCAATGGGCCTATTAGTAAGTAGTGCAGAGCCTGGTTTACCTATGTATTGCAAATATGCTAAGCAATATTGAACTCGCTTAATATATTCATGAGCCGAATAATAGTAGCTACTTGAGGGATCTAAGGCATAAAGATCGTCTAAAATATCCCTAACAAGATCTACATGCTTAATGGCATTCCTCATATAATCATCGTAGGTAACCGGGTTTCTCTTATGAAGCGGGTTCTTATAAAGCACTACTGACTTGGTTGTTGGAGCACTAGTGGACGGTGCAGAGTCGGTAGCTAAGTTATCAACAACTTCTTGTCGGGTGAGAAGAAGTGTCTCCTTTAACTCGGCCAAAACCATGTTTTTGTCAATGAGCAGGATGTTTAAGTCAGAGATTTCCTCACACTTTTGGTTCAGTTGTTCAACATAAGATTGTTGCTGTGCCGCATTAAAAGCGAAGCGTTCTTCTAGTGAACCATAAAGAGCGGATAGTCCCTGTCTTGTCCGATCCATCTCCCCTAGAACAGACGAAAGTCTAATTTCTAAGACCTGGTTTTTAGACTCTGCAGCCTCTAGTTCCAATTTTAGTGTTTCACTTGATGACACATTTCTCTTCAATCTCATAATCTCTTCCTCTAATGCCTTAACTATTGCAATCATCTTGTCACTCGTCTCAACACCGTTTTCACAACTATTTGTTATCAAAATATCCTCATTTTGAGTTTGTTGTTTCAGTTCTAAAGATATACAATGTTGTTCTAGTTGATTAAAGCGTTTTGAAAGTAAATTGTAAGAATCTTGTAGCTTTAAAAACTCAGCGTTAGATTCGTGACAAGAATGATTATCTACCTCATTTACAGTATCAGCAACATTTACAGAGAGATCACACACATCATCACAAATATTCACAGCATCACAATTAATCATAGCGGATGTAAGCTCATTCGAATAATTAACATTTACAGTAGTAAGCACATCACACGAGATTACTTCGGACAAGAATCGGTCATATTAGGATAAAATCTTTTCCTTTTCAATTAGTTGTAGTTCGTAAGCGGTGTCCATTTTATAAAACACTTTTTGAACTTCTCCAATTTCAAATTCAAGATTTTCCTTAAGAGATGCAAAACTTCCTTTTAGACTTTCGACAAATGGGTTGATCTCATTTTTAAACACCTCGTTCATGTGTTCGAAAGCCCATTCTCCGGCGTTTAGGCCATTTGAAGTCGTACATTCCAAAATGACCTTGTCAAAATTAGTAAAGTATTGATTAATCTCTTGCAAGTTTAACCATACAGTGCTAACAGGTGGAAGATCCTTTGGAATTTCCTTAGGACCTTCCATGTTGACAAGTGTAGGAAATGTACTAGGGTTTTCTTCATTCAACATGTAGGTTGGTGCTGTAATGAGATCTTTGTCCATATGGAAGCGAATTCTAAAATCCGTTTTAGCAAGCTCCTGATTCATTTTAAAATAATCACAATCTGGATATTTTGCAGAGTTGTATGACCGATTCTCATCAACTAGATCCTTATTGGTGCGATCATCGAAAATATTAATCGGGTCTAAGACCAATCCTAATTGGGTTGCATTATAAAGTCTAGGACTATGGATTAAAGCTTGTTTTGCATACCGTGGATTAGGGGGAAGGCCTTTTTGACGCGATAAGTTAAATTCTCTAAACGAAGCATCAAATAAGTGCACTAGTTGAGAGGCAGCGTATTGTCTTAAAAGCAAATAATCTAGACTTCTAATCTTATTAGTAGCATTAATCTCCATTTCATTCTTTCTAGACTCGAGTAATTCAAAATCCGTTTGAAGTTTTTGAAAATTAGTGACCACTAACTCTTTTTCTTTAAGTTCGTTAGAAAGATCTGCTCTTAAGGTTTCAATTTCTTGCAAATGACCCATTTGTTTGTTTCGAAAATGATCATACTCGGGATTTGTTAGAACACTAGACAAAGGCACTAATTCTAAAGTTTGAACTTTATCGTTGCTTAAGGCAAGCTCATCAGACAAATTCTTATTCTTAGCTAGGGTTTCTAAGAGTGCAGCATTCATTTGGCTAAGTAATGTAGCAGGAACCATGACCAAATCTTGTTGAGCAGGAGTATGCGTATGCGAAATAACTCCCGGTTGTGTTTCACTCAAAGTCTAGGGACTCACATTGATATTACTATCATTGATTGTCTCCTCATTTGAAAGACTCACCACCGAAGATTCATTCGAATCAGCACGCTCTTGCACAACTTGATGTGGTTGAATACTAGCATCAGTGGTATTATCAGTGGTATTAATAAGTACCTCAGATCTCTTTTCTGGTCCTAAGCTGGAGATAGTTGCCATGAGAGCAGCCTTTGCAGATTGAAATTCATCACAGTCTGAGTCATACGCATCGAGATCATCTGCTTGGTATGCTGCATTCTGTGTGGTTACAGTGTCTTGTTCAGCAATCCCTGGATCAGCAAGAAATGCAAGCTCCTCTTCATCAAGTTCCCTTCCTTGTGCCTGAGCATTTACCAGATAGATCTTCTTTGCAAACCATTGACTATCCCTTCTCCTCTTTGGTTTCTTGCAATCCCTGGACATGTGTCCTTCTTCCTTGCAGTTGTAGCATGTAATCATTCTCAACTTGCCTGTGGAATTAGCCCGTGGAGGAGTGCTGACCATTGGAGCAGGATTGATCGTGCGAGCATTGGTAGTTGATGTAGTAGGTCTCCCCTGATATGGTTGAATTGGTTGAACCATTACCCTGCCATTCTCAATAGTAGCTTGTTGGCGAGAATTGAATGAATTCCTCAACTGATTGTTAGTAGGAGTCGATCCTCTAAATCCTCGTTTTCTTAATGTCCTTGTGAGATAAGCAGACATAGTGGTTAACACTTCAACTGGGTCAGCTCCTTGTTTGAATACAGGAATGGGGACTTCCTCATCATCACAATACATTGCTTGGTCTTGTTGAGCTGCATAATCACTAGAAGGAATACTCATGTGATCAGAGTAGCTTGATGGATATGCTGTATTCTCTTGATAAGAAGAATATGAAGATTGAGCATAAGGTGCAATACTTGTTGGGTGATGTTGTGAAGCATAGTATGGTGAAGGTGCATTAAACCGATATTGTTGCTGATGTGAGGTGGGTGGTTGTGGTAGAATCGAATATTGGGGAAAGGTTGGTGTCATGTAAGGTGATGGATGATAGGCTTGATGTCCCAAGATATAAGGAGTGTTGTTGTGAGACAAGCTTGGTTGATTCGCCATCAAAGCTAATGAATCAGGGTACATACCTCGAGGCGAACGGTGCATGATCACATGTTTCTCATGTTGCTGAAGAAAAGCATATAGTTGATCCAAATTGCACTTATGCAAATCCCTGGTTAACTTAACATCGGTAATATACTCACCCCATTCAGCTTAAGGTAAAGTATTCAAGAATTTGGTGTTAACCTGGAATGGAGCAATCACGAGATTGTATACATTCAGATCATTCATGAGAGTAGTGAATCTGAAGTAATAGTCGTGAAGCGTTTCCCCTGGGTTGTACGTGAATCTATCAAACAGATCATACAACTGACATTCCCTTTCCTGTTTGGTAAGAGACGTACCTTGTAGCAATACCTTAAGACGTTCCCATAAATCCTTTGCCACCGTATACTGACTTACCATTCGATAGATGTCATGTGGAAGGGCTTGGAGAATGGTTTGAAGAGCCTTTTCGTCTGCATCGGCAACGAGTTGTTGAGCTGGTGTAAGTTCTTCAAACTCCCTTGGTCGAGTCACGTTGTTAACCACGATGGTACCATAGTCAAGTGGACCATTTAAAATTGACTTGACCATAAGCCTCCCATATACCGGTTTTCCCTTAAGGTAAGACATCATCCGGCCTTGCCATGCTTCAAAAACTTCTTTGATGAGCATTGGCGGGCGATTATCCGTTCCCGTAATGATGGAAATATCCGTAAGTGATGTCATCTGAGGCATTACTGAATTCGGATTCATTTTGTTCACTTCAAAGAGACAAGGATTATCGGTTGATCGAGCAGTGAAGTAAAGCATGTGAATTGTGTTGAGTTTTTGTTGTAAGAAACCAAGATTAAATCCTCTAAAAAATCGTCGAAAAAACAAGTAAAATAACCCTTGATTCGGAACTTTTTGTTGATTCGGAAGTTTGATTCGGAAGATTTTGGCTTGGAATACCTTGATTCGGAACTTTTGGTTCGGAAGTCTTGATCCGGAACTTTCCCTTGATCCGGAACTTTTCCCTTGATCCGGAACTTTCCTTGATCCGGAACTTTCTCCTTGATCCGGAACTTTCCTTGATCCGGAACTTTTGGTTCGGAACTTCCTTGATCCGGAACTTTCCTTGATCTGGAACTTTTGGTTCGGAACTTCCTTGATCCGGAACTTTCCTTGATCCGGAACTTTTGGTTCGGAACTTCCTTGATCCGAAACTTTCCTTGATTCGGAACTTTTGGTTCGGAACTTTTTGGTCCGGAACTTTGGTTGATCCGGAACTTTTTGGTTCGGAAGTTTTTGGTTCGGAACTTTTTCTGGGAAACAGTAACCTTGTTTCGTATGAACAGTCGACCAAAAAAGTGAAGATTAAACCCAGATTTTTACCAAATAACCCAAAAAGTTTTGTGATTTCTACAATAATAAGTAACAACTAATACTTATCTACTAATCCCAATCACAAAAACACCAAAAACTCCAAGATTCAAGATGGATCTTCTTAAAGAACACTAATACAATCAAAAACTAAAAAACCACACAAATCATTACCTTAAATCACCCCATAGCTCTTGATACCAAATGTAGAATCTTGATAACCTATGAATCTATGAAGTGGGTTGATGTTTTCTAGAGAGAGAAACTATAGAGAGAAAGTGAGAGAAAACTATGTGATATTTTATTAAGTGGAAACACAAAGTGAACAACAACCAACCCTTTCCAAGGAGGAAAGGGGCATTTATACTTCCAAGCCTTATGTGGACTTGGGTCGGCCCATGACAAGCCCATGGGCCAGTTCTTACTTAACTAAATAAGTATTTGTTAACTACGAGCTATTACAACATATATAATAGTGTGGAGTGACCGATACTTCTAATATACGTAAAAACGTATTTCTAACAAGAACGAACAAAGAAAAACAAGGCAAAAATATTCTTGGTTTTTATGTTTTTTAATTTTTTTGTATTTTTGAAAATTTTATATTGTTTAGGATTTTTTGAAAATTTTTGTGAAAAAGTAACGTTCACGGGGAACGGATCCCAAAATCCAAGTTCTCACAAAAAACTTTTGATCTTAACGAGAAGAGCCGGCAGCGGCGCCATTTGATACATGCATTTTGCTAGGTTCAATTTTACTCTCGATATCCTCTCGAATTGATCTCAGCTCTAAGTGGAATGATTTGTTCTTGGTGACAAAAAGGAGTCTGGTTTTCTATTCTATTAAAAAGGGAAATGAATAAAATAAATGAAGACTTAAACTTAAAACAATTAAAAAGCAACACTTGAATTAAAACTGGAAAATACCCTTACTGAAAAATATCCTACTCGGGAAAAAATACCTCTATGCGGAGAAATGTGGCCTAAGCGGAAAGTAAGTCCTATGCGGAAAAACTGAGCTATTCGGAATGCATGTTCAATTCGGAATAAATATCCAATTCGGAATACTGGTATTATGCGGAATAAAGTTTAACTCGGAATAAAAGTTCTCTATTCGGAAAATCTGGCTAATCGGAAAAACAATCCTATGCGGAATGCTCGAAATATTCCGAGTAAGGGAAAAAGAAACTGGCTATGCGGAATATATTATTCCGAATAAGGGAAAAGTAAATAGCCCTATTCGGAATATCCAATATTCCGAATAAGGGAAACAGAAATTCGTCTATTCGGAAAGTCTGGACGAAGAACAGTAGCAGTTACAGCAAAAACGATTTTCGAATCAAATCACCAGATTACTCAAAAAGGTTTTACCAAATCAACCAATAATCATTTAAATACCATAAGTAACAAATCCCAACAATAAAAACATAAAATCAACCAATTTTAAAAGATCAAAATCAATCACACAAGAACTTAAGAACTTTTAATGAAAATGGAGATGAACAAGATGAATAAAAAGATGGAATTGAAGGATTAATGTAAAGGTAAACAAGAGTAATGATTAAACACTTACAAGATTGAAAGAAAATTAAAAATCACCAAACACCCTAATGGTGTTGGTGAAGCTACGAACCAAAAACCTGGGAAAGAAGAAAACAAAAGCTAACTCCCTAATTGTGTGAAGGAAAAATCCTTTTATAGTCCTAGTAGTTGGTTGGTGAGTGGGCTATCTCCCTTTCTTCTTGTCTTCTCGTCTTTTCAGAAAAGTTGACGTTTTCGATTCTGATCCGGGATTTGTCGACGATTAAATTCAACTCGTCTTTTAATTTCTTCGTTTAATAGACTTGAGTTTCTTCGACATATGTAAATCTTCCATCTTTGGTCCTTTTCTTTGATAAATCTTCAAATAGGCCCATTGACTTCAAATCTTTTGCATCTCTTGGACAATAGACTTCCTCTTGAGTCTTTTTCCTTGATAAAACCCGTGCAATCCCATGTTTTCTTTAATATTCATCCGGTTAGCTCTGAAAACACAATAAACACAAAAACCACGCATAATTCCAAACAAATGATATTAAATACGTGTTTTGGTCTTGTTTTAGCCAGAATTAAGTGGTAAAAGGATGGGTGTTTACACACCTATCATATGGCATTATCGCCTTGGCCACATAAGCAAAAAGCGCATTAAGCAATTACAATCTGATGGATTGCTTAAGTCAAAAGATGATGATTCCTTTGACAAGTGTGTTTCATGTTTATCTGGTAAGATGGAACATAAACCTTATTCACATCAAGTGGAGAGGGCTAAAGATATACTTGGAATAATCCACACCGATGTATGTGGTCCATTTAGAACAGTGTCAAGACAAGGTGCAAGTAACTTCGTCACTTTCACTGATGACTTTAGTCGTTATGGTTATGTTTACTTGCTAAAGCATAAACATGAAGTGTTTGAAACATTTAAGGTGTTTCAAAAGGAAGTAGAAAATCAACTCGGTAAAACCATAAAGGCACTACGTTCGGATCGTGGAGGTGAATTTATGAGTTATGAATTTTTGGAGCATCTTAAGGAAGATGGGATATTTTCCCAAAGAACTCCTCCATATACACCACAACACAATGGTGTTTCTAAGAGGAGAAATAGAACCCTAATTGATATGGTTCATTCCATGATGGCCCAAACAACTCTTCCAAAATCCTTTTGGGATTATGCTATTGAGTCTGCTGCTCGCATACTCAATATGGTTCAAACTAAGAAGGTTGAAAAGACTCCATACGAAGTATGGTATGGGCAAGCCCCTAAGTTGTCTTACTTAAAGGTCTAGGGATGTGAGGCTCTTGTTAAGCGTGACACGCTTATCAAATCGGACAAACTAGAGCCCCGATCTGTTAAGTGTATATTTGTAGGTTACCTAAAGGAAACGATGGGTTACTCCTTCTACTACCCACCCGAGAACAAAGTTTTTGTTGCTCGTAATGCTGAATTCCTAGAGAGCAATGTTATGAATCAATAAGCAAGTGGGAGTATAGAAGATCTTGAAGTAATTCAAGATAAAGATATACATCCTTCTGAAAACACTATCAATCATGAAGCGGATGATCAAGAAATTGATGAACCTATAAGTGATATAGCTCCCATTCGAAAGTCTGCAAGGACTAGGCGTGCTCCTGACTGTATGTGTTTATACATTGACGCTGAGGAACATGAGTTAGGGGATCATAATGAACCCACTAACTACAAAGCTACATTGGCAGATCCTGAATCTGACAAATGGTTGGATCCCATGAATGTGGAGATGCAATCCATGAAAGACAATGATGTTTGGATCTTAGTTGACCTTCCCCCTAACGCTAGAACCGTTAGTGGCAAGTGGTTGTACAAGAAGAAGACCGACATGGATGGCAATGTACACACCTATAAAGCTCGATATGTAGCGAGGGGCTTCACTCAAACCTTTAGGGTTGATTATGAAGAGACATTCTCTCATGTTGCGGATATCAAAGCTATAAGGATTCTCTTAGCCATAGCCGCGTTCTATGACTATGAGATTTAGCAAATGGATGTTAAAACTGCCTTCCTCAATGGAATGCTTTACGAAGAAGTATATATGAAGCAACCTGAGGGTTTTGTTGATCCAAAGTATCCAAACCGTGTATGCAAGCTTCAAAGATCCATTTATGGACTTAAGCAAGCATCAAGGCAATGGAACAAGAGGTTTGATGATGAAATCAAGAAATTTGGTTTCAATCAAAATCCTGATGAGCCATGTGTATATATCAAAGCTAGTGGGAGTAGCGTAGTGTTTCTTGTCCTGTATGTCGATGACATATTGTTGATGGGAAAAGACATTCCAATGTTGCAAAGTGTAAAAGCTTACATTGGAAGGTGTTTTTCCATGAAGGATTTGGGAGATGCTGCATATATTCTTGGAATCAAGATCATACGTGATAGACCTAGACGGTTAATTGGTTTTATGTCAAAGTGCTTACATAGATAAGATTTTGAAGAAGTATAACATGGATAATTCCAAACGTGGCTTTATTCCCATAAAAACTAAATCAAAATTATCTAAGACTCAAGGAGCATCAACACCTGATGAGGTGAGACGCATACAGAGAGTTCCTTATGCTTCGGCAATAGGATCAATCATGTATGCTATTAGATGTACGAGACCTGATGTTGCGTTCTCTTAGAACATGACAAGTCGATTTCAGCAAAATCCTGGTGATTCTCACTGGACTGCTGTGAAGAACATTCTGAGGTATCTTAGGCATACCAAATACATGTTTCTTGTTTATGGAGGAGATATGAAAAGAGAGCTCAGGGTTGCTTGCTACACTGATGCTGGATATCTTACGGATGCTGATGACACGAAGTCTCAGACGGGATATGTTTTCATGTTGAATGGAGGTGCTGTAAGCTGAAAAAGCGCAAAGCAGACCATCCATGCAAACTCATCTACAGAGGCTGAGTATATAGCCGCTTCGGAGGCTGCTAAAGAGGCAGTTTGGATTAGGAAGTTTATTTCTGGACTTGGTGTTGTTCCCACAAATAATGAACCTATGACGATGTATTGTGACAATACCGGAGCCATTACTATAGCTAATGAACCAGGAATCACTAAAGGTGCGAAACAATATCGTTCCAAAGTTCACTACCTCAGAGAAGTGATTGAACTGGGTGATGTTAGTCTAGAGAAAGTTCACACAGACGACAATTTAGCTGACCCCTTCACAAAGGCGTTAGACCTCAAAAAGCATTCCATGTTGACTCATGGAATTGGTTTGCTTCCAGCTAATAGTCTCACGTAATCTGTGTCATCCTTGTATTTGGATAATATGGGATTGTAAGACAATTTATTATTTTTCTGATGAATAAAGATATTTGATGTTTGTTATCTTCATATAATTATTGTTGCCCTATGTTTGTATGTTTAAATCCGTGAATATTTAATTATTCTAAACATGTCCATTGTCGGTTAAACAATATGGGAATATTGTATACATTAAGGCAAATATAAGTTTTGGTAATATACTGGTATATATGGTGGACGGTTTCCAACCAAACCCATATGTTATTCATTGATATGAATATTGGACACCTCGAACTTTCGAATGGTTACTTTTGGATCTGTTGTCATGAGTAAATTTGAATACATAATTGGTGAGGATTAGGTCATCCTTAGACTTGAGATGCAAACAAGTTGTGCATGTGTGAATATCGCTTCTTGATTTTATGTCCAACGCTAGTTCGCCAGAACTAGCTATAACGACTCTAATTGGAAGTGTTGTGAAGTAGCATCCACAGACACTTGCAGTCAATATAGAATTCGTTCCTCCACTCTGATATAGTGCAGTGAAGTACCCTGGATCCCCTCCAGAATTAATTAGGTAATTATATGGTTGTACCCAAATTTTAATCAAGATGATGCTTGTTTCAAATTGGACTATCTTGTGGATTTGCTATAAGCTAATCCGGTGGTCTAGGTGGGTGGTGGAAGGTGGTGGAAGCCATTGTTGAGTTGAGAGAGAAAGGTTGAGCGTGTGAAAATAGAAAATGTATTAAAATGAGAAAATGACACAAGCAACACCCTTCCTTGGAAGCCTAGGAGGGGTATATATAGTCACACATGATACTTAAACTATACAACGTTCCTAGTCTAGTCTAAGCGTGTGTGACTATGATAACTAATGAGAATTCTTAAATGTCGTCACATAAAGTGAATTTCCAACAATCTTCCCCCATGGGACGACGTGTAGAATTCCTTACAATATTTTTCCTAACAAGTACATAATGATAAAGAACAAGAGCTTTCATGAAGCGTCCAATGCTGATGATGTATTCTGAGGCCTTTGACTTCAAAATGACTCATCTTTGAAGTAACTTGTAGTAGAAATACTATAACGGCACGAGTTAAGTAATCCATATACTTCTGGTTAAGGAGAAGCTTCTGAATTAACTTCCCCCTAATTCATGCCACATAAACTTGATGTAGAAGCTTTTAAATAGCTTCCCCCTAAACCGACAATCCTCGTAAGCAACTTCAAAGCTTTTAATAAAGCTTAGAATGATTAAGCGCACAGCAGAATCTAACAAGCAAATCCCATCATATAACATGATAACGTTGCTAAGAGGGATTGAAAGTTTGGGGCACACCAAGTAGATCAACAACTTCTCTTCTCACGCTTGAATAATTATTCTGAATTTTTCTTCCCCCTGAGAGTCCAAGTTATGCACACTAGAAAGAATCAAGACATTTCTTCCCCCACATAGTTGAAGAAAATAAATCAATCCCAAGTATGAAGCTCAAATACTAAAGTAGACACTTTATCCCATTCATGAAGTTGACATCGTAACACCATAGTCAATTAAGTCCCGGAAATGCACATATCTTCTTCCGGAGATGCACCAGAGTCAATTAAGTCCCGGGAGTGCATATAGGATAATGATGATGAATATTTGAAACAACCAAACAACTAAACATCGAATCAGTAGTGTCATCCCGGAATGTCTTCAAATCAAAAGAAGGTATGAAGTTCATCACGTGTACTCGTTGTGCGTTCAATGTGTCTTCTTCTTCCCCCTTGATGGTTTCGAAACTCGGAACCAGCAATAAATCGTATGCACATGAACCTGAAATCTCGTGAGAATAATAAATAAGCTGAATTATATATTTTGTGAGAATCAGCTGTTGATCGATAATCTCTACTCATAAACTCTCCATGGCCAACTTTACCAACCCACTTGAAAGGAATTTGAAGTGACCACTGATAGAATGAATCGGATACATCAAACGTGAAACTGAATAAGAATCCTTCGACCTTGTGACTTAAGCTTGCACAATTGTTGAATGAGGAACGGTGGAGAAATCTCTAAGTACTCAATGCATCACTGAAGAAGTCTATAAGCACAACACCTCTTGAAATTATCCACGTCGACTAAGCGCGTGACATTGAGTACAACAATGTAACCCCTTTAAGTGATAGTTATCCGAGTCATGAACCAACCACCCCGAACCCGGAAACCAGATAAACAAGTCTTCATTCTGAGATAAAGCACGAGCAAGTTATCTGTTCAAGGATAAAATAAGTACACGCCTTCGAAGAAATTCGTCTCCGTCTTCAAATAATTAATACCCGATCCAAAAAAATCCATAGTCACTAAAAATATACCCATATTTCTTCGGTCTCGTCAAATAATTTTTGTCACATTTGTCTCGTCATTTTTGTCTCGGCACTTTATCACGTCACTTTTGTCCCGATAATATTTAAAGTATATCATAATACACAAAATGTTATTCAAAATAAATAATTTTGAAAAAAAAATTCGTGTGTAGAATGATTTGATTCGCACTGCCCAAAAATACGTGGCCCAATTGATTAACTAAATAACCGGTCCATCATCTTAACCTTAATCATATACCCGGTCCATCCAAATTAAGTAAACAAGGGTGGGATAAATATTCTCGCACCTCAAAATAAACTCATAGTTATATCCGCCTTTTGCTATGTGCCCACGTAGACCCATGGATAACCACAAACCTCACGGTCTAAGTTGGGTGATATTATCAGTATTCACAAGTTGGGTGATATGGTTTGCTAAACTGATGCCACGTAGAACGAGTGAGTTTTAAGAAATGTGAGATATATTCTCTCCACCCAATATTTCTCACAGTAACCAAAACCATACCAAACTCCCATCCCGAGTTTCTCGTAGCATCCGCCCCCCTTGTTCACCTTGTTTACATCGCCTGTTTCATCTAACCCAAAACACCATCTCACAACAAATCTGATCAATAAATCCCAATCTCATCTTCAAACCATATCACAACAAATCTGATCAATAAATCCTTTATAGATGCGATTATCGATTTGTTTAACCAACAAGACATGGTTTATAGATCTTGATCTGATAAAGAAAATTGTGATCACGCAAGCAATCCACGACCTCTTTATGCAATGATGGCTTCAAGATCATTTCAAATGATCTCGGGTAGGTATGAAAGATAATTGCATGTCTGTTTTAGTTTGAAAACGAGATGAAGAATGAGTCTAACATGCTTGTTATACTCAATTCTTAACAAATCTCGTATATAGAAACGGGTAAACACCCTATACGGATCTGTGAAGATAAGTGACACGAAAAGAAAATCTTTTTAAAAGATTAAAAAAATGTGTAAACACACTGAGATCATGATAGTGAGAGTATGCGGGTCTAGATTATATGATATAGGTGATGATGGGGTTAGGACATAGATAGAGTGGTGTTGAGGTCTCGGTATATTACAGGTTTGTCTTTCCATGAGACGGTTGACAGTTACCGGATTGTATATTGATAAAGAATGATTCGGTTTAAAATCATTGTGGTTTGATTTAAGCTAGAATGAAAAGAGTCCAAATCTGATTTTTTATTTTAATTGATTTAAACTCCCTTCGAAAGGAATTTCACAAAATAAACCAAACACGATGTGTCCCATCGTAATATCATCAGTCTGTCCATCGCAATATGTATGTCCATCACAATGTATTTAAACCCATCGTAATGTATTTAAACCCATCGCAATAAGCATAACTGTCTTTCATCGCAATGAGTCAACACAAAAAACCATCGCAATAAACACTATATCCATCTCAATAAGACATGAACCCATCGCAATACACACTTCCCATCGTAAAGTCATCGGAAAAATTTGGGCAGCATGACGAGTTAACTTCCATTGCGATGGATCAAGCCATCCATCGCAATGAGGACAGCCCTACCCATCGAAATGTGTAAAGAACCCATCGGAATAAATCCGGAAAAGAAGAAGCCATCGCAATATGTTCATCTGAATGTGCATCGTAAAGTCCCATCTGAAAAATAGCCATCGCAAAAAGGGTTTTGACCAGAAACTTTGTATCTCCGAAAAAAATGGATCTGTTCCATTTGATTTTGTCCATATCCCCACCATAACAAATCAAGAGATAAACAATGAAAGAAGGGACAAAAAACAGATAACAGGGTACAAAAAAATTTGACAAAATATGTATGACGATGCACTTTTGACACGGATTCAAAGAAAGCTTGATATAATGAGACCAATAAACATGTGAAAGTGATAAAACTTGTCAATATGATAAAAAAGAAACACAAAACGTGACAAAAAAAATGATGCATACGGACCAAAAAAAAAATTTAGACCACCAAAATAATAACACAAAGAAGAAACGATCCAAGGATTGAACCGTGGCTCTGATGCCAATTGTGGATTTATAAGCTAATCCGGTGGTCTAGGTGGGTGGTGGAAGGTGGTGGAAGCCATTGTTGAGTTGAGAGAGAAAGGTTGAGTGTGTGAAAATAGAAAATGTATTAAAATGAGAAAATGACACAAGCAACACCCCTCCTTGGAAGCCTAGGAGTGGTATATATAGTCACACATGATACTTAAACTATACAACGTTCCTAGTCTAGTCTAAGCGTGTGTGACTATGATAACTAATGGGAATTCTTAAATGTCGTCACATAAAGTGAATTTCCAACATATCTAAATTAATTTTTAAACGAGGAATTAAAGTTAAACTATATGGAATGAGTTAGGATACATATCCATGGTTTAACCGGTACATTGAAACGAAGGGATGATTATCAGCAAGCTCAAATAATCGTACACCATTACTAACTTTTAAGATCTTATTCTTGAAACTATCTAACTCAACATTTTCCGGTTATAATGAAGTGTTGCTAGATGCTTCATTATGGACGCTGTATGTCTAAACTCTCACAAGTGGGAGCTGTTGAGATATGCGATCGTTTAGTCATCGGTAAATGCATGAGCCTATCGGGGGCACACACTCAATACGGAGAACACACGTTTATTTACGCTTTATTAGTTATAATTAAACGTTTAATAAAAACTTCATGTTTTATTTAATTAACGGTGGTTAAATTAATTAACGGGTTTTAATTAATTTAATGTGAGTGTGTTAGTTAAATTTGGAAACAAAATCGACTTCTAGAAACACCTAGGCCTAATCGGCCGATTATTATCAATGGGGTGTTCTAGAAGATTTTTTTTGTTATTTGTTTGGTAAGTGAATATCTCCTAATATTTGATTTGGTAGATAATTACTTAATTTAGGTGTTGGGTTGGGCCTTAAAGATTTTGAGGAAGTGCAAGGGATTAGTATAAGTATAATCCCATACCCTTCACAAATTTTTGTCTCTCCCTCTTTGGTTCTTGCGTCCGATCGACTCAACCCCCACACCTAAACCGAACAAAATTTTCCTTTAACCTGAAATCACTTAAAGGTTTAACCTTTATAAGATCGATCCTTCTTGGTGGTTTTCTTATAAAGATTTAAGCTCTTTAACTAAACCCTAGATCTCATAATCTAGGTTTTACTTCTCCCCTTGTGGTCTGATTTATTGTAAACCCTAATTAGGGTTTCCGGTGATTTTCCAAGAGTCTTGTAACGTCTACAAAACCGGATCCTTACGCAATCCCATTAGGGTTTTGGATCTTAGGGTTTTAAGTTGCAAGATTTATTGAAGTGAAGTTACCACTAGCATCGTGGTGTGTTCGTTTGACGTGTCGTGTGAGAAATCGTTAGAGGACGGTTACTTTACCGTTATAGCTTCAAGATCAAGATCATTAATTGATTTATTCAGTTAATTAAAAGGTTGGTTTTATTATTGTTTTTATTATGTGTTAATCATGTTTGTTATACTAGATCCATTCCGCTACGTACTCGTAGTTAATGGTTTAACTAGTTCTAAATCCCAAGACAGGTTTCACTTGAACATACATTTACTTATATTTTAGTATGATGTTTGTGTTAATTAAAGAAAGTGACTATTTGACTCAGATTTGTACCTACTAAAGCTTTTTTATTGTAAAAGTTTTATTTGACTACATAAATGTTACTGTAAGTTCTAGACTCGCTAAGCTGTTCGTGAGCTACTCGATAAAAACTCGAAACAAGTCAAGCTTAAACGAGAAAAGGCATTGTTTATGAATAAGCTCGAGCCTAGTGTATTGAACGAGTTATGTACATAACCAGTTGAAATCGACCAAAATAGTTCATATTAGTCAAAACATCTTAGATCGATAATCCTACAACACTATACATTTGAATATATTCATTCAATGTGTTTTTATATCACAACCTAAATTGACTTATCTTCATATAACTGGATCAGGATTGCAACCTTTGTGAACACTTCAGATAAGTAGATCCATGACAACCAACAGATGAATAAGTGCTTTCACAAACTAACCAAAATTCATTTGTGCTTACACTAAATCAAAGTGGCACTATACCAATATACAATAGGCATAGAACAACAAACAATAATTAGACCGCTTATCAACCAAACACCGTAACTACTTACAATATAATCTCAGTTTCTAAAATTTCCGATTTGCTGCTGGTCTAAACAATTGAACATGCACAAATCATGAATCACAAAGTTAATCGGCAAAAGTCCGAGGAAAATAAATTAAAATAAGACAATATCTCGTTTGCTAATGGAACCTCAAGCTTATGCAGAACCTCTTTAACCACCTTTTGGAAGTTTACGTGGTTCAAATAATAGTTTTTGAATCCGTTTAATGTTGTTTTTGAAAGAATTGCAATGTTGTCTTTATTTAAACTTTCATCAAGTAATTTGTTCCAGATGTCGTCATCATCATTAAGGTTTGCTTCCCTCATCAGTGACATGACTTTTTGCAAGTTTGCAACGTTCCTACCGGCTCCACCCCCTGTGGTTGTTGTTGTACCAAACTATGAATGCCATATTTTGTATGTAACCATACACAATTTCCGCCACAACGTTGTCTCCGCATCTAACGGTAGCCATTACGTTCACCTGTTACTGAAATTTTCCATGTAATTCTGTCATATCCAACCAATAATAGATGACATGTTAGATGGAAGAAACAAAGCAATAAAAAAATTCGCCTAATGAGAAATCCAAGTATCCCACATCGGTTGAGAGAGTGAAGTTGAAGGTAAGGAAAGCTGTATAAAAAGAAAAATAAGCAACAGGAAAAATCACTTACCTCGATGGGATCGATGGGTGATCAAGAACGTCCATGGCCTAGGTTGGTAACCTCCATTGCACTTTGGAGGGGTTCCACCCTAAGATCGACCACTTTGTGGTCGAGTCTACATCGTAATTTGTTGTTGAGGGGGCCTGCATTCGCGCGGCCCCTGTTCAATTCTCTAGTTTTAATATTCTTTCTGTTACTTAATACTGATGATGTTTTAAATGGAATCATTTTTATTAAATTTGGCTACACAACTTCACATGGTTCAACTTGTTTGAACAACAGTCATAGGCCAAGAGAGGGAAACTGACGAGTGGTTTTTGATTGGCGTCGGGGTTTCTTTCCACAAAAGATTAGATTAAAACACGTCTTTATTCTACAGTTCATGGTTTCTGGTCATGGAGTACTATGCAAGTATTTTTTTCTTTCTATATGTTACCAGCTACTTTAGTAGTTTATTTCACCCAAACTTTCTTCAGAGGTGGGAAATTGGCCTTACCGGGGCGGACGGTGGTTATGTTCGGGTCGAAATGACAGTTTAGCAATGCGTCAAACTAGCAAGGTCGAGTTTCGACCCAATTCTTATTTAGCAAAAATTACTACTTTGCCTGTTGGACCTGTTTTAGATAAATGATAACTCAAACCGATACATTTATAAATGGTCAAATATTGAGCTCTTCCTTTAAAAGTACTGCTTTAAATTATTTGCAGCACAAATTAATATTCGTTTACAGAGATTGACCATTTATGCGCGGTTTCTTGCTTTACAAGGCTGTTTGGATCTTGATATGTATGATGGGTCACTGCAAGTATGGTGTTGAACCATAGGGGTGGCTAAAAACAACACGAATGAGTATTAAGCTTTCATAAGTTTTATTGTATAAGTAGTATTTAACAACAGACACGTTGGCATTTTAGATGGGTTATGCTGCTAGTGAGCTACTAGATAAAAGCTAGAAACAAGCCCAGTTTAAACAAGCGTAGGCATTGTTTATGGCTTATTTAATAATATGAGCTCGAGCCTAGTGTATTTAACAAGCTAAGTTTGGGTAGAGCTTTATTGGAACTCAGTTTAAGTTTACCGTAAATTAACCGAGCCCAAGCTTGTAAAGTATGTTATGCATCGAGATTAACCTAAAAGCGTAAGACTTGAAACAATTTCGAGCTTTGACATTCTCGGGCTCGGCTCGACTCATCTCAAACCTGATAGCTAAAAGTTTCTTGTATTATCTATTAGGTACATTGGACAAACTACTATTTGTGGTACCCAAAATGCTAAAACAATATTAAACTCTTTTTCACACTTTACCACTATTATCACAACGAAACTCAACTTTTATCGATGCTACCATCAAATTAATCACACCTCGTTACATAGGGAACATTTTAGTGAAGACATAAGAAAGATGACCCAACTACAGGGACAGAGCTAGAGGGTTCCTGCGGGTGCCCGCGATCCCTATAGATTTTTTCTGTGTAGTGTTAGTTTGTGAAGAAAACATCGATTTTTTCTAAATGCATCTTAAATGCACCTAGTCAATCGGAACGTGTTTCTACCCTTCGCTTTAATTCACTTTTTATATATGTTATATTATTGTTCAAATTTTTTTATGCACCCGGTCATATTATATCCTGGCTTCGTCCCTGCCCAACTACAATATATATTGAATATACATAATGACAAAAATATTGAAATCAAATCTGGTAATTAAATGTAAAATCCTTACTTTTTAACGTTTCCAACATTGTTTTCAATCTACTATCTAATGTTTCTTTAATGTCAAGACTCTAGATAATTTGTTAATTTGTTTCAAGAGTATATCCCACATCGACTGAAAGTAAAAGTAATGAACAATATATAATAGAAGTGTCATTTTTATGTGAAACGGCTGATGTTAATACAACAACCTTAAAATGATTGTTGTATTGGCTTCGTTGTCAGTTTTAAAACTGTTATTTTACATGGTATCAAACTGTTACTCTTTCTTTCTTCATATCAAAACCAAAAGTTTCTTGTGTTCTTTCTTTCTTCATATCAAAACCAAAAGTTTCTTGTGTTACCATGCGATATGCTAAAAACGACCGAAATTGTGTAGTTTCTAATATTTAAAGTGTTATTTTACATGTTTTGAAATTTAATTATTTCTTCATATCAAAACCAAAAGTTAACTTTGTACCCAAAAACATGATACACATAAAGCAGAAATGAAATTCCATTTACAGACCAAAGCCAAATGTGTTACCATACGATACGCCAATAACGACCGAAATTGTGTAGTTTCGGTTTCAATTTACTAGGATACAAATTGCTAGTACAATTTTTAAAACACTAGAGCTATTTTAATCATTATTTTTCTACCATTTAAAGAGCAAATTGGGTAGTATGTCGAGAAATTACTGCTACGCCCAAATAAGGTACCTGGTGTATGTCGTAGTATCAGTAAGCCTGGAAGTATCGGTTGACCATATGGAACGGATTTCCCTGTTTAATTCGTAAATTGAGTATTGGACCGTGGTGGTAAGTGGTTACAAAACGAAGTGTTTATTTCCTGGAACTAGCCTCCTTGAGAACGAACTCACTCCCCTACCTTGGGTCATTTGTGTACGATTTTCCTAAATCGTCGTACTTACCCTAATTACGTTTTTTTTTATTTTTCCTAAAGTCAAAGGTGTGTAGAAACTCAACTATCACACATGCTCTATTATCACCAAGTAAAGCCATACCACCATCAAGCTCCTTAAAATCAAACAAGAAGTCCCTCCTAGGCGTCATGTGATAGGAACCACCATAGTCCATGATCCACTCTAAGAACCTTTCCTCACTCACCGCCATCAATAAATCACCATTGTCATAACCCTTAGAATACGAACCAGCGTCCTGTTTTGCATTCTTGTTGACAAAGCCAGTTGATTTCTTCTTATTCCATTTTGGACAGTCTTTCTTAAGGTGATCCTCAAAATAGCATATGTAACACTTCAGTTTATAAGTTCCTTTACCTTTTGACTTTGATCGCGAACTACCACGTCCTTGATTACCACGATGCTCCGGCCTCCCCCTTACAAATAACCCATCACCATCATCCTTTGCATTTGTACTCTTCTTCAACTCCCGTGAATTGACGGTAGACAAGACATCTTCCAAAGTGAGTGACTCCCTTCCATAAAGCAAAGTCTCCACAAAGTTATCATACGAGGACGGTAATGATGTAAGTAACATGAGTGCCTGATCTTCGTCATCAATATCAATCTCTATGTTCGCCAAGTCACCGATCAACTTATTAAACTCATCTATATGTTCAGATAATTTCTTACCTGAATGCATGTAGAAAGTGAACAACTTCTTCTTCAACTACAATTTATTGGCTAAAGACTTTGTCATATACAAAGTTTCCAACTTTAACCAAACCCCCGCAGCATAATTTTCTTTGTTAACTTCCCTCAACACCTTGTTATCCAAGCACAAGAGTAAGGCACTGTGTGCTTTTTTGTAGACATCCGTCTTCAACGCCGCAGTCTTATCAACGTCCGTCTGGATCTAACGTAGCCTCCCAACCATGTTGTATTAATAGACACCGCATATTCACACGCCACAACCCGAAGTCATTAGACCCGTCGAATTTTTCAACGTCAAACTTCGCTATCGACGACATATTCTTTCCTCCTTGTTGCGTAAAAACACTTCTTGCAAATCGAATTAATCAGACAAACCCTAAAAAACTCGATCACGAACAAGTAAACCCGACCGTAAACTTGAAAACCCAAGCAAACCACGATTAGACTTGAACCACAAGAAATCCGCAACAAGAACCTTTGATTTAATCGACTTTTAAAAACCTTAAAAGACGATACCGAAGTCGATATATTAAATATATATCAAAAACCCTTTGTAGCAATCTTTGAGAAAAGAAAATATACAAATAGCCTCCACTACCTAACTACTGTATTCGTTAAATAAATACAAATAACAAAATGATATGTCAACTTGTAGGAGGTTACCAGCCCACGTGATTATTTTTCAAACCAATCACTTTACTTCTTTCTCGTGAGATAAAAACAACTTCGTCTTCTCCGTCACAAAACCTGCAACTCGATGATAATGATCCGATGAAACCTCGAACCCTTTTTCTTCTCGATACCTCTTGATCTAGCACCGATCTTCAATGACCACGAAACCCGAAACTCTGATACCACTTGTTGGAATCAACACCAACAAACCTGAAGACCGATTCGCGAAATCCTAGAACACTGTAAAGAATAACACAGTTGCAATAAAATAAACCCAGAACGACGACACACCACAAAGGTAACCAAACGATTATGTTTTATTATATTGATCGATTACAAGAAAGAATAGAAGATGCGTGTGTGAATTGAGCATCACCCCCCTCACCTCCTTTTATAGGGTGAGGGGTCGGTTCCTTAGTCTTAACCGACTAGGGATCGGGCTTGGATCCACCCGGCTCAGTCACAACATAAGGAAGAAAGTTACCCTAATCAACAAGCTAACTAGATTGGAAACTATATTCAACAAAATTTATCGTAAACTGACCGAGCCCAAGCTTGTAAAGTATGTTATGCATCGAGATTAACCTAAAAGTGTAAGACTTGAAACAACTTCGAGCATTAACAGGCTGGGGCTCGACTCGGCTCGACTCATCTGAAACCCGATAGCTGAAAGTTTGTTGCATTATCAATTAGGTATATTGAACAGACTACTATTTGTTGTCAGGGTCGGAATTTGGCATGTACGAGGTGTGCAACGGCACAGGGCCTCCATTTTCTTAGGGCCTCAATTTCTAAATCTATAACTTTAGTTAAACTTACTTCTGGACGTTTTTATTCCAGAAAATGATTTTTTGTGATGGATTTAATACGTTTGGCAATGTTATAGTTTAGTGATTTGACTCGCACTACAAAAATAGAGCTCAAATTTAGTTTTGAATGAAGTAAAAATATGCAGATGAGTTGTTCAATGAGGAAGATGACACGTATTTCAAAACTTTTGTTTTGTTTGTGCTATATTACATGTTTAGCCCTTCTATTTTAATGTTTCTCAGTAAATCACAAGTCTATATTGTTTTGTTTAGCTTTATTTTGTATGACAGTTAAATTAATCTCACAATCTATATACGAAATACCTGTCCACAAGATTGTATTTTCGATCTTAAAAAAGTATCCTAATAAGTTATCATGGTACACTGTACAAGGTTTTTTTTGCTACAACTATCTTTCAAGAAAATTAGTCACATTCATTTCAAAAAAAAATACTAGGATGTCATATGATATAGGAGAGTTATTCTTAAAAAAAATAAAATTAAAGTTTCAGAAAATTCAGATGATTATAACACAAGAACATAAGTCATCCATAAAAAGAAAAAACTATATACACACATTACTATTGACTAGATTAGAGGTTCTAACTAACTAGTTAAGGTTTTGAATTTGTAGTATTGTGAAAGGGCCAACGTAATAATGCACAGGGCTACCTAAATCAATAAGACGGCCCTGTTTGTGGTACCTAAAAGGCTAAAACCATTATAAACTTTTTCTCACACTTTACCACTATTTTCAAAACGAAATTCAACTTTTATCGATGCTACCATCAAATTTATCACACCTGGTAACATAGGGCACATTTTAGTGAAAACATAAGAAAGATGACCCAACTACATATATTGAAAATAAAAAACACTAATCATAAAAAAGATATTCAAATTGGTAATTAAACGTAACTTTTTAACGCTTCCAATGTGTTTTTCAATCTACTTTGTGAGACAATATAACTTGTTAATTTGTTTTAAGAGCATAACCCACATCGATTGAAACTGAAAGTAATGAACATTATATATAAGTTGAAGTGTTATTTATTTGTAAAATGGGGAAATAAGGCAGTTCAATCATGATTGTTGTATTGTATTGTGTTAACTCTTTTTTCTCGTCTCCATGTTACGAAAATTTAATATTTAAAATAAAATGTTATTTTACATGTTACATCATTTTAAAATTTAAATTGTTATTTGACAAGAACACAAGTAGTAAATATGAAGTGTTTGATTCCAAGCTCAAATACATTAAGCACAAAATTTAACCTATTATTCTACTAATAAGCAATGGTACATGACTATGCTTATGTTATTTCTTTCTTCATGGGCTCAGCTCATCAAAATGAACGACTTAATAATTCAACATACCAAACCCCGGAAGTTAACTTTGTACCCAAAAACATGATACACATAAAGCACAAATGAATTTCCATTTACAGACCAAAGCCAACTGTGTTACACTACGATACGCTAAAAATGACGAAAATTATGTAGTTTCGGTTTTAATTTACTAGGATACAAGTTGCTAATACAATTTTAAAAACAATAGAGCTATTTTAGTCATTATTTTGTACCATTTCTAGACCAAATCGGGTAGTATTTTGAGAAATTATTGCTAAGGTATCTGGTGAAAGAATAACAGATCATTAATTTAAGTTGTTAATTATTATTAATTTATTAGAATAATTTAATTTAATTGTTAAATTATCACACGGCCATAAGACTTCCCTTGAATAAAAGAGCACATGATATGCCTGATCTAGTAATTAGACCAGAGCCCTTTGATCCCATTTTAATGATCACCTATTTTTGCGTGAACTACTTTGCTAAGCAACTCCTTTCCAACTGCTATAGGATTTCGCAAGCCAGTCATTGATTCAGATAAACAAGATATCAGACAAAAAATTCAAAATCCAAGTGTTCACAAACTGACCAAATTCATCTAAAACAGTTATGGCACATTATGCAAAAGGACGATTTTAGTAGTCTATGAGCAATTCATTACATCTTGTCTATAACTAAATTAAACCATAACATATTGCACATGCATAAAACACGTTTGTATCTTCATTAGTTATTATCCAAGCAACTTTTAAAGCTATGTTCAGGTTGTTGAGATATGCGATCGTTTAGTCGTCGGTAAATGCGTGAGCCTATCGGGGGCACACACTCAATACGGAGAACACACGTTTATATACGTTTTATTATTTATAATTAAACGTTTAATAAAACCTTCATGTTTTATTTAATTAACGGTGGTTAAATTAATTAACGGGTTTTAATTAATTTAATGTGAGTGCGTTATTTAAATTTGGAAACAAAATCGACTTCTAGAAACCCCTAGGCCTAATCGGCCGATTATTATCAATGGGGTGTTCTAGAAGATTTTTTTGTTATTTGTTTGGTAAGTGAATATCTTCTAATATTTGATTTGGTAGATAATTACTTAATTTAGGTGTTGGGTTGGGCCTTAAAGATTTTGAGGAGGTGCAAGGGATTAGTATAAATACAATCCCATACCCCTCACAAATTTTTGTCTCTCCCTCTTTGGTTCTTGCGTCAGATCGAATCAACCTCCACACCCAAACCGAACAAATTTTTCCTTTAACCTAAAATCACTTAAAGGTTTAACATTTATAAGATCGATCCTTCTTGCTGGTTTTCTTATAAAGATTTAAGCTCTTTAACTAAACCCTAGATCTCATAATCTAGGTTTTAGTTCTCCCCTTGTGGTCCGATTTATTGTAAACCCTAATTAGGGTTTCCGGTGATTTTTCCAAGAGTCTTGTAACGTCTACAAAACCGGATCCTTACGCAATCCCATTAGGGTTTTGGATCTTAGGATTTTAAGTTGCAAGATTTATTGAAGTGAAGTTACCACTAGCATCGTGGTGTGTTCGTTTGACGTGTCGTGTGAGCAATCGTTAAAGGACGGTTACTTTACCGTTATAGCTTTAAGATCAAGATCATTAATTGATTTATTCAATTAATTAAAAGGTTTGTTTTATTATTGTTTTTATCATATGTTAATCATGTTTGTTATAATAGATCCATTCCGATGCGTACTCGTAGTTAATGGTTTAACTAGTTCTAAATCCCAACAGTGGCATAACGAGTCAAATCGTATGGCATTCATGGGTTACACGTAGAATAAAACACGCTTGATTCGCTTTAAAAGAAATTATGCCTCATGGTCATGAAGGACCAAAGCAAGACCCGGATTTACATCCAACTTGGGTCAAAAGGTCTAGAGAAATCGCTGGCCTTATGCTGATGACTATGTCCCCTGAACTCCAGAAACTTTTGGAGGGTCATGGCGCATGGTCAATGATGGAAGAATTGAAAACCATGTTCACTGAACAAGCTGATCAAAAACTCCTTGATGTTGCACGTGCCTTTCATGCGTGTAAACATGAGGATGGACAATCTGTGAGCTCCTATGTCTTAAAGATGAAGGGGTACATAGAGAATTTGGAACGTTTGGGTCACCCCATGTCCTTGAAACTTTCGGTTAGCCTAATTTTAGCCTCATTGATTAAGGACCATGATAGGTTCGTGCAAGACTACAATATGCATGGCCTGGGGAAGACAATACATGAATTACATGCCATGCTAAAGCTACACGAGAAAATGTTGCCAAAGAAGGTTGCACCTGCTACTGCTAATACCATCAATGCTATTAGGGCAGGAAGGATTCAAAAGTCTAATAAGGCTAAACCGTCGAATGCTGCGAAGGGTAAGAATCATGGTAAAGGGAAGAAAGTAGCTAACTTTACTCCCCGAGCCAAGATTCCCCCTCCACCAAGAAGAGAGAATCCTGCTAAGGATGCCATTTGTCACCAATGCGGTGACATTGGTCATTGGAAGAGAAACTGTCGAGAGTATCTCGCTGAGTTATGGAAGAAAAAGAAGTCCTCTCAAGGAGCTAGCACTTCAGGTATCTTCACTATAGAACTCTTTACTTTTCCTAATAAATCTTGGGTTTATGACACTGGTTATGGTACTCACATCTGTAATACTACTCAGGGTCTAAGGATAAGTAAGAAGCTGAAGCCAGTAGCTTTGAATATGTACGTGGGCAATGGTCATCGTACAGCTGTTAAAGCCATTGGTGTTTTTCAATTAGTTCTCCCTAGTGGACTAGTTGTTATTTTGAATCATTTTCATTACGCAACTTCTATTTCTAGAGGGATTGTTTCAGTTTCATGTTTGTATGACGATGGATTTGTTAATCGTTTTGAGAATAATGCAATTATTTCGGTTTCGAAAAATAATATGTTTTATTTTAGTGCTATTCCTAGTAATGGTATTTATGAAATTGATATGTGTGATTCTAATGCAAACAATAGTTCTATGTATGCTATAAGCAACAAAAGGGCCAAATCTAATTTGGACTCTACATTGCTATGGCATTATCGCCTTGGCCACATAAGCAAAAAGCGCATTAAGCAATTACAATCTGATGGATTGCTTAAGTCAAACGATGATGATTCCTTTGACAAGTGTGTTTCATGTTTATCTGGTAAGATGAAACATAAACCTTATTCACATCAAGTGGAGAGGGCTAAAGATATACTTGGACTAATCCACACCGATGTATGTGGTCCATTTAGAACCGTGTCAAGACAAGGTGCAAGTTACTTCGTCACTTTCACTGATGACTTTAGTCGTTATGGTTATGTTTACTTGCTAAAGCATAAACATGAAGTGTTTGAAACATTTAAGGTGTTTCAAAAGGAAGTATAAAATCAACTCGGTAAAACCATAAAGGCACTACGTTCGGATCGTGGAGGTGAATTTATGAGTTATGAATTTTTGGAGCATCTTAAGGAAGATGGGATATTTTCCCAAAGAACTCCTCAATATACACCACAACACAATGGTGTTTCTAAGAGGATAAATAGAACCCTACTTGATATGGTTCATTCCATGATGGCCCAAACAACTCTTCCAAAATCCTTTTGGGATTATGCTATTGAGTCTGCTGCTCGCATACTCAATATGGTTCCAACTAAGAAGGTTGAAAAGACTCCATACGAAGTATGGTATGGGCAAGCCCCTAAGTTGTCTTACTTAAAGGTCTGGGGATGTGAGGCTCTTGTTAAGCGTGACACGCTTATCAAACCGGACAAACTAGAGCCCCGATATGTTAAGTGTATATTTGTAGGTTACCTAAAAGAAACGATGGGTTACTCCTTCTACTACCCACCCGAGAACAAAGTTTTTGTTGCTCGTAATGCTGAATTCCTAGAGAGCAATGTTATGAATCAAGAAGCAAGTGGGAGTATAGAAGATCTTGAAGTAATTCAAGATGAAGATATACATCTAATAAGTGTGAAAACACTTATCCTTTTACCACTTATTTCCAATAATAACAAGACCAAAACGTGTGATTTATGTCGTAAAAGTCGGAATTATGCGTGGTTTGTGTTTTTATTGTGTTTTAGGACCAAAATATTAAAAAGGAAGAAAACACGGGCTTTCACGGGCTTTTATCGAAGAAAACGGGAAAAGACGAAGTCAAAAGATCAAGAGTGCAAAAAGAACGGAAGTCCAAGGCCTATTCTGAAGATTTATCGAAGAAAAAGTCAAAAGACGGAAGTTTAACGAAGTCGAAGAACTTAAGTCTAATAGAAGAAGAAAATTAAAAGACAAGTTCAAATCCCGAGACGACAAAGACGAAGAATTAAAGTCGAGTCGAGAAAACGTGAAGAAAGCAAGAAAGAAGATGCAACACATGCACTCCTTCCACCTTCCCTATAAATACCCTCCTAATAGTCATTAGGAGGGTGGTTAGAGTTTTTAGTTAATTTTTCACTTTTTAGTTTTCTCTAGTTTTAGAGAGAGAAAGTCTTAAACTTTCTCTCACTAAACTTAATCTTTTTCTTAATCTTTCAAGATTAAACATCTTTGTATTGCTTATTTTTATTAATCAAGTTCATTTTAAGCTTTTAATCCTTAATCTCATTCTACTTTTCTTTGATTTAAGATTGATTTTGGTGCGATTATCATGAGATCCGTGTTGTTCTAATTGATTTCGTGCTTAAAAAGTTAATCTTTTGATCATTTTATAAGTTTTCATTTGATTAAGCTTTAAGACTTTTGTGCTTATTGGCTTATTTTTATGATTAGCTTATTTTTCTTATAAAAGTTTTATTAAAAAGTTTATGTTTTTATTGTTTAATCTAAAAAGTTGCTTAATTTCGGGTTGAGTAAGTTGATTAGAGTGCTTATTTGATCCGGTTTAGGCATTGATTCGGGTTAGTTTTGTGAAAAGCTTATTATATAGCTTATTCACTTGCTTAACCGAATTCCACAATTTTAGGAAGGGATACAAACACCCTTTCCGATTGCCCCATTCCGAGCAGACCACCCTTTCCGATTGACCAATCAGAAAAGGGTTTCTCCTTTTCCGATCTGCACCCTTGAGTATTCCGATCAAGTTAGGTCCTGAGTATTCCGACGGTAGCATTTGTCCAGTATTCCGATTGTGTATGTTGAGTATTCCGATTGGGACTTTGAGTGACATTCCGATTGATTCCATTTTGTTGGATATTCCGACCGGTGCCTTCCGTTCCGATCGGGCTCTTTTCCACTTATTCCGACTGCCCCTTGCCCCTGTTATTCCGATTGGGTATTTTACCCATATTCCGATCAACCGATCGGAATACATTCCGATCGGGCCTCTTTTGGCTTGTTTTGGTTTCTTTCGATCTTACTTTCTTATAGTACTTTTTATTTTCAGAAAATTTTCCAAGTGTTAGTTTTATTTAGTGTGCTAGTTCTTGCCCATTGTTACCTTTAAGTTTTCAAGCTTTTATGTTTACTCGTCATTTTGATATTAATCTTTAAATTTACTCAACGACACTTTAATTATTTGCTAATAGATTAAAACAAATCAATCAAACCATTCTCTTGATTTACCAAAAGACGATTGAGTCGCACTTAAGACCGGTTTTCAATTCGAAAAGACTTTGGGACTAACATTATTTTATACAAGGGTAAAACCAAGTATTAAATGGCGCCGCTGCCGGCTCTTTTCGTTAAGATAAACGGTTTTTAGTGAGAGACGCATTGAAATTTGGGATCCGTTCTTTGAACGTTATTTTCCTCGCTTCAAAAATTTTCAAAAATCCATAAAAAATATAAAACTCTTCAAAATACAAAAACATTGAAAAATCATTAAAAGCAATTCTTTTCAAAAGGTTTTGCACCAAAAAGATTATAGGATATTATCTTTGTGTATATTTTTCTTCTGCAGGTGCATGCGTACTAGATCTACGAACTATTCTGAGCCCGAGCTCGTGAAGATTTAGATATGGCTGGTGTTAACAACAACAATAATCACCCACCTCAACACAATTTGAATAACAACAACAACAACAACAACAATGTCCTTCTACCTGATTTACGAACCATGGAGGAATTGTGCCAACCCACCATGAACGGACGCGGAGGCCCGATTGCGCCAATGCACGTCACGGCTCAGGAGTTTTCGTTGAAGCATCACATGATCCAGCAAGTGAAAACGAACCCATTTCATGGAATTCCGGATGATGATGCCAACAAACACCTCGACAAATTCATTACCATTACCCAAAGCATGAAGTGCCCCGGTGTTTCTATGGATGACCTTCGCCTCCAACTTTTTCCACACTCGCTTTCTCACCATGCCGAAAAATGGTTTGACCGTCTTCCTAAGAATTCTATTCATACGTGGAACGACATGACTCAACGCTTTTTATCGCGCTACTTTCCCCCATCCATGGTCACTAGCCTTCGTAACCAAATCAGTGGATTTATGCAAGAGAATGATGAATCGCTTTTTGATGCTTGGGAACGCTACAATGATTTGATCGACCGCTGTCCTAATCACAATATGCTCCCCGTCACTCTCATTGACACCTTCTACAATGGTCTCACTTTTCGTGATCGTGACACGATCAATGCCGCCGCCGGTGGTACTTTTATGAAAAGGAGACCGGAGGAGTGCCGAGAGTTGATCGAAAACATGACTACTCACCACAAGAATTGGGATTCATCCGCATCCTCAAGATCTAACTCGAGAGTCAATGTTTCTTCTACTACCTCCAATCCTGAAATGTCTGAAATTTCTCGACAACTCGTTGAAATGAACAAGAATTTCATGGCCATGGCCACAAACCACTTTCAACAAGCTAAAGCCGTTGCTATTTCTTGTGACACATGTGGTGGCCCTCACTCTTATAATGATTGTCCTTCTACCCAAAGCAATTATTCTGAAAACGTTAACGCAGCTTACGGCACTTATCCCACGGGAGGCTATCAAGCCCGCCCTCAAGGAGACCGTGGCTTGCTAAGTTATCGTTCCAACAATTATCTAGCTCTTCCTGGTTTCCCTCCTGCAAACCAAAACCAACAACAAAGCTATAACCGAAACAACCAATCCCAACCTCGTGCTCAAAATCAATATCAATCCCAAAGAAACCCATACTCAACTCAAGGAAATTCTCAAGCTTACCAAGCTCCACCTCTCAATCCACCGATGGCAGTAAGTCCAGACGTCGAAACGTTCATGAAGACTAATCGGGAGCTGGTGACGAATCTTCAGAGTCAATTTGTCAACTTGAAGAATGACATGGTGAAACAAGGGAGCGATATTAGAGCTAAGCTAAGGAATGATATGGCCAAACACAGCAATGATATTAATGCCAACATGCAAAACTCTTTTAATAATCAAGCTCTTCACCTTCGTGATATGATTGGTTCGCTCATCCAAAGTAATCAACCCTCTGCTTCGGGTACTCTTCCGAGTAACACCGTTGCGAATCCAAGAGGGGAGATGAAAGCAATCACCACTCGTAGTGGAAAAGGTTATATGGAACCCGAGCTTCCTACATCTCCACCCGTGATTGTGAACAAGGAAAACGGGCAACTTTCTTCACCTCCTTCACCATCTATCCCCATTTCCCCACCACCCGTGGTTGTGAGTGATCCTATTCCCTTAAAGCCTTCTTCTTCATCCAATATACCTTATCCTTCAAGGTTGAGGAAAGAGAAGCAAAAGAGCAAGGATGATATTCAGGTTTCAAACTTTCTAAAAATGTTTAAACAATTGAATTTTAACATCTCCTTTGCTGAGGCTCTCGCTCACATGCCCAAATACGCTAAGATGTTTAAAGATCTTCTAAGTGATAAAGAGAAACTCCTTGACATTGCTCAGACCCACCTTAATGAGAATTGCTCCGCAGTGCTCTTAAGGCAATTACCCACCAAACTTGGTGATCCGGGTCGCTTCTTGATTCCTTGCAACTTCCCGGGAGTAGAGAATTACATGGCCCTAGCCGATCTAGGTGCCAATATAAACTTAATGCCTTTAAGTGTTTGGAAGCAATTATCTCTCCCCGAGCTAGTCCCCACCAAAATGACTTTGGAATTAGCCAACCGTACGGTTGCTTATCCAGTGGGGATAGCCGAAGATGTCTTTGTTGGCGTTGATAAATTCACCTTCCCGGCGGATTTTGTTGTCGTTGACTACGAGATGGATCCCCGTGTTCCATTAATCGTTGGACGTCCATTCCTGAGGACCGGTCGCACTCTTATTGATGTAGCCGCGGGCGAAATAATCATGAGAGTTGGTGACGATAAAATTGTCTTCAACATGGGTAAGATTTCTAAGCAACCTTATTCGTATGAGAGTGTTAATGCTATTGATGTTCTCGATGAGGCTTGTGAAGAACATTTTCATGATGCTTACAAAAATACTCTTCCTTCTCTACCCAATGTTGAGTCCGTTGCCTCAATTGCTCCAGCATTGACTCCTTTTGGAGAAAGTGACTTGGATGATTTCGAAGCTAGCTTGGGTCCTCTCGATATTAAGTATGATAATTTGTCCACCAATTGGAATGAAGACATTCGTACTATTGAGAGACTTCTCAATGAGGACCCGTTCTCTCCTCCTGCTCCTAAAGAGGTGACTAATGATGATCCATCGTTAGTTTCACCATCTATTGAGGATCCTCCGACTCTTGAGCTTAAGGACCTACCCCCTCATCTTGAGTACGTTTTCCTGGAAAACAACGAGAAGTTACCGGTCATCATCGCAAAGGATCTGAAAGAAGACGAAAAAGCCCGACTTGTCGCTGTGTTGAAGAAGCATAAAAGAGCTATCGCTTGGAAAATCTCTGACATCCGTGGAATTGATCCTCACTTCTGCACACATAAAATTCTCATGGAGGACGACTTTAAGCCCACAATTCAAAGCCAACGAAGGGTGAATCCTAAAATCCATGAAGTCATCAAAAAAGAGGTTATCAAACTTCTTGATGCGGGTATGATTTACCCTATTTCGGATTCACCATGGGTTAGTCCAGTCCATTGTGTGCCTAAGAAAGGCGGAATCACCGTTGTGCCCAATGCAAACAACGAGTTAATTCCTACCCGTCTCGTTACTGGGTGGAGAGTTTGTATAGACTACCGCAAACTCAATGATGCCACGAGAAAGGATCATTTCCCTCTACCTTTTATGGACCAAATGCTTGAACGTTTAGCGGGTAATGAATATTACTGCTTTCTTGATGGTTTCTCGGGTTATTTTCAAATACCCATCGATCCCCAAGATCAAGAGAAGACAACATTCACTTGTCCCTACGGCACATTTGCTTATAAAAGAATGCCTTTTGGCTTATGCAATGCCCCCGGGACTTTCCAAAGGTGCATGTTGGCTATCTTCCATGACATGGTTGAGCAAACCATGGAAGTCTTCATGGATGATTTCTCGGTCTTTGGGGATTCTTTCTCTTCTTGCCTTGCCAATTTGGAACGTATGCTTAAGCGGTGCGAAGACACTCGCCTTGTTCTGAATTGGGAAAAATGCCATTTTATGGTCAAAGAAGGCATTGTGCTAGGACACAAAATCTCAAAAGCCGGTCTTGAAGTCGATCGTGCTAAAGTAGATGTCATAGCCAAATTACCTCCACCTTCAACTGTGAAGGGTGTGAGAAGTTTTCTGGGTCATGCGGGCTTCTATCGTCGATTCATTCAAGATTTCTCTAAAATCGCTCGCCGGATGACCCACCTCTTGGAAAAAGATACTCCTTTTATCTTTTCTAAAGAGTGTCTCGAAGCCTTCAATCTTCTTAAGGATAAGCTAACTAAGGCACCGATCTTGGTTACCCCTAATTGGGAGCTGCCTTTTGAATTGATGTACGATGCTAGCGACTTTGCTATTGGTGCGGTTTTGGGCCAACGTGTGAATAAACACTTCCAACCAATCCACTACGCTAGCAAAACAATGACGGGGGCTCAATTGCATTATACGACAACCGAAAAAGAGCTTTTAGTTGTTGTCTATGCTTTTGAGAAATTTCGCCCCTATCTTGTTTTATCCACCACCATCGTATACACGGACCATTCCGCGTTGAAGTACTTGATGACTAAGAACGACTCTAAGCCAAGACTTCTTCGCTGGGTTTTGCTCCTTCAAGAACTCAACATTGAAATTCGTGACAAGAAGGGAGCCGAAAACCTGGCCGCGGATCATCTGAGCACACTTGAGGATCCATATCAAGGGGATCATCCGAACAAAGAGATAAATGACTCTTTCCCCCTTGAGACCTTAATGTCTATAAATCTCAATCTTGATGGCACCCCGTGGTTTGCGGACATTGCAAACTACTTAGCGGGTGGTATTCTCATCCAAGGGTTAACATCCCAACAAAAGAAGAAGTTCTTGAATGATGTTAAGACTTACTTTTGGGATGACCCTTATCTATTCAAACAGTGTGATGATCTGATTATTCATAGATGTGTTGACGGACCGGCAACTTTTGACATCCTCCAAGCTTGCCACAAAGGACCCACCGGTGGTCACTTTGGTCCCAACTACACCGCTAAGAAAGTGTTTGATTCTGGATTCTATTGGCCCACCATTTATCGTGACGCTCACGAAATGGTTAAGCATTGTGATGCTTGCCAACGCCAAGGCAAGATCACACATAAGGATGAGATGCCTCAAAATTTCATACAGGAATGTGAAATCTTTGATGTATGGGGCATCGACTTTATGGGGCCATTTCCATCATCCAAAGGGAACAAGTACATCCTCGTCGCCGTCGACTACGTTTCTAAATGGGTTGAAGCTAAGGCTCTTCCTACGAATGATGCGAGGGTGGTTGTGAACTTTTTGAAGCAGCTTTTCGCTCGATTTGGCTTTCCTCGTGCTATCATCAGTGACCACGGGACTCATTTTTGCAACGATCAATTTGCAAGAGTCATGGCTAAGTATGGTGTCAATCACCGTCTTTCCACCGCCTATCATCCCCAAACCAATGGGCAAGCCGAAATTTCCAATCGTGGCTTGAAGAGAATTTTGGAGCGTACTGTGGGAGAGCATCGCGCCGCGTGGGCCGATAAGTTAGATGATGCTCTGTAGGCTTTCCGTACTGCTTACAAGACCCCGATCGGTTGTACACCTTATCGTCTTGTGTACGGGAAAGCCTGCCACCTACCCATCGAGCTGGAACATAAGGCGCACTGGGCCTTGAAGTGGGCTAACTTCGACATCAAAAAAGCCGGTGATCATCGCAAGGTTCAACTCAACGAGCTCAATGAATTGCGGAATGAAGCTTATGAGAACTCGCTGATCTACAAGGAGAAGACCAAGATCATTCATGACGCAAAAATCAAGAACCGAGAGTTCCACGTTGGTGATCAAGTTCTACTCTTTAACTCTCGGTTGAAGATCTTCTCTGG
Organism: Glebionis coronaria; assembly: GCA_025667525.1. Taxonomy (NCBI): domain Eukaryota; kingdom Viridiplantae; phylum Streptophyta; class Magnoliopsida; order Asterales; family Asteraceae; genus Glebionis; species Glebionis coronaria. The sequence goes on along the minus strand of CM046879.1, from coordinate 544,523,526 downwards.
CAAGTTGAAGAGCCGCTGGTCTGGTCCATTCACCGTCGCCAAAGTCTTTCCATATGGAACCATTGAGCTTTCTCAGCCAAATGGGCCCAATTTCAAGGTGAATGGCCAGCGTCTGAAGCTGTACTTTGGTGAGGACATCTCTCAGGAGATGATTCCATCCCTCACCACGTTCCCCATGAACTAAAATTGGGTCGAGTCAGGCTCATGACTCGGTGAACAAAAACAAGCGCTTCTCGGGAGGCAACCCGTGTTCTATCCTTTACTGCTTTCATAATAAGAGTAGGGGGAGCCCCGCATATGTTTGTTGTCTTGTTTCTTGTGCTGTACAGGGATTTAAGCTTCAGAGAGCATCTTGATGACTTTTGACGAACCGTGATACCGTGTTTCCATCTTCTCGGTTCTATCCTAAACTCTTGTGATTCAATATTTCATATTCTATATGTTCACGTTGAATTCACTTTAGTTGTCCTTTCCTTAGCAAGATTTAAACAAAGTGCACAATGTCATAAGTGTAGGGGAGTTTACTCCCACATGCTTAAACATTGAGGACAATGTTTATCTCAAGTGTAGGGGGGACTTCTATCGAAGTAAGTGGTCTTTTCCATGAATTTGCCCTCATTTTAACCGGAAAATTTGATTTTTCGACATTTTTCAAAATTTTTAATCTATTTTGGTCAAGTTGTATAGTTGTATTTTCCTTTATCATGATTAGTTTCTTGCCATTTCTAGAATAAATTTTCAATAAAGTGGTTTTAGATTTTTCTTAGTCGTGAACATTTTGACTCAACCCGAGTTTACTTACCTAAGTTTACTCTAGCTAGTACCCTTAACATGTTTAAGTCAAGTTTTGCTAGGCTTTTATATAGGGAGCTATAAAACGCGAAAGTCTTAACTCTCACGGGTTAAGAACAAGAACTTTTCGCAAGTTCCTATAATTGATCCTAGAGAGTTGTTTATCAAGGGAACTTTAAAATGCAATTTCTAAACTTGAAAAAGTCCAAGAATTTGCAAGATCCTATAGGCGACTCGAAAACCCAAAACTTTGATTTAATAGGCTAAGCATCCACGAGTCTCATTCCTTGAGATTTTAAACTGTGGAGAACGGGATATGATAGAGTCAATTATAAGTTCGGTATTCTTTCGTGAATTTATGTGAGTTAATTATAAGCCTATTCTCCCTCCGCTTGTTAATAAATTTATCTGCAATAAATAAGGTTGTACGATTTAAAAGGTTACTTAGCTTCTAGCCCCAGATCGTTTAAAAGTTGCTCGGTACGGATTAGAGTTCATAGCCAAGGCATGACTTATTGAAGCGGGATGCGAAGATTGGCGAGTCCGAAAAGGCCCTAACAAGGCATGAGGGCTACATTTTGTTGCTAAAGATCCAAAAGTAATGTGAAGAATCATTTATCGAAAATCAATATGAAGGATCGAGACACACGACGAAAAGCAAGAACTCCCCAAAAGTCATGGAGAAATCTATCCGAAAAGACCCTAACAAGGTATGAGGATAAATAGATCCAAGTCCTAAAAAGGAGGCGGATCGTTGTATATCAAAGTCCAAAATAAAGATTGGAGAAAAATGAAGAAGTCGTGGTCCAAAGATGAAGAATCTCTCAAAACTTCAAGTGAAGAAATTCCTATTATGAAGAGAAGACCATTATTTCAAGAACGTCTCTCAAGATTCAAAGTATGAAGTCCCTGCCAAATATCGGTCCGAGAAAGGTCTCAAATCGCGAAGCGAGTTATGCCAAGATATGAACTTTATGAGGTCCCGAGAAGCAGTTTTAAAAGATTTGGTCCTTTAGCTAACTATTGATTAAATCGTTCACTTTATTTTCGGCCTAAATAACTATCGAAATAAGTCAAACAATGCATCCTCGTGATCATTCAAGACAAAAATAAAATATAAGAGATACACCTAGGAATAAGGGAGTCTAAGTGAATAATTGGCCCACATGAGTTCGTGATAGTTTGCTAACTTATAATAACAATGATCTCGTTTTTAAGCTTGGTATGGGGAACGTGAAACTTGAGGATGATAAACGTTCATGGCCGCCAAAACCCAATGTAAGTTTTTAATTTCTTTACTTATTTCTATCTGTTATGTTTAGTATTTAATAAAGGCCAAGGTGGGTTATTTATGATGGAAAATGTAAACCGTGCTTTAAAATTAATGCATTGCATGAGGGCATTGCAATGGTCAAGTGTAGGGGATTTAATAAGTGTGAAAACACTTATCCTTTTACCACTTATTTCCAATAATAACAAGACCAAAACGTGTGATTTATGTCGTAAAAGTCGGAATTATGCGTGGTTTGTGTTTTTATTGTGTTTTAGGACCAAAATATTAAAAAGGAAGAAAACACGGGCTTTCACGGGCTTTTATCGAAGAAAACGGGAAAAGACGAAGTCAAAAGATCAAGAGTGCAAAAAGAACGGAAGTCCAAGGCCTATTCTGAAGATTTATCGAAGAAAAAGTCAAAAGACGGAAGTTTAACGAAGTTGAAGAACTTAAGTCTAATAGAAGAAGAAAATTAAAAGACAAGTTCAAATCCCGAGACGACAAAGACGAAGAATTAAAGTCGAGTCGAGAAAACGTGAAGAAAGCAAGAAAGAAGATGCAACACATGCACTCCTTCCACCTTCCCTATAAATACCCTCCTAATAGTCATTAGGAGGGTGGTTAGAGTTTTTAGTTAATTTTTCACTTTTTAGTTTTCTCTAGTTTTAGAGAGAGAAAGTCTTAAACTTTCTCTCACTAAACTTCATCTTTTTCTTAATCTTTCAAGATTAAACATCTTTGTATTGCTTATTTTTATTAATCAAGTTCATTTTAAGCTTTTAATCCTTAATCTCATTCTACTTTTCTTTGATTTAAGATTGATTTTGGTGCGATTATCATGAGATCCGTGTTGTTCTAATTGATTTCGTGCTTAAAAAGTTAATCTTTTGATCATTTTATAAGTTTTCATTTGATTAAGCTTTAAGACTTTTGTGCTTATTGGCTTATTTTTATGATTAGCTTATTTTTCTTATAAAAGTTTTATTAAAAAGTTTATGTTTTTATTGTTTAATCTAAAAAGTTGCTTAATTTCGGGTTGAATAAGTTGATTAGAGTGCTTATTTGATCCGGTTTAGGCATTGATTCGGGTTAGTTTTGTGAAAAGCTTATTATATAGCTTATTCACTTACTTAACCGAATTCCACAATTTTAGGAAGGGATACAAACACCCTTTCCGATTGCCCCATTCCGAGCAGACCACCCTTTCCGATTGACCAATCGGAAAAGGGTTTCTCCTTTTCCGATCTGCACCCTTGAGTATTCCGATCAGGTTAGGTCCTGAGTATTCCGACGGTAGCATTTGTCCAGTATTCCGATTGTGTATGTTGAGTATTCTGATTGGGACTTTGAGTGACATTCCGATTGATTCCATTTTGTTGGATATTCCGACCGGTGCCTTCCGTTCCGATCGGGCTCTTTTCCACTTATTCTGACTGCCCCTTGCCCCTGTTATTCCGATTGGGTATTTTACCCATATTCCGATCAACCGATCGGAATACATTCCGATCGGGCCTCTTTTGGCTTGTTTTGGTTTCTTTCGATCTTACTTTCTTATAGTACTTTTTATTTTCAGAAAATTTTCCAAGTGTTAGTTTTATTTAGTGTGCTAGTTCTTGCCCATTGTTACCTTTAAGTTTTCAAGCTTTTATGTTTACTCGTCATTTTGATATTAATCTTTAAATTTACTCAACGACACTTTAATTACTTGCTAATAGATTAAAACAAATCAATCAAACCATTCTCTTGATTTACCAAAAGACGATTGAGTCGCACTTAAGACCGGTTTTCAATTCGAAAAGACTTTGGGACTAACATTATTTTATACAAGGGTAAAACCAAGTATTAACATCCTTCTGAAAACACTATCAATCATGAAGAGGATGATCAAGAAATAGATGAACCTATAAGTGATATAGCTCCCATTCGAAAGTCTGCAAGGACTAGGCGTGCTCCTGACCGTATGTGTTTATACATTGACGCTGAGGAACATGAGTTAGGGGATCATAATGAACCCACTAACTACAAAGCTGCATTGGCAGATCCTGAATCTGAAAAATGGTTGGATGCCATGAATGTGGAGATGCAATCCATGAAAGACAATGATGTCTAGATCTTAGTTGACCTTCCCTCTAACGCTAGAACCGTTAGTGGCAAGTGGTTGTATAAGAAGAAGACCGACATGGATGGCAATGTACACACCTTTAAAGCTCGATATGTAGCGAGGGGCTTCACTCAAACCTTCAGGGTTGATTATGAAGAGACCTTCTCTCCTGTTGCGGATATCAAAGCTATAAGGATTCTCTTAGCCATACCCGCGTTTTATGACTATGAGATTTGGCAAATGGATGTTAAAACCGCCTTCCTCAATGGACTACTTTACGAAGAAGTCTATATGAAGCAACCTGAGTGTTTTGTTGATCCAAAGTATCCAAACCGTGTATGCAAGCTTCAAAGATCCATTTATGGACTTAAGCAAGCATCAAGGAAATGGAACAAGAGGTTTGATGATGAAATCAAGAAATTTGGTTTCAATCAAAATCCTGATGAGCCATGTGTATATATCAAAGCTAGTGGGAGTAGCGTAGCGTTTCTTGTCCTGTATGTCGTTGACATATTGTTGATGGGAAAAGACATTCCAATGTTTCAAAGTGTAAAAGCTTACCTTGGAAGGTGTTTTTCCATGAAGGATTTGGGAGATGCTGCGTATATTCTTGGAATCAAGATCATACGTGATAGACCTAGACGGTTAATTGGTTTATGTCAAAGTGCTTACATATATAAGATTTTGAAGAAGTATAACATGGATAATTCCAAACGTGGCTTTATTCCCATGCAAACTAAATCAAAATTATCTAAGACTCAAGGAGCATCAACACCTGATGAGGTGAGACGCATACAGAGAGTTCCTTATGCTTCGGCAATAGGATCAATCATGTATGCTATTAGATGTACGAGACCTGATGTTGCGTTCTCTCAGAACATGACAAGTCGATTTCAGCAAAATCCTGGTGATTCTCACTGGACTGCTGTGAAGAACATTCTGAGGTATCTTAGGCATACCAAATACATGTTTCTTGTTTATGGAGGAGATATGAAAAGAGAGCTCAGGGTTGCTTGCTACACTGATGCTGGATATCTTACGGATGCTGATGACACGAAGTCTCAGACGGGATATGTTTTCATGTTGAATGGAGGTGTTGTAAGCTGGAAAAGCGCAAAGCAGACCATCCATGCAAACTCATCTACAGAGGCTGAGTATATAGCCGCTTCGGAGGCTGCTAAAGAGGCAGTTTGGATTAGGAAGTTTATTTCTGGGCTTGGTGTTGTTCCCACAAATAATGAACCTATGACGATGTATTGTGACAATACCGGAGCCATTACTATAGCTAATGAACCAGGAATCACTAAAGGTGCGAAACAATATCGTTCCAAAGTTCACTACCTCAGAGAAGTGATTGAACTGGGTGATGTTAGTCTAGAGAAAGTTCACACAGACGACAATTTAGCTGAACCCTTCACAAAGGCGTTAGACCTCAAAAAGCATTCCATGTTGACTCATGGAATTGGTTTGCTTCCAGCTAATAGTCTCATGTAATCTGTGTCATCCTTGTATTTGGATAATATGAATTGTAAGACAATTTATTATTTTTCTGATGAATAAAGATATTTGATGTTTGTTATCTTCATATAATTATTATTGCCCTATGTTTGTATGTTTAAATCCGTGAATAATTAATTATTCTAAACATGTCCACTGTCGGTTAAACAATATGGGAATATTGTATACATTAAGGCAAATATGATTGTTGGTAATATACTGGTATATATGGTGGACGGTTTCTAACCAACTCATATGTTATTCATTGATATGAATATTAGACACCTCGAACTTTCGAATGGTTACTTTTGGATCCATTGTCATGAGTAAATTCGAATACATAAATGGCGAGGATTATGTCATCCTTAGACTTGAGATGCAAACAAGTTGTGCATGTGTGAATATCGCTTCTTGATTTTATGTCCAACGCTAGTTCGCTAGAACTAGCTATAACGACTCTAATTGGAAGTGTTGTGAAGCGGCATCCACAGACACTTGCAGTCAATATAGAATTCGTTCCTCCACTCTGATATAGTGCAGTGAAGTACCCTAGATCCCCTCCAGAATTAATTAGGTAATTATATGGCCGTACCCAAAATGTAATCAAGATGATGCTTGTTTCAAATTGGACTATCTAAATTAATTTTTAAACGAGGAATTAAAGTTAAACTATATGGAATGAGTTAGGAATATCCATGGTTTAACCGGTACATTGAAACGAAGGGATGATTATCAGCAAGCTCAAATAATCGTACACCATTACTAACTTTTAAGATCTTATTCTTGAAACTATCTAACTCAACATTTTCCGGTTATAATGAAGTGTTGCTAGATGCTTCATTATGAACGCTGTATGTCTAAACTCTCACAAGTGGGAGCTGTTGAGATATGCGATCGTTTAGTCATCGGTAAATGCATGAGCCTATCGGGGGCACACACTCAATACGGAGAACACACGTTTATTTACGCTTTATTATTTATAATTAAACGTTTAATAAAAACTTCATGTTTTATTTAATTAACGGTGGTTAAATTAATTAACGGGTTTTAATTAATTTAATGTGAGTGTGTTATTTAAATTTGGAAACAAAATCGACTTCTAGAAACCCCTAGGCCTAATCGACCGATTATTATCAATGGGGTGTTCTAGAAGATTTTTTTGTTATTTGTTTGGTAAGTGAATATCTCCTAATATTTGATTTGGTAGATAATTATTTAATTTAGGTGTTGGGTTGGGCCTTAATGATTTTGAGGAGGTGCAAGGGATTAATATAAATATAATCCCATACCCCTCACAAACTTTTGTCTCTCCCTCTTTGGTTCTTGCGTCCGATCGACTAAACCCCCACACCCAAACCGAACAAAATTTTCCTTTAACCTGAAATCACTTAAAGGTTTAACCTTTATAAGATCGATCCTTCTTGGTTGTTTTCTTATAAAGATTTAAGCTCTTTAACTAAACCCTAGATCTCATAATCTAGGTTTTACTTCTCCCCTTGTGGTCCGATTTATTGTAAACCCTAATTAGGGTTTCCGGTGATTTTCCAAGAGTCTTGTAACGTCTACAAAACCGGATCCTTACGCAATCCCATTAGGGTTTTGGATCTTAGGGTTTTAAGTTGCAAGATTTATTGAAGTGAAGTTACCACTAGCATCGTGGTGTGTTCGTTTGACGTGACGTGTGAGCAATCGTTATAGGACGGTTACTTTACCGTTATAGCTTCAAGATCAAGAAGATCATTAATTGATTTATTCAATTAATTAAAAGGTTGGTTTTATTATTGTTTTTATTATGTGTTAATCATGTTTGTTATACTAGATCCATTCCGCTACGTACTCGTAGTTAATGGTTTAACTAGTTCTAAATCCCAAGACAGGTTTCACTTGAACATACATTTACTTATATTTCAGTATGATGTTTGTGTTAATTAAAGAAAGTGACTATTTGACTCAGATTTGTACCTACTAAAGCTTTTTTATTGTAAAAGTTTTATTTGACTACATAAATGTTACTGTAAGTTTTAGACTCGCTAAGCTGTTCGTGAGCTACTGGATAAAAACTCGAAACAAGTCAAGCTTAAACGAGAACAGGCATTGTTTATGAACAAGCTCGAGCCTAGTGTATTTAACGAGTTATGTACATAACTAGTTGAAATCGACCAAAATAGTTCATATTAGTCAAAACATCTTAGATCGATAATCCTACAACACTATACATTTGAATATATTCATTCAATGTGTTTTTATATCACAACCTAAATTGACTTATCTTCATATAACTGGATCAGGATTGCAACCTTTGTGAACACTTCAGATAAGTCGATCCATGACAGCCAACAGGCGAATAAGTGCATTCACAAACTAACCAAAATTCATTCGTGCTTACACTAAATCAAAGTGGCGCTATACCAATATACAATAGGCATAGAACTGCAAGCAATAATTAGACTGCTTATCAACCAAACACCGTAAATACTTACAATATAATCTCAGTTTCTGAAACTTCCGATTTGCTGCTGGTCTAAACAATTGAACATGCACAAATCATGAATCACAAAGTTAATCGGCAAAAGTCCGAAGAAAATAAATTAAAATAAGACAATATCTCGTTTGCTAATGGAACCTCAAGCTTATGCAGAACCTCTTTAATTAACCACCTTTTGGAAGTTTACGTGGTTCAAATAATAGTTTTTGAATCCGTTTAATGTTGTTTTTGAAAGAATTGCAATGTTGTCTTCATTTGAACTTTCATCAAGTCATTAGTTCCTGAAGTCGTAATCATCATTAAGGTTTGCTTCCCTCATCAGTGACCTGACTTTTTGCAAGTTTGCAACGTTCCTACCGGCTCCACCCCCTGTGGCGGTTGCTGCACCGACTGCATTGGCTACAGTTAATGTATGTACCAATGGCATATCGTGTATGTAACCATATGCAATTGCAGCCACAAAGCTGTCTCCGCATCCAACAGTATCCATTACCTTTACCTGTAATAGAAATTTCCATGTAACGCTGTCATATACTACCAATAATCAATGACATGTTTGATAGAACTGCTGATAAAACTGGTTACGCTAATGTTTTACATGTTGATGTTGTGGCTTGTAGGGTCTGATTATGTTTTCAACGTAATTCTGTGATATACCCAAAACCATCTAATATGCTGACTACATCCCTTTATTATACTTCCTTTCTCAAATAAATCAGACAACGTACAGAGATAAAAACATCTTACAATGCCTAAAATCTTGTCACTTGTGTCCAATTTACAATTCATAAAATGCACTTTATTGTAAGCAGGTGCCACTTAAAATGCATGTAGCAAAATACAACTTGCGTAACTGCTCACCAAAAAAATTTCAAGGACTAATAAAACAGATTAATTTATACGATCCTATTCAAAATCTCCTTATTGGACATGAAACATGGTTCATAGTAATATACAAATACAAATTTTTGAATATAAAGAGTAATCCTAGTTTTTATTATAATTAAGCTATGTAGCAAAACCAAACCAAAGATGATCGGTTTGGCATACGCAACAAGTTCTAAGATTCCAACCAAAACCAAGTTTGACTGACAGTTCCAGCAAAACGGAATTGTGTGGAACCATTTAGTGTCTTCTTTCCATAACTAAGCCAACTGTCTTATTTGAACATCACCAGCATGTATCTTACTGATATCATCTGTAAATACGGCGGACATCAATCCAACTTCATTGTATTAGAGCTACTTAGAGGGGAAAAAAGTGAGCATAGTGAGAAATCTCAGTATCCCACATCGTTTGAGAGAGTGAAGTTGAAGGTATGGAAAGCTGTCTAAAAAACGAAAGAAGTATCAGGGTTAATCACTTACCTGGATGGGCTCAATGTGTGATCAAGAAGGCCCATGGCCTAGGCTGGTGACTTCCATTGCACTTTGGAGGGGTGCCACCCTAAGATCGACCCAAGTGGTTGAGTCTTGTTGGATATATGAGACGTTACTCTCACAAAATTATTGCTCACAAATTAATTGGACAAAGTACTAAATAACTCTTGGTTATTTGTAAAACAATGACACTCAAAATATTGTATTGAAAACTTGAAACTTTCTTTATTTGTTTTGTTGGGGTCTGGTACATTTGGTTACATTCTTTGGTGTTGCTTTTATAGACCAACTTTGCATGGCCATATTACAATGTGAAACTATATAGCCTGAGATCATCTACCGACACTTACCACAACATTTATCACATGTCTAGTTGACTACTATTTGGAAAGCCAATTGCAAATTTTCTTTGGTAAGTAAAACATGAGTAACTATTCTTGCCCATGCTTGAATAGTTGGGAAGACTTTTGTGAAAACCTTTTCTTTTCTTTTTATGTAGGCAAAACACATTATTCACATTCTCCCCGTAATGTGTTTTGGCTGAACTCTCAACTTTCGTCTGAGCTCCTGAAACTTTTCTCGCGGAAGTGCTTTAGTGAAAATATCTGCTAGTTGATCATTCGTTCCACAAAATTCAAGTTGCACCTCTCCGTCTTCGATTGCTTCTCTGATAAAATGATGTTTCAAAGCGATATGCTTTGTGCGGCTATGATGAACTGGGTTCTTCGCGATTGCGATTGCTGACATGCTGTCGCAAAAAATTATTGTTGGCTTCAATTGCTTTTCACCAATGTCTTCAAAAATTCGTCGTAACCAAATTGCTTGTGATGTGGCTAGAGCTGCTGAAACGTACTCTGCCTCTGCTGATGATTGTGCTACAGTTTGTTGCTTCTTTGAGCACCAACTAAACACACCTGAACCAAGTGAAAAAATATATCCGGATGTACTTTTCATGTCATCCGTACATCCTCCCCAATCGCTATCACAAAAACCATGCAAATTTATATTTGCATTTTTTTCAAACTTGATTCCAAAATCTTTCGTACCTTGCAAATATCTTAAAATTCTTTTACCGACTCCCATATGGATCTGACTTGGATTGTGCATGAACCTTGAGAGTAAACTTGCGGCAAACATGATGTCGGGCCTTGTTGCTGTGAGGTATAACAATTTCCCCACGAGACTTCGGTAAAGTGTAGCGTCCACTTTACTTGAACCGTCTTCTTTCATGAGCTTTTCATTGACGACCAAAGGAGTGTCCTTCGGTTTGCATTCCGACATATCGAAAATTTTCAAAATCTTCTCGACATATTTTTCTTGACAAATAAATACGCCGGCTTCGTCTTGATATATTTCCATTCCGAGAAAATGATTTAAAAGTCCTAAATCACTCATCTCGTATTTTTGCATCATTTCATTCTTGAAATCTTCAATCATTTTCTTGTTGTTCCCTGTGAACACAAGATCATCGACATAGAGCGCTACAATTAAAATGTCATTCGTACCTTGATTTTTAACATACAAGGTCGGCTCGCTCTTGCTTTGATCAAAACCTTTTTCTTTAAAATAACCATCGATCTGGCTATACCACGCTCGCGGTGCTTGCTTGAGCCCGTAAAGAGCTTTCTTCAATTTGTAAACTTTTTCTTCTTTTCCTTGAACCTCGAATCCTTGAGGTTGATTCACGTAAACTTCTTCTTTGAGTTCACCGTTTAAAAACGCTGACTTGACATCGAGTTGGTAAAGTAACCAACCTTTATGGCCTGCTAGTGAAATTATTGCTCGGACCGTATCCATGCGAGCAACTGGAGCAAATGTCTCGTCGTAGTCAATTCCAGGCTGTTGTGAATAACCTTTTGCGACTAGTCTCGCCTTGTTTCTTTGAACAGAACCGTCTGCATTGTACTTGACTTTGTAAACCCATTTGACACCAATAACATCTTTGTCTGAAGGTCTGTCTGTGAGCTCCCATGTGTTGTTCTTTTTGATAACTTGAATTTCGTCCTCCATGGCTTTCTTCCATGATTCCTCTCTAATTGCTTCTTCAAAACTTTCTGGTTCTACATGACAAAAATTAGCATTGTATATTTCTATCAACGAACGAAATTTTCGTGGTGGTGGACTTTGAGATTCTTCGCCAGCTTCTTCGTCGGGTACTTCTTCATGCGATGCTTGATTTTCATCACTTTCCACATGTGCTTCATCCTGCATATTGTTAGTGGGAAAAATTCTTTCTTCTTTTTTTTCTTCTTCCCAATTCCATGAAGAATTTTCATCAAAAATTACATCACGACTAACAATAACATTTTTTGTTTTTAGGCTATACAATCTATATGCTTTTGACTTGCTACTATAGCCTACAAAAATGCACTTTTCACTTGTTTCATCTAACTTGTATCTTTTTTGCTTTGGTATTTGAGAATAACAAACGCACCCAAAAACTTTAAGATGTCTTACCGAAGGTTTTCTTCCATTCCACGCTTCAAGTGGAGTCTTGTTATCGAGGGCTTTTGTTGGACTTCGGTTCAGCAAGTAAACTGCTGTGTAAACTGCTTCTGCCCAAAAACTTTTTGGTAAACCTTTCTCATGCATCATTGATTTCGCCATTTCTACAACGGTTTGATTCTTTCTCTCGACTACACCATTTTGTTGAGGTGTATATCGAGTTGTGAGCTGTCTGTGCATGCCTTCATCTTCACAAAACTTGTCAAACTCTTTTGAGTTGTATTCTTTTCCTTGATCACTTCTCAAAATTTTGATAAAACTCCCCGTTTGTTTTTCGACAAAATTTTTAAACTTTTTGAAAATTCCAAAAACTTGAGATTTTACTTTCATGAAATAAACCCATGTCATTCTACTAAAATCATCAATAAATAGAATGAAATAGAGATTATTACCATGAGATGGATTCCTCATAGGACCACATAGATCGGTGTGTACTAGCTCGAGAATTTCCTTGGCTCTCCAAGCGACTCCTTTCGGAAATGGTTTCCGATGATGCTTACCGAGCGCACACCCTTCACAAACTCTTTCAGTCTCGTGAATTTGCGGCAAACCTCCAACCATATTTTTTTGGTGGAGTAAATTTAGACTTTGGAAATTAAGATGTCCAAGTCTCCTGTGCCATAACAAAGCTTCATCTGCGGTTGTGGCTTTCAACGCAGTGTGTTCTTCATATCTGAAAGTGATCGGAAAACTTCTGTTCTGCCCCATTATTATCTTCTGCATCAACTCTTTATTTCTTCCTTTATTATAAATACTGCAACCTTTTCCTTCAAAAATAACAGAGTATCCGTGCTCTACAAGTTGTCCGACACTAAGCAAATTTTGCGTAAGGTCAGGAACTAGTAAAACATCATTAATATATTTGATACCTGCTTTCGTCTTGACCGGGATCTTGCCTTTTCCTTTCACTTGTACAACTGCTCCATTTCCCATTTTTACTTGAGAATTTCCTGCAGCGTGAATATCGACCAAAATACTTTCATCGCCCGTCATATGGTTACTACAACCACTGTCAAGAAACCATGTGTCACTTCTTTGAATGTTAGCTGAGTGACAAAAGAAAACATTTCCATCTTCTTGTCTTTCTTCTGAAAAATTTGCATGTTGTTGGTTCTTTTGTCGACAAAATTTTTCTAAATGACCAAATTGATTACAATTGGTGCATTTATATTTTCCTTTGAACCAACAATCTTTTTCTTCGTGATTGTCTTTCTTGCAAATGGAACACTTGTAAGTGTCACCATCGCCAAATGACCTTTTCTCAAAATTGCCTCGATCTCTGTATCCTCCGTAACTTTGTCCACGTCCACGGCCTCTAAAATTTCTTCCTCCGCGACCACCTCGGGATGAACTCCCTCTTCCAAAATTTGGTTGTGGTCTTTTGTCTCCTTGCAAGCTGGATTGAAATGCACTCTCGATCGCCTTACCGGAGTGACGTGTCATCCGCTGCTCATATGACTTGAGAGAACTTAGCAATTCTTGAATACCCAAAGTTTTTAAATCTTTGGTGTTTTCGATGACTGCTATGATCGGATCAAATTTTTCAGGAATGCTGATGAGGATTTTTTCAACAACTCGTTGGTCTTCAATTTCGTCACCATAACTTTTCATCTGATTAATTAAATCGGTTAATCTAGATGAATAGTCATTTAGTGACTCATTCTCCTTCATCTTTGTATTTTCGTAATCTCGCCTCAAAGTTTGTAATTTTATTGCTCTCACTTTTACGTCTCCTTGAAATTCTTGCTTGAGCACCTCCCAAGCATCTTTGGCCTTTTTTAGGCGCATGATTTTTGGAAATATTGACGGCGTGACTCCCCGCTGAATCATACTTAAAACGGCTGCATTTCGGCTTCTTTTTTGCCTCAAATCTTTCATTTTTTCTTCGGTTAATTTTTCTGTATCATCGGGTTCTTCAAATGTGTTTTTGACATCATCAAACACATCTAAAGAATCAAACAAAGTCTCCATTTTGACAGACCAGTAATCGTAATTTTCGCCATCAAAAATTGGGACGACAACATGGCTTAAATCGAAACCTTGTCGTCGTGCCATTTAGAAAAATGGTAAGAACTCGTTTAACCCAAATGGATTCGAACAAGCTCTGATACCAATTTATGTTGGATATATGAGACGTTACTCTCACAAAATTATTGCTCACAAATTAATTGGACAAAGTACTAAATAACTCTTGGTTATTTGTAAAACAATGACACTCAAAATATTGTATTGAAAACTTGAAACTTTCTTTATTTGTTTTGTTGGGGTCTGGTACATTTGGTTACATTCTTTGGTGTTGCTTTTATAGACCAACTTTGCATGGCCATATTACAATGTGAAACTATATAGCCTGAGATCATCTACCGACACTTACCACAACATTTATCACATGTCTAGTTGACTACTATTTGGAAAGCCAATTGCAAATTTTTTTTGGTAAGTAAAACATGAGTAACTATTCTTGCCCATGCTTGAATAGTTGGGAAGACTTTTGTGAAAACCTTTTCTTTTCTTTTTATGTAGGCAAAACACATTATTCACAAGTCTACATCGTAATTTGTTGCTGTTAGGTCCTGTGTTCGCGCGGCCCCTGCAATTCTTTAGTTTAAGTCTTCTATTTGGTATACATCAGATTAATGATCTAAACGATATCATATTTATAAAAATTTGTCTTTTATTGACGTTTTCGGTCTTTTCTTCCAACATGGCCATTTATGCCTAGTTTTCTTGCTTTACAAGGCTGTTTGGATATTGATATGTATGAGTTATGACGGGTCACTTCAAGTATGGTGCTGAACTTGCAAGGAGGTCCTAACCATTTTCAATCATTTCTCTTGCGATCCAAAATGTGTAACTAATAAGGTTTGAACCATATATATTGTGAAGATTTACCACTGTGGCACTTGACTATATTTAGTGGTTGTTAAAAACAAAATGAATGAGTATTAAGCTGTCATAAGTTTTGTTGTATAAGTTATATTTACCAACCGAAACGTTGGGTTGAACGGCTATGCTGCATGTGAGTTGTTATATAAAAGCTCAAAACAAGCCCAGTTTGCACGAGACGGGGCATTGTTTATGGCTTATTTAATAAATGTGCTGGAGCCTAGTGTGTTTAACAAGCTAAGTTCGAGTAGAGCTTTATTTCAACTCAGTTTAAATCTATCGTAAACTAACCGAGCCCAAGATTGTAAAGTATGTTATGCATCGAGATTAACCTAAAAGCGTAAGACTTGAAACAACTTCGAGCTTTGATAAGCTAGGGCTTGGCTCGACTCATCTGAAACCCGATAGCTGAAATTTGCATTATCTGTTAGGTATAATGAACAGACTACTATTTGTGGTATCTAAAAGGCTAAAACCATAATAAACTCTTTCTCACGCTTTACCACTATTTTCAAAGCGAAACTCAACTTTTATCGACGCTACCGTCAAATTTATTACACCTTGTAACATAGGGCACATTTTAGTGAAGACATAAGAAAGATGACCCAGCTACATATATATTCAAATCATATCTGGTAATTAAATGTAAAATGTTACTGTAACTTTATAAAGTTTCCAACGTGGTTTTCAATCTACTTTGTGAGACAAGATAATTTGTTAATTTGTTTCACGATCATAACCCACATCGATTGGAACCAAAAGTAATGAACAATATATATAAGTTGAAGTGTCATTTATTTGACAAGAGGTTACGGAACTCAATTCAACAATGAATGTTGTATTGTCTTCTGTTAACTCTTTTTTCTTGTCTCCATGTTACGAAAATTTTACTAGTAATATTTAAACAGTTATTTTTTACATGTTTACACCTTTTTAAAACATGTTTTTTCTTTTGTTTTTTTATATGTTTTTAATGATGTTTTAAAGTCTATGAATGAGCGAAATGACCAACTAACATGGTTAATGTATTGTTTAAGATTGTGAGAACAGTTTATTCGTTTGTGGCCTAGAGACTAAAGATGTTAGAGCTTTTAGGTTCAGTTCGTGTCAGCCTAGAGACGGAGCCAAAAAATTTAGTTACGGGGCCGCCTGCCGATAGAATAAAGGGGCTAAATGTAAGATACTACTAGAAAAATGGCTTGTAATATAAATAACTAATATAATGAAATGTGTTTATTAGGGGTGGCCGTGGCTTTCCGACTCTTAATGTAGCCAAGCCAATCTCAATGTTTGAGTATGTGTGGCGGAGGTTCAACCCCTTGGATTATTTGGCCGAAAGGTCGGAAACCATGGTTACCCAAAATAAATAAATACTACTATCTACGTCCCACAATACGTGTCCAGTTTTAAGAAGTCAAATGTGGACACTAGTTAATAAATCATGAAAGAATACTACTACCTCCGTCCCAAAAAAAGTGTCCACTTTTTGCAGGAAGTTGGTGCAACCTCCATATGTAGGTAAGATTGATTGGAAGAATTGGTTGATTTTCTGGCCGGATGAAAGAGTTGTCCCGTTGAATCATCCTGATTCTAATTATAAGCTTGCTTATGATGGATTTCTTAGTAAGGTAACTTTTTTTGTTTTACATTAGTGATTGTGGTTTGATGCATATATGAAGTTTAAGATTGCTAGATTTTGATTAGGATTCAACTCGATTCGAATTCAGAGTTATTTAAGGGGCTGTTTCGGTAAACTGGTAAAGTTAAGCTATACGAGAATGTTAAATCTTTCTTACCTCAATAGCTTCATAGAGATTGTATCTGTTTAGCAAAACTAGTTGTTGGAAGCTGAAGTCTTGTTTTTCAAAGTAGCTTATGATTTCGAGCTAATAGCAAAAGTTTTTTTAGTATTTTAAGAGAAGTAACCTTAAGCTTCTGTAAGTTTATGCCTCTAATACACCCCAGTGACTTTCAAAATAAGATGAAAAGGATAGCACACTGTCTTCATCCAAACACTCAAGTTGACTTGTTGGGGTTTGGAAACGTAATAAGCTGATAAGTTGCTTCAGTAAGCTTATCCAAACACCGCTTCAGTAGGGGTGACAAAAAACACAAAAAACAGAACCTAAACAGTTTTGAAAGACGGGTGGTCCAGTATTTGAAATATGGATCATGACTTAATAAGGTGTGTAAGCAGTTTTGATTGTATTTGGTGTTGTTTATACGAATTGTTTATCTGATAATCTTACGTGATAAGCAATTTTGAATATTAGGCCAAACTTCTATCTGATTATTTCAAAAAGCGTAAGCGGTTCTATTAAGCAATATCCCAAACACCCCATCTAATAATAAGCTGTCACTTTTATGTTTTTCTTCTTGCGGTAGATCCTTAAGTCATTGGCATATCCCATTATTCTAAAATGATGTAGGTACCAATACCAAAGGCTAACATCTATCCGATCAAGGAAAATTTATCTCCCGAAAAAGCAGATGAGGAGTATGAGCAGCGTCTTAAACAATTAGTAGCAAACAAAAAACTGAAAACCTCAGCAGTTACAGGGATGGCCAAATTCGATTTAATGTTACTAGGAATGGGTCCAGACGGGCACGTTGCATCTCTCTTCTGCTGACATTTTGAACGCTTTGAGAAGAAGAAATGGGCGACTTTCATCACAGATTCACCCAAACCACCACCTCCTAGGATTACCTTCACATTCCCTCTGATCAATTATGCGTCTGAGATTGCAATGGTCGTGACAGGAGAAGATGCAGCCGATGCGGTCAAGGTGACATTGGGTGAACATGCTGATTGGGGTTACCCTTTGCATGTGCAAAAGGTGAAACCGGAAGGAGGGTATACATGGTTCTTGGATAGACCAGCTACTTCATTGCTCAAGTAAAACAAATAGGCATATGAATATGCTATATTTTTACGTTAATAAGGCATGATTTTTATCATGTTACAGCCTTTGTTGTTCTTTTTACTTTAGTTTATATAACATTATTAGATCATGACTTCTACGCTTTTCTTGGTTTAATAAAGCTGCTTATGTTTCGAGATTAGATTTGAAACTAACTATGAAATGATAGTTTAGCCTATCACTGCAAATGGGTTTGTGTTTGTATAACTGTTAATAAATAGCATTGTTATACGGGTCAAACGGACGGTTGGGTTGGGTTAACCAGGCAAAAAAAAGAAAGAAAACAAAGTCAGCATACTGAGAAATCCCAGTATCCCACATCGGCTAAGAGCGTGAAGTTGAAGGCATGGAAAGCCGTATAAAAGGGGAAAGAAGCAACATGAATACTCACTTACCTGGATGGGGTCGATGGGTGATCAAGAACGCCCATGGCCTAGGTTGGTGACCTCCATTGCACTTTGGAGGGGTGCCACCCTAAGATCGGCCCAAGTGGTCGAGTCTACATCGTAATTTGTTGCTGAGGGGGCCTGCGTTCGCGCGGCCCCTGCCCAATTCTCTAGTCTTAATATTCTTTTTGGTTTAAATTTTGGCTACACAACTTCACAATCTACCTGATTTTACTTTAGAACCACATGGTTCCGATTGACTTATACTCCATCTGTCCCAAATTTTTTTTTGCCTTTTGCTTCCGACCATTTATGCCCAGTTTTCTTGCTTTACAAGGCTGTTTGGATGTTGATATGTATGACGTGTCACTGCAAATAAGGTTTGAACTTTGTACAAAATGAATGAGGTTCAAGCTATCATAAGTTTTGTTGTAAATGTTATATTTAACAACAGAGACTGCTATGCTGCTTGAGCTACTCGATAAAATCTTGAAACAAACTCAGTTTAAACGAGCCCGGGCATTGTTCATGGCTTGTTGAATAAATGAGCTCGAGCCTAGCGTATTTAACAAGCTAAGCATAAGTAGAACTTTTTTCAACTCATTTAAATATATCGTAAACTAAACAGTACCAAGCTTGTAAAATATATTACGCATCCAGATTAAGATTAGAGAGTAAGACTCAAAACAACTCTAAGCTTTGACAAGCTCGAGCTCGACTCAACTCATTTCAAACTCGATAGTTGAAAGCTTGTTGCAGTATCTGTAAGTGTTAGGTACATTGAGCAGACTATTAATGGATTTGTGGTACCATTTTAACATCTTTCTCATACTTTACCATTATTTTCACCACGACAGTCAACTTTATCGATGCTACCGTTAAAGTTATCACAGTTCGTAACATAGGGCACATTTTAGCTCATACAACAGAATAGTCCAGAGTTCAACGATAATGTTGATGGGTTTGAGCCGTTATATAGATGTGTCCAGAGTTCAACGATAATGTTGACAAGTTAGCAATCGATCAAAATAGTTAATATTCGTCAAAACATCTTAGATCGACAATCCTACAATCTTGGTCGATAGGCGAATAATATAAATGGCAAGAGGAATATCAAACATAACCACCTAAAATAAGTGCTTTCAAAAACTAGAACAAAATTCGTTCGTGCTTACACTAGATCAATAAGTGGCACTACACCAATATAATAGGCATAGAACAGCAAGCAATAATTTGACTGCTTATCAACCAAACACTAACTACTCATAATCTCAGTTTCTAATATTTCCGATTTGCTGCTGCTCTAAACAATTGAACATACACAAATCATGAATCACAAAGTTAATCGGCAAAAGCCCGAGGAAAATAATTTCAAGACGATAATATCTCATTTGCTAATGGAACCTCAAGCTTATGCAGTACCTCTGCAACCACCTTTTGGAAGTTTACATGGTTCAAATAATCGTTTTTGGATCCGTTTAATGTTGTTTTTGAAAGAATTGTAATGTCGTCTTCGTTTGAACTTAAATCAAGTAATTTATTCCAGAAGTCGTCATCATCATTAAGGTTTGCTTCCCTCATCAGTGACATGACTTTTTGCAAGTTTGCAACATTCCTACCGGCTCCAACCCCTGTGGCGGTTGCTGCACCGACTGCATTGGCTACAGTTAATGTATGTACCAATGGCATATCGTGTATGTAACCATATGCAATTGCAGCCACAAAGCTGTCTCCGCATCCAACAGTATCCATTACCTTTACCTGTAATAGAAATTTCCATGTAACGCTGTCATATACTACCAATAATCAATGACATGTTTGATAGAACAACTGCTGATAAAACTGGTTACGCTAATGTTTTACATGTTGATGTTGTGGCTTGTAGGGTCTGATTATGTTTTCAACGTAATTCTGTGATATACCCAAAACCATCTAATATGCTGACTACATCCCTTTATTATACTTCCTTTCTCAAATAAATCAGACAACGTACAGAGATAAAAACATCTTACAATGCCTAAAATCTTGTCACTTGTGTCCAATTTACAATTCATAAAATGCACTTTATTGTAAGCAGGTGCCCCACTTAAAATGCATGTAGCAAAATACAACTTGCGTAACTGCTCACCAAAAAAATTTCAAGGACTAATAAAACAGATTAATTTATACGATCCTATTCAAAATCTCCTTATTGGACATGAAACATGGTTCATAGTAATATACAAATACAAATTTTTGAATATAAAGAGTAATCCTAGTTTTTATTATAATTAAGCTATGTAGCAAAACCAAACCAAAGATGATCGGTTTTTGAATATAAAGAGTAATCCTAGACTTTTTTGGCCTTTTGCTTCCGACCATTTTGATGGTTTATAGAGTTCATAACAATTATTTAAAACCCTAATATGGATCAAAGAGCGCATAGCGGAAGCGATTAACAAGATCATCAATTTAACATAATTATATTAATCAAGATTAGGGTTACATACCTTTATCCTAGCAAGATCCACAAGACGACGGAGCAAACGGCAACTAGGGTTTATCACGAACACCACCAAGAATATAGTCTAAAGTAAGACTATATCACGTTCTTGTACACACGTGATACGGCGAGTTAACCGTGAGTCTAGCACGAACAAACCGAGCTTCCAAGCCTACGGAAAATCTACCCAACAACCCTAGAGAGGGGCTAGGACTAGATCTAGAATAGCTTTATTGAAAATCAAAGAAGAACCCTAATTAGGGGTGTTTGGCCGGCGGCTAAAGCAAGAGAAAAGAGAGATGTGGAGTCAAAAATTATGAGGCATTAAGTTTGTTTATATACACCTTGGAAAACTTCTCTTCCAAGGTTAAACAAGATAAAGCCACAAAATCTTTTCTCCTTATCTTTGTCTCCTCTATTTAGGCCGGATATATACATGCTCCAAAAGAGGTTTCCGGAACTTTTCCGACTCCTTCTTTTAGCTTCTTTAACCTTCTATAACGGTCGTTTAATACTTTAACTTTTAATTACTTAACGATCGTTAGCTACGGTTTGATTTAATAAATATAATAAATATATTTAATAAATAAATAAATTAACTCTTCACATAATGCGTGCAATCCCGTGATCTCGAGTTCGATCCTATCTCACGACAATCGATTTTTAAGTCCATAAACTTTCAGCTCCCACTTGGACAAAATTCGAATATCGTGATCACATTGATTAGCGTCTAGTTACACTAACAATGTCACTAGTACAACTCGAGTAAGGCCTCCTGGACAAGAACCTTTTAATGATTATATCATTATTATTATCCTTTCATTTCAAATACATTGTTAATAAGGATATGGATCTTATTCATTCCTTCATTAACTATTCTGTTTCTCGTTTACGGATATAGCAAGATCACCAAAACAAATTTGGGTGCGGCCGCACAAATATCTTTCTACTCCCCCGAGGGGCCCAGCTGTATTATACTTCAAAATAAATTTTAAAGGAAACGAATCCCATTTTGACTACAAGCAAAACTTATGAATTTTGCAACACTTCCGGAAATAATCCTTATAGCTACCAGTTACGTTTAGCGTTAGATTATTCCACAGAAATGCACTAGATCCACGACAGTTTCCTGGTATCTCAGGTCTAAGGATAACTATTTATAATTTACTTGATGACAAAGATCCATAAAGTAAAATCATATAGTTGGGATAAGTCCAATATTTGATCCATCAAATATCATCCAAAATTGACCAATATACTTTCAAGTATACTCAGTCACTATTTTGAATTGTCTTAGTTTAATAATATTCCCATATTATTAATCGACAACGGACATTTAGAAACATCATAATGCTCATGGATTAAAACATGTAAAATAGGATACAAAATCAAATAACAGAAAATAAACGAAATCCAATCTTTATTTCATCAATTCAATAATGTCTTACATCCTTTATCCAAATACTAAAAAATAGATCAATGCATAAAACTGTTACATGCATCATGCCTCTAGTAATGACATTCATACTTGTTTGGCAAAGCATAAAATAACCAATCTTGACCTATTGAAATTTTGAGAATACTTTCTTCAAGAATTCAATTCATTGAAACTCTTGTACATGTGCATTCAAATAATTTGATATTGCCACATAGTATCAAAATTGTGAAACATCCTTGATCACCAATTTCCTAAACTTCCAAAACACATTTGAAGTTTCAAAGTATTCTAATTCCTTAATGTATAATGCAACTTTAATCAACATGTCATCTCCAAAAGATCTCATGACTAATATTGAGTGTTACCTCAATTATATCTTTTCAAGTTTTACAACTTGCCATAAAAGATATAAATACGTTACCTTTAATATCTATTATGTAATGTTTGATTCCAACCAAAACCTTCAAAGTTTGTTGGCTATGATAATTTGCACAACGATTGACAAATTATTCATCTATAGAATATGGAAGCCGATCCAAGATTTAGGATGTTATTCTATTTCCAAACATATTCCTTCAGAATATTCGTTACACAAGTTATTTAATAACTTTTTAGATAGATTAATATATTCAAATCATCATGTATTTTAAGCATGATATAAATACAACACGACACACATGAAAATTTCTCAAACCAGATTTAGATTTCTTCATGTCCTAAATATCCATGTAAACTTACTACATGGCATATTACGTTGTATTTCCACCGCATAAATAAATAAATTTATTTATCCCAAGGTTATGTATATCTTATTTCCTAAATCTCCAAAGTAAAGTTTCATCTCAAATCTAAACCAAATCAACATTTAATTTGAATGAAAACTTACTTTCTTACATGTCTATTTGACACATATAATTTAAGAAAATAACCATAATACTCCCACTAGCTTTTAGGAATACTTAGAAATCATCTTATTCAAATTTAAATCCAATCTTGGATTTCAAATTAAACATAAGAATAATCTTCTAGATGCATGCTTTTATCCATTAATAGATAATTGCATTTTTGTACATTTCCAAAGATTTATATTTTGAAGTAATAAACTTATTTCGATTACTCAAGTCCTTCCTCAAGTAGTCATTCAAGAAATAGTTCATACATATCCAAATTTTTCAATTTAAAATATGACCATCAAAATCTTTATATATTTAATGTGTTTAGGAAAGAATACTCAATCACAATTAATTACTTAAGTGTGACTAATAATCTATTCATAATACATACATTAAATATGTGTACAATTTTGTCCATATAATTTCGACACAAATATTAAACCACTACAATTGGCGTTTTTCTTCCTTTGACGAAACTTATCTCCAATTTCTAGTCAAACTATTTAAGATAAAACAAATCTAAAATTGATTATCTTATTGGACAACATCTATATCGTTCATAGTATGAGTAATTTACCCAATTCAATATTTGGTAACAAATCATAACAATTATTTGTAACTCATAATTCTCGGCATATAAATCGCATATCCGAGATATCTTTACGGATTCTATGACATAAATTCCTTTATCTTGAGGTTTAGCATTTACACGTCTACCTCATGATAATTACTAGTATATTTTAGAAGATCATGTATCTTGTAATTTTATCTTACAAGATCAAAACTCCCACTTGCTTTTAGTAACTTAAAATTACTCTTTAAATACATAGCAAATAGATCAACACTCCAACGTTATCTATATGGGACATTACAAAACACAATGGCCGTTCCATACTCTTTATTTTCTAAACAATCCATTTCATAAATAGTTTAGCAAAATCCGAACTCCATTTAAGATGTAACGTGATTCATCACATTCCATATATAATGGTATCTTATTAATCTTCTTAGATCAAGTCATACTCAACTTTCTAACCTTGATTTCTTTTGGAATAAAGGAAGATATAGTTATCTTGAATCAAACATCACCATCATATTGATAATTTTGATTCTCCTAATGAACATACCATAACAATGATGTATTTCATTTAGTGAAATATTGTAAGTCAATCTTAACAACATTTAAGATAAATATATATCTTTAGGCTTACCTATATACCAACTAAATCATCTTAATGGTATAATAGATTTCCTAACCATTTTGCATGCTTTATAACTCAAGTGCTTTTAATACAAAGTCACTTCATAAAAGTTATAAGTCCATTACACGTTACATGTATATGTCTTTAGTGAAATAGAGACAATATATTAACGTCTTACTTTATATTATACGTCTTTCAAGACTTTATGTTTGTGACTTTATTCAATAAATCATAAACATGTATAACTAAAGTAAATCATGAACACCACTAGGTTTCATTCATCTTTTCAAGTTAATTCAATCATATACTATTATATGAACACCACTAGGTTTCATTAGTAGTATAAGATTACTCTATGTATCTTATGTCATTCCAGGAATTAGTCCATTTTAAGAAACTTCAAAACATTCCACGCCCGATCTTACGACATGTGGATATTTTACCCTTGTGTTTACAATTTAGTCCAAGCTCTTACATGACTAAATCAAAACTTCAAGTGTTTCTTAATGTGAATGATATATATACTTTTAAGTAGTCTTTTAATCATATTGACACATGATCTAAATATTAATTAGATTGTTTAATCTCTTATCTTAAGAGAATCATATCTTTATGAGTTGTTTCTTGCACACAATGTTTATTTCTCCCACTTGTGCATGGAACAACCTCGTCTAACGTTCGTCTATACAAAATATGATTGTGCCACATATATTAGCTTTTTACAAGTAGATGTAGAATCACTTAATCAACAAGAATCAGTACATAACTATCTTTGAAGATATTAGTGTCAACAATTCGAAAGTAATTATCTTAGGACATACTAAAGATAACATGGGTTATTACCAAGACAACAAAGCTTGTAACTCCCACTGACTTAGAGAATGTTTTAATAGACTCAAAATCAGTCATACAACACAATTCTCCCACTGAACTTGACAACATTGAAAATGTTTCATAATCGGTGAAAATAATTAGTGTTGTGTTTACTTTCTTACACTTTTGAAAAACACATTCGCAACAATTACTAATAGTGTTTAAGAGTGTATTCTACTTCGTAAATGATGACTTACCCATCAAATGCTTTTTAACTTGAAAGACTTGACATGCAATTTCTTCCTTAATAGGTCTACCAACCCCAAAATGGTATGTAGTGCCTATAAATGGTCAAAGCACAACTACTAGACAAATATGCTAGTTTGCCTTATAACCAATTAGCGGTAACTTTTAATAACTCAAAATATGCACTTTTCTTAACTATTAAAATTTGCTATGAGTTATGGATTTGAATTTTACATTTCTAAAATCCTTATTACTCCTTCTTTACTCATGAAAAAGAGTTTTAGGTTTATCATTCATTTGTAAATTGACTCTATCCTCAACCATACGGTTTGTAGATCAATAAATGAATAAACTACGTTTACGGTGTAACGTTGCATTAATACATTTGCAAAAAAAATTTACAAAATTCAATTTAGTATTTTCGATAATACCATTCAAGAGAATAAAATTACCCCGATAATAATAACCATAGTATTTTCCTTGAAAACTAGAATCCAAATTGACATAATTTCATCACATCAGTTGATCTGCTAGCAATGAAAGTATTCAAGATGGTAACTTGTCGAACAATGATTGACAAACAAATTTGCAATTTCTAGACATTTAAGGGATTTACATTGCCAAAAGTCATTTTGCATTGTAAACATGTTTCATCCCTTCTTTATGCCTTAAGTTTCCAGATCTCACTGAGTAACTCAATTAAGTCGACTAATCTAAAGAACGTAAAACCTTCATGTGCAATCTTATTCAGTCATGAAGTTTTCTCTCCATTACAACATCGTCCGATATCTTATATGACGACAATTGTAACTTCAAGTGTTCGTCAATTAGAGGGCATATGACTTAAATTTTTAGGGTATAGATTTTGGTGTCAAAATCATGTATGGAGAAGCATGCATACATCTCCATAACATAAGTTTAATAAAACGTTTAGTAAACTTTTTGTTGAGACTAAAAGTTCATCATATACTTGCAAGTTGAGGTATTGGTTAAACCAATTAAAGATTTTACACACAACTAAATTCACACCGTACTTTTTCTAGAACTTAGTTATAGCACAAAGCAATAACCTTATTCATTGTGTTTCGGATGTGAATTAATGTAGTTAAATCAACCTTAAAGAATTATATCAATAACAACCGTAGGTAATTCCAATTTTGACGCACAGGCGAGCCGGGAATTTGGTCAGTGCTGAAGCATAACACCTCCTTCCTTAACCGGGTACATGACCAGCGGTGCGTTATACCCACTTTATAGTTTATCAAAATTGAGTAGGCCGTTAAGTTGCTATTGCAGTTCTAATCAACGCAAATCATATGTAAATTAGATCTCAAAAACAATTCATTTATTTTGATATGATTTAGTCCATGTTAATTTTTCTTATAAAAAATTACCCTTGTTTACAACATACAATTAAAACAAAAACGTATGAAAACAAGTAGGTACAAAAAAAAACTAAATCATAAACACATAATAACAATTTATATGTGCAATAAATAAATCAAATAGCCACATGCATACGATTTATTCAATAAATAATATCAAATCTAGGTTTTTATATTCATATAAAAGTCTTCCCTAATTTTAGATTTATTGAATCAAATAAAGCATATAGCAAAACACGTAACAATTACCACATAAAACATATGATCCATGAAAAACATGTATGTTCATCACGGATCTCCCACATATCTTAACAATTAAATCTCTATGGATCGAAACATGAATTTATAGAACATAACAATTAATCATGCAATTCATCAAAATTCCACCCAAATCACTTAACAATTTAATTAAATCACTACGGATCGTAACCACGCATGACATAACAATTAATTCATGCATACATCTAAAGTTAATTACCATGTAATTTTAGGGTTTACAAAAAAACTTTTTTTTTTTTTATAAAAAATTTGGCATAGCCGATTTTAAAAATAATAAAAAACAAAACCCTAATTTTTATAAAACCTAAAAAACAACATGTAATTTTTAACACAAATCAATATTAGTTAAAAAACTTTAGATCTTGATAATTATAATCATGTTAAAACGGCTCTCTGATACCATTGATGGTTTATAGAGTTCATAACAATTATTTAAAACCCTAATATGGATCAAAGAGCGCATAGCGGAAGCGATTAACAAGATCATCAATTTAACATAATTATATTAATCAAGATTAGGGTTACATACCTTTATCCTAGCAAGATCCACAAGACGACGGAGCAAACGGCAACTAGGGTTTATCACGAACACCACCAAGAATTTAGTCTAAAGTAAGACTATATCACGTTCTTGTACACACGTGATACGGCGAGTTAACCGTGAGTCTAGCACGAACAAACCAAGCTTCCAAGCCTACGGAAAATATACCCAACAACCCTAGAGAGGGGCTAGGACTAGATCTAGAATAGCTTTATTGAAAATCAAAGAAGAACCCTAATTAGGGGTGTTTGGCCGGCGGCTAAAGCAAGAGAAAAGAGAGATGTGGAGTCAAAAATTATGAGGCATTAAGTTTGTTTATATACACCTTGGAAAACTTCTCTTCCAAGGTTAAACAAGATAAAGCCACAAAATCTTTTCTCCTTATCTTTGTCTCCTCTATTTAGGCCGGATATATACATGCTCCAAAAGAGGTTTCCGGAACTTTTCCGACTCCTTCTTTTAGCTTCTTTAACCTTCTATAACGGTCGTTTAATACTTTAACTTTTAATTACTTAACGATCGTTAGCTACGGTTTGATTTAATAAATATAATAAATATATTTAATAAATAAATAAATTAACTCTTCACATAATGCGTGCAATCCCGTGATCTCGAGTTCGATCCTATCTCACGACAATTGATTTTTAAGTCCATAAACTTTCACATTTGTCACTGCAAGTAAGGTTTGAACTTTGTACAAAATGAATGAGGTTTAAGCTATCATAAGTTTTGTTGTAAATGTTATATTTAACTACAGAAACCTTGGGTCTTAGAACCGCTAAGCATAAGTAGAGCTTTTTTCAACTCGTTTAAATATATCGTAAACTAACCAATACCAAGCTTGTAAAATATATTACGCATCCAGATTAAGATTAGAGAGTAAGACTCGAAACAACTCTAAGCTTTGACAAGCTCGAGCTCGACTCAACTCATTTCAAACTCGATAGTTGAAAGCTTGTTGCAGTATCTGTTAGTGTTAGGTACATTGAGCAGACTATTAATGGATTTGTGGTACCATTTTAACATCTTTCTCATACTTTACCATTATTTTCACCACGACAGTCAACTTTATCGATGTTACCGTTAAAGTTATCACAGTTCGTAACATAGGGCACATTTTAGCTCATACAACAGAATGGTCCAGAGTTCAACGATGAAAATATGAAATCCGCAATTTAAGAAGATGCATAAACGCCTACAATAAAAAGGAGCATATAAAGTTTGTACAATGAAACTGCTTTTTTGGCTTAAGAATTACACACATCATTGAATAAAAAGACATATTAAACATATGGTAAAACACTAAAACTAAAGGATATGAAATGGAGAACCGCGTGCAATGAAAAAAAGGCTCGTAAATAAAGACATTTGAATTTCAAATTCACATTTACTTCAATGAAAAGTAACTGCCAAAAGTAATCTTGGAAATGACAACAACCAAAAAGCAGTTTTATTGTAAAATATAAAATTGTTTTAGCATATAAATATTATAGAAACAAAAAATGCATAAATGACATCATATTTGACTAAAAAGTTCTAACGTGGGTTATCTTATTTCATGACACGTAACTTAGTTGGCTATTTCATGATGTCAGCGAAAACTGTGTTTTAATAGAATGTATAGATTTTCATGTAATTCTGTCATTGACTGCCAATAATCAATGCCAAGTTTGAATGTTTGATGGAATGACTATAGATAAAACTGCTTACGCTAAGACTAGTGGGAGTGGGATGAAACACACTCACCTCCACCTTAGCGACATGTTAGCTTTTTATCAAACTCACCAAAACTCACCCAAACTCATCACATGAGGTAATGAAACTCACCAAAACTCACCCAAACTCACTCCACATCACCCCATTTTTTCATTAAATATTTTTATTCATACATTTTATTAAAACACGGGTACATAGAAAATTAAAACACAGTATGAAATTAAAAGACGATACATAGGAAATTTAAAAACAACATTTAAAAAAAACATAAATTTAAAAAAAAACTTAATAAATTAAGCATTGACATACAAATGCTCGACCAAATCTGCTCGAAGATTGTGATGTTCTTGCGTAGAGCTGATATGCCGCATAACTTGTAGCATGTGTTATTGGGTTTTAAACACATCGTCCGGTTGAAGTTGTTCTTCTGGGAACCATTTAGGAGATATTGCTTTTTTTTTAACTTTCGAACCATATTATGTAATATGATGCATGTGTACATCATATTCATGATTCTTTCTTACCGTAAAGGTCGTGCAGGATTGGCTAATATGGCCTATTTTTTCTTCAAAACACCAAAAGCTCTTTCAATATCTTTTCTTGCGGATTCTTGTTTCTGCTTATATAAAATCATCTTATGGTCATTGGATGATGGTTCGGGGATTGTTTTAACAAGTGTTGCCAATTCCGGATATATTTCGTCCGTAAGATAGTATCCCCATGGATAATGTACACCGTTAGCCTCAAACTCCACCTCTGGTGCTCGTC
The DNA here is from genome assembly GCA_025667525.1 of Glebionis coronaria. Classification (NCBI taxonomy): domain Eukaryota; kingdom Viridiplantae; phylum Streptophyta; class Magnoliopsida; order Asterales; family Asteraceae; genus Glebionis; species Glebionis coronaria. The sequence goes on along the minus strand of CM046879.1, from coordinate 544,493,538 downwards.
CGGTTTTTAAATCATTAAATAAAGGGGACTGATATAAAACATATAAAACGTTGATGTCGTTGTTCGACCCAGAAACACCAAAAAATGCATGCCATATCCACAAGTCCTGCGACGCAACAACTTCAAGTAAAATGAATGGATTCGGTCCATGATCTCGTCTAACATATTGCCCTTTAAAGGCAACTGGACAACCGAACCACTCCCAGTCTGTACATTCAAGACTTCCTATCATCCATGGAAACCCGTGCCTTGCTTCATGATGCGCATAAAGTTTCTGAACATCAGTATACGTGGGTTTTCTCAAATACTCAGGCCCAAATATTTCCATAACAGCACTACAGAAATGATCAAGTGATTCTCGAGAAGTTCTTACGCTCATTTCCAAATACTCATCTAGAAAACCAGGAACGACGTCGTATGCCAATTGACGAATCGTCGATGTGCACTTTAACAACGGCGAAATACCTTTTTTCCGGTAAAATCAACATTATTACGAAAGTATGCAGAATGGTGAGTCACTTCACTAACTATCCAGTTGAAAAGGGGGCGACCCATTCGAAAAACATTTTTGAACTCTTTCGCATCATATCTTGGGTTCGCCAAAAAAAAAGACGCAACTAACCGATTATGAGCACCTATTCGGTCTCGAGTTATGACGTTTCTGGGTACTCGATTAGCAATACGTCGTCTTTTAATAAAATGCAACGCTTTTTTAATCAAAGCCCACTTGCGTTTCGTTGCGACTACCGGATTTTCAGTGGCAAAAAATAACTCGTATTCGTCGATATTTTCCATTTTTTGTGATTTGTGGAGAATGTGTGAAATGTGTATTGAATTTGAATGTGTGTTTGAAAAATAAGAGTTTTTGTTAGGTATTTATAAGTAAAAAGGGGTATTTGAAAAAGTTTTTTTTTAAAAAAAGTAACGGTATAATTTGAATGTGGGCCCCATTTCTTTATAACTCACCCAGGTGAGTTTGGCATGCGTTTTTGGTTTGCAAAACACAACCCGCGCGCGACTTGTAAGGGGGGGGGGGGGGGGGATGGGGGCTACGCGTGGCTTAAGCCATGCTGCTCGTGGGATCATCCCCACTCCCACCAGCCTAATGTTTTACACGTTGATGTCGTGGCTTGTGTGTCTGATAATTATGGTTTTTGAATGTAATTCTGTCATATACCCAAAACCATCTAATATACTGACTACATCGCTTTATTATTCTTTCTCTTTTTGTCATCGATGAACCTCATCTCTAAATATCGGACCATCAATCCAACTTCATTGTATCCGATGACAAATTCCAAACATTTAGTCTTCTCAATAAAGAAGAGAAAAAGTGAACATATTGAGAAATCTATGCTTCCCACATCGGTTGAGAGAATGAAGTTGAAGGTAAGGAAAGCTGTATAAAAACGAAAAGAAACAACACGGAAAATCACTTACCTGGATGGGGTCAATGGGTGATCAAGAACGCTCATGGCCTAGGTTGGTGACATCCATTGCACTTTGGAGGGGGTGCCACCCTAAGATCAACCACTTTGTGGGCGAGTCTACATCGTAATTTGTTGCTGAGGGGGCCTGCGTTCGCGCGGCCCCTGCCTAATTCTCTAGTTTTAATATTCTTTCTGTTATACTTAAGGCTGATAATGTTTTAAATGGTACCATTTTTATTAAATTTGGCTACACAACTTCACATGGTTCAGCTTGTTTGAACAACATTCATAGGCCAAGAAGGGGAAACTGACAAGTGGTTTTTGATTGGCGTCGGGGTTTCTTTCCACAAAAGATTAGATTAAAACACGTCTTTATTCTACAGGTCATGGAGTACTATGCAAGTATTCTTTTTCTTTCTGTATGTTACCGGCTACTTTATTAGTTTATTTCACCCAAACTTTCTTCAGAGGTGGGATATTGGCCTTACTGGGGCGGACGGTGGTTATGTTTGGGTCAAAATGACAGTTTAGCAATGCGTCAAACTAGCAAGGTCAAGTTTCGACCCAATTCTTATTTAGCAAAAATTACTACTTTGCCGGTTGGACCTATTTTAGATAAATGATAACTCAAACCGATACATTTATAAATGGTCAAATATTGCGCTCTTCCTCTAAAAGTCTTGCTTTGACCCAACTACAATATATATTGAAAATACATAATGACAAAAGATATTCAAATCAAATCTGGTAATTATATTTAAAATCCTTACTTCTTAACGTTTCCAACATTGTTTTCAATCTACTATCTAATAATTCTGGATAACTTGTTAATTTGTTTCAAGAGTATATCCCACATCGACTGAAAGTAAAAGTAATGAACAATATATAAGTAGAAGTGTCATTTTTATGTAAAACGGCTGATGTTAATACAACAACTTTAAAATGATTGTTGTATTGGCTTTGTTGTCAGTTTTTAATATTTAAACTGTTATTTTACATGGTATCAAACTGTTACTCTTTCTTCATATCAAAACCAAAAGTTTCTTCATATCAAAACCAAAAGTTAACTTTGTACCCAAAAACATGATACACATAAAGCAGAAATGAAATGCCATTTACAGACCAAAGCCAAATGTTTTACCATACGATACGCTAAAAACGACCAAAATTGTGTATTGGCTTTGTTGTCAGTTTTTAATACAACAACTTTAAAATAATTGTTGTATTGGCTTTGTTGTCAGTTTTTAATATTTAAACTGTTATTTTACATGGTATCAAACTGTTACTCTTTCTTCATATCAAAACCAAAAGTTTCTTCATATCAAAACCAAAAGTTAACTTTGTACCCAAAAACATGATACACATAAAGCAGAAATGAAATACCATTTACAGACCAAAGCCAAATGTGTTACCATACGATACGCTAAAAACGACCAAAATTGTGTAGTTTCTAATATTTAAACTGTTATTTTACATGTTTTGAAATTTAATTATTTTACATGGTATCAAACTGCTACTCTTTCTTCATATCAAAACCAAAAGTTAACTTTGTACCCAAAAACATGATACACATATAGCAGAAATGAAATACTCCTTATCATTTACAGACCAAAGCCAAATGTGTTACCATACGATACGCTAAAAACGACCGAAATTGTGTAGTTTCGGTTTCAATTTACTAGGATACAAATTGCTAGTACAATTTCTAAAACAATATAGCTATTTTAATCATTATTTTTCTACTATTTAAAGAGCAAATTGGGTAGTATGTGGAGAAATTACTGCTACGCCCAAATAAGGTACCTGGTGTATGTCGCAGTATCAGTAAGCCTGGAAGTATCAGTTGACCATATGGAACGGATTTCCCTGTTTAATTTGTAAATTGAGTATTGGACCGTGGTGGTAAGTGGTTACAAAATGAAGTGTTTATTTCGTGGAACTAGCATTCTAATTCAATCAGCAAACCTATAGCAAACAAACTATAAAATTGTATAATAAAAGTCAACCGTTTTGACATGCTACACAACCCACCTGATCTGCCCATCTTGCCATCTCTACGCTTGGTTCCTATGCATTCCGTTTTCTTACATAAGAACGTTAATTGTTGCTGATCATTTCATTTGCAGCGAGAGGTAATTTATGGGTCTGAATTGCACGGTTTTACTCCGATATTATCACTGAATGTATCTCCAGACTTACTGAATCAAAGGGTTTAACACACTCTTCATTTGGCGAAGCTTGGTGCTCGGGGTCGGTCATTGTCAACACATTCAAAGTCTCATGCTCGCCCTCCCTACACAGGTGGTTTGCATAGTTCATATAATGGGTCACGGTCGTACATGAATTAAGGATGGAATGTTGACAAACGTGGTCCTAATATGCAATCTAGCAGTAAAGGAGACTACTCTACCTTCCCACGGACGTTGAACGAATTACATTCGAAATGCATGATACTCGAGATAAAGATGAAGATGAATAAAATGATAGACCTGGAGAGATATGGCCCAGAACGAGGTTCGGCATGATTGGAGAAACATTGAGCTTAAAGGTAAGTACCTTATTATGTAATGGCCTTTGATGTCACTCTACAGTTGTGTAGAGACTAAGATAAGCATCAAAGTTATCTTGTGGTCGTCGATGTCAATAAACATTTTGTTAGGTTTCTTAGGGGAAATTTGCAAATGGCGTCCTAGATTCATATTTCAATCGTTCAATTAGATGCTGGTTATTTCTCCCTCCTATGAATCTTATTACTTGTAAGAACGAAGATGTTTGCTGAAGTTGTTAAAGAGTTGGAGTTTAGCAATTATGAGGTGATACTTTCAGTTTGGGTATTGTCCCACATCGCCCAGAAGAGTAATATTATGAAGATGGTTGGCCAATAAAAACAACAAACCAATATGAGAAGAAGCATACCTTTCTCGGCCTTTTGGCTAAGATCAAGTGTAGTATCTGTTCTTATCAGTTTAATATCTGATATGTGAGCCATTGGCTCACTCGATATTAATCTTAATTTTTATGGGGGAAGAATCCACCACAGTAGCTTGTTGCTGGGGTTCTTCACGTGTCGCCTTGGTCTTACACTACTGCCAAGGCTTGGTGCACCCCTCCAATCTTTAGTTAAACTTTATGGTGTCCATCTTTAGCCCTCCAATTTGTAGTTGAACTTTAACTTCTAGCTTTTTAATTTTTAAATTACTGTCATATATTATATGTTGGATCTAGTAATTAGAACAGAGCCCTGGATGGGGTCAATGGGTGATCAAGAATGCCCATGGCCTAGGTTGGTGACCTCCATTGCACTTTGGAGGGGCGCCATCCTAAGATCAGCCCAAGTGGTCGAGTCTACATCGTAATTTGTTGCTGAGGGGGCCTGCGCTCGCGCGGCCCCTTCCTAATTCTCTAGTCTTAAATATTTTTTTAGCATTTCTAATGCGTCTTTTAAATATTTTTTGGCCACCCCGAATTTAAATTCCTGGCTACGCCCCTGAGGGTGTAACGGTTTTCGAGTTGTTGTCGGAGGTATGACGACATTGGGTATGTTAGAAGTACATTGATGTCTCTCATGATTGATTGAGGTTGTTGGTTTGATGACTATCAAGTTCGGATAAGAAAATTCAAAGGATAAATTAGAAATTAACACTACAACTCAAAGATAAAACTGGTACCATAGATGAACACTTTTTGTGAGGTACCTCAAAGTACCCTTCATAAAGAGCTGTAAAGAATAAGCTTGGCATTTATATCACAGAGTACTCAGATGCTCATGTACAGTAGTGGCAAACTGGGTGGTTTGGGTAATGGGTCAACACGAGTTTGGATCAAAACTGCAAACCTTTGGGACGAATAAAACGAGTTTGGTTAGCCTACCAAGACTTGTTTGAACATATGACAGCAAAGATATTAGTGATACAATGAACCCAACTTTTCTCATTATAACGATTCACATGTTGTAAACATCTGACTATTTGACCTGAATTGCTCCACTTTCGCATACATGTGTTGATTGTGCGACTAGTTTATTCAAAACAAGGTTGGGTAAGCAGAAGTAAAAATAAAATGATACCCGGCCCTCGAGGGAACAGAAACTACATAAAGGAGTGGACACATAGAACAAGCCAGGTAAGCTGTCAAGAGACGGACTAAGAGACGAACGAATAGAAACCGACATGTGCAAAAGATGAATATGATCTAGCATATAATTGTGTATATCAAGTTGAAAATAACAGATGGCACAAACAGCTTCAACATTAAAAGAGAATAAAAGATAGAAACTTGTTTTGGGTAGGGGCTGCGCGAACGCAGGCCCCCACAGCAATGAATTATGAAGTAGGTTCAACCACTTGGGTTCGAACGCAGGCACCCGCGTGAACAGGTAGGCCATGAACCTTCTTGATCATCCATTGGCTATTGTTAATGTATGAACCAATGGCATATTGTGCATGTAACCATACACAATCGCAGCCACAAAGCTGTCTCCGCGTCCAATGGTATCCATTACATTTACCTATTACAGAAAATTTTCATGTAATTCTGCTGCCATATCCAACCAATAATCGATGACATGTTACAGATAAAACAAAGCAAAAAAAAAGTCAGCATTATGAGAAATCCCAGTATCCCACATCGGCTGAAAGAGTGAAGATGAAGGTATGGAAAGCTGTAAGGGGAAAGAAGCAACATGAATACTCACTTACCTGGATGGGGTCGATGGGTGATCAAGAACGCCCATGGCCTAGGTTGGTGACCTCCATTGCACTTTGGAGGGGAGCCACCCTAAGATCGGCCCAAGTGGTCGAGTCTACATCGTAATTTGTTGCTGAGGGAGCCTGCGTTCGCGCGGCCCCTGCCCAATTCTCTAGTCTTAATATTCTTTCTGCTTTAAATTTTGGCTACACAACTTCACAATCTACCTGATTTTACTTTATAAAACATGGAACCACATGGTTCCGATTGACTTATACTCCATCCGTCCCAAATTTATTGTCCCTGACTTTTTTGGCCTTTTGCTTCCGACCATTTGTCACTGCAAGTAAGGTTTGAACTTTGTACAAAATGAATGAGGTTTAAGTTATCATAAGTTTTGTTGTAAATGTTATATTTAACAACAGAAACCTTGGGTCTTAGAACCGCTATGCTGCTTGAGCTACTCGATAAAATCTTGAAACAAACTCAGTTTAAACGAGCCCGGGCATTGTTCATGGCTTGTTGAATAAATGAGCTCGAGCCTAGCGTAGTTAACAAGCTAAGCATAAGTAGAGCTTTTTTCAACTCATTTAAATATATCGTAAACTAACCAATACCAAGCTTGTAAAATATATTACGCATCCAGATTAAGATTAGAGAGTAAGACTCAAAACAACTCTAAGCTTTGACAAGCTCGACTCAACTCATTTCAAACTCCATAGGTGAAAGCTTGTTGCATTATCTGTTAGTGTTAGGTACATTGAGCAGACTATTAATGGATTTGTGGTACCATTTTAACATCTTTCTCATACTTTTACCATTATTTTCACCACGACAGTCAACTTTATCGATGCTACCGTTAAAGTTATCACAGTTCGTAACATAGGGCACATTTTAGCTCATACAACAGAATGGTCCAGAGTTCAACGATGAAATATGAAATCCGCAATTTAAGAAGATGCAGAAACGCCTACAACAAAAAGGAGCATATAAAGTTTGTACAATGAAACTGCTTTTTGGCTTAAGAATTACACACAACATCATTGGATAAAAAGACATATTAAACATATGGTAAAACTAAAGGATATGAAATGGAGAACCGCGTGCAATGAAAAAAAGGCTCGTAAATAAAGACATTTGAATTTCAAATTCACATCTACTTTAATGAAAAGTAACTGCCAAAAGTCATCTTGGAAATGACAACAACCAAAAAGCAGTTTTATTGTAAAATATAAAATTGTTTTAGCATAAAAATATTAAAGAAACAAAAAATGCATAAATGACATCATATTTGACTAAAAAGTTCTAACGTGGGTTATCTTATTTCATGACACGTAACTTAGTTGGCTATTTCATGATGTCAGCGAAAACTGTGTTTTAATAGAATGTATAGATTTTCATGTAATTCTGTCATTGACTGCCAATAATCAATGCCAAGTTTGAATGTTTGATGGAATGACTATAGATAAAACTGCTTACGCTAAGACTAGTGGGAGTGGGATGAAACACACTCACCTCCACCTCAGCGGCATGTTAACTTTTTATCAAACTCACCAAAACTCACTCAAACTCATCACATGAGGTAATGACACTCACCAAAACTCACTCAAACTCACTCCACATCACCCCATTTTTTCATTAAATATTTTTATTCATACATTTTATTAAAACACGGGTACATAGAAAATTAAAACACAGTACAAAATTAAAAGACGATACATAGGAAATTTAAAAACAACATTTAAAAAAACATAAATTAAAAAAAAAACTTAATAAATTAAGCATTGGAATACAAATGCTCGACCAAATCTACTCGAAGATTGTGATGTTCTTGCGCATAGCTGATATGCCGCATAACTTGTAGCATGTGTTCTTGGGTTTGAAACACATCGTCCGGTTGAAGTTGTTCTTCTGGGAACCATTTAGGAGATATTGCTTTTTTTTTAACTTTCGAACCATATTATGTAATATGATGCATGTGTACATCATATTCATGATTCTTTCTTTCCGTAAAGGTCGTGCATGATTGGCTAATATGGCCTATTTTTTCTTCAAAACACCAAAAGCTCTTTCAATATCTTTTCTTGCGGATTCTTGTTTCTGCTTATATAAAATCATCTTATGGTCATTGGATGATGGTTCGGGAATTGTTTTAACAAGTGTTGCCAATTCCGGATATATTTCGTCCGTAAGATAGTATCCCCATGGATAATGTACACCGTTAGCCTCAAACTCCACCTCTGGTGCTCGTCCGGTTTTCAAATCATTAAATAAAGGGGAATGATATAAAACGTATAAAACGTTGATGTCGTTGTTCGACCCAGAAATATCAAAAAATGCATGCCATATCCACAAGTCCTGCGACGCAACAGCTTCAAGTAAAATGAATGGATTCGGTCCATGATCTCGTCTAACATATTGCCCTTTAAAGGCAACTGAACAACCGAACCACTCCCAGTCTGTACAATCAAGACTTTCTATCATCCCTGGAAACCCGTGCTTTGCTTCATGATGCGCATAAAGTTTCTGAACATCAGTGGGTTTTCTCAAATACTCAGGCCCAAATATTTCCATAACAGCACTACAGAAATGATCAAGTGATTCTCGAGAAGTTCTTACGCTCATTTCCAAATACTCATCTAGAAAACCAGGAACGACGTCGTATGCCAATTGACGAATCGCCGATGTGCACTTTAACAACGGCGAAATACCTTCTTTTCCGGTACAATCAACATTATTACGAAAGTATGCAGAATGGTGAGTCACTTCACTAACTATCCAGTTGAAAAGGGGGCGACCCATTCGAAAAACATTTTTGAACTCTTTCGCATCGTATCTTGGGTTCGCCAAAAAAGACGCAACTAACAGATTATGAGCACCTATTCGGTCTCGAGTTATGATGTTTCTGGGTACTCGATTAGCAATACGTCGTCTTTTAATAAAATGCAACGCTTTTTTAATCAAATCCCACTTGCGTTTCATTGCGACTACCGGATTTTCAGTGGCAAAAAATAACTCGTATTAGTCGATATTTTCCATTTTTTGTGATTTGTGGAGAATGTGTGAAATGTGTATTGAATTTGAATGTGTGTTTGAAATATAAGAGTTTTTGTTAGGTATTTATAAGTAAAAAGGGGTATTTGAAAAAGTTTTTTTTTTTAAAGTAACGGTATAATTTGAATGTGGGCCCCATTTCTTTATAACTCACCCCGGTGAGTTTGGCATGCGTTTTTGGTTTGAAAAACACAACCCGCGCGCGGCTTGTAAGGGGGGGGGGGTGGGGGATGCGCGTGGCTTAAGCCATGCTGCTCGTGGGATCATCCCCACTCCCACCAGCCTAATGTTTTACACGTTGATGTCGTGGCTTGTGGGTCTGATAATTATGGTTTTTGAATGTAATTCTGTCATATACCCAAAACCATCTAATATACTGACTACATCGCTTTATTATTCTTTCTCTTTTTGTCATCGATGAACCTCATCTCTAAATACCGGACCATCAATCCAACTTCATTGTATCCGATGACAAATTCCAAACATTTAGTCTTCTCAATCAAGAAGAGAAAAAGTGAACATATTGAGAAATCCATGCTTCCCACATCGGTTGAGAGAATGAAGTTGAAGGTAAGGAAAGCTGTATAAAAACGAAAAGAAACAACACGGAAAATCACTTACCTGTATGGGGTCAATGGGTGATCAAGAACGCTCATGGCCTAGGTTGGTGACATCCATTGCACTTTGGAGAGGGTGCCACCCTAAGATCAACCACTTTGTGGTCGAGTCTACATCGTAATTTGTTGCTGAGGGGGCCTATGTTCGCGCGGCCCCTGCCTAATTCTCTAGTTTTAATATTCTTTCTGTTATACTTAAGGCTGATAATGTTTTAAATGGTACCATTTTTATTAAATTTGGCTACACAACTTCACATGGTTCATCTTGTTTGAACAGCATTCATAGGCCAAGAGGGGGAAACTGACAAGTGGTTTTTGATTGGCGTCGGGGTTTCTTTCCACAAAAGATTAGATTAAAACACGTCTTTATTCTACAGGTCATGGAGTACTATGCAAGTGTTCTTTTTCTTTCTATATGTTACCGGCTACTTTATTAGTTTATTTCACCCAAACTTTCTTCAGAGGTGGGATATTGGCCTTACCGGGGCGGACAGTGGTTATGTTTGGGTCAAAATGACAGTTTAGCAATGCGTCAAACTAGCAAGGTCAAGTTTCGACCCAATTCTTATTTAGCAAAAATTACTACTTTGCCGGTTGGACCTGTTTTAGATAAATGATAACTCAAACCGATACATTTAAAATGGTCAAATATTGCGCTCTTCCTCTAAAAGAACTGCTTTGACCCAACTACAATATATATTGAAAATACATAATGACAAAAGATATTCAAATCAAATCTGGTAATTATATTTAAAATCTTTACTTCTTAACGTTTCCAACATTGTTTTCAATCTACTATCTAATGTTTCTGGATAATTTGTTAATTTGTTTCAAGAGTATATCCCACATCGACTGAAAGTAAAAGTAATGAACAATATATAAGTAGAAGTGTCATTTTTATGTAAAACGGTTGATGTTAATACAATAGCTTTAAAATGATTGTTGTATTGGCTTTGTTGTCAGTTTTTAATATTTAAACTGTTATTTTACATGGTATCAAACTGTTACTCTTTCTTCATATCAAAACCAAAAGTTTCTTCATATCAAAACCAAAAGTTAACTTTGTACCCAAAAACATGATACACATAAAGGAGAAATGAAATACCATTTACATACCAAAGCCAAATGTGTTACCATACGATACGCTAAAAACGACCAAAATTGTGTAGTTTCTAATATTTAAACTGTTATTTTACATGTTTTGAAATTTAATTATTTTACATGGTATCAAACTGTTACTCTTTCGTCATATCAAAACCAAAAGTTATCTTTGTACCCAAAAACATGATACACATAAAGCAGAAATGAAATACTCCTTATCATTTACAGACCAAAGCCAAATGTGTTACCATACGATACGCTAAAAACGACCGAAATTGTGTAGTTTCGGTTTCAATTTACTAGGATACAAATTGCTAGTACAATTTTTAAAACAATAGAGCTATTTTAATCATTATTTTTCTACCATTTAAAGAGCAAATTGGGTAGTATGTGGAGAAATTACTGCTACGCCCAAATAAGGTACCTGGTGTATGTCGCAGTATCAGTAAGCCTGGAAGTATCGGTTGACCATATGGAACGGATTTCCCTGTTTAATTTGTAAATTGAGTATTGGACCGTGGTGGTAAGTGGTTACAAAATGAAGTGTTTATTTCCTGGAACTAGCATTCTAATTCAATCAGCAAACCTATAGCAAACAAACTATAAAATTGTATAATAAAAGTCAACCGTTTTGACATGCTACACAACCCACCTGATCTGCCCATCTTGCCATCTCTACGCTTGGTTCCTATGCATTCCGTTTTCTTACATAAGAACGTTAATTGTTGCTGATCATTTCATTTGCAGCGAGAGGTAATTTATGGGTCTGAATTGCACGGTTTTACTCCGATATTATCACTGAATGTATCTCTAGACTTACTGAATCGAAGGGTTTAACACACTCTTCATTTGGCGAAGCTTGGTGCCCGGGGTCGGCCATTGTCAACACATTCAAAGTCTCATGCTCGCCCTCCCTACACAGGTGGTTTGCATAGTTCATATAATGGGTCACGGTCCTACATGAATTAAGGATGGAATGTTGACAAACGTGGTCCTAATATGCAATCTAGCAGTAAAGGAGACTACTCTACCTTCCCACGGACGTTGAACGAATTACATTCGGAATGCATGATACTCGAGATAAAGATGAAGATGAAGAAAATGATAGACGTGGAGAGATATGGCCGAGAACGAGGTTGGGCATGATTGGAGAAACATTGAGCTTAAAGGTAAGTACCTTATTATGTAATGGCCTTTGATGTCACTCTACAATTGTGTTGAGACTAAGATAAGCATCAAAGTTATCTTGTGGTCGTCGATGTCAATAAACATTTTGTTAGGTTTCTTAGGGGAAATTTTCAAATGGCGTCCTAGATTCATATTTCAATCGTTCAATTAGATGCTGGTTATTTCTCCCTCCTATGAATCTTATAACTTGTAAGAACGATGAGACGAAGATGTTTGCTGAAGTTGTTAAGTTTAGCAATTATGAGGTGATACTTTCAGTTTGGGTATTGTCCCACATCGCCCAGAAGAATAATATTATGAAGATGGTTGGCCAATAAAAACAACAAACCAATATGAGAAGAAGCATACCTTTCTCGACCTTTTGGCTAAGATCAAATGTAGTATACGTTCTTATCAGTTTAATATCTGATATGTGAGCCATTGGCTCACTCGATATTAATCTTATTTTTTATGGGGGAAGAGCCCACCACAGTAGCTTGCTGCTGGGGTTCTTCACGTGTCGCCTTGGTCTTACACTACTGCCAAGGCTTGGCGCACCCCTCCAATCTTTAGTTAAACTTTATGGTGTCCAACTTTAGCCCTCCAATTTGTAGTTTAACTTTAACTTCCAGCTTTTTAATTTTTAAATTACTGTTATATATGATATGCTGGATCTAGTAACCTGGATGGGGTCAATGGGTGATCAAGAATGCGCATGGCCTAGGTTGGTGACCTCCATTGCACTTTGGAGGGGCGCCATCCTAAGATCGGCCCAAGTGGTCGAGTCTACATCGTAATTTGTTGTTGAGGGGCCTGCGTTCGCGCGGCCACTTCCCAATTCTCTAGTCTTAAATATTTTTTTAGCATTTCTAATGCGTCTTTTAAATATTTTTTGGCCACCCCTAATTTAAATTCCTCGCCCCTGAGGGTGTAACGGTTTTCGAGCTGTTGTTGGAGGTATGACCACATTGGGTATGTTAGAAGTACATTGATGTCTCTCATGATTGATTGAGGTTGTTGGTTTGATGACTATCAAGTTCGGATAAGAAAATTCAAAGGATAAATTAGAAATTAACACTACAACTCAAAGATAAAACTAGTACCATGGATGAACACTTTTAGTGAGGTACCTCAAAGTACCCTTCATAAAGAGCTGTAAAGAATAAGCTTGGCATTTATATCACAGAGTACGCAGATGCTCATGTACAGTAGTGGCAAACTGGGTGGTTTGGGTAATGGGTCAACACGAGTTTGGATCAAAACTGCAAACCTTTGGGACGAATAAAACGAGTTTGGTTGGCCTACCAAGACTTGTTTGAACATATGACAGCAAAGATATTAGTGATACAATGAACCCAACTTTTCTCATTATAATGATTCACATGTTGTAAACATCTGACCTATGTTGCACGGAGACGGATACGGAAACGAGGACGGGGACGGGGACGGGGACGGGTACTTAGAAACGCCAATGTCCCAAAATCCATGAAACGGGTACGGCTGGAAACGTTTTTGTTTTTTATAAATATTTATCAATAAATTAAATAAACATGAATCATTAACCGATAAAGCAAGAAAAAATAAATACGGATAGTGAGACATAACATATACTTAACATTAAACAAATACTGATAATCGATTTTTAAAGGTTTGTTTGAAAATATGACGACCTACCATATGTTTAACAATATAAATGGACAAAAAAATGTTTCATGGCCCAAAAACTAGCCCAGAAACGTGTTAAAAGCCCAAGAAACGTTTCCTTTCGCGTTTCTGCTAGAGCCTCGGCGTTTCCCATCTTCAGGAAACGTTTCCCTTTTTGGGGAAACGTTTCCGCCGCGTTTCCGGGCGTTTCCAGCCGTTTCCCGTTTCCGAAACGTTTCCGGGACGGGCACGACACCCGAGGGGCGTTTCCGTGCAACATAGCATCTGACTATTTGACCTGAATTGCTCCACTTTCGCATACATGTGTTGATTGTGCGACTAGTTTACTCAAAACAAGGTTGGGTAAGCAGAAGTAAAAATAAAAATGATACCCGGCCCTCGAGGGAACAGAAACTACATATAAAGGGGTGGACACATAGAACAAGCCAGGTAAGCTGTCAAGAGACTGGCTAGGAGACGAACGAATAGCAACCGACATGTGCAAAAGATGAATATGATCTAGTATATAATTGTGTATATCCAGTTGAAAATAAGAGATGGCACAAACAACTTCCACATCAAAAGAGAATAAAAGTTTGAGACTTGTTTTGGGCAGGGGTCGCGTGAACGCAGGCCCTCACAGCAACAAATTATGACGTAGGTTCGACCACTTGGGTTCGAACGCACGCCCTGCGCGAACAGGTAGGCCGTGAACCTTCTTGATCATCCATTGGCTATGGTTAATGTATGAACCAATGGCATATTGTGCATGTAACCATACAAAATCGCTGAGACAAAGCTGTCTCCATGTCCAACGGTATCCATTACGTTCACCTGTTACAGAAAATTTCCATTTAATTCTGTTATATCCAACCAATATTCGATGACATGTTTGATGGAATGACTACAAATAAACAAAGCAAAAACAAAGTCAGCATAGTGAGAAATCCAAGCATCCCACATCGGCTGACAGAGTGAAGTTGAAGGCATGGAAAACTGTATAAAATGGGAAAGAAGCAAAATGAATACTCACTTACCTGGATGGGGTCAATGGGTGATCAAGAACGCCCATGTCCTAGGTTGGTGACCTCCATTGCACTTTGGAGGGGTGCCACCCTAAGATCGGCCCAAGTGGTCGAGTCTACATCATAATTTATTGCTGAGGGGGCCTGCGTTCGCGCGGCCCCTGCCCAATTCTCTAGTCTTAATATTCTTTCTGGTATACATCAGACTAATAATGTTTAAATGGTAATCATTTTTCTAAATTTTGGCTACACAACTTTGCAATCTACCTGATGCCACTTTATAAAAACTGGAACGTCACGGCTAAGAGGGGGGGGGGGGGGGGGGGGAATTGACAAGTGGTTTGATTGGGGTTTCTTTCCACAAAAGATTAGATTGAAGCAGTCTTTATTCTATAGTTCATGGTTTCTTGTCATGGACAGTGGTTATTTCACCCAAACTTTCTTCAGAGATGGGAAATTGGCCTTGCCGGGGTGGACAGTGGTTATGCTAGGGTCAAAATGACAGTCTAGCAATGCGTCAAACTTGAATTACAATGTTATACAAATGGATAACTAGTGTAGTAATAACCAATCAGACAATATATTTACCTTGGACTTTTCTATGTAGCACAGAGGATCATTTTGCCAGTGATACACCTATCTTTGTGACAACATTTACATATTTAGACTTTTATCAGTAACTGGTCTAGAACAAATATTAGTTTCGAATCAAAACCAAAACGAACTCTAAAATATAGGATTTGGTGTTAAAGGAGGAGACAAACTATGGATGTTCAAGTCAGCACAATAAGAGTTACAGTTCGTGCATCAAACAGTCGAGATTGTGCCAGCTCACTGCTCTGGTTTAGCAGATTAGGAGATTGTAGTTTTGGTTTGGGGTTAATAAGCAAACCAGATTTCCTTTTGTCCCACATCGGCCAGAAGAGTAATATTATGATGATGGTTGGCCTATAAAACCAACAAACCAAGATGAGAATAAGTATACCTTTCTCGGCCTTTTGGCTAAGATCAAGTGTAGTATTTGTTCTTATCAGCTTAATATCTGATATGTGAGCCATCGGCTCACTCGATATTAATCTTATTTTTTATGGGGGAAGAATCCACCACAGTAGTTTGCTGCTGGGGTTCTTCACGTGTCGCCTTGGTCTTACACTACTGCCAAGGCTTGGCGCACCCCTCCAATATTTAGTTCAACTTTAACGTGTCCAGCTTTAGCCCTCCAGTTAACTTACAGCTTTGTACTCTTTAAATTACTGTCGTAAATTTTCTAATAAGCTAAAGTTATCTTACCTTGAATGAAGGAGCACATGATATGCTGGATCTAGTAATTAGAACAGAGCCCTTTGTGTTATAAATATGTGTATGCATGTAAGTTTTATGTGTGAAGTTAAATAATAAGAAAGTCTTTGTTGTGTGTGATCATTCTTTCTCTTCCACGACAACTAGCCTTACCCAAAATACTTCACCACATTCTTGTATTAGAAGTTTTGATTGTATTTGGTGTTGTTTATACAAACCGTTTATCTGATAATCTTAGGTAATATAAGACATTTTGAATATTAGGCCAAACTTTTATCTGATTATTTCAAAAAGCGTAAGCAGTTCTAATAAGCAATATCCCAAACACCCCATCTAATAATAAGCTGTCAGTTTTATGTTTTCCTTCTTGCGGTAGATCTTTAAGTCATTGGCATATCATTGCCCATTATTCTAAAATGATTGAAGGTACCAATACCAAAGGCTAACATCTATCCGATCAAGGAAAATTTATTACCCGAAAAAGCAGCTGAAGAGTATGAGCAGCGTCTTAAACGATTAGTAGCAAACAAAAAACTGAAAACAAATTCGATTTAATGTTACTAGGAATGGGTCCAGATGGGCCCATTGCATCTCTCTTCTGCTGGCATTTTGAACGCTTTGAGAAGAAGAAATGGGTGACTTTAATCACAGATTCACCAAAACCACCACCTCCTAGGATCACCTTCACATTCCCTCTGATCAATTCTGCGTTTGAGATTGCAATGGTCGTGACTGGAGAAGATGCAGCCGATGCAGTCAAGGTGACATTGGGTGAACATGCTGATTGGGTTTACCCTTTGCCTGTGCAAAAGGTGAAACCGGAAGGAGGGTATACATGGTTCTTGGATAGACCAGCTACTTCATTGCTCAAGTAAAACAAATAGGCATATGAATATGCTAAATTTTTACGTTAATAAAGCATGATGCATCACGCTACAGCCTTTGTCGTTCTTTTTACTTTAGTTTATCTATATCTATAATCTATAATCTATTCTATAATCTATACTACTTTACAAAGCATTTGGGACATTCTTAAAATAGTAAGGCTGAAAATTCAGACTTTTTTTCCTACTAAATAAAGCAAGTTGTTGATATATTCATGAACATTATATACTATAACCCTTTCTAACAACCTTTTGTAACAACCTACTTAAATAACATTTTTTCTTTTAAATTGAAAAATCTTTTTATTTATTTATTATTTTTATAATCTAATTTCACCATATTTTCTAAAATTTTATCCTCTTTAATTAAATATCCATTTTGCTATATTTTTATTAACTATTAATTTTTTAAAAATTTAGAGTTTTTTTTTTTTGATTTCTTACAATTTTAACAATACAAACTTAATGGATAAGAGATTAATATTTGTTAGCCTAAAAAATAATTATGAGTACTCGTCGCCGCATTGCGCGGGTCCATGCTAGTAATATATAAAACATTTAACCCTTTTTCAAAAATTAGAAGTCTTAAAAATTAAGCCTCAAACATTTTCTTATAATAGAAAGATTTATTTTTTGCTAAGAAATTAATACATATTAAAAGTCTAGAAATAATTGTAATTAAATACAGTTTTGTAACGGAAACTTTAAGTGTTAATAAGTACTATTAGAAGTTACAACAAAAAATTAAATGTCTCAATAATGCTGTAACTTAATTCATAAAATCATTTTAAAAACCCATTATCTAACAATTTTATGGAAACAATTAAAATTTTAGTATATAAAGTCTTAAAAAATCTTAAAACACGGATGCATAATATGTAAAAACAAAACCCTCGCTCTCTCTCAATCACCATCCGCTGTCGCCAACTTTGAGGTGCCTAAAAATGGTCGTTGTCGCTGTAAAAAATGCTCGTTTTTTGTAATGGTGGTTTCCTGGTTTAGCCAAATCCACAAAATTAGTCATCGGCTACCCGTCGCCGCATTGCGCGGGTAGCCGGCTAGTGTAACATTATTAGATCATGACTTTTATTCTTTCCTTGGTTTAATAAAGCTGCTTATGTTTCGAGATTAGATTTGAAACTATCAACTATCACTGAAAATGGGTTTGTGTTTGTATAGCTGTTATACGGGTCAAAACGGACAGACGGTTGGGTAACCAGGTAAAAAAAAGAATACAAAGTCAGCATAATGAGAATCCCAGTATCCCACATCGGCTGAGAGAGTGAAGTCGAAGGTATGGAAAGGTGTATATAAAGGGAAAGAAGCATCAGGATTAATCACTTACCTGGATGGGGTCAATGGGTGATCAAGAACGCCCATGGCCTAGGTTGGTGACCTCCATTGCACTTTGGAGGGGTGCCACCCTAAGATCGGCCCAAGTGGTCGAGTCTACATCGTAATTTGTTGCTGAGAGGGCCTGCGTTCGCGCGGCCCCTGCCCAATTCTCTAGTCTTAATATTCATTCTGGTTTAAATTTTGGCTACACAACTTCACAATCTACCTGATTTTTACTTTATAAAACATGGAACCACATGGTTCCGATTGACTTATACTCCATCCGTCCCAAATTTATTGTCCCAGACTTTTTTGGCCTTTTGCTTCCGACCATTTATGCCCAGTTTTCTTGCTTTACAAGGCTGTTGGATGTTGATATGTATGACGCGTCACTGCAAGTAAGGTTTGAACTCTGAACAAAATGAATGAGGTTTAAGCTATCATAAGTTTTGTTGTAAATGTTATATTTAACAACAGAAACGTTGGGTTTTAGAACGCCTATGCTGCTTGTGAGCTACTCGATAAAAGCTCGAAACAGGCCCAGTTTAAACGAGCCCGAGCATTGTTCATGGCTTGTTTAATAAATGAGCTCGAGCCTAGCGTATTTAACAAGCTAAGCATAAGTAGAGCTTTTTTCAACTCATTTAAATATATCGTAAACTAACCAATACCAAGCTTGTAAAATATATTACGCATCCAGATTAAGATTAGAGAGTAAGACTCGAAACAACTCTAAGCTTTGACAAGCTCGAGCTCGACTCAAACTCGTTTCAAACTCGATAGTTGAAAGCTTGTTGCATTATCTGTTAGTGTTAGGTACATTGAGCAGACTATTAATGGATTTGTGGTACCATTTTAACATCTTTCTCATACTTTACCATTATTTTCACCACGACAGTCAACTTTATCGATGCTACCGTCAAAGTTATCACAGTTCGTAACATAGGGCACATTTTAGCTCATACAACAGAATAGTCCAGGGTTCAACGATAATGTTGTTGGGTTTGAGCCATTATATAGATGTGTCCAGGTTATGCACAACAAGTTAGCAATCGATCAAAATAGTTAATATTCGTCAAAACATCTTAGATCGACAATCCTACAATCTTGGTCGATAGGCGAATGATATAAATGGGAAGAGAAATATCAAACATAACCACCTAAAATAAGTGCTTTCACAAACTAGAACAAAATTCATTCGTGCTTACAGTACTAGATCAATAAGTGGCGCTACACCAATATAATAGGCATAGAACAGCAAGCAATAATTTGACTGCTTATCAACCAAACACTATAACTACTCATAATCTCAGTTTCTAATATTTCCGATTTGCTGCTGCTCTAAACAATTGAACATACACAAATCATGAATCACAAAGTTAATCGGCAAAAGCCCGAGGAAAATAATTTCAAGAAGATAATATCTCATTTGCTAATGGAACCTCAAGCTTATGCAGTACCTCTGCAACCACCTTTTGGAAGTTTACATGGTTCAAATAATCGTTTTTGAATCCGTTTAATGTTGTTTTTGAAAGAATTGTAATGTCGTCTTCGTTTGAACTTTCATCAAGTAATTTGTTCCAGAAGTCGTCATCATCATTAAGGTTTGCTTCCCTCATCAGTGACATGACTTTTTGCAAGTTTGCAACATTCCTACCGGCTCCAACCCCTGTGGCGGTTGCTGCACCGACTGCATTGGCTACAGTTAATGTATGTACCAATGGCATATCGTGTATGTAACCATATGCAATTGCAGCCACAAAGCTGTCTCCGCATCCAACAGTATCCATTACCTTTACCTGTCATAGAAAATTTCCATGTAACGCTGTCATATACTACCAATAATCAATGACATGTTTGATAGAACTGCTGATAAAACTGCTTACGCTAATGTTTTACATGTTGATGTTGTGGCTTGTAGGGTCTGATTATGTTTTCAACGTAATTCTGTGATATACCCAAAACCATCTAATATGCTGACTACATCCCTTTATTATACTTCCTTTCTCAAATAAATCAGACAACGTACAGAGATAAAAACATCTTACAATGCCTAAAATCTGGTCACTTGTGTCCAAATTACAATTCATAAAATTCACTTTATTGTAAGCAGGTGCCCACATAAAATGCATGTTGCAAAATACAACTTGCGTAACTGCTCACCAAATATTTTTCAAGGACTAATAAAACAGACTATAATTTATACTATCCTATCCAAAATCTCCTTTATTGGACACGAAACATGGTTCATAGTAATATACAAATACAAATTTTTGAATATAAAGAGTAATAGTTTTTATTATAATTAAGCTTTGCAGCAAAACCAAACCAAAGATGATCGGTTTGGCATACGCAACAAGTTCTAAGATTCCAACCAAAACCAAGTTTGATTGACGGTTCCAGCAAAACGGAATTGTGTGGAACCATTTACTGTCTTCTTTCGACAACTAAGCCAACTCTCTTATTTGAGCATCACCAGCATGTATTTTACTGATATCATCGAAAATAAAGAATAACCAAAGTTTTTTATTTATTTAAGCTATGTATCTAAACCAAAACAAACAAGATCGGTTTAGCATGGATGCATGGTACAACAAGTTCTAAGATTCGAACCAGAACCATGTTTGATTTCACAGTTCCAGCAAAACCAAATTGTGTGGAGCGATTTACTATTTTCTCTCGACAACTAAACACCCTCTTATTTGAACATCGCCAGCATGTACCTTACTGATATCATCATGGAGTTTTCATTTTTAAGTTTAGCTTATGTCATTGTTGACTATCACTTCAATTGTTGACCCACTTAGCTGTTAGCGAAAAAATTGCTGATTTTGCTACAAGGGGTATATGGTCTGGCATGATTATGTTTTTTCTAAACTAAAACTATATCACTCTCTGAAAGATATAGTATCATTGCTCATCTCTATCACACAAAAGTTACTGTGGTAGCAGTTTATACCTATATACATATATGCATATACAAGGAACATAAAATAGTCAGTAGCTGCCAAGTTATCCTTTAAGAAAGGCACTTTAACGTAAACACCACATAAAAAAAATGCTTTTTGACACAATTTGTGTAACTTCTATTCAAACTTCATCTGAGAACCACTTTTATGTAGCCTATCTCTTTGTCACACACCATTAAAACCTTAACGGAAGCATGTCTCATAGGCGACTGAATTGATACAAGGCCATAACACTTACCTTGAATGAAGGAGCACATGATATGCCTGATCTAGTAATTAGTACAGAGCCCTTTGATCCCATTTTAATGATCACCCATTTTGTGCGAACTCCTTTGCTAAGCAACTCCTTTCCAGCTGCAATAGGATTCCGCAAGCCAGTCATTGATTCAGCCTGGTCAGATAAACAAGATATCAGACCAAAAATGCAAATCCAAGGATTCAGAAACTGACCAAATTCATCTATAAAAGTTATGGCACGTTATGCAAATGACGATGTCAGTAGTCTGTGAGCAATTCATTACATCTCGTTTATAACTAAATCAAACCATAGAATTCTGAACATGCAGAAAACACGTGTTTTTCCTTCATTGGTTATAACCAGACAACTTTTAAAGCTAAGTTCGGGTTCACTTGTGCAAAATTGACTGCAAAAAAAAAAAAGATGCTGCCATCTTCTCATTTTTTTAGGTTATCAAACTGTGAACCTAAGTAAACCTATGTTCACCCAAGAAAGATTGTCAAGATACACTGAACTCGAACTCAAAATTACCTGCGACAGTTTGCATTAAGTAAAAGACTTCAAGTTTGTAACTAAATAAACTCGATATAGAGGGATTGATAATAAATTATAGATGTTGGCAATACGAGTTGGTGGCTCATAGATTTCAGACTATCAGTATACAGAATTAACCTTCATTTTTAAGCTCACGTTATACAAGCAATAGAAAGATGTCCCAACTACATATATTGAAAATAAATAACACTAATGATTAAAGATATTCAAATCAATCTGGTAATTAAATGTTAAATGTTAACTTTTTAACATTTCCAACGTAGTTTTCAATCTACTTTGTGATCTTATGTTTCTTTAGTGTCAAGACTCGAAATAAATTGTTAATTTGTTTCAAAAGCGTATCCCACATCGGTTGGAAGTAAAGGTAATGAACAGTATATAACTAAAAGTGTCATTAATTTGTTAAAAGGTAGTTAAAATTGGTACAATTAATAATGCTTATTGTATTTTTTCTTGGTCTCCATGTTATGAAAAAAATAATATTTAAATTTTTATTTGACAAGAACACAAATTATTCTAGTAATAAACAACGTACAGACTGTGCTTATGTTTTTTTTATGGGCTCAGATAAACAAACTGAATGATTCACGTACCGAAATCGAAAGTTAACTTTGTACCCATGATACACGGAGAGCACAAATGAACTTCTATTTAGTATTTACGGACCAAAGCGACTGTGTTACAATACGATATGCTAAAACAACCAAAATTGTGTAACTCATATATATACTTTTGGTATTTAATACGCTAATGACTTAAAAAGTCATGCTTTTGTTTTTATATGTAGCCAACTTTTTTCTTTCCTATTATATTATTAAACTTTCAAATGTCGATAATTATGTGTATTTTGTCATTATTTTACCATGTAAGATGATATTTTTATCTTTAAAAATTTGGAAAAAGTATAGGTAAAAGTGTTACAAAATACACACAATAATATGACTTTTGATGTTTATTGTCATAATAAGAGAAAAAATAGATAGCTACATAGAAAAAAAAAATGCCAAATTAGATGGCTTTCTAAATCATTAGTCTTTAATATAGAGCTAGTACTAATAGAAAGCCATTACAACAGAACCGGATCTGGCTCACTTTATGGTTAATGTTGAGTTAAACATACAATCCCATCTTATATTCGGTTGTTTCTTTTGATTTTTGGTTCATCCATTTATTATTTCCGATTCATCCATTTCATACAAGTTGAAAAATAATAAAATTTACTAGCAAACTCTTAAGAAAATAAAGCTATTCTATTTACAATTACAAGTTTATCAGTATTTTACAACTAATTATTTTCCATATGTATTGACCAAAAAGGGTGTCCGAGTTATCAAAAAGGTTTGTTGGTATCATGGAAGAGCTTTTTTTTCGTTAGATCGAAATTAGTGTTGATCGCACATACGATCACCATATCATCGTCAACTTAGTTTTCTTTTTTTCAGATCACACACAAACCTCACACCACTAATGATGATCGCATAATCTTTTTCTTTAAATAACAATAAAAACATTGCATCAAATTTAAAGTGTTACATATAACATTATATATAATAATAAAAACATTACACAATATAACACATAAAAATTAATCTGGCTCCGGATCCGAAACAGACATCTCCTCCCAAAATTCATCCCTGGATTGGTTATCCTATTCTTTAAATAACAACAGACCGAGTGAGTGAGGAAAACTTAGAATTAGAGAGGTTATGGAAAAAGATTATATTATGACAGTTAAGGCTGTCTAATTTGAGTTTATATTTATGAGATGGAAGCTGTTTCTAGTTTCATTTTCGAAAATGGATGTATTGTTATAGAATGTGGAGTCGCAGTCTTAATTGCAATTCACATAAGATACTGTTGCAATATACTCCACTCTTCATTTGGCGAAGCTTATGGTAAAGATGGTGCTCGGGGTCGGTCAACACATTCAAAGTCTCCTGCTCGCCCTCCCTGCACAGGTGGTTCGCATAGTTCATAATATGGGTCACGGTCGTACATGAATAAAGGATGGAATGTTGACAAACGTGGTCCTAATATGCAATCTAGCAGTAAAGGAAACTACTCTACCTTCCCACAGACGTTGGACGAATTTCATTTGGAATGCATGATACTCGAGATAACGACGAAGATGAAGAAAATGATAGACCTGGAGAGATATCCCATAACGAGGTTGGGCATGATTGGAGAAACATTGAGCTTAAAAATAATCACCTTATTATGTAATGGCCTTTGATGTCACTGTACAGTTTCCTAAGATAAGTATCAAAGTTATCTTGTGGTCGTCGATGTAAATAAACAGTTTGTTAGGTTTCTTGTGGATCAAGTGCTAGAACCATTTGTTCTATTTGTGTTGGGATAAAAAATAAAATCTTTGTGGTAGCAAATGGCATCTTATAAATTCATATTTCAGTCGTTCAATTTGATGCTGGTTATTTCTCACTCCTATGAATCTTATAACTTGTAAGAACGATGAGACGAAGATGTTTGCAGTTCTCAAGTTATAAAAGACTTGAGTTTAGCAATACTTTCAGTGTGGGTATTGTCCCACATCGGCCAGAAGAGTAATATTATGAAGATGGTTGGCCTATAAAAACAACAAACCAAGATGAGAATAAGCATACCTTTCTCTGCCTTTTGGCTAAGATCAAGTGTAGTATTTGTTCTTATCAGTTTAATATCTGGCTCAGTTTAATATTTGATATGTGAGCCATCGGCTCACTTGATATTAATCTTATTTTTTTTATGGGGAAAGAACCCACCACAGTGGCTTGCTGCTGGGGTTCTTCACGTGTTGCCTTGGTCTTACACTACTGCCAAGGCCTAGCTCACCCCTCCAATAATTAGTTTAACTTTAACGTGTCCAACATTAGCCCTCCAGTTTGTAGTTGAACTTTAACTTACAGATTTTTAATTTTTAAATTACTGTCAAATATAACAGTAAATTTTCTAATAAGCTAAATTTTTAAGGCATAAATCTTACCTTGAATGAAGGAGCACATGATATACCGGATCTAGTAATTAGAACAGAGCCCTTTGATCCCATTTTGTGCGAACTCCTTGATCCCATTTTGTGCGAACTCCTTTGCTAAGCAACTCCTTTCCAGATGCTATAGGAATCCGCATCCCATTTTGTGCGAACTCCTTGATCCCATTATATATTATTTTATATAATATATTATTATTTATTATAATATTTATTGTTATTATTATTATTATTACTTATTTATTTTTATTTTTATTTAAAATTTAAAAAAAATGCATTAGTATTTTTTTTCAAATCTCTGACGCAAACAAACAAGAATTCAATAAATCATCTCTTTAGATTTCATTTCCAAGAATACAATTCTTTACTTCAATTCTAATCTCTTAAATTCCGTCTACCAAACGTGCCCTAAGTGGTTGAGTCTACATCGTAATTTGTTGCTGTGGGGGCCTGCGTTTGTGCGGCCCTGTCAAGTCTTTAGTCTAAGTCTTCTATTTGGTATACATCAGATTAATGATCAAAACGATATCATATTTATAAAGATTTGGGTACACAACTTCACATGGTTCATATTGACTTGTACTCATCCGTTCCAAAATTGTCCTTTATTGACGTTTTTGGTCTTTTCTTCCAACATGGCCATTTATGCCCAGTTTTCTTGCTTTACAAGGCTGTTTGGATATTGATATCAGATAGGTATGACGGGTCACTTCAAGTATTGTTCTGAACTTGCAAAGTGGTCTTAACCATTTTCAATCATTTCTCTTGCGATCCAAAATGTGTAACTAATAAGGTTTGAAGCATAGATATTGTGCACATTTACCACTGTGGCACTAGGCTATATTTAGTGGTGGTTAAAAACAAAATGAATGATTATTAAGCGGTCACAAAATTTGTTGTGTAAGTTATATTTAACAACCGAAACGTTGGGTTTCGGAACGGCTATCCTGCGCGTGAGCTGCTATATAAAAGATCAAAACAAACCCAGTTTACACGAGCCGGAGCATTGTTTATGGCTTATTTAATAAATGAGCTCGAGCCTAGTTTGTTTAACAAGCTAAGTTCCAGTAGAGCTTTATTTCAACTCAGTTTAAATCTATCGTAAACTAACCGAGCCCAAGATTGTAAAGTATGTTATGCATCGAGATTCACCTAAAAGCGTAAGACTTAAAACAACGTCAAGCTTTGACAGGCTCGGGCTCGGCTATATTCATCTCAAACCCGATAGTTGAAAGTTTGTTGCATTATCTGCCAGGTATATTGAACAGACTACTATTTGTGGTAAAAGGCTAAAACCATTATAAACTCTTTCTCACACTTTACCACTATTACGCCTCGTAACATTGGGCACATTTTAGTGAAGACATAAGAAAGATGCCCCAACTACATATACTGAAAAAAACACTAATGACAAAAATATTCAAATCAAATCTGGTAATTAATGTAAAATGTTAACTTTTTAACGTTTCAAATCTGGTAATTAAGTGTAGACTCAAGATAAATTGTTAAGTTGAAGTGTTATTTACTTGATAAGAATTTAAACTAGGCAATACGACAATGCTTGTCGTATCCCTTTGTCTTTACTCTTTTTTATTGGTCTCCATGATACGAGAATTTTAATATTTAAACTGTCATTTTACATGATACGAGAATTTTCGACTATTGAGTTGTGAGATATCAGATAGATCCTTTAACTACGATTTTCGACTTATTTGCATCATCTAAACACATGGAACGGGTTTTCCAATTGTAAATTGAAGATTTACCACTATGGCACTGTATCTACTGAGGTTTAAGTTTTTTTGGGTATACCTAGGTTTCCAACTCGACATTGCGAGCCGACTAATCCCAGGGCAACTACCCTTTGGATAGCCCAGAGTCGTCGCAGGTGAACCTCCGTGGCCAACTGAGGTTTAAGTTATCATAAGTTTTGTTGTAGAAGTTATATTTAACAACAAAAACGTTGGGTTTTAGACTGGCTATGCTCTGCTCGTGAGCTACTCGATAATAACTCGAAACAAGCCAAGTTTAAACGAGCCCGGGCTTTGTTTATGGCTGCCTAGTGTATTTAACAAGCTAAGATCGATTAGATCTTTATTTCAACTCGTTTACATCTATCCAAACTAACCGAGCTCAAGCTTGTAAAGTATGTTATTCATCGAAATTAGGCTAAAAGCATAAGACTTGAAACAACTTCGAGTTTTGACATTCTCGGGCTCGGCTCGACTCATCTCAAACCTGATAGCTGAAAGTTTGTTGTATTATCTGTTAGGTACATTGAACAAACTACTATTTGTGGTACCTAAAAGGCTAAAAGCTATTTTAAACTCTCACACATTACCACTATCATCTGTTAGTTCCACATGAAATTCCAAGGGCATCATCAGAAAACATAGCATTTTGGATATTCAGATAAAATCTTGACATTAAAATGCCAGAAGGATCAAGAGCTCAACTCAACTTGTCGATTCATGTTGGTGATAAGGCCAGACTTCCAATTGCGGAAATGAGAGAGTCGGTATCCTCTAAACCTCTGCCCCGTGGTTGTATACGCGAAGCCCCATTTCCAATCCCAATACCATTTACCATATGCTAACGATCACTAATAATACAATCCTTAAAGGATTCGAGCGTGAAAAGACGAGGGTGTTAGTCAATGTTGATTAGCATAGT
Source organism: Glebionis coronaria (assembly GCA_025667525.1). Classification (NCBI taxonomy): domain Eukaryota; kingdom Viridiplantae; phylum Streptophyta; class Magnoliopsida; order Asterales; family Asteraceae; genus Glebionis; species Glebionis coronaria. The sequence goes on along the minus strand of CM046879.1, from coordinate 544,465,878 downwards.
AGTGTAAGGCTCATGCTTATGTTTGCATCATTAAATAAGGGCAGCCCATTAGGGATTTTAGATTGTTTTTCAAGTCATGTAATCTGTATATATTGTCTATGATATCTTTGACAATATATACATATTACATGACTTGGAAAACAATTTAGTCAATGTTGATTAGCATAGTAGTGTAAGGCCCATGCTTATGTTTGCATCATTAAATAAGGGCTTAGCCAAGGCCGGCTATTGGGGTGTGCGGCAGGTGCAATGGCACAGGGCCACCACCAAACGAGGGCCACCAAAAGTTAAAATTTTCTTTCATATATATATGCAGTGTCGGCTTTAAAATTGAGCGAGCTGTATGACGGCCTAGGGCATCAGATAAATTGGGCCATCAAATCTTTGGTGTTTAAATTACAATCAGTGGAATTTTCCGGCGATGTGTGCGGTTAAATGAGGAAGACGAAGTATGTGGAAAAGAAATAAGGAAAAAGTCAATTAAGGAGAGAGAGAGTTGGTAGTTATTAAATTCACGTGCCTTTTTAAAACTTGCCTTTTTAAAACTTGCGATAACAGTGGAATATTATTGATGGTTTAATTTTAAAGTTAAACATGGATGCAATGTAATAATAAGTTTTTTTATTGAAAGGTTAATGTATAAATAAGTTAAGCATGTGTAGAGAGGGAATTTTTGTATAACTTATGGGAACAGACAATTTAAACCACATACTATTTTATTATTATTAATATACTTTAAATTTTTATTCTCAAATACTAGACATATAGTTTAAAAACAAAAGGCAAACTTTAAAATTAATCAAATATCAGTCATCATCTTATATTTTGATTGATTGAAAAAAAAAGAATATTATTTTGATATGTTCCGAAATCTAATTATGAAAAAAAGAAAATAGAACCTCCAAATTTGATAACATCTAGTGTTTCATGTAATTATACAGATTTAATACGAGAAATTAAGAAATTGCTTCGACTCCTTAAACCAATAAGGTTGGTTCAAAATTTCGTCTATTTTAGTAGTTAACATATATGTTGTATTACATTAAAAAATGTGGGTCGTAGTATATGAGATCGACGTTTACATTTGATATTTAATGGGGCCTTATTATACTAATGGCACAGGGCCACCAAAATCCATGAGACGGCCCTGTTGTCTACTAGTATAATTAAATCAAACTATAACACTTTGAACATGCATAAAACGCGTTTGATACTTCAATGGTTATTACCAAACAACTTTTAAAAGGTACGTTCAGGTTTCACTTGTGCAAGATTGACTTCAAAAAAAGAAAGATGTCATCTTCTCATTTTTTTAACTGAAAAATATACGTAAACGTATGTTCACCCAAGAAAGATTGTCAAGATAAACTCGAGCTTAACACTGCCCGTGACAGTCTGCATCAAGTAAAAGACTTGAAGTTTGTAAGTAACTGAACTTGACATAGGGAGATTGATAATAAATTATAGATGTTGCCAATACGAGTTGGTTAGATTTCAGACTATCAGAATACAGAATTAACCTTTTTAAACTCACTAATACAAGCAAGAAAGCCAAGTAAAAGAAATAGAGTTTTGGTGATGTGACACCAACAGTAGAGGTGCAAGTTTTGACCCATTTACGGTAAACATGTCAACTTGGTTAATACTTTGCCTCTCACGGGTCAGATGGGTAAAAATTAGCAGCATTTTGGTGGCCCTCGTTTGGTGGTGGCCCTGTGCCATTGCACCTGCCGCACACCCCAATAGCCGGCCTTGATGTCACCATAAGGGAATTGGGAACGTAAGGTAAATGAACAAATACATAATAATACTTCTAGTGTTTCTTCGGTCCCACATGGATTCTATAGCTCTCGTATGGGACAACAGAATATTTCGGCACCACTATGGAATTCTCGTTTGGGACATCAACCAACATTTCAGTCAAGTAATTTTAGTGTTACTCCAGCCATGCTTCCGTCACAAGAAATTTTATTACCGAATGAATTGGGTGCTATGACTATCCAAGATCCTATATGGAATATGGACACATGTGCGTCTTCACACCTTAATTATAGTGTTAATAACTTAAATACTATTTTTAATTCTTGCTTGTATTCATCTGTTCGTGTCGGTGACGGTAAACCTATACCCGTCACAAAAACGGGCCATAGCATTCTTCCCACTCTTCACCGGCCTTTACATCTAAATAATGTTCTTGTCACCCATAATATTATTAAAAATCTTATATCTGTTCGCCTGTTTACTCGGGACAACAACTGTACAATTGAATTTGACGTTTTTGGTTTTTCTGTGAAAGATTTCTTGACTCGTCATATCCTTCTTAGATGTGACAGCTCAGGTGATCTCTATCCGGTAACAAATCCTTCGTCTCTTCCTAGTGCTTTGATGACCCTCAGTCCTTCTACCTGGCACCAACGTCTTCACCCAGGTGATGATGTGTTACGCTCTCTTGTTTCTCGTAATTTCATTTCTTGTAATAAAGAAAAATCTCCTCATCTTTGTCGTGCTTGTCAGCTTGGCAAACATGTAAAACTTCCTTTTTCTAGTTCTAATTCTATTGTTTCTAAATGTTTTGAGATTATTCATTCGGATATTTGGACATCCCCCATTGTTAGTACATGTGGTTTTAAGTATTATGTTATCTTTCTTGACCACTTTTCTCATTATATGTGGATTTATCCTCTTCGGTCTAAATCTGAAGTGTTTGCTAAATTTGTAAACTTTCGTACTTATGTTAAAAATCAATTTAAATGTGACATTCAGGGTTTTCAATGTGATCATGGTGGTGAGTTTGATAACACCCAACTTCTTAACCTTTTCTCTACACATGAGATTCAAATGAGATTTTCTTGTCCTAAAACATCCCAACAAAATGGAAAATCAGAACGTATGATTCGTACTATAAATAATATGATTCGTACGTTGCTTTTTCAAGCCCACCTTCCGCTCACATTTTGGGTCGAGACTCTTCACATGGCCGCCTACCTTATAAATCTCCTTCCCTCAACCGCCATTCAAAATGAGATACCACTTACCAAATTGTTCAACAAACAACCTAACTATTCCAAACTTCGCACTTTTGGATGCTTATTTTATCCTCATTTATTTTCTCCACACAAACTTGCTTCACGAGCCACACCATGCATATTTTTAGGCTATAGGATATCGATGTCTTGACCTAACCACAAACAAAATCATTATCTCTAGACATGTAACATTTGATGAACATCAATTTCCCTATGGATCTATTACACCTTCCTCCTCATACGACTTCCTTGACACATCTCCCTCACTCATTACTCGTCATATACTACATAACCCTCCACAAAACACTCCACCACCAATACCTATTGTTGACCCACCAATACCTATTGTTAACCTACCAACACCTCTAACACCAACAAATGGGTTGAGTAATGGTTGAAAATGGTTACGACCTCCTTGCAAGTTCAACACCTTACTTGCAGAGTTGCGGGCCCGTCATACATATCAATATCCATCAACCTTTTAAAGCAAGAAAATTGGGCATAAAATTTACTGTTATACTGAGTAATTTAAAGATCACAAAGCTGTAAGTTAAAGTTCAACTAAGAACTAGAGTGTTAAAAAACTGTACGTTAATGTTGAACTAAGAATTGGAGGGGTGCGCCAAGTCTTGGCTTTAGTGTAAGACCAATGCGACACGTGAAGAACCCCAGCAGCAAGCCACTGTGGTGGGTTCTTCCCCCATAAAAAATAAGATTAATATCGAGTGAGCCAATGGCTCACATATCAGATATTAAACTTATTAAACTGATAAGAACAGATACTACACTTGATCTTAGCCAAAAGGCCGAGAAAGGTATGTTTATTCTCATCTTGGTTTGTTGTTTTTATTGGCCAACCATCTTCAAAATATTACTCTTCTGGGTGATGTGGGATAAAGGAAATCTTGTTTATGGTGCCCTTGGAATTTCATGTGGAACTAACATATAATAGTGGTAATGTGTGAGAGTTTAAAGTGGTTTTAGCCTTTTGTGTACCACAAATAGCATTGTTCAATATACCTAACAAATAATGCAACAAACTTTCAGCTACCGGGTTTGAGATGAGTCGAGCCAAGCCTTCAAGTCGCTATTAGCTTAATCTCGATGCATAACATACTTTACAAGCTTGGGCTCGGTTAGTTTGGATAGATGTAAACGAGTTTAAATAAAGCTCTACTCGATCTTAGCTTGTTAAATACACTGGGAAGCCATAAACAAAGCTCGGGCTCGTTTAAACTCGGTCTGTTTCTAGCTTTTATCGAGTAGCTCACAAGCAGAGCATAGCCAGTCTAAAACCCAACGTTTCTGTTGTTAAATATAACTTCTACAACAAAACTTATGATAACTTAAACCTCAGTAGATACAGTGCCATAGTGGTAAATCTTCAATTTACAATTGGCAAACCCGTTCCATGTGTTTAGATGATGCAAATAAGTCGAAAATCGTAGTTAAAGAATCTATCTGATATCTCACAACTCAATAGTCCTCGTATCATGGAGACCAATAAAAAAGAGTAAAGACAAAGGCGATACGACGTGTTGCCTAGTTTAAATTCTTGTGAAGTAAATAACACTTCAACTTATATATTGTTCAATAGTTTTACTTTCAATCGATGTGGGATATGCTCTTGAAACAAATTAACAATTTATCTTGAGTCTACACTTAATTACCAGCAGTTTTGAAACGTTAAAAAGTTAACATTTTACATTAATTACCAGATTTGATTTGAATATTTTTGTCATTAGTGTTTTTTTCAGTATATGTAGTTGGGGCATCTTTCTTATGTCTTCACTAAAATGTGCCCAATGTTACCAGGTGTAATAGTGGTAAAGTGTGAGAAAGAGTTTATAATGGTTTTAGCCTTTTAGGTACCACAAATAGTAGTCTGTTCAATATACCTGGCAGATAATGCAACAAACTTTCAACTATCGGGTATGAGATGAATTTAGCCGAGCCCAAGCCTGTCAAAGCTCGACGTTGTTTCAAGTCTTACGCTTTTAGGTGAATCTCGATGCATAACATACTTTACAATCTTGGGCTCGGTTAGTTTACGATAGATTTAAACTGAGTTGAAATAAAGCTCTACTGGAACTTAGCTTGTTAAACAAACTAGGCTCGAGCTCAGTGGCGGACATACGTTAGAGGTACGGGGTGGCGGCGCCCCCCATAGCTCGACCAAAACGACGAGATTTTAGTGTATTTTTCCTTTAAATTTGAGCGCTTTTTTAAAATGCCCCCCACCCGAATTTCAAATTGCCCCCCACTCACACATTGAATTCCAACATTTAACCCTGTGAAACTTAAAAATCCTTAACTTTTATGTTATAATACTCAATTTTTTTATTTAGATTCTAGTTTTTTCGCTTTACTATCGTCAAATTTTTTTTGCCCCCCACATTGAAATTTCCTGCGTCCGCCACTGCTCGAGCTCATTTATCAAATAAGCCATAAACAATGCTCCGGCTCGTGTAAACTGGGCTTGTTTTGAGCCGTTTTGAAACCCAACGTTTCGGTTGTTAAATATAACTTACACAACAAAACTTATGACAGCTTAATAATCATTCACTTTGTTTTTAACTACCACTAAATATAGCCTAGTGCCACAGTGGTAAATCTTCACAATATCTATGGTTCAAACCTTATTAGTTACACATTTTGGATCGCAAGAGAAATGATTAAAAATGGTTAGGACCTCCTTGCAAGTTCAGCACCATACTTGAAGTGACCAGTCATACATATCAATATCCAAACAGCCGTGTAAAGCAAGAAAACTAGGCATAAATGGCCTTGTTGGAAGAAAAGACTGAAAACGTCAATAAAGGACAATTTTTTATAAATATGATATCGTTTAGATCATTAATCTGATGTATACCAAATAAAAGACTTAAACTAAAGACTTGCAGGGGCCGCGCGAACACAGGCCCCCACAGCAACAAATTACGATGTAGACTCGACCACTTAGGTCGATCTTATGGTGGTACCCTTCTAAAGTGCAATGGAAGTCACCCCTTCTTGATCACCCATTGACCCCATCCAGGTAAGTGATTAACCCTGATGCTTCTTTCGTTTTTTATACAGCTTTCCATACCTTCAACTTCACTCTCACAAACGACGTGGGATACTGAAATTTCTCACGATGCTCACTTTTTCCCCCTCTAGCTCTACTACAATGAAGTTGGATTGATGTCCGCCGTATTTACAGATGAGTTTCATCGATACATAATGATAATCGTTCCGTATATAAAAGAATACAAATATGCCTGTCATTGAAAATGGGATCAAAGGGCTCTGTTCTAACTACTATCCGGTATTTACTGTTATATTTGAGAGTAATTTAAAAATTACAAATCTGTAAGTTAAAGTTCAACTACAAACTGGAGGGCTAATGTTGGACACTGTGCGCGAAGCCTTGGCAGTAGTGTAAGACCAAGGCAACACGTGAAGAACCCCAGCAGCAAGCTACTGTGGTGGGTTCTTACCCCATAAAAAATAAGATTCATATCGAGTGAGCCGATGGCTCATATATCAGATCAAATATAAATATAAACTGATAAGAACAAATACTACACTTGATCTTAGCCAAAAGGCCAAGAAAGGTATGCTTATTCTCATCTTGGTTTGTTGTTTTTATTGGCCAACCATCTTCATAATATTACTCTTATGGGCGATGTGGGAAAAAAGGAAATATGGTTTGCTTATTACCCAAACCAAAAGTGTCATCTCATAATCTGCTAAACTCCAAGTCTTTAACAACTTGAGAACTGCAAACATCTTCGTCTCGTCGTTCTTACAAGTTATAAGATTCATAAGAGTGAGAAATAACCAGCATCTAATTGAACAACTGAAATACGAATCTAAGAAGCCATTTGCCACTACAAAGATTTTATTTTGTGATTCATGATTTGTGCATGTTCAACTGTTTAGAGCAGCAGCAAATCGGATATATTAGATACTGAGATTATGAGTAATTATGGTGTTTGGTTGATATGCAGTCAAATTATTGCTTGCTGCTCTTTTAGGTAGTTATATGTTGATATTTCTCTTCCTATATATATTATTCGACTATCGACCAAAACTGAAGGACGACATAAAAATTCCTTTCAGAAACAAGATTAAAAGGATTCACAAACAATTATTTGAACAGTGTAAACTTCCAAAAGGTGGTTACAGAGGTTCTGTATAAGTTTGAGGTTCCATTAGCAAATAAGATATATATTGTCTTCGTGAAATTTATTTTCCTCGGGCTTCTGCCGATTAACTTAGTGATTCGTGATTTGTGTATGTTCAATTGTATAGAGCCGCAGCAAATCGGAAGTTTTAGAAACTGAGATTATGTTGTAAGTAGTTACGGTGTTTGGTTGACAAGCAGTCAAATTATTGCTTGCTTATTGATTTAGTGTAAGCACCATGAATTTTGGTTAGTTGCGCTTATCGCCTGTTGGCTGTCATGGATTTACGTATCTGAAGTGTTCATGAAGGTTGCAATCCTGATCCAGTTATATGAAGATACGTCAATAAAGGTTGTGATATGAAAACACATTGAATGAATATATTCAAATGTACGCTTTTAGGATTATCGATCTAAGATGTTTTGACTAATATGAACTATTTTGGTTGATTGCAACTCGCTATGTACATAACCCGAACACATCTATATTATGACTCAAACCCCCATATAGTCAAAATCTGGACTATTCCGTTGAATGAGCTAAAGTGTGCCTTATGTTACGAATTGTGTGAGTTTGGCGGTAGCATCGATAAAAGTCGAGTTTCGTTGTGAAAATATTTGTGAAGCTTCTAAAACGTAACATTTATGTTGTTAAATGAAACTTCTAGAATAAAGCTTGTGACATTAAACCTTAGTAGGTACAATACTGAAATTGCCTAGACCAACAATGTGTCGATTAAATCAACTTTTAATACTTAATAAAATTAAAAGTTTTTTCATTGATTATTGAGCCCATTTAAGTAGAATGGGCATCCAAAAATTGACGTGCAAGTATTAAACAGACTCGCACGTGCTATGTGTGTTCGTTGTCAAAAGTGTTGTCACAGCCAATTCCCTTGCGGTCATTGTCGGCCTCTTTCACCCTGACTAGACGGTTAATTCTTATTGACACCAAAGCGTCCATATTTATACTTCATAAATCACATCATCTTTCCTCACTTGTTCGATGTGGGAACATATCAATAAAAGAAGTTAAAAACAAACTATGAAACTTCTTGTACGTAAGCTTTTGTTATCCTTTGGCCATCTTGCATATATACTACTATGTCATATGTTCTTCTTAGATGGATTTTTTCCGAAATAGAAGAGTCTTAAAGCATCTCGTTATATCACTGAACTTAAGCATCTTGAATTTTTCTTTGGATTGTCAACCATTTTAATGCTACCAGCCTCTTCATATCGCCGGTTAATTTCTAGAAACTAAAACCGCACTAGATGTTTGACTGTATAACTGTCCTCATTAACTAGATGATATCAAAAAAGGTGATATCATCTCTAGTCTATCGACATGTTTAATGAAACAGCTTCTCTTACGTGTTTTTTGAAAGCAATACGATAAAATGTAAGTAATAATGATAAGATACACTAATGTTTCTAACTGTGACGTCGTTTTTGTTAGCCAAAAAAATTATTCATCTGTAGACGGGTAGAAGGATATGGCGAATTACAAAGATAATTCTCCTCAACCGTAGATCAAACATATGCTCTAGCGCATGAAATTATTGAGGCCTTGAGGAAGTCGTAAGTACCATGTAGACTCTGTGTGATCCGAAAAACACAAGTAGGACTAATATAACGAATTCTCATTTGCACGTGGGAGTTAGGCATGGTAGTAGACCAGAATGAATCACCTTCTTTAGATAGGGGCAGTAAATTACTCAACAAATGGGTTGAGTAATGGTTGAAAATGGTTACGACCTCCTTGCAAGTTCAGCACATTACTTGCAGAGCTGCAGTGGCCCATCATACATATCAAAATCCAAACAGCCTTGTAAATCAAGAAAACTGGGCATAAAAGGTCATTTTCTGAATATGTTCACTTTTCTGCTGCAAATAAGTTAAAGCAGTACTTTTTGACGAAGAGTGCAAAATTTAACAATTTTGACGCCATAGGTAAACAAAGAAGTTTTGATAAGCAGCCTTAAAACTTTAGATTGACAGTAATTTGAAAATTACAAAGCTGTATAGTTAAAGTTGAACTAAATATTGGAGGGGTGCGCCAAGCCTTGGCAGTAGTGTAAGACCAAGGCGACACGTGAAGAACCCCAGCAGCAAGCTACTGTGTTGGATTCTTCCCCCATAAAAAATAAGATTAATATCAAGTGAGCCGATGGCTCACATATCAGATATTAAACTGATAAGAACAGATACTACACTTGATCTTAGCCAAAAGGCCGAGAAAGGTATGCTTAATCTCATCTTGGTTTGTTGTTTTTATAGGCCAACCATCTTCATAGTATTACTCTTCTGGCCGATGTGGGACAAAAGGAAATCTTGTCTGCTTATTACCCAAACCAAAAGTATCAATCTCATAATCTGCAAAACTCCAACTCTTTAACAACTTCAGAACTGCAAACATCTTCATCTCATCGTTTTTACAAGTTATAAGATTCATAGTAGTGAGAAATGACGAGCATCTAATTGAATGATTGAATTATGAATCTAAGATGCCATTTGCTACTACAAAGATTTTTTTTTTTTTGAACACAAATAGAACAAAAGGTTCTAGAACTTGATCCACAAGAAACCTAACAAACTGTTTATTGACATCGACGACCACAAGATAACTTTGATGCTTATCTTAGTCTCAACGAAACTGTACAGTGACATCAAAGGCCATTACATAATAAGGTACTTACCTTTAAGCTCATTGTTTCTCCAATCATGCCCAACCTCGTTCTGGGATATCTCCCCAGGTCTATCATTTTCATCTTTATCTCGAGTATCATATGTAATTCGTCCAACGTCTGCGGGTAGGTAGAGTAGTCCCCAGGGCCGTCTCATGGATTTTGGTGGCCCTGTGCCATTAGTATAATAAGGCCCCATTAAATATCAAATGTAAACGTCGATCTCATATACTACGACCCACATTTTTTAATGTAATACAACATATATGTTAACTACTAAAATAGACGAAATTTTGAACCAACCTTATTGGTTTAAGGAGTCGAAGCAATTTCTTAATTTCTCGTATTAAATCTGTATAATTACATGAAACACTAGATGTTATCAAATTTGGAGGTTCTATTTTCTTTTTTTCATAATTAGATTTCGGAACATATCAAAATAATATTCTTTTTTTTTCAATCAATCAAAATATAAGATGATGACTGATATTTGATTAATTTTAAAGTTTGCCTTTTGTTTTTAAACTATATGTCTAGTATTTGAGAATAAAAATTTAAAGTATATTAATAATAATAAAATAGTATGTGGTTTAAATTGTCTGTTCCCATAAGTTATACAAAAATTCCCTCTCTACACATGCTTAACTTATTTATACATTAACCTTTCAATAAAAAAACTTATTATTACATTGCATCCATGTTTAACTTTAAAATTAAACCATCAATAATATTCCACTGTTATCGCAAGTTTTAAAAAGGCAAGTTTTAAAAAGGCACGTGAATTTAATAACTACCAACTCTCTCTCTCCTTAATTGACTTTTTCCTTATTTCTTTTCCACATACTTCGTCTTCCTCATTTAACCGCACACATCGCCGGAAAATTCCACTGATTGTAATTTAAACACCAAAGATTTGATGGCCCAATTTATCTGATGCCCTAGGCCGTCATACAGCTCGCTCAATTTTAAAGCCGACACTGCATATATATATGAAAGAAAATTTTAACTTTTGGTGGCCCTCGTTTGGTGGTGGCCCTGTGCCATTGCACCTGCCGCACACCCCAATAGCCGGCCTTGGTAGTCCCCTTTACTGCTAGATTGCATATTAGGACCACGTTTGTCAACATTCCATCCTTTATTCATGTACGACCGTGACCCATTATATGAACTATGCAAACCACCTGCATAGGGAGGGCGAGCAGGTAACCGTGACCCATTAAAATGTTGTAACATGTCAAATAACAGTTTAAATATTAAAATTCTCGTAACATGGAGACCAAGAAAAAAAGTCAAAATGAAGATAATACAATTTTTTGACAACTAAATGATACTTCTACTGATATAACATGGACACATCTATATTAAGACTCAAACACATCAATGTTATCGTCGAACTCTGGACTATTCTGTTGTATGAGCGATAAACCCAATAATCTGTGATCTTGTCAATAAGCTTCTTGTTCTTGATGGTTTTGGGCTTGGAATCAACACTTCCTATTGTAATAACAGTTTGATACCATGTAAAATAACAGTTCAAATTTTAAAATTGTTAACGTGTAAATAACAGTTTAAATATTAAAATTCTCGTAACATGGATAACAAGGAAAAATAGTTAAACAACGACAATACAACAAGAATTGTTGAATCGTGGCAACTTCACTCTTAGCAAATAAATTACACTTCAAATTGTATTCTTCATTACTTTACTTGAATCTTGACACTAAAGAAATTAATAGATTATCTTGAATCTTGACACTAAAGAAGCATAAGATCACAAAGTATATTAAAAAGAAAAAACCATGTTGAAAACGTTAAAAAGTTAACATTTTACATTTAATCACCAGATTTGATTTGAATATTTTTAATCATTAGTGTTATTTATTTTCAATATATGTAGTGTGGTCATCTTTCTTGTGTCTCCACAAATAGTAGTCTCTTCAATATACCTAACAGATAATGCAACAAACTTTCAGCTATCGGGTTTGAGATGAGTCGAGCCGAGCCCTAGCCTGTCAAAGCTCGAAGTTGTTTCAAGTCTTAATCTTTTAGCTTAATCTCGATGCATAACATACTTTACAAGCTTGGGCTCGGTTAGTTTACGCTCAATTTAAATTGAGTTTGATATAAAGCTCTAGTCGAACTTATCTTGTTAAATACACTAGGCTCAAGCTCATTCATTAAATAAGCCATAAACAATGCCCGGGCTCGCTTGAACTGGGCTTGTTTCGAGACTTTATCTAGTAGCTCACAAGCAGCATAGCCGGTCTAAAACCCAATGTTCTGTTGTTAAACATAACTTCTACAACAAAACTTATGATAGCTTAATACTCATTCATTTTGTTTTTAACCACCACTAAATAGCCTAGTGCCATAGTGATAAATCTTGTCTATGATTCAAACCTTAGTGGTTACACATTTTGAGACGACAAGAGAGGATTGGTTGGAAATGGTTACGACCTCCTTGCAAGTTCAAATAGCCTTGTAAAGCAAGAAAATCGGGCATAAATGGTCAATTTCTGTAAACGAAATTACTTTTCTGCTGCAAATAAGTCAAAGCAGTACTTTTAGAGGAAGAGTGCAATATTTGACCATTTATAAATGTATTGGTTTGAGTTATGATTTATCTAAAACAGGTTCAACGAGCAAAGTAGCACTTTGCTAAATAAGAATTGGGTCGAAAAAACACGACCTTGCTAGTTTGACGCTATGGTAAACTGTCATTTTGACCAAAACATAACCACCATCCACCCCGGCAAGGGCAAATTGCCACCTCTGAAGAAAGTTTGGGTGAAATAAACTAATAAAGTAATTGGTAAACATATAGAAAGAAAGAAAAAGAATACTCGCATATAGGTACTCCAACTGTAGAATAAAGATTTTAATCTAGAAACCCCGACGCCAATCAAACTGTTGGGATTTAAATTCTAGTTAACCTATTAACTACGAGTACGCAGCGGACTGGATCTAGTTGAACAAATATGGTTAACACATGATAAATAATAAAAGGGTAACGAGAAAACGTACATTCGTCCAAAAGCAAATGAAACAAATAAGTGGCTAAAGTAAACCACCTCTATGGTTGCTCACACACACACGTCAAACAAACACGTCCGGATTGCTAGCCGAAACCCACGCATACCCAAACACCAAGTGTCGTAGCCCAAATCGGATCAAAAATCAAAACAGCATAAACTATAGTTTTGTCCGATATAATTCTCTGTTCAATAACCTGGATCTCGCTGTTGTCAGATATCGGACAAAACTGTGTGATAGATAACACACGTTCTGTCCGAGAACGATCAGACAGCAACAAAACCTTCCACAAGCTGTTCAGCTCGTAAACCTTCGTTTATAGACTTTGTTTTAGCAACCTTAGGATTGATTCTAAGTTACTAAACCACCTTGGATTGAATATAATGCAAGTGTTTAGTTGTGAGATGATTAATCAAATTATATAAACCCTAATTAGGGTTTATAGAACCGATTTATGAAGATGGGGAAAAGGGAAGAGATTTTCTTGTTTTGCTGTGCAAAATTCGTGTGTTTAGAGTCTAGAGGTGAGGGGTTTATATACCCATCAAACCCTAGCTTTAGATAAAGCCTAAAATCAAACTGAAGCTTTATCCAAACACTCCTAATCACATCCTAATACCTCTCTTCCAATTTTTATCAACTCAAAATGAATCTAGACACTCAATCCCCCTCCTAGAACCTTCTAAACCGGCCACAATAGGGTAAGGATCATTAGGGAGTTTGTCTAATTCATTACTTGTCCAAACGGGTCAAAACGGGTCATTTTTTTAGAAGCGTATACGTAAAAATTGAAATGTATTCTAATGTTTACTGTGTGTGCCCCCAATAGGCTCACACACCCCTAGCCACATTTGGCTCATCCAACGAGCATGAACTAACAGCTCCCATTTGTCGTTGGAGTAGACAACACAAATGTCAACGACGGAAACGTCTAGCAACGCTCACACCCGTTATTTAACTAGAGGTGTCTGAGATATAGTTTCATAGAACATTCTCAGTAGCATGGTAATTTATGTCTTGCTTTTATCTTCCTTTGTTATAGATACCGTTAAACCATAGATATGGATCCTAACTCATTCCATATAGTTTAACCATTTAGATTCTTGTTATTGAATTCAATTCAGATATACCAAATGTAACCAAGATTCATCTTGCATTACCATCTGGGTTCGGCCAAACAATTATCTGATTAATTCTAGAGAGGCGCCATGGTATCATTCTGCACATACTAAGTGGAGTAACAAATCCTTTATTGACTACAAGTGTTGTGGATGCTACTTCACATCACTCTGAAAAATAGCTTTTATAACTACCTTATTCAGGACAGCGTTTTGCATATAATTACGAAAGTGATATCCACACATTCAGAACTTGTTTGCATCTCAAGTCTAAGGATGACTTAACAGACCATTTTCAACATCTTACTCATGACAAGGATCCAAAAGTAAATGTTTGAAGTTGGGGAATCCAGTATGCATCCCTTATGAATACATATGAGTTTAGCTTAGAACAATTCTCATTCTCATAGAATATATCCAACACTCACATTTTCCTTATGTAAACAATATTCCCATATTGCTAACCGACAATGGATATTTGGAATGATTAAATCATTCTTGGATTAAACATGAAAATATAGAATAACAAATTTTATATGAATGAAATAACAAATACCTCGTATCTTTATTTATCAGAAAATAAAACTGTCTTACAATTACAAATTATCCAAATACTAATTAACATACAGATTTACATGAGACTACTAGCTGGTATCAAACCAATACCCCGAGTCAATTTAGAATGCTTAGGGAATGCTAACGCCTTCGTAAATGGATCAGCTAGATTGTCATATGTATGAACTTTTTCTGTCTTGACATCACCATCTCAATGGTCTCTCGAAGATAGTGAACTTTTGCGCGAAAATGTCTAGCACCCTTGGTGACTCCGCTTTCATTAGCTATAGTAATGGCTCCAGTATTGTCACAATACATATCAATGGGATCTTCAATTGTGGATATAATACCAAGCCCAGAAAAAGTCCATACATATTGTCATCTGTATGAACTTTTTCTATCTTGACATCACCCATCTCAGGTCTCTCGAAGATAGTGAACTTTTGCGTGAAAATGTCTAGCACCCTTGGTGACTCCGCTATCATTAGCTATAGTAATGGCTCCAGTATTGTCACAATACATATCAATGGGATCTTCAATTGTGGATATAATACCAAGCCTAGAAATGAATTTACGAATCCAAACAGCCTCTTTAGCTGCATCAAAAGCAGCTATATACTCAGCTTCTGTAGATGAAGTTGCAAAAATACTTTGCTTTGTGCTCTTCCAGTCAACAGCACCTCCATTTAGAACAAATACAGATCTTGTCTGAGATTTCAGGTCATCAGCATCTGTCAGATATCCAGCATGAGTGTAGCAAAAAACCCTGAGCTCTCGTTTTTCGTCACCACCATAAACCAGAAACATATCCTTAGTATTCCGTAAATACTTAAGAATATTTTCAACAGCAGTCCAGTGAAGTTAACCAGTACTCTTTTGAAATCGGCTTGTTATGTTCTGAGCGAACGCAACATCAGGACGAGTACATCTCACATCATACATAATTGATCCTACAGGTGAGGCATAAGGAACATTCTGCATGCGCTACTTTTCAGCTGGTGAAATAGCACATTGTGACTTACTCAATTTAGGGCTTTCATGCATTGGGATAGTTTCACGCTTAGAATTCTCCATATGAAATCTTTTCAAGACTTTCTCAATGTAAGCATACATAATTGAGATAGATCTAGACGAGTACATCTCACAGCATACATAATTGATCCTACAGGTGAGGCATAAGGAACATTCTGCATGCGCTGCTTTTCAGCTGGTGAAATAGCACATTGTGACTTACTCAATTTAGGGCTTTCATGCATTGGGATAGTTCCACGCTTGGAATTCTCCATATGAAATCTTTTCAAGACTTTCTCAATGTAAGCACTTTGACATAAACCAATTAACCGTCTAGATCTATCTCGGTAGATCTTGATTCCAAGAATATATGCAGCTTCTCCTAAATCTTTCATAGCAAAACATTTTCCAAGGTAGGATTTTACCCCTTTTAACATTAGAATATTGTTCCCCATGAGCAATATGTCATCAACATATAAAATTAGGAAAGTAACATTACTCCCACTGGCTTTGTGATATACACATGACTCATCTTGATTCTGAGTGAAACCGAATTTCTTAATCTCATCATCAAAACGCTTATGCAATTCCCTATATGCTTGCTTAAGTCCATAAATGGAACGCTTGAGCTTGCATACTCGGTTAGGATATTTAGGATTGACAAAACCCTCAGGTTGCACCATATAGACTTCTTCGGAAAGATGTCCATTGAGGAAGGCGGTTTTGACATCCATTTGCCAAATCCCATAGTCATAGAACGCGGCTATGGCTATAAGAATCCTTATAGCTCTAATGTCTGCTAAAGGAGAAAAGGTCTCTTCATAATCAACCCCCTAGGTTTGAGTGAAGCCCTTTTCTATAAGACGAGCTTTAAAGGTGTGTACTTTGCCATCCATGTCAGTCTTTTTCTTGAATAGCCACTTGCTACCAACGGTTCTACCGTTAGGAGGAAGATCAACTAATACCTAGACATCATTATCTTTCATGGATTGCATCTCCACATTCATCGCATTAAGCCATTTTTCGAATTCAGGATCCAATAATGCAGCTTTATAGTTAGCGTGTTCTCCAAGATCCCCTAACTCATGCTCCTCAGCATCGATGTATAAACACATTCGATCTGGGGCACGACGTGTCCTAGAGGACTTACGAATGGGACTGATATCACTTTGAGGTTCTTCAATTTCTTGATCATCCTCATCATGATCTAATCCAGTGTCATCAGAAGCATTTGTATCTCATCTTGAATAATTTCAAGATCTTCTATACTCCTACTTGCTTCTTGATCTAAAAGAATACTCTCAAAGAACTCAACATTAGCAACAATAACTTTGTTCTTAGGTGGGTAGTAGAGGGAATATCCCATCGTTTCTTTTGGGTATCCTACAAAGATACACTTAATAGATATGGGTTCCAATTTTTCAAGTTTGGTCATCGTATCACGTTTAACCAAAGCTTCACAACCCCAGACTCTTAAGTAAGACAACTTAGGGGCTTGCCCATGCCATACTTCGTACGGTGTCTTTTCAACCTTCTTAGTTGGAACCATGTTGAGTATGCGTGCAACAGACTCAAGAGCATAATCCCAAAAGGACATTGGAAGAGTAGTTTGACTCATCATGGATTGAACCATGTCTAGCAGTGTTCGATTCCTCCTCTCAGACACCCCATTATGTTGAGGTGTGTAGGGAGGAGTTCGATGGGCAATAATCCCATGCTCCTTAAGATGATCCAAAAACTCTTGACTCATATATTCACCTCCACGATTAGATCGTAGTGATTTTATGGTCTTACCAATTTGATTTTCTACTTCCTTTTGAAACACTTTAAATGTCTCAAACACTTCATGTTTATGCTTTAACAGGTAAACATAACCATACCGACTAAAGTCGTCAGTAAAAGTGACAAAGTAGTTAGCTCCTTGCCTTGACATGATTCTAAATGGGCCACAAACATCAGTATGTATTAGTCCAAGTAGATCTTTAGCCCTTTCCACTTGATGTGAATAGGGTTTTCTTTCCATCTTCCCAGATATACAAGAGACACACTTTTCAAATGACTTAATGTTAGTTGTGGTGAGAAGTCCATCATGTTGCAACTTCTCCATGCGTTTCTTGCTTATGTGTCCAAGACGACAATACCACAAGAGAGTAGAGTCCAAAGTTAATTTGGTTTTTTATTGCTAACATCAAACATAGAACTATCATTGGTTTTTAAACACGACATATCAATTTCATAAATGCAATCCCCTCGAGGAGTAGCAGTAAAATAAACAACGTTATTCCTAGAAACTAAAATTGCATTATTCGAATCAAAACAGTTTACAAAACCATCTTTAAACAAACCAGAAACTGAAATAATCCCTCTAGTGATAGAGGGATCATAATGATAATTGTTCAAAACAATAACTAATCCACTAGGGAGACATAAATGATAATTTCCAATAGCTTTGACTCCTGCACGTTGACCATTGCCCATGTACAGATTCAAAGCTCCTGGATTCAACTTCTTACTTCCCCTTAGACCCTGATTATTATTACAAATGTGAGTACCACAACTAGTGTCATATACCCACGAATTACTAAGAAGGGAATATAGTTCTATAGTGAAAATACCTGAAGTGTTGCTTCTTGAGACAACCTATTCTTTTTCTGCAACTCGGCTAAGTGCTCGGGATAGTTCCGTTTCCAATGACCTATCTAACCACATTTGTGACAGGGGTCGTCCTTAGCAGGATTATCCTTTTTGGGTGGTGGAGGATTCCTGATCTTTGGAGCATAAGATGGTTTGTGCTCGGGAGTATAAGCTAGCTTTTTTTTTCCATTACCATAATTCCCCTTCGCAGCCTTAGGCGGTTTTCTACCTTGGTTTTTATGGACCTTGCCTGCACGCACATTATGAAGTGCAGGTGAAACAAACTTCTTGGGAAGTGTCTGCTCATGTTGTTTAAGCATGGCATGCAGTTGATTCACCGAATTCACAGTCTTCCCCATGCCATGCATGTGGAAGTTTTGAACAAAACTGTCATACTCCTTAGAAAGGCCTATCAAGATCAGGCTTATTCCATAGCTGACAGTCACGGGGTGACCAAGACGCTCCAAGTTCTCAATGTAGCCCTTCATCTTCAGAACACATGAGCCTACATTTTGACCTTCCTCAAGCTTGCACGCGTGAAATTCACGCGCAGTTTAAAGAAGTTCTTGTTTTGCTTGCTGAGAAAACATGGTTTTCAGCTCTTGTAACATGTCATATGCTCCGAGATGGGTTAGATTTTTTTGGATCTCTAAGTCCATAGTCATGAGCATAAGGGCAGCAATGTCCTTTGACCCTTTGACCCAAGCAGCATGAGCTGCAAGAGCATTAGGAGGGACTTGGTGACCAGGAGTTGCAACAGGTGCAACAGGAATTGGATGTTCCAAGTATTGTTCCTTGTCTTCAGCTGATAGGATAATGCGCAACTGGTGGTACCAATCAATGAAGTTAGGCCCGGTGAGTTTGTGGTTCTCGAAGAAACTCCTGAGTACCGAATTGTTTTCGACATTGGTAGTCATCTACAATTAAAAAGTTCAAACAATTAGTATTTTCGATAATTACATTCTTAATAGAATTAACTACCCAATTAATTACTAATTAAGACTAAGATCCATCTTGTACTCCCATGCATTACAAAAGGACTGTCCAATATGTAAACAAGTGGGGCAAGAGGTAAGCGACGAGCGTTAATTGCATAACATGCAACTCTTAGACTTTATGAGACCGTTCAAGACACTAGTAAAATGGTAGTAGTGTCATGAGCATGTTTAGTCTCATCTTATGCCTCTGGTCCAGGGTCTGACCGTGCATACTCGAGTTAAGTTGACCAAGCAAGAACATGCAAATATCACACAGGGTCTTACCGTCGTGAAAAAATTGCCATGGGTTTGACAAGGCCCTTAGGACGGTCCAAAAGAAGCCAAATCAAATGCACGTGTTCTTAGTTGGCTGGCATACACTTAAATTTCACATAGGGTATAACACATAAATGTGGTAAAACATGTGTACAAAGAAGTATGTAAACAACTTTGTAGCGCGATTTTTAAAAACTTTTAGTAATGACACTGTAGTGATATACGATGGTTCGCGGTAGCTCCAATCGAACTCGCAAGCAAGCGCATGACCGGACCAGCGCAGGGCAATAGGCGGACATCCTTTAGGTGTGACTGTACGCACCGGCTTATACCCGCCTTATAGTTTGTTCTAGTGGGTGACCCGTACATCCCATGAGTCCATAGCGTCCAATTTTTATTTTCATGAAAGCGTGTTTCAATAGTGTTTAGGTCCTTTTATTTTATAAAACACTTTTCCACGTAACACATAACCGGTCACAATGAGCATGTATTTAGGCGTGTAAAATATTGACCAATTTTAATTTCATGTTTCTCTATAAGTATTTATCCATATTGCATGCAATTAGGTGTTTTGAAAAACATGTAACAATAATGCAATTAGGAAAACAAATACAATAAACATAAGACATTAAATAAACACATAAATCCGAGACCCCGAAGAGTCTTACCCAAACGAAGAACCATAAGACTCTCATTAGGTTTTCATCAAGTACCTAAATCGCCCCATGCATCACATTATGTGATTGTAGCGAGTCTTATAGCCGGATAACACATAAAATAATCATGGCAAAACAGTTAACTATTAACTTTTTTTATTATTTTATGTATTCTAATTAACCATTTAATTTTAATTATATGTTTCTAATTAACAATTAATTTTAATAATTACCATCTTGTTATTTTTTTTATAATTAATGACAAGTACACAATTTAATTGTCAAATAAAAATAAAACAAATAACTAAATTAGGTTTCATGCAGGCGTTACGCGTGTATATTTATTAAAGGTGTAACCCATATCCACAAAACGAGTTGACTCGTGATGCCACTGTTGGGATTTAAATTCTAGTTAACCAATTAACTGCGAGTACGCAGCGGATTGGATCTAGTTGAGCAAATATGGTTAACACATAATAAATAATAAAATAGTAACGCGAAAACGTACATTCGTCCAAAAGCAAATGAAATAAATAAGTGCCTAAAGTAAACCACCTCTATGGTTACTCACACAAACAGGTCAAACTAAGACGTCCGGATTGCTAGCCGAAACCCACACATACCCAAACACCAAGTGTCGTAGCCCAAATCGGATCAAAAACCAAAACAACCTAAACTGTAGTTCTGTCCGATATACTTCTCTGTCCAATAACCCGGATCTTACTGTTGTCCGATATCGGACAAAATTGTGCGATAGAAAACACAGGTTCTGTCCGAGAACGATCAGACAACAACAAAACCTTCCACAAGCTGTTACGATTAACCAACTCGTAAACCTTTGTTTATAAACTTTGTTTTAGCAACCTTAGGATTGATTCTAAGTTACTAAACCACCTTGGATTGAATATAATGCAAGTGTTTAGTTGTGAGATGATTAATCAAATTATATAAACCCTAATTAGGGTTTATAGAACTGATTTATGAAGATGGGGAAAAAGGAAGAGATTTTCTTGTTTTGTTATGTAAAATTCGTGCATTTAGAGTCTAGGGGTGAGGGGTTTATATACCCATTAAACCCTAGTTTTAGATAAAGCCTAAAATCAAACTTAAGCTTTATCCAAACACTCCTAATCACATCCTAATACCTCTCTTCCAATTCTTATCAACTCACAATGAATCTAGACACTCAATCCCCCACCTAGAACCTTCTAAACCGGCCACAATAGGGTAAGGATCATTAGGGAGTTTGTCTAATTCATTACTTGTCCAAACGGGTCAAAACGAGTCATTTTTTTAGAAGGGTATACGTAAAAATTGAAACGTATTCTAATGTTTAGTGTGTGTGCCCCCAATAGGCTCACACACCTCTAGCCACATTTGGCTCATCCAACGAGCATGAACTAACACAAACCACTCGCCAGTAACCCCTCTTGGATTATGAACATGTTGTTCAAACAAGCTGAACCATGTAGTTCCAATTTTTATAAAGTGACATCAGTTGTAGGCTAGGGGTATGATTCGGGTAGACCCGGTCGGGTTCGGGTCAACTCGGGTTGGGTCAGCTCAAGTCGGGTCAGCTCAGGTCGGGTCAGCTCAGTTTGGGTCAACTCGGGTTGAGGCTAAAAAAATATATCCGAACCCAAGCCTAATTAGAACTCGGTCACTCAGGTTCGGGTCAAATCGGAATGATTAGAAACTGAGATTATGAGTAGTTATGGTGTTTGGTTGATAAGAAGTCAAATTATTGTTTGTTGCTCTTGCATTTAGTGTAAGAACGAGTTAATTTAGTTTTAGTTTGTGAAATCACTTATTTTAGGTAGTTATGTTTTGATATTTCTCTTCCTATATATATTATTCGCCTAGGACCAAAATTGAAGGATTGTGGATTTAAGGTGTATTGATGAATATGAGCAATTTTTTTGTTGATTGCTAACTTGTTATGTACATAACCTGGACACATCTATATTATGGCGCAAACCGATCAATGTTATCGTCGAACTCTCGACTATTCTGTTGTATGAGCATAAACCCAACAATCTGTGATCTTGTCAATAAGCTTCGTTTTTTGTTCTTCATGGTTTTGGGTTCTCGTAATATGGATACCAAGAAAAAAAGAGTCAAACAAACACAATACAACAAGCGTTGGTGAATGGTGCCTATTTGGCCCTTAGCAAATAAATTACACTTCAACTTGTATATTCCGCATTACTTTTACTTTCAATCGATGTGGGATATGCTCTTGAAACAAATTAACAAGTTATCTTAAGTCTTAACACTAAAGAAACCATAAGATCAAAAAGTAGATTGAAAACCATGCTGGACACGTTAAAAATGTTAGCAACATTTTACATTTAATTACCAGAGATTTAGATAGATATTCTTCAAGTATTAACAACATTGAAAGTATTGGTCCCAAGACTTCTTTTAAACTTTTTATTTCGAATGGGCCGAATATTTGTTTTTGGAAAGACACTTGGTGGGTACCATAATGGCACTCGTCTTATGGACATGTTCCCTCTGTAGAATTATGATATTCATCTTGTATTATTCAATGATATCATAGACAATATATACAGATTACATGACTTGGAAAACAATCTAAAATCCCTAATGGGCGTCAATGTTGATTAACAAAGAGAAGCTATTTGATTAAACATGTCGATATACTAGAGATGATATCACCTATTTTTTATATCATAATGAGGACAATTATGCAGTCAAACATCTAGTGTCGTTATAGTTTCTGGAAATTAACCGGCGATATGAAGAGGCTGGTAACTTATTAATGGTTGATAATTCAAAGAAAATTTCAAGATGCTTAAGTTCAGTAATATAACAAGATGTTTTTAGACTCTTCTATTTCGGAAAAAATCAGTCTAAGAAGAACATATGACACAGTATTATATATGCAAGATGGCCAAAGGATAACAAAAGCTTACGTACAAGAAGTTTCATAGTTTGTTTTTAACTTGTTTTATTGATTTGTTCCCACATCGAACAAGTGAGGAAAGATGATGTGATTTGTGAAGTATAAATATGGACGTTTTGGTGTCAAAAAGACTTAACTGTCTTGTCAGGGGTGAAAGAGGCCGACAATGACCGCAAGGGAATTGGTTGTGCCAACACTTCCGACAACGAACACACTTACCACGTATGAGTTTGTTTTATACTTGCACGTCAATTTTTGGATGCCCATTCTACTTAAATGGGCTCAATAATCATTATAAAAACTTTTAGTTTTATTAAGTTTAAAAAAAATATAATGCATTTTCGTGAATATATTGTTTCTAACTACTTGGCTAAGTATAAAAGTTGCTTTAATCTACACATCCCAGTTGGAAGACCAAAACAAGAACAAGAACGTGAACAAGAACAAAAACATGAATGTGTTTATGAACAAGATGATGAAAGTGATGGAGTTTGTGTTTGTAGATTCTTCAAACGCGGAGCTTACAAACTCTGAAGAGCAGTAAGAGGATGTTTTGGAATTCTGATGAAAGACGCTAAGATAGTGATAAAATTTTCATAGAAAATACGTTGGTGTAGGCAATTTCAGTATTGTACATACTAAGTTTTCAGTATGATGTTCTTGTTCTTACCAAGGTTTAATGTCACAAGGTTTTTGTAGAAGTTTCATTTAACAACATAAATGTTAAGTTTTAGACTCACTAAGCTTTCACAAATATGTAACCACTAAGATTTGAACCATAGATTTATTGTGATGATCTACCACTATGGCACTAGGCTATTTAGTGGTGGTTAAAAACAAAATGAATGAGTATTAAGCTATCATAAGTTTTGTTGAACATAAGTTATATTTAACAGTAGATACGTTTGGTTTTCGACCGGCTATGCTGCTCGTGAGCTACTAGATAAAACCTCGAAACAAGCCTGGTTTAAATGAGCTTGGACATTTAACAAGCTAAGTTTGAGTAGAGCTTTATTTCAAATCAGTTTAAATTATCGTAAACTAACCAAGCCCAAGCTTGTAAAGTATGTTATGCATCGAGATTAAGCCAAAATTGTAAGACTTGAAACAATTTCGAGCTTTGACAGGCTCGGGCTCGGCTCGACTCATCTCAAACTAGATAGCTGAAAGTTTGTTGCATTATCTGTTAGGTATATGACCACACTACTATTTGTGGTACCTAAAAGGCTAACCATTTTAAACTCTTTCTCACACTTTACCACTATTTTCACAACGACACTGAATTTTTATCGATGCTACCATCAAATTTATCACACCCCGTAACATAGGGCACATTTTAGTGAATACACAAGAAAGATGACCAAACTACATATATCGAAAATAAAAAAAACACTAATCATAAAAGATTTTCAAATCAAATCTGGTAATTAAATGTAAAAGGTTAACTTTTTAAAGTTTCAATCATGCTTTTCAATCCACTTTGTGATTTTATGTTTCTTTAGTGTCAAGACTCAAGATAGTTTGTTAATTTGTTTCAAGAGCAAATCCCACATCGATTGAAAGTAAAAGTAATCAATAATATATAAGTAGAAGTGTCATTTGTTTAATAAAAGTTGATATACCGCAATTCAACAACACCCGTTGCATTGTCTCGTATTAACTTTTTTTTCTTGGTCTCCATGTTACAAGAACTTCAATATTTAAACTGTTAGTTTACATGGAATCAAACTGTTATATAACAAGAATACGTAGATATGAAGTGTTGATTGCAAGACCAAATACATTAAGCACAAATTTAACCTATTATTCTACTAATAAGCAACAACACACGACTATGATTATGTTATTTCTTTCTTCATGGGCTCAGATAAACAAAATGAACGACCAAAATTGTGTAGTTTCGATTTCAATTTAGTAGGATACAAGTTGCTAACACAATTTTATAAACAATATACCTATTTTAATTATTATTTTCTACCATTTAAGACCAAATTGGGACCTGGTGTATGCCGCCCAATAAGGTACCTGGTGTATGTGGCTTTTATTGACTTATTTTATTTGGAAAAATCGTTCTCACCTCTTTTTGATATCTCAAAAATCCATAGTCGAAAAATGTAGTTAAAGGATACTATCAACGATGAACGGGTAAGCCTGGAAGTATCGGTTGACCATAATGAAGTCAACTTACTTGCATCATCTGAACACATGAAACGGGTTTCACAGTTTGTAAATTGAATATTGGACCTGTGGGGTGGGATACGATGTATACTTTTATTAAAAATATATTACAAAATTAACAGAAAACAAAGAACAGAATTAAATAACAAATAAAATTGAAAGCAATAAGAATCTAGAGACGAGGCACGTGTTTAACACGCTTCCCTTAAAATAGATTCGTCATCTGTTTCCCATGGTACAACGTCCAAAGCTGTTGTACAGCTGGACTAGACAAACTTGCCTAAAAGATCACGGAAGCCTTCTGTGTTTCTGATCGATAACTGCTGGAAAAATCATATGGTAATGGAGTAAAAACCCACAAATGAATATTGTAGGGTAGAAATTAGGATTCTGTTATAACCATGTTTTCACTTCATGTTTCAAGCGATGTGGGACATAGTATTTTCCAAATATTGTGTTTCACGTGACTCAATTTGAGACATGATATCTCATTCATATTAACTCCATATTGGACATACTTTAACTCGTTGCGAAGCTCTCTTCGAGGAGAACGCAAAGCTACTAAGTACTACGAATATATATAACATATACATATATATAATTAATTTCCAAAAGTATTGCAAAAACCATATTTTTCAAAACATTTTCCAACAATCCCCCACATGAACGGGAATCGGTCGAAAACACACGAAAGTTTCGGCAAAATTTCCGTCCATTGTTTTGGAAAACACATGATCAAAGTAATCTAGACCTTCGCGTTGTCTAAAACCTTTGATCATCAATCTTGCTTTATACTTATCAATGGTGCCATCAGCTTTTCATCTTCTTCTTTAAGATCCATTTATAGGCTAGTGGTTTACAATCAGGAGGTAAATCCACGAGCTCCCAAGTATGATTTTGTAAAATAGACTCTATTTCACTATTAATCGCTTCTTTCCATCGAGGCCTTTCCGAGGAATTTACAGCTTCTTGATAAGAAGTGGGTTCATTTTCTACCATAAAAGAGACAAAATGGGTCCAATTGATTTCTTGGTTCTCGCTCGTTTGCTTCTTCTAGGTTCAACCTCTTCTTCCTCGGGTTGATCTTGTATCTCATCTTGGAGATCATTATCATCTCGTTGTCTCTTATCTTGGACAACTGCGTCATCTATTCTAGATGTGCTTCCATTTTCATTCTTTAAATAAGGAAATATGTTTTCAAAGAAGGACGCATTCCTTGATCCCATAACTGTGTCTTGTATATATCTGGATTTTTTGAATCATGTACAATGAAACGATACGCACTGCTATTCTTAGCATATCCAAGAAATATACAATCCACAGATTTAGGTCCAATCGTTTGGGCCTTAGGTGTTGGCACAGCTACCTTGGCTAGACACCTCTACACTCGTAAGTAATAGTATGATGGTTTTCTTCCCATTCATAGTTCATATGGGGTTTTCTCTTTATCCTTACGAGGTATCTTGTTTAAAAGATACGTAGCCGTTAGAATGGCTTCCCCCCACATGTCCCGGCTCAAACTAGAACTTAACAACATGGCATTAACCATCTATTTAAAGGTACGGTTCTTCCTTTCGGCAATACCGTTTTGTTGAGGTGAATAAGGAGCAGTAAACTCGTGTCTAATTCCATGTTTTGCACATAGATCAGCAAACGGACACACATATTCACCTCCTCTATCACTTCGTACAACCTTGATTTTCCTACCAAGTTGATTCTCAACTTCGGTTTTGTATAGAACAAACTTGTCTATAGCTTCATCTTTACTTTTCAACAAGTAAACGTAGCAGTACTTTGTGCAATCATCAATAAACGTGATGAAGTACTTATTGCCACCTTTTGTGGGTAGTGATTTAAAATCACATATGTCTGTGTGTATCATATCAAGTGGTTCGGTTTTTTGTTCAACCGATTTGAAAGATGATCTTGTAAGTTTGGCTTCAACACAAGTTTCACACTTATAATTTGAATCAATATGAAAATTTGGTATGCCATTAAATTTAATCAAACGACACATTGAATTAAAATTAATATGACAAAGACGGCCATGCCACACATTAGAAGACTCAATCAAGTAAGCAGAAGAATTCATTTTATTGATAGCATTCTTAACAACTATTACATTGAGCTTAAACATACCATTCAGGGCATACCCCTTACCAACATATATTTGATTCTTAGAAAGTACAACTTTATCAGACTAAAAAACAATACGAAAACCAAACTTATTCAAAAGCCATCCGGACACAAGATTCTTGCGAATCTCCGGAACATACAAGACTTTAGTCAACTTGAGCTCTTTCTCGGATGTCATCTTCAAAATAACATATCTTTCGCCCTTGATATCAGTAGTTGAAGAGTTACCCATGTACAACTTCGCTCCATTGTCAACCGCTCTGAAAGAGTGAAACATACTCTTGTCAGCACACACATGACGGGTTGCCCCAGTATCAACCCACCAATCATTAATATCATAACCTACCAGGTTAACTTCAGAGATCATGGTAACGACATCAGACACCATAACAATCATGTCCACATTATCATTCACCATATTAGCCTCGCATGGAGTCACCCGCTTTGGCGCTTTGCAATTAGCAGCACGATGACCTGGCTTGTCACAGTTGAAGCAATTTCCTTGGAACTTCTGCTTCGCAATTCCAGCTTTAGGAGCAAGGTACTCAGACTTCCATTTACTCCTCTTGTCATTCTTCCCTTTGCCAAAGCTCTTGCCTTTAGAATTTGAAGAAGACGAACCATGCTCAACCATATTTGCCTTGGCAGAATCAGGTGTATAAGTATTTTTCTGAGCCAACTTGTTGTCCTCTTCAATACGAAGACGAACAACCAAGTCTTCAACAGTCATCTCCTGTCGCTTATGCTTCAAGTAGTTTTTAAATTCTACCCAACTTGGAGGTAACTTTTCAATGATAGCAGCAACTTGAAAAGTTTCACTCAAAGTTATACCCTCAGCATGAATTTCGTGTAGAAAAACCTGCAGATCTTGAACCTGAGTTATCACACTCTTTGAATCAACCATCTTGTAATCCAAAAAACGAGCTACCACGAACTTCTTTGTACCAGCATCCTTAGTTTTGTACTTGCGTTCCAACGACTCCCATAATTCTTTGGCAGTCTTAGTCTTGCAGTACACATTATACAAAGAGTCCACCAAACCATTCAGAATATAGTTGTGACATAAGAAGTCTGAATGTTTCCATGCTTCAACAGCTTGCACTGCTTGTTGATTTTCGGGTACACCTTCTTTAGGAGGTTCCACCTGAGGTACAATCTCCTTTAAGAACTTCTCAAGGTTCAAAGTAGTGAGATAAAAGAACATCTTCTGCTGCCACCTCTTAAAATTCTGCCCATTGAATTTTTCTGGTTTTTCAGCATGATTAGCAACTGTGTGGATAACTGGCACAACAGTTACTTTCACAGTAGTAGTTGCAGGAGTTTCAGGAGTGTTGGTAGATATTCTAAAAGATCAAACAAGATCAAAACACAAACAGTTAGACAACTGTTACAAATCTGTATATAAGAAATTCAATCGTGATCTCTATATACTTATAGTGGATCTGTCTCAAAGAAACTCAATCTTGGTTTCAAAGAATCAGATTCAATTATCAAATAATTCAGTTTAACAGAAACACAATATTGGTTTCAATATAAACTGATAAGAACAACTGCTTAATGAAAACGTTAGAGATCTGTTAATTAAAATTTGCAAAATTAAAACTAATTTCCAGTGAAACTCAATTCTGGTTTCGACAGAAACAGTTTATTATAAATCTGATAAAATTATTAATCCTATTTAATAAAAGTTTTAATTCTGTTAAACATAATCTGTTTTAAGATTGTGGGATACGGTGTATACTTTTATTAAAAACAGATTACAAAATTAACAGAAAACAAAGAATAGAATTAAATAACAAATAAAATTGAAAGCAGTAAGAATCTAGAGACGAGGCACGTGTTTAACACGCTTCCCTTAAAACAGATTCGTCGTGTGTTTCCCAGGGTACAACGTCCAAAGCTGTTATATAGCCGGACTAGACAAACTTGCCTGAAAAATCACGGAATCCTTCTGTGTTTCTGATTGATAACTGTTGGAAAAATCGTCTGGTAATGGAGTATGAAAAAGACTGTGTTTTTCTGATCGTTTAACTGAATGAGAAGAGGTTATATTTATACTGAAAACTTGACTTGTTCTCAAAGAAAAATATATACCTAAGTCAGGAAAATCTGTTATAACTAAAACAAATTTCCTGTGTTTTTAACACACAAAAATATTTTGTGAATAACTTATGTATCTATTCCTAAAATAGATGTACATAATTTTCTGGAAAAACAAATCGAATTCGCAGCAATAAAGATACCGAAATTTGCCCGTACCCAAGCCAGTTTTCGGAGCTGCATTCGTGTCCGCAGGTCGCGCCTTCGTGCACAAGTTCAGTAGCTTCGAACCTGTTTTTGGCCTAGAAATCTCACTTTCTGCACCCGCCCTTGCGCGCGCGTAGGCGTGAGAGTAAAAACCTACAAATGAATATTGTAGGGTAGAAATTAGGATTTCCTTATAAACATGTTTCAGTTCATGTTTCAAGCGATGTGGGACATAATATTTTCCAAATATTGTGTTTCACGTGACTCACTTTGAGATACGATATCTCATTCATATTAACTCCATATTGGACATACTTTAGCTCGTTGCGAAGCTCTCTTCGAGGAGAACGCAAAGCTACTATGTACTACGAATATATATAACATATACATATATAAAATTATGTCCAAAGTATTGCAAAAACCATATTTTGCTAAACATTTTCCAACAGGACCATGATGGAAAGTGGCTACAAAATGAATGTTTGGAGAAGTGTTTATTTCCTAGAACTAGCATTCTAAAACACCAAATTACCATCTCGAGTTCATATTGAGAAATCTACCAGATTCCAGAGCCGAGAAGATCATTAGAGAAACTCATGAAAGGAAGGATCTAATTTGATGTTCGGCTCACTCCTTCCGTTTCACGACTTGTTGTAATTATGGTAGCTGTTATGTTTAGTCATAGTATTAGCCTAAATCGATGTCTAGGGTAATAAGAGTCTAGTTTCCTAATTAGCAAGAATATTTTTATGTTTAGTCATAGTATTAGCCTAAATCGATGTCTAGGTAATGTTGTGAATTTTAGTGCAATTTATCGTTTTCTCCTCGACTCACTCAAATTGATATCTAATTTAACGTGGATTAATTTTTCTTGGTAAATTAAACTTTTTTTGTGGTATTTTTTAAAAAATTAAAAACTATTTAATTAAAAACTATTTAATCTAATTAAAAGGAAAATTCTTAATTAAAAAAAATACTTAATTAAAACTAATTAACTATTTGAAAACTATTTTAAATATAAATAAAACTTAAATTTAATCTACCCTAATTAATTTTTAACTAAAACTTTTAATTTAAATAACTTTCAATTTAATATCTAAAACTAAATTAATTAAAACTAACTTTAAAAACTAATTTAAAAACAATTTAAATTTCTAAAAGTAATTAAAATATTTTTAATTGTTTTTTTTATTTTTTTTGTTTTTTAATCTTTAAAATCGTAATTTAATAAACTGAATATTAATCTAAAAATTTAAAACTTGTAAATAAATCTATGTAAATAAATTGACAACAACTTAATAGACCTATATTAGTTACTAAATCCGTATTGAAACACAAATAAAGGACTAGAACGGATGGTTAAAGCGTTGGGCTGTTGAACGTGAGGTCACTGGGTTCGAGTCCAGTGATGGACACTTTTTTGAATATTATTTATTTTTTGGAATTTTTGAACACTCATACCAATTGGGTTTGATGCTTTAACAGCAAGAATCAACAAAATAATAACAATCAAAAAGCTTATAACACCCAAGCAGAAAATAAGCAGATATAATCTTATCAAAACCAAATAAGCACATAAACTAAAACATATAATAAACAGATGAATGAAAAACTAAAAAAAAATAAGCAAATATAAACTTAACAGAAAAAGAAGCAGATTAAAACAGTAAACAATAAGCTAATAGGTCTTAAACATATAAAACTTAAACTAAAAAAAAGCAAATCTAATCTTAACAAAATCAAATAAGCTAAACTAAGCAGAATCAAATAAGCAAATAGCTAAACAAGAAAATAAGCAAATATACACTTAAAACAAAATAGCTTAAAGCAAGTTAATCAGCAGGTATCAAGGACTTCAAAAACTTAATATTAAAAATCAGTAAAGAGGTAACACTAAAATAACTCAAATAAAAAACAGATAAAATATTATCTATCAGACCAAAGAACTATATCCAAATTTCAGAATAAAACACAGAATAAAAAAATCAAATAACAGTTCTAAATATAAATTTTAAAGCTCAGATTAACTCAAAACTAACAATATAAATCAGCAGACTAGACAAAACCAAATCAGATAGACTACTAGCAGATTTAATAAACAGGAACTAAAAGAAACATTAATCTAAAATTAACAAAAAATAAAAGGAGGTTAAACCTGGTGACAAAAACCTTTGAGTAGAAGAGGTGCGCTGAACACTCTTTTAAACCGAATCAAACACCACCTTATCAACCAACACCATAGAACCGCGAACCAAACTCACCATTTAGATGAACCGAACCATCATATCAGTAGAACAGTACTTATAATCTTCCCAGTGGGGGAAAAATATCAACCACTTTTTTTTTAATTATTATAATCCAAAATCAGAATAAAGATAAATTGCAATTAACTTTAAATAAAAAATAAGACACGAATTAAACTAAAATTAATTTTTATTAATAACTGAAAATTAAGTACAATACTTTTGAAAGAAAATTACAATTAACCTAAAATCTAATTTTGCATAAAATAAAAATAAAATAAAAATGGCACACCCACATTACAGAAATATAGGGGTATTTATAGCCAACCCCCATGGCTTCTTCATGAAGATTTGTGGAGCAATCTTTAATCTTGGCCGCTCTTTTCTTCTCTCTCTTTTCCTTTTCTTGATCTACGGCTGAAAAACAGTCTCTCATCACACGGATTGCCCTCGTGGCAATTTTGAACTTCTTGTGCTTCTTGAAGGCTGAAGTGGACTGATTTAATTGGAGAGAATGGTGGTGGTGATGTGGATGAGCCAATCAAATGAAGGAAAAGGGCCACGTCGGATTGAGGACCTCCATCTTCTTCATTCCGATTTAGATGGGGATTTAATTACCCATGTGTGTATAACACGCATTTGAATTTAATTAAGCAATGAAATCCCCAATTTTTTAGGGTTTGGGGTGAAAAGGTGAAGGTTGCGTTTGGTGAGAGAGAGTGTGCATAGGTTGTATTAAAATTTTTGTAATGTGTGTTTGTTTGTCGACCGAGTGAAAGAAAGTTAAATACAACTTTTCATTTGTTTACAAAACTGACCAATTTTAATAAAAGGCCCTAAAGCCCAATCTTCCTAAACGTCCAAAATTTGTAACTTGTTTATCTTGGGCTTGTAGCCCAATACTCTTCAATCCGTCCATTGTTATGGGCCTAGTTTTTGGGCTTGTACTCCTTTCTAGATAATGATTATTTCACAAATGGGCTTTTGGGCCCATTAACTAAATGTGGGACCCACTAGGCCCATTAACCTTTAAAATATTAAATCCTCTAAAAACGACTTGTCATTTGGCTTCTCGATCTTTCTTTTAATCTCGTGTCGATTTTGCCGATTTTCGTGATCTTGGGTTTACTTTTGGTTCCTTGACTTTGACTTTGTCTTTTTCTTGGTCTTTTCTTCGACAATTGACCGTGAAATCCCGTTTTTTCTTTCCTTTTGATCTTTTGTACCTATTTCACACAAAAACACAAAACCACGCATAATTCCGACTTTTACGATATTAAACACATGATTAGGTCTTGTTTTTCCTTGATTTTAGTGGCAAAAGGATAAGTGTTTACACACTTATTAAATTCCCTACACTTGACCATTGCAATGACCCCATGCAATGCATAATTTTAAATCATAAAGTTACATTTTTCTCATAATTAACCCATCTTGGCCTCTATTAAGATATATACTATTACTACTACGATGAAAAGATAAAAACTTAAAAGGAAACAAAAGTTATAACAATTTATTAACTTGGAAATTATTTGATGGAAGAAACTCGTAAAGAAATCTAAGACTTAGATTAGGGCTTTGGTGTCATGAATATTAATCACCCTCAAGTTTCACGTTCCCCATACTAAGCTTAAAAACGAGATCATTGTTTACCATAAGTTCATAGGTTAAAACCACTTATATAAGACAATTGTGTAATACTCTTTCTCCAATTCCTAAGTTGTATCTCTAGCTTTTAAGGATTGTCATTCACCCGTAGGCTCATTTGACTTATTTGATAATTATTAGTCCAAAAATGAAGGCAAAACGGTGCAAACCTGACACTCAAAACCTAACCTCGTCCTAAAAAACGTTGTCACTAAAGTAAGCCCACATCAAGGATGATTTAACACGATTTGGGGAATAAATTCCCAGATCCAAAATTTGGCCAATAGTACTACTTATTAATTATTCCTCCAAAGTCATGTAGACTTTATGTGGATTTTAGCAAGTTCACATCATATACCCTTAGGCTCTTTAAGATGTAAAAATGCTCCTCGTCTATTGTCCACACCCTAAGGCTCCTTGAACGATAAACAAGGGAATTGATTTTTTGATCAATTTTTATTCAACACTTACCACGCCATACACCCTAAGGCTCTAATGACAAGGTTCGTGCTACATGCCCCACACCCTAAGGCTCCTTGAGGTCATGTTTTAATCTTATTCTTTCTTTATCTATGATATATATAGTAGGACAAATTTTGTGGTCCCATGGTCTGAATACCTCCTACTTAGTGGTTATGAGCCACCTTAGTCGGAAGTCCACAATGCTGGCACCCTCAATGTGTTCATGCTTTAATTACAAGGAGATAAAAGATTTGGCTAAGAGCTTACATATCGAATCTACACCGCAAAAAATCCTCATTTATTTAGCAATTAAATATACAAGCAGGAAGAAAGAGCCACAAAAACTCATATAAGCAAGAATTAACCCTTAAACTTATTATCAACTCTATCATCTCTCGTTCTCCACAATTTAAAATCTCAAGGAATGAGACTTGTGGATGCTTAGCCTAATAAACCAATTAAGGTCCATATGGTTAAGGATACTAGCTAGAGTAAACTTGGATAAGTAAACTCGGGTTGAGTCAAAATATTCACGACGGGCCTAATATATCAAAGATATCTAAACTTGTTAAAACCATTTTATTCCTTTATTTATTTATTTTTTTAACTTTATTCTTGGAAAATATAAATACGATGCGATGACAAAAGGAAAGAAAATAAATGGAAATACTACTAGGCCAAAATAGATCAAAATTTTGAAAAACGTTGAAAAATTTTCCGGTTAAATAAGGTCAAATTCATGGAAAAGCCCACTAAAGTTCGATAGAAGTCCCCCTACACTTAATATAAACATTGTCCTCAATGTTTAAGCATGTGGGAGAATAAACTCCCCTACACTTAGGACATTGAGTACGTTGTTTAAATCGAGCTAAGGAAGAGACAACTAAAGTGATTACATTTATTCGTCTTATTTATATACATGTATGAATCACAATAGTTTTGAGAGAACCGGGTACACAGGAACACGGGATCACGGGTCGCGTCAAAAATACCAAAAGTGGATCATTAAGGCACATGTCCCTGCACAACATCACAACACACAAACAACCTACTTGGCTCCCCCTATACTTATTGGTGGAAATGGGTGAAGGTGAAAAAGGCTGGAAAGGATGGAAAAGGTAAAAATCTAACCTAGTTAAACGATGCTTGATTTATTATCACGAGTCTCTAGCTCGACTCGATTTCCCGAATATCATCATTCAAATGGGAAAATCATGGGAAAACCGAGATTTCCAAGGGAGGAAAATCTCTCCATGATAAAAGGGTGAAACATAGTCATATAAGGAATACCCCATGAAAATCCACCCGGGTCAAACACATAATTTCCATCACGAAAGGAAATAAACCCCGAGGTGGTAAAATCACATAAGGCAAAGTAAAGTGGGGTACCCTTAGTCAAAAATTTCTTACGAGGAAAGGTGTTATGGTGATATGGCAATGATAGCACGAAAGTCTCTATTCCGGGATCAAACACCGGTTCCTTAACGGGAAAATAGCGAGAGGTGTTGACATTTAAGCTCAAAATATCATCATAATCCAAAGTGGGAAAGTCGTCCTCTTCCAAACTTGATGTGAAAACATAAGTATCATCGGAGTCATAGGAAAACTCATCCTCGTGAGGAAAATAGGAATTTAGAAAGATATCTAAATCCTCCTCAAATGGAATATCCTCTAAAGTAGGAATGATCTCTAAGAGTGGAGGATCCTCCTCAAAAGTCATGACTTCTAAAATTGGGGTATAAAAGTCAAAAGGAGTCTCCATAATGGAAGAATCACTCATAGATGTATGAGGTGTATTAAGATCATGAGGTGGGTCATAAAAAATAATGAGATCACTTAAAGAAGTGTCATCATCGTAAGTATCAAAGATTGGTGGGTCAAAAGTGGGTGGGTCAAAAGATGGGTCGTCTAAACCGAAGATAGTGCGATCACTTAAAGAAGTGTCATCACTATAAGTATCGTAAATAGGAGTTTCAAAAATTTGAGGCTCTAAGGGAAGGGATGAAGTTATCACAAAATCATTTTGATTAGACTTTTGAATTCCAAAAGGATTAATAAAAATCTCGTCATTATCATAATTAAGAACATCAATCATATTGACCGACTCTTTTCCATTTGATTTAGTTGTGATTTTTCCCATTTTAAAAACTTGTTGTTCATCCCTAACCCTAAGAATTAACTCCCCTTCGGCCACATCAACTTATGCTCTTCCGGATCGTAAGAATGGTCTACCAAGTATTAACGGAATACGAGGGATCCATCTCATAGTCGACGACGACAAAGTCCACGGGAAAAGTGAATGTACCAACTCGAACAAAAACGTCTTCGACAATACCAACGGGGTATGCGAGAGTTCTATTAGCTAACTCGAGAGTCATGTGAGTCGGTACAAGGTCGTGTAATGATAATTGTTTCCATACCGAGAGTGGCATAAGATTGATGCTAGCACCGAGATCCGCTAAAGCCATACAATCATCAATTTGAGGAAACGATCAAGGTAACACGAATCGTCCGGGATCTCCTAGCTTTTCGAGAAGCTCTTTGAGAAGAATCGCGGAACAATTCTCATTCGAGTATTAACGAGCTCAACCATTTTTTTCTTTTTATTGAGCAAATATTTGAACATTTTCACAAATTTAGGCATTTGAGCAAGTGATTCAATAAGGTTAATGTTAACATTCACGTTGGAAATCATTTTCAAAAAATTGGAAACATGGACGTCATCTTTGGTGAGCACTTTAGCCTTGTCCAACCTAGAGGGATAAGGGATATTCGGCTTATACGTTGAAGGTTGAGAAGGAGAAGGACTCGCTTCTTGAACAATGATGAGATGGCATTTATACATGATCTCATCATTCTTTTCGGGCTTTAAATGCATTAAAATGTCATAAAATACCATATATATGCTTGTGTTTGTTTACTTGTGTATTTTAGGTATGGATATCGTGAAAAAGACAAAAGATCACAAGATACAAGGAAAAACGGACACGAGAAACGAAGCCGTACAATGAACCGAGCCCTAATCATGGAATTTTCATCAAATACCCTTGAAGACTTGAAGACAAAACAAGATTGATCATCATTTATTGAAGAAATGACACTTAAAACCCTTGTATATTAATAATTACAAGTTTGGTCCCTTAAGTTTGTCAAAATTGCAAAAAGGTCCTTCAACTTTGAAGAAATGGCAAGAATAGTCCCTCAACAAAAATTCAAATTGCCAATTATGGTCCCTCATGAAGTTTAAGAGACATTGAAGACCTTTGAAGATCAACATTGTCCAAGATTAGTCCTTGAAAAATCATCAAATGACAAAAATCGCCTTTGAAACATCTTTATGGAAAGTTTGTGCCAAAATTGTCAAGTGATGAAACTTAAATACAAAGGAGATGCAAGTTTTAGGGCTGGAAACCTTAAAAGCCAAAAACTTCAAAACAAAAGGACCAAATTCGCCAAACCTGAAACATTTGAAAGAAAAATGCGCCTAACACATGTGCCACCCCCAAAAAACGGATCAAATGACATTTACTGTTCATCTTTCACCCCAGGTCCGAATTTACTCAAACATGGGTTAATTTCTAATTAACCTTGCACACACTTAATTCACACATGCCAAAACCCTTCCCACTCCTAAAAACCTGCATCCCACTCATGTGCACCAAACCCCCAATTCCCCAATCCACCAATCACATCATTCCTTAGCCCCCAAGCATCATGACGTGGCTTAAATCAATGGCCAAGATTATTTGCTTCCTCCCAAAGCAAAATAAACGTTCAAGATCAAGAGAGGACAAAATGCACTCAAAATCATTCAAGGGCACATTTGGGATTTTCTATGTATTAGGGTTTATGTTTTTATGCTTCTAGGATGTTCTATAGACTCTATAAAAGGAGCTCACAACTTGTGTGAAGCCCTTGTTCCAGTTTTTAAGCTTGCACATGTAATACCTTTTTGAAGAAATAAAAAGTTTGGTTTTTGAAATATTCAAGTGTAATTCCTTTTTTATTGTTTTTAAAAGTTGAGTGTTGTGTTAAGCTTAATTCTGAGTTCCACACTTTTATTTGGTTAAGCAACTTTGATTTTCAAAGTTGTTTAAGGTTTTGAGATTTTGAGAGATTTTGGTAAAATCTTCTCAAAAGGTATTTTGGTGTTCTTGGTTAATGTTATTGGTAATATAGGGTTTTAGAAAACATATTTGGAAGTTTGAAAAGGTTTTGGAAAGATTTAAGAGAAAGAAAAGAAAATCAAAAATATATATTATTACTTGTTTTTGTGTTTTCTTCCTTTGTTTTTGATTTGAGCAGGTTGAAGGCTTGTTGATTTAGTTCAGCACCAACCCGGGTTGGTTTGGAGGTGGATTCAACATCCACTAGGACCCTTGGATGTAGGGGTCCTAAGGTAACTCTCTTTTACTCTTTGAAAAGTTCATAAAAGTGCTTGTTACTTGATTTGCTTGATTGATTGATTTAGTGTGTTTAAGTTACTTGATTTGTGTTTATGTTATGTTATATACATGTTATGAAGCTTTGATAACAATTTGGTTAGGTTTCATAAGGTTTTGATTTGGAAAAATTGGTTTTCAAAAAGTTTAAAGGGTGTTTGGCAACGCGTTTTAGCAGGACATAGTTTTGATTAGTGATAATTAAAAGGTGTTAGATTGTTTGTTTAGGGTTGATTAAGGTTATTGGTAAGTAGTTAATTACTTTGGAACAAGTTTGGAGTAATTTTGTGTGTTTAAAAAGGTAAAAAGGGTGTTAAAAATCTGCATAAGTGTTAAATTGCTTGGTCTTTCATGATCTTTGGTGCATGATTTTATGAGTTTTGATTGTTGATTGCTTACATTTACTTGTGCTTGACTCCTTGAGCTTCAACAAGCTCAAGGGTGCCCCAATTGTTCCAACATAATCACCAAACAAAGCATCAAGCCAAGACCTCTTGGCATCACAAGTGCACAAGTGTGCACTTGTTTGGTTCATCAGAAAACAACCAGGCACGTTACACTAATTGCGCCGCAAGACCTACCTGTTGCGGCGCAACTAAAGGAGCTGCAGATTTTGGTATTCCCGTTTCACTAGTTGCGGCGCAAGACAGAAGCATTGCGGCGCAACTGAAGGAGTTACTGACCAAAGGTGCTCCCGCAACACTAGTTGCGGCGCAAGACCCCACTAGTTGCGGCGCAACTAAGTGACTTTTATATTTTTTTAGTATTATTTTAATATTATTTTATTATTTAATTTTCAAAATTTTCTTTTTCTTTATTTTTCATTTTTCTTAAGTTCTATAGCATTAAATAGGACTATTTCCATTTTTAGATTATTTTTATCACTTTTAGATTTATTTTTATAATTATTTTAAGTTTAATTAGGTTTTAATCATTTTTAATCATTTTTAGGGTTTTAAAAATAGTTTTAATAGGTTTTAATTTTTAGAAAATTACTTTTTAGTCTTCTAATAATATAAGTTAAGTAATTGTTCAATAAAATCATATTTTAGACTTTTGAATTAGTTAAATTTAATTTTAGGGCTTTAATTAGCATTTAAAATTAATTATTTAATTAACAAAAGTTTTTAAAATATCTTTGTTGGATTTTTATCTTTATTTATATTATTTTAGACTTGTCTTTTTATTTTTGATATTTTGTTTTTGGTTTTAATAATTTTTAATTTTAGTGGTTTTTCTACGGTTTTACGTTTTCGTTTTTTACGTCATAGTGTAATTTCCAAGAAACCGTCATTCCATCTTCTCAATATTAATCTCAAATACATACAAGTTAATTCACAACACCATACCTCCTTGGGAAACGAATCTTTCATCTCTTTTTAAGTGATTGTGGGTCATTACTTGTGGTTT
Source organism: Glebionis coronaria (assembly GCA_025667525.1). NCBI lineage: Eukaryota > Viridiplantae > Streptophyta > Magnoliopsida > Asterales > Asteraceae > Glebionis > Glebionis coronaria. Next base: position 544,426,043 of record CM046879.1, on the reverse strand, counting down.
TCCTAAATCACTCGTCGATACTTACCGCTCATATTTAGTTGCTTGTTTTTCCTAAAGCAAGTTATCTAAATTTTACACCAATCATTTTGGCGCCGCTGCCGGGAGGTGTGTCGTGTCTTAATTTGGAAAATTTTGTTTTTGATATTATCCATAATAGTATTTGTGTTAAGTGGAACTCCCTTAACACGTATTATCGGTTTTCTCGGTTTTTCTTTGTGAATATTATTAATATATTGTATTAAGTATCACAACCAAAATACAATATCTCCAAAAGTGTGAAAACACAACCTTGATTCGGGATTTCATCACTCGATCATTGTATTTGAATCTCAAACAAAAAGAAAAGGCAAAAATAGATAAATACTTTCGAGAAGCTCGATTTTGAAAGATACGAACTATAAGGTGGGTATAAGGCGGGTATTATAAAATATACCCTAAGGAAAAAGGCTCTTAAGTGCTTCGCGCCGCCTCGTTTCCCCGCTTGCTTGTGAGTATTTTGAGATTGAAGGCTAATCGAGGGTTTTGCCGCCCAAAGTATTAATACGTATACTATATTTGCTTGGTTTTCTTTGTGATTAAACCCTCGTGAACAATTTGGTTTTCACCAAAGTTCTAAAGTCATTCGAAGGCGTTCACTCCACGTGATCGTTTTCATTCCTTTGAGGCTTCTTTAATCAAGAGTTTGATTCGAGGAGAGATTTTGTAGATTGTTGTCTACGTAATACACCCAAAATCCAAAAAAATTAAATATCATCAAAAACACAAAAAAATTGAAAATCCACAAAACAACCAAAAAGAATCTTCCTTGCTCACCTCCCATTCTTCGTGAAGTTTATGATCACTCGTAATCAAGCAAAACGAGCTCGTAAACGTCTTCAAAAGCAAACAAATCAAGGATCGTTGATTGTTGAAGAACCTCCAATTGTTGAACCTATTATAGAACAAGAAGTCGTAATGGCTAATCGTACTATGATGGAGTTGCTACAAGCACCCACCGAGGGTTTTGGAGAGGCCATTGTTATTCCCGCCATCCTTGCGGAGAATTTCGAGATTAAGACGGGTTTAATGTCGATGCTACAAGCAAACAAATTTCGAGGTCACGAGAAAGACAACCCGCATTACCACATTAGGAATTTCAACCGTCTCACCGCCACTAGCAAATTCAAAGATGTTCCGCATGACGCCATTAAGATGATGTTGTTTCCATATTCGTTGGATGGACCCGCAAAAATTTGGCTCGAGAAAGAACCGCCAAATTCGATTTTGACATGGGCCGATCTCGTTTCTAAGTTTGTGAACAAGTTTTTTCCACCATCGAAAACAACACACTTAAAAAATGAGATTTCACGATTTGTGCAACGTAACAATGAAAGTTTTTCAATGGCATGGGAACGATTTAAGGAGATGTTACATGAATGTCCTCATCATGATTTTTCGGAATTGCATCAAATAGATACTTTTTATAATGGGCTTAATGATCATGAACGAGATTATTTGAATGCCGCCGCGGGTGGTAATTTTTTGTGCAAGACGACAAATGAGGCTTTACAAATCATTGAAAATCGATCTAAGGTTTATAGCCCTCGTAACACACCGAGTGTTGCCAATATGGGTTCGTCATCGTCATCACAATCGTCTCATAGCATTAACGCCTTACATGATGAAGCTAATGAGGAAAATCGGTTTTTTGATAGATTTGCTAATCTAATGTCCCATTGGAAGGCTCAAGAAGCTTCCAATTCCGCTTCGGTTAAAGCGGTTGCTAAGAGTTGTTTATCGTGTGGAGGAGCTCATGATTTATCCGAGTGCATTACCGCGGATGGTAACACTTCGAGTACTTATGTAGCAACGGGAACTTACAACCAAAACGGCCAAGGTTCCCGCCAAAATCAAGCTCCACCAAATCAAAATGCTAACAATTATCGAAACAACAACCAAGGTAATTACCAAGGCAACACACGCAATTACAACAAAGGGAATTATCAAAGTGGGAATGGACAAATCTCTAATCAAAACCAAAACCGTGATTTTCAAAATACTACACAAGGTTTTCAAAATGCTCACACGAAAAATTTGCAAGGAGAATTTTTAGATTATGCAAAAGCAAATGATGCTAAATTTGATAATATGCAACGTGAGATGATTAGCTTAAGGTCCGAGTTGAAAAACGAGCTTAAAAATGAACTTGCTAATGAACTTAAAACTCATGCAAATAAAATGGAAGGAAATGTCCAACGTCTTCAACAAAACCAACAAAAGATGGAATTAGGACAACATGAGATTAAGCAAGAATTATTGAAAGCGGATGCTAGGCAATCAAAATTTGAGGACCGAATGGCTAAGATGTTTGAAGCAATCATGTGTAAGCCCTCTTCTTCGGGTGGTCTTCCTAGTGATACCATTGCAAACCCGAAGGGAGAAATGAAGGTTATTACTACACGAAGTGGTAAAACTTTCAAGGAACCAATCTCTCGTCCAAGTACTTCTACGGAGAAGGAAATCGAGAAAGAACCCGAGGTGATGGCCGAAAAGGAGCACATTACAATCCCACGAAGTACCGCTCAAACCACACCTACGGTTGAACCAATACCAATTATGGAACCCGAGTTTCCAAGGTCGTTGCCTAATGACCAACCCACACCACCTTTACCCTACCCTTCGAGACGAAACAAAGAGAAAGCACAAGAAAGGAACAATTATCAATTTGAGCTATTCATGAAAATGTTTCGTGATTTGCATTTTAACATAAGTTTTGCCGATGCTTTAATCATGATGCCTCGATTCGCCGCAAACTTCAAAAGTATGCTAAACAACAAAGAGAAGTTACAACAAACGTCTAGTTGTTCATCGGTTTTTCTAAGCCGCATACCACAAAAAGTCGGTGATCCCGGTAAATTTTTGATTCCGTGTGCTATACAAGATATGGAGGAATGCTACGCCTTGGCCGATCTTGGCGCTAGTATTAATTTAATGCCTCTCGAGATTTTCAAATCGCTTTCGCTTCCGGCTCTTACTCCTTCGAACATGTCCATCGAGATGGCCGATCATTCTACGATTTTGGCATGTGGAGTAGCCGAGGACGTTTTCGTTAAAGTCGGAAAGTTTTACTATCCCGTTGACTTTATCGTTGTAGATATTCCCATCGATCGAAAAGTTCCTCTCATTTTGGGTCGTTCATTTTTGGATACATCAAGAGCACTTATCGATGTTCATGCTCGAAAAATCACCCTTCGTTTCAATGAAGAAGAACTTGTCATCAATGCAACACAAAACTCCAATCTTTCTCATGTATATTCTATTGCAACTTTAAACCATGGTGACTCGACAAATGTCGTTTGCAAAGAATTTTCACCAAGAGTTTTAGGGAATGTCTCCAAAAACAATTTACCATTTCCTCCGCCGGTGGAGGTTATGAGTACTAAGCCTACAAAGAAGAAACCATCAATACTTGAATCAAAAAATCCTTCACCTTCATTCTTGAAAAGTATTGATAAGTTGCCGGTTTCTATGGAAGATCTTTCGGATGATGAATTTATGGACCCCGATGGGGAGGTTTTTTTCGTCGATAAACGTTTTGAGAACTTGCCACCACCAAAACCAAAACGGTTTCAAAATGTGAGAATTTTTAGTGTGACTAACATCGTCTTAGAAACACCGAATATTTTCGACATAATTAAAAAGGGTTTTCATAAGGAGAGTTTAAAAGATAAAAAAGGAAAAGATCTTAAATGTGATTTAATTGATTTTTCTACAAATCTAACTCCGTCATCACCGCGTGATTTGAGTACTACAAACTCGTCTACTCCTTTTGACGATGTTTTGTGTGGTTCTAGTATGGGGGAAGCCCCTTATGTTCCCTCATCCTTGTCCACCGAGGACGAGATATTCGATCCCGGAATTTCATGTAAAGGGAAATCTCGGTCTTCCACCGATGCAATAAATGGAAAAACTTTCTATTTGCTTGGTGCGAGTCTACCTCGAGTAGCTCGAACGTTTGTCTTACCAATGGTCCCACCCTTCTACTTCTCATCTATTTTCTTCAAACTCTTTGAGTTTATGGCACATGTTGGAGTGGTGTTAATTAGTTTTTTCCATGAAAACGAGAACGCCATCTTCGACCCCGGTATTTTGCATCATCTAAGGACTTAGTCCTTTATACCGGTTGCTTTTTGGGCCTTGTTTATCATGTAAGCCCCACCAAAAATTGACCACACCATGATATCCCTAAATGTTCACATTTATGGGGAATCGAGTCGAGCTCATGACTCGGTAATCAAAAACGAGGTGCCTCGTGGGGGAGATCCCATGCTTATCTTTATGCTTATTATTCACTAATAAGGGGACTTGTACCCTTCCAACTCGTTGTCTCGTGGTTGTTTGTGATTGTGTTATCTAGATCATCATCATCGTCTACGATTGAAGACTCTCGTGTTCGTTTACGTGAGCCTCCATCGTTCGTTTGAAGAAGTTTTTCACGATTCCATGACATATCCTTTATTGTTCTAACAATTATCTTTTAGCATAATTAATAAACGGCTTTAGATATATTGTTGATCACCCTTTCCATGCTAGATCCTAAGCATTCGACTCTTCGTCTCTAGTATGGGGGTGCTCCACCTTTAGACTCGAAACATTGAGGACAATGTGTACTTTTAGTATGGGGGGGTGAATAGGTACTTGCTTTGCTACGCCCTCACGTTTTCCAATTTTCAATGTTTTGTTTTGCTAATAAGGCTAAAAATGGCCAAATTTTAAAATTTTTCTTAGTTTTCATAAGTGTTTTTAAGACACGAATGTATATTTTCCGATGGGTAGAATAAGAGTTAATTTTTGACTTGATGGGCATTTGGAGCCATTTACATTCCTTAACCCGCTCAATTCAAGTTTTGCTAGACTTTTATATAGGGAGCTTTAAAACGCGACAGTCTTAATTCATTCGGGTTAAGAACAAGAACTTTTCGCAAGTTCCTATAATTGATTCTAGAAAGTCACTTATCAAGGGAACTTTAAAATGCATTCTCTAAACTTGAAAAAGTCCAAGAAAGTGCAAGATCCTATAGGTGGCTTGAAAACCCAAAACTTTGATTTGATATAGTCTTAATGAAAGCTAATCCAAATTTGGCTTAATTTTGACTTGCACGGCTAAGTATTCACGAGTCTCTTTAATTAGAGGTCTTTAAATAGTGAAGAACGAGAAATGATAGAGTTAGACAAGTGATCATGCTAAACGTAGAACATGAAAGTATTCTTTCAAAAACTCATATGTTTTTAATTGTGGCTTTTTCTTCCCATAAGATCAATGCATTAGGAATAAAACATAATTGCAATAAGTAAGGTCGTACGGTTTGAAAAGTTACTTAGCCTCTAGCGCAAGATCGTTTAAAAGTTGCTCGGGGTTGAATAGAGTTCATAGCCAAGGCATAACTTATTGAAACGGGACGCGAAGATTGGCGATCATCCAAAAAGGCCCTAACAAGGCATGAGGAGCTCTATTTTTGCTAAAGATCCAAAGATGATGTGAAGTATCATTGTTCCAAAATCAATATGAAGGATCAAGACACACGACGAGAAGCTATTACTCCCCTAAAGAATGGAGAAAGTCTATCCAAAAAGACCCTAACAAGGTATGAGGATAAATATATCCAAGTCCGAAAAGGAGGCGGATCGTTGTATATCAAAATCCAAAGTAAAGATTGAAGAAAAATGATGAAGTCGTGGTCCTATATGAAGAATCTCTCAAAAACGTCAAGTGAAGAAATTCCAATTATATGAAGAGAAGACCATAATTTCGAGAACGTCTTCCCAAGATTTGAAGTATGAAGTACATGCCAAATATCGGTCCGAGAAAGGTCTCGAATCGTGAAACGAGTTATGCCAAGATATGAACTTAAGGAGATACACGAGAAGCCGTTTTAAAAGATTTTGTCCTTCGGCTAACTATTGATCAAATCGTGCTACTTTGCTTTCGGACTAATAACTACTCAAATAAGTCAATATGAATCACTTGTGATCCATGACAAATAGATAAAAAATGCTAGTAACCCATTTCCTTTTATAATAACTAGGATTGCGGGGAGAAAAAGTATTACACAATTTGGACGTATGAGTAGTGTTAGCATTGTGACTTGTACCAACAATGATCTTGTTTTTGCACTTAGCATGGAATGTATGACAATCAAGGATGACGAAATTTACTCTAAGGGACATTAACTTGTTTCTATTCTTAGATCCTAAAAGTCACATTTTGGTGATGAAAATCATACATTATGTCTTTACACAATCTCGTAGTATGTTGCAAGTCTTTTACTCTTCAATAAAGGTTAATAAAATTGAACTTTGGTGATGCTTAGATACTTTATTCTAGCATTGCGTGAGGGCACGGCAATGGCTTAGTATGGGGGAGTGATGAGATGGCATTTATACATGATCTCATCATTCTTTTCGGGCTTTAAATGCATTAAAATGTCATAAAATACCATATATATGCTTGTGTTTGTTTACTTGTGTATTTTAGGTATGGATATCATGAAAAAGACAAAAGATCACAAGATACAAGGAAAAACGGACACGAGAAACGAAGCCGTACAATGAACCGAGCCCTAATCATGGAATTTTCATCAAATACCCTTGAAGACTTGAAGACAAAACAAGATTGATCATCATTTATTGAAGAAATGACACTTAAAACCCTTGTATATTAATAATTACAAGTTTGGTCCCTTAAGTTTGTCAAAATTGCAAAAAGGTCCTTCAACTTTGAAGAAATGGCAAGAATAGTCCCTCAACAAAAATTCAAATTGCCAATTATGGTCCCTCATGAAGTTTAAGAGACATTGAAGACCTTTGAAGATCAACATTGTCCAAGATTAGTCCTTGAAAAATCATCAAATGACAAAAATCGCCTTTGAAACATCTTTATGGAAAGTTTGTGCCAAAATTGTCAAGTGATGAAACTTAAATACAAAGGAGATGCAAGTTTTAGGGCTGGAAACCTTAAAAGCCAAAAACTTCAAAACAAAAGGACCAAATTCGCCAAACCTGAAACATTTGAAAGAAAAATGCGCCTAACACATGTGCCACCCCCAAAAAACGGATCAAATGACATTTACTGTTCATCTTTCACCCCAGGTCCGAATTTACTCAAACATGGGTTAATTTCTAATTAACCTTGCACACACTTAATTCACACATGCCAAAACCCTTCCCACTCCTAAAAACCTGCATCCCACTCATGTGCACCAAACCCCCAATTCCCCAATCCACCAATCACATCATTCCTTAGCCCCCAAGCATCATGACGTGGCTTAAATCAATGGCCAAGATTATTTGCTTCCTCCCAAAGCAAAATAAACGTTCAAGATCAAGAGAGGACAAAATGCACTCAAAATCATTCAAGGGCACATTTGGGATTTTCTATGTATTAGGGTTTATGTTTTTATGCTTCTAGGATGTTCTATAGACTCTATAAAAGGAGCTCACAACTTGTGTGAAGCCCTTGTTCCAGTTTTTAAGCTTGCACATGTAATACCTTTTTGAAGAAATAAAAAGTTTGGTTTTTGAAATATTCAAGTGTAATTCCTTTTTTATTGTTTTTAAAAGTTGAGTGTTGTGTTAAGCTTAATTCTGAGTTCCACACTTTTATTTGGTTAAGCAACTTTGATTTTCAAAGTTGTTTAAGGTTTTGAGATTTTGAGAGATTTTGGTAAAATCTTCTCAAAAGGTATTTTGGTGTTCTTGGTTAATGTTATTGGTAATATAGGGTTTTAGAAAACATATTTGGAAGTTTGAAAAGGTTTTGGAAAGATTTAAGAGAAAGAAAAGAAAATCAAAAATATATATTATTACTTGTTTTTGTGTTTTCTTCCTTTGTTTTTGATTTGAGCAGGTTGAAGGCTTGTTGATTTAGTTCAGCACCAACCCGGGTTGGTTTGGAGGTGGATTCAACATCCACTAGGACCCTTGGATGTAGGGGTCCTAAGGTAACTCTCTTTTACTCTTTGAAAAGTTCATAAAAGTGCTTGTTACTTGATTTGCTTGATTGATTGATTTAGTGTGTTTAAGTTACTTGATTTGTGTTTATGTTATGTTATATACATGTTATGAAGCTTTGATAACAATTTGGTTAGGTTTCATAAGGTTTTGATTTGGAAAAATTGGTTTTCAAAAAGTTTAAAGGGTGTTTGGCAACGCGTTTTAGCAGGACATAGTTTTGATTAGTGATAATTAAAAGGTGTTAGATTGTTTGTTTAGGGTTGATTAAGGTTATTGGTAAGTAGTTAATTACTTTGGAACAAGTTTGGAGTAATTTTGTGTGTTTAAAAAGGTAAAAAGGGTGTTAAAAATCTGCATAAGTGTTAAATTGCTTGGTCTTTCATGATCTTTGGTGCATGATTTTATGAGTTTTGATTGTTGATTGCTTACATTTACTTGTGCTTGACTCCTTGAGCTTCAACAAGCTCAAGGGTGCCCCAATTGTTCCAACATAATCACCAAACAAAGCATCAAGCCAAGACCTCTTGGCATCACAAGTGCACAAGTGTGCACTTGTTTGGTTCATCAGAAAACAACCAGGCACGTTACACTAATTGCGCCGCAAGACCTACCTGTTGCGGCGCAACTAAAGGAGCTGCAGATTTTGGTATTCCCGTTTCACTAGTTGCGGCGCAAGACAGAAGCATTGCGGCGCAACTGAAGGAGTTACTGACCAAAGGTGCTCCCGCAACACTAGTTGCGGCGCAAGACCCCACTAGTTGCGGCGCAACTAAGTGACTTTTATATTTTTTTAGTATTATTTTAATATTATTTTATTATTTAATTTTCAAAATTTTCTTTTTCTTTATTTTTCATTTTTCTTAAGTTCTATAGCATTAAATAGGACTATTTCCATTTTTAGATTATTTTTATCACTTTTAGATTTATTTTTATAATTATTTTAAGTTTAATTAGGTTTTAATCATTTTTAATCATTTTTAGGGTTTTAAAAATAGTTTTAATAGGTTTTAATTTTTAGAAAATTACTTTTTAGTCTTCTAATAATATAAGTTAAGTAATTGTTCAATAAAATCATATTTTAGACTTTTGAATTAGTTAAATTTAATTTTAGGGCTTTAATTAGCATTTAAAATTAATTATTTAATTAACAAAAGTTTTTAAAATATCTTTGTTGGATTTTTATCTTTATTTATATTATTTTAGACTTGTCTTTTTATTTTTGATATTTTGTTTTTGGTTTTAATAATTTTTAATTTTAGTGGTTTTTCTACGGTTTTACGTTTTCGTTTTTTACGTCATAGTGTAATTTCCAAGAAACCGTCATTCCATCTTCTCAATATTAATCTCAAATACATACAAGTTAATTCACAACACCATACCTCCTTGGGAAACGAATCTTTCATCTCTTTTTAAGTGATTGTGGGTCATTACTTGTGGTTTTCCTAAATCACTCGTCGATACTTACCGCTCATATTTAGTTGCTTGTTTTTCCTAAAGCAAGTTATCTAAATTTTACACCAATCAAACAACCTTAGGGTTAGGCTCATTAGGTAATGGAAAACTAGTACTAGGAGTGGTAGTGGGAGGAATCACCGGATGGGGAATAGGATTACTCATTATGACCTCCGGGCCTTGTCTCTCCTTTATGGGCGAAGAGATGGAAGTTCCCACTAAAGTGGCTCCACTTCGAGTAGTGTTAGAACTTACATTAGCACGAGGGTTAATCTCGGTATTAGAAGGTAAGGCTCCTTGGGGTTTAAAGGCTTGCAACATTTGCACGAACTACCTATCGGTGGACTCTTGCAATTGTTTCATAGTTCTCTCATGTTCGGTCAATTTTTGGAGAACCAAGTCCATTTGAGGATTATGCATGTTCATTTGATTATACCCTTGATTGTTAACCCCTTGATTATAAAAACCTTGGTTTTGATATTGAGGTTGAAAACCGTTGTTATTATGAAAACCTTGGTTTAAGTTAATATTTTGAAACCCTTGATTTTGACCATTAAAATTCTCTTGATTGGCATTCCCTTGAAAATTTCCTCGTTGAGGAGCTTGGTTCCTATTTTGGGCGAGTGGGGGTGGTCTTTGTGGAGCTACAAAACCCGGGGGAGCCAAATAGTTAGTACTCTTATAAGACAAATGGTTAACATCAACATTTGGTTTGAAATGAACCCGCTCATTTTCATTGTTGTTATAAGCATAAACTTGTTGTTGTTGATTGTAAACCTTGTCACAATTAAAATACGAATGTGGTCCACCACAAGTCTCACACGTTTCACAAGTTTCTTTTAAGGCATTCACTTGCACATTGATGGCTTGGTATTGTTAGCGGTTTGTAGAGCAATTGATTCAACAAGCGAAGTAAGCTTATCAATTCTCTTGTCGCTCTCACTAGTACTAGCACTTGCCATAGTAGCCCTAACACTCTTGGTTTGTACTTTTGCCTTGTTTTCATTTATTTCCCAAGCCTCGTTCATGGATTTCACAAGAATATTGCCCCTCGCGGCACTATTAAGTGAGTCTTGGTTATTAAGAGTTAAACCATAGTAAAACGTATTGATTTGATGCACTTTAGTGAAACCATGTTGTGGACATTTTCTTAAAAGCTCCTTAAAACGATCCCAAGACTCGCTAAACGTTTCCCCATATTGTTGTTCAAAGGTAATGATGTCATTCCTTAAAGAGGTGGTCCGTGATGGTGGGAAAAAGTAGTTAATGAACTTGGTCTCTAAATCAATCCATGTGGTAATACTTTGGGGTGGTTCCTTATCAAGCCAAATATGGGCTAGTCCCTCGAGGGAAAAAGGAAAGAGTTGTAAACGAATGGCCTCTTGCGGCACCCTATTGTATTTGACGGTGTTTGCCAATTGTATGAAACGTTTGATATGAGCGTGTGGGTCATCATTAGTACGGCCTAAAAATGGTGTATCGGAAACCATTTGAATAAAACCCGTTTTTAGTTCAAAATTATTCGCTCCAATATCCGGCACCACAATCGCGTCATCGTTTCCTTCAACGTGAGATTGTAGAATCTCAATCATTGGTAGATTATCCGTTGCCATCGTGTTGTTCAAAGCTCGATTCTCGGGATCGGCTTGATTGACGGTCTTTTTGTTTTTCTTCTTCTTTTTTTTGGAAGAATTAGAAATATTTGGTACACCAATCGGTATGTATGTACGCGCGCGAGTGCGCATACAATTAAAATCAAGGAATGAGGTAGGAGACCTCGGTCGACTTTGAGAGGAAAGGGATTATCCCTCTCGAGGTTCAATATTAAAAAGCTACAAAAATATATACTTAATACTAATTGAGTTGGCAAACCAATAATCGGTCGTCACTCTCAATATACGCACAAGCAAGCGGGGAAACGAGGTGGCACAAAGCACTTAAAAACCTTTTTTCTCAGACGGCCTTTTATAGCGCGTCGCCTTATACCTACCTTATAGTTTGTATAAATCGAGTTCAAACTTCTTACTAGTATTTATCTATTTTGCCCTTTTTCCTTGTTTTGGATTCGAATACAATAGTTAGGTGATGAAATCCCAACTAAGGTCTTATTTGAAAGTAGGTAAATTAATTGTTCTACGTAATATAATATAGTAAAAGAAAAATATTTTTGTATTTTTTTAAGAAAAATATATATTGACAATAAAAAGCGAAAGAAATCGAAATAAGAAAAATAACAATAATACGTAATATTTTTGGTGTAATACTTTAGGAAAAGTATTACTTTTGGTTTTTTTAATTTTTTTGGTGCAAATCTTAGGAAAGAGTTTGCTTTTGATGATTTTTTTAATTTTTTGTATTTTTAAGTTTTGGATTTTTTAGGTTTTTGATTTTTTTTTGCAAGAAAAGTAACGTTCAAAATTGAACGGATCCCAAAATCAAAAGCTTCTCACGAAAAATCGTCAATCGTAACGAGCGAAGCGGCAGCGGCGCCAATTTAATACATGAATTTTTGCAATTTTCGTTGTGAATTTTAGTGCAATTTATCGTTTTCTCCTCGACTCACTCGAATTGATATCTAATTTAACGTGGATTAATTGTTCTTGGTAAATTAAACTTTTTTTTTGTGGTATTTTTAAAAAAATCAAAAACTATTTAATTAAAAACTATTTAATCTAATTAAAAGGAAAATTCTTAATTAAAAAAATACTTAATTAAAAAAATACTTAATTAAAACTAATTAACTATTTGAAAACTATTTTAAATTTAAATAAAACTTAAATTTAATCTACTCTAATTAATTTTTAACTAAAAACTTTTAATTTAAATAACTTTCAATTTAAAACTATTTTATCTAAAACTAAATTAATTAAAAGCAACTATAAAAACTAATTTAAAAACAATTTAAATTTCTAAAAGTAATTAAAATATATTTTTTTTTTTTTTTTTTGTTTTTTAAACTTTAAAATCGTAATTTAATAAACTAAATAGTAATCTAAAAATTTAAAACTTGTAAATAAATCTATGTAAATAAACTGACAGCAACTTAATAAACCTATATTTGTTACTAAATCCGTATTTAAACACAAATAAAGGACTAGAACGGATGGTTAAAGCGTTGGGATGTTGAACGTGAGGTCACTGGGTTCGAGTCCAGTGATGGACACTTTTTTGAATATTATTTATTTTTTGGAATTTTTGAACACTCAGACCAATTGGGTCTGATGCTTTAACAGCAAGAATCAGCAAAATAATAACAATCAAAAAGCATATAACACCCAAGCAGAAAATAAGCAGATCTAATCTTATCAAAACCAAATAAGCACATAAACTAAAACAAATAATAAACAGATCAATGAAAAACTAAAAAAAATAAGCAAATATAAACTTAACAAAAAAAGAAGCAGATTAAAACTATAAACAATAAGCTAATAGGTCTTAAGCAAATAAAACTTAAACTAAAAAAAAGCAAATCTAATCTTAACGAAATCAAATAAGCTAAACTAAGAAGAATCAAATAAGCAAATAGCTAAACAAGAAAATAAGCAAATCTACACTTAAAACAAAAACAGCTTAAACCAAGTTAATCAGCATGTATGAAGGACTTCAAAAACTTAATATTAAAAATCAGTAAAAAGGTAACACTAAAATAACTCAAATAAAAGACAGATAATATATTATCTATCAGACAAAAGAACTATAACCAAATTTCAGAATAAAACACAGAATAAAAAAAATCAAATAACAGTTCTAAATATAAATTTTAAAGCTCAGATTAACTCAAAACTAACAATATAAATCAGCAGACTAGACAAAACCAAATCAGATAGACTACTAGCAGATTTAATAAACATGAAGTAAAAGAAACATTAATCTAAAATTAACAAAAAATAAAAGGAGGTTAAACCCGGTGACGAAAACCTTTGAGTAGAAGAGGTGCACTGAACACTCTTTTAAACCGAATCAAACACCACCTTATCAACCAACACCATAGAACCGCGAACCAAACTCACCATTTATATGAACCAAACCACCATATCAGTAGAACAGTACTTATAATCTTCCCAGTGGGGGAAAATTATCAACCACTTTTATTTTTAATTCCAAAATCAGAATAAAGATAAATTGCAATTAACTTTAAATAAAAAATAAGACACGAATTAAACTGAATTTAATTTCTATTAATAACTGAAAATTGAGTACAATACTTTTGAAAGAAAATTACAATTAACCTAAAATCTAATTTTGCATAAAAAAAAAAAAAAGGCACACCCACATTAGAGAAATATGGGGGTATTTATAGCCAACCCCCAAGGCTTCTTCATGAAGACTTGTGGAGCAATCTTTAATCTTGGCCGCTCTTTTCTTCTCTCTCTTTTCCTTTTCTTGATCTACGGTTGAAAAACACTCTCATCACACGGATTGCCCTCGTGGGAATTTTGTGCTTCTTGTGCTTCTTGTGCTTCTTGAAGACTGAAGTGGACTGATTTAATTGGAGAGAATGGTGGTGGTGATGTAGATGAGCCAATCAAATGAAGGAAAAGGGCCACGTCGGATTGAGGACCTCCATCTTCTTCATTCCGATTTAGATGGGGATTTAATTACCCATGCGTGTATAACACGCGTTTGAATTTAATTAAGCAATGAAATCCCCAATTTTTTAGGGTTAGGGGTGAAAAGGTGAAGGCTGCGTTTGGTGAGAGAGAGTGTGCATAGGTTGTATCGAAATTTTTGTGATGTATGTTTGTTTGTTGACCGAGTGAAAGAAAGTTAAATACAACTTTTCATTTGTTTACAAAACTGACCAATTTTAATAAAAGGCCCTAAAGCCCAATCTTCCTAAACGTCCAAAATTTGTAACTTGTTTATCTTGGGCTTGTAGCCCAATACTCTTCAATCAGTCCATTGTTATGGGCCTAGTTTTTGGGTTTGTACTCCTTTCTAGATAATGATTATTTCACAAATGGGCTTTTGGGACCATTAACTACATGTGGGACCCACTAGGCCCATTAACCTTTAAAATATTAAATCCTCTAAAAACGACTTGTCATTTGGCTTCTCGATCTTTCTTTTAAACCCGTGTCGATTTTGCCGATTTTCGTGATCTTGGGTTCACTTTTGGTTCCTTATTTTTGACTTTGTCTTTTTCTTGGTCTTTTCTTCAACAATTGACCGTGAAATCCCGTGTTTTCTTTCCTTTTGATCTTTTGTACCTATTTCACACAAAAACACAAAACCACGCGTAATTCCGACTTTTACGATATTAAACACATGATTAGGTCTTGTTTTTCCTTGATTTTAGTGGCAAAAGGATAAGTGTTTACACACTTATTACTATGGTAATAAGAGTCTAGTTTCCTAATTAACAAGAATAAAGGTCGGTTGGCAATGTCTAAGCCCAACCCGACCCTGAGTCATTGTAAGAGTAGGTTCCCCCAGCTCTATAAAAGAAGGTGAGGGGGAAAGAACAAGTACGCCATTCTTTCAATAACTAATCGAGTAACGATTAGGGATTTACCTTGTGGGCGTCGATTAACTTTTATGTCGATTCTTCTACTTGTGTGTGTTCTTCGATCATGTAATCCGCATCTAGTAATCAGGATTGTAGGGATTAAACCCTACAAGTGGTATCAGAGATCAGGTTATCGAGTGGCTGATTATCTAGGATTGATCGAAGAAGAAGGTTATTGTTGTTGATCTTGAACAACACGAGTTGGTGTTAGGGTTATATAACATCGACGTAGCAGCTCCATCGACATTAAAGGGTTGTTTGGAGGGTTTTTTGTTATTTCTTGTTTCTGTCGTCACTTAGAAGACAAAGAGAGAAGAAGAAGATTGGTTTGATTTTAGAAAAGTCAACTAATAAAACTTTTAAAAGTTTCATCCGTACTTTGTTTTTCTTGGGCTTTATTTTGGGCTATTACTTATATGATCCTAATTTTTTTAGTTTAATATAAGAATAAAAGAAAGGTATATTATTTTGAACGGATTGTACACAAGGGTACTTCGTAATTCGTGATTGTGAGGATTAACGCATCACAAGGTTTAGCGAGTTACCGAAGGGACTTTGTCGGTTTGTGATTGTGAGGTTTATCACAAGGTTTAGCAAATCAACAAAGGGATAAAGAATGATGGGAGCCAAGTTTGACATCGAGAAATTTGATGGAACTGGTGATTTCGGGTTATGAAGAATCAAGATGCGTGGTTTATTAATCCAGAACGGATGTGAAGCAGCTTTAGAGGTTTTGCCCGCCAATATGGAAGCTGAAGAGAAATCTAAGCTTGACAAGAAAGCTCACAGTGCCATGATTTTGTGTTTAGGTAACAAGGTCCTAAGAGAGGTTACCGGGGAGACGACTGCAACGGGGGTTTGGTCAAAGCTCGAGTCTTTGTACATGACAAAGTCATTGGCCAACAAGTTGTACCTAAAGAAGAAGTTGTATACATTCTATATGTCGACCGGACGAAAGATTTCCGAGCATATAGATGAGTTCAACAAAATCGTTCTTGATTTAGCAAATATTGAGGTAAAATTCGAGGATGAAGATCTTGCTTTATTGTTACTCACTTCTTTACCAGCATCATACGAACACTTTGTGGATACCTTGCTTTATGGACGGAAAGCTTTGACTTTGGAGGATGTGATGGCCACACTAAATTCAAAGGAAATCAAAGAAAGGTCCAAGGTGAAGGGGGATGATGGTGAAGGGTTATACGTGAGGGGAAGAACTAATCGCATGAATTCGCATCAGTCAATGGGAAAGTCAAGATCGAAGTCTCGAGGTGGAAGACTCAAATGCTTTATTTTCTAATCTGAGGAGCACTTGAGAAGAGACTGTCCGAATAATAATCGCAAGAAGTCAAAAGGTTACGTCAAGAAAGATAATCAACCAACCTCCAGTGGTTCGATTTACGACGATTCTGAGGTGATGATGGTAATGAGTGCAGAAAGACTGCAAGACTGGATCATGGATTCAGGAGGTTCATATCACATGTCACCCAGGTTAGATGTATTTTTTTATTTTTTGGAATGCGATGGGGGCAGCAAATTGTTAGGTGACAACAGAGAGTGCAAGATCATGGGTATTGGCAAAGTAAAGGTACAACTAAAAGATGGGTCAAGTTTTGTGTTACACAATGTCAAGTATATTCCTGAATTGAAAAGAAACTTGATATCGCTAGGAACTCTTGAAAAAGAGGGATATACCATAAAATTGCAGTCGGGCAAAGTCAAGGTGATTAATGGTTCTAAGGTTATTATATTTGGAACACGAAAGGAGAACTGTGTGTACTCTTTGGATGGCCATGCATTGGTCGCTAAGCTTAATGCTACTGTTGAAGAAAAAGACAGTCTTGTGCAGGTTTGGCATAAAAGACTGGGCCATATCAGTAAGGCGGGACTACACGTGCTGAAAAGCAGGGTATGTTTGGAAATAAGAGTCTAGGTAAGCTCGATTTTTGTGAGAATTGTGTTCTGGGAAAGTCACGTCGAGTCCGTTTTGGTGTAGGAAGGCACACTACTCAGGGAGTGATATACTATGTTCATTCAAACTTATGGGGTCCGTCTCAGGTGGAATCATTGGGAGGTAAAAGGTATTTCTTATCTATAGTTGATGATTATTCCAGGAGGGTATGGGATTATGTTCTCAGGTTCAAACACGAAGCATTTGGGAAGTTCAAAGAGTGGAAGCAGTTAGTAGAAAATCAGACTGGGAGGACGGTTAAGAAGCTTAGGACGGATAATAGTCTTGAGTTCTGTAACCGAGAGTTTAATCAGCTATGCACTGAGAGTGGGACTGCTAGACATTTGACAGTTTTCGGGACGCCGTAGCAGAATGGGTTAGCAGAACGGATGAACAGAACTCTCATGGACAAGGTACGCTGTTTATTAATACAGTCTGGATTGCCCAAGACCTTCTGGGCAGAAGCGACATGTACGACCGCATATCTTATAAATAGGTCACCATCGACAGCGATTGAGAAGAAGACACCTATGGAGATATGGTCGGGACATCCTAGTGATTATGGGATGTTGAGGGTTTTCGGCTGTGTCGCGTATTCACACAAAATAGTCACAAGCAGGAACGTGGTATTCAATGTGTTCTTATGGGGTATCCTGAAGGTGTGAAGGGGTACAGACTATATAGGCTTGATAATGAATCACCCAAAATAGTCACAAGCAGGAACGTGGTATTCAATGAAAGTGTCATGTACAAAGACACGTTGAAGGATATTGGTGTAGTTAAAGATAAGTCTGTTGAGGAATTACAGGTTGATGTGGAACTACAGAGGTTAAATAATCATACGCCCGAGGAAGACCATCCAGGTCAGGAATATCAAACAAATCAGGAAGACCAAACAGATCAAGAAGATCAGTCAGATCAAGAAGATGGCTATGATGAAGATGCAGGGGTTCAAGAAATTAATCGTCCACCAGATCTCACATATTATCAATTGGTTCGGGATAGAGAGCCAAGGACAAGAACGAAACCGGCAAGGTTTCAGGATGAGAGTAATATGGTTGCTTACGCGTTTGCTGCAGCAAAGGAAGAAGATACTCATGAACCATTGACATACCAGGAAGCAGTTTCTTGTGAAGACAGTTCTAAGTGGAAAGCTGCTATGAAAGAAGATATGGATTCTCTGAGGAAGAATAAGACCTGGGTGTTAGTAGATCATCTAGCTGGGAAAAACCTGGTGAGCTGCAAATGGCTGTACAATATAAAGGAAGGGATTGAAGGTGTTCAAAAGCCTAGGTACAAGGCAAGGTTGATGGCTCGTGGATTCACACAAAGGGCAGGTATTGATTACAATGAAGTATTTTCGCCGGTAGTTCGACACACTTCTAATCGGGTTATACTTGCATTGACTGTGTGTAAAGATTATGAGCTGGAGCAGCTTGATGTAAAGACGGCGTTTTTACATGGAAATCTTGAAGAAGTGATCTACATGAGGCAGCCACCATGATTTGAATAAGGTAACAAGGTATGTTTGTTAAAGAAATCTCTTTATGGTTTGAAGCAGTCACCTAGGCAATGGTACAAGAGGTTTGATGAGTATATGTTGAGAAATGGGTTTAAGCGTAGCAGTTACGACAGTTGCCTATATTACAAGATTAATGCACCAGAGGAGTATATCTATCTATTGTTATATGTAGATGATATGCTGATTGCTTGTAAAAGCAAGGCTAAGATCGCGGCTACCAAGTCTTTGCTTAAAAGGGAGTTCGACATGAAAGATCTTGGGGAAGCAAAGAAGATTCTTGGTATGGAGATCGTCAGGGATCGGAGTCGCAAGATTCTAAGGGTGTCACAATCCGGTTTCGTTTCTAAAGTTTTAAACAGGTTTAGAATGGACAATGGGGAGTCGGTTCAGACACCATTGGACGGGCAATTCAAGTTGTCATTGAAAGATTACCCAGTTAGGGATTGTGATGTTGAAAGAAAGAGTAAGGTGTCGTATGCTAATGCGGTTGGGATCTTATTGTACTTGATGGTGTGCATGAGGCCAGACATAGCGTATGTAGTAAGTGTAGTTAGCAGATATTTGGCGAATCCGGGTGAACTCCATTGGGAAGCAGTGAAGTGGATTATGAAATATTTATAGGGTACTGTAAACGTGGGTTTGGTGTATGGGACAAATCGTGGCAACCATGTGGACGTAACAGGTTTTGTTGATTCAGACTAAGCTAAAGATCCAGATAAGAGTAGGTCTCTCACTGGTTACGCATTTTTAGTACATGGATGTGTTGTAAGCTGGAAAGCAATGCTACAACACGTGGTGGATCTTTCAACTACATAGGCGGAGTATATGGCCCTTACGTAGGCTGTGAAGGAAGCTATTTGGCTAAGAGGACTCTTGGAAGAGTTGGGCGTGAAGCTCAACACTATTGCAGTTAATTGTGATAATCAGGGCGCGATTCACTTATCGCGGAATCGTGTTTTTCATGAAAGGACTAAGCACATCAATGTGCGCTATCACTTTATCAGAGAAGTCTTGGAAGCAAAGACGGTTGAATTTCTGAAGGTGGGTACTGGGCACAATGATGCGGATGCCTTGACGAAGGTGGTACCTGGACGCAAGTTACAACACTTCTTGGAATTGCTGAGTGTTGGGATAGGCTAATATATGCCTAAGGTGGAAATTGTTATGTTTAGTCATAGCATTAGCCTAAATCGATGTCTAGGGTAATAAGATTCTAGTTTCCTAATTAGCAAGAATAAACGTCGGTTGGAAATGTCTAAGCCCAACCCGACTCGGAGTCATTGTAAGAGTCGGTTCCCCCTCATCTCTATAAAAGGAGGTGAGGGGGAAAAGAACAAGTACGTCATTCTTTCAATAACTAATCGAGTAACGATAAGGGATTTACCTTGTGGGCGTCGATTAAATATTCTGTCAATTCTTCTGCTTGTGTGTGTTCTTCAATCGTGTAATCCACATCTAGTAATAAGGATTGTAGGGATTAAATCCTACAGTAGCATTGTAATTGATATTACAGAATCAACACCCATTTTTTCTTTTTTTACGTTTACCAATGTAATTATGGTAACATGTATGACGGGTCACTGCAAGTATGATGCTGAACTTGCAAGGAGGTCGTAACCATTTTCAACATTTGTCTTGCCATCTCAAAATTTGTAACCACTACGGTTTGAACTTCAGTTTTATTGTGAGTATTTACCACCATGGCACTAGGCTATTTAGTGGTGGTTAAAAACTGTAAGGATTATCACAAACAGTGGCAAACAAGAACAAAAGATCAGGATCAGATGTGGGGAGCCAAAAATTGAGAATTTCTATTATACAGAGGTTCTGATATTAAGCTAAAAACATAAGACTTGAAACAACTTCGAGCTTTGGCAGGCTCAGGCTCGTCCCTCATTTCAAACCCGTTAGTCGAAAGTTTGTTGCAACCATTTTAACATTTTTCTTATACTTGACCACAATTCTCATATCAACACTTAATTTTATCAATTCCACTGTCAAACTTATCGCAATTGTTAACATAGTGTGCACCTTGGCTTCTAAAACAGAATAGTCACCCTAGGTGTGGCAGTAACATGGATGGGTTGGCGTCGTAATAAAGAAGTGTTCGGGTTATGTACATATTTTGGAGAAACAATTAACATGATTGTAGACATATGACTATCTTTTGGCTAACTTCTGACCCATTAATGAAATGTGTTTTCATACACTCTGAAGTCTGAAGGACATCACTACCTGAATTGACCCATTTCATATATAACCGGATCAAGATTACAGCCTTTAATAACCCTTTCAAATAAGTAAATCCATAACAACCGAAAGGCGAATAATATAAAATGGGAAGAAAAACATCTAAAAGAAGTGTTTCCACAAGCTAACCAAAATACATCCATGCTTACACTAAATAAGTGGCGCCTACACCAATATATTAGGCATAGAGCATCAAGCAATAATTTAACTGCTTATCAACCAAACACCATAACTACTTATAATCTCAGTTTCTAAAAGATGACCCAACTAAAATATATATTGAAAACTAGCTAAAAGACCCGTGAAATTCACGGGTATTTTTAAGTGACATTAAAAAATATAGTAGCAAATGATATTGCATATTATGAAGTTATTAATTAGAAAGAACCACATTCTCATATTCGTAAAATATAGAGTTGTTAATCATCAAACATGCGTTATATTAAACAAAATAGTCACAAAATACAAAAACAAAAATAAAAGGCATCAATGATTTATTCTATGAATGCGATATATGTAAAATTCAGTCCCTTAGACCCGATAACACAACCCCGTTGAACGCCAATCAAAATATCAAGTGTTTGTATATCAAAACATCAAGTGTTTATATAACAGGGACTACTATGAGCTACTTTCCATAACATTCGATCAATCCTATACTAAATCATACCATGATCGTTTACAATTTTAAACTACTTTATGTAATCCAAATACTAAGATACTAACATACTGATAATACTAACTAAAAAATAACCAACTTGTAACCCGACCCATCAAGATTAAGCCAACAATATACGTGTACATATAAATGAGATCATAAATTGTGTAGCCATTCTTTGTAGAACACGTTGATAGTTGTATTGGTGAGATTTTCTTCTTTGTTACGAATAAGAATCTTCAATCTTTTGTTGCTCTTAACGCGAGAGACGACAACATATAGCTGCGAATAACACATTGTGTCAAATACAAACCGACTTGCACGAGAGATTGTTCCTGACTTGAAATATATCATCCCTTATCTTCTTATATATAGATTTGTGATGATAGCCTAACATAATCCATCTCAAGTTCCCTTTCAACAATAAGAAAGTTGATACATAAACATCAAATACAAAGGTCAACCCTTGATCCATCGGTATGCTAGTGACTCGTCAGCCAATAAACTATAGGTTCAAAGTTTTATTTAAAATATATGTGAGATAAATAGTGTAAGAATTGTCGTTCAAGAAACAATTGTGCAAATCCAAAAAATAAATCTTTATGCGATAAAGAGATCGACACTACATATATATATGTAATATTCAAGTGAACTTTCTTAATTCGTATATAGCACGCACATGGTGTTTCGACGAAATCCAACTAATTTTTTCTCGCAAAATAGAAGATGATACATAGAACATGAAACATTACCTTCATAAATTGAAAATGTTTAGAACATTTAGTAATCGTCTTCTATGCAATCATCTTCCAATGAATCATCACACGAGTATGCTAACTATCAGCTGAATTAAAAATCTCCAAAAATATCACCCCGAGTATGCTGAAAAATGCGTCATTTGTCATTCATAACCTCTGAAGCAAAAAAATATATCTTTCTTTAGATCCGAACTGTACATGAAAAATTAAGTTTAAAACACAAATACAGATTTTTATATATATATTAGTGGGTGGGTGATATACTCGATAAGATATTTCCTCGATGGCTGATAATTTTCGAGTATGGTATACTTTTATTTTTGGATTGAATTTGGCATTTGCTTACTTCAACAACAGTTCAAAGTTTTATTAAATGCATTGTGATTGTTCTCGCTCTTGCTAATCATATTCTTTTTTTGCTTTTAAGTTTTTACTTAGATCTAACATGATTGTCATGGACCTTTCTAACTCAATTCTTTATAAAGTTTGGTTGAGGAATTTTTTTTGGCAACCCGATAAGAACCTTAACTCGATTATATTTATCTTAGCTTCCAATGAAACTATAAGAATCATAATCAGTTAATAAAAGAACACTAACTGTGATGACCTTATGCTCTGTATGTCAATGAAGATGAGTGGTAGAAGCTCAGTATTTGTTGCATTCCATGCAATTTACCTTTTTTCACCTGAGAAAGCAAGTCATTTGCCAACCTGCTCACTATAAAAATCAAGAGCAATTCGTTTCTAGCTAGGTATCATGTAAATGAGTCGAAACCGCATTTCACGTGAAAACCTTTTTAGTTGCCCACTTAAACTCGTGGCCACTGCTCCAGATATATTGGCCCACTCATAAGTATGATCTAATTAACGACATTGGATATATTCACATATATTTAAGATTTTTATGTCACTACCGACACAGGAAAAACATATTTTATAGCTAATCGGATTTTTCTTTGCAACACATATAAGTTGGTGTTTTAAATTTTGTTCACACTTATTTATGTTATCATTTTTTACACATTTAAATTTGTTAATAAATTTAAAATATATTCCACATTATTTAGAAGTGTATACAAAAAACACAAGAAAACAGAACAAACGAAAAAATAAGTAAACCAAACACCTCCTAGATTGATCCATTCACAAGTAAACCGGTAGGGATTGCCATTCAAATGAAAGATGTGGAGAAGTAAGTTTTACACCCCATCAACCAAAAAGAGTCACTTTTCTTTACTTTTATGAGATCACTTATATTAGACTAACCTTTTTATTTTGCGTCAATGATTTTGTGCAATGATAAGAAATTGGTCATACAAACCTATTTATATACTATGTAACTAATTTATAAAGCATTTTAAACTTTCTAAAAATAGCTAAGATAAATATTAAGCCAATTTTATTTACTAAATATAACAAGTTGTTGGGTCTTTCTCACATTCTATACCATATGACTTTTTGTAACAACTTTTCATAACAATCTATTAAAATAACATATTTAATTTTAAATTGAAATATCTTTTTATATACGTAGTATTTATTATTTTTATAATCTAATTTTACATATTTTCTAAAATTTGGTGTGCTCTTTAATTCAATATCAATTTCGATAAATTTTATTAACTTTCAATTTTTATTTTTTATTTTTAGCGGGTTTATTTTGATTTCACTTTTTTACCCTTTTAAAATCATACCAATACGATATTGATAGGTGAGATAGTAACATTTATCGCTTAAAAAATCGCCTATGTGTACTTGTCGCCGCGTTACGTGAGCACCATGATAGTATATTAATAATCAATTGAAATGTAAAAAGTGATGGAAATATAGAATAAACAATTAGCTTTAATTAATTGAGATCAAAATAAAAAACGATTAAAAAAATAGAAATCATTCGTAATTAATGAATATTTACATCATTCTTTTTAAATACCAATTTGTTAATCAATCTATGCAAATCACTTATAATTTTACCAACTTCTCATATTGGTAATCAAGGTACAATATTATTTTTAAAAAAGGTAAGAAATTAAGCACGTTCTTAAAATAGTTTTTCAACATATCACTTTTTAAAAATTATTTTGAATTCAGAATTTCGTTACAAACTATGAAACACATTCTAAGCCAATCGATTGTGTATATAATTAAAATGATAGTTTTTCTCTACGATTTACTACGTAATATGACAAAAACAAAAGGTCAGTTCTATCAATTGTTAATTGATTTACTAACCATGTATATATCAATTAATAATTATTCTGTTTTAATGAGTGACTAACTAAATCATTTATGTTTAATTACCATGGAGAACGATTTGCAAAAAGCTGCCAAAGATATAGTTGTACACATGTCGCAAAGATAGGCCTTAGTATTTTTGGAAAACATTTATGAATTGTTAGGCCAAAAACTGTGTTATATTAGTTCAAATAGATAGATTCTTTTTAAAAACCAATTTGTTAATCAATCTATGCAAATCACTTATAATTTTACCAACTTCTCATATTGGTAATCAAGGTACAATATTATTTTTTAAAAAGGTAAGAAATTAAGCACGTTCTTAAAATAGTTTTTCAACATATCACTTTTTAAAAATTATTTTGAATTCAGAATTTCGTTACAAATTATGTAACACATTCTAAGCCAATCGATTGTGTATATAATTAAAATGATAGTTTTTCTCTATGATTTACTACGCAATATGACAAAAACAAAAGGTCAGTTCTATCAATTGTTAATTGATTTACTAACCATGTATATATCAATTAATAATTATTCTGTTTTAATGAGTGACTAACTAAATCATTTATGTTTAATTACCATAGAGTAACGATTTGCAAAAAACTGCCAACGATATAGTTGTACACATGTCGCAGAGATAGGCCTTAGTATTTTTGGAAAACATTTATGAATTGTTAGGCTAAAAACTGTGTTATATTAGTTTAAATAGATTCTTTTTAAAAACCAATTTGTTAATCAATCTATGCAAATCACTTATAAATTTACCAACTTCTCATATTGGTAATCAAGGTCCAATATTATTTTTATAAAAGGTAAGAAATTAAGCACGTTCTTAAAATAGTTTTTCAACATATCACTTTTTAAAAATTATTTTGAATTCAGAATTTCGTTACAAATTATGAAACACATTCTAAGCCAATCGATTGTGTATATAATTAAAATGATAGTTTTTCTCTCCGATTTACTACGCAATATGATAAAAACAAAAGGTCAGTTCTATCAATTGTTAATTGATTTACTAACCATGTATATATCAATTAAAAATTATTCTGTTTTAATGAGTGACTAACTAAATCATTTATGTTTAATTACCATGGAGTAACGATTTGCAAAAAACTGCCAAAGATATAGTTGTACACATGTCGCAAAGATAGGCCTTAGTATTTTTAGAAAACATTTATGAATTGTTAGGCCATTCACAAGTAAACCGGTAGGGATTGCCATTCAAATGAAAGACGTGGAGAAGTAAGTTTTACACCCCATCAACCAAAAAGAGTCACTTTTCTTTACTTTAATGAGATCACTTATATTAGACTAACCTTTTTATTTTGCGTCAATGATTTTGTGCAATGATAAGAAATTGGTCATACAAACCTATTTATATACTATGTAACTAATTTATAAAGCATTTTAAACTTTCTAAAAATAGCTAAGATAAATATTAAGCCAATTTTATTTACTAAATATAACAAGTTGTTGGGTCTTTCTCACATTCTATACCATATGACTTTTTGTAACAACTTTTCATAACAATATATTAAAATAACATATTTAATTTTAAATTGAAATATCTTTTTATATATTTATTATTTATATAATCTAATTTTAACATATTTTCTAAAATTTGGTGTGCTCTTTAATTCAATATCAATTTCGATAAATTTTATTAACTTTCAATTTTTATTTTTTATTTTTAGCGGGTTTATTTTGATTTCACCTTTTTACCCTTTTAAAATCATACCAATACGATATTGATAGGTGAGATAGTAACATTTATCGCTTAAAAAATCGCCTATGTGTACTTGTCGCCGCGTTACGTGAGCACCATGATAGTATATTAATAATCAATTGAAATGTAAAAAGTGATGGAAATATAGAATAAACAATTAGCTTTAATTAATTGAGATCAAAATAAAAAACGATTAAAAAAATAGAAATCATTCGTAATTAATGAATATTTACATCATTCTTTTTAAATACCAATTTGTTAATCAATCTATGCAAATCACTTATAATTTTACCAACTTCTCATATTGGTAATCAAGGTATAATATTATTTTTAAAAAAGGTAAGAAATTAAGCACGTTCTTAAAATAGTTTTTCAACATATCACTTTTTAAAAATTATTTTGAATTCAGAATTTCGTTACAAATTATGAAACACATTCTAAGCCAATCGATTGTGTATATAACTAAAATGATAGTTTTTCTCTATGATTTACTACGCAATATGACAAAAACAAAAGGTCAGTTCTATCAATTGTTAATTGATTTACTAACCATGTATATATCAATTAATAATTATTCTGTTTTAATGAGTGACTAACTAAATCATTTATGTTTAATTACCATGGAGAACGATTTGCAAAAAGCTGCCAAAGATATAGTTGTACACATGTCGCAAAGATAGGCCTTAGTATTTTTGGAAAACCTTTATGAATTGTTAGGCCAAAAACTGTGTTATATTAGTTCAAATAGATAGAATCTTTTTTAAAACCAATTTGTTAATCAATCTATGCAAATCACTTATAATTTTACCAACTTCTCATATTGGTAATCAAGGTATAATATTATTTTTTAAAAAGGTAAGAAATTAAGCACGTTCTTAAAATAGTTTTTCAACATATCACTTTTTAAAAATTATTTTGAATTCAGAATTTCGTTACAAATTATGAAACACATTCTAAGCCAATCGATTGTGTATATAACTAAAATGATAGTTTTTCTCTACGATTTATGTAACACCCCCACAATTGTTATGCGCAGCGGAACTACAACAATGGGTGCTACACAGTATTCATTGCACACAAGAGATATCAAACGACGCTAAAAAGACGTCGACTTAAAAATTCAACATTTAAAATTTTTAGATGATACATGTCCACAGTTTTTCCAACCCCAAATAGTGCACAGAGTTTAGCGTTTCGGTCCCCATGAATCTCAACCCCAAAAACTTCAGTTTTACAACCACATGACATTAAACATAAAAATTGTTTAAGTAGAAAAGGAGGGAAAAACAAGCGGACACCAAGCCGATCACACAACCTCCATCCCATGCATGCTCCATCCTACTGCTCAGCGGTTACCTGAAATACATGCCAAAAATTTGGTCAACGAAAACGTTGAGTGGAATTCATAGGTTTTTCAATCCATTTGAACGTATATATAATAAAAACCATTCGTGATCATTTATAGTCTTGTCGATCAAACAAACTATAATCAGGATACTGACAATTGTGTTTAAGCTCATGACACTAATCCGTTAACTCAATCACCCGCGTAAATATACCGGCATGATTCAGATGAAACCAGTGCCCCTTCTAAAGGCATCAGTTGCAATTATACCTTATTTCTCATACAAAATAATCTACCGCAGAACTTACTATAAGTACAGCTTCTCGGCTAGCATTGGGTCGTTAACCCCGTAGTACTACAAATTGCATAAGCGGCTATTTCCCCCTTCGCAAGGGCAAGACAATAGTTAATAGTTCATGAATTTAGGGACTTTTGCAACTTTGGTACTCAACACAATTTCTAAGGCAACTTTCGGGTCTAACAATCATTCATGATATACGTTCCTTTTAAAAACTAGCATGCATTTCCCTCGCGGGTAAAACAATTTGAAATAATATAAGCGAGACTATAAATTCACACCTTATATCTTAAGTAGTCGGTAGTTCGAGGAGTGATCACTGACGATGTTACGGATGCCCGGGTAAATCAACACCTATCACAAATAACGCGTAATGAGTAATCTCATTTAAATACTTACGGTACTGTATAAAATACATATATACAAGTCACTTAAGACAAATATAACTCACGCCAAAAACAAAAACAACAAGTATCATTCATTTTATACCATTCATTCTTATAACCTACGTTGTCCATTTTTACACGTTCTCGCCGGTACTTGACTAAAGTACGGGCTGTTTTACCTTATTAAACCATGCTTATAAAATTTGACAAAATTTCCAAAAATCCTATATGACCTGTAGATAATATGTTTTTAAGCCCAACAAAAGTTTTCACTTTTTCGACCCGTTACGCAACTCATTTCCACGACTACATTTTACGGGCAGAAATTGCGCTTCGACCAATTTTGACCACTTTGACCTATATGAAAAATACCTTTGACTTCCTTGACTCATAAGTCAACATATAGACTCATTTGTACAGGTTAGGGACCAAGTTTTGACCCTTGATCATTCACCAAATTATACTTGTGACCCTCGGGATTTGACTAAAACTTTGCACAAATCCGGATTGTGAAAGTCCTCGTCTCCCGGTACCCGATCTTTAAAATGTCATAACTTTTAGCTCGTTTTGAGTCACGGGCTCTACCTTATACCAAATTAAAGCTAGAAAAACCCTCTATCACTATATTTAGTTTTCAAGACCTGGAACAAAAATCATTTTTCCAAAATAGACCAAATGTTTCTGCCTAAAAATGACTATACCAAAAACATGCTTAGACTCGATTCCAAGACTTCTAACCAACACTAAACATCATCCTAAGCCTTCCCAAACATATCCTAACATCAAACTTCCATCCTACCCCTATTGATCAACCAATCTCAATATCAAGAATCAAAGAAAATAGACATGCAAGTAATAAAACCTATATGAATCTTCCTAAAACAACAAACCAAACACAAATATAACATGCAAATTCAACAACCACCATGGCTCCCCAAACACCCCCTTTGCCGTGGGGTTTGGGTGACCAAATCACCACAACCAAATTAATTTTGGTGGGTTTTCATGGTGTTTATACTTCCATAACACTAAATATCAACATGCATTAGCTCAAATAGCCACAAAAACGAATTTGGATCATATGAAAAATCTTGAAAAATTTTTATCAATGCATGTTGGATTTGAGCACATGAATAGGTGGGTAATGACCAAACTAAGCGTGGTCTAACCTTAGATTTTTGAAAAATCAAGTAGAAAAGATTTTAGGTGGATTTTTGTGTGGGTTGGGTGTGCCGTGGGTTTGAGAGAGACAAGAGGGAGTGATGTTTGATTTTTCTTTGTAAATTTTGTATGTGTTTAAGTGTTTGTTCACTTTGGCCCTTTTTGATAGTTAGGAGGGACCTTTGTGCAATATTGGGCTTCTTTTGTCCTTAAATAGAAAACGACCTCAAAACTTTGCGGGTTTGACTCATTTGTCAATTTTGAAAATTTTACGGGAGTCGGAAATCTTCCCGAACGCTCCAAAATATTTTTGGGATACTTTAAATGTACTTGGAAGGCTATAAAACTCACACGACTCAACTTAACACGAACCGTAAATAAAATTCTCGAAAAATTACATCATCGATAAATCGTCAAAAATTATATAAAATTTGGGCATCTCTCGGGATCGTAATCGTCATCGTCCTTCTTAAAACGTCAACCGTAAAAATTATAACCTCGAACATCGGTCTTAACCAAAATACTTATAATTATAGAAATTAAAATTTATCAAAAATTTCAAAAATTAGCGTAATTTAGGGTATCGTTAATGACCTCGATTCTAGGGTGTCACATCCACCCCTCCTTAAAGAGAGCGACGTCCCGGCGCTCGCCTCTTCTTGGACTCACATTTCGTCTTACTGGAACAGATGAGGATACCTTTCCTTGAAAAAGTCCTCACGTTCCCAGGTGTATTCCGGTCCACGCTTAGAATTCCATCGGACCTTCACAATAGGAATCCTACTACGCTTCAACCGCTTGACCTCCCGGTCCATGATTTCCACAGGTTCTTCCACAAAGTGCATTTTGTCGTCTAGTCGAATCTCGTCCAAAGGAATCACCAATTCCTTGTCCGCCAAACTCTTCTTCAGGTTCGATACGTGGAACGTGTCATGAATAGCACTAAGCTCGGTCGGCAATTCTAACTTGTACGCTACTGGTCCAATTCGTTCAACGATCTTAAATGGTCCAATATACCTCGGACTCAACTTTCCTTTCTTCCCAAAACGAATTACACCCTTCCACGGCGATACCTTGAGCATAACCATATCTCCAACTTCAAACTCCAACGGTTTCCTTCGGTTATCGGCATAACTCTTCTGTCGGCTTCTCGCAGCAAGTAGTCGGTTCTTGATCTGCACGATCTTCTCTGTCGTTTCTAAAACCATTTCGGGTCCAGTCAATTGACTTTCCCCTACTTCACTCCAACACACGGGCGATCTACACTTCCTTCCATACAATGCTTCGAACGGTGCCGCTTTGATACTCGCATGATAACTATTATTGTACGAAAATTCCACCAGAGGCAAGTGGCGTTCCCAGCTTCCTCCAAAATCAATCACGCATGCTCGGAGCATGTCCTCCATCGTTTGAATCGTTCGTTCACTCTGGCCGTCAGTTTCCGGGTGATAAGCCGTGCTTAAACTCAGTTCAGTGCCCATCGCACGTTGAAGCGACTTCCAAAATTCCGACGTAAATCTACTGTCACGATCCGAAATGATCGATAACGGCACTCCATGTCTACAGACGATCTCCTTCACGTACACGCTGGCGAGTTTTTCCATGCTGTCCGTCTTCTTCATAGGTAAGAAATGAGCAGATTTCGTCAACCTATCCACAATTACCCATATCATATCGCTTCCACTAGGAGTCCTAGGTAAACCCGTCACAAAATCCATTGCGATTTTCTCCCATTTCCATTCTGGGATTTCCGGTTGTACCAACAATCCAGATGGTTTCTTATGTTCTGCCTGAACCTTCGCGCAAGTCAAACACTTACTGACGTAACGAGCAATATCTGCCTTCATATTCGGCCACCAATAAACTTTCTTCAGGTCGTGGTACATCTTATCCGATCCAGGATGTATCGAATACTTCGACTTATGCGACTCATTCATAACCAATTCTCGAACTCCAGGCTTTCCTTCCTCAGATGGACACAATGGTAACCAAATTCGATTCTCAAAATATCTTAGTCCGTCAGATCTAATCACAAAAAGAGGTTTCAACATTCGTCCCAAATTCTCGGCTTCAACATTCCCTTTCATCAATCCTCTCTCCTGAGCCTTCAGTATGGTTTCGGTTAAGTCAACGCTCTCACTCATCACTAAAGCTCTAACCCTCAAAGGTTTCTCCCGTTCCTTCCTACTCAATGCATCCGCTACAACATTCGCCTTCCCAGGGTGATAGCGAATTTCGCAGTCATAATCACTCAATAGTTCAACCCATCGTCTTTGTCGCATATTCAACTCCTTTTGATCTAAAATGTGCTGCAAACTCTTGTGATCAGTGAATACAACACACTTTGTCCCATACAGATAGTGTCTCCACAATTTCAACGCAAAAACTACCGCTCCTAATTCCAAATCGTGCGTCGTGTAGTTCTCCTCGTTCTTCCTTAATTGCCTCGACGCGTAAGCTATCACCTTTTCACGTTGCATTAATACTGCTCCATAACCTTTACGAGACGCATCACAATACACCACGAAGTCTTCGGTTCCCTCAGGCAATGATAAAATCGGCGCGGAACATAACTTATCCTTGAGCGTTTCGAAAGCAAGCTCTTCCTCAATTCCCCATTCATACACCCTATTCTTTTCGGTAAGCCGCGTCAATGGTTTCGCAATCAACGAAAATCCTTCAATAAACCTTCGATAATACCCAGCTAAACCCAAAAATTGTCGAACTTCAGTCGGCGTCGTCGGTGCTGACCATTCCCTGATCGCTTCGATCTTAGCAGGATCTACACGAACTCCTTCCTTATCAATCACATGACCTAGAAACTGCACTGATTCCAACCAAAACTCACACTTAGAGAATTTTGCATACAACTTTTCCTTCCTCAACAACTCCAAAATCTTTCTCAGGTGCTTCTCGTGCTCCTCCTTACTCTTAGAGTAAATAAGTATGTCGTCGATGAAAACAATAACAAACTTATCTAGATACGGCTTGCACACGCGATTCATAAGATCCATGAATACAGCAGGCGCGTTTGTCAACCCAAACGGCATCACTCGAAATTCAAAGTGTCCATACCGCGTACGAAAGGCAGTTACAGGAATATCCTCATCTCTTACACGCAGTTGATGATACCCTGACCTTAAATCGATCTTAGAGTATACACTGGAACCTTGTAATTGATCGAACAAATCATCAATCCTCGGGAATGGGTACCGATTCTTAACCGTCAGCTTATTGAGTTCTCTATAGTCGATACACATCCTAAACGAACCATCCTTCTTCTTTACGAACAACACTGGCGCTCCCCAAGGTGATGAGCTCGGCCTAATAAATCCTTTGTCCATCAACTCCTTCAATTGATCCGCTAACTCCTTTAACTCAGATGGTGCTAAACGATAAGGTGCACGTGCAACCGGTGCAGCTCCTGGCACTAAATCAATTCGAAACTCGACCTCACGATTAGGCGGTAAACCTGGCAACTCGTCTGGAAAAACGTCCGGATACTCGCGAATAATTGGTACCTCTTCAATCCTCGCCTCTACATCACCATCGCTCGAAACCTGTGCCAAAAACACATCGCATCCGCTCTCTACGTACTTCATCATCTTCAAACACGAAATCACCTTCAAACGAGAAGTGCATTCGTCTCCCTTAACCGTCAAAACCCTATTCCTCAGCGGAATCTGCACCAATCTCTCACCACAGACGATTGTAGCACTATGCGCCATTAGCCAATCCATTCCCACAATCACGTCAAACGATCCTAGCTCTATAGGCATCAAGTCGATTTTAAAAGCGTAGTTTCCTAACTTCAAGGTACACCCTTTCAGTATAGTATTCGTACTAACAATTTTTCCATCGGCTAATTCAACATTATAACTAGTCGTTAACAATACCGGTTCTCTATCGATATGACGACTAAATCTAACGTCTACAAAACTCTTGTCGGAGCCAGAATCAAATAAAATACTAGCATAACAAGCGTCTAGCAAAAACGTACCGGTAACCACATTGGGACCTTGTGGTTTATCAGCAGTTCCCACTTGATACACAGCTGCCGCATTATTTCCTCCCCGTCTGTTCCCTGCCTTCGGGCAATTTGCTTGCACATGCCCTCTTTCTCCACAGCTATAACATCCTCTCATCCTGATAGCATTAGCCCCAGTTGCTACTCCTCCCGTTCGACAGCTAGCAGTCCTATGACCTGCCTTTCCACACTTGCCGCATGCCGGCGGGCAGTTTCCAACATGATACAAGTTGCACTTTCCACAATGGGGATTCACTTTCACACCTCTAGGGTTCGTCACGGCCCTCATCCCTTCGTTCCTTCTCTGATTAAACTGCTGATTACGGTTCGGCCCTTGGTTGTTTCGGTTTCCTCCTCGGTTCTGGCCTTGGGATTGATTGCCTTGTGCTGCCTCCCATTTTCTTTTGTTGCCCTCAGCAATGTAATTCTGCTTGTCCTGAAGCTTAACGTCCATCAAAGCGTGTGCCATTTGAACCGCTTCGTCAAACGTTCCAGGTTTCGACGAAGTTGTTTCACCCTTGATGTTGCTAGATAAACCCTTTATATACTGCTTCATTTTCTTGGCGTCATTGGCAAATATGTCCGGACACAAAAGACTTAACTCATTGAATCTCCTGGTGTAAGCAGCTATATCGTTGTTCCTTAAGGTCAAATGCCTCAATTCGTCCTCCAATTGCCCCAATTCCTCCTCTGGGCAAAACTTCTTGGTCAACAAGGCTTTGGTTGCATTCCACGTTCTCGCATTTGCCACAGCCAATCCCACCGTAGCTACCTGGGTATTCCACCAGCTTAACGCATCATCCAGAAATGTAGCTGCTGCAAACTTTACTTTATCCGCCTCTGCACAACCACTGATTTCAAACGTACTCTCAACTTTTTCCAACCATCGCCTAAGTTCTAGGGCTCCACCCGATCCACGGAACTGCGTAGGACCACACTTCATAAAGCTCGAATAGGTACAGACTCTTGGGGCTGGTTGTCTCCCCGCGTTCCTTCCTGGATCCTGATTTCTCCCAGCTCGGTCTGCTTGCAACGCATTAGCTATCGCTTCCTGAATCATGTTGTTAACACGATCGGCAGTCAACTTTGGAGGCATTGTTTTATCGAATATCTCTTTCTGCAAGACAAGAAAAATAGAAAAACAATGTAAGTATTCATATCAAGTTTCCCAGACATAAAATACATACAACGACACATCACTACGGAGTTACTAATATTCATCAATTCACACCACAAAAGATCAAATTTAAGACATATCACAGATCATGAAAGGTAACATAGATTGTATTGATAGTTAACCAAAATCGTGACAAGTAATGCCACTACAATCATTCACCACAAAACATCAAGTACTTGAGTTTCTCGTCATAATACCATCATACAAAGGTCTAAAATAGTTCTATTACAATGATCAAAGAAAATACAAAACAAGTAACTAGGCATGTGGTGATCCACACTGCCTCTTGGATGGCGGCTCGTCGTCGTCCTCGGTTTCCTCATCACTCACGTCCTCATCCACATCATCCACTTTTCCCTTTCCTTTCTCATCTGGCCCACATTCTGTTTCCTTTCTCGTCCCTGATGTGGATCCATGCTCAATCGCTCCTTGACTTCCCACCGAAATACAAGCACCTCCAGTAGGCGGCTGAACCATGAAGTCATTTGCCTCCATCTCCACATCGTCCACGAATCTCCAATCCGGGGGCAATGAATCCCTCACACGATGCTCCCAACTCTGCATCCTCGACAACCTCATCTGATCTTCCCTCACACGATCAAGACTAGCACTTAAATTCGCAACCATTGATTTCAAACTGTTGATGGCACTTGTGTTCATCATCCCATCATACGCAATCCTTGAAGTCCTTTCCAACAATCTTTGATGCTCCCTTTCAGTCTTATCAAACTTCTTAATCACCCTAGTCTCAACTACAAACCGCTCATACATTAACCTTTCCATCCTCCCCAAACGACCTGCGGGATCCCAGTAGTGACTCGGTCTCGGAAAATAGACCCTTGCAATATTCTCATGAATCGATGGCGACTTGGATGACTCTCCACTGTTCCCATTACTATTGTCCATCGGGCGATCAAAAGGTTGCTGCTCATAACGACCGGTCGGTGGTACCTCATAACCCTTCGGCGAACTCGGGGTTTGAAACAAGTCGGGTTCGGTCTGGCCTACGGCATCCTCGGGAATGCCATCATCCAATAGCTCCTCGGGCTCTTCTTCGGAATCCTCACTGTCGTCACTACTCATGCTGAAATTATCCACCTCACTTTCGCCATTGTCGTTTTCCGGCCCTATTTCGTCTTCTGGAGCGATCCATCCATTATTATTGTCCGGCGGGTTCGGAGGTAACGGTCCCCCTTCGTGACCTACGACGTAATCGTTCCCGTTATCGTTGGGCGGTACCTCGGCCATTCCTGCAATAACAGCGAATTTCGGAGGGTACATAAGTAATTATACAATAATTATAAATATATGCATGCAAATGCAATGCAAAGGTGGTACATATGCCCGAAATGTAATAATATGATGCTCATGCATGATAAATATGAAAATTACGAGGTCGGATATTTCACGTAAAATTTAACGTCTACATATAGTAATTCCATACTTATATAATAATTACCCACATATATACTTTACTCAAAAGTATACGTCAAATGCCATAAATACAACAATAAATCTTACCGGAGCCATGCAGGATAGTTGTGTGTGCTTGGACCCTTTCTTACGACACCAAAAGTTATAGTTTAGGATTTTTAAAAACGACCTAGTTCTCTATAACTCGTGGCTCTGATTACCAATCTGTAACACCCCCACAATTGTTATGCGCAGCGGAACTACAACAATGGGTGCTACACAGTATTCATTGCACACAAGAGATATCAAACGACGCTAAAAAGACGTCGACTTAAAAATTCAACATTTAAAATTTTTAGATGATACATGTCCACAGTTTTTCCAACCCCAAATAGTGCACAGAGTTTAGCGTTTCGGTCCCCATGAATCTCAACCCCAAAAACTTCAGTTTTACAACCACATGACATTAAACATAAAAATTGTTTAAGTAGAAAAGGAGGGAAAAACAAGCGGACACCAAGCCGATCACACAACCTCCATCCCATGCATGCTCCATCCTACTGCTCAGCGGTTACCTGAAATACATGCCAAAAATTTGGTCAACGAAAACGTTGAGTGGAATTCATAGGTTTTTCAATCCATTTGAACGTATATATAATAAAAACCATTCGTGATCATTTATAGTCTTGTCGATCAAACAAACTATAATCAGGATACTGACAATTGTGTTTAAGCTCATGACACTAATCCGTTAACTCAATCACCCGCGTAAATATACCGGCATGATTCAGATGAAACCAGTGCCCCTTCTAAAGGCATCAGTTGCAATTATACCTTATTTCTCATACAAAATAATCTACCGCAGAACTTACTATAAGTACAGCTTCTCGGCTAGCATTGGGTCGTTAACCCCGTAGTACTACAAATTGCATAAGCGGCTATTTCCCCCTTCGCAAGGGCAAGACAATAGTTAATAGTTCATGAATTTAGGGACTTTTGCAACTTTGGTACTCAACACAATTTCTAAGGCAACTTTCGGGTCTAACAATCATTCATGATATACGTTCCTTTTAAAAACTAGCATGCATTTCCCTCGCGGGTAAAACAATTTGAAATAATATAAGCGAGGCTATAAATTCACACCTTATATCTTAAGTAGTCGGTAGTTCGAGGAGTGATCACTGACGATGTTACGGATGCCCGGGTAAATCAACACCTATCACAAATAACGCGTAATGAGTAATCTCATTTAAATACTTACGGTACTGTATAAAATACATATATACAAGTCACTTAAGACAAATATAACTCACGCCAAAAACAAAAACAACAAGTATCATTCATTTTATACCATTCATTCTTATAACCTACGTTGTCCATTTTTACACGTTCTCGCCGGTACTTGACTAAAGTACGGGCTGTTTTACCTTATTAAACCATGCTTATAAAATTTGACAAAATTTCCAAAAATCCTATATGACCTGTAGATAATATGTTTTTAAGCCCAACAAAAGTTTTCACTTTTTCGACCCGTTACGCAACTCATTTCCACGACTACATTTTACGGGCTGAAATTGAGCTTCGACCAATTTTGACCACTTTGACCTATATGAAAAATACCTTTGACTTCCTTGACTCATAAGTCAACATATAGACTCATTTGTACAGGTTAGGGACCAAGTTTTGACCCTTGATCATTCACCAAATTATACTTGTGACCCTCGGGATTTGACTAAAACTTTGCACAAATCCGGATTGTGAAAGTCCTCGTCTCCCGGTACCCGATCTTTAAAATGTCATAACTTTTAGCTCGTTTTGAGTCACGGGCTCTACCTTATACCAAATTAAAGCTAGAAAAACCCTCTATCACTATATTTAGTTTTCAAGACCTGGAACAAAAATCATTTTTCCAAAATAGACCAAATGTTTCTGCCTAAAAATGACTATACCAAAAACATGCTTAGACTCGATTCCAAGACTTCTAACCAACACTAAACATCATCCTAAGCCTTCCCAAACATATCCTAACATCAAACTTCCATCCTACCCCTATTGATCAACCAATCTCAATATCAAGAATCAAAGAAAATAGACATGCAAGTAATAAAACCTATATGAATCTTCCTAAAACAACAAACCAAACACAAATATAACATGCAAATTCAACAACCACCATGGCTCCCCAAACACCCCCTTTGCCGTGGGGTTTGGGTGACCAAATCACCACAACCAAATTAATTTTGGTGGGTTTTCATGGTGTTTATACTTCCATAACACTAAATATCAACATGCATTAGCTCAAATAGCCACAAAAACGAATTTGGATCATATGAAAAATCTTGAAAAATTTTTATCAATGCATGTTGGATTTGAGCACATGAATAGGTGGGTAATGACCAAACTAAGCGTGGTCTAACCTTAGATTTTTGAAAAATCAAGTAGAAAAGATTTTAGGTGGATTTTTGTGTGGGTTGGGTGTGCCGTGGGTTTGAGAGAGACAAGAGGGAGTGATGTTTGATTTTTCTTTGTAAATTTTGTATGTGTTTAAGTGTTTGTTCACTTTGGCCCTTTTTGATAGTTAGGAGGGACCTTTGTGCAATATTGGGCTTCTTTTGTCCTTAAATAGAAAACGACCTCAAAACTTTGCGGGTTTGACTCATTTGTCAATTTTGAAAATTTTACGGGAGTCGGAAATCTTCCCGAACGCTCCAAAATATTTTTGGGATACTTTAAATGTACTTGGAAGGCTATAAAACTCACACGACTCAACTTAACACGAACCGTAAATAAAATTCTCGAAAAATTACATCATCGATAAATCGTCAAAAATTATATAAAATTTGGGCATCTCTCGGGATCGTAATCGTCATCGTCCTTCTTAAAACGTCAACCGTAAAAATTATAACCTCGAACATCGGTCTTAACCAAAATACTTATAATTATAGAAATTAAAATTTATCAAAAATTTCAAAAATTAGCGTAATTTAGGGTATCGTTAATGACCTCGATTCTAGGGTGTCACAATTTACTACGCAATATGACAAAAACAAAAGGTCAGTTCTATCAATTGTTAATTGATTTACTAACCATGTATATATCAATTAATAATTATTCTGTTTTAATGAATGACTAACTAAATCATTTATGTTTAATTACCATGGAGAACGATTTGCAAAAAGCTGCCAAAGATATAGTTGTACACATGTCGCAAAGATAGGCCTTAGTATTTTTGGAAAACATTTATGAATTGTTAGGCCAAAAACTGTGTTATATTAGTTCAAATAGATAGAATCTTTTTTAAAACCAATTTGTTAATCAATCTATGCAAATCACTTATAATTTTACCAACTTCTCATATTGGTAATCAAGGTCCAATATTATTTTTAAAAAAGGTAAGAAATTAAGCACGTTCTTAAAATAGTTTTTCAACATATCACTTTTTAAAAATTGTTTTGAATTCAGAATTTCGTTACAAATTATGAAACACATTCTAAGCCAATCGATTGTGTATATAATTAAAATGATAGTTTTTCTCTCCGATTTACTACGCAATATGACAAAAACAAAAGGTCAGTTCTATCAATTGTTAATTGATTTACTAACCATGTATATATCAATTAAAAATTATTCTATTTTAATGAGTGACTAACTAAATCATTTATGTTTAATTACCATGGAGTAACGATTTGCAAAAAACTTCCAAAGATATAGTTGTACACATGTCGCAAAGATAGGCCTTTGTATTTTTAGAAAACATTTATGAATTGTTAGCCCAAAAATTGTGTTATATTAGTTTAAATAGATAGATACATACACTAATGATAAAAGATATTCAAAATCAAATCTGGTAATTAAAAGTAAAATCCTAACTTTTTAATGTTTTACAAAATGGTTTTAAATGTACCTTGTGATCTTATGTTTCTTTAGTGTCAAGACTCAACATAATTGTTAATTTGTTTCAAAATCATATCCCACATCGATTGAAATTAAAAGAAATGAACAATACATAAGTTGAAGTGTCATTTATTTGTAGAAAGTGAAAACAAAGTTATTACAATAATACTACCCTTGTTGTATTATCTTTGTTTGGACTTTTTTCTTAGTCTCTATGTTACGAAAAATATTTAAACTGTTATTTTACATGTTTTAAAATTTAATTATTTTACATGGTCACACAAGTGATATAAAGTGTTAATTCCAAGCCCAAATACATTAAGCACAAAATCAAACCTATTATTCTAATAAGCAAACATGCGTACACGATTGTGCTTATGTTACGAGAATTTTAATATATAAACTGTTATTTTACATGTTTTACAATTTAATTATTCATGGTATCATATAACAAAAACACAAGTCGTAGATGTGAAGTGTTGATTCCAAGCCCAAATACATTAAGCACAAAATCGAACCTATTATTCTAATAAGCAAACGTACGTACATAAGACTATGCTTATGTTATTTATTTCTTCATGGGCTCTATTTAAACAAAATGAACGACTTAATAATTCAACATACCAAAACCGAACGTTAACTTTTTAGCATGTGTCAAACTAGTAAGGTCGTGTTTTTCCGCCCAATTCTTAGCAAAAAAAAAGAAATACTACTATTTTGCCCGTTGAACATGGTTTCGATACATCATAACTCAAACTGATACATTTATAAATAAGCAGATATGTAACATAGATAGAGAATCGCGTCATGAACTTCTCTCCGGTACTAAATATACCTATTCTTAAAGTGCTTTCATAGTTTATCTTGGACGTTGTTGGCAGTTTTTTTATACATCACTGATAGTGTTACATCATGATATTGCACTCCTCTAAATGTGCGCAGAGATTTATTTTCCCTTTCATAGCACCCTTCATCCAAATAAGTGAAAAGTAGTATAAATCATGGGGGGCGCGAGCATAGTTAGTATTATGGAAGAACTGATTAGTTATATATGGGCACATGGCAGAGGTGACACATGGGTGGTTCGGTTATGCGTCAATAGACCAAATTATAAAATACAGGTTATAAGTAGCTATACTAGTAGAACTATACAATCAGGGCTTCCACTGCAATGACACCACTCTCCTTAATCTTGAAACACACGGGCCATTGTCAGGACTAGATTATTTCAAGAGATTGTCGAAGATGATTTATCTCCTTTTCCAGAGTATTTGAGGGTAAAATAATATTTATGATATATATTTTTTTAACTATTCTACAACTCTGATTAGTTTGAGTTTTTATTTCTTCTTTGATGTGTTTTTAGATATGGTAAGTGATCCACAAAAATCTGATTATAGAAGTTTATGTATTTTGCTTGATTATATCAGAGTTGTCCATCCCAAGGTTTAGCAAACTAGAGAAAAACGTTGAAGAACGTGTTGTGCGTGAAGATTTTTAGAAGGGCTAATTACCCAAATAGACCAAGTTTTTTGTCCATTTGCCAAAATACCCCATGCTACTTAAAACTTCCAAAAATAGACCAAGCTACCTTATGCTACCTTATACTACCTTATGCTACCTTATACTACCTTAAGCTACCTTATTCTACCTTATGTTACCTTATGCAACTTCTAACAAATTTACCAAAATGTCCTTATTCACCATAAATGTGTAAGATGCAGGTACAACTTGTGTAAGAATGTGTAAGTGTACTTTTTATGCGACTTTTACTTTTTTTTTAATAATTTTTATTTTTCAAATACTTTTATAATTAATATATTTAAACTACTTTTTATGCGACTTTGTTTTTTTTAAACAGGGTATGCACACACAATTAATAGAGGGTTTTTTATACTTGAATTTCTGGTTGGGTTTTGCGGGTCGGGTTTTTCGGGTCACGTTTTTTCGGGTCAAGCTTTATTCGTTTGTATCCGAGCTAACGTTAGATCAAATTTTAGTCATACTAAGACAACATTCTTTATTTTAATAATTATATACAAACAGAAAGTCAGAAACCATAAAAGCATTTAGAAAGTCAATTTTATTTTCCAAGTAGATGAAATTTTCAATTTACATCATGAAAGACAAAATAAAAAAAATACTAAAAACCACTGCAATGGCAAATGATAATGAACCAGTGCCCTCTCGTAAGCCTATGCACACAACAAGCATGCCACATGAACAGGAACATTAGCAAACCTGTCATCAACACATATGTTAAATCACAAACACACTTGACCTTTGATTACAAATTACAATAAATCTTGCATACTCAGGTGTAAAATTATTTAATAACAAGTCTATTTGGGTAATTATCCCGAGATATAAATGGTTGTACAATGACTTTCATCATCCAGTGTGCCCATTAGGTCAACTAGTAAACAATAACTGATCTAGGATTTTCGATCACAATATGTGCTACCATAACTAATCATTCTTGGGTGATGCATAAGACTAACTGTAAATGATCATGTCAAGATCCACATGAATACTGTTGACCATCCAGTAAGCGCAATTGCTGCAACTAAGTAACACCACAATGTAAGCACTGAACACTCCTCTTGTCCCACGCTGAACAATTGGGTCATCGTACCTGCATACCACCATATGAGTTTTAACCTTAAAATTGAACATAAATGGACATAAGTCTCACTGACACACTAGCTATGACAGATTGATACCATTAACTCGTTAGATGGTACCTGAGGTACAATAAAAACATGTGCATCATTTTAATACCAAAACTTAACACGAATTACTTACTTATGTTCATAGCAGGGGGCACTGTGTACTGAATCAGTAGCACAAAACTGAAGAGGGGATCAGAAGGAAGTAATCCCAGACTTGTGGCTGTTTTTATCACTAGGATTCCAATCATTGGAAGAATCACATATCGTACACAGATGATTGTGATAATAATTATCGGTTTGATGCTTGCTCTTCTCAAACCTGCATTCACAAGTTGCTCGTCTATAAAAGAATGAGAATGATTTGCTTCATATCTAGACTTGAGAAAACAAAAAAGTAAAAGAAAAGAAAAAATTGTTCATGTTCGCTAAGTATTGGTTTGAAATGAATGAATCTTTACCTTGTATTAGGTTACCTCCTAGTATAAGTGTGATGTAAGGTATGGTTCCATCCCTATATAACAAGGTGAAATTCTGTATGTCCAAATGTAGAAGCTGCCCAACTGCACATATATAAATTTGAACTTGATATCTAATCATGGTGTGGAAATCAAAATATTTACTCATGAATGAAAAGCATCATTGCTGATATTTATGAATAAGTGAGCGAGCTCACCGCCATGGAGAATGGTGAATATGAGAGTCCCTTGGACTTGCAAACACTATGTTCTCCGAAAGGGCTTCCTCCCTCGGTCTCTTTCATAAGATCGAGCTTTAGCATTTGCACTTTCTAGCCTTTCTCCAAGTTCCTTTATCTGACTTCTCAATAAAGAGATATCAGAATCATAATTCTCTATCTTTGACTCTGCAGTCTACAAGAAATAATTGTATGCATTGTCAGTTGATGCACAATAGAAATAACTTTTATTGTAGGTATAAAAAAGTAAAACAGCTTACCTTCAGTTGCAAGCTCAGAGTAGTTACACACTGCTCAGCATGTTCAAGCTTTGATGCCCTATCTCTCAATTCAGCTTCCTGCAATTTCAGTTGTGAGAAAATACATACTGTGGTCAGAAATTGAGTGGGTTGGTCAGCTGGATAGCATGTCAAAATAGGGTCAGGTCAGAACTGTCATATTTATAGTAAAAGGTTGTAAAAGGTTGTAAAAGGTCGAGTCAGGTTGAGCCGATCACAAGCATCTTTTGCCTTCTCATTATTAGATTTTATAGTATTTAGGGTGTTGAATATAGTTGCAGAAAATTTTCTAGACTTTCAGCATACCACCTTACAAGAATTGATGCAATTTGAAAATCACTTTCAGCCGATTTGATGCATTTCCAGTTTAATTAATCGTATATGGTTATATGCAGAAAATACCAACATAATATTTCAGTAGTCTTGTTTTAGTCATTAAACCTTTTGTTTGTACATCTGAGTCATTAAAA
The DNA here is from genome assembly GCA_025667525.1 of Glebionis coronaria. Taxonomy (NCBI): domain Eukaryota; kingdom Viridiplantae; phylum Streptophyta; class Magnoliopsida; order Asterales; family Asteraceae; genus Glebionis; species Glebionis coronaria. The sequence continues at coordinate 544,382,169 of CM046879.1, read as the reverse complement.
GCTGGCTGTGATAGGTGATTTGTAGAGGTAAGAGACAAAAACACATAAGACTAGAGCAGAGATAATCACCTTATCAGCCAATGTACCAGCAAATTCTGCCCGAAGAACATCTTCATGCTGTTGTGTTTGTTTATTAGATCGATCTTGCACAACAACAGCCTTCTCGAGTGCACTCTTTGCATCGTTAACGACAACATTAAACTTGCGTTTCCACTCCTGAGCTTCCTCTTGAGCAGACTTAGTTTCATACGCTAATCCACACATCCATTTCGGGTTATGTTTCATACGCTAAAACAAAAATTCCTTCAATTATTTTGGACTTAAAAAGCTAGAATTCGGTCTGTCATTTCAGCAAACAGGTTATGTGCATCTTCTTATAGTAGTCACATAAACCAATTAACAAAAAGAAGAGAGCCAATCAGTTCCTTATTCTTAAAACTACACACTGTTAGAACACATACCAATATACCATAGTAAAAACAAAACAATGTTTCTTGAACACAAATCAGAAATTTCATACTTTTTTTACTATATGTATTAAACATTCAATCACACACTCGCAACAAACACTTGATTTGTATTGCTTGAATAGACTGATCGGTTGAACTTCTCTTTTCAACAAATCAAAAGAAATAAATAAAAAAGGTATGACAATTAGAAAACAAAAGTGAAAACTTAAAAACTTACCCAAAAGTTTGATAATTTGATATAAGGTTTTCAACTGATGAATTGATTAATTAGACATAAAAACTAAATTTGAAGACAATTAATTTATGTACCTGATTATGATTATGTACAGATCTTGCCTTTAACTGATCCGGCGAAAGAGCTGCTTAATTTACAGATCTGGCAGGATTTGTATATGGATCCGGAAACCACCGATCTATTTTTCGAGGTTGCATAGTGACACCGAAATATAAACGGATATCGGAAATGGGGTGGTGAGGATACAAGTTATGGTGGCTGCTGGGTGACTAGAAAGAGAAAACAGATAATATGTGTGAAAGATGGTAACTAAATCATGGTAGATAAATAAAAAAATAATAAAAAAGATGGGAGTAAAAAAATGTATGAAAAAAGAGATAATAAAAAAGTAATTTGTTCAATCATTAACACAAAAAAGTCGCATAAAAAGTAATTTAAATATTAATCATAAAGTATAAAAAAATTTATTTAAAAAATTTTAAAAAATATAAGTCGCATAAAAAGTACACTTACACATTCTTATACAACTAGTACTTGCATCTTACACATTTGTACATAGGGACATTTTAGTAATTTTGTTAAAGTTGCATAGGTAGCATGAGGTAACATAAGGTAGCTTAGTCGCATGGTCTATTTTTGGAAGTTTCAAAAAACATGGGGCATTTTGGCAAATGACTTTCATGACAAGTCTATTTGGGTAATTATCCCTTTTTAGAAGTTACTTAGGGGGTCCCCACAAGGTAAGGATTGCATACTAATACGTATGGCTTTATGAAGATGGTAAACATATGCTTGCAGCTTTTATTTGCCAATCAAGTTTTCCTGTAGAGGTGGCGATATCGACCCTTTCACTTCTGAATGGGTGGACTTGGGTTGTGATGGACAAATGGTCTGACAGCATAGAAAGCCTATTTGTTAATGCATGCAACCTCTAAAATCATTCTATCAAAGATTTCGGTTATTAGCGTGAGACTGTATTAGTAACTATAATTACCACACTAATATTTTATAAAAAGTTATAAAATTGTGTAAGAAAAGTCAACCGTTATGACATGTTACCCAACCCACCTGATCTGCCCATCTTGCCATCTCTACGCTTGGTTCCTATGCATTCCGTTTTCTTACACAAGAACGTTAATTGTTGCTGATCATTTCATTTTGCAGCGAGAGGTAAATTGTGGGTCTGAATTGCACCGTTTTACTCCGATATTATCACTGAACGTATATCCAGACTTATTGAATCGAAGGGTTTAACACACTCTTCATTTGGTGAAGCTTATGGTTAAGATGGTGCTCGGGGTCGGTCAACACATTCAAAGTCTCTTGCTCTCCCTACACAGGTGGTTTGCATAGTTCATATAATGGGTCACGGTCTTACATGAATAAAGGATGGAATGTTGACAAACGTGGTCCTAATATGCAATCTAGCAGTAAAGGAGACTACTCTACCTTCCCACGAACGTTGGACGAATTACATTTGGAATGCATGATACTCGAGATAAGGATGAAGATGAAGAAAATACCTGGAGAGATATCTCATAACGAGGTTGGGCATGATTGGAGAAACATTGAGCTTAAAGGTAATCACCTTATTATGTAATGGCCTTTGATGTCACTGTACAGTTTCCTAAGATTAGTATCAAAGTTATCTTGTGGGCGTCGATGTAAATAAACAGTTTGTTAGGTTTCTTGTGGATCAAGTGCTAGAACCTCTTGTTCTATTTGTGTTGGGATGAAAAAATAAAATCTTTGTAGTAGCAAATGGCATCTTATAGATTCATATTTCAGTAGTTCAATTTGATGCTGGTTATTTCTCACTCCTATGAATCTTATAACTTGGAAGAACGATGAGACAAAGATGTTTGCAGTGTGGGTATTGTCCCACATTGGCCAGAAGAGTAATATTATGAAGATGGTTGGCCTATAAAAACAACAAACTAAGGTGAGAATAAGCATACCTTTCTCGGCCTTTTGGCTAAGATCAAGTGTAGTATCTGTTCTTATCAGTTTAATATCTGATATGTGAGTCATCGGCTCACTCGATATTAATCTTATTTTTTATGGGGGAAGAACCCACCACAGTGGCTTGCTGCTGGGGTTCTTCGCGTGTTGCCTTTTACACTGCTGCCAAGGCTTGGCGCACCCCTCCAATATTTAGTTTAACTTTAATGTGTCCAACATAAGCCCTACAGTTTGTAGTTGAACTTTAACTTACAGATTTGTAATTTTTAAATTACTGTCAAATATAACAGTAAATTTTCGAATAAGCTAAAGTTTTAAGGCATAAATCTTATGAAGGAGCACATGATATGCCGGATCTAGTAATTAGAACAGAATCCTTTAATCCCATTTTAATGATCACCCATTATGTGCGAACTCCTTTGCTAAGCAACTCCTTTCAAGCTGCTATAGGAATCCGTCGCATGCCAATCATTGATTCAGCCTGGTCGGATAAACAAATCAGAACAAATATGCAAAATCAAAGTGTTCAGGAACAGACCAAATTCATCTAAAAAAGTTATGGCACGTTATGCAAAATGACGATTTCAGTGGTCTATGAGCAGTTCATTACATCTCGTCTATAACTAAATCAAACCATAACATTTGTAACATGCAGAAAACGCGTTTGTATCTTCATTGGTTATTACCCAAGCAACTTTTAAAGCTATGTTCAGCTTTCACTTGAACATACATTTACTTATATTTCTGAATTTGATAACTTAAAAAATGAGAAGATGGCATCTGTTTTCTTTGTGACCGTTTGCATCAAGTAAAAGACTTAAAGTTTGTATGTAGCTAAACTTGACCATCATAATACACAAAATTAACCCACCTAAACTCAAATTTTAATACAAGCAATATAGCCGAGTAAAGAAGATGCAAGGGTCTTATTTTTTCGACCCAATTCTTAGCAAAATAAACAATATTTGCACATTGGATCTATTTTAGATAGACGATAACTCAAAGCGGTACATTTACAAATAAGAGGGTCAAAATTGTCAAGTTTTACACTCTTCGTCTAAAGTACTGCTTTGACTGCAGAAACGTAATTTTTTTTAGAGAAAATGACCATTTATGCCCAGTCTTCTTGCTTTGCAAGGCTGTTTGGATATTGATATGTATCACGGGTCACTGCAAGTATGGCGCTGAACTTACAAGGAGGTTGTAACCATTTCCACCCAATCCTCTCTTGCCATCTCAAAATGTGTTACGACTAAGGTTTGAAGTATAAATTTATTGTGAAGATTTACCACTATGGCACCTATTAAGTGGTGGATAAAAACAAAATGAATGAGGTTTCTTAGACATGGTGATTATTTGTTTAAGATGTGTACCTATTGAGGTTTAAGTTATCACAAGTTTTGTTGTAGAAGTTATATTTAACAACAAAAAAGTTGGGTTGTAGACTGGCTATGCTCTGCTCGTGAGCTACTCGATAACAGCTCGAAACTTGCCGAGTTTAAACGAGCCCGGGATTTGTTTATGGCTGCCTAGTGTATTTAACAAGCTAAGATTGAGTAGAGATTTATTTCAACTCGTTTACATCTATCCAAACTAACCGAGCTCAAGCTTGTAAAGTATGTTATGCATCGAGATTAAGCTAAAAGCATAAGACTTGAAACAACTTCTAGTTTTGACATTCTCGGGCTCGGCTCGACTCATCTCAAACCTTATAGCTGAAAGTTTGTTGTATTATCTGTTAGGTACATTGAACAAACGACTAATTGTGGTACCTAAAAGGCTAAAAACTATTTTAAACTCTCTCACACATTACCACTATCATCTGTTAGTTCCACATGAAATTCCAAGGGCATCATCAGAAAACATGGCATTAAAATGCCAGAAGGATCAAGAGCTCAACTCCACTTGTCGATTCTTGTTGGTGATAAGGCCAGACTTCCAATTGCGGAGATGAGGGAGACAATATCATCTAAGCCTCTGCCCCGTGGTTGTATACGCCAAGCCCCATTCCAATCCCAATACCATTTACCATATGCCAACGATCACTAATAATACAATCCTTAAAGGATTCGAGCGTGAAAAGACGAGGGAACAGGTCCATAAGACGAGTGCCATTATGGCACACACCAAGTGTCTTTCCAAAAACAAATATTCGACCCATTCGAAATAAAAAGTTTAAACGAAGTCTTAGGACCAATACTTTCAATGTTGTTAATACTTCAAGGATATCTATCTAAATCTTTGGTAATTAAATGTAAAATATTACAAACATTTTTTACGTTTCCTGACATGGTTTTTAATCTACTTTCCGATCTTATATTTCTTTAGTGTTAAGACTCAAGATAACTTGTTAATTTGTTTCAAGAGCATATCCCACATCGATTGAAAGTAAAAGTAATGAAGAATATACAAGTTGAAATGTAATTTGTTTGCTAAGGGGCTGATAAAGCAAGTTCAACAATTCTTGGTGTATTGTCTTTGTTTGACTCTTTTTTCTTGGCAACAATTTTAATATTTAAACTGTTATTTTACATGGTATCAAACTGTTACGTTTATTCGCAACCTACTCTAACCCAATCTTTCAATAAAATATTATTTTCTTACTCCTCCACATATACAACCTATACAAACAACCAATCTTAACATTTTTACCATTAATCAACAACCCAACCCAACCTAACATATAATATATTTTTTTCAATTACTTAACCATTAATTAAATTAGACCAAAAATTAGCTTACAATACAAAATGCTAAATTCAGTGACAACCAAAATTAACTAAAAAACACCCCACAAATAACTGTAACAATTAAGTCCAAACATATGTTGACACTAAATGGATAAGCCCATAAATCAAATAAACCTAATATCTAGTCCAAAGAATCAAAGAGCACTTGTCACCCTAATTTCACTAAACAAAAGCCGTCATTTTTCTTTCTCTTGCATCTCCACACACACACCTTAATTTCAGTGATGACAAGTGCGTAAAACGAGGATATTGGAAGCAGTATTAAGCAAAAATTACACCTGGTAATACATATAAACATAACAGTGATGACAAGTGCGTGAAAGATGGACGATTTGGAGATGGCTTCAACTAACCGGAGGAGCAACGGAAACATGATGATGTACGCTTCAGAGGGTGACACGTGTCAAGGTCGGTTCAGAGATTTGGAAGTCACATACCGAACGGGTCGTGTGTTTCTCTTTCTCTCTTTTGTACTTTTTGATTATAATAGTGAGAATTTTTTTGTCCTCTACCTCTCAACCGGTTGGGTCAAATCGTGAATAAACATAGTCTTACAGTTTATAACATGAACACAAGTGTAGATGGGAAGTGTTGATTCAAGCCCAAAACCATCAAGAACAAAAAACGAAGCTTATTGACAAGATCACAGATTATTGGGTTTATGCTCATACAACAGAAAAGTCCAGAGTTCGACGATAACATTGATGTGTTTGAGTCATAATATAGATGTGTCCAGGTTATGTACATAACGAGTTAGCAATCAATAAAAAATGCTCATATATATCAAAACATCTTATATCCACAATCCTTCAATTTTGGTCCTAGGCGAATAATATATATAGGTAGAGAAATATCAAAACATAACTACCTAAAATAAGTGCTTTCACAAACTAAAACTAAATTAAAACTCGTGCTTACACTAAATGCAAGAGCAGCAAACAATAATTTGACTACTTATCAACCAAACACCATAACAACTCATAATCTCAGTTTCTAATAATTCCAGTTTGCTGCTGATCTAGACAATTGAACATGAACAAATCATGAATCACAAAGTTAATCGGCAAAAGCCTGAGGAAAATAAACTTCTCGAAGGCAATATCTCGTTTGCCAATGGAACCTCAAGCTTATGTAGAACCTCTGTAACCACCTTTTGGAGTTTACATGGTTCAAATAATCGTTTTAGAATTCGTTTAATATTGTTTTTGAAAGTATTGCAATGTCGTCCTCATTTGAACTTTCATCAAGTAATTTGTTGCATACATTGTAATCATCATTAAGGTTTGCTTCCCTCATCAGTGATGTTGAAGCAAATTTCCGGAGAAGCTTCGTCAGCCCTGATCCTTCGGGTATTTTAAGGCTGCTCCTTCTAATGAAGCCCTAGCTTGCTCCTTTGGAGTATCTCGTGGCTACTCCTTCCTTGTGAAGCTCTGGCTCCCTTCTTCGGAGTTCCTTAGTCTAGCCCTCAGTCACTTAGGCTGAAATAAGAAAGAACACCGTTAGCTCGCCTCGGGGTTTGAATCCGAGACCAACTCCGGCGTGAGAGTAAGTATGTGGTTCTAGTGAGAGATAATTCTAGAGAGAGAGAGTAAGTAGTGAAGTGTGTGTGTAAAACTTAACCTTTGTTCCTGGAGGAAACTCTCCTTTTATACTACTTGGAGGTGGCTCCGGGACACACGAATTGTGGAGTCGAGGTTGTCTTGTAGGAGCAGCGCCTAAATAGCTGATGAGCACCAGGTCTGTCCTTCATGGTCAGACTTGTCCTCATGCTCCCTTAGTACTCGTCGTGGTCCAGGTGTCTATACCATTCGTACATTATGGTACCACGTAGGTTAGGTGCAATCGTCCTTCCTCCGATGGAGCATGTGTGTAGGACTAGCCTTACCCGAGCTAGCATTGTCTGGGGCTGCTAGCCTTGTCTGGGGTTGCTAGCCTTGTCTGGGGTTGCCAGCCTTGTCTAGGGCTGCTAGCCTTGTCTGGGGCTAGCATTGTCTGGAGCTAGTCTTGTCTCTAGACCTAGAGTAATCCTCATCACCCTAGCTACTCTAGTGAGTTACTCTAGCTTAAGATAGTTTTGCTCACGGAGCATTAGGTGTTAGTTGAGCTTTGTCTCACCTTAAGCATGGGGGTTAGACTATACCTCATCATGTCCCCCCAGTCTAGTATTAACTTTAGTTAATGCTAGACTCACAGTAAGAACATATTATAAAATTTATTTATTTATTTATTTATTTATTTATTTTTTTATTTTTTTTTAGCTTCGTCTTTTTCTTCTATTTTGCAAGAAACTTACAACGGCCAACTCCTCTTCGTGGGACCCCTAGCCCATTTTAACCATCCCTTTTTTTCTTTATAAATACCAGCATTCACTTTTACTTTTTCACACACTCATTTCACAAAACCTAGCATCTATCTCTTTTCCCCTGCTCCCTTTTTTATTTGCTCCTCCGACGGGTGCTCTTCCGGCGGGGGTTTCATCCGGAGAGGGACTTCGCCTGGTGAAGGTTTCATCCGGCGAGAAGCTTCATCCGGCGAAGGGGGCTTGGTCCGGAGTAGGGGGTTTTGCCCGGTGGGGGATTCTTTCGACGAGGGGTTTCATCTAGAGAGGGGTTTTATCCGGAGAGGGGTTTCATCTGGTGAAGGGGGTTTGGTCCGGCGTAGGGGTTTCGTCCGGTGCGGGTTCTTTCGGCGAGGGGTTTCATCCGGAGAGGGGTTTCATCCGGTGAAGGGGGTTTGGTCCGGCGTAGGGGGTTTCGTCCGGCGTAGGGGGTTTCGTCCGGCGTAGGGGGTTTCGTCCGGCGTAAGAGCTTCGTCCGGTATAAGAAGAAAAGGTGCTCTTCCGGTTTTTGGAACCTCCCCGACGTTTGCTTTTCCGGTTTTGGAGTTGCTCCCCCAATTTGGGAGACGAGGTTTGCTCCTCTGGTTCGGGAGGGAGAGTCTGCTCCTCCGGTTCGGGAGGGAGAGTCTGCTCCTACGGCTTCGGGGGTATAGCCGTTTGCTCGTCCGGCTTTCATTCCTTCTTGCTATTTCGACAGGAGAATTTCACCTAGGTACTTTACTCATTCCTTTTTTCCTTTACTTATGGCTAAGAAGGATATGCATCTTTATACTTCTGAGTTAGGGAAGAAAGAGTTTAACGACTTAGTTATTAAGTATAAAATTCCTTCGAGCCTACACCCTCGCTTGCCTGACTCTAATTTTCGGATGATAAACCTTCCTGCTGGGGACACTACCATTGGCATTTACCATAAGATTTTTGATTTATCGGGAGTTAGGATCCCTTTCTCCACCTTCCTTCTAGATGTTATTAGATATTATAAGGTTCATATATCCCAGCTGGTTCCCTTGGGTTTATGCAAGGTCACTACTTTTAAGGTTCTTTGCCGTAGCCTGGATATAGAGCCTACAGTCACATTATTTCGGGTATTTTTAACGCTTTCCAAGCAAGGGGATTGGTTTTCCTTTGCGAAGCGTAGGGGTGATTTGTCGGTTATGGAAGAGACTAAGACTTCCCTTAAGGAGTGGAAGAACAAATTTTTCTTGATAGATCGTAGGGCTATTCCCTTCCATATGCCTTGGAGGCATCCGGATTCTCACATTACGGACAGGGTTCCTGCGCGGTTTAATCAGGATCATGTGAACCGACTGAGTTTCCATATTATTAGACTTCGTGACATTCCTGAGGGAGTGTTGGTCCGTTCTGGTATTAGCAGAGTGTAGGGTGACTCCTCGTGTGATCCGGTTATTAGGCATCGTGATGGCACTGGTATGAGGGGCTTCCTTTATTTGATACATTTTTGTTTAGCCCTCCTTTCTCTTCCACTGTCTTTGTATATCTCTAACCCTTGCTTCTCTTTTGCAGTTATGAGTATATTTGATTTTCTTCGCCTGCCCACTTTGAAGGAAGCGGTTGTTGTAGCTGAGCCTCATGAGCAGGATACGTCTATCTTGCAGCGGGTTACTGCTCACACTACGGTGCCTGCGCCTGCTGGTGCCAGCATTCCTCCTGCTACTGATGAGGAGATCGATGTCACTCGCCCAGATCCTCAGGTCCTTCAGAAGGCTAAGGGCGCTGCGAAGCGCAAAGCCTCTACTTCAGTAGACGCCCCCACCGAAGGAGCTAAGAAGACCAGGGTGCGTAAGGAGCGGGCTGGTGCAGGGTCTAGTGGTCAAATAGCGAGTATGAGTTAGCTATTGATGATGGTGGCGATGTCGATCATGACGTCGCGGCTGACGACCTTGATGATGTGATCGAGCAGTCTGGTCGTGTCTCTCCTGGTGAGTTTCTAACCGTTATACCCCTTCGATCTTTTGACTCAGTGACTAGACTAGATGTGTCTTATCCTCCTATTGTTCTTCCAGGCAGGGAAGTTCCTGCTACCTTCAGTGTTGAGGTGTCCGGGGTCCGTGAGGTGTCGACTAGGGCTAGTTCTCATGTATCTCATGGTAAATTTTTGTCATTGGAATCCCTTTTTATGACCGTAATCTCTTATTTGACTTTATTTTCTTTGGGTTTTGCAGGTACTACTGATGACACACATCTTTCTGCTGGGGCAGCCACTCAGATGCCTTCTACTGATCTAGCTGATCCTGACACTCATGTTGCTATGGGTGATCATGCTGATATTGACGAGGATGACCATCAGGATGATGCTGGCCACCATGATGACTTAGTCTTTGGTGATTATGATGTTGAGGATGATACCGCTCTTCCTGATAGCGTAGTTCATGGTGAAGCTACTGCTGGTGAGTTTCACATGGGAGGTTGCTCATCACAGGCTGAGGCTTGTCGCTTGCCCTACCCTTATGATGAGGATGTTGTCCCTGTTCCTCCATATACTCGAGAGGAATGGGAAAAGAGGCATATTGTTGACTTTGGTATTTATTCAGATGAGGCACTTCAGGATCCTAAGGTTTGCAGGAGTATGCGGGATAACTTTCCTACCGCCGCTGAGAATTACCGGACATCACAGCTTTCCTCACGCCGGTTGGTGGAGCAGATGAGTGTGCTTCAGTGTCAGATGATGTCGCACGGGAACGAGTTGTCAAACCGATACATGGTTACTGACAGGAACTATAAGCAGCTCCTTACTAAGCATAAGTATTTGGAGAGCGTTCTTTCTGAGAGAGCTGATTCTCTTAGGCATCAGACTCAGCTTACCAAGCGTGCTGAGGAGTCAGCTAAGGGTATGAGTCAGGGTCTTGCTGATCAGGAGAAGAAGTTAAAGAGGTACAGGTCAGAGAGGGATGCTCTTAGAGCTGAGGTGAGGAGTCTTAAGAGTGAGCTTGTGACTGCTAGATCCCAACATGCTGCTAAGGTGAAAGACTTGGATCATATGTTGACTATCCGTGATAATGACATACTTTCGAAGAATGACACGATTGCTGATATGGATGTGCGGCTTCGATCGGTTCAGGATGGGGTCACTTCCTTTTTTCAGTCTAGCTTTGAGCCGTTGGTTAGAGGTTTTCTTGGTAGTTCGGAGTTCAACCAAGAGTTTGCCCGAGTGTTGGATTTGGCCGTTAGTACTGGCCTCGAGCGAGGTTTGCGTATGGGAAGGTCTGAGGAGGAATTTAAAGAGATTTCTCAAAGGGTTGAGAGATTTATCCCTGACGCGAAGGCTCAGTTTGCTGCTGCTTCAGAAGCCTTCCCTGGTTGTCGCTTCCCCTTTTTTGGTAAGGTGAGGCAGAGTGCTGATGCTACTCTTTCAGAGATTGCTCATATTAGGCTTGATCCCGTGGATCCTCCCAGCCAGTCTCCCGCTGCTCCAGCTCCTCCCACCTTCGGCCATACCGTTTCCTACCGCCAGAAGAAGAAGTCATCGAGACCAGGATCCTCTTCAGCTGTTTGATGTAACTTGTGTTTTGTACTTTGCTTTTATTTGTATTGTTAGCCCTCCCTGTTTTGGGCTTTTGAGTACTTTATATTTCTCCATATGCTACCATGACTTTGTTGTCAATTTTCCATCGTATGTATGATGGCCCCTTATGTGCATGTATGCTTCATTATCTCATTTAGAGTAATTCATGCTTTACTTTGTTGTAATTTATTTAGATAGTTATGCCTCTAACATATTTTGTTAGTCGTTGTCCTTTATATTTGGCCGACGACGTGTTAGCCTCATTGAGCTAGGGTTGAGGTGTATCACATGTGACTTATATTTGTTGCCTAGTATCTTCACAAGTACCTGTGATGATACTTCGGATTTTTTAGCCAGTTTAGCGTGCTACTTCCCATTTACTCCCTATTTAGTGAAACTCAATTATTTGTTCGTGTGGTATGGGTGTAACATTTTCCCTGTAGGCTCATGCTACTCCTCCCTCCAGATGTAGCTACTCACCGGAGGGTAATTTTTACGTGAGAAGAGTAGGAAGGCTTGTTCCTATTCCTCTACGGAGTCAATTTGCAAAGGTTGCTCAGCCTAACCATCATGGTATTAGTTTCACCGTAGGAAACTAGTTACCCTTTGCAGCTGGAGGTAGCGAACCATCCATTGCCGTGTGCTTTGTTTTATAGCTCAGTTTTTTAAGTGTATAGTCTTAACAGAAAATATGAGGAAAATTTTGTTTCATTCATATTACTTAGAGAAGAAACAATACATTAGTTATGGCTATAGTCATCTCCGGAGCGAGGTTACACTTTGAAAATTGCTCCTCCGGAAGAAATACATAATAACTTGCTAACATAGTTTTGTGCTCTACATGTAGCACTTCCTTAGGTTGCTGGCATGCCAGGTCCTAGGTATCTCTTTTCCTTCCATGGTGCTTAGCTTGTAGGCTCCGCTTTGGAAAGCTTTGATAACTTTGTAAGGTCCTTCCCAGTTGGGCCCGAGCTTGCCTGTGTTCTCTACCCTTGAGGCCTCGTTCTTTCTAAGGACAAACTCTCCTACTTTGAATTGCACATGTCGCACCCTTTTGTTGTAGTATTTCTCCACCTGTTGTTTGTACCTGGCTTCTCTGATAGCTGCTATCTCTCTTCGCTCTTCTAGCAGATCTAGGTTCAGGCGGAGTTCTCTATCATTGGTTGCTTCATCTATGCTGGAGACTCTGTGTGTTGGCATGCCAATTTCTGCTGGGATGACTGCTTCCGTGCCATAGGTTAGGCTAAAAGGTGTCTCCCCATTGCTAGTCTTTTTCATTGTTCGATGAGCCCATAGCACATTAGGAACTTCTTCAACCCATGTTGACTTTCCTTTTTCAAGTCGTTTCTTGATTCCTTCTAGCAAGCTTCGGTTCTCTCTTTCCACTGCTCCATTTCCTTGTGGATGGTACACTGAGGTGGAGACTAGCTTTATTTTCAGTTTCTCAGCCCACTTTCTGAGGGGGTCATTTATGAATTGGGTGCCATTGTCTGTGACTATCGTGGCTGGGATCCCAAACCTGCACACGATGTTGTCCCACACGAAGTTTAGTACTTGCTTCCCCGTGATGGTCGCTACTGGTTTTGCTTCCATCCATTTTGTGAAGTAGTCGATTGCTACTATCAGAAACTTCACTTTTCCAGGTCCCAATGGGAGAGGTACGACTATGTCCATTCCCCACTTCATGAATGGCCATGCTGACGTCACCGAGATCATGTCTGCCTTGGGTAGCTTGGGTACGGAAGCATGCGCCTGGCAGTTTTCACATGCCCAGATGAGCTTTCTGGCATCCCTATGCATGAAGGGCCAGTAGTATCCCAAATTCATAGCCTTAGCTACTACTTGCTTTGTTCCATCGTGCATCCCACATGAGCCCATGTGTACTTCTCTCATGACATAGTCAGCTTGCAGCGGTCCGACACACCTCATCAGCGGCACTAGGTAAGATTTCTTGTACAAGACATCGTCTTCAATAGTGTAGTTCTCAATCTTTTCCATTAGTGACCTAGCTTCCGCCGGGTCTTCTGGTAACTTTCCCGTCTCCAAGTAGTCCCTGATAGGAGTCATCCATGTTGGGCCTTCCTCTTCGACCACCATGTTTACTTCTTGCGTTTCAACTGAGCGCTCATTCAGCACTTCCACTAGCACTTCTTCGGATAGGTGATCGAATTGCACTGCAGCTAGCTTGCTGAGGGCGTCTGCCTTTCTATTCTCGGCTCTCGGGATGTGGGATATCCGAAATCTGTTGAATGTGCCCGCCAATTCTAGGACTTTCTCTAAGTACTTTATCATCTTCTCTCCTCTAGCTTCGTATGAGCCCTCTACCTGGCTGGCTACCAACTTGGAGTCTACGAAGGCATGTATGTCCTTTACTCTCATTTCGGTTGCTATTCGCAGCCCTGCTAGCAATGCTTCATATTATGCTTCGTTGTTTGAGTTGGGGAAGTTTAGCCTGAGTGCGTAGGAGTATTCTATATCGTCCGGGGCGATCAGGATGAGTCCTGCCCCTGATCCTCCACTATTTGATGCTCCATCGGTATACAACCTCCATGCTCTCGGGCCTGGAGTTAGATCTTCCTTGGAGTTGGAGGACTCTGGGATATCCTCCACCATGGGTGTTGGAGCCGCTGCTGGGACCAGCGCTCTCTCTACTGGTGACTCTGCTAGGAAGTCTGCTAGCACCTGCCCTTTTACAGCTACCCTTGGTATTAAGTTATGTCATATGTCCCTAGCTCAACGGACCATTTTGCAAGTCTCCCTGACGCTTTAGACTTGCTCAATACTTGCTTGATAGGGCTGTCAGTTATGACTCTTATTGGGTGAGCCTGAAAATATCTCCTCAGCCGTCTGGCAGTGTGAACCAAGGCTAGGGTGAGCTTCTCAATCGGGGCATAATTTACTTCCGCCCCTTGCAAGGACCTGCTGACATAGTGGATAGGCATCTGCTTTCCCTGTCTCTCTGTTAGGAGGACTGCACTCACGGCTTCCTCAGCAGCTGATAGATACATCATCAAGGTTTCTCCCCTCCTTGGGGTGGTGAGCGTAGGCAGCTGTGATACTAGCTCTTTCATTTCTTGGAATGCTGCTTCTGCAGCCTCCGTCCACTTGAAATCCTTCTTGTTAGTGCATTTCTTTAGGGTGTCAAGGAAGGGCAAGGATCGTTCGGCCGACTTGGACAGAAAACGGTTCAATGCTGCCAGCTTCCCGCTGAGGGATTGCATCTGCTTTAGGGTCTTGGGTGAAGACATGTCTGTGACCGCCTTTGTCTTCTCAGGGTTAGCCCGTATTCCTTCTGAGGTGACTATGTAGCCCAAGAACTTTCCTTCTTCTACTCCAAAAGAGCACTTTTTGGGATTGAGCTTCATGTTTATCCTCCTGAGGGTGGAAAAGGTTTGCTCCACGTCTCTAATGATGTCTTGCTCGGTTCGGCTTTTGATTACCATGTCATCCACATAAGCTTCGAGGTTTACGCCGATCTGCTCCTTGAAGGCAGAGTCGACTAACCTTTGGTATGTTGCCCCTGCATTTTTAAGACCGAACGACATCTTGGTGTAGCAAAAGACTCCTTCTTCTGTGTGGAAGGTTGTCTTTTCTTCATCCTTCTTGCTCATCTGGATCTGATGATATCCCTTGTAAGCATCCAAGAAGCACTTGTATTTGTATCCTAACAAAGATTCAATCTTCCAGTCAATCTCCGGTAAGGGGTACAGGTCTTTGGGGCAGGCTTTGTTAAGATCCTTGTAATCAATGCACATTCTCTAACTTCTGTCAACTTTCTTTACTATGACTGGGTTAGCGACCCATGAAGGGTATCACACTCGCTTCACGATCCCAGCCTTGAGCCACTCGTTAACCTCGTCTGTGACTACCTTCCTTCTATCCGGTGCCAGGCTTCGCTTCTTCTGTACCTTAGGCTCAATGTGAGGATAGGTGTCTAAACGATGCTCTGTGATTGCTCGGGGTATGCCCGTCATATCGGCTGGTGTCCATGCAAAAACATCAGCATTGTTCTTGAGGGTCCTTATGAGTGTTATTCGACATTCTGGGGAGAGGTTTCCTCCTATGGTGACTAGCTGGTCAGGGTAGTCATCATTCACCACTATCTTTTCGCCGGGCTTTAGTTTGGGTGCTGACCCTGGCCTAGATGGCTTCATCCTCTTAGTGGGTTGTGGTTCTTCCTCCTCCCTTTGCTCCATGGGCTCCTTCCCTGGCCTTCTGGTGTAAGTTTCATCTAGTGGTGGTGGGGGAGGAGCGTCGTGGGCTATCCTTCCTGGAGCACCCCTCTGGGCTATCTCTTCTGTGCGAGCTCTCAGAACTTGCGATTGCGCCTCCTCCATGAGTCTGCATTCTTTCAAGGTTTCTATGCTTGTGATCAAAGTCGATATCCCACTTGACGTTGGGAATTTAACCATTGAATGTATGGTGGAGGCTACAGCTCCTAAGCTTCTCAATCCCGTTCTTCCGAGCAAAGCGTTGTACGGTGAGGGACTTTTGACTATAGCGAATTCCATCATTACCGTTCTGGTTCTCCCGTATTCTCCCATTGTGACTTCTAGGTCAATGACGCCTAGAGGGTAATGAACTTCACCTGAGAAGCCTACCAGAGGTATCCTAGATTCCCTTAGCCTTGACCTTGTTTGGTAGCTTAGGTTTTTGAAGCAATGCTCGTACATTATTTCTGACGAGGAGCCCCCGTCGACGTATACTCTTCTTACCACGTACCCTTCGATCATGGCATCCACTATCACTGGGCAATCCCTCAGCTGATAGCGCGGGTACCGACGGGAATGTTATGGCGTTGTCCATCCAACTCTCTACTCTCTCATAAGGTCTCTTCCGATATCCTTGAGATCTCATTATGTTTATGATCTTTTCCTTCCCTTTGGCTGGCCCTTTGTCTTTCTGGACTCCTTGTCTGATGTCTTTCACCAAGTGTGCTAGTCTCCCTGAGGCTACTGCTTCTTCAATTCGCTTTTTGAGGTTAAAGCAATTGTTCGTGTCATGACCCCGATCTTGGTGAAAGTCACAGAACTTGTTCATGTTTCTCTTTTCAGGAGTTCCTACCATGGGAGGTGGGGGTGGGAAATTCATGTTTTCCGTGGTTAGGATTTCTTTTGGAGTCTTTGTCAATAGTGTGAACACTTCCTTCCTAGCGTAGGGAGGGCATGTCCCCATGTCTCTTCCTTGGCTCCTCCTTTGGTTTCTGTTCCTAGATCCACCTAGGTTCCCTGTCCAACCAGCTTTGTTATTCCCCCTATCCCATTGTGGAGCCTTGACAATGGTTGTGGTGTCAGCAGCCGTCTCTCCCCTGATAAAGGCTCTGACCCTTTCCCACATTTCATCCACTGCTTTTGGGATCTTATCGTTGAGTTTCTTGGCTAGTTCTGGGTGTCCATGCCCGTGCATGAATGCCAAAATCCTTAACACCGGGGGCACACCCTTGATGTGTGAGCTTTCAGCTTTGAAGCGATCCATGAATGCCTGGAGGCTCTCATTAGGCTTCCGTTTGATCCTGTGTATCTCGGTGGGATCTTTATCATACCGTTTCTGCTGCGAGAACTCTTCTAAAAACTTGCTGCTCAATTCTTCAAACCCATCTACACTTTTTGGGTCTAGGCTATCGAACCAGTTCCTTGCTGAGCCACTTAAAGTCTGACGAAACATTTTGCACCACACTGGCATGGGCCACTCTTCTTGTTCAGCAGCAACAGAGAAGATACTGAGGTGATCTTCGGGGTCTTTGCTTCCCTCATAGACACGGACATTAGCAGGGAGCTTGGCTCGCCTATGATATCTGAAACGCGTGATCCGAGAAGTGAAAGGCGTGGGCTTAGGTCGCCTATATGGTGTACTCAAATCCTCCGGATCACTATCTGACCTTGAGTCATACCCGGACTCTGAGCTCTCCTTCCTATGGGAAGGTCTAGCTGATCGTGAATTGGTCCTGGCACTCCTGGCCTTGCTCATCCTATTGGAGCGATGTGACCTAGTGATAGATTTCCTGCGTGAAGGACTTTTATGACGTCTTCGAGCAGACTTTGATCGACCTTGGTTCCCGGACTTGGACGAGCTGTCTGAGGAGTACCCTCTTCCTTCCCTCACTGAGGGGCTCCCACGCGAGTTTCCTGACCCTATTTCTTCCGCCTCCTTGTTGAAAAGATTTCGGGGAGTCATCTTCTCACGATTTTGCTCGTCAATTTCCTTCATCATAGTTTTTAGTGCTTCGATGTGTTGTTGAACATACGCTGGGGTGAGGCGTCCCTGATCAGGTCTGGGAGGAGGAGGGGTTACCTCCGGAGGAGCCCTCTCGCCCCCAGGTGTCCCCGAGTTCAGGCTAAGGCCTAGCCCCAGTGTAGGACCTTGGTCACTGTCTTCCATCACTTATTTTTTTGGTAGATTGGTATTTCCGGTCCCACGAATGGCGCCAGATGTTGAAGCAAATTTCCGGAGAAGCTTCGTCAGCCCTGATCCTTCGGGTATTTTAAGACTGCTCCTTCTAATGAAGCCCTAGCTTGCTCCTTTGGAGTATCTCGTGGCTACTCCTTCCTTGTGAAGCTCTGGCTCCCTTCTTCAGAGTTCCTTAGTCTAGCCCTCAGTCACTTAGGCTGAAATAAGAAAGAACACCGTTAGCTCGCCTCGGGGTTTAAATCCGAGACCAACTCCGGCGTGAGAGTAAGTATGTGGTTCTAGTGAGAGATAATTCTAGAGAGAGAGAGTAAGTAGTGAAGTGTGTGTGTAAAACTTAACCTTTGTTCCTGGAGGAAACTCTCCTTTTATACTACTTGGAGGTGGCTCCAGGACACACGAATTGTGGAGTCGAGGTTGTCTTGTAGGAGCAGCGCCTAAATAGCTGATGAGCACCAGGTCTGTCCTTCATGGTTAGACTTGTCCTCATGCTCCCTTAGTACTCGTCGTGGTCCAGGTGTCTGTACCATTCGTACATTATGGTACCACGTAGGTTAGGTGCAATCGTCCTTCCTCCGATGGAGCATGTGTGTAGGACTAGCCTTACCCGAGCTAGCATTGTCTGGGGCTGCTAGCCTTGTCTGGGGTTGCTAGCCTTGTCTGGGGTTGCCAGCCTTGTCTAGGGCTGTTAGCCTTGTCTGGGGCTAGCATTGTCTGGAGCTAGTCTTGTCTCTGGACCTAGAGTGATCCTCATCACCCTAGCTACTCCAGTGAGTTACTCTAGCTTAAGATAGTTTTGCTCACGGAGCATTAGGTGTTAGTTGAGCTTTGTCTCACCTTAAGCATGGGGGTGAGACTATACCTCATCAAGTGACATGACTTTTTTTCACGTTTGCAACGTTCCTACCTGCTCCAACACCTGTGGCGGTTGCTGGACCGACTGCATTGGCTATGGTTAATGTATGAACCAATGGCATATGGTGTATGTCATAATTGAAGCCACAAAGCTGTCTCCGCATCCAACAGTATCCATTATGTTTACCTGTTATAGAAAATTTTCATGTAATTTTGTCATATACTGCCAATAACAAATGACAAGTTTGATTGTTTGATGGAATGACAACAGATAAAACTGGTTACGCTAATGTTTTACATGTTGATGTTGTGGCTTGTGGGTCTGATAATTATGGTTTTCAATGTAATTCTGTCATATACCCAAAACCATCTAATATGCTGACTACATCGCTTTATTATTCTCTCTCTTTTTGTCATCAATGAAACTCATCTTTAAATACAGACCATCAATCCAACTTTATTGTATCCGATGACAAATTCCAAACATTTAGGCTTCTCAATCAAGAAAAGAAAAAGTGAACATATCCGATGACACCTTAATGGAAGCATGCTTTATATGTTCAGCAAAGCGTACACCTTATCTCTTCGATCTAGGATCTCAGAGCTAAGACGGGTTCGGGCAGGAAAGCGTACACCTTACCTCTTCGATCTAGGATCTCAGAGCTAAGACGGGTTCGGGCGTGACTAAACAACACAGTGACACCTTGAATGAAGTAGCACATGATATGCCTGATTTAGTAATTAGAATAGAACCCTTTGATCCCATTTAACGATGACCCATTTTGTGCGAACTCCTTTAGTAAGCAACTCCTTCCAGCTGCTATAGGATTCCGCAAGCCAGTCATCGATTCAGCCTGGTCAGATAAACAAACTATCAGACCAAAAATGCAAAATCAAATCGTTCTGGAACTGACCAAATACATCTACAAAAGTTATGGCACATTATGCAAAGTGACGATTTCAGTAGTCTATGAGCAGTTCATTACATCTTGTCTATAACTAAAACAAACCATAACATTGGAACATGCAGAAAACGCGTTTGTGCATGATTCACTTCAAAAAAAAAGAACCAAGTAAAAGGGGTCGCAAGAGTAGAACTTTGGTGATATGAGACTCATTTAAGGTAAAAGGGTCAACTTGGTTGATACTTTGCTTCTAACGGGTCAGATGGGTAAAATTTAGCAGCAATGGAAACAGGTCTAGCTCTAGCAGACCAACTGGGTTGCACTTCACCCTGCGTTTGTTCAAAATGCATAAGGCCTTCTAACCGTTTTCTTTCAATTACATTATCATAAATAAAAAATTTAATTTATATGCAAAACATCAACTACTCTAAAATTTAAATTACGAGAAAATATAAAGTTAAAAAAATGTTTTGGGTCAGCTCAACTTAACCCATTTTGTTATGTGCTAAAGTTTACCCGTTTTGACCCTTTGGCCGTTTACTTAATCACACAACATGTTGTCCACCGCTACCCATACGCACAACCCAACCATGAGAAGTAGAAAAGTTAATTGTAACAAGAAAATGAGCAAACCTCCTCTGAAGTTAGAAGAAGAACATCACTAAACCTCAACAACTTGGCAAGCACGTCTTGTTCCTCGCTTGTTCCATCAGCAAAAGAGATCTCCCCTTTGGTCCAGGGTCAAAAAAGATCAACGTTCCAACTTCAACAGCATACTCCAAAGCAGACGAAATCAAACCCGCTGGAAGCTCGTAAAAGCCGTATCCGTTACAAAAAAGGACTTTTGACATTTGGATGTTTGATTTCACTTCATCAGATAATCTTGTCATCCAAGCAAATGCAGGCTCCTTGCTAAAATCTGCTCGACTAATAAACAAATCATGGTCAGACAGTCAAATATTGATGAAACTGCAACTGTAAAGATGTTTACGTCATCGGCTTAGAGGAGAAAAAAAGTGAGAATATTGAGAAATCCAAGTATTCCACATCGGCATGAGAGAGTGAAGTTGAAGGCATGGAAAGCTGTATAAAAAGGAAAAGAAGCAACAGGAAAAATCACTTACCTGGATGGGGTCAATGGGTGACCATTTCCAACCAATCGTCTCTTGCCATCTCAAAAATGTGTTACCACTGAGGTTTGAACCAGATTTATTGTACCTAAAAGGCTAAAACCATTTTATACTCTTTCTCACACTTTACCACTATTTTCACAATGGAACTCAACTATCGATGTCATCGCTCGTAACTTAGGGCACATTAGTGAAGACACAAGAAAGATGACCCAACTACATATATTGAAAATAAAAAACACAAATGATAAAAGATATTCAAATTAAATTTAAATCTGGTAATTATATGTAAAATCCTAACTTTTTAACGTTTCCAACATGGTTTTCAATGTACTTTGTGATCTTATGTTTCTTTAGTGTCAAGACTCAAGATAATTTGTTAATTTGTTTCAAAAGTATAACCCACATCGATTGAAAGTAAATGTCATGAACAATATATAAGTAGAAGTGTCATTTACTTATTAATGTGGAATAAAAGTTAATACAAGGATGCTTGTATTGTCTTTGTTTTCACTTTTTCCTTGGTCTCCATGTTACCAAAATTTTATTTAAACTGTTGTTTTACATGTTTTAAAATTTAATTGTTTTACATGGTATCAAACTGTTATATAACAAGAATTTTATTTAAACTGTTGTTTTACATGTTGTAAAATTTAATTATTTTACATGGTATTAAAGTGTTATATAACAAGAACACAAGTCGTATAAGGTGAACTTTTCATTAACAATACCAATTTTACCAATAACAAAGATTTAGGGTGCGTTTGGTATCCATACATGAATCACTATGGCTATGACTATGATGATGTTTAGATGCAATGAAAGCATACATTACTTTTTATAAATTGTTGTTTGGTATGTTTAATGAATCACTATGGGTTTGAAAGATATAAATATAACATTTAGAATTAAAAAATAAATATAGTAGTAAATGTATGATTTGATAAATAATTTGTGGTTGAGAAAGAAAAAAAAATTGGCCCCACAAAAATAACCTTTCATTCCTTCCATAGACACCTCTTTACCCTACTATGGTTCTATAACCTTACTTTCATAGATTTATTCCCAAATATTTAACCAAACATTTGCAATGACTTTGATAGTGATTGATTGATTGATTCCGATAATTACATACCAAACACACCCTTAGACTCACTCACAAGACATCAAAAATACAATCTTACAAGAATACAATACTCCAAAACAAGATCGAGTTATTGGTCAAAGTAGTCTTACTTTGAATCTTAGAGAGGAAGGTCAACCCTTCAAAATTTTGCCTAGTCACCTGCCAACTCAGCGCCACATCACACCAACACAACTAAGAGCACTAGGAGTCATCACTCCAAGTGACTCCTAATTGGGGTGTCACGTCAGCGAAACCCACTCACTCACTCACATGAAAAAATCAGGGGAGTCATCACTCTAATTGACTCCCTTTTGTGGTCCCACTTTTTTTTTATTTCACATTTTCAAATTAAATTAATTCATTTCATAAATAAAAATAAATATTACAATCCTAAAAAAATAAAAAAAAATACAACTTCGAAAAAAAAGTACGAAAAAAATACGAAAAAATTACCAAAAAAAAAACTAATAGTTGGAGGAGTCTTCGGAATCTTCAACGTCGCGGTATTGATTGGTATTCGGCATTTTTGTGCGTAGACGAGCCTTGATTTCTTCTTTTTTAAAATTTATAAACGCGTCCGATTCGGGATCCATTTTAGAGGTGTCATAGTCGAGAAATTTCAACTCCTCTAATTCGGCAATCATGTCGTGTTTGCGTTGCGAAGACGCATACGCCTTTTGCGCGGCTTCACGACGGAGACGAAGGTCATAGGTAACCGTGTCTTCAAATCGAGACGAGTTACTTCCTCCGGTACTCGCCGATGTTTCGGGACGGCTTTTTTTCCCGGGCCGTTCTTTACCGGCGGGGCGGGGTCGTTGATCGCGTTGGAAAAGTTCGTCCGTGTTCATCGGCATCGAAAACGAACCGCCTTCCTCGTTCTCGGTCAAATCAACCGGGGCAACCTCGGGCGCGTCCCATTTCGGGGACTTCCTCAAAACATTCCATGCCTTTTCATGATTAAACGAGGCATTTCTATTCTCGTCCGCGTAAATGCCCCGAGCCCGTTCAATCACATCAACCTCGCTTTCGCCACTTTTTTTGTTCCGATGACATTTCTTGTAGATGGCGTGCCACTTCATAATACTATGATGCATCGGATTCCACTTACCCGTAAGCATGTCTTTGGTACGTTCTTGATGATTTCTTTCGTTAAACACCCGAGTAATCCGAATCCAAAGAGTATCTCTTTTTTGGTGACGCCCAACTTTCGGATCTTCGGATGTCGCGATGTAACATTCGGCAAGCACGGCTTCTTCGTCCTTGGTCCACCGACCAAGACCTTCATTCGGAACGGGCTCTTTTGATTTTTTGCGGGATTTTTCTTTCGGCTTTTTTTTGTTGGTTCGGTTTCGGGTGGTGGAATTGAGCTTGTAGATTGGAGTGATAGGCGTCTTTGGGTGGTATAGGCTTGATATTCTTCTTGTTGCTTTTGTATAAAAGCTTGATCTTCGGGAGTCATCGGACCGTGGGTAGGAAATCCGGGGAATTGTGGATTGGACGTAGTTCCGTCACCGCCACCCATGTTGGATTGAAGGAGGTGGGTGAATCCGAACCAATTTTCGCCAGCCATTGTGTTTGTGAATGAGAGAATGATAAAGGAAAGAATGATTTGTGTGTGTGTAAAAAATGATATAGGAAATGTAGTATATATAGAGATTAAAATTGATTTTTTTTTAAATAATCTAGCCGTTAGGCATTTAATTAAAAAAAATAAATAAAAAAACTAGCCGTTGGGGCATTAAAAACAAAAAAAAAGACATTTTTTTTCAAATATAACGACTAGTAGCCGTTTGTTTTAAAAAATATTCAAAAATTTTTTTTTTCTTTAAAATCACCACTCGCACCGAGTGGGTTGGCTCACGGCAAGACCCAACGCCGTGGGTTTTTCTTGTTTGGGGACTCATCACGCCACTCGCGCCGTGGGTTTGTCACCCCACGGCGCCAAGACTCCCAGTGCTCTAACAAAAATACCCCTTCACTCACAACACACCCAACCCCTCTTCATTTGGGTCCCACCACTATCTTTTATTTTTCTTTTTTCATTTTCACACAAACTAAAATTTATTTCACTCAAATAAAACATTACAAATACGGAAATAAAAATTACAAATACGGATTAAAAAAAATCACGATACGAAAAAAATAATAATTAAAAAACACAACAATTAATATAAACTACTAATTTTGGGGTTGACGATGCTCCCAAATATGGTTAATAAGACAACGCCTTAAATATGTCGTCCATATCTTCTTCACCAGACCATTCGTTCTCCATTTTTTGTATAAGGTTTGTTGTTTGAAAGAGAGATTTTAGTCGTGTGTGTGTTAAAAATAAGAATATTAGGATTATATATAAGAAAAAAAATTAATAATATAAACATGTTACCGTTAGAGGCCCAACGGCTAATTTGCCCACTTTCTTCTCGTCGTCAACATTTCGGATTGCCAAATCCTCTCGGCGAAGAGGGGGGTCGGGGTGGCGACGAGGCTCGACGACCACGGTGAGCCTGCCACGTAGGCACGGCGAGCCTGGCTCGTCATTACACCTTCCTCTCTTAGATGCGCTAAGCTAGCTCGTAATGATATAAATGAAATGAAATACACACACATCCACGAGAGAAAGAAGTTGTGAGTGGTTTATATGACACGCACAAATCAATCGCTAAATGGTCCAAAGTTTTTTCTCAACCGTTTTCGCGCTTTACGAGAACTCTAAACTATGATCCGAGATTTCTTTTTTGGGCAACTTGGTATAAAGATTTTTGGACAGCAATGACTTATTAGCTCGTTGGGTTTTCAAATTGCGATAAGTTCCTTTGTGAGTTTGGATATTGTATGTTCTAGCTTATTATCATGTTGTAAGCTCAAGGTTAATAAGCTTTTAAGCCATTAATAATAAGCTTACGGGATTATCAAATTTTCAACAAGTTCATAAGCCCAAGTTCTAGATTAGTCTCTTTATGGTGCATGTGAATCGATGTTCAAGTCTGACATGGATCTTATGGTGCATGTGAATCGATGTTCAAGTCTGACATGGATCACGAGGAGCTGTTCGAGACTGTTCCCCCAGCACTTATATCATTGATTGATCGTGATTGTTTGATCGATTTGGGAGGACATGTGTACATTGTTTCGCCAACTGATGTCACTGGTGGGTGATTGTTTGAGTGGTTGTGGTCGAAATCATTTGAGTTCAAGGTACTCACTGGTGGGTGTATGTTGGTTCTCTCAGTTGACTATATTTGAAACTTCTTTTCACTTAAAGCACATGTTCTTGATTCTTTATAAAGGATTAAAGGGGTGGGTGTATGGAGTCCTCTCGGGTTTATCAGTTTGCTGTGTGAAAACTTTTAGCTGGTTTAAATAAGGTTGGTGATAACTGGTTTCAGACGGGTTAAATTGGGTAGTCTTAAGTAAATATCAATTGAGGTCGGGATAGGGTGCCCGACAAACACTCATATCTTTCCTTTATGACTTGTAGCCAATGCGTTAACTGTGATCACAAAAGTAGATTATAACAAAGATAATATAAAACTTTTTTTAGTGGTTTAGAAGGTTTTATGCATTTGAGTACTTTTCGGATGATCTTTGACTCAATTAACCTGGTCGTCGATATCTATAAACAGTTTGTAGGTTTCTTGTGGATCAAGTGCCAGAACCTTTTGTTCTATTTGTGTTGGGAAAAAAATAAAATCTTTGTAGTAGCAAATGGCATCTTAGATTCATATTTCATTCGTTCAATTTGATGCTGGTTATTTCTCACTCCTATGAATCTTATAACTTGTAAGAACGATGAGACGAAGATGTTTGCAGTTCTCAAGCTGTAAAAGACTTGGAGTTTAGCAATACTTTCAGTGTGGGTATTGTCCCACATCGGCCATAAGAGTAATATTATGAAGATGGTGATGTTGCGGTTTTTAGTCGTTTACTATCTTTTAGGAAAAAGAAAGCAAAAACCAAAGTCGTAGCAAGTATTAGTAATTACGTTTTGTGAAAAACGCAAATACCGACAATCGAGTTCGTTCTCGGTGGAGGTATGGTGTTTAGCCAAGAAATATAGACGTATTTAATCGAATGATTACGTTTTTAAAAAGATTGAGAGAAAGGAAAATGGAAACGATTTACTCTAAAAATGTACGGAAACGCGTATACGTACGAACGTAAAAACGCGACCCAACGAAAAATTTCACCTAAAAAATAATTAAAAATTACTAAAAAGTCCTAAAACGTTTAACTAAGAAAAATACAAAAACCGAAAAAATTGAAAACTTTTTAATTAATTATTATTAAATATTAAAGAAGATTAAAAACCCTAAAAAATAATTTAATTAAGAAAAAGACAAAATTCAAACTTTTTTATTCGTAAACCTAAAGTACTTTATTTAAAACCTAAAAAAATATTTTTTTGAAAATTTTTATAAACCTTTTTCTATTTTTTATGACTTTTTTAAATTTTTAAATGAGAATAATCTTAAAAAATAAATAATAAAAATAAAATTATGAAATTTTAACTATATAAAATAAAATTTATTTTTCCTACGTCCTAAATGACAAAAGAAAATTTTAGAAAAAAAGAATTATATACATATTTTTTTTAATAATTTTTTATGAATTAAAAATAATTTAAACTAATTAAATGACTTTTTTTTAAAAAAAAAAAACATTTTTTTACACTAGTTCTCTCTCCTCCCAAAGCTTTTGTGACACTTTTTTGTGTCACAAAACTGTCGCTAAGTAGAATCCTCCTCCCTCCCAAAACTATAAGCGACACTTTTTTTTTTAAAAAGTGTCGCGAAAGGCAGTTTTCACTCTCTGTGATACAGGGGAGGATTTTTGCTCGTTTTGGTTGATTTTTGGGCCTTTTGGCGACGTTTTTACGCACTAGAGGCACCCCTACAACAATGTAGTTGTGGGAGTGAATAACAAACACACAAAAATCAAAATCAAAGCGCAAATCACCCCAATATTTACACAAAATCAATACAAATGCATAAAGAATGGGTCTTGTGGTGTCTTTGGTGTTACAGTGGGCTTTCTTATGGTGTTTTTGACTCACTAAAATGCTTTGTACCTAAATTCTAGCTATAATAAACTGATATTAAACCTAAATTCTAGTTAAGAGGCACTTTTGAATACCCAAAAGCAAAAATGAAGCCTAAGAGATCGAACTACCATTAAGACAATTTTGAGGTCTAATGTGTTGTTGGGGGTCTGGTGGTATCACAGCGAACAACATAAGCTCCTCTTATCATCAAATGCCAACCTAGATTACAAGACGAGTCTATGCACCTATGAACATATCCTAACTCTAAGAGAGTCTCCAATTTCAAACACTAAAGCCCACAAATGAGCACTAAGAAACCTACTGGGCAAATGACTCAGGAATAGGCAGCAAGAGTGTACTTAAGTGTGCATAGAATTTTGCCTAAGTGGTTTTAACTTATGCCACTTACTCAATACACTCAAAATACATAACTCAATACTAAATCTGCCACTTACACACAAAAACAGCAAGGTCTTTACAGAAAAATGGGGGCCTGGATCCTAAGAGCGAACCCTACACAGTGGTGCAAAGATTTCATCAATTTACGCTGAAAATTCTAAACTATGCTAACTGTCAAGGGCAAAGAGGATACAAAACCTATGACAAATATAGCAAACCTCCCAAAATCATGGAATGACTGATCTATAACTAACATCAAGCAATAAAATCAACAAAGTTAACAACTACTATTTTCTAAGGCAATCCGACAGTGGCCAAAAGTGCAAAATGCAAGAACACTAAATATTTGATATTTTGCGTTTTAAAAGAAAAGTAAACTTGATTTCTACTAAATAAACCTCAAGGTTGTGATGCAATTAATCCTAATCCTTAACTTCTAATGAATAACAGTAAGCAAGATTAAACCAAACACCACTTAAGACATAAAAAAATATTTAAAAAAAAATTAAGCAATGAAAGGTAAAATTAAAACAAAGCAATAAAGTTAATGAACACAAAATGAAATAACAAAGATTGATAAGCAGATAATAGGAAACAAGTAAAACACATAAGCACATAAGCTCAGAAATAAAACTAAGGCAGATTATAGTACTTCAAGAAGTAAAAATGGAGGAGAAAACTTACTACGGGTCCGAAGCACTTTTACTTTTAACACACTAGCCAATAAGCCTTTCAACTCAGCTTTCTCACCCCTCAATCCACCAAATCACACAATAGCTTATCAAAATGGCTTATAGCGCCAACAAGAACAAACATAAAGAACTAGTAATAAACTATAACAGCAACCACCACAAAGAAGCTCCCAACAGCTTCTAACGCAAACAATCAAGCTCTTAACCCTCTTGAGTAAACCCTTTGTCAGAGAGCTTATACAGATTGGCTTATGAACTTTCTCCGAACCAAAGAACTTTGAAATATCTTCAAACCAAAATAAAAAGAACCAAATAGACTACTAACAGTCTATTTACCACCAAACCATGAACCACAATCCCTTAGACCAGCTGATTGTCAGGCAGCTTATGAAGAGGACTTGTGCTACAGTGATTTAAAAGGATGTGAGAATTTTTTTTTTGTGAAATTAAAAAGACAAGGTGCAAGGCAAATGTAAATGGCAGATATGTAAAGTGCTGGAAATATAAAGGTTGCAAGAAATTAAAAGATGGAACTCAATTTATTATAAAAATTCGTCTCTTACAAAATTTCATAAAAAATTGGAACAAAAGCTAAAGCTACTACTGCTACGGTATTTATACAAATGAGAGAAGAACAACTATCAAAACCCTAGACGAATTTAAAAAACCTAAACTGCACTTGTGATCTTCAGAATATGCTTCTTTGATTCTCAAATTTGAATTTGAGTCTTGGTCAATTCTGCAACCCATGTGAATGTACAGCTAGCATATTTGATCCTATCCTTCAAATATAATGTGGGGAGCTAAATTCTAGTTAAGAGGCACTTTTGAATACCCAAAAGCAAAAATGAAGCCTAAGAGATCGAACTACCATTAAGACAATTTTGAGGTCTAATGTGTTGTTGGGGGTCTGGTGGTATCACAGCGAACAACATAAGCTCCTCTTATCATCAAATGCCAACCTAGATTACAAGACGAGTCTATGCACCTATGAACATATCCTAACTCTAAGAGAGTCTCCAATTTCAAACACTAAAGCCCACAAATGAGCACTAAGAAACCTACTGGGCAAATGACTTAGGAATAGGCAGCAAGAGTGTACTTAAGTGTGCATAGAATTTTGCCTAAGTGGTTTTAACTTATGCCACTTACTCAATACACTCAAAATACATAACTCAATACTAAATCTGCCACTTACACACAAAAACAGCAAGGTCTTTACAGAAAAATGGAGGCCTGGATCCTAAGAGCAAACCCTACACAGTGGTGCAAAGATTTCATCAATTTACGCCGAAAATTCTAAACTATGCTAACTGTCAAGGGCAAAGAGGATACAAAACCTATGACAAATATAGCAAACCTCCCAAAATCATGGAATGACTGATCTATAACTAACATCAAGCAATAAAATCAACAAAGTTAACAACCACTATTTTCTAAGGCAATCCGACAGTGGCCAAAAGTGCAAAATGCAAGAACACTAAATATTTGATATTTTGCGTTTTAAAAGAAAAGTAAACTTGATTTCTACTAAATAAACCTCAAGGTTGTGATGCAATTAATCCTAATCCTTAACTTCTAATGAATAGCAGTAAGCAAGATTAAACCAAACACCACTTAAGACATAAAAAAATATTTAAAAAAAAAATTAAGCAATGAAAGGTAAAATTAAAACAAAGCAATAAAGTTAATGAACACAAAATGAAATAACAAAGATTGATAAGCAGATAATAGGCAACAAGTCAAACACATAAGCACATAAGCTCAGAAATAAAACTAAGGCAGATTATAGTACTTCAAGAAGTAAAAATGGAGGAGAAAACTTACTACGGGTCCGAAGCACTTTTACTTTTAACACACTAGCCAATAAGCCTCTCAACTCAGCTTTCTCACCCCTCAATCCACCAAATCACACAATAGCTTATCAAAATGGCTTATAGCGCCAACAAGAACAAACAGGATGAACTAGTAATAAACTTTAACAGCAACCACCACAAAGAAGCTCCCAACAGCTTCTAACGCAAACAATCAAGCTCTTAACCCTCTTGAGTAAACCCTTTGTCAGAGAGCTTATACAGATTGGCTTATGAACTTTCTCCGAACCAAAGAACTTTGAAATATCTTCAAACCAAAATAAAAAGAACCAAATAGACTACTAACAGTCTATTTACCACCAAACCATGAACCACAATCCCTTAGACCAGCTGATTGTCAGGCAGCTTATGAAGAGGACTTGTGCTAAAGTGATTTAAAAGGATGTGAGAATTTTTTTTTTGTGAAATTAAAAAGACAAGGTGCAAGGCAAATATAAATGGCAGATATGTAAAGTGCTGGAAATATAAAGGTTGCAAGAAATTAAAAGATGGAACTCAATTTATTATAAAAATTCGTCTCTTACAAAATTTCATAAAAAATTGGAACAAAAGCTAAAGCTACTACTACTACGGTATTTATACAAATGAGAGAAGAACAACTATCAAAACCCTAGACGAATTTAAATAACCTAAACTGCCCTTGTGATCTTCAGAATATGCTTCTTTGATTCTCAAATTTGAATTTGAGTCTTGGTCAATTCTGCAACCCATGTGAATGTACAGCTAGCATATTTGATCCTATCCTTCAAATATAATGTGGGGAGCACGAAATCCATTTAGATCCGTCGATTTGGTCAAGGTCCTGGCAAAGTGAGTGTGACAGTAGTGGATCATGTGACATGGTGGGGATTATGTGATGAGCTGGAGGAGTAGTACACATGTGGGGTTCTCCCTTGATAGCAAACAAATGAAACCCTATAATTAATTAACCTTAATCGTAATAATTAATTAACTGGGAATTTAGGGTTTATGATGGTTATGAGCAGGAGATTAGGGGATTTAATCCCAACAGTTCACGTTTCCCTCCTTGTTTATAATTTTAATCCTGGTTTTGACTTTGTTGACTTGGGCCGGGTATAGGGGGTGATTTGGGTATAAGTTTGGGTTGTAGTGGGCTTATGCTGGGTAATATCGGGTATGGGTATCAAAAATGGCAAAAGTAGTCCCCCATGTTTCATTTTAGTGTCATCACATGTTCAAACAGCTTATACTTGTTTTTCCCTTTAATATAACTTTCATGTACTTGCTGATTTTGGCACAACATACTTCCAAACTTTGCATAAGGACCATTTGTGCAATGATTGATCTCTTCAAGGGCCATTAATGAATATTATTGAAATATTAGGGACCTAAATGCAATTTTTGAGATTTGCAAGGGTATAATATGACAAGTCATCAATTCTTGAGGGACCAATCTTGTCAAATCTTCAAACTTCAAGGGCTTCAATGAAGTTCTTTTTGCGGATTTGTTTCACGTGTTCGTTTTTGCTTGATTCATGTAATCTTTTGGTGAATTCACGATATCCGTACCTGAAATACACAATGAACAAACACAAGCATATTTTGGGGTATTTTGACGATATTTTAAGCGTTTTAAGCCCGATTTGGACGATGAGACTATGTATAAATACAGTCTCATCATTGGCCAATAAAAACAACAAACCAAGATGAGAATAAGCATACCTTTCTCGACCTTTTGGCTAAGATCAAGTGTAGTATCTGTTCTTATCAGTTTAATATCTGATATGTGAGCCATCGGCTCACTCGATATTAATCTTATTTTTTATGGGGAAGAATCCACCACAGTAACTTGCTGCTGGGGTTCTTCACGTGTCGCCTTGGTCTTACACTACTGCCAAGGCTTGGCGCACCCTCCAGCTTTTTAACCCACCAGTTCTTAGTTGAACTTTAACTATTAATTTTCAAATTACTGTCAATCTAAAGTTTTAAGGCTGCTTATCAAGACTTCTTTGTTTACCTATGGCGTCAAAATTGTTAAATTTTGCGCTCTTCGTCAAAAAGTACTGCTTTAACTTATGGACTAATTACCCAAATAGACCACTTTTGAAGTGCATTTGTCAAACTACCCTAAGCTACTTTAAAGTTCCATAACTAGACCAAGCGACCTCAAACCACCTTATGCCACCTTATGCTACGTTAAGCTACATTAAGTAACTTTAGGCTACCTAAGCGACTTTAATTTTAAACTAATAAAAATAGCAGTCATCTAAAAAAAGTACTCTTTTTTGTAAGAAGTGTGTAAGGGTACTTTTTTATGCGACTTTTTTTTAATTAATTAAAATTTAATTTTAATATTATTTCAATCATTTAAAAATCATTTTTATATTATTCGACTTTTAATTAAATATATGCAATTTTAAATAAACTTATGCGACTTGTACATTGTACTTTTTAGGCTTAGTACTGTTTGAAATGACTAATATCTTTTTTTATTTAATTGTTAACCCACCTCTATCCACACATATTAAACATACATCATCTTCAACAATTAACCCACCCCACTCCTGTAAATTTATTTTATCTTCAAATCACAATCACCTTGCTACCCATTTGCACCCCAATAACCAATAATCAAAATACCCTCAAAAATTCTCAAACCCTAAATCACCTTACTACCCATTTGTACTCCATCTCTAACAGTAATAATGGATCTTATTGAATCAAGATGGGAAGAGTTGGTTGGAGAAACCGGCTATTGAAGGTCATGGTTGGAAAATAATTACTGTGATCCGAAGAATACGAGATGGAGGTATCCTAATGAAGGGTCGTGGCCAGGTACGTTATTTACTTTTAGTTCTAATATAAGTATCTCTTTCAAGTAAAAGCTAGCAATTTTAGAATTTCTAATTGGAATTTTTATTTAATTCAAGTATGGATGTTTTGTTTGTTTAACTGTTTTGATATGGTGTTGACTGTTGATCATTTGTCTATAAATTATGTACATGGTGACAGTTTTGAGGCTCAAAGTAAATACAAACTCCTTTCTGAAATGAATTTTCGCGCTTGATAGAATAGCTAATATGAGTACCAACTGAATCATCACATGCTTTTAGACTGGTACTTTATCCATGTTTCTGAATTATCTAAAGTACATGGGCTTTATGAACTTGAAGAAGATATTGAAAAATCCTCTTTAATACATGTGGCGTTTCTTATGAAGTTGAGGAAGTATTGAAAATTTGGCTTAACAGTTTTCCAGTAGTGCAATCTTACTTTACCCCAATGTGTCAGCTTTATTCATAAAATAACTCTCTATGCTTGAGTTTGAAGTCAAAACTAGCTATAGATACCTGAAACAAAGTTCTTCATTAGATACGAGGAAATTTTATATGAATTTTAAAGATAACAGAATAGTCATTTTGACGTAAAACAGCGTATTGTACTTCATGAAAAACAATACTGCTTGCGTTTAAACTAATACTCTCTCGATTCTCAATGTTTGATGTTATATAATAATTGATGCAAAATATATGGATGGATTGGGTTTTAAATGAATTTTTCATTGATATAATTTTCATCAAGTAATATATAACACAAACGTAAATATTTAAGGTCAAAGTTGAACAAGAAAGACCGTAAAAAGTCAAAGTGGACATTTATTTAGGGACCGAGGGAGTACTTGATAACTAGTCAGTAGAGGCTTTTTGGCATTAAGCATACTGGTTTCAGTTTTGTGTCTCCTAAGCTATAGGTCATTTGAAGCTGAAAACCCCAGCATTTTTGATAATCCAAGCTATAGGTCGAGGTATTGAGGTGTGAATTATGAATATCTATCATGGTGAGTAATTGTAAATATAAGAGGTGGCATTTCCAACCCAAATCACGTATGAACAGGCAGTTCTGTTTATGCTTTACCCTTAACAGGTAAAGTGAAAATAGCCTTAAAAGTATATGGGTCAAATACCTGAGCAGGCAAGTAGCTTTTTTACTGAATAAAACCTTGTAAATTTTTTTCTTAAATAATTTTCAATTATTATTTATTAAAATGAGGAAATTCCATAGAACTGGTACTTCGAAAAATCTTCCAGTTTCGTAATGATACTTTCCTAATGTCCCAATCTGGTAGCTAAGGTATGGAATTTTCTAAAAAAGAATTTGTCACTATCTTGTAGTTAAAAATTGAGACAGATTATTAAATTAAAATTGAACAATCGGTAAATTGTGTTTCAGGTTGACCCAACTAGTCTACTTTTGTCATCTCTCAGCGTAGTAATCTTATGTGTATTCTAATATAAGCTACCATTTTAAATGAAGACACAAGACAACAGTGATGTTCTAGCCTATTGGTTATCCAATGCATCAACTTTGCTATTGCTGTTACAATATACATTAAAAGCTGGTGGCACTGTTGGAGATCAGCTTCGGCGCCGAACAAGATCAGCAAAGAGGACTCAGGTAAACTAAATGTATTTTTAGTAACTCTAGGCATGGAAATGTAATTGAAGCAACAAAACTTGCAAAGGTTAACTAAATGAATGTCATTTCCATTTCAAAATTTGGATTTACATTAAGTACGTACAAGACTTTAGATTTTTACATATTACTTATTATACTAGTGTGTGTGTGTGTGTGTGTGTGTGTGTGTTTTAGGACTCGATGGACTAGATGGTATTGACGACTTATTTTGCAATGTTGTTTTTAATAAATTTTTGTAATAATTACTTAATTAATTAGCCTTCCTGGTATACACCTGCCCGTGCAGCACAAGTTTTATCTTAAATTTTTACCAAACTGAACTTTCTTATGGTTTTCTGTCTGTTACTGTTTTCACTGCTTTTTGGATCCGGGATTTGTCATTTTTCATTTTCGGGCAGAAGTTAATATAAGGGGATTTATAGGTTGACCATAAATCCACTTTATAATGTGAGCTAATATACCAATAATGAACCAACCGAAGGCTAGCCATTCATCAGTCTCTAGGAAAATAAAACATTATCATTATAGCTTAGTTGGTCTTTGTTCCTCTTGATATTGTCTACTAGACCTACTTTTCCCTCTTAATGCACAGAGCTTTCGTGGAAGTCCCCACGGTGTAACTGTTTCTTCAAACGACGGCGATTCAACCAGTGGATCTGACTCCTTTCGCCCACTTGAAGCCCGATACCCTGCTTTGCTTTTCAAGCAACAATTGACAGCGTATGTTGAAAAAACATTTGGATTGATACGCGATAACTTAAAGAGAGAGATATCTCCATTGCTTGGGTTGTGCATTCAGGTACTAAAAGGCAAATTGTAAATAATCTAAAACATTCATATTATAAAAAAGTGAAAAGAAAATTTTACCATATTCGCTGTGGATGAGTTAAAAAGTTATCTGGATTTTCTTTCTAAGATTTACCGATAAATCCACCTCCAGGTCCGACTATATTAACTGTACATCTGCCAGTGCATCCGCCACCACCACCAGCACCCTGATTCCCCAACACCAAGTCGAGGTATCCATATTCTCATTGGCAAGCATATGTGTTTCTGTTATTTATGTTCTCAAGTCTCATTTCTTATGTGTGTTGACTAATTGGGCTCAAGGACTTGTAGCCACGAGGATCTGACTTCCTTTGACTTTGATCCACGGGACAGTACAAACTCAGGTCGCGCCCAGACACAGGCCCGTCACATTCCACCTATCCAAGCTATGAATCTCCACTTGATGTGCAGAGCGGGTTTTCGAGTCTTGGGCTGGATGTACATCCGTATAGGAAAACCTCAAGTTCAGAGGTTTATTTGTCGAAATGCGATTAAGAGGTTTTACGACAAAGCCTTGGGATCTGGTCTAAAACGTTATGCAAAAATGTAAGCATCACCTTTTTACAATTTTGTCAAATATTTCAGATTACTAAGATTGTTAATGTCCCCATTCGTTCTTGTTTATGATGCAAACTTGGCTCTTTTTTGCAGGCATCAAGAGTTCTTATATGGTATTCTGTTGCTTTGAAATAGGGTGAACAAAAATGTTATTTTTGCTACTACACAACACAGAGGGCATCTGGGATACTTTGATGGGATGGACGCGAAGGGCGTTTGGTAAGTCCTTTTCTGTGTCATTTAGTTTGATCTTTATGTATTTGAGCTTGAAGTCTAAGCATAGCAAATCTGGTAATAATGCGGACCGTCATTTCCCTATGCAGGTGGATAAGAGCTGATAATAATGTGTTTCGTCATTTCTATATACTGGCTACGTCAACTTACTGAAAAGGACCATGATGTTAAAAATCAGAGATGCACAAGGGTCTGAAAGTTCCTCAAGAATTGACAGGATCATATTTTTCCTAAATAGTTCGTGGATCAGTTTTAGCAAGAAGAAAATCTAGATGGTGGATGGCACTGTATTGTATTGCTGATGGCGTTTAGTCGTTTACAAATAATAGGATTGTTGTTCCTTCAAAAGTCCGGATCTATTACAGGTGATTCGAACAAAGCTGAAGGTTGCTGTAATTTGTTCCATTATAATTGATTGATGCGTTATTTTGTAAAGTACGAATACATTTAAGTTGGCACCTGGTGGTGTCTCCATTCCATTATGAGCATATGAAATATAATCATTAGTCAGCAAAAGTAATACTTCTTACTCATATTAAGAAAGCTCAATTCACTGCCTTGCCTCAGCTTTAAGCTCAAATAACACATCCAAAAACTCAACTGGCTTGCAGCTCTAAGGACACATATATCAATAATTACATATTTACATAGGGCTTAGAAAAGCTCGATAAGAGTTCGAGTCCCTTTAGCCTTGGCCCTTGAGCTCAACTCCTTGTACGCATAGAGAGCATTTTTTGTAACTAAACTCGGTAACATATTTAAATTCAAAGCCAAGGGTTTATGAATAATGCACAAAAAAGGAAAAAGTAAAGAGTAAATAAATTACACTTGGTCCTAGTAATTTGTGCAGATTTAGCATAAAAGAGATAATACGAACGGACTTTATTCTGTTCTAACATCTTTCTCTGAATGACTTCTTGTCTGGCATATTGAAGCTCCTTGTGTCTTCTTGTGCAAGCTTTGCTCTTGCTGCTTCAGGTTTAGTACGAGCCTGTTTTACATAGTCAAGAGTCAAGACTCGAGGAAGTGCTATTCTTGGTATTTGATGCACATAAAAGGAAATGGGTTGAAGTTCTCAGAGCATGTAAGTTATACGCATAAAACCTCAGATCAATTTATTCGAAAACGTACCTTACTTAACAAACTTGATAGCTTTTAATAAAATTACAAAGAAAGTGTTTTGGGTCCAACCTGTACTCCCAGTTTCCCACCCACAGAAATCATAACTAATTTTACCCATTACCCTACCCATATGACCCACCCATTTTGCCAATTCAGAAATAAAGGTGTACCTGTGAGCTGAGCTTGTAACGGCAAATCAAGTCGATGTAGTACCCAAAATGGAACGTTTCAATAACCATGACCACTTGTTTTCTTTGTCTAGTACTGCCAACACTCATAGAACTAATGTTCAGATTTTCTTCACACAATATACTTGTAACACTTCCATCTGCCACCAATTGTACATCTAACTTGTGAAGTTTTTAGCTAAAGTAACATATGCTTTTAGTTCCGTAAGTACCTGCAACGAAGGCTATAAAAATCAAAATGAAATACTTCACTATAAAGTTATGACAAAAATTTATATGACATGTTTTCTTATTGGAGCATCGATTCAAGGACTTACGTCTCCAGATCTCGCTATAAGGAGAGGATCCTCTACGCTTAGAAATGCTTGTGAAACCACTTCTGGATTCATGTTCAAGCAATCACCGTCCCTTCTTCTGAGAAGATCAGACACAAACTTACTTGGAAGCAATTTAGCAACATTGTCTTCATCCAACAGCAAATCAAGTAGTACCTTTGAGCAATCACTTTACTTGCAGACAAATTAATGAAAGTATCATCATCAGCTTCAATGCTAATATTGGAGGGTAATGAGTGCGGCAAACACTTGACCTTTTAATCCATGCTGCAGTATTGGCTTTATTGTAGAAAACTTCTTTAGCTATTTTAACAATAAAGCGTATCGTATCATCTGGAATTGTCTGTTTGGACATGGGTAATGATGTATTCAGAGTACTACCGGAGTCAAAATATGTAAGCCATCCAACAAGAGATGATTTTGAAGTGAAACTAATATCTGGGGAGAGATATGCAAAGAAAAGAAGATGGTCTAAGAGATACATGAATCTGTGAGGAGGTATGATGTGGCCAGGACACTTGCACTTTGGAATAAATGCATCGTCCAAAGCTTGTTCGAATTCGCGAACAACCACTGTGCCTTTCTTTCCATTATTCCAATACTTTTCAAAACATGTCTTCCATAAAGGTTCTTTTTTAAGTAACCTCATAACTATCTCAAAAGCTACTAAAGGTTGTCTGCAGCTAAAACATACCATCATTACCCTCCCGATTGTCCAATACGTGGGATTATATGATTCCTCACCATA
Source organism: Glebionis coronaria (assembly GCA_025667525.1). NCBI lineage: Eukaryota > Viridiplantae > Streptophyta > Magnoliopsida > Asterales > Asteraceae > Glebionis > Glebionis coronaria. Next base: position 544,344,011 of record CM046879.1, on the reverse strand, counting down.
TTCAAAAATTACCTCATTCAGCAAGTTGATAGAAAGATCAGTCTCTCTTAAGGAAATTAGGTCCTCGGATACTGAATCCCGCCAGTCTACTGGAAACACACGATCAAAAAAAAAATCCTCTACAGAGTTTTCTAGAAAACTTTGCAGCTTTTTTTTCGAATGAGAAGTGAGATTAAGATGATGGCAGTCTAAAAGAGACTTCTTAACTTCAAAACTGTGAAGAAGGGATGTGCTTTGGTGAAAGGCCGGGCTGTGTGAGTCTAACTTATTATAAAGACGTGCAAGAGTTTTAAGTACCTTTATCCCGACAGAAACTAATTCTGACTGCCAATAAGACCGAATAGCAAATACCAACTCCTTGCCATCTATAGTTAGAAGCTTTCCATCCCTATATTCAACACCCCTTCGACCATATCTTTTTATCCAATCCGCATCCTTGTTGACTAACAAGTAAACTATGTTTCCTTTACACATTGTTTCCTCACCCAAAGATAGATTAAACTGAAATCAACATGACCCCTCGTGTTTATATGGTTCTTCGTTATGGAAAGCTTCAAGACTCTCAAAGATATTGACAACATTCTCCTTCCAAAGATTCCAATAAAAAGATAGGCTTCTAATAGAAACTCGGTTCTGAAACATCATTTCTTCACAGTGCTTGTTTATATCAACTGGTAACTCGTACTCCCAGTCATACTTTGATATGATTGGATCTAAATGAACATCCACGATTTTCCTAATCGACAAAACTTCTCCCCTTAAACTCTTGTTTTCTTTGGAAACATCCGAATTACTCTTCACTTCAGTCAAGCTACTTCTCTGATCAGAGAGAATGTTAAGCTCAATACAAACAAAATCATAGAAAATGTCTTGAATCTAATTTTGCAAGTAACTTTACTCGATTGCAAAGTTCTGTCTTCTGATCAAACTGCTTCAACGGCCAACCTTTGTTTCCATTTCCCCATAAATAACGAAAAAAACACATACCAAAGTAATAAAACCGCTGCCTCCTTAAAATGTCCAGCCTTCTCCAAAAAAGTTGTACAGCAAGACGTCCTAAATAATCATAGGAATAAAACATTTGAAGTCAGAGAGTACAATGGATTCACTACAACAAAACAAGTGTTTAGGGTCGCCCTTTTTCTATGGTCGACTTAGTCGTCCCTAGATTAAGGGGGGACCCACCACTTTAACAACAAATTCTTGGTCAAAAGGGCTGTGGGGAAAAGTGGGGACCACAAAACCTAGGGACGACTTAGTCGTCCCTAGGTTAAATAAACTTATTTTTCCCTTTTTAAATCTTTTTTATATATTTAAAATTAATATAAATATTTTTTATTTAAAAAGTTTAAAATGAAAGTGGGGACCAGAAAACCTAGGGACGACTTAGTCGTCCCTAGGTTAAATAAACTTATTTTTCCCGTTTTTAAATCTTTTTTATATATTTAAAATTAATATAAATATTTTTTATTTAAAAAGTTTAAAATGAAAGTGGACCCACTTTACCTTAGGGACGACTAAGTCGTCCCTAGGTTAAGTAAATATATTTTTTTATTTTTTTTATTTATTTAAAATTATTTAAAATTAATATAAATATTATTTAAAAAAACGTTTAAAAAACGTATAAATATAAATAATTTTAAAATTAAATTATTTAAAATTACTTTATACATATTTAAAAAATATATATATTTAGTTAAAAATAACTTTATACCTATTTAAAAAAAAACTTTATATATATTTAAAAAAAATTTATATATTTAGAAAAAAAATTATACATATTTAAAAATAACTTTATACATATTAAAAAAACTTTATACATATTTAAAAAAAATTTATACATATTTAGAAAAAAAAGTATACATATTTAAAAAGAACTTTATACATATTTAAAAAAAAACTTTATACATATTTAAAAAAAACTTTATACATATTTAAAAAAAACTTTATACATATTTAAAAAAAACTTTATACATATTTAAAAAAAACTTTATATTTATTTAAAAAAAACTTTATACATATTTAAAAAAACTTTATATTTATTTAAAAAAAAACTTTAGATATATATTTAACACTCAAACACGCGCTTAATTAAAAATATATATTACAACGATAATAGATTCATAAATAAGAAAAAAAACATCACAAACTAGTTAAAACTAAACGTACAGATTAACACATAATAATAAAATACAAATTAACACATTAAAATAACAAATAGATTACTACTCAAAGCTAAGATTTTCCATATCATTTAAAAGCTCATGATGTATTGCAGCCGATTGACATGCGTGGTCTTCAGGATGCCTTTCCATTTCTAGTCTTGTCTCTAGCATCTTTATCTTTAGATCTTTGATCTTGCAATTAGAGCACTCAGTTGGTGCAGATTGAGAAGGACCTGCATAAGAACTTGGATGTGAACCTTGAGGTGTTGAAGATCCAGGGGAAGATCTTATACGGAGTTCGAGATCAAAATCATCCTTCCATTTAAAATATTTACATCCATAATCATTTGTTTTTGGCTGTTACAAAGTAAACAAATAACATGACATGTCATTTTAATAATCACACGTATTACATAACTAAAACATTTGATTGTTTACCTTCGAAAGAGGACACGCATAGTAAAGTTTACCAAAGCTATGAGGTTGATGTGACTGTCTCAACACAATATATCCCTTTCTACATGTACACTTATAAGCTTCAAGCGGATCCATATTATGCAAAATCGGGTGGTGGTGGTGGTGAGTTTGGTATGAGAGGATAACAGTTTGTGAGGATAAGAGCTACCATAAATAAAGACAAAAATTTAGGGTCGACACATTTAGGGACGACTTAGTCGACCCTATCTTTCCCGCCAACATTTTCCCGCCAGCATTTACCGCCAACATTTCCCGCCAATATTTGGAATCACTGGTTGAACCTATAACGTATAACCCTAACATATGGACTCGTCGGTTGAACCTATAACGTATAACCGTAACATATGGACTCGTCGGTTGAACCTATAACGTATAACCGTAACATATGGACTCGTCGGTTGAACCTATAACGTATAACCCTAACATATGGACTCGTCGGTTGAACGTATAACGTATAACCGTAACATATGGACTCATCAGTTGAAACTATAACGTATAACCCTAACATATGGACTCGTCGGTTGAACCTATAACGTATAACCCTAACATATGGACTCGTCGGTTGAACCTATAACGTATAACCGTAACATATGGACTCACCGGTTGAACCTATAACGTATAACCCTAACATATGGACTCGTCGGTTGAACCTATAACGTATAACCCTAACATATGGACTCACCGGTTGAACCTATAACGTATAACCGTAACATATGGACTCGTCGGTTGAACCTATAACGTATAACCCTAACATATGGACTCGTCGGTTGAACCTATAACGTATAACCCTAACATATGGACTCGTCGGTTGAACGTATAACGTATAACCGTAACATATGGACTCGTCGGTTGAACCTATAACGTATAACCGTAACATATGGACTCGTCGGTTGAACCTATAACGTATAACCCTAACATATGGACTCACCGGTTGAACCTATAACGTATAACCGTAACATATGGACTCGTCGGTTGAACCAATAACGTATAACCCTAACATATGGACTCGTCGGTTGAACCTATAACGTATAACCGTAACATATGGACTCGTCGGTTGAACCTATAACGTATAACCGTAACATATGGACTCGTCGGTTGAACCTATAACGTATAACCCTAACATATCTACTCGTCGGTTGAACGTATAACGTATAACCGTAACATATGGACTCATCGGTTGAAACTATAACGTATAACCCTAACATATGGACTCGTCGGTTGAACCTATAACGTATAACCCTAACATATGGACTCGTCGGTTGAACCTATAACGTATAACCGTAACATATGGACTCACCGGTTGAACCTATAACGTATAACCCTAACATATGGACTCGTCGGTTGAACCTATAACGTATAACCCTAACATATGGACTCACCGGTTGAACCTATAACGTATAACCCTAACATATGGACTCGTCGGTTGAACGTATAACGTATAACCGTAACATATGGACTCATCGGTTGAAACTATAACGTATAACCCTAACATATGGACTCGTCGGTTGAACCTATAACGTATAACCCTAACATATGGACTCGTCGGTTGAACCTATAACGTATAACCGTAACATATGGACTCACCGGTTGAACCTATAACGTATAACCCTAACATATGGACTCGTCGGTTGAACCTATAACGTATAACCCTAACATATGGACTCACCGGTTGAACCTATAACGTATAACCGTAACATATGGACTCGTCGGTTGAACCTATAACGTATAACCCTAACATATGGACTCGTCGGTTGAACCTATAACGTATAACCCTAACATATGGACTCGTCGGTTGAACGTATAACGTATAACCGTAACATATGGACTCGTCGGTTGAACCTATAACGTATAACCGTAACATATGGACTCGTCGGTTGAACCTATAACGTATAACCCTAACATATGGACTCACCGGTTGAACCTATAACGTATAACCGTAACATATGGACTCGTCGGTTGAACCAATAACGTATAACCCTAACATATGGACTCGTCGGTTGAACCTATAACGTATAACCGTAACATATGGACTCGTCGGTTGAACCTATAACGTATAACCGTAACATATGGACTCGTCGGTTGAACCTATAACGTATAACCCTAACATATGGACTCGTCGGTTGAACGTATAACGTATAACCGTAACATATGGACTCATCGGTTGAAACTATAACGTATAACCCTAACATATGGACTCGTCGGTTGAACCTATAACGTATAACCCTAACATATGGACTCGTCGGTTGAACCTATAACGTATAACCGTAACATATGGACTCACCGGTTGAACCTATAACGTATAACCCTAACATATGGACTCGTCGGTTGAACCTATAACGTATAACCCTAACATATGGACTCACCGGTTGAACCTATAACGTATAACCGTAACATATGGACTCGTCGGTTGAACCTATAACGTATAACCCTAACATATGGACTCGTCGGTTGAACCTATAACGTATAACCCTAACATATGGACTCGTCGGTTGAACGTATAACGTATAACCGTAACATATGGACTCGTCGGTTGAACCTATAACGTATAACCGTAACATATGGACTCATCGGTTGAAACTATAACGTATAACCCTAACATATGGACTCGTCGTTTGAACCTATAATGTATAACCGTAACATATGGACTCGTCGGTTGAACCTATAACGTATAACCGTAACATATGGACTCACCGGTTGAACCTATAACGTATAACCCTAACATATGGACTCGTCGGTTGAACCTATAACAAATTAAGTATAACGTATATTTTAATATTAATTATAATAATTTATTTTGATTTTTATTATTAATTTTATTACATATAGGGAAGATATAATGCAAAAATCTCTTGAAAAACACTTAGGGACGACTTTGTCGTCCCTAAATATCAAAGGATGTCGTCCCTAAAAAACCCTCCAAAAACACTTAGCCAAATTTTGTAAAACTTGAAAAATTTGGGAAAATTTTAAATAACCCGCTTTGGGTTTGAGGTTCCCGGTTTACACCTAGGGACGACTTAGTCGTCCCTTGGTTACAAAAGTCGTCCCTAGGTCTCAGTAATAAACGAAAAAAAAAAATTATTTATAATTAACCTAGGGACGACTAAGTCGTCCCTAGGTTACATAGAGAGGGTCGTCCCTAGGCATCATTTCCAGTAACTTACCTTATCTTTCTTTCCTCCATCTCTCATTATCTCTAGCTACTATACACCAAAAAAAAAACCGGGCACCATCTTCATCTTCATATCCACTCCATCCGAGCACCATCTTCATCCGAGCACCACTCCATCCGAGCACCACTTCATCTTCATCTCCACCACCACCACTTCACCTCCACCGCCACCATCCAAACCTCCACCGCCACCGCTTCACCTCCACCGCCACCACTTCACCTCTATCCGCTTCACCTCCACCGCCACCATTCATGAATTTATATATATTTCCTAGTTAAGGTATTTGATTTTGAATTATATATATTTTTAATTTTGATTAATTTTTGTAGATTAATTGATTAATTTTTAGTTTAATTGTTAAAAGGTGTTTATTTTTTCTAGTTTAACCACCGGACCACCACCAGTCAACCACCGGACCACCACCAGTCACGGCAGCAGTCACGGCAGCATCAACCACCCACCACCACATTTTGTTTAATTTTGTTTTTTAAATAAATATAAAGGTAAATGATTTTTTTTAATCTATTAATTTTGTTTAAATTTGTTTATGTTTAATTATTATTAATGTTTATGTTTTATTTCCTAGCACTGCCGTCACCACCACCACCACTGCCGTCGCAGCAGTAGCCACCAACACCGACAGCCGTAGCCACCACCACCGGCAGCAGTAGCCACCACCACCACCAAAGGTTATTTTGGCTTATGATTTCGGATTATATTTAAGCTTAATTGATTTAGGCTTAGTTGATTTCGGCTTAATATATATATATAATTGATTTCGGCTTAATTGATTTAGCATTAGTTGATTTCCGTTGTATATAGTGCTTAATATATATATAGATGATTTCGGCTTAATTGATTTAGGCTTAATAGAATTCGGGTTATATATGGCTTGATATTTATATAGGGATTCGGGTTAATATTTAGGCTTAATATGAAATAGGCATGAGTTTAATTTTTTTTTTATATGTTTCTCGTAGCCGAGACCCGAGTCACAGTCACAGGGAACCGAGTCACAGCCGAGAACTGAGACCCGTGTCACAGCCGAAAAAAGGTAATGTTTTTTTTTAAATCGTTGTGGTGGTGTTTGTTTCAAATTAGAAATTTTTTTGGAAACCAACTAATTTAGGTTTTTTTTATGTTTGTGTTTGGTTAGCACCAGGACAGTCGGGACAACTTCCTCATCCGGACCTCTTTTTCTATCTTTATATCTTTGCTTATTCCAGTCGTGACCGAGGTGTGTAATTAATATTATGCATATGTTTATTATATTATATATATATGATATATGATTGTTAGTCTTTGTAGTAAATAATTTTAGGAATATTTTAGGATTTTATCGATTAATTTCGGAAAATTCCCGTCCGAAGTTAATCAACCTATAGAAAACCCGTCCGAAATTAATTTATTAGGAATTAATTTCGGAAAGTCCCCTGTTTGGGACTTCTTTTTGATGTTTCGTCTCATTTAGGATATGAATGCGTATAACTGGTTTATTATTTGAGATGATTTCGACAGTGTTTCTCCTTTACTCCTACGAATATGTCTTTCTCCAGATAAATTTGAGGTGTTCCGGACCGTATGCACACCGACGGGTGGAATCAAACCAACTCGTATGACTAATGACGACATGCAGGCAGTTACGTGGTTTATACTTAACAACAGTCCTGAAGTCGAAGCCGACATCTCAGCTTACAGCGAGTATGTTTCTTCCTATTTTTTATAATTTTGAAAATTATTCTTTCTCGATGACTTCTGCTAATATCATGAACCTTTGTAGAGAGGTGCCTGATAATGTGGAAACGAGTTTTCCTGCGTGGTTTAATAACATGGTAAATACATTAGATATATTACCTTGGAGTTATTCCTCATCTAATAAACCTTTTTGTATCTCATTTTTGTAGACTCGTGAAAAAAAAGTGAGTGTGGGCTGTAGTGACGAGTTATTCTCTTTGGCATGTGGACCTATTAGTTCATGTACATACCCCTCTTGCATAGTGAACGGTGTGAAGTTTGTGGTACGTGAACGCGATATACTTCGTACCACTCAATGCAGCGGAGTTTCAACACCCGGGGTTGATGGAGAGATGTATTATGGTCAACTCGAAGAAATTCTGGAGCTCACTTATATCGGCAACCACAAGGTTTTGTTGTTTCGATGTAAATGGTTTGACACAATTAACCCTACCAATTGCACCAAACGCAACAGACGTTCTTACACTGAGCAAGGCATACATCATATTTTGACCGATAGGCTATTTCACCAAAATAACCCATACATTTTCCCGACACAAGCAACACAAGTATTCTACCTTGAAGACCTTGCTAGACGACCGCTTCATTGGAAGGTCGTCGAACAGGTTTATCATCGAGATGTGGTAGAGTCCGATGAAGATGTTATACATGGTAGCAGTTCATCAGATGTTACACTGTCTGTTGCTTTGCCTAATTTGGGTATTACGGATTTGAGTGTAAATACTCAACCAACGGAAGTGGACGCCCCACCGGTTGATGATGATATTATTAATATTGAAGATGATGAAGTAGTTGCACACGTCATTGGTGATGTTGATGATGATGATTTAGTGTCGGATGATGATGAAGTGAACCATAATAATGATGTTCAAGAAGTTTTATCTAGCGATGATTCTGAAGATGATGACAATTGATATTAAGTTGTATTTTGAATGAAACAGTTGTTATATGCTTTAATGTGTAATTTTTTATTTGTAAACGATTGTTATATGCTTAAGTTGTTGTTTGAATGAAACAATTGTTATACGTTTAAATGATGATGAGTTGTTTTTATTTGTTTAAATGTGTAATTTTGTATTTTAATGAAAACGTTTTATATGTTAAAATGTGTATATTGATATGAATTTGTGTATTAGTATTAATTGGTTAATTAAATTGTGTAATTTTGTTTTTTAATGAAAATGTTTTTATATGTTAAAATGTGTATATTGATAAAATGTGTATACTGATATGAACTTGTTATTTTACAGATGGCATGTGTAGCTCCTAGGTCACACGGTGGAATGCTGGTGGTAGTCCACCCAGACGGCCCACACGTCCTGTACCGGCCGAGTGTCAGCGTAAGAAATCATTATATTTTTTTATAACACTGATATTTATAATTTATGTCACTTGAATTTTTACGAGTAAATAACATATCTTTTGTAGGTTCAAATCAACGCTTTGTGACCAACCTAGAAAAATTAAGGAAGGCGTACAGAAATAATAACGAAAAACCTTTGACAATTGGCTTTGAATTTAAAGATCTGAAAACCTTCCATTTTCTGGGCAATTATGCATCATTGTTGACTCATCTTTTGGGGGAATTAATCCGGTCACTTCCCCTGAACTGCGAATGGGACGAAATTCCAGAGTCTGATAAAGCTCATATTTATCCTACAATTGAGGTGAAAATTGTTTATTTTACTTATATTGTTATTGTTATCGACATTTAGATATGTGTGTTATGTTTAATTTGTTTGTTTATTTAAATTCATATGTTTTTATGGAGACATATTTCGACCTCGAGCCATGGTACAATGATCGTACTCAGGTGGTGTGTGGCAGTGGTGTGTATGAGGTGTGTACTCGGGTTAGGCTTGCGTTGGAATATCAGCTGAGGTTGCTGTAGAAAATACAAGAATAGGATCAAGAAACATTATTATTCGAAATATGAGACGCCCGCACTGGCACAAGAACATGTACCGCCTGAGAGTGTGTGGGACGGTAGAACCGAAGGTGATTGGGGTGAATTGGTTCAGTGGTGGTCAGACCCAAAGAGGGTGGCAAGAAGTGAGGTTAATACTGTTAATCGTTCCAAAAACACGGTACCGACCACTCAAGGCAAAAAACCATTCGCCCGAGGAAGGAATGAATACGTAAGACTCTTTATAATTTTTGTGATTTATTTAAAAGCATTTATATTGTTTATTTATTATAGCTCGTTACTAATTTATTTGAGATTTTACAGAAAGTCAAGGAAGGGGTTTACGAGGACCTGGTTGAAACATGGAGGAAGGGGCACTCAAGTGGTGGCACGTTTAAAAGTAAAGAAAACGAGGAAAGATATGTAAGTAATATATAACTCTTTACATGCCTTAGTAACTAATTTCATTTCTTTTAAATCGTTTTTTTTTCCCAGGAAAAGATGAAAGCCCTCAGTGACCAAGTGAGAGCCGGTATAGTCCCGCACATGTCTGATAAAGAAATAGTGGCTCAAATCATGCCAAGTCAAAATAAGCAAAATGTGTCGGGACAAGGCAGAAAGTTACCGGGTGGTGCCAATAACACAACTCGCAGGTTATATATCCTCAATAAAACAAAATGTAAATCAATTGTTCATATTTATGTCTTGTTGTATATAATGAAACATTGTTGTTGTAACTTATCGCAGGCGGGGTGCTCCACGTCGACCAGATGTTCCCTCTCGTAGTGAATTTCAAGAATTGATAGAACGAAATGAGCGAGAGATGGAGCTGCTGAGGAGAGAGAATCAGGCGGCACAGCAACGGGCTTACTTGGCAGCGTTAAAGGCAGATGCGGCGCAACAATATAGTCAGACGTCGTACGAGCATATGGCGCAATATCTGAGTCAATTGGGTGAGTTTTTCCAGAACTACAACTCAAATATTGATCACCCAATTAGACCTCCTACTTTTGTACCCCCGCCCCGACCCTTTGTTATGCCCACCCTAGCTCCTGATTGGGCTCATTTAGTCCAACCCCCTATCCTTGGGCACAACCAGTGCAACCTCCTTCCATCGACCCATACCGACCATCTTTGCCCGACAATCTCCAACCACTCCAACCTCCATATACCGGCACTTATCCTATTACTCCCGTCACCAACAATAACACATTTAACTATTGTTATCGTCCCACCACACACTCGGCTTATGAGATCGGCTCTACTTCACAATCCATACCCGGAGGTTCTCGTGTAATCTCAAATCCCCATGAGCACGATTACCGGTCCGTTGACGAGTTGGGTCGAGATAGGAATGTACAAAACAGTGGTGACGACTTATCAGGCGATGACGAGGTGAATGACGAGGGGAGTGACGAGGAGGGTGACGATAGGGAAGGTGACTTTTCACCTAACGAGGATGCGGAGTAGAGGTTGTGGTAGTATTTTTCTTATTATGCATGTTTAATAAAGTTTGAGACTTGTAGCGTTTGAAACATTTGATTTAGGATTGAATAAGTGTATTTGATGAATATTGTATCGTGACGTTGGATAATTTATCGTAATATGGTATTGTAACGTTTATTGATTTGTTATTATTCTGTATTTGTCGAATTCTGCCATTTTGAATTGTGGATTTTGTCCGGAAAAAGTTCAGGAAAAAATCTGGAAACTGCAAAATAGCCCAGTTTTTTTTTTACCCCCCAGGTACACCTAGGGACGACTTAGTCGTCCCTAGGATATTACCAGAAAATAAAAAAAATATATATTTATTACCCTAGGGACGACTTAGTCGTCCCTAGGTTTAAAAATGCCCAGGTGTCAATACCTGGGGACGACTTAGTCGTCCCTAGGTATTGAATACCTGGGTATTTTTAAACCTAGGGACGACTAAGTCGTCCCTAGGGTAATAAATATATATTTTTTTTTTATTTTCTAAAAATGTTTTTTTTTAATATTTATAAAAAAGATTTTATTAAAAATAATAAAAAAAAGAATTTTTAAGAAAAATTTTGAAAAACATTTTATTTATTTATAACCTAGGGACGACTTTGTCGACCCTAGGTTACAAAGTGGGTCGTCCCTAGGGTTAGTCAATTTTTTCAACGTAGTGGGTTGCGGGACCCACTAAGTCGTCCCTAGGATACAAAGAGGGGTTCGTCCCTAGGATCCTAGAGACGAATTTTTAGGCACAACCTCCTAGGGTCGACTTAGTCGTCCCTAGGAGTTTAGGGTCGAAAAAGTGCTTCCCTAGGGACGAATAAGTCGTCCCTAGGGTTCAAAATCGTTGTAGTGATTTAATACCATTATATATGCAATAATAACAGATCATAAATCACATTTTAAACACAACTATTGTAATCAATTTTAATATATCTAAAATACGGATTTATAAGAGAGGAAACTATTGATTTTGTACTAACCTGTGCCCACAACATGTTTGGATCGAACAACGAAAAAGACTGATTAAAAAAATGAAGGATCTAAAAACAAGTACTTGGCGTTGGATTTTTTGGGTTTCAATTATTAATGGAGGTTAGGGTGGTCGATTTAATGGGCGGTGTGGGTTTAAACTAGGCTATGGATTCTAGGTTTTTTTGTTACAGATTGCATGGGGTGGGGGTTTCAAATGGTAAATGATATTGGGTGTGGGGTATTAGCCAATGTACAAGTAAATATTAGCTAATGTACAACTAACTAATGCATTCATTTTTTATTTGTTAAAATTAAATACTTTATAGAAAAAAATATTTTATAAAAATTAAATACTTTAATATTTAATTATAAAATTACAAGTCGCTTAAAATGTACACTTACACATTCTTACATATTCTTACACAAAAATGACAAGTAGCTTAAAAAGTACAATGACACATTCTTACACAATAAGCACAAGTCGCATAAGTTTTATTAAAGTAGCATAATATTTTTAATAAATAAAATATAATAAGAATATGTTACAAAAATAATATAAATAAAAAGTTGCATAATAATAAATTCAAAGTTACATAAAAAGGTATCTTACACAATTGTACTTGTTTCTTACACAAATTGTACTTTTTTTGAAAAAATACAAGTCGCTTAGGTTGCATAAGGTAGCATCGGTTGCATAGGGTAGCATAAGTCGCATAGATCTATTTTAGGAAAATGAAACAAAGTTGGGTTAGTTTGGCAAAAGGACTTCATGAAAAGTCTATTTGGGTAATTAGCCCTTAACTTATTTGCAGCATAAAAGTGAACTTCATATTCAGAAAATGACCTTTTTATGCCCAGTTTTCTTGATTTACAAGGCTGTTTGGATTTTGATATGTATGATGGGCCACTGCAACTCTGTAAGTAATGTGCTGAACTTGCAAGGAGGTCGTAACCATTACTCAACCCATTTGTTGAGTAATTTACTGCCCCTATCCAAAGAAGGTGATTCCTTCTGGTCTACTACCATGCCTAACTCCCACGTGAAAATGAGAATTCGTTATATTAGTCCTACTTGTGTTTTTCATATCACAAAGAGTCTACATGGTACTTACGACTTCCTCAAGGCCTCAATAATTTCATGAGCTAGAGCATATGTTTGATCTACGGTTGAGGAGAATTATCTTTGTAATTCGCCATATCCTTCTACCCGTCTACAGATGAATAATTGTTTTGGCTAACAAAAACGACACCACCGTTAGAAACATTAGTGTATCTTATCATTATTACTTACATTTTATCGATTGCTTTCAAAAAACACGTCAGATTTAGTTGTGTCATGGGAAGCATCATATAACAGACAACATCCTTTTTTTAACTTCCAGCAAACACCATGCAGTACATAAACTTGGTTAGTCCGGAAAAGCCGAGTTGTAAACTAAATACCGTAAGAGAAGCTGTTTGATTAAACATGTCGATAGACTAGAGATGATATCACCTATCTTTGATATCATCTAGTTAATGAGGACAGTTATGCAGTCAAACATCTAGTGTGGTTTTAGTTTCTGGAAATTAACCGGCGATATGAAGAGGCTGTAACTTTAAAATGGTTGACAATCCAAAGAAAATTTCAAGATGCTTAAGTTCAGTGATATAACGAGATGTTTTTAGACTCTTCTATTTCGGGAAAATGAGTCTAAGAAGAATATATGACATATTGCATATGCAAGATGGACAAAAGAGTACAAAAGCGTACGTACAAGAAGTTATATGGGTGTAGAAAGTAGTAAAATGATTGTCTTATTTTAGAGTAGGGTTAAGATCGACGGGGTGGCGATATATGAAATAGTATATTATATATTGTGATAATGTGTTGATTAAGTAGTAGAGATAACAAATACAAAGAAAAATAATAGGCAATAGTTCACATCCATAGAAAGTATAAATGAAAATCAGTTTATAAAGACCACAAGTAAGCCATCTGTCACGACCTTACTTGAACAGGATCTGTTCTATAGGCTGATTCCTTAAGAGACAGAAACCCATGTCTGGTTGATGCATCATGACCATGTGACCAGAGCGTGATTAATCGAGCCTTATATGGTCTTGGCCATGGCTCAGTATAGAGGATCGTTGTCAGCTCATCTTGATAGGTCTTGGCATGGTCACATGGTTGTCTGACAGACAAACTTACTCTTTTTTTTCCACATTTTCTTTGGCTGGCTTAAAAGATAGCTTCTCATCGTTTAGAATATGTTTGCAAAACCTTATGCAGCAGTGTGTACGGTATTAGTGACAAAATTATCAAACGGTCATCGGTTTTGCGTCTTTCCAAAGTAGTATAGATACCAAGTCTTTAGTTTAAATCTTTATTTTGGTATCTAATACAATATTTAAAACTATAGAGTTATTTTAGTCATTATTTTCTACCATTTATAGCCAAATTGGGTAGTATTTGGATAAACTTACTGCTATGCCCAATAAGGTTCTTTGAAAAATTGTTTCTCGCCACTTTTTGATATCTCACAAATCGATAGTCGAAAATTGTAGTTAAAGGATACTATCAACGATGATCGGGTAAGCCTTCAAGTATCGGTTGACCATAATAAAGTCAACTTATTTGCATTATCTGAACACATGGAACGGGTTTCCCAACTTGTAAATTGAGTATGATATAATGACAACATGTAAATAATCATTTTACGATAAAAAATTGCATAGTGAAGATTTTTTTGTTTATGAAAAATTACATAACATTTTTAGTGACATTTATCTTTAACTTATGTCTCAAAAATGTTATTTGTGTTACTCAAGTTAATCCGCACCTATTATTTATTTATAGAATAAAATAGTTTGCATTGTTGCTTATATTATTTTAATCAAAACTTGCCATTCATGCATAAATGTACTACTAGAAAAAAATGTATAAATGAAAAACACTTACTCGTCACAAAATAACATATCAGGCCGCATTGCGCGGGAACCCGTTTAGTAAACACAAAACACAAACAAGGATATTGAAGAATCATCATCTGCTTACGTTAAAAAATGTTTATTTTATCACATATTTTATCATATACTTTTAAATAATTTAAAATTATTAACAAATATATATGTGAGAAAAGTTGATTATATAAATAAGTGAACAAATTTCAAAACACTACACATATAATAGTTCTGAATAAAAAGTTCATATTTTCTAGTAAAAAATTAGTAACTTCTCCACACTTTCAACCACTAGCGAAGCTTCTCAAGAGCGTGCAGAAGTGTTGGCTCGTTCTAAAATTTTGATCATCGGTCCGGGGTTTTGGACCATTTCGGTCCTCGGTCCGATCGGTCCGGTCCGATCCAGTTCGGTCTTACAAAAAATCTTGTCAATTTTGCCTAATAGGACCGGACCGAGGACTCACCCGAACCAAACCGGATAATTTGGTCCGGTCTTGGTCCGAGATCCGATCCGGTCTTAGCCGGTCTGATCCGGTCTTAGCCGGTCTGATCCGGTTCTGGGCCGATGCTCAGCACTAGTCCTCATTCTTTTGGAAATGCAGTAATATAAGCATCCACCAACTATTATGGCTTTTAGGACCGGACCGACTCGGTTTTTCAGTTCATGGTTTTGGGTTAAATCGGTCTCGGTCGGGGTTTGAACTGATGCTCGCCCTAGTTTAGAGTGCTAGGTGTTGGAAAGTCGTCCTGAGCATTATGCCGATGTGACTCGGTGTTACGGCACTGGCCTGAAGCAAGTTGCAATGTCGTTGGTGCCTAAGTTACACCACCACGCACGTTGCACTTTTTGGTGTTATAAATGTTAGTATGATTTATTATGACACCCCGGGCTTATAGGTTTATATAGCAGTGACTTGTCTAACTTATTTTAGCATCTCAAACTCATGACTTAAGACACTCGGTGCTCAAACTCATGACTTATGACACGCGGTACTAACTTATTTAAAGTTTCGTCGTGCTTGCCTCTCTAGCTTCAACATTATGTGTCCATTTTAACTGTGGCCTGATAGGTCATGTAACTAGTCAATGTACTACTATTATGGATGAGGATGAGGATGGATGTCACATTTGTGGTGAGTTTGGGCACAGGCCTAGGTATTGTATGGGTGGCAGGAGGTCACCGCTGATTAGTTTTAAGGTGTTCGTACTGTCTGTCATATCCGCTACTACCTATCATAAACTGCTACTCTAGTATCGGTTTTATCTTAAAAATATAATCTCTTGGTTTCATTAAATAAACACTGCAATTAACTAGTTTTGCATCCATGAGGAAGTCATCACTTCTCAACTTCTCTCGATCTCCCTATTGCAAGGATTTCAAAAAACTAAAACTGTATTAGATTTATAATCACCGATTTCCTGAAAGTGCTTATAAAGGCCTTTCAACGACAAAAGAATCAACCCTTCAAGCGAATACTGCGAAAACATGCAAATTGACCCAAGTTTCATTATGTGCCACATAAAGATACATCATTCCGACTAGATCAACAGACAAACAAAACCAAAACTCAGGACAGACCTTAATCAAGCATTGCAGCGACCCATTGAATATAACCAAAATCGACAAGCTTAATTAGAAGCCATGTTTATCTTTACTTCTGGCGCATTTACTTGGGTGGGCTATGTTTGCTGCTATCAAGTTACATAAATTTTGTATGTTACTGTTGTCGTCGTTGTTATTGTTAGAGTAAATTAAAAATTTATCCTGTGGCATGTTCGGTCTTCGTTCTTTTGAAAATGCAGTAAGCATGCTCAACATAATAGTAATAATTAAGCTTGACAGAGTTTTTAAGACTAGAGCTCGTAGTACCATATGTTGGTTTTAATCGGTTATAAGTTTAGGTTCACGGATTCGTGGCTTAACTTGCATGAGCATTATAATTGACGTATGCATGAGAATGCAGTTGATAGTTTGAATTGGTAATATTATTGACCGAATTGTATGGATACATGGGGTGAGTGGGTAAGTAGAAATACCTATTCTTTAGGATAGTATATCATGTTATTAGTTGTTTTAGTTAGGCTATAAATAGCTATGGTATTATTCAATGTAGAACACAGAATATCAGTAAACCTTTCTGTAAGTTAGTTTTTCATTTTACATTCGTGAGTTTGTGAGGGTTGATATTCTACACCATACGCCAACTAATCTTATACAGTAGAGATACTTGAAACTCAAGATCACAAGCAAAGGCATTGCAGCACTGGTTAGTAATGCAAGTTTTTGTTTAACTTGAGAAGAAACATGTCTCGGCTTGAAGCTTGCCCCTATCACTTACTCATCTTGACATCTACAAAAAAGAAATTAGTCATAGATATATATGATTCGAGAAAACGGTATTGTACCTTGCTTTGGTGAAGCTTTATCTTCAATGGGGCTGACCTTCAATTTGGAAACTTTGATGAGTGATTTAAACATTGGAGAAACACCAGTATGGATAAAAAAGTAGTTTCTGGGTTGAAGTTATAATAATGTTTGTAGTTTGTAAGCTCAAAGTTGGAATCTGGTCACTTTGATTTAAAAAGTCAACAGCGGTAGCTGCTGGTTATTCTTGGTAGCTGACTTGATGCTTTTGTTATCTTGTTATGTCACACGAAAAAAATACGTCATTGACTAATGTGGTTTTGTTCAAAGACAGTGGATCCTTGAAGAGACGCCTCAAGTTTTTTACCATATCAAGCTTCATCCAGGCTGATTGGCAGGATTGAAAACAAGAAGCTGTTTCTTACCCGCTTGAGACAATGGTCAACTACCCAACCTAACACAGGTATTTGACTAAATACTGTGAATCCGTTATCTATTTGTGTAGACCAAAACGTCTAATTACATGATGTCAGCATCAAGTGATTCCTTGTCAATGAAAGAGATCAAGAAAGGGGACGATTTCAACTTAATTTGTAAGGTAATTTGAGACTCTTTTGTAAGTTTAGAGTGAATTATCTTGTATCTAAATGTTAGTTCTTGTTTGAGAGTCATTTGCAGGTTCTTCATACATGTTGTTTAAATGAAGGTGAGTGGACGCTTTCCGTGTGGGATGGAACCAATGCTCCACTGCTAACTGTTAACTCATAGTAAGTGTGGAGTTCATCTTTAAGCTTATGTGTTACATAACCTGTTTGAACTCACAAGTTGTTGTTGTTGTTGTCTGTCGTCGTCTACTACATGTGCAGTCTTGAAGAAGAGTTTGATAGCCCTCTTGCGCTGCAGTTGGAATCAAGTCCCTTAGAAGAGAAGTTCTCCGTAAAATCCCATGTGTTGGAAGTTGGAACTGTGTTAAGAATGACCATTGAACAATCCAATGCAAAGCTGGGAAATGGGTCCAGCTTAGGAACATTAGTTTTGCAGCTCGTTCAGTTTATGGTGTGGCATTCTGTATGCAAAATCTAAGTTCAGTATGTCACCTGTTGATGATGACTACGTATTACAATATCAAAGGTTCACTGTGCATAAGCAACATGGTTTTATGTCTCGTTTAGCACTGAGATTTGGAATGTGCATGAAATCTTCTTACTTTTTTTTTTATCATTGTACGATGATTCGTGATCAGTTGGAACACATATTGGGTCGAATGCCAAACACATGCATCCCTTGGCCTTCTTATCTAACAGGTTGAAACACATATTTGATGATGATACAACATTCTTACTTTTACAATCATATGCAGTATATTATTACATTTTATGCTAACCCTTATTACTTTATCCCACTAAAATTAGTTTCTCAACGAATATCACTCTTTGACAGTAAATGAGTTTAAGTAATAATATGCTGGCATACAGGTGACGGTAAGTTTAGTCAGGGTAGTTGCAATACTTCCAGGTCACCCTAGCAACTATCGTAATCATTGTGGCACTTACAGGATCAGGCTCACCCTTGAAGATCCTACTGCCATAATTCATACATATCTATATGCAGGAGATGCGTATTGATATATGTTTCTGATTTACAAAAACTTTCTACAATTTATGGATGCCGAGGTAACTATCTTACTTACAGAAGTTTTTTTTGGAAGCTATCACTCCATTAATACAATGTTTAGAATGCATAATGCGCTGCTTGGGATTGATGAAAATGATGTTAAAAAGCGAAGAAATCCTCCATGGATTCAATACTGCATTAAGTCTTCTTATGCTACTGACGATACTAACCTTTGGAGGTCTCGATCATATGGGATCTTCCATACAACTCTTGAAGGATGCATTGGTTAAAAGTTTAATGTTGCATTTCCTTTCTTTTTCCTGCAAAAACGTCTACTCTCGACACATGTTTATCTTGGTATCATCCATCCCTGTTTATACTTTCATCTTCCATCCGAACTTTATGCGCCTCAAGCACATTTATCATTTTATTCAAAAACTTAACATCATAATTACAACAAAATATAATAGGCAGCGACTAAAGTCTTGCAAATGCTAAAAAATAATCATAAGTAAAAAATGTAATGTAATACTTAACGACTACTAAAATCTTACAAATGCTAACTACCATGGGTGTTTAAACATTCCAACGCCTAATCACCTTGCACAATATTGAATTCTTTATGTCACTATGATGTTTATGGGTTTCATCTGTTTCTAGCTCCACTGTGAAATATTCGACTTCATCATTCCTTTTGATGAATGTGGTCTGTGTGTTTCCCAAATCCTGTATTTGTTTCATGTCTTTGGCTAGCCCACTTTTAAAACTTGTGCCACTGTATATATCATATCGGAGCTTTGGACTCCAGTTGGCTAGGTGATGTGTGAACAAGGTATTGATTCAATACTTCACACATCACTAGCCAACTCCGATATGATATATACAGTGGCACAAGTTTTAAAAGTGGGCTAGCCAAATACTATTGATGGCCTGGGTTGAGAGTGAAGTCTCTTGCTTGGACTCTTGGTAGACATCACCATAAACTCCGGCTAAATGATATCCTCACCTTGGACCTCCAGAAACGTTGATCACTCTATGCGAGAGTATGTCATGAAGTGCATAAGGATCCTCATCTCAAAACCTTCAAATCACAAAGAAAACAGTGTTTACTAATAATCCCTATATATACCCATATAATAAATCTTTTAACTAGTAAAACAAAAGTATAATAATATGATATAACATTAGATCTGCTACATTAATCGATCAAAAACATAACAAGCAAAATTAAAAAAAAATAAATCAAATGAATACCTATATCAGATCTGGTCATCAAGTACAAGACGGCTGCCATGGTAAGAAAGAAGAATTGTGTGTTTTTGAAACCCTAATTGAGAGCTTATATTCAAGATCTAGATTGGATTAGACTATATCAACATTGGGGCCAGGTCCAGTTGTAGAAAACTTGCGAGCCTTCACAGTACTGAGCCTACCGACTACATATTTTTTAAACTTTATATTTGTGAAATATTTAGAAGTGTAAAAAAAACCAAATAAACCGGATAAATCGAAAGTCAGACCCAAACAGAACTAGGAAGATAGAACCGAACTAATAATTAATGTTGCAAAACAAGGTCTACAAGGGCGATTAATCGCCGATTAATCACCACAAGGCCCTCTACCTTGCCGATTAATGAAAAGGCGATTAATGGTGGTCAATTGTGGTCAACGATGGTCAAGGGAGGTCAAACTTGCCGAAAACTTGCAATTTTTACCGAAAATACCAAAAAACCACTGTAAACATGTTTATCACTTATATTAACTACTATGTACATCTTTATTGCCGTGCTAAGCACGACCCAAGAAATTTCAACATCCGCTTTTTATCGTTGGCAAATGGTATAAAGAAATTGTGATTTTGAGTTCGGCACTGAAAGTATATAAGATATATAAGATGCATTACCCCTGAGGTTTTAGGTTGCATCACAAGCGTAGATTTAAATGGCGCTTTAAAGTTATTATTTATAAAAGAAACACCATGATCTTCAGGCTATGATACATGTCACAACCTAATAGAAAAAAACTTGAAATAAGAGGTAAATACATTGCTTTTTAGCAAGTTACTTTTCTTTTGTCCAAATAACATAACATGGTAGTGGCCTATGAGTTATGACATTGTGAAATTGAGTAAATATTTTGATATACTTGACTTCCTTTAAGAAAATAGATCAAGTAAAATTTATGTATTCATGGTGATCTCTTAATGATAATAAAGTCAATAACTATTACCACAACACCATACTTCTTCTCGTACTATTTTATCCACCCTAACACGTCTCTTAAACTTAAGTTATAATTTGAGAGGACCATGCTCCCACTCCTCCCATTCCCTACAGTTTAATATACAAGCATGCACCATGCTTCATCTTTTTTCTTTTACAGTAACATATTTCTTTTGTCATATATTCAATATGTAATTTTGTGTTGTGTACTTAGAGTTTTGAAGTTAATCTAGAATTTATATGTTCAACATTTACAAATTATCAGTATTAATTTACAAAAATTGCCATCAAGAATATCACATATTATTTGCAAGAATTGTAAATATTAAAATTTTAATTACACATCACTTTTTAAAAATAAGCAAGTAAATGTATTTTACATTGTCGAGTAATTATGAGATGACCATAAAAAGAACAAAAATAAGCAAGTAAATGTATTTTACATCTAGGAGGTACCGATAAGGTGACACTTCCCGAATCATCATGCTAATAAGGTACCTTGGGGCAAAGATGAGTATCTACGCAGAACTGTCGTTGTCGACCGATTCAGAAGTTTTGATGAGTTGAAGGAGGAGAGAGGTATTTGGTGATCTAGTTTATGAAAAGTGATATGAGGATTAGGCTAGGGGGAGTGGTAACTTAAAATCTCACTGTCACGTCAGCTCCACCTCAGCTTTCTCTTTCCTCTCACTAACCTACTCAAAACTCACCTTTCAAGGTTCTTAAGAAAAAAAAACAAGCACCACCTCACCTCCACCTCATCTTTCCACTATCACTTTTATTTAATTTATTTATAAAATACATACTTTTATTCCATCAAATTAAAAAACGATACACGCGGGTAAATACAAACATTAAAAATATTAGGCATTATTAGCCAAGTGCTGGATTAAATTGGATCGAAGATTTTGATGCACTTGAGATGATCTGATGTATCCCAGCATGAATTTCTTCCGTGCTTCGTACCAGATCGTCCGGTTGTTGTGCTTCTCCTTGGTACCATTTTGGACTTATCGCATATTCTTTGTGTTTACGAATCGTATTATGCATTATGATGCATGCATACATCATATTAACAAGTCTTTCTTTCTTCAAAGCACGTGCTGGATTGGCGATTATGGCCCATTTCTTTTTCAGAACACCAAACGCGCGTTCCACATCCTTCCTTGCCGATTCTTGCTTCTGCTTATACAATATTTGACTGTGGTCATCGTTAGAGGGTCCTGGAATCGTCTTAAAAAGTGGAGCTAATTCGGGATATATCCCGTCAGTAAGATAGTATCCAAATGGATAATTAACGTCGTTAGCCGTAAAAGGGACCTCTGGTGCTCGTCCTGTTTTCAAATCGTTAAACAAAGGGGATTGATGTAACACATTGATGTCGTTGTTAGACCCAGAAACACCAAAGAAAGCATGCCATATCCATAATTCTTCCGACGCAACAGCTTCCAACAAAATGAACGGATTCGATCCGTGATCACGTCTAATATATTGCCCTTTATGGGCGTACGGACAACCAAACCACTCCCAATCCGTGTAGTCTAGACTTCCTAGCATCCTAGGGAAACCGTGCTTCCTTTTGTAATGTTGATATAGTAATTCAACATCACTCACCGTGGGTTTTCTCAGATATTCTGGCCCGTAAATCGCCCTTATAGCGGAACAAAAATGATCAAGACTTTCCCGTGAAGTTCTTTTAGATATTTGCAGATATTCATCTAAAAAGGCTGGAACAATGCCGTATGCCAATTGACAAATTGCAGAAGTGCATTTCACCAATGGAGCAACGCCTTGTCTTCAGGTACAGTCGATATTTGAATTAAAGTAAAGATCATGTGCAGTTACAGTCGTAACTATATCGTTGAAAAGTTCTCGATCCATTCGATATGTCTTTCGAAATGCACGTTCGTCGTAGATCAGGTTGTCAGTGAAAAAAGCGGCAAGTAAACGATCATGGGCACCATAACGATCTCGATTAACCGGGCTTCTAGACACTTTTTGTCGTCTATTTCAAAAAAACGCCATCGCTTTTGCTAGCAACCGGACACGAGGGCTATTCATCAAGGTTTCTTCATCTTCGATCATTAGATCGGGGTACATAAATGTATATTCATCAATGTTTTCCATGCTAAAAATTTAGAATTTAGACAAGATGATTTTTTTGATTGAGAGAAAGATAAAATGAGAGATATGAAAAAAAAGAAGTGAAAATGAGGATTATATAGAAATAAAATGGGGATGAAAAAGAAAGATTTGGGGTAGTGTGAATGGTGAGAAACTCACTTGTAGCGACTTTTTTTTGCCCTGTGAACCTGAACCCACGCGTGGGCTTTTGAGGTGGGATTGTGGGGTTCATAGCAACCCACGCGTGGCTTTTTGCCACATGTATCCCACCCGTAGCTTTTTTGCACCACTCCTCCCAGCCTTATACACATACTCGTATGAGACTATAGAGTACACAAGTTCAACGATTTCCCTCAAAAGTCAAGAACTCAACAGTGACTAACTATTGCCTATACGTGGCAGGTTTTGAGGCTGCTACAACAAAAAAGGTAGTTCTTTTTGTATAATAGGTAGATTTATATGTATGATAAGTTGTATCTTAAGAAGAATGTTGTTAAAATATATAAAACTCGTTAAAAATACCAAAAACTTGTCGAAAATACCAAAAAATTGCTAAAAGTTACAATCCGATTAATCACCGATTAATCCCGCCTAGAACGATTACAAGCTACAAGGTGGTCGACCGGCCGGCTAGCGATTCACGATTTTTGCAACACTGCTAATAATCGAACCAAATTTACTAAAATTGAATCGAACCAAACTACAAGTTCATGACTCTTGCGAATTGGTCATTGCAAAAATGAGTCCCGCGATCACTAATAATGGCACAAGGCACACCGAATCTAGCGAACAGCGATTTCAAAAAGTTACAAACCACCCTTGCGTCATTAGTGGTAAAGCTTTGGCTTCAACCCATTTAGAAACATAGTCAACGGCTACAAGGATGTATTTGTTTCCTTTAGATGAAGGGAATGGCCTCATAAAGTCGATGCCCCATACATCAAAGATTTCACATTCTTGTATGAAATTTTGAGGCATCTCATCTTTATGTGTGATCTTGCCTTGTTTTTGGCAAGCATCACAATGTTTAACCATCTCGTGAGCATCACGATAAATGGTGGGCCAATAAAATCCCGAGTCAAACACTTTTTTGGCGGTGTAGTTGGGACCAAAGTGACCA
This sequence comes from Glebionis coronaria, assembly GCA_025667525.1. Lineage (NCBI taxonomy): Eukaryota > Viridiplantae > Streptophyta > Magnoliopsida > Asterales > Asteraceae > Glebionis > Glebionis coronaria. The sequence goes on along the minus strand of CM046879.1, from coordinate 544,319,693 downwards.
CCGGTGGGTCCTTTGTGGCAAGCTTCGAGAATGTCAAAAGCTGCCAGTCCATCAACACATCAGCGAATAATCAAATCAGCGCATTGTTTGAAGAGATACTGGTCATCCCAAAAGTAAGTCTTAATGTCTTTGAAGAACTTTTTCTTTTGCTAGGCTGTTAACCCGTCAATGAGAATTCCACCCGCCAAGTAGTTTGCAATGTCCGCAAACCACGGGGTCTCATCTTGATTCAAATTGATAGACATTAAGGTCTCCAGGGGAAAAGAGTCATTGATCTCTTTGTTCGGATGATCCCCTTGATAAGGATCCTCAAGTCTACTGAGATGATCCACGGCTAGGTTTTCAGCTCCCTTCTTATCATGAATTTCGATTTTAAATTCTTGAAGTAGCAAAACCCAGCGAAGAAGTCTTGGTTTGGAATCTTGTTTAGTTAACAAGTACTTCAACACGGAATGGTCGGTATACACGATGGTGGTAGAAAGGACAAGATAGGGGCGGAACTTTTCAAAAGCATAGACAACAGCTAAAAGCTCTTTTTCGGTTGTCGTGTAATGCAATTGAGCCCCTGTCATTGTCTTGCTAGCGTAATGGATCGGTTGGAAGTGTTTATTCACTCTTTGGCCCAAAACCGCTCCAATAGCATAGTCGCTAGCATCGCACATCAACTCAAAGGGAAGCTCCCAATTACGGGTAACCAAGACCGGTGCCTTAGTTAGATTATCCTTAAGAAGGTTGAAGGCTTCAATACACTCTTTGGAAAAGATAAAAGGAGTATCTTTTTCCAATAGGTGGGTCATCGGGCGAGCGATTTTAGAAAAATCTTTGATAAAGCGACGGTAGAAGCCCGCATGACCAAGGAAACTTCTCACACCCTTCACGGTTGAAGGTGGAGGCAATTTTGCAATAACATCGACTTTATCACGGTCTACTTCAAGACCGGCTTTGGAGATTTTGTGTCCTAGAACGATGCCCTCTTTTACCATGAAATGGCATTTTCCCAATTAAGAACAAGGCGAGTGTCTTCACACCGCTTAAGCATACGTTCTAAATTGGCAAGGCAAGCAGAGAAAGAATCGCCATAAACCTAGAAATCATCCATGAAGACTTCCATAGTTTCTTCAACCATGTCATGGAAGATAGCCATCATACACCTTTGGAACGTCCCAGGAGCATTGCATAAACCGAAAGGCATGCGTTTGTAAGCAAATTTTCCGTAGGGACAAGTGAATGTGGTCTTCTCTTGGTCTTTGGGATCGGTGGGAATTTGAAAATACCCGGAGAAACCGTCTAAGAAGCAGTAATAGTCATTACCCGCTAGACGCTCGAGCATTTGATCCATGAAAGGAAGAGGAAAATGATCTTTTCTCGTGGCATCATTGAGTTTGCGGTAGTCGATACAAACTCTCCACCCAGTAACGAGACGAGTGGGAATCAACTTGTTGTGTTCATTGGGTACAACGGTTATTCCGCCCTTTTTGGGCACACAATGGACGGGACTTACCCATGGCGAATATGAAATAGGGTAAATCAAGCCGGCATCAAGAAGTTTGATAACCTCTTGTTTGATGACGTCATGAATGCGAGGATTAACCCTTCTTTGGCTCTGGATTGCGGGTTTAAAGTCATCTTCCATGAGAATCTTGTGAGTACAAAAGTTTGGATCAATTTCGCGGATATCGGAAATTTTCCAAGCAATTGCCTTCTTATGATCTTTAAGCACGGCGATGAGGCGAGATTTCTCTTATTCTTTCAAGTCCTTAGCAATGATGACGGGCGACTTCTTCTTATCTTCAAGGAACACATACTCGAGATGGGACGACAACTCCTTAAGCTCTAAATCCGGAGGATTTTCGATGGGAGGCGTATTCAAATTCGGTGCATCGATAGCAATAGCCTTGGGAGATGGTGGAGAAATATGGTCCTCTTTGAGAAGTTTCTCAATGAGACGAATGTCTTCATCCCAATCGGTGGGAGAATCGTCATATTCTAAGTTCACATCTCCCATGGTGGCTTCAAGATCTTTCCAAAGGAAATCACTTTCTCCAAATAGAGTAAGTGATGAATCAATAGAGGAAACGGTCTCAACATTGGGAGGAGAGGTAGGAATACTTTTACAAGCATCTTTAAAGTGTTCTTCACAAGCCTCATCAAGAACGTCGATGCAATTAACACTCTCGTATGAATAACGCTGTTTAGAAAGCTTTCCCATGTTGAAGACAATTTGATCGTCACCAACTCTCATGATAAGCTCACCCGCTTCTACATCGATGAGAGTGTGACCGGTCTTCAAGAATGGACGACCAACAATTAATGAAACACGAGGGTCCATATCGTAGTCAACGACGACGAAATCAGCAGGAAAAGTGAATTTGTCGACTCCTACAAAAACGTCTTCGGCTATCCCCACTGGATAAGCAACCGTACGGTTAGCTAATTCCAAAGTCATTTTGGTGGGGACTAGCTCAGGGAGAGATAATTGCTTCCAAATACATAAAGACATTAAGTTAATACTGGCACCTGGATCGGCTAGGGCCATGCAATTCTCTACTCCCGGGAAGTTGCAAGGGATTAAGAAGCAACCCGAATCACCAAGTTTGGTTGGCAATTTATTTAAGAGAACCGCAGAGCAATTCTCATTAAGTTGGGTATTAGCAATATCAAGAAGCTTCTCCTTGTCTCTAAGAATATCTTTGAACATTTTCGCATATTTAGCATGTGAGCGAGAGCCTCAGCGAAGGAGATGTTGAAATTCAATTGTTTAAACATTTTGAGAAAGTTTGAAACCTGAATATCGTCCTTGCTTTTGAGCTTCTCTTTCCTCAACCTTGAGGGATAAGGTATATTGGAAGAAGAGGAAGGCTTTGGGATCGAAGGATCACTCACATCCTTGGGTGGAGGAGGGTAGAAGTAAGAGGTGGAGGAATTGGGGAAGTAGAAGATTGAGGAATAGGAATAGGGGACTCGTTTTCCTTAGTCACAATCACCGGTGGAGGTATAGGAAGCTCGGGTTCCTTGGTACCTTTGCCACTGCGAGTGGTGATTGCTTTCATCTCCCCTCTTGGATTAGCCACGGTGTTACTCGGAAGAGTACCCGAAGAAGAGGATTGATTACCTTGGAAGAAACCAGCCATCATGTTCCTTAAGTCATTCGTTTGACTTGCCAAAGTGTTTCGCATATCAGCTCGAAGATCGTTCCCTTGTTTCACCATGTCTGCTTTCAAGTTGAGCACTTCCCGCTGGAGATTTTCCACGATCACATCATTGGTCCTCATGTAGGTTTCAACATCTTGGTGTAATGCGGTGGGTTGGTTGGGAGGAGGAGCATGGTAGACGGGTGGTTGATAAGCAGGTTGTTGGTAAACTTGGTTGTTTCTTTGAGGTGGATATGGTTGTCTTTGAGGTGGTTGGTATGGAGCTCGAGGTTGGTTTTGGTTGGGTCGGTTAAGGTTTTGTTGTTGGTTTTGATTGGTGGGGGAAAACCGGGCGGGGAAAAAAAGTTGTTTGAGCGATAGCTGAGCATGTTGCGGTCTCCTTGAGGACGAGCTTGATAAGCGGCCGGAGGATAGGTACCGTATGCTGCATTAACATTCTCAGAAGAATAGTCTTGGGTGGAAGTACAAGTAGTGTAAGAGTGAGGACCCCCGCATATTTCACATGGTTGGATTACAGCATTGACTTGAGCGTTTTTAGCGTTGATGCTGTTGGTGTTGCTAGCGGTTTGGGTAGCAAGCGATTCAAGAAGCGACGTAATTTTGTCAAGTCTCTTGTCGTTGTCACTAGTACTAGCACTAGCGGCATTGGTCCGAACACTTTTGGTTTGCACTCTAGACTTATTCTCAATAATATCCCAAGCAGCATTAGAACTCTTAACCAAAATATTACCCCCTGAGGCACTATTTAGTGAATCTTGGTCATTCATGCTTAAACCATTGTAAAAGGTATTAACTTGGTGCACTTTGGTAAAGCCATGTTGTGGGCACTTTCTTAAAAGGTCTTTAAAACGGTCCCAAGATTCACTAAAAGACTCATCGTACTTTTGTTCAAAATTAATAATTGCATTCCGCAAAGCGGTAGTACGAGAGGGTGGGAAAAAGTAGTTTATGAACTTGGTCTCTAAGTCCGTCCACGTCAGAATACTTTGTGGCGGTTCCTTTGCAAGCCAATGCCGGGCTTGTCCCTCTAAGGAGAAAGGAAAAAGTTGTAAGCGGATTACCTCTTGTGGAACACCATTGAATTTGACCGTATCTGTGAGTTGCAGGAACCTTTTGATGTGGTCATGAGGATCATCAATGGTATGCCCCAAGAATGGTTGAGCAGAGACCATCTGAATAAAGCCGGATTTGAGCTCAAAGTTGTTGGCTGCAATCGCGGGGATGACAATTGGATCGTTGTTGACGTCTACATGTGCTTGCAAAAGTTCAATCATAGGGCGATTGTCCGGTAGAGGCTCATTGTTGTTATTATTGTTGTTATGAGGTGGATTGTTATTGTTGTTGTGTACACCGGCCATGTCTAAGTCTTCGAGAGGCTCGGACTCTTGGTAAGACGTTGATCGTGTACGCATGCACCTGCAAAAGAACTAACAAAGCAAAAACAAAGCAGAAATATTTTTGGTTTTTATGGTTTTTTAATTTTTTTTTGTATTTTGAAAATTTTATTTTTTTTAGGATTTTTGAAATTTTTTATGAAAAAGTAACGTTCACGGTGAACGGATCCCAAAATCCAAGTTCTCACAAAAACTGTTAATCTTTACGAGAAGAGCCGGCAGCGGCGCCATTTGATACTTTGATTTTGCTTGGGGTTCAGATTATATTCTCGGAATCTTCTCGAATTGATCACAGCTCCAAGTGGTACTTATCGTTCTTGGTGACAAAGAGGGGGTTTGTTTTCTATTCTACGAAAAAGGAAATGCACGAATCGAGAAAGGTAAGCTAAAATAACAAATCTAAAAACGATTTAGAAATAATAAAGTGAAATTAAAACTTAGCAATGAATAAAACTATAAATAAAACTTAATTTAAAAACTCAATTTAGAAAACTCAAGCAAATCTTAAAATAAGAAAAGCTGAAAAAGATGTTCATTCGGAATAAATAAAACTTGAAACCTTGATTCGGAATAAGTCAGTTGATCCGGAATATATTGTTGATCCGGAATAAAATTGAAAAGAGTTTGATTCGGAATAAATCAATTGATCCGGAATATTGGATATTCCGGATGGAAAAGGTTGATTCGGAATATGGAGCTTGATGCGGAATAAAAGTTCTATCCGGAATAAAAGTTGATCCGGAATAAATGAGTTGATCCGGAATAATTGATTATTCCGAATGAAAGGAGTTGATCCGGAATATAAAATATTCCGGATGAAAGGTTTTGATTCGGAGTAAATGTAAACAGTGCTTGATTCGGAATAAGTAACTGATCCGGAATATCTGGTTGATCCGGAATATCCGGTTGATCCGGAATAAATAATGAAAAATGACTGATCCGGAATATCTATGTTGATCCGGAATCTGGGTTCATGAAGAACAGCGAAGAACAGGGGAATACGATTTTAATCAAAACAAGCCAAATTTAACCAAAAGATTTAAACCAAACTAAACACTAATCATTTATCAACCATAAACATCAAATCAAAACACTAAAAACACAAAACCCACTTACTTTTATGGATTAACATCAACCAAATAAGAACTTTAAAACTTTGAATCAAAAAGAGAAGATGAACAAGATTAAATGGAAGATTGTATTGAAAGAATAATGTTAAACAAACAAAGGGAAAGATTAAAAACTTACAAGATTAAGGATTCAACAAAAATGAAAAATCACCAACACCTTAATGGTGTTGGCTTCCTACGAAAGAAAATAAAAGAACTGGGAATGAAAAAACTAGCTCAAAAAGTGTGAAGGGGTTTCTTTATATAGGCTAAGTGGTTGGTTGGTGAGTGGGCTTTGTTCTTTCTTTTCGTCTTCTCGTCTTTTCAGCAAAGTTGACGTTTTCGATTCTGATTCGGGATTTGTCGACGATTAAATTCAACTCGTCTTTTAATTTCTTCGTTTAATAGACTTGAGTTCCTTCGACATATGTAAATCTTCTATCTTTGGTCATTTTCTTCGATAAATCTTCAAATAGGCCCATTGACTTCAAATCTTTTGCATCTCTTGGACAATAGACTTCGTCTTGAGTCTTAATCTTCGATAAAACCCGTGCAATCCCATGTTTTCTTCAATATTTATCCGGTTGGCTCTGAAAACACAACAAATACACAAACCACGCATAATTCCAAACAAATGACATTAAATACGCGTTTTGGTCTTGTTTTAGCAAGAAATAAGTGGTAAAAGGATGGGTGTTTTCACACCTATCAGTTGCTTATATGATATCATTATAAAAACACATTTTAATAAAGCTTGAAAAAGCTTGATAAGATCGAGCCGAGCTATCAAAAGCTTGAGCTTGATTTATGTTTCAAGCTATTTTTTGGGCTTGAGCTTGAAAAAAGCTTGGCTTTATCGAGCCAAGCTCTAGCTCTAGTTCGAGCTGCTTGATAAAAGCTTAGCTTGATTGCTGCCCTAACTAAGGCTGTAATAGTGTTTTTACTATTAAGTTTTTTTGGCTTTTTAACCCCTTATCAATGATCATAGCTACCTCTTTCGCCTTTGATACTTTTGGTTTTTAGTGTAAAATTGCAACCAAGCTGGTTGCTTAAACTTGTAGCCATGTTATCCTCTTGTTTAAATTAATATTTTTTAATGTCTTTTTTTTCCATAAACAAATTTTCACCCATTTTAGTTTGTTTTAGCTAATTCTTACTATTTTTTAAAACCTAAAACCATATTTAATTTTTTTTTAATATTACTAATTAAAGGAAAAATTGATTTTTAAGACACATGAAATTCCCTCAAAAAGTATTGTTTTATTATATAAAAGTTTTTTTTAGATAAATAAGTAATTTATTGGTTTTTTTAACCAACTGGCTTACCTTGGTTGGTTACCAAGATTTCACTAAGTGGTTTTTTTAGAGGTTCCCGAAAGGTCTTGGGTTCAAAATTTGCCTAGGTTTTTTTTCTCAATCGAAGCGGATAAGGAGTTTAACATAAATTGGCGAAGATTTGAAAAACACAATCTCCGTTTAGATGTCATTGTACGACTCGACTCACTAACCATTAACATTTTCCGTTCTAAAAATAATAAAATAAAAGAAAAGGAAAAAATTAATTTATTGTTTATAAGCAAATCCACACCCTTACATGTCATTTGATTATTGGAAGTGAAAATAAAAGAGAGAAAATTTAATGTAATTCTATTTGTACATGTAACTTGCCACATGTGTAAGTGGATTTATTTTTGTAAAAAAGTGTGGATGTGGTATTTTTGTAAGGCTGCGGTGATCTAAATTTTTCTTAAATTCTTTTTTAATTTCGTAATATTATTCTTAAATAAGGGTAATGTAATATATTTAACTTAAAATTTGTATTTATTTTTAAAAATAAACAATTATTTTAAGGGTTTTGCTAACAGCAGCCCTATGGATTTTTCTTAAGGCTACCATTTGTATAAAATTATATTCAATGAACTGATTATTTCCATATTTATATGTATTTAAATATTATAATTATAGAATGTGTAGTTAAACATGGAATGATTTATCATAATTAAATGTTGAATTATCAATTAAGTTATTTAAACATGGAAAGTTTTATATTAATTAAATGTTTAATTTTAATTATGGCAACTTTAAGAAAAACTCATAGGGGCTGTTAGCAAAAGCCGTATTTTAAAACAACTTATAAAAGAAACTAGGCGATTACCCGCGCAAAGCAGCGGAATTGCATGGCGATAGATAATTAACGAAACATTATACGTGAAAAGAACAAATTGTAATTGTAAAGTGTTGTAACAAGAGATAATTCATATAAAAAAACAAAAGTGAAACATTACATCAATTATTCAATTATAAGATAGAATCTAACAACAAACGTTAGTCGTCGCATAAAACTTCTTGGTACACGACATTTGATGTGTAGACTCCTTCTTCACCAAACTCTTTGGCCGGTTTCACTAATACCTTTGTTGTTGAACGCGATATCCCTCGAGACAAAGCAACATAAAGTTGGCCATGCGAAAAAACAGATTCGGGCAAATACACACCCACATTTGGAATTGTTTGCCCTTGAGCTTTATTGATAGTCATTGCAAAACAAAGACGGATAGGAAATTGTGTTCTCTTTAGCTTGAAAGGGAACATCTCTTCATCGGACGGAGCAAGAGGGATTCTTGGCAAGAGCACTCTAACTCCAGCGTGTTGCCCGACAGCAATTTCAGCATCGATGACATTAGGATCAAATCGTTTGCATATCAATCTTGTACCATTACATAATCCGTTTGCCGGATCGAGATTCCTCAAAAGAATAATTGGGCATCCAATTTTCAAGCGCAAGTAATGTGGAGGCAACCCGCTGACATTGAGCGAGTTTAAGAATTCAAGAGGATAAAGGTTGTGTGTGTCGCCTTCCGCTTCATCAAAACTATAGTAAACTTGTTCTTCGCCAGGAAATCTGCCAATTAACATTTCGTTGATGCTATCAACATGTTCATTTTTAGTTGATAATATTGCTCTTGAAACTATATCAGCAGACGTATGAACGTTGGAGCCAAACGAAGGAAATATTTCATTGATCAATGCATCCTTTGAGGCAGCCTCGGTAGTGTATGTAATGGTCATGTCATCGGGTATTCGTATGTAGTCTTCATCAATGACGTCTTGAACTCCGTCACCGACTCTTAACATGAAGTTTGAAAACCACGGGTCTGTTAGTGCCCTCATGTTAATGGTTAGACGCATTTTTGTAATTCGAGGCCAAAGTGGTGACATTCTTAGACTTGAATCTACAATTTGTGCGCGTGTTCCACGTCTTACGACCGGTAAAACCTGTCTAAGGTCCCCTCCTAATACCATTATCTTGCCACCAAAAGGATGTTTGACACCAGTAATGTCTTGCATACTTCGATCTACCGCCTCTACACCTTGTCTTTTAGCCATTGACGCTTCATCCCATATTATCAACTTGGCTTGACGAAGTAGTTTAGCAAGGCCACTTTGTTTTTTTATGCTGCATACTGAGTTTGTAGTAAGATTGATGGGAATCTTAAATCGTGAGTGAGCAGTTCTTCCCCCTGTCATGTTATTTGCCGCGGCCCCTGACGAAGCGGTGGCAAGTGCAATAAGACCACGAGAACGAACAGTAGCAAGCAAAGCTTTATACAAGAATGTTTTCCCGGTTCCTCCGGGGCCATCAATAAAAAACACGCCGGAAGAGTCATCATCAACATGTCTCATAATTGTATCATATGCGGTTTTTTGATCGGTGTTAAGTAAATGTCGAGCGAGTATATCTTCATCTTGTACAACTATCGAACACTCCTCGTGTACTTTACGACATCCATATGCATATAAACGTACATCCGCAGTAATATTAGGAAGATCAAAATCACTAATATACCTACCCATAGATTGTAGAATTGCTGATATATCCGTTAGAACCATATTTTGAACACGCTCAACACTCGCACAATCTAAGTTGTAGTCTTCTGAAAGTGATTCGTAATGGTCATCCCATAACTTTCTAACATCTCCCGGCTCACAAAATATTAGAAGAGTCACGAATAGTCTTCTAAGAGGGCCAGGCATCTCATACGCAGAGGACTCACGTAGACAAGCATGTATGTAATCATCACTCTTTATTAATCCCCTTTCGAGTGCTGCTCTACGAAATGTGCTGTACAATACGTTGTTTACCGTATAAATATAATCAAAACCTGTAGGCCCTTTAACATGTTGCAATAGTACACGTAGATAGAACCGCTCTCCTTCAGCAGGATTAGCGGAAACCATTCTTCCTCTCATTTTCCCTTTTTTTCGGAGGTTCCACCTGCGTGTACTCTTATTCCAAGTATAGTACCTCGGAATGTCTTTATACACATATTGCCTTGCATTTACATCAAACTTGTTCAATTCGAAAAAGGCAGTCAACATCGATCTTTTGTCCTTTTATCTCGCAAGAATGTCAGTCAATTCATCGTCTTCTGCAAAACGAACCAACTGTTTATTTGGTAGATGAACTTGTAATGACATGACAAATGGATGTATATTAGATAAAGGGAACCCATAGATTCTCCACATAGCTTCTGGAGGTGAAACATAACGAGCATCCTAGAATCTTTTTATCTCGTTAATATCTTGTTGTCCATCTTGATCAACATTCACAACTTGTTTGTCATGACCCTTGTAAACGTACTTAAACACATATTTAACGGATTTTATACTTGAGCACACCTCCACATTGATGTGACAATTGAACGTCATCAACAATTCAGGGTTATATGGAACAACCCATTTATTATCTAATACGTTGTTTCGTACGTTTACCTTAATGCCATTGTCTCTTCGTCGATACAATGGGTACGAGTCGTCTCCTTGTTGTGTTTTTTCTTGGAATTGCCGAGGATAGTTCCAACGACATTTCTTTGGTTCACCCTCCATACAAGCACACTGAGTATTTAAATGACCACAAGGACCATGAATCATGTGCTTTAGGACCAATTGGTGCAATTCAGGATACTTATTTGGGTCTGGAATTTCAGCACAAACTACTTTGTCATAATGATCGGGATTTGCCAGCTTGTCAGCTGATCTCATAATCAGAAGAAAATGTACATGCGGTAAACCCCGTTTTTGAAACTCGATAACATATATATGTGATGCAACGACGCCAAGGATATGTTTTGTGAACAGTTTGTACTTGAGCTCCTCTAGTTTTGCACGAAAAACTCTTGTAACCAGGTCCGGTCGATCTTGGGCCGTTTGTCCTTCATAAAGGTCCTCCAAAATCTCTGGCCAATTTGGATTGCATGTCATGGTAAGAAATATATCAGGTTTCCCAGCTTCTTGTACTAAAGTCATGGCATCCAAAAATCGTCTTCGCATGTCACGTGGTCCTCCAATAAAAGTTCCAGGCAAGATAACAATTGTTCCAAGTCTATTTGATTGAAATTCACCAGCATTCACAGAATCAACGATTCCTTGATACAAATCCGCTCTAATTATGGATTGGTTTTTTTCACAAAACTGCAAACGCGAAGTCTCTATCTTTATGTATGTATCTACCACGAATTGTTGAAACAGTCGCCCTCCAAATAGGATCAAGTTATGATATGGCCGAATCTGGAATTTGTAACAATAATACTCTCTCATGGTAACTGTTTTTCTACCGGGTGTTGTGTGAATCCTTGCGTGACGATGCTAAAAGATTATGCAAGTCATACATTTACTATACGATAGTATTGTAGCACACTATGATACAAGACACACACACACACACATATGAAACATGTGGTTGTGGTTTCTTTTTATTCTTCTGATTTTAGCTAATCTTCTTATTAGATCCTAACTCTCTCTATATATATACATACACATATATAATGATAACTTTAGTACCTTCTTCGTCTTTCGTGACGTCATCGTCATCTTCAGCGAGTTCCCTTATGTCTACACCTTCCCTTGGTATTCGAGAATGCCATCCGGCCTCACCATTTGGAAAGAATAGTGGATAAGACAAAGGATCATATGAAGCAAAATATGGTTGTATGTGCGTAGGGTATTCTGACCTTCCATACACAACAATACTTCTCTTATATGCGCTGATGTTGTCATTACCCTCCACCCAAATACCAGCAACCTATGCGATAATATATTTAAGGTAAGAATATAAGATTAGATATATACGATTTGCTTAATTAGATATGACTATGTATGTCAGAATCATATTCATACCTCATACGTCGTTGGACGATTGTAATGTCTTTGATCGACCTTAACGGATGCATTTAATTCGACCTTATACTTGTCAAGTGTTCCAAGGTTACCAAGTGATCGAAATGTCTGAACATACGGGTTATGTGCAAGGATACGGGATAATATCGTAACAACTTCTTTATCCAGATTAGGCCATTTTAGCCTGTGCTCAAAATCTGATTCCGTGTCATAAAAGTACAATTGCAAGTACCTTGGTTGTCCATCTCTAGGAACCAATTGATCAATTTTATGATATATCCCTCCTTGCACACGAAATGTATATACTCCTGAGCCCCTAGCGTTATATCTTTTATCCAAATTTACACCCATCGACGCGAAGGCAAAGTTTGTATTATACGCACGTATGTTTTTCCTGAACATTTTTCCTAACTCACATTGCGACGTGAATAGGTTGTATAGTTCTGGAGGAATGTCTAAGGGCTGCAAAGTTGTTCTCCCATTCATGCAACAAAAAGTAGGAAATTCGTACTGTATTTTCTTTGCTCCACATTTGACACACGGTGGTTGCGCCTTCAATAAAGTATGCTCTTTAGGAAGCCGATTATACACAAAATCGTACGGATCTAAATTAGAAGAGATAAAATACGTAAGCAAACAGATTTAAAACATGTATCAATTAGAAGATATAAATTTGTATAAAAAATATCATATGTCATTAATTTTTTGATACCTATATTGGTTTCACGTGTTAAGGGTGAAAGATGTTGTGTAATTCCTTCTATTGTACTTGCTTCCATGATAGCATTTTTTTCTGCTACGTTCTTTTCTTTACGTTGTTGGTAACGTGTTTTATCATATTGTTTCTTCTTTTGAACGGTTGGGTCTACAACAACATTGGTTCCTACATTGGTATATATACATATAATGTAAATACATGTAGTCAAGAGATAAAGAATTTCTGTAATGAGACTTACCATCCATAGTTTGATTGTACTCTTGATCAAACAGAGGCAATAATATGTTACTACCACGTTGATGATCTGGTTTGCATATGAAAACGTGCATTAGTAATATATGCGTGAAATTTATATAAAGAACATAATAATATGTAAAAAAGTATACCTATGGTTGATCCACAGGTCATGCCCGGAAGATATTGTGTAGATCTTATCGGTGTCTGTGTCTCCATGTTTGCATTTCTCTCCGTTGTTTTCTTTTCTTTACATCGTTTGTAATAAAGACGGTTGTATTCTCTTTTATTTTGAATAGCTGGATCAACAAGTACATTGGTGCCCACAGATGTTGACCCATAGGAACGTGGTGAAACCAATGGTGTTATATTTTCTTGATTTGTTGATATGTTTTGAGGCGGTGTTGATATTAATGACATGCTATTTAGAGCACCGTAGGTATTACCCTCCAAAGTTTGATCGTAATCTTGACCAAATAGGGGCAACAATACGTTACTACCATGTCGATTATCTAGTTTACATACTAAAACGTGTATTAGTAATATATGGCAAAAAAATCCATAAATAACATAATAATACGTAAAAAAATATACCGATGGTCCCTTCACGTGCCAAGCCTGAAAGATATTGTGATCCTATCGGTGTCTGTGTCTCCATGCTTGCGTTTCTATTAGCTATTTTCTTTTCTTTACATCGTTGGTAATAAAGCCGGTTGTATTCTTTCTTTTTTTGAATAACTGGGGATATGGTGTCTAGAGATGTTGACCCATAAGAACGTGGTGGTTCTAATGGTGTTAGATTTTCTTTATTTGTTGACATGTTTTGAAGCGATGTTGTGCTCAATGACAGGCTATTTGGGACAGAGTTAGTATTTAGGATATTGTGATGTGTTTGGAATGGTACCCTATTAGGAGCAACGTTTATGTGAGTTGAGCTTTCTCCAAAGTTTTCATAGTTTGTCTTTCCTTTTTTTCCCTTTTGTATTTCCCGAACATCTTTATTAGAGAAAGCTTTTCGTTTTTCTTGCATAATATTGAAAGAAATGAAACGTGTATAAGTAGATTTTTTAGAATGTAAGTTATTGAGATTATAATAAGGAATGAATCGTACCTTTTTTAAAATCAACTTGAGTGGGGGTCAAATTCATGATGGTAGACTGCTTAACTCCAAGCGTATGAAACTGTTAAGATGGGCTGCAAGAGTAGAAAAAAATAACGTTTGTGCATAAGTCTGATAGTCATTGCTGAATTAATACATAGTATTTGTACAACGCTTGTTTCAAACAATGAGACGGGGCAACTCTTCAAAATATATTTCATGGTGATCATTATTCGCTTTTTCGTAATTATTATATTAAGTTATGATATATTGGTTAATATATGTCTATTATTATCACGTGGTTCAAATATTAGCTATTTGTTTTCCGATTGTTCAGCTCGAACATATATATGATGAAATGGGTTTATCTTCATTGATAGCGTTAATAAGCCTTAATGAAGAAGTTTCTTTGAACCAAGTTGTCGCCTTGTGTATCAACCAAAAAAAAGTCATTAGAAAAATAATACCATTCATCATTTATCCCATTAAATGAAAACTCCAAAAAAACCTCTTCGTCTCACTTTAAGGTCTTGTATCTTTTTTTGTTAATTGTTTTTTTTCAAAAACACATCACAAGTGACACGAGAAGGATTTTACATTATTTATTTTCATCTTAGGGGTGTTTTGGAGTTGCTTATTGAAAGTAGATTATTCGTGCCGAAAATAAATAATCAGATAATCACCTATAATAAAACGTGAAGGACATTAGTTTTTTGGTATTTGACAAATCATATTTTATATTGAATTAATTAAAAAATAACTATGAAGGACATTATTTATAATATTGTTTTTATTTATTTTTGTACATATAAAATGAATTTATAGCCTCGTATATGTTTTATTCAAATCATCAATTAAGAAAGCATAAACTTAGTGTTTAAAATATTAAACTATTCTCATTACCTTATCTTTTCTTTTATTTCATAACCCCAACCACACCCATATGTGATATACATGCGAACTACCTCCAAGAGAGAATGACCATTTGCATTTTGTTTATGTTACAATGAATTTCTTTGTTACTACGTACATTAAAAGGAGTATGACCAGTTTACATTTTGTTTATGTTTATGTTACTCCAAAAAAGACCGATTTGCAATTTAGTTTTGTTTTGATGACTTTGATGGCCTGGTTGAGCTTGGGTTACCCAGATGCATGGAAACAAAGAAACGCAAAACTAAATTTCCCTTTTTGGTAATAATCATCTTGATTGCATCCATGTTTGTTGCAACATTGTGCATTTTCTATGCTTGGCATAGGAAGAAAATCAACGGCTTTTGAATGTTTCATACAATCAACTTTATAAGGCTAACAATGGCTTCTTAGTAGCCAATTTGATTGGCGAAGGCGGGTTCAGTTCTGTATATAAAGGAATCCTTGATATTAGTAATGATAGATGTATTGCTGTCAAAGTTTTACATGTTCAAAATCGAAGAGCTCAAAGAAGTTTTATGAGAGAGTGCGAAGCATGGCGGAGTATTCGTCATCGAAATTTATATAGTGCACTACATAAAATCCTAACGATAAACTACGGATAAGTTATATACATCGCAAACATTGAAGAATAGCATCGAACATTCTCCTGAGACTCTTAGAGGATATAGACCATTAATGTTCAGCAAGTATGAGTTAAGTTTTCAAATGTTTGGCTACTCATTTTTTTAGAAGCATCACTTTCGAATGTTTGGCTAATCAAAAGAAGAATACGATTTTCGGCCTTGGCTAAGCTGAAACGAGTTTCGTTCAGGAAGTATGAGTCTAAGTTTTCAAAAAAAAGGTTTTAGTGAACTGATGATGAGCAATTCAATTACACACACAATCACATCAGGAGTTATATATGAATTTGTACGTAGACACTATGTTTCATTTTAAGGACTCACCTGCTAATGTTGTGTATGAGGATTGTTACATGTAATATTAACTTGCACACCTCAAGAATCAGTTTTCATTACCAACTATGGCTTAATAGAAAAAAAAATAGAAGATACCAAGCGTGTTCAAAGAAAAACGATCCGCATATTATAACAAGAAAAGGTAAGGAAATAGAATATTTGGTACCTTAATGTTATATTCAATGATCTATTTTCCTCGTCAATAGGCATGATCAAATCTGCAAACTGCAAAACTGATAGATACATACCAATAACAAGTCACGAATTTTGGTTCCAAAGTTAAGAATGTGAAAATAAATATGAACGTGATAGAAATTTGACATAGGCAGTTAAGTTAATTGAAAATCAATCCAAACAGGATGACATGTTCTTAAATCGTCATCAACCTTTTTGGAGAAGCTTATAATGACTAAAATTACATGTATTCTTCCTGTTAATCAAGTCAACAAAATTTTCGAGATCAGATCAACAAAAAGTTCGAAATCAAGGGAACAAAATTACATGTATTCTTGTTGGTGGTTAATTGAATCGGATTGTTACTTACCAGTTTCTTTATTGTACTTGACTCGGTTTGGCAGAGAACACGTACTATCAAAGGATTTGGTTACATTTGACTTCTCTCTGATTTGGAGTGTATATATAGGGAGCGTGCTTTTAAATGCTGTGATTTGAAACTGAAATTTGAATGTCGTGTAGAGGAAGCTTACAATCGTGGCTTTGAGACAGCTATATGTATATATATGGAATTTACAAATCACAAATCATATCTATATATACTATAAACCCGTATTTACTATCATGTATGTATTTCAACTTTTTGAAGTTTAAGTTTGCATCTGCTATTTATGGACGTTTAAGTTTTAAGTTTTTCACTTTTTTGAAAAAAATGGATGCACCTTTTATAAGGTGTATAGATATAGATATAGATGTATAGATATAGATATAGATATAGATATAGATATACCGATGGTCCCTTCACGTGCCTAGCCTGAAAGATATTGTGATCCTATCGGTGTCTGTGTCTCCATGCTTGCGTTTCTATTAGCTATTTTCTTTTCTTTACATCGTTGGTAATAAAGCCGGTTGTATTCTTTCTTTTTTTGAATAACTGGGGATATGGTGTCTAGAGATGTTGACCCATAAGAACGTGGTGGTTCTAATGGTGTTAGATTTTCTTTATTTGTTGACATGTTTTGAAGCGATGTTGTGCTCAATGACAGGCTATTTGGGGCAGAGTTAGTATTTTGTAGAGGTGGCAATTTCAACCCATTCCATCAAAACTAGGCCATTTGGGTTCAATTTCATAATCTTATTGGTTGAAATGGGTTGAGCAAAAAATAGAGTGATGGGTCAAATGGGTCAACCCTTTCTTTGTGTAAAATGAAGTTTTGGTCAAATGGGTTTGAAAATGGGTCAAATGGGTTTAAAAATAGGTCACATGGTTCCTATTATTGTACCAAAAACCCAATAGTCTAAAAAGTTAGTTTTTATTATTAAGTCACTAAATTTACGTTTTCGTCAGTAAATTTACGTATTTGTCGGAAAATTTACGTTTTCATCAGTAAATTTACGTTTTCGTCAGTCAATTTACATAATCGTCAGAAAATTTACGTTTTCGTCAGTAAATTTACGTTTTTGTCAGTAAATTTATGTATTCTTCAGAAAATTTTCGTTTTCGTCAGTAAATTACGTTTTCGTCAGTAAATTACGTTTTCGTCAGTGAATTTACGTTTTCGTCAGAAATTTTACGTATTCGTCAGAAAATTTACATTTTCTTCAGTAAATTTACGTTTTCGTCAGTAAATTTACGTATTCGTCAGAAAATTTACGTTTTCGTCAGTAAATTTACGTTTTTGTCAGTAAAATTACGTATTCATCAGAAAATTTACCTTTTCGTCAATAAATTTACGTTTTCGTCAGAAAATTTACGTTTTCGTTAGTAAATTTACGTTTTCGTCAGAAAAATTTACGTTTTCGTAAATTTACGTTTTCGTCAATAAATTTACGTTTTCGTCAATAAATTTACGTTTTCGTCAGTATATTTACGTTTTCGTCAGTAATTTAAAGTTTTTGACAGTAAATTTACGTTTTCGTCAGTAAATTTACGTTTTCGTCCAAAATTTATGTTTTCGTCAGTAAATTTACGTTTTCGTCAGTATATTTACGTTTTCGTCAGTAATTTAAAGTTTTTGATAGTAAATTTACGTTTTCATCAGTAAATTTACGTTTTCGTCAGTAAATTTACGTATTCGTCAGAAAATTTACGTTTTCGTCAGTAAATTACGTTTTCGTCGGTAAATTTACGTTTTCGTCAGAAATTTTACGTATTCGTAAGAAAATTTACGTTTTCTTCAGTAAATTTACGTTTTTGTAAGTAAATTTACGTTTTCGTCAGAAAATTTATGTTTTCCTCAGTAAATTCACGTATTCGTTAGAAAATTCACGCTTTCGTCAGAATTTTTACGTATTCGTCTGTAAATTTACGTTTTCGTCAGTAAATTTAAGTTTTCGCCAGAATCTTTACGTTTCGTCAGTAAATTTCCGTATTCGTCAGAAAATTTATGTTTTCGTCAGTAAATATACGTATTCGTCAGTAAATTTTCATTTTCGTCAGCAAATTTACGTTTTCGTCAGTAAATTTACGTTTTCGTCATAAAATTTACGTTTTCGTCAGTAAATTCATGTATTCGTCAGAAAATTCACGTTTTGACGAAAACGTAAATTTACTGACGAAAACGAAAATTTTCTGACGAAAACGTAAATTTACTGACTAAAACGTAAATTTTCTGACGAAAACGTAAATTTTCTGACGAAAACTTAAATTTACTGACGAAAACGTAAATTTCTGACGAAACGTAAATTTACTTACGAAAACGTAAATTTACTGACGAAAACTTAAATTTTCTGACGAATACGTAAATTTTCTGACGAAAACGTTAATTTTCTAACTAATACGTGAATTTACTGAGGAAAACATAAATTTTATGACGAAAACGTAAATTTACTGAAGAAAACGAAAATTTTCTGACGAAAACGTAAATTTACTGACTAAAACGTAAATTTTCTGACGAAAACGTAAATTTTCTGACGAAAACTTAAATTTACTGACGAAAACGTAAATTTATGACGAAACGTAAATTTACTTACGAAAACGTAAATTTACTGACGAAAACTTAAATTTTCTGACGAATACGTAAATTTTCTGACGAAAACGTAAATTTACGGACAAAAACGTAAATTTACTGACGAAAACGTAATTTTTTTGACGAAAACGTAAATTTACTGACGAAAACGTAAAATTTTCTGACGAAAACGTAAATTTACTGACGAAAACATGAATTTTCTGACGAAAACGTGAATTTTCTGAGTAAAACGTATATTTACAGACGAATACGTAAATTTACTGACAAAAACGTAAATTTACTGACGAAAACGTAAAAATACTGATGAAAACGTTAAAAAATCGATGAAAAACTTAAAAAAACTGACCAAAACGTAAAAATCGGACGAATACAGATAAAACCGTTTGAACATGTTAAAAGATAGGAAAATATTGTGAGTTAGTGGGTTGACTCGACCCAAACCATTTGACCCATAACCCATTTGACCCATTTGACCCATAACCCATTTGACCCACAACCCATTTGATCCATGAACCAAACTCAACCAAACCAACCCATTTGCCACCTCTAGTATTTAGGATATTGTGATGTGTTTGGAATGGTACCCTATTAGGAGCGACGTTTATGTGAGTTGAGCTTTCTCCAAAGTTTTCATAGTTTGTCTTTCCTTTTTTTCCCTTTTGTATTTCCCGAACATCTTTATTAGAGAAAGCTTTTCGTTTTTCTTGCATAATATTGAAAGAAATGAAACGTGTATAAGTAGATTTTTTAGAATGTAAGTTATTGAGATTATAATAAGGAATGAATCGTACCTTTTTTAAAATCAACTTGAGTGGGGGTCAAATTCATGATGGTAGACTGCTTAACTCCAAGCGTATGAAACTGTTAAGATGGGCTGCAAGAGTAGAAAAATATAACGTTTGTGCATAAGTCTGATAGTCATTGCTGAATTAATACATAGTATTTGTACAACGCTTGTTTCAAACAATGAGACGGGGCAACTCTTCAAAATATATTTCATGGTGATCATTATTCGCTTTTTCGTAATTATTATATTAAGTTATGATATATTGGTTAATATATGTCTATTATTATCACGTGGTTCAAATATTAGCTATTTGTTTTCCGATTGTTCAGCTCGAACATATATATGATGAAATGGGTTTATCTTCATTGATAGCGTTAATAAGCCTTAATGAAGAAGTTTCTTTGAACCAAGTTGTCGCCTTGTGTATCAACCAAAAAAAAGTCATTAAAAAAATAATACCATTCATCATTTATCCTATTAAATGAAAACTCCAAAAAAACCTCTTCGTCTCACTTTAAGGTCTTGTATCTTTTTTTGTTAATTGTTTTTTTTTCAAAAACACATCCCAAGTGACACGAGAAGGATTTTACATTATTTATTTTCATCTTAGGGGTGTTTTGGAGTTGCTTATTGAAAGTAGATTATTCGTGCCGAAAATGAATAATCAGATAATCACCTATAATAAAACGTGAAGGACATTAGTTTTTTGGTATTTGACAAATCATATTTTATATTGAATTAATTAAAAAATAACTATGAAGGACATTATTTATAATATTGTTTTTATTTATTTTTGTACATATAAAATGAATTTATAGCCTCGTATATGTTTTATTCAAATCATCAATTAAGAAAGCATAAACTTAGTGTTTAAAATATTAAACTATTCTCATTACCTTATCTTTTCTTTTATTTCATAACCCCAACCACACCCATATGTGATATACATGCGAACTACCTCCAAGAGAGAATGACCATTTGCATTTTGTTTATGTTACAATGAATTTCTTTGTTACTACGTACATTAAAAGGAGTATGACCAGTTTACATTTTGTTTATGTTTATGTTACTCCAAAAAAGACCGATTTGCAATTTAATTTTGTTTTGATGACTTTGATGGCCTGGTTGAGCTTGGGTTACCCAAATGCATGGAAACAAAGAAACGCAAAACTAAATTTCCCTTTTTGGTAATAATCATCTTGATTGCATCCATGTTTGTTGCAACATTGTGCATTTTCTATGCTTGGCATAGGAAGAAAATCAACGGCTTTTGAATGTTTCATACAATCAACTTTATAAGGCTAACAATGGCTTCTTAGTAGCCAATTTGATTGGCGAAGGCGGGTTCAGTTCTGTATATAAAGGAATCCTTGATATTAGTAATGATAGATGTGTTGCTGTCAAAGTTTTACATGTTCAAAATCGAAGAGCTCAAAGAAGTTTTATGAGAGAGTGCGAAGCATGGCGGAGTATTCGTCATCGAAATTTATATAGTGCACTACATAAAATCCTAACGATAAACTACGGATAAGTTATATACATCGCAAACATTGAAGGATAGCCTCGAACATTCTCCTGAGACTCTTAGAGGATATAGACCATTAATGTTCAGCAAGTATGAGTTAAGTTTTCAAATGTTTGGCTACTCATTTTTTAGAAGCATCACTTTCGAATGTTTGGCTAATCAAAAGAAGAATACGATTTTCGGCCTTGGCTAAGCTGAAACGAGTTTCGTTCAGGAAGTATGAGTCTAAGTTTTCAAAAAAAAGGTTTTAGTGAACTGATGATGAGCAATTCAATTACACACACATTCACATCAGGAGTTATATATGAATTTGTACGTAGACACTATGTTTCATTTTAAGGACTCACCTGCTAATGTTGTGTATGAGGATTGTTACATGTAATATTAACTTGCAGACCTCAAGAATCAGTTTTCACTACCAACTATGGCTTAATAGAAAAAAAATAGAAGATACCAAGCGTGTTCAAAGAAAAACGATCCGCATATTATAACAAGAAAAGGTAAGGAAATAGAATATTTGGTACCTTAATGTTATATTCAATGATCTATTTTCCTCGTCAATAGGCATGATCAAATCTGCAAACTGCAAAACTGATAGATACATACCAATAACAAGTCACGAATTTTGGTTCCAAAGTTAAGAATGTGAAAATAAATATGAACGTGATAGAAATTTGACATAGGCAGTTAAGTTAATTGAAAATCAATCCAAACAGGATGACATGTTCTTAAATCGTCATCAACCTTTTTGGAGAAGCTTATAATGACTAAAATTACATGTATTCTTCCTGTTAATCAAGTCAACAAAATTTTCGAGAGCAGATCAACAAAAAGTTCGAAATCAAGGGAACAAAATTACATGTATTCTTGTTGGTGGTTAATTGAATCGGATTGTTACTTACCAGTTTCTTTATTGTACTTGACTCGGTTTGGCAGAGAACACGTACTATCAAAGGATTTGGTTACATTTGACTTCTCTCTGATTTGGAGTGTATATATAGGGAGCGTGCTTTTAGATGCTGTGATTTGAAACTGAAATTTGAATGTCGTGTAGAGGAAGCTTACAATCGTGGCTTTGAGACAGCTATATGTATATATATGGAATTTACAAATCACAAATCATATCTATATATACTATAAACCCGTATTTACTATCATGTATGTATTTCAACTTTTTGAAGTTTAAGTTTGCATCTGCTATTTATGGAAGTTTAAGTTTTAAGTTTTTCACTTTTTTGAAAAAAATGGATGCACCTTCAATTTTCTGACGAAAACGTTAATTTTCTAACTAATACGTAAATTTACTGACGAAAACGTAAATTTTCTGACGAAAACGTAAATTTTCTGACGAAAACGTAAATTTATTGACGAAAACGTAAAATTTTCTGACGAAAACGTAAATTTACTGACGAAAACATAAATTTTCTGACGAAAACGTGAATTTTCTGAGTAAAACGTATATTTACAGACGAATACGTAAATTTACTGACAAAAACGTAAATTTACTGACGAAAACGTAAAAATACTGATGAAAACGTAAAAAAATCGATGAAAAACTTAAAAAAACTGACCAAAACGTAAAAATCGAACGAATACAGATAAAACCGTTTGAACATGTTAAAAGATAGGAAAATATTGTGAGTTAGTGGGTTGACTCGACCCAAACCATTTGACCCATAACCCATTTGACCCATTATTAAATAATGACCCATTTGACCCATAACCCATTTGACCCACAACCCATTTGATCCATGAACCAAACCCAACCAAACCAACCCATTTGCCACCTCTAGTATTTAGGATATTGTGATGTGTTTGGAATGGTACCCTATTAGGAGCGACGTTTATGTGAGTTGAGCTTTCTCCAAAGTTTTCATAGTTTGTCTTTCCTTTTTTTCCCTTTTGTATTTCCCGGACATCTTTATTAGAGAAAGCTTTTCGTTTTTCTTGCATAATATTGAAAGAAATGAAACGTGTATAAGTAGATTTTTTAGAATGTAAGTTATTGAGATTATAATAAGGAATGAATCGTACCTTTTTTAAAATCAACTTGAGTGGGGGTCAAATTCATGATGGTAGACTGCTTAACTCCAAGCGTATGAAACTGTTAAGATGGGCTGCAAGAGTAGAAAAAAATAACGTTTGTGCATAAGTCTGATAGTCATTGCTGAATTAATACATAGTATTTGTACAACGCTTGTTTCAAACAATGAGACGGGGCAACTCTTCAAAATATATTTCATGGTGATCATTATTCGCTTTTTCGTAATTATTATATTAAGTTATGATATATTGGTTAATATATGTCTATTATTATCACGTGGTTCAAATATTAGCTATTTGGTTCAAATATTAGCTATGATGAAATGGGTTTATCTTCATTGATAGCGTTAATAAGCCTTAATGAAGAAGTTTCTTTGAACCAAGTTGTCGCCTTGTGTATCAACCAAAAAAAAGTCATTAGAAAAATAATACCATTCATCATTTATCCCATTAAATGAAAACTCCAAAAAACCTCTTTGTCTCACTTTAAGGTCTTGTTTCTTTTTCTGTTAATTGTTTTTTTTCAAAAACACATCACATGTGACACGAGAAGGATTTTACATTATTTATTTTCATCTTAGGGGTGTTTTGGAGTTGCTTATTGAAAGTAGATTATTCGTGCCGAAAATGAATAATCAGATAATCACCTATAATAAAACGTGAAGGACATTAGTTTTTTGGTATTTGACAAATCATATTTTATATTGAATTAATTAAAAAATAACTATGAAGGACATTATTTATAATATTGTTTTTATTTATTTTTGTACATATAAAATGAATTTATAGCCTCGTATATGTTTTATTCAAATCATCAATTAAGAAAGCATAAACTTAGTGTTTAAAATATTAAACTATTCTCATTACCTTATCTTTTCTTTTATTTCATAACCCCAACCACACCCATATGTGATATACATGCGAACTACCTCCAAGAGAGAATGACCATTTGCATTTTGTTTATGTTACAATGAATTTCTTTGTTACTACGTACATTAAAAGGAGTATGACCAGTTTACATTTTGTTTATGTTTATGTTACTCCAAAAAAGACCAATTTGCAATTTAATTTTGATGACTTTGATGGCCTGGTTGAGCTTGGGTTACCCAGATGCATGGAAACAAAGAAACGCAAAACTAAATTTCCTTTTTTGGTAATAATCATCTTGATTGCATCCATGTTTGTTGCAACATTGTGCATTTTCTATGCTTGGCATAGGAAGAAAATCAACGGCTTTTGAATGTTTCATACAATCAACTTTATAAGGCTAACAATGGCTTCTTAGTAGCCAATTTGATTGGCGAAGGCGGGTTCAGTTCTGTATATAAAGGAATCCTTGATATTAGTAATGATAGATGTGTTGCTGTCAAAGTTTTACATGTTCAAAATCGAAGAGCTCAAAGAAGTTTTATGAGAGAGTGCGAAGCATGGCGGAGTATTCGTCATCGAAATTTATATAGTGCACTACATAAAATCCTAACGATAAACTACGGATAAGTTATATACATCGCAAACATTGAAGGATAGCCTCGAACATTCTCCTGAGACTCTTAGAGGATATAGACCATTAATGTTCAGCAAGTATGAGTTAAGTTTTCAAATGTTTGGCTACTCATTTTTTAGAAGCATCACTTTCGAATGTTTGGCTAATCAAAAGAAGAATACGATTTTCGGCCTTGGCTAAGCTGAAACGAGTTTCGTTCAGGAAGTATGAGTCTAAGTTTTCAAAAAAAAGGTTTTAGTGAACTGATGATGAGCAATTCAATTACACACACAATCACATCAGGAGTTATATATGAATTTGTACGTAGACACTATGTTTCATTTTAAGGACTCACCTGCTAATGTTGTGTATGAGGATTGTTACATGTAATATTAACTTGCAGACCTCAAGAATCAGTTTTCACTACCAACTATGGCTTAATAGAAAAAAAAAATAGAAGATACCAAGCGTGTTCAAAGAAAAACGATCCGCATATTATAACAAGAAAAGGTAAGGAAATAGAATATTTGGTACCTTAATGTTATATTCAATGATCTATTTTCCTCGTCAATAGGCATGATCAAATCTGCAAACTGCAAAACTGATAGATACATACCAATAACAAGTCACGAATTTTGGTTCCAAAGTTAAGAATGTGAAAATAAATATGAACGTGATAGAAATTTGACATAGGCAGTTAAGTTAATTGAAAATCAATCCAAACAGGATGACATGTTCTTAAATCGTCATCAACCTTTTTGGAGAAGCTTATAATGACTAAAATTACATGTATTCTTCCTGTTAATCAAGTCAACAAAATTTTCGAGATCAGATCAACAAAAAGTTCGAAATCAAGGGAACAAAATTACATGTATTCTTGTTGGTGGTTAATTGAATCGGATTGTTACTTACCAGTTTCTTTATTGTACTTGACTCGGTTTGGCAGAGAACACGTACTATCAAAGGATTTGGTTACATTTGACTTCTCTCTGATTTGGAGTGTATATATAGGGAGCGTGCTTTTAAATGCTGTGATTTGAAACTGAAATTTGAATGTCGTGTAGAGGAAGCTTACAATCGTGGCTTTGAGACAGCTATATGTATATATATGGAATTTACAAATCACAAATCATATCTATATATACTATAAACCCGTATTTACTATCATGTATGTATTTCAACTTTTTGAAGTTTAAGTTTGCATCTGCTATTTATGGAAGTTTAAGTTTTAAGTTTTTCACTTTTTTGAAAAAAATGGATGCACCTTTTATAAGGTGTATAGATGTATAGATATGGACTATATTATATGGAAAAAAATTCATGTTTAGTCCCTATCGTTTGCACCAAACATCAAGTTTGGTCCGTATTTCAAATTAAGTCCACCGATCGTCCCTATCGTTTACATTTTGGATCAAGAATTGTCCCTATCTTGGATGGGAGTTAATTTTAGCCGTTAAGTGGTATGAGAGGAGGGGTAATTTGGTCATTTACTCCTTTTTTTTCTTTTAATCTTTATCTCTCATCATCACCTTCGAACCCACCAAAACCCACCATCACCTACCCATCATAAATAGAAAATAACCCAGATTCACCCATGAACAAAAAGTTAAAACTGGTTGAAATTGCTATATTTACTAAAAAGTACAAAGACACCTCTCCTCTAAGGTCTCGTGGCACACCCCCACGAACAAGTGACTCCAATTCTTTCAAAGGAAACGAATAAGGTTCCTCAGTATCTGTTAACGCCTCGTTAGTATCCTCATTAGATGGTTCTTCTTCCTCTTTTATAGGCTGCATATGCTTTTGATGACTACTTTTTGAATCAGGCCTATTCTTGACACGATGACACATAATATTTTCGATTGTAGTGAGAGATGATCTGAGATCTGCCCAATTCCGCATTGCTGGTTTTTTCGTCAGATATTCTCATATCCCATGAAGTCTCTTCTCGACATCTGATCAATATCCAAGAAAAAACAAGATCGCAAAAACAGATCCGAGTCTACATATCTCTCTCTCTCTCTCTCAAAGCCATCAAACCCAGATTTGTTCCAAAAAAACAAATCACTTTTTTTTCACTGATAATTCGTATCAGTTTAACACACTTAAAATAAAAAGACAAAATCAATTAACCTCGGATTCTTTCCTGTGGCCACAAGAAATTAATACATCTTCTTCGAATTGATTTTTCTGATTCTCGATGTTTTTTTTTTGTGTCGATTGTGATTTCGTTATGAAATGATATAGATTCGGTGGATTGGTGTTATTGTTTCAATGATAGATAGAATCTGGGTTTCATGAAATCGTGATTGAATTTCAGATGTGGGGTTTTATTGTTTTGGATCAAGTAACTCATTGGGATTAAACATCAAATCATCATCAGCATGGAAGCGATTCCGTATCCTGTATCTTGGAATGGAGATATGAAAGTTGGTGTTTGGAAGGTGAAAATGAAATGGGGGGGGGGGGGTGGTGGTGGTGGGGGTATCCTTTCACACATACAGTAATAGAAGAAGAAATTGGGAGATATTTTCTCAATAATTTAAGCAGCCTTGTTGGTGTGGAGACGTTTCATACGCATGCATATATCGTAAGCATATTTGGACATTTTAAAGTCTTATTCCCAGAATCTTGCACCACGGGGTGGTTTTGATTTTTTTTTTCTTTTGTTATGATAATAAAGAAAATTAGTAAAAAAAAAAGGTTGTGTGTTTGATCTTATGGGATGAAAAGGGATGAGTGTTTGTATTTAATGAAGCCAAACAAGGAAAGGATCATAATGCCCCTTCACTTACACGATTTAACTGACAAAACTAACGTCCATCCAAGATAGGGACTATTCTTGATCCAAAATGTAAATGATAGGAATAATCTGCGGACTTATAAAATAGGAACTAGACTGATGTTTAGTGTAAACGATAGGGACCAAACATGAAATTTTTTCTATTATAGACTTGCTTACTTTTTACCCGAAGTTTATGTACTACAGTATAAAACAAAATAAAACTCCCAAACAAACAAACACACAAAAGTCTGAACTACAAACAACAACCGGAATGCAATCATTAACACATGTACGTACGATCTCCTGCAAAATTATTACTTTATTCTTTCTTTACATTATCATTATTATAGTTATTTAATAATCGATATTATTAATCTTATCTCATTCGAACCACTTTCGGCGAAAACTTGACTGGGGGCACACTTTGGTATCGGGGTGAGGGGAGGGCAATTCTAAAAAAAACTCAGATATTTTTCGAAAATTTACATTACCTTTTTTTCGCTAGAGGACACGTGACCCTTGTGACCTCCCTTTGTCTCCGCGCGTTTGGTAGCCTAGTTGGATAGTCATAATTAGGGTTGTTTGGGGTTACTTATTTAAAATAGATTATTCGTCTTTAAAATGAATAATCAGAAACGGTTACAAAACGTGGTTTTGAAAAATAATGTTTGGATTAGATTATGTTGTTTTAAATCGCAATAAGATTATCAATTTTTTTTAGTGTTTGACAAATCAGTTTATTTGTTTAGTCGATAAATAAAATGACTCATTTTAGCTTTTCTCTATTTTGAAAATGAAATAAGTAGCTCGTCACTTCCTTTTTCAAAACTCTATTTTGAAAGCTTCTAAACGCAAATAATCACTTGTTTTCCATTTACTATCCAAACACTGATTTTAGCTTATCACCATTTTGAAATGTAATAAGTAGATAATCTAATTCTAAACGCAATCCCAAACACCCACTTAGTAAGAAGAAATACTAGTTAAAAAATACTAGTTAGTAACTAGAAGCAACATTTTGATTTTGAGCGTCTAGAAAAGTAGGAATAGGGATGGCATACGTGCGTTATGGGCACGGGTACCTCTAACCCGTAGGGCGGAGCCAGGATTTATAGTTAAGAGGGAAGCTGGCTATGCTTAAGGTAGCAAGACAAAGAGATAAGGGGGGGCTTAATGTAAGACTTACGGGGTGTTTGGAATTTCTTATTTAAAACAATAATCAGATAATCATCATTTTGAAAACGTCATTCTAGAAAATAGTGTTTGGATTTGATTATCCTGTTTGAAATCGCAATAATCACATAATCAGTATTTTGAGTGTTTGGCAAATTTGATTATTTGATAAGTAAAATGAATAAAATAAACTTAATTTTTTCAAAACTCCATTTTGTAAACTTACTTTTTCAAAACTCCATTTTGAAAATGAAATAAGTAGCTCCCCACTTACTTTTTCAAAACTCCATTTTGGAAGCTTTTAAACGCAAATAATCATTTTTTTCCATTTATTATCCAAACACTCATTTTAGCTTATCCATGTTCAAAATGAAATAAATCTGGTTGCAAACGCAATCCCAAACACCCACTTAGTAGGAAAAGTAGCTTGTAATATAAAGAAATGATGAATGAAATAGATTGATTAGGCGTGGCTCAACACCCACTAGTCCTCTACTAGCTCCGCCCCATTAACCCGTCATCCATACACCTACCCATAGGCACAACATTTTCCCCATGCTCATTCCTTCCTATTCGGTATGCATTACCTGTCACCAGCTCCCACAGATGGGTACAATTTTTCACTCACGACCCACCTGTGAGTGAAAATTGACGGGATTACCCACCCATTCACGTGCGGGTACCCGTGGGTTATGCTTTTTTTTTTCTCGCCTATTGCCATCCTAAGTAGGAATACTAGTTGATTGTTTCCAAACAAGCTTACTGCTAGTTGCTGTAAAACGCCAAATAACAAACATACCCTTTCGCATTTTAAACATTAGTTCTTTAGTTTAAACATAGCCAAAATTGTACAGCAATAATTAATAGTGTCAATTTCTTACTTTGATGCTTTAGGTATCATCATCCAGAACACGTACACATGATCACACCACAAGTCGATATAGGGAGCCGAAAAGACACCGGGACTACGAAAAAGAAAACATACTCATGTATGGAAACAAGAGAAACAGAAGAACAAGTAAGTGTAAAATATAGTTTATCAAGTTATTGTTTATTTACGGGTTTTAAGTGAATTGGACGAGTTTGCTACCTCTACTTTATACGATTCACTGCTTGTTGTAGTATTGACAGCTTTTGGAACTTTTAACAGGTTATCATTCGTGGCTCGATTCGGCCCCATTACCACCCGTAATAAAGGGACGTAAACCACTAAGTTCTACATCTGGTGCAGAAAAGGAGAAACTTCAAATGACTGAGAGTATGAGTCGTCACGCATGGTAAGTATGTGCACGAGAGTGAATAATTATGCTCCGTATTAGTTTTTGTTTTCGTCATCTTTATGGTAGCTACGAGCATGTGTTTGTGCATTGACTATTGATGGTGTTACTTCAGTAGCAGTAGATAAATCTAGACACGTGTCATAACACATTGCAGCCATTATTGTAAAAGATTTGTTGCTTGTTTTGGTCATTTATATTGGAACCACTTAGCTAAAAGCACATAGGTTTGTATTGATGAAAGTAAAGATCTAATATTCAAGATGTTGTGTAAAATCAGTAGTTATAGCGCTTTTGATGCTCAATGTTAACCCTGTTGTTATCTTAAATAGGAATGATGCAGAAGAAAACGACAATGTACTTGATGTTGACAGCTCATCATTTGATCTAGTGGACGAGGAGGCTTCTATCGAGAAGAATGAAGCACAAGCGCAAAAAAGACCAGTACGTGTAATTCAGAAATTGTTTATTTTGATTGTAATGTAACCTGTCTAACTTTTTACCATTTGTGTATGAACATACAGAGCAAAAAGCTATATCAGAGTTCAGATAATACCCAATGGGATGATCAACGGCTTCTGAGATCCGGAGCGGCCAGATGCAGAGAGGTGCAGATAGAATCTGACGATGACGAAGAACGGAGGGTTACTCTTCTTGTTCATGGTATGTATTAAAACTTCTTAGCAACTTTTTATCTCAGAAAATCCAATTTTGACCCATTTTGTTTGTGAAAAACCAATACTTTGATAAATGCAAGAGACATTAATTATTTCTGTAAGTTACGTTAAAGTTTGGGTTTTCTTTGAGAACTTGTGAAATTACGCAGATTTGGTAAAAAAATGTATTGCCGATTTTGGGTGGTTTGCTTGATATAGGGCCATTGATTAAAAGGGATACATTGTTTAATAGGTTTCACGCCAAACGGGTCATATTTGTAATTTTCCAATCTCTTTGGTATTTGAGATTTCAAGAGGTAGCTGCTGAATTCTAGCTTTTTCATAACAGATGCAAAGCCTCCATTTTTGGACGGGAGGATTGTGTTTACAAAACAAGCAGACCCCGTAATTCCTTTGAAGGATCCTACATCTGATATGGCCAAAATTTCAAGGAAAGGTTCTAATCTTGTTCGTGAAGTACATGAAAAACAAAGTAGGGATAAATCACGTCAACGGTTTTGGGAACTTGCTGGTTCAAAGCTTGGTAATATCCTTGGTATTGAGAAGTCTGCAGAACAGGTTGATGCTGATAAGTCGCTAGTTGGTGAGCACGGCGAAGTTGATTTCAAGGGTGATGCAAAATTCGCACGGCACATGAAAAAGGGTGAAGCAGTTAGCGATTTCGCAAAGTCAAAATCAATATCAGAACAACGTCAATACCTCCCAGTATTTTCCGTGCGAGATGAATTTTTGCAGGTGGTAAGAGAGAATCAAGTAGTGGTGGTTATGGGTGAAACTGGTTCTGGAAAGACAACACAATTGACTCAGGTAATATCGATATCCCGACCTCATTTACTATATTGATTTGCTGCATCTTATTTTGATGTGTAATATTTGGAATATTCTATTTTTGCAGTATCTACACGAAGATGGGTATACGACAAATGGCATAGTTGGTTGTACTCAACCAAGACGTGTGGCGGCAATGAGTGTCGCCCAAAGAGTTAGCGAAGAGATGGAAACCGAGCTTGGTGATTTGGTCGGTTATGCTATTCGTTTTGAAGACAAAACTGGACCTAATACTGTAATTAAGGCAAGTCGGACTTTTGAATGTTAGCTTTATCTGCATAACATTACTACTGTATTAAATTTTATATCGTTAAATATTAACAGAAGTTGCTTATTTTTTTTCCATTCACAGTATATGACAGAAGGTGTGCTTCTTCGTGAAACTTTGGAATATGCTGATCTTGACAAATATCGGTAACTATTCTTATCTTAATGGATTCATATACTTTACATGTATAAAAAATCGATTAATCTAAATTATAATGTGATATTACAGTGTCATTGTAATGGACGAAGCCCATGAGAGATCAGTGAACACAGATGTACTATTCGGGATCCTTAAGAAAGTAGTTGCCAGGCGTCGAGACTTTAAGCTTATCGTTACTTCCGCCACTCTCAATGCAAAAAAGTTCTCAGATTTCTTTGGAAGGTAAATTTTTATTTAATTGTTATTTAAATGGATATTTCGAGCAAAAATGGCATGTAGAGGTGACAATAGTTGGGTTCTGCGGATGGGTAGCGGGGTCATATCACGTTTTGGGTCAAAACATGTAATTTTTCTTGGACGCCTCTATTGGCTTTAAACATATTTAGTCCTAAATTTGTAAAATTTCTATCGATAATTACTTAATTAGTTTGTCAAATGTGATATAATTTAGTCTTTATAATGAAAGAATTTCTTAGGTTCGATGCATATTGAAAATACACTTTGGATGTATTTCGACCCATTTGACCCGTTCCCTTCCACAATACTTCTGTTTCTTTCTTTTCTAAAGTTTTACTTTTACATACTAGTCGGATTTCCACCTCTAATGCTTATGTTAATTTGGATTTAATATCGATTATTTTTAATACATATAGCTGATCTGTTTTTTATTTTTTTTGCAGTGCTCCAATCTTTGACATTCCCGGGAGAACATTTCCGGTACAAATCAATTATAGTAAAAGCCCTTGTGAAGATTATGTCGAAGCCGCTGTGAAACAAGCAATGAGATTCCACATCACAAGTGGTCCGGGTGACATACTAATCTTCATGACGGGTCAAGAAGAGATTGAAGCAACTTGTTTTGCTTTATCTGAACGTATGGAACAGCTCGTTAATTCTTCCACCAGTAAAAATGTTCCAAACATGTTAATCCTCCCAATTTATTCCCAACTTCCAGCCGACTTACAAGCTAAAATTTTTCAAAAAGCTGAAGATGGGTCCCGCAAATGCATTGTGGCTACCAACATTGCAGAGACGTCGTTAACAGTGGACGGAATTTATTATGTAATCGACACGGGGTATGTCAAAATGAAGGTGTATAACCCCCGACTGGGTATGGATGATCTCCAGGTTTTCCCAATCAGCCAGGCTGTGGCTGACCAGCGGGCAGGTCGGTCAGGCAGGACCGGGCCAGGAACCTGCTATCGCCTATATACAGAGAATGCGTACCGAGAGGAAATGCTTCCGCAACCTGTCCCCGAAATCCAGAGAAGTAATATCGGGAATGTTCTTTTGCTGCTGAAATCATTAAAAGTCGATAATCTGTTGGATTTCGAGTTCATGGACCCACCACCTCAAGAAAACATCATTAACTCCATGTATCAACTGTGGGTATTGGGGGCGTTGAGCAACACAGGGAGTCTGACTCGTATAGGATGTAAAATGACGGAGTTCCCTTTAGACCCAGGTCTTGCAAAATTGCTGATAACAGGAGAAGAGTTTAGTTGCGTGAATGAAGTATTAACAATCGTATCGATGCTTTCTGTTCCGTCTGTATTCTTCAGGCCGCGAGACCGGGCTGAAGAAAACGCTGCTGCTCATGAAAAGTTTTTCGTGCCTGAATCCGATCATTTAACTTTACTCAACATCTATAGACAGTGGGAAGCTAACGAATACTGTGGAGACTGGTGTAGCAAGCATTTTCTTCAAGTGAAAAGTCTACGAAACGCTCGAAAAGTGAGGTCTCAGTTACTAGACATATTGAAAAGGCTCAAGATCCCGCTCACTTCATGCGGGTCCAAATGGCATGTCATCAGAAAAGCGTTATGTTCATCTTATTATCACAATACTGCAAGACTTAAAGGTGGGATTGGGGAATACGTAAACTGTAGGAATGGGATGCCGTGCCATTTGCACCCGTCCTCGGCTATCTATGGGATGGGTTACACGCCTGATTATGTGGTCTACCATGAGCTGACTTTCACCACCAAGGAATACATGCAATGTGCCACTTCAGTTGAACCGCAGTGGTTGGCAGAGTTTGGCCCGATATTCTATTCAGTCAAGGATTCGGACACGTCCTTGTTAGATCACAAAAAGAGGCATAGAGATGAGAAATCCGCCATGGAAGAAGAAATGGTGAGTTTGAGAAAGCAGCAAGATCAAGTGGATATCCGAGACGAGGCAAAGAAGAAAGAGAAGAGGGTAAAACAACAAGGAGCGATCTCCATGCCGGGATTGAAACAAGCTAATTCTACCCGACATCCCAAACCTAAAAGATATGGTTTGTAAAACTTGCAAGTCTGACTTTGGATTTGTACTTGTAATCAAACTAAAACATTAGAAGTAGATTTGTATACAATGATCTTGGTCTCATTTCCTATGGCAAGCCATGTGTAACGGGACCGACGGGTCAGAATACGACCCGTTTACAATATAATCGAAAACCCATTTATTCGCTGCTTCGGTATAATGTATTCCATCCCATATGATCTTAACCGAAGGATCTTTACACGACCCTACCAGTACCTCTTTCCCGTTGTCCCTTACTATTCCTCCACATCCAACGTGTATGTTGTAGTTGTACATTCCACCATAGCCACAACAAGCTCTAAGAGGATGCTCAAATCCTACATTTTCAGGAAACCGTAGAATTATCAAACCACATAATAAAACACTGTATATCAAACCATGAACGAAAACTCTAAATACCATGCTTGTTTGCTTGACTAATGAGTGCATATCGCGCTCTATAGATATCAACATACGTGATGGCGGCCTCATCAAGCTCCTCACTTAGTTGGTCCACGAGGTCTCTTAACTTGCGGTTAAAGAACCTGGCTAGCTCGTTAAATGGGTTAGCACATCCGGTTTCGTCCATCTGTTCAGGCTTGGTTGGTAAATGTTCCAATATGTATGGCAGACAACCAATCGGGCCAGTATTGTGTATCCAAAAGTATCTTCCTCCTTTATCATGTACATCCTATTGGAAAAAACCCGAAAATGTAAGAACTAGTGAGCTACAACTATATGCAGAAACTGAGACGCAATTCACACCTTAACTACTGTTCTGAATTGACCCAGGATATCAGGAATGGACGCCTTGACTTGATCAATTGACAAGTTTAGCAACAACCCACCCGTCAAGTCATTTTGCCCGATATCAAACGTGTACAAACCACGTGGAAAAGCTTCCGGTTTTAGAAATAATTCCTTAAAGACGCCGTCAACTGTTTCAAGATACAAGATTCTATGCTTATACGGTTTATACCCCTCTGTGAAAAACTTATACTATATATGAATGATGTGTTACCTTTGCGAATAATTTGAGTCCGGACGTAAAAATCATTGAACTGATATGACTGAACATTTAAGGAAATGGGGCTCAAACCACTTTGATGGCGAGTCGTATTTTGGGGTCTAATAGTTGAACCACCCGTGGCGAAGTTGGCTCCTTGAGTGAAATTTGCACCCAAAGCATCGAGGTATGCACTAAGGTAGCGTAACCCCAGACTTTGTGCTGTTAACATTTAAGAAAATGAGTTACTTGTAACACATATATGATGCATGTTAAGGAGTTTTATACCTATAAAGTCGATGACTAGACGGCCATCAGAGTACCTTCCAACCGAACGATGGAAAAATGTCTCCCCATTGGGTGGAGGAGCCTGTCCAAACGCGGCTGCTAAGCCACCAGTATCAGAATTTGAGTCACCAAAGTTGAAAATGGCTGGAAAATCACACGTGTAGTTGCTTGTAGTGGCTTTGATCATAGGTTGAGTTGATAGTAACATGAATAAGAATATCACATAAGGTTTTAGCAAACATGTTTTCCAGCCACTGTGCTTCATTGTTATCAGTAGCCGAAAGGGCGCGTTTGGTTCGTGGATGGTTTTGAATTTGAATTCAGATTCAGATTTAGATTTGGGTTTGGATAAAAAATTGTGTAGGATAGAATAAGTGGTGAATATTACTAAAAGAACATGTGATGATGGGACAAATTTTGGAGTCGGCCAGGATTCCCAGATACCAGATATTAAGGCTTGAGTCGAAACTTTAAGTCCCGCTGATATAAACCAAACATCTAGCTTTTGTCATCCTTCCGTTAATAATGTATGTTTAAGATAATCTAGCGTGTGTAAAAGAGTCTGCTCGTTACTATTGTTCTTTGTCGAAATTCATTTGCCTGTCTCAAAGTCTGAGAGTTTTGAATGTATATAATCCATCGGTTGTACTGACAAAATGTCTAACAGTTAAAAACAAATGTAACGAAAGAAGATAAAAAAACTCAAAATCATTAATACACCGACACATACTTACTTAAATTTATTGGTATACTTACTTCATTATTACTATTGTCTTCTTCTTCACCTACTTAAACTTTGGTGTGTAAAAAATAAGTAACTAAAAGCTTGGTAACAACAGCAGTCATACTTGTCGCCGCTGCTAATGCCGTAAATAGTATGTAAATACTCTTTGTATCAAACTTTACTGCAATGTTTTAAAACCCGGTTTTTTAGTTGACCCGGTCTAGTGACCGGTTCACGGGTCAACCGATTCAACCGGTTGAACCGTCGGGTCAACCCGGTTTTATATATATGTATATTTTTTATATATTTTATATATAATATTGTAATAATCTTATAACTTGTCTTACGTTAAATTAAATCGATGAAAAATATTTAAATTTTTAGTTTAATATTTATAACATTATAGCAAATGTATGAAAAAAAATAAGTAATTTATGTTTATAATTTATATTAAACAATAATAAAACGATATTAGTTTGTGTTTTAAGTTAATTTTAATTTTATTTTAACTAACAATAATCACCAGTACTTAAATTTATCTTTAAAATCTAGAAATTTATAGAAAAAAAGTTTTTGAAATTTGTTTTCTATAAAAAATTGTGACCCGGCTGGGTTTATCAAACCGGGTCAACCTGGGTCAATGAAAAACCTGCGGTTAAATCCGGTTCTCAAATAAGCAAAAACCTGGTCACATCCGGCCCGATCTCCGAGCCGGTTCACGGTTCAATCGGTTCAACCGGCCGGGTCAACCCGGTTTTTAAAACATTGCTTTATTGTTAAATATCGGTTGAGCTTGACGAGACCGAAAAACCAAATTGAATCGAACCAGATCAAAGATATATATGTCGACAAACCTGTGTTTGTGTCTTTAGTTTTTATTTAACGACATGTTCTATCTAGTCAACTACTTGTGTTGTGTTTTCTTTTCTAGTCAATGGGATCTTTTTACTTTTCTACTTTCCCTCATCCCTTGATGAGTAAATTGCAAAAATATTCCTTATAGTTTGGTCAAATCACTAGTTTCGTTCTCATGATTTGATAGTGCAAGCGACGTTTTTGTGGAGAAATCTTGAGTTTGATTTCATCCATGTCTAAACTTAAATCCTTTACATTTTCCTTTTAGATGTTCTTTTTTATAATGAACTAGATCGAACCGAAAAACCCGACTTTTTTATAATGAACTAGATCGAACTGAAAAATCCGACCAACCGGACCGAACATATCGTGATGCGGTTCTGGTCCGTACTTTCTTCATATTCAGCTTTCGATCCGGCCTGGTCCGTTTCAGTCTTGAGCAAAACCGATCATTATGTTTTATTGGACCTGACCAAACCGAACAGGACAGAACGATTCGGACAAAAATTGATCTTTTTTGTCTCGTCACCAATCTCGTGTTTTAAACCAAGTCCTAGGTTAGACAAATCCCTGTAATCGAGGGATTTGCTTCTCCAAGGGCGGCGGTGCTTCGCTTTATCCATTGGGTAGACGAAGGTCACATGGATAATGTGGTGGGTTGCTTTCACTTTTCCTTAGTCCAAAGCTTGTTCATTAAATGCTTCGTTCACATATCGACCCTATTAAATGCTGGGAGATTCCGATTCCGTTCCGGGGAAGTGTATGTGTCCGGAGGCATTGGCCGGAGACATACACGAACATTGGTGTAGGCAATTTCAGTATTGTACCTACTAAGTTTTCAGTATGATGTTTAGCAGTTTCAGTATGATGTTTGTGTTATGTGAGACCCCCAAAATTTGACATGGAACAACTAGGCAACAAGGGGGGGTAACACGTCATAGTACAAGAAACAATGAATTACAGTTCATACAAAGCTGACGAAATAAAAACATGTACATTACATCATAAAAAGGTCAGAGTTTTTAAACATAGGTCCCAGAGTTTTAGAAGCGGAAAAATTTATTTATTTCGTCTCGATTTGTAACATAAAGTTGCCCAAAACACAGAATAAACTTCGGTCAGTTAATATAAAACAAATCTTTCAAAAGCATCACAGAAATCTCCAAGTTGCGGTAATATCCTGCGGGCTCCCATCCAAGCAAAGCTAAGTAATAATACCTGAGATTAAACATGTAAAATCGTCAACACAAAGTTGAGTGATATTCATAGGTTTAGCAGTAAACGTGTGGAACACAATAGAATTTGTAAAACACGTAATGGGGGGTTAACTATGTACATCCATAGTCACGATGCATATTATTGATGTTTAGTCTCATGAACCGAAGCTTAACTCAAATGTAAGTTCCTCTAGGGAGTATTCAGCCTAAATACTCAAGTATAAACGAATATTAGTGTGTCAAAGTAATCGGGACGTGGATTGTCAATCCCGATGGATCCACCCACAACATTCGCGCTTAGCGCAAAGCATACGGGACAATTAACGGTTCATGATAGGAGAGGAAACTCAAGGCTAACGTCTAAAAGCAATAATACCATTGAAATCATCTGTAAAGCATACACGTTCAGAATAACATACGAGTTCTGGATAGCAATACAATTTTTAATTGGTTGTGTTCCACCATGTAAAATCTCACCCCGTGTTTAGAAACCATGTACAAGTAAAAGGGGGCTATGAACTCACCTTAGCCACGAGGTAAGTCAATCACGGTACTCAGCAACCGAGTAGAAACGATAGTGGTAGATGATCACCGACGATATGGATGCCCGGGAAACACGAAAACCGCAACCTATCAAAATAAGGCGCGCGTTAAGACTCGAACTCAAGTATCGATATGTACCAAATATAATATGACTCAAATGTTTTCAAAATATTCATATTTCAAAACCATTGACACGAACCAAAAGAATCCATACTAACCCATTTATTTCAACACTACCCGTTAAAACACTTGAACGCTTGAAATTTACCCGCCATACGACGCCAAGTCAACGCAAGTCAAAATATCCTTATACATCGCTCGGACCAGTAGCTAAGTCATTTATATAATGACTAAGCACTTGAGTAAGTCACCATGTCCGATGGTGAATACTCAAACTCACGCAAAACAAGCAATTGAGCTATGTGTCCAAAATAAAAATCAGCAAGTACGCCCCGAATGTACACACCGATCTACCCTATCTAGACATGTCCGTTTTACATGAAAATTAGTGTCAATGTCACTTATAACCTGTATAAGACCTCACCAAAATTTGAGCCAAAGTTCACACTTTAAAATCCATCAGCTCGACACTTTACTCGACTCCAAATTTGGGACAGATTTGTACACTTGTTTTGTAAAACCGTTTGGACCACTTTAAAAGTACTAACTCGACAATCCGTCTTTAGAAACCACTACTAGACTCATCAAAATTAGTTTGTAAACTTTGAAAATCAGTAGATACATTTATATAACCAAGCCTAAAGTCCCCGAGATTCGACCCAAAAATCAGCCACAATTTCGGATTGTGCCGACTTGCGTCTCCCGGTACACGAAAACTAAAACTAGCATAACTTTTGACTCGTAATGACTTAGAAGCTCTATCTTATACCAAAACGACCGTCTCGGAAAACTCTACAACAATATCAAATAATCTTAGTCTTTCACAGACCTTAAAACCATGAAACAAACTGTTTAAAGCTGCTGTCCCAAATTAGCCTTTTAGAAAACATGACAAATCAATTTTTCAACCAAAATCACTCATTCTCATTCCTCTAGGATCACTATACCATCATTCCTATCAATTAAACACTCCTAAAAACACTTGTATGTAAAATCTAACAAAAATCAAAGATTAAAAACAAGACTTTTTATGATCAAAACAAGATAATCTTACCAAAAACAACACATGCATGATGATTAAAACATCATACAACCATGAAATCATAAAGTTATAAAACCTTGATGCATGTATGAAATTTTTGGATCATAAGAATCACCATGAGATTCTAAGAGGTGGTATTGTTTTTGTTTTGATTAGATCATGGTGGATGATGGTGTTTTAGGGTGTTTTGTGGTGGGAAGGTGGCGGCAAAGGGTGGAGGTGGGGAGATTGTGTGTTTTTTTTGTTTAAATGATTTGTGTTGTTAGTGGAAGTAAATGTTGGTTTATATATGGCTAGTTAAGTGGAGGGCTAATATTGTCAACTTTGAAACTTGTGGACTTAAAACAATTAATAGTTTTTAAAGGTAGAAAATGGTTATTGGTAAATACTAAAAGTATTTACGGGGCTCGGGTTTCATAAAAATACTTTTCAAAAGTTACAATGCATCATAAAAATGATTATATGATTTCCCGACACGACTTAATACGTAATTAAAACGAAATCGTCAAAAATATTAATTATCAAAACAATCGATAATAAAATATAAAGTTTTGGGCATCCGTCGGTATCGCGATCACTAGGAATTCTCGTTGTAAAACGCACGCGAGTGATTTTAAATCAAAAACTTTGATTTAAATAAATATAGAAAAATAAAATAAGAATTTTATAATTCCATGCAAAGTATTTATCGATGATCAGAAAAATACTTAAAAATTTTAATTTAAAAATCTCAGGATTTACATATAGTAATACAAGAAAACGTAATACTTTGAAAAATTCAAGAAGCACGAATAAAAAGAATAAAATAATGTTGGAAAAGTACGGGTTCCCACAGTCTTCCCCCCTGAAGGAACTTTGGTCCCCAGAGTTCTCCTGAAAACATTAGAAGATGCAAACGAGAGGAGGTACAAAGTGTAGAACAAAATTCATTGCTTCCTAGGTAATTTCCGTACCACGACGAATCTTAACGGTTAGAATTCACTATGCTTCAGTTTTCTTAACTCCTTTACGAATAACTTTTTCGAACTCGGATTAGAATAATGACTTTTCAGTACGGAGATACATCGAGAGATAGAGTTGTTGGAAATATGTGCGATAAACTAACAAGAATGAACACAAGAATCGCTTAAACAGGCAAAGTGCGATAAAATGAACCAAGATTGTAAATCAACAAGGGTCGCAAATTGTGCAACTGTAAAAGGTGAAAATCTTAAAATGTAATAATCTAGTCACAAGCGAAATAGAAGGGAAAAATGAATAATATATGATCATTTAAAATACAAGCTGTCAAAATCAGTTGTCTAGGATTTTGGTATTACTTTAATACTTAGTTTTAAATATTTTCTTTATCAAAAGAAAATTTACAAGGTGTAGTGATTTAAATAAAATCAAACTCTATATAAAATGAATGGGTAGACAATTATCAAATCTTTTTCTTAATCAGGACCTCAAGGTAAAAGTAACTCAGTTCAAATAGTTATTTTGATCAGCTTAAGAGCTTTTCGGGTGACTACATGAAATTATCGTTAAAAACTCAGGTTTATCGTTACCATTAGAGAAAATCAGATTTTCCAGGTTATTTAGAATCATTGTTAGAAATTATAAATTAATTTAATAATTTCATTATATTGACAGTAAAGTACGATATAATCAAATACTTTAAAAGATACAGCTTGATATCCTTTTTAAATACTAGTTATAAATTTACCAAAGAGAATATATATATCCGGTACTTAACTTGAAACAGTTATTTTGATAATTTAAACATTTGATAAAATGTATAAAACGTCCTTAAAAATTAATAATAATTTTTAGAAATTCAAGAAAGTGTTTAAGATATCAAACGATAAACACGTAACAGTTTCTGGTTTTCAGAAAGTGACAAAATAGCAAACGGTTATGAAACGAATATCGATCAACAATTAGTATACAAACAATAGCACGAGGGAATAAAACGGAAGTCGTATCAACTCTTAACGAACATGATAGAATAAATGCATCGATGATAAAGACAATAAGAAACAAGGATTATAGCAACATTAATTCACAAGTGCGGTCGGCGTCACCAATAACGGCTTATTAAGTCCTCGGTGGTCGAAATACGATCGAAAGGGAAAAGCCACACAACGAATTTTCGAATCAAAGAATATTCTTAAGAAGTCAACTGAGAGTAAATTCAGTAAAATGAAAACATTAGCAATGAAAGGCGACATCAACACATGATTCACACGAATGAATTCCAAGACGACAAGGTCTAACACACATCATGACAATTACACAAAATCATTGTTCACGTCCAGTCATAAATCATTAATCGCGTCCAAAGACGTTTCGTAGTTCTACCAAGATAGATAGAGATGGTCGATCATAGAAGCATAACAACGTTGAAACTTTCAAGTCTGGTATCAGTGGTAAGAATTTAGGCAAATGGTAACGAAAATTGTATCATGAGGATGATGAGGTAACAAGTAAAGCAAAGATCGCTGAGTAAGGAAATCTGTGCTTGAGGCATGTACTTTGTTCAATAAAAGATAAGGGTTTATATGTGTATGTTGAGAACTGTTGATACTCGCATAAGAAGTAAAAGTTTTCTAAACTTTATTTATCTAACTTTTTAAGGAACATAATTAAAAAGTTGATTGTTGGTCAAATATTTATGGCGACTACTATTTGGCCTTGCATGGCTCCTTCTAAATTAAGCATAGGTGATCAGGCCATGCATAATTTAGGACTAGCAATGCGATGCTCACCTTCGTCAAACCAGTATTACATATCATATGATTTAAAATATGTATATAATAGCATTTGTAAAAACAGGAATCAAAATAACATATGAAACTTTTCGCCTATAAGTTACTGGCTAACTGTTTATATCAACAATTTTGTATAGTTACGAGGGTTCTTTATAATCCCGTATGAGAACAATTTATGAAAATACATTGTAAAATTAATATAAATTAATTTTATAAGACAACATTCAATTATTTAAGAAAGTACGGGGTCTCACAGAACAAACATTCAAAAATAAATTTTATCTTATTTTAAATTTTAGAAAACAGTCATAGTCCGGGATTGGCTCTGAGGGCTGGGCACGGGGGTCCCAGTTTCGAACCCGTCGACTGTCGGCGGACTGCTCGAGCTTCTTTCGTGGCGAGAGCGGGTCGCCGCGTGTCGGCCGGGGGACGGACTGGGAACGGCTATTTCGGGGGCCTTCCCTGGGCGTCGAACAGCCAACTCAGAACTGGTACGGACAAGGGGAATCCGACTGTTTAATTAATCATGTAAAGAAAACACAGTATATAAATGGTTCAAGAATGTCAACGATAATCTGAGAGATTCAAAAACGACACATATCATCCGTGTCTTCGGTTGCAAGATGCAATGCAGAAAAGGTCTCTTGGTAGCATGATTTTCCAAAATCACAAGACATACCGAGAAAGAAACAAAATATCAACAAGTCACACTCCTGAGGCGAGGAGGTTTGATAAAAAAAGGGAGGATACAAGTAGGATCGTATTCCAAACAATTGTCACATAATAAATGAAGATCATGTGTTCAAGGTACAACGGATGTTGTAAGTCGAAATCGAAACGTAAAATGGTCAATGAAATAAGATGTAATCCATGTACAAGTGTCGTGTAAAACGGTAGCGTAAAGGTAAATCAAGATTACGAAAACTCACGGTATTATTCAGCACTGATTCAACGAATTCTTCGAGATGTGTGACTCACACGAAGTCCTTCAGTCTTTCTGGGAGACACATTGAGCTACACAATGGTCTATAGACTAGAAATTCAATTACGAATGGGCGGAAACAAAATTTGCGTATCTAAATAGATATTAAAGAAATTAAACAATGAAAGCAACACGTACGGTAGTAGAATGAAAATAAGAAGTTTCGTCGAAAACAACACTTATTCGATTCCCGAACAATGGTATCTCGAGAGTATGCACAACATGTAACAGCGAGTCGAGAAAAACAGATGATTCAAAACGAACAAGTATATGAAGTCAGTCGTATCACACATAAATGAAGTAGCAATAGTACTCAGAAGAATGAGTATGAAAGTCGGCAGCATACACGCTCTGAATATAAGTATGTAACGTCATAATGATATAAAATCATCGTAACCAGATCAGTTCACAAGAACAAGAATTTCAGAAATACAGTAAGAGCGGATGTAATCACAGTAATATCAAATGATAATCCATGAAGCACAAGGCTTTGAAA
Source organism: Glebionis coronaria (assembly GCA_025667525.1). Classification (NCBI taxonomy): domain Eukaryota; kingdom Viridiplantae; phylum Streptophyta; class Magnoliopsida; order Asterales; family Asteraceae; genus Glebionis; species Glebionis coronaria. Next base: position 544,275,455 of record CM046879.1, on the reverse strand, counting down.
AGACATAGTAATTATCGTCATCAGGGTAACGTAATATTTCAACATGTAATCAAGAGATGAAATACTAACGATAATTAAAAGTAAATAATAAGGATTAGCGAGTTACCCACAAAGATATCGAACAACATTGGCAGATTCTATGGTTGACACTTTAAACATGAAATAATTGAACTTTCGGTTATAGACTAAGTTTTGAAAACGACTCAGTTCCCTATAACCATCGCTCTGATACCACTCTGTGAGACCCCCAAAATTTGACATGGAACAAATAGGCAACGAGGGGGTAACACGTCATAGTACAAGAAACAATGAATTACAGTTCATACAAAGCTGACGAAATAAAAACATGTACATTACATCATAAAAAGGTCTGAGTTTTTAAACATAGGTCCCAGAGTTTTAGAAGCGGAAAAATTTATCTATTTCGTCTCGATTTGTAACATAAAGTTGCCCAAAAGACAGAATAAACTTCGGTCAGTTAATATAAAACAAATCTTTCAAAAGCATCACAAAAATCTCCAAGCTGCGGTAATATCCTGCGGGCTCCCATCCAAGCAAAGCTAAGTAATAATACTTGAGATTAAACATGTAAAATCGTCAACAAAAAGTTGAGTGATATTCATAGGTTTATCAGTAAACGTGTGGAACACAATAGAATTTGTAAAACACGTAATGGGGGGGGGGGGGGGGGGGTTAACTATGTACGTCCATAGTCACGATGCATATTATTGCTGTTTAGTCTCATGAACCGAAGCTTAACTCAAATGTAAGTTCCTCTAGGGAGTATTCAGCCTAAATACTCAAGTATAAACGAATATTAGTGCGTCAAAGTAATCGGGACGGGGATTGTCAATCCCGATGGATCCACCCACAACATTCGCGCTTAGCGCAAAGCATACGGGACAATTAACGGTTCATGATAGGAGAGGAAACTCAAGGCTAACGTCTAAAAGCAATAATACAATTGAAATCATCTGTAAAGCATACACGTTCAGAATAACATACGAGTTCTGGATAGCAATACAGTTTTTAATTGGTTGTGTTCCACCATGTAAAATCTCACCCCGTGTTTAGAAACCATGTACAAGTAAAAGGGGGCTATGAACTCACCTTAGCCACGAGGTAAGTCAATCACGGTACTCAGCAACCGAGTAGAAACGATAGTGGTAGATGATCACCGGCGATATTGATGCCCGGGAAACACGAAAACCGCAACCTATCAAAATAAGGCGCGCGTTAAGACTCGAACTCAAGTATCGATATGTACCAAATATAATATGAATCAAATGTTTTCAAAATATTCATATTTCAAAACCATTGACACGAACCAAAAGAATCCATACTAACCCATTTATTTCAACACTACCTGTTAAAACACTTGAACGCTTGAAATTTACCCGCCATACGACGCCAAGTCAACGCAAGTCAAATTATCCTTATACATCGCTCGGACCAGTAGCTAAGTCATTTATATAATGACTAAGCACTTGAGTAAGTCACCATGTCTGATGGTGAATACTCAAACTCACGCAACACAAGCAATTGAGCTATGTGTCCAAAATAAAAATCAGCAAGTACGCCCCGAATGTACACACCGATCTACCCTATCTAGACATGTCCGTTTTACATGAAAATTAGTGTCAATGTCACTTATAACCTGTATAAGACCTCACCAAAATTTGAGCCAAAGTTCACACTTTAAAATCTATCAGCTCGACACTTTACTCGACTTCAAATTTGGGACATATTTGTACACTTGTTTTGTAAAACCGTTTGGACCACTTTAAAAGTACTAAATCGACAATCCGTCTTTTGAAACCACTACTAGACTCATCAAACTCAGATTGTAAACTTTGAAATATCTAACCAAGCCTAAAGTCCCCGAGAGTCGACCCAAAATCAGCCACAATTTCGGATTGTGCCGACTTGCGTCTCCCGGTACACGAAAACTAAAACTAGCATAACTTTTGACTCGTAATGACTTAGAAGCTCTATCTTATACCAAAACGACCGTATCGGAAAACTCTACAACAATATCAAATAAGCTTAGTCTTTCACAGACTTTAAACCCATGAAACAAACTGTTTAAAGCTGCTGTCCCAAATTAGCCTTTTAGAAAACATGACAAATCAATTTTTCAACCAAAACCACTCATTCTCATTCCTCTAGGATCACTATACCATCATTCCTATCAACCAAACACTCCTAAAAACACTTGTATGTAAAATCTAACAAAAATCAAAGATTAAAAACAAGACTTTTTATGATCAAAACAAGATAATCTTACAAAAAACAACACATGCATGATGATTAAAACATCATACAACCATGAAATCATAAAGTTATAAAACCTTGATGCATGTATGAAATTTTTGGATCATAAGAATCACCATGAGATTCTAAGAGGTGGTCTTGTTTTTGTTTTGATTAGATCATGGTGGATGATGGTGTTTTAGGGTGTTTTATGGTGGGAAGGTGGCGGCAAAGGGTGGAGGTGGGGAGAGATTATGTGTTTTTTTTGTTTAAATGATTTGTGTTGTTAGTGGAAGTAAATGTTGGTTTATATATGGCTAGTTAAGTGGAGGGCTAATATTGCCAACTTTGAAACTTGTGGACTTAAAACAATTAATAGTTTTTAAAGGGTAGAAAATGGTTATTGGTAAATACTAAAAATATTTACGGGGCTCGGGTTTCGTAAAAATACTTTTCAAAAGTTACAATGCATCATAAAAATGATTATATGATTTCCCGACACGACTTAATACGTAATTAAAACGAAATCGTCGAAAATATTAATTATCGAAACAATCGATAATAAAATATAAAGTTTTGGGCATCCGTCGGTATCGCGATCACTAGGAATTCTCGTTGTAAAACGCACGCGGGTGATTTTAAATCAAAAACTTTGATTTAAATAAATATAGAAAAATAAAATAAGAATTTTATAATTCCATGCAAAGTATTTATCGATGATCAGAAAAATACTTAAAAATTATAATTTAAAAATCTCAGGATTTACATATAGTAATACAAAAAAACGTAATACTTAGAAAAATTCAAGAAGCACGAATAAAAAGAATAAAATAATACTGGGAAAGTACGGGTTCTCACATGTTAGCTAAAGAAAGTTACTATTTGACTCAGATTTGTGCCTACTAAAGTTTAATGTCACAAGCTTTATTGTAAAAGTTTCATTTAACAACATAAATGTTAAGTTTTAGACTCACTAAGCTTCACAAATATTTTCATAACGAAACTCAACTTTTATCGATGCTACTGTCAAACTCATCACAATTCTTACATAAGGCACACTTTAGCTCATACAACGGAATAGTCCAGAGTTTGACGATATGGGTTTGAGTCATAATATATATCTCTTCGGGTTATGTACATAGCGAGTTGCAATCGACCAAAATAGTTCATATTAGTCAAAACATCTTAGATCGATAAGTAAATCCATGACAGCCAACAGGTGAATAAGTGCATCGACAAACTAACCAAAATTCATCCGTGCTTACACTAAATCAATAAGTGGCGCTATAATTTGACTAAACCAGTAGACAATAGGCATAGTGCAGCAAGCAATAATTTGACTGCTTATCAACCAAACACCGTAACTACTTACAATACAATCTCAGTTTCTAAAATTTCCAATTTGCTGTTGCTCTAAATAATTGAATATACACACAAATCATGAATCACAAAGTTAATCGGCAAAAGCCCGAGGAAAATAAATTTCACGAAGACAATATCTCATTTGCTAATGGAACCTCAAACTTATGTAGAACCTGTGTAACCACCTTTTGGAAGTTTACATGGTTCAAATAATCCTTTTTGAATCCGTTTAATGTTGTTTTTGAAAGAACTGCAATGTCGTCATCATTTGAACTTTCATCAAGTAACTTGTTCCAGAAGTCGTCATCATCATTAAGGTTTGCTTCCCTCATTAGTGACATGACTTTTTGCAAGTTTGCAACATTCCTGCCGGCTCCAACCCTTGTGGCGGTTGCAGCACCGACTGCATGGGCTATGGTAAATGTATGTACCAATGACGTATTGTGTATGTAACCATATGCAATTGTAGCCACAAAGGTGTCTCCGCATCCGACAGTATCCATTATGTTTACCTGTTATAGAAAATTTTCATGTAATTCTGTCATATACCCAAAACCATCTAATATGTCGACTACTTTGCTTTACTATTCTTCCTCTTTTTATCATCGACGAAACTCATCTCTAAATATTGTACCATCAATCCCACTTCATTGTATCCGATGACAAATTCCAAACATTTAGTCTTCTCAATCAAGTGAAAAAAGAACATATTGAGAAATCCAAGCATCCCACATCGGATGAGAGAGTGAAGTTGAAGGTAAGGAAAGCTGTATAAAAACGAAAAGAAGCAACAGGAAAAATCACTTACCTGGATGGGGTCATTGGGTGATCAAGAACGCCCATGGCCTAGGTTGGTGACCTCCATTGCACTTTGGAGGGGTGCCACCCTAAGATCGACTACTTTGTGGTCGAGTCTACATCGTAATTTGTTGCTGAGGGGGCCTGCGTTCGCGCGGCCCCTGCCCAATTCTCTAATGTTAATATTCTTTCTGTTATACTTAAGGCTGATAATGAAGTGGTTTTTGATTGGCGTCAGGGTTTCTTTCCACAAAAAGATTTGATTAAAACACGTCTTTATTCTATGGTTTTTGGTCATGGAGTACTATGCAAGTATTCTTTTTCTTTTTATATGTTACCGGCTACTTTATTAGTTTATTTCCCCCAAACTTTCTTCAGAGGTGGGAAATTGGCCTTACCGGGGCGGACGGTGGTTATGTTTGGGTCAAAATGACAGTTTAGCAATGCATCAAACTAGCAAGGTCGAGTTTCGACCCAATTCTTATTTAGCAAAAATTACTACTTTGCCGGTTGGACCTGTTTTTGATAAATGATAACTCAAACCGATACATTTATAAATGGTCAAATATTGCGCTCTTCCTCTAAAAGTACTGCTTTGACTTATTTGCAGCAAAAAGTAATTTTCATTTACAGATATTGACCATTTATGCGCGGTTTCTTGCTTTACAAGGCTGTTTGGATCTTGATATGTATGATGGGTCACTATAAGTATGGTGTTGAAGCATAGTGGTGGTTAAAAACAACATGAATGAGTATTAAGCTATCATAAGTTTTGTTTAGTATTTAACAATAGACACGTTGGCATTTTAGATGGGCTATACCGCTCGTGAGCTACTAGATAAAAGCTAGAAACAAGCCCAGTTTAAACAAGCCCAGGCATTGTTTATGGCTTATTTAATAAATGAGCTCGAGCCTAGTGTATTTAACAAGCTATGTTCGAGTAGAGCTTTATTGCAACTCAGTTTAAGTTTATCGTAAATTAACCGAGCCCAAGCTTGTAAAGTATGTTATGCATCGAGATTAACCTAAAAGTGATGCTACCGTCAAATTAATCACACCTCGTTACATAGGTCACATTTTAGTGAAGACATAAGAAAGATGACCCAACTACAATATATATTGAAAATACATAATGACAAAAGATATTCAATCAAATCTGGTAATTAAATGTAAAATCCTTACTTTTTAACCGTTTCCAACATTGTTTTCAATCTACTATCTAATGTTTCTTTAGTGTCAAGACTCTGGATAATTTGTTAATTTGTTTCAAGAGTATATCCCACATCGACTGAAAGTAAAAGTAATGAACAATATATAAGTCGAAGTGTCATTTTTATGTAAAATGATAATACAACAACCTTAAAATGATTGTTGTACTGGATTTGTTGTTCCGTTTTTAATAATTAAACTAGTATTTTAAATGTTTTGAAATTAAATTATTTTACATGGTATCAAGCAAACAAACTATAAAATGGTAAAATAAAAGTCAACCGTTTTGACATGCTACACAACCCACCTGATCTGCCCATCTTGCCATCTCTACGCTTGGTTCCTATGCATTCCGTTTTCTTATATAAGAATGTTAATTGTTGCTGATCATTTCATTTGCAGCGAGAGGTAATTTATGGGTCTGAATTGCACGGTTTTACTCCGATATTATCACTGAATGTATCTCCAGACTTACTGAATCGAAGGGTTTAACACACTCTTCATTTGGCGAAGCTTGGTGCTCGGGGTCGGTCATTGTCAACACATTCAAAGTCTCATGCTCGCCCTCCCTACACAGGTGGTTTGCATAGTTCATATAATGGGTCACGGTCGTACATGAATTAAGGATGGAATGTTGACAAACGTGGTCCTAATATGCAATCTAGCAGTAAAGGAGACTACTCTACCTTCCCACGGACGTTGAACGAATTACATTCGGAATCCATGATACTCGAGATAAAGATGAAGATGAAGAAAATGATAGACCTGGAGAGATATGGCCCAGAACGAGGTTGGGCATGATTGGAGAAACATTGAGATTAAAGGTAAGTACCTTATTATGTAATGGCCTTTCACGTCACTCTACAGTTGTGTTGAGACTAAGATAAGCATCAAAGTTATCTTGTGGTCATCGATGTCAATAAACAGTTTGTTAGGTTTCTTAGGGGAAATTTGCAAATGGCGTCCTAGATTCATATTTCAATCGTTCAATTAGATGTTGGTTATTTCACCCTCCTATGAATCTTATAACTTGTAAGAACGATGAGACGAAGATGTTTGCTGAAGTTGTTAAAGAGTTGGAGTTTAGCAATTATGAGGTGATACTTTCAGTTTGGGTATTGTCCCACATCGCCCAGAAGAGTAATATTATGAAGATGGTTGGCCAATAAAAACAACAAACCAATATGAGAATAAGCATACCTTTCTCGGCCTTTTGGCTAAGATCAAGTGTAGTATCTGTTCTTATCAGTTTAATATCTGATATGTGAGCCATCGGCTCACTCGATATTAATCTTATTTTTTATGGGATAAGAACCTACCACAGTAGCTTGCTGCTGGGTTCTTCACGTGTCGCCTTGGTCTTACACTACTGCCAAGGCTTGGCGCACCCCTCTAATTTTTTTATTTCAACTTTATCATACAGCTTTTTAACTGTCCAGTTCTTAGTTGAACTAGATTTTTAATTTTTAATTTATTGTCAAATATAACAGTAAATTTTCTAATAAGCTAAAGTTTTAAGGCATATTAGAGTTTGTAGTTGAACTTTATCTTACAGATTTGTAATTTTTAAATTACTGTCAAATATAACAGTAAATTTTCTAATAAGCTAAAGTTTTAAGGCATAAATCTTACCTTGAATGAAGAAGCACATGATATGCTGGATCTAGTAATTAGAACAGAGCCCTTTGATTAATGAGCACCCATTTTGTGCGAACTCCTTTGCTAAGCAACTCCTTTCCAGCCGCTATAGGAATCTGCATGCCAGTCATTGTTTCAGCCTGGTCGGATAATAATGTATCTCGAAAAACTCAAATATCGATCAATCGATAATAAAAGATAAATTTTGGGCATCCGTCGGTATTGTAGTCGTCATCGGTTCTTCTTAAGCAGTCAAATGTTAAAATAATGACCTCCTTTATTGGTTTCAACTTAAACCGTCAAATAAAGCCACGATAAAGTTTCTTAAAATTTTCAAAAATATACGTAAATTAGGGTAAAATAAGTGACGTTGGGTTCCGGGGATCACATCCTCCCCTCCTTAAGGGAGCGACGTCCCGACGCTCTCCGGTTCTTATACTCGCATTTCGTACTACTAGAAAGATGAGGGTACTTCTTCCGAAAGGGGTCTTCATGTTCTGATGTGGACTTCGGTTCACGTCTTGGATTCCATCACACCTTCCCAATGAGTATTATACCTTGCTTCAATCTCTTAACATCTCGATCCATGATCTCCACTTCAAATTCCCAAATTCTTCCTACGGTTATCAACACATCTCTTCTCACAGCTTCTCGCTGTTAACAAATGTCCCTCAATCTACACAATCCTTTCCGTATCCTCTCGAATCATTTCAAGTCCATTCTACTGACTTTTTCCTACTTCATCCCATGCAACTGGCGATCTATATTTCATCATCATAATTCCTCAAAGGTTGCAGCTTCAATGCTACCATGGTAAATGTCGTTGTACAAAGATACCACCACGGCAAGTGTCGGTCTCAACAGCTATCAAAATCAATCACACACGCTCGGAACACGTCTTCCAACGTTCGAATCGTCCTTTCACTTAGTTTCATCGTCTCATAAAAATAATTAATCATAAAGAAAATCACACGGATCGCACCTAACCCCATCGCAAACGTTCAGAATATACAAAACGAAGTAATCAATACTAGTCGTACAAAATCACCTTATTGCAATATTACGTACATACAAACCTATTCCGTCAAAAACGAATTCATCGATACGAAGTCATCCGACGTATACATAACTCTCTCGAAAACATCACAATCCAATCAAACACAAAAGCCATAATAAAACACATACAACCACATTACGACATGTTTGCAACATAGCCAAACCATCCCAAGCAGTCAGTTCAATCGAGTTAACTCATGCTTGCTAATCAGCCAAGCCAGGATAAAATAAGGATATTGACATAATTCTCTGATGAGTCCAGTCAAAAGAAAATTGCAAGTTAAAGGAGGTTCACGAGCTTGCTAGCTATGGATGCATATCCAAAAAGAAAGAAAAATACATACATATGTCATCGCAGGGTGCTCACACACAGATCCATACCCAATATATATATATATATATATATATATATATATATATATATATATATATATATATATATATATATATATATATATATATATATATATATATATATATATATATATATATATATATATATATATATATATATATATATATATATATATATATAATACAAGAACACCATCTTACTTCCGTCCCAAACGTGGTCAAAATCTCTATAAGCATCATCGTTCACAGTTAAAAAAAATATATATTACATGGCACGTGTTCTCCATGATCGGACTTCATTGGACAATGTTGTCTCAAGTTCTCACAACTTACGATCACTCGACTAGATCACTTACCACATAAATATAACAGTAAATTTTCTAATAAGCTAAAGTTTTAAGGCATAAATCTTACCTTGAATGAAGAAGCACATGATATGCTGGATCTAGTAATTAGAACAGATCCCTTTGATTAATGAGCACCCATTTTGTGCGAACTCCTTTGCTAAGCAACTCCTTTCCAGCCGCTATAGGAATCTGCATGCCAGTCATTGTTTCAGCCTGGTCGGATAATAATGTATCACACCAAATATGCAAAATCAAATTGTTCAGGAACTGAACAAAATTCAATTCATCTAAAAAAGTTATGGCACATTATGCAAAAGAACGATTTCAGTAGTCTATAAGAAATTCATTACATCTTGTCTATAAGTAAATCAAACCATAACATACTCCACTTATTCCCAAAACCCATCTGCGCCATAATGCTTTTAAGAAAATCCTAGTTGACGCTATCAAAGGCCTTTTCAAAGTCTACCTTAAAGAGGAGTTTTTGCTTTTCTAGCTTAGCCCTGTTAATAAGCTCATTAGCGATCAAGCAACCATCCAAAATTTGCCTTCCAGCAAGGAAAGCAGTCTGGTTCGGCCCTTAATAGTCGAGATAACCTTTGCTAGTCTTAAAGCTAAAATCTTCGAGATAATCTTGTAGACACAGCTACTCTAGCTAATAGGCCTAAAATCAGAAAAGCCAAGTGGGTCATTCTTTTTTGTAATAAGGACAATGAAGGATGGATTGCATCCTTTTGCCAATCTTCCAGTAGCATCAAAATAACTTATACACTCGAAGAAATCCGACTTCAAGGTATCCCAATGGGCTTTAATGAAGTTGAAGTTAAACCCATCGGGTCCGGCGGATTTTGTACCAGCACAACTCCAAATAGCATCTTTGACCTCTTCCAAAGAAATATGAGATTCGAGGTAGCAAGAGTCAACATTAGAGAGCTTTCGAAATAGGGAACTCACAAAATTAGGCCTTGGTTCGGATCTCTCTTTAAATCTAAGGGCGAAGTGCTCCATAGCACCTTGTTTAATAGTGTTAGGAGACTCGCACCACACACCATCCACGTGGATTCCTTTTATCGACCCTTTTGCAAACCTATTATTAATAGTTGAGTGAAAGAAACGGGAGTTTTCGTCCCCTTCGATAGCCCAACGAATCCTACTCTTCTGCCTTAAAGCCTCACGATCAGCTTGCTCCAAAGAATACAATTCAACAGCCACTCCTCTCTTTGGTCCACATCACGAGTGCAAAGCTCACCCCTTTCCGCCTTTGCATCCCAGTTTTTAAGATTTTCGTGGATATGCTGTTTATTCGCTCTTTGCTTCTCATTCATTTCCAATTTTACTACTCTAAAATTTAAAATATGATAAAATATAAAGTAATTATAATATTTTGTGGGTCAACTTAACTTAACCCATTTTGGCATGTGCTAAAGTTTACCCGTTTTGACCCTTTGGCCGTTTACCCGATCACACAACATGTTGTCCATCGCAACCCATACATACAATACAACCCAACCATGAAGTAGAAAAGCTAACTGTAACAAGAAAATAAGCAAACCTGCTCTGAAGTTAGAAGATGAACATCACTAAACCTCAACAACTTGGCAAGCGCGTCTTGTTCCTCACTTGTTCCATCAGCAAAATAGATCTCCCCTTTGGTCCTGGGTAAAAAAAGATTGACGTTGCAACTAAACAGCATACAGGTATAATCACTTACCTCGATGGGGTCAATGGGTGATCAAGAACGCCCATGGCCTAGGTTGGTGACCTCCATTGCACTTTGGAGGGGTGCCACCCTAAGATCGGCCCAAGTGGTCGAGTCTACATCGTAATTTGTTGCTGAGGGAGCCTGCGTTCGCGCGGCCCCTGCCAAGTCTTTTAGTTCAAATCTTCTTACATCAGATTATTGATATAATCTTTATAAAATTTTGGCCACACAACTTCACAATCTACCTGCTGTTACAAAATCTTGGAACTACATGGTTCAGATTGTGTTGTCTCACGTCTTTATTCTACGGTTTCATGGTCTCTGGTCATGGAGGTACCTATTTGTGAGTATCTTCTTTCTTTCTATTTGTTACTTTGTTAGTTTATTTCATCCAAACTTTCTTTAGAGGTTGCAAATTGGCCCGGTGGTTGTGTTTGTGTCAATATGACAGTTTAGCATGTGTCAAACTAGTAAGGTCATGTTTTTTCGCCCAATTCTCCTGTTGAACTTGTTTTAGATAAGTAACTCAAACCGATACATTTATATATAAGCGGGTCATAATTGTCAAGTTTTGCACTCTTCGTCTAAAAGTACTGCTTTGACTGCAGAAACGTAATTTTTGTTTATAGAACATGACCATTTATGCTCAGTCTTCTTGCTTTACAAGGCTGTTTGGATATTGATATGTATGACGGGTCACTGCAAGTATGGTCTCGAACTTGCAAGGAGGTTGTAACCATATCCAACCAATCCTCTCTTGCCATCTCAAAATGTGTTACCACTGAGGTTCGAACCAGATTTATTGTACCTAAAAGGCTAAAACCATTTTATACTCTTTGTCACACTTTACCACTATTTTCACAACGGAACTCAACTTTTATCGATGTCACCACTCGTAACTTAGGGCACATTAGTGAAGACACAAGAAAGATGACCCAACTACATATATTGAAAATTAAAAACACAAATGATAAAAGATATTCCAATTAAATTAAATCTGGTATAAAATCCTAACTTTTTAATGTTTCCAACATGGTTTTCAATCTACTTTGTGATCTTATGTTTCTTTACATCGATTGAAAGTAAAAGTCATGAACAATGGAGAATAAAAGACAACACAACAATGTTTGAATTGTCTTTGTTTTCACATTTTTTCTTGGTCTCCATGTTACCAGAATTTTAATATTTGAACTCTTGTTTTACATGTTTTAAAATTTAATTGTTTTACATGGTATCAAACTGTTATATAACAAGAACACAATTCGTAGATACGAAGATTCACTTAAGGTGAACTTTTCATTAACAATATAAATTTTACCAATAACAAAAGTCTAGCTCAGTTGGATGCATACATTTGGTTATAGTCTCAATGTGGGGAGGTCAGGGGTTCAACTCCTGTCAATATTCTCTTCGTGAGATGATTCGAACTCGGGTTGAGAGACTTGGTGCATCGGTGGCACGCAAGATACTTCGTTGCACCAAACTGCCGTTCAAAAACAAAGATTTAGACATGCCTAAATCCATTCACTCACAAGACATCAACAGTACAATCTTACAAGAATACAATACTCCAAAACAAGATTGAGTTATTGTCTTACTTTGAATCTTAGATGCGCTAAGCTAGCTCGTAATGATATAAATGAAATGAAATACACACACACATCGACGAGAGAAAGAAGTTGTGAGTGGTTTATATGACAAGCACAAATCGCTAAATGGTCCAAACTTTTTTCTCAACCGTTTTCGCGCTTTACGAGAACTCTAAACTATGATCCGAGATTTCTTTTTTGGGCAACTTGGTATAAAGATTTTTGGACAGCAATGACTTATTAGCTCGTTGGGTTTTCAAATTGCGACAAGTTCCTTTGTGAGTTTGGATATTGTATGTTCTAGCTTATTATCATGTTGTAAGCTCAAGGTTAATAAGCTTTTAAGCCATTAATAATAAGCTTACGGGATTATCAGATTTTCAACAAGTTCATAAGCCCAAGTTCTATATTAGTCTCTTTATGGTGCATGTGAATCGATGTTCAAGTCTGACATGGATCTTATGGTGCATGTGAATCGATGTTCAAGTGAGAGGGTGCCCGACAAACACTCATGTCTTTCCTTTTTGACTTGATAGCCAATGCGTTAACTGTGATCACAAAAGTAGATTATGACAAAGATAATATAAAACTTTTTTTAGTGGTTTAGAAGGTTTTATGCATTTGAGTACTTTTCGGATGACCTTTTAACTCAATTAACCTAGTCGTCGATATCAATAAACAGTTTGTAGGTTTCTTGGGGATCAAGTGCTAGAACCTTTTGTTCTATTTGTGTTGGGATAAAAAATAAAAATCTTTGTAGTAGCAAATGGCATCTTAGATTCATATTTCAGTCGTTCAATTTGATGCTGGTTATTTCTCACTCCTATGAATCTTATAACTTGTAAGAACGATGAGACGAAGATGTTTGCAGTTCTCAAGTTGTTAAAGAGTTGGAGTTAATTAGCAGATTATGAGATGATACTTTTGGTTTGGGTAATAAGCAAATCAGATTTTCTTTTGTCCCACATCGCCCATAAGAGTAATATTATGAAAATGGTTGGCCAATAAAAACAACAAACCAAGATGAGAATAAGCCTACATTTCTCGGCCTTGTGGCTAAGATCAAGTGTAGTATCTGTTCTTATCAGCTTAATATCTGATATGTGAGCCATCGACTCACTCGATAAATCCACCACAGTAGCTTGCTGCTGGGGTTCTTCACGTGTCGCCTTGGTCTTACACTACTGCCAAGGCTTGGCGCACCCCTCCAATTTTTATTTCAGCTTTATCATACAGCTTTTTAACCCTCCAGTTCTTAGTTAAACTTTAACATACAGCTTTTTAACCCTCCAGTTCTTAGTTAAACTTTAACTATACAGCTTTGTAATTTTCAAATTACTGTCAATCTAAAGGCTGCTTATCAAGACTTGTTTGTTTACCTATGGCGTCAAAATTGTTATATTTTGCACTCTTCGTCAAAAGTACTGCTTTAACTTATTTGCAGCAGAAAAGTGAACTTCATATTCAGAAAATGACCTTTTATGCCCAGTTTTCTTGATTTACAAGGCTGTTTGGATATTGATATGTATGATGGGCCACTGCAACTCTGCAAGTAATGTGCTGAACTCGCAAGGAGGTCGTAACCATTTTCAACCATTACTCAACCCATTTGTTGAGTAATTTACTGCCCCTATCCAAAGAAGGTGATTCCTTCTGGTCTACTACCATGCCTAACTCCCACGTGCAAATGAGAATTCGTTATATTAGTCATACTTGTGCTTTTCGGATCACACAGAGTCTACATGGTACTTACGACTTCCTCAAGGCCTCAATAATTTCATGAGCTAGAGCATATGTTTGATCTACGGTTGAGGAGAATTATCTTTGTAATTCGCCATATCCTTCTACCCGTCTACAGATGAATAATTGTTTTGGCTAACAAAAACGACATCACATTTAGAAACATTAGTGTATCTTATCATTATTACTTACATTTTATCGTATCGCTTTCAAAAAACACGTCAGATTTAGTTGTGTCATGCGAAGCATCGTATAACAGACAACATCCTTTTTTATAACTTCCAGCAAACACCATACAGTACATAAACTTGGTTAGTCCGGAAAAGCCGAGCTGTAAACTAAATACCGTAAGAGAAGCTGTTTGATTAAACATGTCGATAGACTAGAGATGATATCACCTATCTTTGATATCATCTAGTTAATGAGGACAGTTATGCAGTCAAACATCTAGTGTGGTTTTAGTTTCTTGAAATTAATTAACCGGTGATATGAAGAGGCTGGTAACTTTAAAATGGTCGACCAAACTTTCTGAATATTCGAAAAGTACGTTCCGATTACATAATTTTAGGCCACGAAATCATCGTTCACGTCTTGTCGTAAAACAATTAATCGTCCCTAGGTTTCAATAATGCCCAGGTTTTCAAAACCTAGGGACGACTAAGACAATCCAAAGAAAATTTCAAGATGTTTAAGTTTAGTGATATAACGAGATGTTTTTAGACTCTTCTATTCGGGAAAAAATCAGTCTAAGAAGAACATATGACATATTGCATACGCAAGATGGACAAAGGATAACGAAAGCTTATGTACAAGAAGTTACATGGGTGTAGAAAGTAGTAAAATAAGAAGACAATTTCATAGTTTCCTTTTAACTTCTTTTCTTGGTTTGTTCCCACATGGAACAAGTGAGGAAAGATGATGTGATTTGTGAAGTATAGATATGGACGCTTTGGTGTCAATTAGACTTACCCGTCTAGTAAGGGGTGAAAGAGGCCGACAATGACCACAAGGGAATTGGCTGTGAATGTGCGAGTCTGTTTTATACTTCACGTCAATTTTTGGATGCCCATTCTACTTAAATGGGCTCAATAATCATTGTAAAAACTTTTATTAAGTATTAAAAATATATATATAATGCATTTTTGTGAATATATTGTTTCTAGCTACTAAGTCTAAAAGTTGCTTTAATCTACACATCCCAGTTGGAAGACCAAAACAAGAACAAGAACGTGAACAAGAACAAAAACATGAATGTGTTTATGAACAAGATGATGAAAGTGATGAGTTTGTGTTTGTAGATTCTTCAGACGCGGAGCTTACAAAATCTGAAGAGCAGTGAGAAGATGTTTCAGAATTCTGATGAAAGACGCTAAGATAGTGATCAAATTTTCATAGAAAATACGTTGGTGTAGGCAATTTCAGTATTGTACCTACTAAGTTTTCAGTATGATGTTTGTGTTAGTTAAAGAAAGTTACTATTTGACTCAGATTTGTGCCTACTAATGTCACAAGCTTTATTGTAAAAGTTTCATTTAACAACATAAATGTTAAGTTTTAGACTCACTAAGAGCACAAGGAGTATCACTCCAAAGTCTAATTTGGGTGTCACGTCAGCGAAACTCACTCACTCACTCACATGAAAAAACAGGGGAGTCATCACTCCAAGTGTTTTCCAGTTTTTTAGAATTTTACAAAATACCCTTAAACAAACTTAAATATTTCATTAAACATAACAAAAATTACAATACTTTTAAAATAAAACGAACATAATAAAAAAGACATACAAAAATTAAAAAAACATACGAAAATTAAAAAAACATACGAAAGTTAAAAAATCATACGACCCGCCGTTTAGTTTTCTTCATCTTCATATGCATCTTCATCTCCGTGGTCAATTTGATTCCAGATATGATCCATAAGGTTTTGTTGAAGACTTTTATGGGTTTGTCGGTCGCGTAGTTCTTTGTTTTTTCGGCGGTAAACTTCACACCGATCAACCCATGTTCGTTGCATATTTCTTGACGGGTTAACGTAATTTTGGTTCCAATCTAAAACCTGCATACCTTGATCTTTCAAAATCATGTTATGAAGTATGATGCACGTATACATGAGTCTCCGTAAGGTGTTTACTTCATACGCGTGTGCTGGTTGACGTAGTATTCTCCAACGTCCTTGGAGAACACCAAATGCACGTTCAACATCTTTCCGTGCACCTTCTTGACGCCTTTTGAAGTGAGCATGTTTGGCGTCAGTTGCAACCGTGAAAGACTTCACGAAACTTGCCCATTGTGGGTAAATACCATCCGCTAAGTACCCATTTTGACATTGAACTCCATTAACCGTATACGGTTTTACCGGTGCTTCTTCATTCAGAAGGTCATCAAATAACGGAGAATTATCTAAAACATTAATATCATTATTCGCACCTGTCATCCCAAAAAACGCATGCCAAATCCACAGATCTTGCGAAGCAACAACTTCAAGCATCAAAGTAGGGTATCTTTTATAACCACCAGCGTATTGTCCATGCCACGCAACTGGACAATTTTTCCATTCCCAGTGCATACAATCAATGCTGCCAAGCATCCCCGGAAACCATGTTTCGTAAGATGTAGATCATATATTTGATCAACAACGGCTGGAGTTGGTTTTCTTAAATACTTGGCCATATACAAGTCAATAACACACATATTAAAATACGTCAACAACGGCTGGAGTTCGATCAACAATTTGTAAATATTCATCAAATGCATCCGGCGTGTTGCCCCAATTGACGTATAGCCATTGTGCACTTCATAATAGCATTAATACTCATTCGACCCGTAGCATCGGGTCGAGAAGTAAAACAATGAAAATGCGCAGGAAGAGGATCGGCCTGATAATTTCTTATGTCGTTAACTATTTTTTAAAAATAGTCTTCAGCTCATTCGAAATCTTTCACGAAACATAACCAAAGAATACCTGCAATTATCAACGAAATAATCGTTCATGAGCCGTTCCTCAGCACCTTCTCGGTCACGGTTGACTGGGGTCCGAGATAGTCTTGGACGATTCTCTTCTTCAAGCAACTGTTGATAATGATCGTGTGCTAGTGGCACGAAGTAAGCATCGAATTCCTCATCGATTTCAAAAACTGACGGAACGTGATTGGGATTCATATTTGTTTGTAGAGAGCGTTTGTGTTTTGGTGTGTAAGAAATGGTTGATTTTGAGTTATATTTATAGACGGATCGAAAAATGTAGCCGTTATAATTCGAATTTCAAAAAACTAGCCGCTGGGGGGGGGGGGGGTGAAATGAAATTTTTTCAGAAAATAGCCGTTTGGGGGGGTTGAAATGATTTTTTTTTTTTTAAAACATTACCACGCGACGTGGGTATACCCGCGTAGGGTTCCTGCGCCGCGGGTTTCGTCGACCAACGGAGTCATCGTGCGTCCAACGCCGTGGGTTTGGCACCCCACGGCCCCACCACTCCGTGCCCTCTAAGCTTTCACAAATATGTAACCACTAAGGTTTGAACCATAGATTTATTATGATGATTTACCACTATGGCACTAGGCTATTTAGTGGTGGTTAAAAACAAAATGAATGAGTATTAAGCTATCATAAGTTTTGTTGAACATAAGTTATATTTAACAACAAACACATTTGGTTTTCGACCGGCTATGCTGCTCGTGAGCTACTAGATAAAAGCTCGAAACAAGCCTGGTTTATATGAGCCTGGACATTTAACAAGCTAAGTTTGAGTAGAGCTTTATTTCAACTCAGTTTAAATTTATCGTAAACTAACCAAGCCCAAGCTTGTAAAGTATGGTATGCATCGAGATTGAGCCAAGATTGTAAGACTTGAAACAACTTTGAGCTTTGACAGGCTCGGGCTCGGCTCGACTCATCTCAAACTAGATAGATGAAAGTTTGTTTCATTATCTGTTAGGTATATGAACATACTATTTGTGGTACCTAAAAGGCTAAAACCATTTTAAACTCTTTCTCACACTTTACCACTATTTTCACAACGACACTCAATTTTTATCGATGCTACCGTCAAATTTATCACACCTCGTAACATAGGGCACATTTTAGTGAATACACAAGAAAGATGACCAAACTACATATATCGAAAATAAAAAAACTAACCATAAAAGATTTTCAAATCAAATCTGGTAATTAAATGTAAAATAACTTTTTAGAGTTTCCATCATGCTTTTCAATCCACTTTGTGATCTTATGTTTCTTTAGTGTCAAGACTCGAGAAAGTTTGTTAATTTGTTTCAAGAGCAAATCCCACATCGATTGAAAGTAAAAGTAATCAACAATATGTAAGTAGAAGTGTCATTTGTTTAATAAAAGTTTATATACGGCAATTTAACAATACCCGTTGCATTGTCTCGTGTTAACTTTTTTTTTCTTGGTCTCCATGTTACGAGAATTTTAATATTTAAACTGTTAGTTTACATGGAATCAAACTGTTATATAACAAGAATACGAGTTGTAGATATGAAGTGTTGATTCCAAGACCAAATACATTAAGCACAAAATTTAACCTATTATTCTACTAATAAGCAACAACACACGACTATGCTTATGTTATTTCTTGCTTCATGGGCTCAGATAAACAAAATGAACGACCAAAATTGTGTTAGTTTCGGTTTCAATTTAGTAGGATACAAGTTGCTAACACAACTTTATAAACAATATAGCTATTTTAATTATTAGTTTCTACCTTTTAAGACCAAATTGGGTAGTATTTGGAGCATTTATTGCTATGCCCAATCAGGACCTGGTGTATGTCGCCCAATAAGGTACCTGGTGTATGTGGCTTTTATTGACTTATTTTATTTGGAAAAATCATTCTCACCTCTTTTTGATATCTCAAAAATCCATAGTCGAAAATTGTAGTTAAAGGATACTATCAACGATGAACGGGTAAGCCTGGAAGTATCGGTTGACCATAATGAAGTCAACTTACTTGCATCATCTGAACACATGGAACGGGTTTCACAGTTTGTAAATTGAATATTGGACCATGATGGAAAGTGGCTACAAAATGAATGTTTGGAGAAGTGTTTATTTCCTGGAACTAGCATCTGAAACCCGATAGCTGAAAGCCGAAACCCGATAGCTGAAAGTTTGTTGCATTATCTGTTAGGTATATTGAACAGACTACTATTTGTGGTCAGGGCCATTTTTTGGTATGTACGAGGTGTGCAACGGCACAGGGCCTCCATTTTCTTGGGGCCTCAATTTCTAAATCTGTAACTTTAGTTAAGCTTACTCTGGACGTTTTTGTGATGGATTTAATACGTTTGGCAATGTTATAGTTGATTTGACTCGCACTGCAAAAATAGAGCTCAAATTTAGTTTTGAATGAAGTAAAAATATGCAGATGGGTTTTCCAATGAGGAAGATGACACGTATTTCAAAACTTTTGTTTTGTTTGTGCTATATTACATGTTTAGCCCTTCTATTTTAATGTTTCTCAGTAAACCACAAGTCTATATTGTTTTGTTTAGCTTTATTTTGTATGACAGTTAAATTAATCTCACAATCTATATACGAAATACCTGTCCACAAGATTGTATTTTCGATCTTAAAAAAGTATCCTAATAAGTTATCATGGTACACTGTACAATATTTTTTTTTGCTACAACTATCTTTCAAGAAAATTGGTCACATTCATTTCAAAAAAAAAATACTAGGATGTCATATGATATAGGAGAGTTATTCTTTAAAAAAATAAAATTAAAGTTTCATGAAATTCAGATGATTATAACACAAGAACATAAGTCATCCATAAAATGAAAAAACTATATACACACATTACTATTGACTAGATTAGATGATCTAACTAACTAGTTAAGGTTTTTGAATTTGTAGTATGTGAAAGAGCCACCAACGTAATAATGCACAGGGCCTCCTAAATCAATGAGACGGCCCTGTTTGTGGTACCTAAAAGGATAAAACCATTATAAACTTTTTCTCACACTTTACCACTATTTTCAAAACGAAATTCAACTTTTATCGATGCTACCATCAAATTTATCACACCTGGTAACATAGGGCACATTTTAGTGAAAACATAAGAAAGATGACCCAACTACATATATTGAAAATAAAAAACACTAATCATAAAAAAGATATTCAAATTGGTAATTAAACGTAAAATGTTAATGTAACTTTTTAACGCTTTCAATGTGGTTTTCAATCTACTTTTTGAGACAAGATAATTTGTTAATTTGTTTTAAGAGCATAACCCACATCGATTGAAACTCAAAGTAATGAACAATATATATAAGTTGAAGTGTTATTTATTTGTAAAGTGGGAAATAAGGCATTTCTGATTGTTGTATTGTCTTGTGTTAACTCTTTTTTCTCGTCTCCATGTTACGAAAATTTAATATTTAAAATAAAATGTTATTTTACATGTTACATCATTTTAAAATTTAAATTGTTATTTGACAAGAACACAAGTAGTAAATATGAAGTGTTGATTAGCTCAAATACATTAAGCACAAAATTTAACCTATTATTCTACTAATAAGTAATGGTACATGACTATGCTTATGTTATTTCTTTCTTCATGGGCTCAACTCATCAAAATGAACGACTTAATAATTCAACATACCAAACCCCGGAAGTTATAAAGCACAAATGAATTTCCATTTACAGACCAAAGCCAACTGTGTTACACTACGATACGCTAAAAACGACGAAAATTGTGTAGTTTCGGTTTTAATTTACTAGGATACAAGTTGCTAATACAATTTTAAAAACAATAGAGCTATTTTAGTCATTATTTTCTACCATTTCTAGACCAAATCAGGTAGTATTTTGAGAAATTATTGCTAAGGTATCTGGTGAAAGAATACAGATCATTAATTTAAGAATAACAGATCATTAATCGGCCATAACACTTCCTTTGAATAAAGGAGCACATGATATGCCTGATGTAGTAATTAGACCAGAGCCCTTTGATCCCATTTTAATGATCACCCATTTTGCGCGAACTACTTTGCTAAGCAACTCCTTTCCAACTGCTATAGGATTCCGCAAGCCAGTCATTGATTCAGCCTGGTCGGAAAAACAAGATATCAGCAATTCATTACATCTTGTCTATAACAAAATTAAACAGTTATGGCACATTATGCAAAAGGACGATTTTAGTAGTCTATGAGCAATTCATTACATCTTATTTATAACTAAATTAAACCATAACATACTTCACATGCATAAAACACGTTTTTATCTTCATTAGTTATTACCCAAACAGCTTTTAAAGCTATGTTCAGGTTTCACTTGAACATACATTTACTTATATTTCAGTATGATGTTTGTGTTAATTAAAGAAGGGTTAATTACCCAAATAGACCACTTTTTAAGTGGATTTGCCAAAATACCCTAAGCTACTTTAAAGTTCCATATATAGACCAAGCGACCTCAAGCTACCTTATTCAACCTTATGCTACATTAAGCTACTCTAAGCTACTTTAAGCTACCTAAGCGACTTTAATATTAAATTAATAAAATTACTATTCATCCTAAGAAAGTACTCTTTTTTGTGTAAGAAATGTGTAAGGTATTTTTTTATGCTACTTTTTTTTTAATTAATTAAAATTCAATTTTATTTATATTTTAATTAAAAAAAACTATTTTATATTATCTAAAACTAAATTTATTTGTATGCGACTTTCGGTTGTACTTGTTTTTGCACAGTATTTTGCACAGTGATTTGAACAGTATTTGCACACTAGTGTTCTGCCACCTTTCACCCAACCCACACATTAATCTCACATAAACACTAAACACATTTCTCTCAAAAGATTTATGGTATATCTGACAATCCATCCACGTTCATCTCCAAACCTTACCCCAATCCTTACCCCACTATTCATCATTCAAGAAGTTTTGATAATTGTTAATCTGCCTAATTAATATCGATATCCCCAAATCTGTATCGATCTTTGATAATGTGCAATTTCAATCCGGTGTTAATCACATTTGCTTCATCTTCATATCTTTTCATCAGGTATCAAATTAAATACATGTATGACATCTGTTTTTTTATTAGTTTAATTAGGCTTCTTATACATCTAAGTTCATATAATTATTTAGTTATGCTATGTTTTTACAGATTCTATTACTATAATACATATTAGATGAGTATGGGACTAATCTCCATTATCATGTATGAGTTTTAAATTTGCAATAAAGGTAAAGATGAATTGAGTATTCATTAACCAACTGATATACACTAACTTTTTGATGAAACGTGTAAACAAAAAAACCGTTTGAAAAGTTAGATGGCTATAGTCGAAATCTATTTTTTGGGTTTCCGATCGAAATTGTGAGACGTCTAATCCGAGGGCGACTACCCTTTTCGAAGTTATGGCTTATGAAGGTATAATAGATAAGCTCATAAGCTAAGGTTTAGTGTTTGGATTAGCTTATGATAAAAAGGTGGAAAAAAAAGGTTTTGAAAAGTTATAGAAACCCATAAGGTGTTCGTTTCGGCTTATGCAATGGGCTTATGGCTTATTTGGTCTTGGGCTTATGTTTCATGAGCTCACTTTTTATGGCTTATTTTGTTTTGGGCTTATGTTTCGTAAACTCACTTACTTTTCATGGCTTGTTTTGAAACTATTCGGCTTATACAAGTTCATTATAATAAACTTATATAAGCCCGAATAGTTTCAAAATAAGCCACGAAAAGTAAGTGGGTTTACGAAACATAAACCCAAAGCCAAATAAGCCATAATCCAAAACAAACGCCCAGGGTTATCATGTCGTATTAAGCTTATATAAGCCAAAAATTAAGCGAGTTAATTCTGTGTGTTCTTTCTGTTATGCTGTTTAATAAAATTTCTCTAAAAAAATAAGCTGAAAAGTATCATGATAAGCCATAAAGGGTGGGCTTATAAAACATAAGCCGAAAACCGCATAAGTGATAAGCCTGACTAAAAAGTTGGAAATTTAATTTGACGCGGAAAGTATTTTTTTTTATTGTTGTGGAATTCGTGATTGATTAATTCATAAATGTTTTAACAGAACAAGAGGAGCTGCTTAGATCACTTGAAAGATCTCAAGCTCAACAATCTCGCTTTTGGAGGGTATTATTGTGTTTTCATGAACCAAATATAAGCTTAAACAAACACCCCTAGTGTACTAGTGTTATCAAATTTGTCCGTCTAAATGTAAGCCAAAATCACATTGTGCACCAATAAAATTTCATTAATTACCATTGTGACCGAAAATAGACACTTATCTTGGGATGGAGATAGATAAGCAGTCTAAATACTTAAATTTCAAAACTGCTTATTTATTGTATAAGAAAAACTAGATAAGCGTTTTTAACAACCAATCCCGAACACCCCCATAGAGCTATATATGAGTGTTAGTTTACACATCTTGTAAGTAGACTTGAAGTAGACTTGAAGTTCCCTCCAAAACCTATTGTTTCCGCAGCTGCAAAGGATCTCATTAGTCAGGTTTCACTTATCTCAATCCATCTTCCCCTGTCGTATAAAGAGTACTGATTGTATTTTTTAAAAAGCGAAATGATAGTCACCTTGACAAACATCACCCATCATAGCCTCTTCAAGTTCACCGTCAACAAAGGATATCCTTTGTACTTTGTTTTGGAGAGACACCAGAAAACGTAAGAATACACTACTTAACATGTCATTGGTGTCATATCAAACAACACGTTGCGATATTTTCCTTTAATTTATTTGTATAATTGGCTTAGTGATGTCCCGGAACAGAAGGGAGTTTCTGTTGTAGCCGCAAGAGTAATATATTCAGTACTAGGCTGCTTGATGCTCGGAACCTTACTTTACACACTCATTGTTGATGGATCCCCATTTCGTGCTGAATTATACACGCCGTGAGTTTCTTTCCTTTACACACGTAGTCGATCTTTATCTATCTTATGCAATCTAAAGTTAAGATTAATAAATGCTCACAGGTGGGTGGTTACAACTCTAGTTGACTTCTATATCAACGTTGTGGCTTTATCGGTAAGTCTATATCATCTGTATTAAAATGCTACTAATACATTACTTATCAAAGACATAAAAAACCGACTGTTGCTTTTCAGGTGTGGGTAGGGTATAAGGAATCCAGTTGGACGAGTGCTTTCTTGTGGATACTTTTTTCTGTATGTTTTGGGAGGTAAGTAGTTATCCAAACTTTTATGTATTCACTGCAATACTACATATACTGCTTTACTGATGTTTCTTTGTGACTGTATCTCAGCATTACTACATGTGTATACATCGTGCGGCAGCTGTTCCATCTCTCACCTGATCAGCCAATTTCGCTTATACTTTTCCGCAATAATCACAGGCAAGTCTGAAAGAGAATATGGTTACTTTTTTCATCTTACATATGGTAGTATGGCGCAAAATGTATATACCTAAGAATTAATGTTATTTATCAGTTTGCACACATCCACTGGTGTTACCTATCATTGTCTTTCTTAATGAAAGAGCCTTGTGTGGTTTTATTTAATATAGAATCGACATCAAAAGCCTATTTGAATGCCTAAACATATCAGCTACTTGTAAATAGGATAAACGGTCGAAAAGTGGACGGGTCAGGTTGGTTGGTAAAAAATATCCATTTTGTAGTAGGCTTAAAACAGTTGCAGATAACTAATGTGTTGTATGTGAGTATAGGGATAAACAAAGCAACAGAGACGAGGAAAATTAAGAGGCTTTCATGCTTTACGCATCTTGTTAGTAAAAACGCAGTAGTTAAGATTTTCACCAGTTGACCCGTTTGAGACAAAAATGAACCATTTCTCTATAACTGAAACAAAATTGACACCTATCGCATATTTGTTTGATCACATGTCTGAATATATCATACCATACCTATTTGCGTTTCCTACACCCTGTAATTTAATTTCAAAGTTCTTGAGAATTTGTTTTTCGCCATTCCTGTCCCAATACTGAAAATGTTAGTGTTCGAATTATTATTTCCGCGATTCATTTTCTTCATTTTAGTATCGTTAAACAGGTATAAGAGAATCTTTCAAACATGCCAACACAAAGGGTTAGCTGAGCTATATATAAATTTCTAAGTTTGAGCTCATCATTGTATAGGTGGCTTCAGGCGTGCTCTACAATTGATGACGGAACCAAATAGTTGTAGCTCATCATTGTATATTTTGGCTATGCAACTCCATATATAAGCACATGCTACTGTATAAGAAGATACATATTCTAATGTTGGCAGTTGGGTTGATACCAATTTTTTCATCTGATTGATAACATCTCGTGTCAAGACAAACGTGGCCCGTTGTTTATCACTCGGTCCAGATAGGCTTGGAGTTACATAATCTTCGTGAAAACATTCTACTTCTGTACGCTTTAGATAACTTTCTTCTAGTCCTGAATGTTCGTTGATCACTCTGTCATATAATGGAAAAATTCCACTAGCTAGAAATGACTCATCATTATTACCAGATCGAGCAATTGATGTCCACGCTTTCATGAAACAAAAACAAGTGCTAGCATCAGCTAGACTATGGTGATTTGTAATTCCAATAGCAATTCCTTGGTTAGGAAAAAGCGTCACTTGAACGGAGAAGAGTGGAATGTTGACGCAGTCTGATAATCTAGT
Organism: Glebionis coronaria; assembly: GCA_025667525.1. NCBI lineage: Eukaryota > Viridiplantae > Streptophyta > Magnoliopsida > Asterales > Asteraceae > Glebionis > Glebionis coronaria. Next base: position 544,249,783 of record CM046879.1, on the reverse strand, counting down.
ACTCTCACCCAGTATCGGTACAAGATGGTAAAACTTGTCAGTCTCGAGGATGGTTTCCTGTTAATTCGCTAAACTCAAGGTTACATTCAGCGAAAGTAACAGTCACAGAATCACCTTCCACATAACGAATCTCGGGCTTTATATTAGGAGTAGGATATACCGCCAACTTACCTACAAAAGGGTAAAAATGTTTAAGTGTGATGGATAATGAGTGTTTAATATTTGGAACAATGGTTTCAGTAAATTGCTTTCTAGTGATCGGGAGCTCGTAAAAAAAAAGATAGTGAACTGGAGCAGAACGAAGGTAATGCAAGTCGAAAAATGTGAGCTGCAATGACTTGTCGCCTACGGTGTCTGGTGGTGGCGAAACATGGGACCGTTCGAGAACGGTTAAGATGGGAAGGGAAGCCATTTGTTGCCTCGAAATGAATCGAGTTATGAGGGTTTAATGAATAGATCTATTTGTTTACACGACAAACCTTAGACATGTTAACAAACTTGACTGAATACTGATCACATGAGTGAAAAACAACAAAAGCTGATCCTAGTACAACAATAACTCTTGAATCTTATTTATTGAAGAAGTGAGGTTAAGATACTGGCAGTCTAAAAGAAACTTTGCAACTTCGAAGATATGAAGAAAAGATGTGCTTCTTATTTATTGTATTACTTCTTTACTTCGAACATTAACATGATCTTTCCAGTATTTTATATATGCCAACCCTTTATCAAAAAGTTTCCCTTTTTTACAAACTGACAGACAGTTGACAAACTGATCTCCCTTCACATAAGCTTCCGCAGCTTCACTATAACATCCTGACAGAGTGAAACATTCGGCAGCTTCATCAATCTTTCCACATTCGTACAAATACAATTTTCCTACACAAACACAAGAGTTCAATTTAGTAGCGGGCAATTAGAGGTTGTATGCATTCAAATTGAACTTTGGGTGACCGTCAAAGACTTTAAACCATTTGACCTGTCCTGTTTTACTTAATCATTTTAGGGAAAATTTCCGATGAAGGTAACATAAAAAATGAGTGAATGTAATTTTGACCAACGAAGAAAGGAATTTCGATTTTGACTAACTATATGGAACCTGTGACTCTTCAAATAATAAATAAGTTTACGATCCATATGCTAGTTAGAAACAAGGATTTGTGTTTAAGAAAAAAAGTTTACGAGAGACTTTATGTTATGCTGAGGTGGCCTATAACCCTCTTTATGAGAAGAGAATGGGCAAGATGTGACGGGCAGAGGTGGTGCATAACCTCCTTGATGAGAAACAGGTGTTGCTTGATAGCCACAACAAATTCAAATAAGATAAGGATAGCGTGAACTTACTTCCTTAACCATTGTCTTTAGATGAGAAGTACTTCCACTCACGGTCCTCCAAATCTTCTTTAAGGCTCTCTTTTTTGAGTTCCTCCCGGGTGTTTTAACCATCTCTCCTGCAGTAACAAGCACACGACGACAATTAGACAAAGAATCCATATGGCGAAAACATGGAAATTAGTTGAATAGAGAAAACAATAGAGTGACACTGTGGATGCTTCATTTATTTGATCAGAAACTCGAAACACACTTGATTTCAGAGAAGAAAGCCAAACGTTGAGGCTAATAAAAATCTGACTATCGCCTTGTTAAACATTTAGTAAGTTTAGATGCATAAAGGACCAGTGAGCTTTAACGTTCAAAAGAGCTTTAACGTTCAAAAGAGTGGGCATAAATAATATTTACAACCACATATATATATATATATATATATATATATATATATATATATATATATATATATATATATATATATATATATATATATATATATATATATATATATATATATATATATATATATATATATATATATATATATATATATATATATATATATATATATATATATATATATATATATATATATATCAATTAACTAACAAATAATGAGAATGAAATTTGTTGCAGTGATAGATATGTGACATCTGCAACTTGGTAGCTGCTACAGATTAGGCATACCATGATCAAAGCAAAGTATTTTCTTAACTTTGAGCTCGGCTCATTAAGACACTATATTAAAAGCTCCTCCAGTCAGTTAATCGTTTATGCTATATTTTTTTATAGAGTGATGTGTGTAAGGATTTCATTAATTTATTTAGGTGTTTGCTTAAGTTTGTATAGCGGGATTATTACTTATTTTGATTTTTATCTTATGTGTCATAAGCTCAATTTTGTAACTTATTATGAATCTTATTGGCTTATATAAGCCATTTTTCCCCAATATAAGCCACAAAAAGTAGACGTGTGTAACATAAGCCGAAACCGAATAAGGAATAAGCCCGCTACATACACTTAAACAAATACCCTCGACTGCGTTGGTGTAAGTCTATATAACGGTTTTATGGCTTATGTGGTTTTCAACTTATGTTTGATAAGCTGACTTTATTTGGAACGTTTCCCTTATATTAACCTTATCGTGACTTGATACTATGATAGGCTTATATAAGCGGAAAAGTTTCAAAAAAGTGAGCTTATGACACATAGGCCAAAAACTACATAAGCCATTAGCCCGCTATATAAGGTTAAGCAAACAACTAATCGGTTAGTTATGAGAAGGTTTGATATTTTCACTAAAAACCCAATTCATAAAACACCCATTGGGACTATTTCACTTCATAAACATTTTATCAAACAATTCGTATGCATATGCATAAACATAAAAACAGAATTTTACAACTCAAAAGTTCAATATCTAGAGCTGAAGTTTCTCATATATATAGTAAATAAAATAAAAACCCATATCACAAATCCAATAAAAGTAACAAAAAAAGATGGTAAATTTGGTTAGGGTTTTACCAGATGAAGAAGAAATTGTACCACCATACAAATAAACCACCAGCATTACGTAGATATTACACACTGATACGAGTTAAAACCGGTATTTGGTGCTCATCTATTTTAAAGCTCTAAACTTAATACTTTTGACTATTATTTTTATTAAAATAGATATTCAGGGTGAGAAGGTTTTTTAAAGCTTCTGCTCAAAACTATGGTAACAGAGAATGGTTTTAAACGTGACGATGGTTTTTAGGTTTTTTCTGGGTTTGAATTGAAAATGGAGGTTAGGGGAGGGGGTTACAGATCTGGGGGCGGGGTAATGAAATTGTAAAGGATATAATTGGGGGTTGGGTAGAGAAAGGTATAAGCAAATTGTACAAGTATTCAAGCTAAGTGTACAACTAAATAATGCATTGGTTTTTTTTATAAAAATTTAATACTTTATAAAAACAAAAAAACTTTTTAATATTTAATTATAAAAGTACAAGTCGCTTAAAATATACACTTACACATTCTTACACATTCTTACACAATAATGACAAGTCGCTTAAAATGTACAATGACATATTCTTACACATTCTTTCACCAAAAGCATAAGTCGCATAAGTTTAATTAAAGTAGCATAATATTTTTAATATATAAAATATAATAAAAATATGTTACAAAAATAATATAATTAAAAAGTCGCATAAAAAAATATTCAGAGTTGCATAAAAAGGTACCTTACACAATTGTACTTGTTTCTTACACAAACAGTACTTTTTTTGGAAAAAACACAAGTCGCTTAGGTAGCATAAGGTAGCATCGGTTGCATAGTGTAGCATAAGTCGCATCGGTCTATTTTGGGAAAATGTCAAAAACTTGGGTTATTTTGGCAAAAAGATTTAATTACAAGTCTATTTGGGTAATTATCCCATTAAAGAAAGTGACTATTTGACTCAGATTTGTACCTACTAAAGCTTTTTTATTGTAAAAGTTTTATTTGACTACATAAATGTTACTGTAAGTTCTAGACTCGCTAAGCTGTTCGTGAGCTACTCGATAAAAACTCGAAACAAGTCAAGCTTAAACGAGAACAGGCATTGTTTATGAACAAGCTCGAGCCTAGTGTATTTAACCAGTTATGTACATAACCAGTTGCAATCGACCAAAATAGTTCATATTAGTCAAAACATCTTAGATCGATAATCCTACAAGATTGTACATTTGAATATATTCATTCAATGTGTTTTTATATCACAACCTAAATTGACTTATCTTCATATAACTGGATCAGGATTGCAACCTTTGTGAACACTTCAGATAAGTAGATGCATGACAGCCAACAGGCGAATAAGTGCTTTCACAAACTAACAAAAATTCATTTACACTAAATCAAAGTGGCGCTATACCAATATACAATTGGCATAGAACAGCAAGCAATAATTAGACTGCTTATCAACCAAACACCGTAACTACTTACAATATAATCTCAGTTTCTGAAATTTCCGATTTGCTTCTGCTCTAAACAATTGAACATGCACAAATCATGAATCACAAAGTTAATCGGAAAAAGTCCGAGGAAATAAATTTAAATAAGACAATATCTCGTTTGCTAATGGAACCTCAAGCTTATGCAGAACCTCTTAAACCACCTTTTGGAAGTTTACGTGGTTCAAATAATAGTTTTTGAATCCGTTTAATGTTGTTTTTGAAAGAATTGCAATGTTGTCTTCATTTGAACTTTCATCAAGTCATTAGTTCCAGAAGTCGTAATCATCATTAAGGTTTGCTTCCCTCATCAGTGACATGACTTTTTGCAAGTTTGCAACGTTCCTACCGGCTCCACCCCCTGTGGCTGTACCAAACTATGGAATGTCATATTTTGTATGTAACCATACACAATTTCCGTCACAACGCTGTCTCCGCATCTAACGGTAGCCATTACGTTCACCTGTTACTGAAATTTTCCATGTAATTCTGTCATATCCAACCAATAATAGATGACATGTTAGATGGAACAAACAAAGCAAAAAAAACAAAGTCACCATAATGAGAAATCCAAGTATCATCCCACATCGGCTGAGAGAGTGAAGTTGAAGGTAAGGAAAGCTGTATAAAAAGAAAAAGAAGCAACAGGAAAAGTCACTTACCTGGATGGGGTCGATTGGAGATCAAGAATGCCCATGGCCTAGGTTGGTAACCTCCATTGCACTTTGGAGGGGTGCCACCCTAAGATCGACCACTTTGTGGTTGAGTCTACATCGTAATTTGTTGCTGAGGGGGCCTGCGTTCGCGCGGCCCCTTGCCCAATTCTTTCTAGTTTTAATATTCTTTTTCTTATACTTAAGACTGATGATGTTTTAAATGGAATCATTTTTATTAAATTTAGCTACGCAACTTCATGTGGTTCAGCTTGTTTGAACAGCATTCATAGGCCAAGAGGAGGAAACTGACAAGTGGTTTTTGATTGGCGTCGGGGTTTCTTTCCACGAAAGATTAGATTAAAACACGTCTTTATTCTACAGTTCATGGTTTCTGGTCATGGAGTACTATGCAAGTATTCTTTTTCTTTCTATATGTTACCAGCTACTTTAGTAGTTTATTTCACCCAAACTTTCTTCAGAGGTGGGAAATTGGCCTTACCGGGGCGGACGGTGGTTATGTTAGGGTTAAAATGACAGTTTAGCAATGCGTCAAACTAGCAAGGTCGAGTTTCGACCCAATTCTTATTTAGCAAAACTTACTACTTTGCCGGTTGGACCTGTTTTTGATAAATGAGTTCCTTGTCTGCACCTATGGTCGTGTTTCCGACAACTGCTTTGATGGAAGTTGTGTGTTGGTTAAGGAATGTGGGTCTGTCTGGGATGGTCCAAAGGCGGAAGAGGGTGTAACGGTTTTCGAGCTGTTGTTGGAGGTAGGAGGACATTGGGTATGTTAGAAGTACATTGATGTCTTTCATGATTGATTGAGGTTGTTGGTTTGATGACTATCAGTTAGGATAAAAAAATTCAAAGGATAAATTAGAAATTAACACTACAACTCAAAGATAAAACTGGTACTATGGATGAACACTTTTAGTGAGGAAGTACCGTTCATAAAGAGCTGTAAAGAATAAGCTTGGCATGCATATCACATAGTACTCAGATGCTCATGTACGGTAGTGGCAAACTGGGTGGTTCGGGTAATGGGTCAACACGAGTTTGGATCAAAACTGCAAACCTTTGGCAAAGATATTAGTGATACATTGAACCCAACTTTTCTCATTATAACGATTCACATGTTGTAAACATCTGACTATTTGACCTGAATTGCTCCACTTTCGCATACATGTGTTGATTGTGCGACTAGTTTACTCAAAACAAGGTTGGGTAAGCAGAAGTAAAAATAAAAATGATACCCGGCCCTCGAGGGAACATAAACTACATATAAAGGGGTGGACACATAGAACAAGCCAGGTAAGCTGTCAAGAGACGGGCTAGGAGACGAAGGAATAGCAACCGACATGTGCAAAAGATGAATATGATCTAGTATATAATTGTGTATATCCAGTTGAAAATAAGAGATGGCACAAACAGCTTCAACATCAAAAGAGAATAAAAGTTTGAGACTTGTTTTGGGCAGGGGTCGCGCGAACGCAGGCCCTCACACCAAAAAATTATGACGTAGGTTCGACCACTTGGGTTCGAACGCACGCCCTGCGCGAACAGGTAGGCCGTGAACCTTCTTGATCATCCATTGGCTATGGTTAATGTATGAACCAATGGCATATTGTGCACGTAACCATACACAATCGCAGCCACAGAGCTGTCTCCGTGTCCAACGGTATCCATTACGTTCACCTGTTACAGAAAATTTCCATTTAATTCTGTCATATCCAACCAATATTCGATGACATGTTTGATGGAATGACTACAAATAAACAAAGAAAAAACAAAGTCAGCATAGTGAGAAATCCAAGCATCCCACATCGGCTGACAGAGTGAAGTTGAAGGCATGGAAAACTGTATAAAATGGGAAAGAAGCAACATGAATACTCACTTACCTGGGTGGGGTCAATGGGTGATCAAGAATGCCCATGGCCTAGGTTGGTGACCTCCATTGCACTTTGGAGGGGTGCCACCCTAAGATCGGCTTAAGTGGTCGAGTCTACATCGTAATTTGTTGCTGAGGGGGCCTGCGTTCGCGCGGCCCCTGCCCAATTCTCTAGTCTTAGCATTTTTTTTGGTATTGGCTGTGCCAACACTTTAGACAACGAACACACTTAGCACGTGCGAGTCTGTTTTATACTACATGTTTAAGTCTAAAAATTGCTTTAATGGAAACATTGTTGGTATCATAGTTGGAAGATCAAAACAAGTGCTATGATAGGCCACATGACCTTACAAGTTGTGCAACAGTTATAATGAACAAGTAAATGCCGATAACTTAGTATGATAATCTGTGCAGGAAGTTAGCAGAACATACTAAAATCATTAGTTTGTTCATAAGCCAACAATCAAATATAACTGTTCAATAACCTTAAAAAAGAACTCACCTTTTTAAACGAAACAAGAAATTTTTAAGTCAATGGGCAGTCTTCAAACTAACAGATCGAGATTACTTAGGCCACAGGAGAACATTATCAAGCTACATAATCCATTTAACAATACCTTTGACTTTAACAACAATACACCTAAAGACACATATTAAGTAGGAACAAGATTGAAATTTTCATCTCTCCTACCAAAAGAAACAAACAATGATTGCAAACATATCCGCTAGACAAGAACGAACGCACAGACAAAAAAATCAGCGTCTTGGTTAAGTTTCAGAAAATGCATTCTTCGAAAATCTCTTCAGTGTAACACACTGATTCAGGAGTAAAATCATATTGTTCATCTTTGTGAGAAAACTGGTCACTAAGATCACCTGATGCCCCATTTTCATACTTGCTTGAGACAGCGCTTTTGAATCTCTGACTTTGTTTCAGTGAAGAATCAGAGAGAGAGAGAGAGAGAGGACCTCATTTGAAGCTAGACATGCCCTTACTATAGGCTGATAACTAAGAATGATAATAGTATCCTCGCACAAAAGAAGCAGAACTGCCAGAACATAATAACTAACACAGGTTGTACTTAAGTCTTATCATATCATATGTGATAAGAAATTTATATAAAGATCAAGTTAGGATCCTTGGTTATTATTGGTCAAAGGCTCAAAGCAGTCTTACTTCGAATCATGGATGCGCTATTAACTCTTTGAGGTCAAGCCCAGGGCCTTTTGGCATGGAATGGCTGAGTAGTTGAGTAAAAAGTGTTGGATAAAATTAAACTTGACGCTTATTTATACTGAAATATGGAAAAACGCCCTATGGTAATGTATAAATCTAGTGTATAAATTAAAAATATGATTTCTTTCGTTATTTTTATTTGGTTTCAGGTAATTGATTTGTGTGCCACATGTATTCTAAATGTATGAGATGCAAGGCATGATGTGTTTGATGAGATAAACATATCTGTCAGTTAGGTGGCACTAGTCAATGATGATGATCATTATGGTACATATGTACATCGAAGATACATGATTAGAGATAGCAACGTGAGACATGACACGGCGCATAAACACCCAAACTAGTCAAGGGTAAAACAGCTCATTAGTCACTCATACAGAACCACCCGACGCATAAACACCCAAACTATATCGATGAAGATAATGCGGATTCTTGACAGTTGTTAAGTTTACCGATTTGCCTCAATCGAATCATTAATACTAGTAACGTGTAGTATAAGAATCATTAAGATGTGTGTGTCAGAAGTTTTAAAGGCCTAAGCAATGGAACGCAGCAAGCATGCGGAAAGCAGAGAAAAAAAATGGTTGTCTTATTTTAGAGTAGGATTAAGATCGACGGGGTGGTGATATATGAAATAGTATAATATATATTGTGATAATGTGTTGATTAAGTAGTAGAGATAACAAACAGGTAACTATTTGTATGATGTTTTGTCCCACATCGCTGGAAAGTATAAATGCAAAGCACTTTATAAAGACCACAAGCAAGCCCGCAGTCACGACCTTTTTTTTTTTTTGAACAAAAGCAGTCACGACCTTACTTGAACAGGATCTGTTCTATAGGCTCGTACCTCTGTATTCTTGATCGTTGTCAGCTCATCTCGATGGGCCTTGGGGCATGGTCACATGGTTGTCTGACAGACAAATTTACTCTCTTTTTTTTCCACATATTATTTGGCTGACTTAAATGATAGCTTCTCATCGTTTAGAATATGTTTGCAAAACCTTATGCAGCAGTGTGTACGATATTAGTGACAAAATTATCAAAGGGGTCATCGGTTTTGCTTCATTCCAAAGTAGTATAGATACCAAGTCTTTAGTTTAAATCTTTATTTTGGTATACAAGTTGCTAATACAATTTTTAAAACAGTAAATAATACGCAGTCTCAGTTCATTAAATATTACAAATAATAATTATTCAGAAAGTAATTATTAAGTTTCAGAAATTTAGCTTTAGAAAAGATTTCGTGAGTATTACGTATGTATTAATTATAATACAGAAAGATTACTACGTCGGAAATTAAAACACGAGATTTAACGCAAATGCACGTGCTAAATAACTACACGAGTCAAAATTAAGTACACATATATATGGGCCGCAGTTTTAGTGTAAAATAACAAGAGAAAGGATTTGGGCTTTTAGGCCCGGTTCACTTACTAAGAAAACAAACGGGGGTTTCACCCCACCTCTTTTCACATAAGAGTAAAAACAAATAAAAAACTAGGGTTTATTAGTGTGTGCGGTTTCTCACGGCAGGAAAAAAAAGAAAAAAAAAGAGGAAGAGCCGTTATTCTTTTCTTGGTTTTCTTCCTGCCGACGAACAAAACATCAGGGAACAAGAAACACGAATCAAAATCACGCAAGTCAAGGTAAAATCACGTTTATTCTTCTATCTGTTGATAAATCATGAATACAGACTATAGGGGTGTCGGGTTTGGCGAAGTCAGGCTGAACCGAGACCAACTGGTCTCGGTGTGGTGTTGTTGTTGCCAGCCGCGACCCATAACAGGGCGTCTTGGTGTTTTCCTTGCCCAGTCGTGAACAAACAATCCCAAATAGTAGACACGAGCCAACAAGGGTGTTTGTTTATACATTATCAGTGGGAAAACGCATCAACATGTTGTTTTGACTCAGCAGGGGTGTTTGGGATTAACAGGCCATAAGGGTGCGTTTGGGTTTGTAAACAGTGAACCATAACAAAAACAGTGAGATATATATAAGAAGCAGTGGGAACATTTCTAAACAGAAAATAAAAGGGTGTTAGTGCTGAAATTAGCGACAGATTAGCGAGGCTAATTTCTGTCGCAGATTCATTTAATGACAGTTTTTAGATACTCAATTTTTGTCACACTTTTTAGTGACAGTTTTTCTGTCACTAATTCATATAGACAGATTTTATATATATTAGTGAATTGTTTTAGTGCGACCGAGAATGGGTATCTCGGTAGGCTCGGGATATAGTTAATTTGTAAGAATGCATATTTTAAATTATACCTTTAGCACTTAATTTTTATAAATGTATAAATTATATACTTAAATGGATTAAATTAAAATAGTTTTTATAAGATTTAAAAAGGGTATTATTTTTTAATAATTTTATTCATTTTGGGAAACGTCCTCATTTAGGAAACTTTCTAGTATTAACAGGTTACTAAATATAGAACTATTGTAACATTAGAATATGTGTATACCGTAATTAATAATAAAACAAGAATACGTTGATCAGAGATATTAGAAGATTTAGACTTATCAGTTATATATTAACAGTATTACAAGAACAAATAAATTAACAGTACAATTCAGATAAATGAAATAAAGAAAGATCAGTCAACTTATGTTCACGTCCATTATTCATGTAGTATCCGTGAAGTCGGAGTAGACCTTCCAGCTTTCGTTTCTATTTTATTGCTGGACACGAGGTACGGATTTTCCGTCCTTTCAGTAAGGACTTCCTTTCTATGCATGATTAGGATTCCCCGTCTTCAGCCAAATGTTTTTCCCCAGTATATGTTTAAGCTTATCAGTAATCATGTTAACAACTAAATAAATTGCCTGAGCATTATATACAAGCATGACCAGTTTATGTACTAGTTACGGAGGTACCGTAACCATGGCACTAGAGGCACCAGTGTCATGACTCACATGCAGGAGAGTAATATCCTGCATCGTCCCTTCACGTTTTGGCCATTATTATTATCATGTCATGTGGGGCGTATGGATGCATCCTAGGCTTATCAGTTTACAAGTTAGCAGGGTGAATGTGGTGTGTGCTCTACATCCTTCACATTGGAGCTGACCCTCCACCCAACACAGTATTTAGAGATCACCCTCTACAGTTATTTAGAGGTCACCCCTCTACAGCATGACGAGGTCACCCCTCCAGTTATTCATGCACCGTTGTTACAGCACATGACCTATATAAGCTCTGGCAATTAAAATACAGTAAATGCATGTTTTCAGATTTAACAGATAATAGTTCAGCTTTATAATTTTATAAATCAGACTTTACAGATTATACATAGATTTCCGCTGTGTAGGTCTACGTTTTCTAAGGATTAGGCATGTTATGGTTTATCTTTGAGATGGATGGAGAAGTGGAAGAACTAGAGAGAGAAAGGTAAAGAGAGAGAGAATGAAAGAAATGGTTTATTAACATGAAATGTGTGTAAACATGAATGACCAACCCCTCCTAACATGCTAGGAGGGGGTTTATATAGCCCACTCTACATGTGGGCTATATGGGCTATATTGGATCACGAGCCCAATATCATTGGAGTGACCGATCCTTTCTAAATACGTAAAAACGTATTTCCAACAATCTCCCCCAAAGGGAGGTCACTCCAAGTTACAATGTCCTAAATAGTCTATAGCTCGTGATCTATGCTAAGAATGATGTGACCGAGACTTTCCTTGGAAAAACGTATTTCCAACAATCTCCCCCAAAGGGAGGTCACACCATTTTACAAAATCTGAAACCTAGCATACTATGCTTGAGTCTTCGATATTGTTCTTGTGAATATGATTGATGTGATCTTTGACTTTAGTCTTGAGCATGTTTCCTTGCCTTGACCTTGTGCATTCATCACTTGTGATGTTTGCATCCTCGTGACTTCATGTTCCACATACTTATACTTTTATAAATTCTTGAAAGCTTCAGAGTTTGATACAGCGGAAGACTTGACTTTTAGACTTTCTTGAATTTGTTGAAGTATTAAGTGCATACAGTATAAGCACGTGGTGACAACTTCTTCTGGATTGTACACCGCAATGCCACCTTCTTGTTACGCTGCATAAGACAGTTAGCAACAAAACATATACACGGATGAAATGGCCTTGAACATTTCATTCTAATTCGGTAGCATTTTACCTCTGGTCGGTGAAGACCGTTGGACGATATAAAATATCGTACTTGTGACAGGTAGTTTCAATTAAGAACCTCCTTGACAAGATTTCGCGGGTACACTCGTTCTCTTTATTCGACCGTCCAAAGCTAACTGCAAACATAAAGAGTGTATCATTTGGATAATAATATACGCATGATTTGAAGCCGTCAATTCATGTTCCTAGAACAAGTGAAATTCAACTAAGAACCGCACCATCGTTGCTTTCCAGTTGTCACGAGCTTGATTCGTATAGAATCTTGCAACTTACCTACCAAGTGTTGTTTGAGGTTAACACTAGAAGGATTTCCATTCGTCACTGTAAATACTTAATAGTATTACTCTGAATGTTCAGGCAAGATCACTAAGATATTGTGTAGAGGCCTAGAACGTGTTTAAGTTCAATAAAGAGTTAAACAACTGTTGCTTTCCAGTTATCACAAGTTTGATTCATAAAGAATCGCACAAGTCACCTACCATGAGCTTTTTGATATTCGCTCAAGAAGGATTTCCATCTTCATTGTAAATACTTTCGTATTACTCGGATGTTCAGGCAAGATCATGAAGGTTTTGCGTAGGACTCTTAAGATCTTTCTTACTTTTCACAGTGTGTGAAGAAGCAAGGAATTATGAAAGAGTGTCCTAATGAGATATTTGATGATCTCAAATGGCTCTAGACTCGATCGTGCATTTTGGATTTTTAGTGATTGGAGGCTGGAGAGGAGTGCCACCATTTCAATACCAACTTATTTGGAGTGAATACATCAATAGATAATGCGTTGTCTCCGTGTGATTAAAACAAATATCTTTTAAGAGATATCTGAGTTAGCTGGGATGGGTTGTGCATTGCATCACTGGGTCCATGATGTATGTCTTCAATATCAAGCATCATTTAAAATGATCTCAATAGCATATGTATTGACCCGGTTTCTGCCTAAGGTTGTAAGGAGGGCTTCTTTCTTTACACCCTTTATCTTTACAATTCTTTTTCATTCTTCAACCCCTTCAATGATTACCAATACGTCATCACTAGCACCTTGTTGTGATTGTTCCAGTGCTAACTTAAGTACTTGGTCAGCATTCAGCTACGTTCACAATCTTTCTCCATCTTTCCTAAAGACTACTATTTCTAGCTATGGAATGTCCTTGGGAAGATTCCTTCGGTTATAGAGGAATCATTGGACTTTAACCTATCCTACCATCCTTATGTCACCACAATCTTCACCGTCGTGAATAGAGATGTTTTGGGTAAGTGTAAGTCACCATGAAATCCATTTTGAAGTGCAAATCCATTTTTCTCCCCCTTAACATATGCCACGATATCCGAAAACATTTCGCACATGTCGGGATGAGCTATCACGTTAAGTCAAACCATTTGTGATTAATCATTTCCCATATTAAATCACATTTTCTCCCCCATATTAAAAATATTAACCCAATCGATGTTTTTAATATCAATTGATTTAATATCATTTTAAGAAATTTTGGGAAGAAAAATGCAAAGCCAATTATCTTCATGAATTACACAAGCTCCCCCTCAAATTAATGAGGGGGTACTTGAGACGTGAGTGAAGTACCTTTTAAACACAAGTGTAAGGTACTTATCACATGCAAAGATCATATATGATAATTTATTCACAAGATTAGCGATTTATGAGGTTGGACCTGAATGATGGAGAACATCATATGAAAGAAGCACATGGTTCTTGTTCACGAATGTTGGTCGCCTCATCACGTTTGAAGTTATCTCTTGACTCCATGTGTATGATTGATATCGTTGTCTTGACACCAATATGTGAACTTGGCACTCTCGGCATCAAGGATTCTGAATGCTTGGACAATTGCTCCCCCTCAATTATTGACCCGTGTTCTATTGAAAGAGTTGTAGTCGCCTTTTGAGTAGTCGCATCGTCGAGTATGTAGATATCAATTGTAAATTGCTACGGTTGGTAGAGATGATAACTTCATAAAAACAAGATTTCTCTTGTTTTAACAAATAAATGCACTGACACGTACATATATTCGTGTTAGATTGTGTTATTACGTAAACACAATCCCTTACATGGTTATAAAATAAACCATGCCCAAGAAAATTAATTCCCGTTGTTGAGTCAAAGCTTTCCGGTGAAATGCTTGACTTGAGTATGAAAAGCGGGTTACTATCTGAAATAATAGAAAACCATTTTGAGCATGTTTTAAAATATTTGAACTTCTGCTCGAACTTTATTTACAACCCCGTGTCATTATTGAATGACATTTCTAGTATCGTAAATATTATCGATTCCAGAAGACATGCTCTTTTTATCAAAACATTTTTTGAACACACAATTTTAAAAGATTTAGAAAAACCTTTTGAGAAATTCTCGAAAAATTGTGTTCATTGTTTTGAAAACCAATTACTTGAGCTTAAGATGTTGAATATCTTACAAAACGAGCTCAAGTATGAGAATTTGTAAACTTCCCGTTGTTAAGGATAAGTTTATCATCGGCGATAAACCTTCCTTTTAACTGAAGAACGAGTCCTAAGTTGACATTTACTTAGAAATCGTTTTCATGAGCTTGAAAAACTTTGAATGTTTTAACGTAAAGCTCATGACCGAGAAAGGTGAATTTCTTGTTATGAGGAAAAGTTCTCTTATTTAAAAGATTCACTTTCCTTTCTGAGCTTAAAACTTGGAATGTTTTGATACAAGCTCATGACCGAGAAAATTTAATTTCCCGCTATGAGGATAAGCTATCATTAAAGATAAGCTTTCCTAAAATTAAGGTCCAAGTTACAGTTTGATATTTAACTGTAAGTCTTTGTGCATGAGCTTAAAAATTTCGAATGTTTTTATTATTAGCTCATGTATAACACCCCCAACATGCTATGCGCAGCAGAACTACAACATTTGGCTGCTACGTAGTTATCATCACACATAAGCTATATTAAACGATTCAAAGAGACGTAAAAGTTTAAATATAAATTTAACATTATTAAAAACATACAAGTCTACAGTTTTCCAAATCCCATGATAATAAAAAACAGAGTTTGCGTTTTGGTCCCCATTGAATCTCAACCCAAAAGTACATTTTCGTTCACATGACATAATATAAAATATTTATGTGCTAAAAGGGAAGAAAAACAAAGTAGACCTCCAAGCCACAACAACTTCCATCCTCGCATGCTCCGCTGCTATCAATCTTGGTTACCTGAAACACATGCTTAAAACCGTCAACACAAAGGTTGAGCGAATCTATAGGTTTATCAAATCATAAGTTGAACATAAGTATTTAAAACCAATCATGACCATTCAATAGCATTGTCGTACTCACAATCTATTATTCAAGGATATTATCTTTAGCATTAGCTAATAATTGTGTTTAAGCTCGTGACACTAATCCGTTAACTCAATCACCCGCGTACATTTACCGGCATGATTAAGATGAAACCAGTGCCCCTTCTAAAGGCATCAGTTGCAATTATACCTTATTTCTTATCACAAGTTATCCGTCCGCAGAGGGTACTCAACGTACTAGCTCTCGTCTCGAATAAGTTCGTCAACCCCATAGTACTATCAATTGTATAAGCGGCTATCTCCAACCCACACAAGGGCAAGACAATAGTTAATAGTTCACGAATTTAGGGACTTTTGCAACTAGGTACTCAACACAATTCAAGGCAACATTCGGGTCCAACAATCATTCATGACTTATGTTCATTTTCATTTAAATTAGCATGTATCCCCCTCGCGGGTAAAAACATTTGAAATAAGTAAAGAGCGAGGCTATAGACTCACCTTGCGTAGTAGTGGTTATAGCGAAGACGTAACGAGAAATGTCACCGACGACGTGGATGCCCGGGAAAATTTAACACTTGACCTAAAAATCAAGGTACGAAAACCAAATCAATACTCCGCGTACATTATAGTACTAAACACACACATATGCAACCACACTCAATGCTTATGAAAACTCACGCCAAAATCAAACAAGTAGATGTTACTAGACCTATACCATTTACCTACATAATTAAAGTTGATTCCCATTTTATAGATTTGCCGGTACTTACCAAAAGTACGGGCTGTTTGCTATGACTTAAGCACCTATATAAATTTCAAGAAAATTCACAAAAATGCCTCATGATCTTCATAAAACCCATATTTAATCCCATGAAAAGTTTTCACTTTTATGACCCGTTACACATCACATTACTAAACATAAGTTTTTAGGACTGATTTTGCACTTCTAACATGTAAGACTTGTTTGACCCATTTAAAATACACCATTGACCAATACAAAACCTAAGTCCAAAAATAGACTCACAAGTGCAGGTTTGAGACCAAAAATCAACTTTCAATCATTTACCAAGCTCTATCTATGGTCCCCGGGATTTGACCCAAAACCAAACACAAATTCGGATTGTGTTGATTCTCATCTCCCGGTACACGAACTTTCAAAATATCATAACTTTTGACTCGTTTGGAGTCGTAAGCTCTACCTTATACCAAAACGAAGCTAAGACAAAGCTCTACAACTCTATCCTATGTTTATGACCTGCTTACCAAGTTAAACCCACGAAAAACATGCTTGAACAATCTGGTCTAAAATCACCCTTCCAAAATCACCCTAACACTTGATTCCAATCCAATCTAACATCACCTAGACCAATTTTAACCACTTATGATCATTCCCAAACACCCCAAACAGCCTATAACACTAAGAACATCAAACCCTCATCAAAACCCAAATCCTAAATCATACATGCAATTAGTTTATCCTATTTAAAAACATCAAAAACAACATTATGAACACAAACCCACAACACATTACATCAAACACCATGAACCCACCAAACACCCCCACATTTCGTGGGTTTTGGGGGCTGTAGAACACCAACAACATAAAACCCATCTTGTTTTATTGATGATTTAACATTATAAACACATGAATTAAACTTGTATACCATTTAATTAGATCAAAATCCGTTTTTGAAAAATCATAATTTTTGGAAAAAAAATCAAGTTGTTGCATGTTTGATTTTAATGGATTAGAAGACTTACAATGATGAAATAGGAGGTGGTCTTTGATTAGATTTTAGCAAAACCCAAAAAAATGGTGGTGGTGGTGGTTGTGTGGTGTTAGGCCGGCGGCCCTAGAGAGAAAAAGAGAGATGATGTTTTTTTTTGTAAAATGAAAGTATGTGTTTCCTTGTTTCCCCTTTTTGTAAAAATGGAGGGACCTAGGAGGAAATTTTTGCTATCTTTTGGCCCTAATAGTCAATCATTATATAAAGAGCGGGTTTTGACTAGTATTCGACTTTTAGAAATTTACAAGAGTCGGGTTTCGTCCCGGCTACATCAAAATGCTTTTTTTTAAATGGTTCAAACGCACACAAAACGAATATACACATGGTTCCGACTCGACTTAACACGTAATAAAAATAAAATCTCGAAAAACTCAAATATCGATCAATCGATAATAAAAGATAAATTTTGGGCATCCGTCGGTATCGTAGTCGTCATCGCTTCTTCTTAAGCAGTCAAATGTTAAAATAATGACCTCCTTTATTGGTTTCAACTTAAACCGTCAAATAAAGCCACGATAAAGTTTCTTAAAATTTTCAAAAATATACGTAAATTAGGGTAAAATAAGTGACGTTGGGTTCCGGGGATCACATCCTCCCCTACTTAAGGGAGCGACGTCCCGGCGCTCTCCGGTTCTTATACTCGCATTTCGTACTACTAGAAAGATGAGGGTACTTCTTCCTAAAGGGGTCTTCATGTTCTGATGTGGACTTCGGTTCACGTCTTGGATTCCATCACACCTTCCCAATGAGTATTATACCTTGCTTCAATCTCTTAACATCTCGATCCATGATCTCCACTTCAAATTCCCAAATTCTTCCTACGGTTATCAACACATCTCTTCTCACAGCTTCTCGCTGTTAACAAATGTCCCTCAATCTACACAATCCTTTCCGTATCCTCTCGAATCATTTCAAGTCCATTCTACTGACTTTTTCCTACTTCATCCCATGCAACTGGCGATCTATATTTCATCATCATAATTCCTCAAAGGTTGCAGCTTCAATGCTACCATGGTAAATGTCGTTGTACAAAGATACCACCACGGCAAGTGTCGGTCTCAACAGCTATCAAAATCAATTACACACGCTCGGAACACGTCTTCCAACGTTCGAATCGTCCTTTCACTTAGTTTCATCGTCTCATAAAAATAATTAATCATAAAGAAAATCACACGGATCGCACCTAACCCCATCGCAAACGTTCAGAATATACAAAACGAAGTAATCAATACTAGTCGTACAAAATCACCTTATTGCAATATTACGTACATACAAACCTATTCCGTCAAAAACGAATTCATCGATACGAAGTCATCCGACGTATACATAACTCTCTCGAAAACATCACAATCCAATCAAACACAAAAGCCATAATAAAACACATACAACCACATTACGACATGTTTGCAACATAGCCAAACCATCCCAAGCAATCAGTTCAATCGAGTTAACTCATGCTTGCTAATCAGCCAAGCCAGGATAAAATAAGGATATTGACATAATTCTCTGATGAGTCCAGTCAAAAGAAAATTGCAAGTTAAAGGAGGTTCACGAGCTTGCTAGCTATGGATGCATATCCAAAAAGAAAGAAAAATACATACATATGTCATCGCAGGGTGCTCGCACACAGATCCATACCCAAAATATATATATATATATAATACAAGAACACCATCTTACTTCCGTCCCAAACGTGGTCAAAATCTCTATAAGCATCATCGTTCACAGTTAAAAAATATATATTACATGGCACGTGTTCTCCATGATCGGACTTCATTGGACAATGTCGTCTCAAGTTCTCACAACTTACGATCACTCGACTAGATCACTTACCACATAAATACATAAAAGGCAAGGGTTTACCACAAAAACATCAACTATGGCTATCTATCGTTTAACCATCGATGATCAAAGAAAATCGAGTCAAGCAAAGAGGATTCCTTACTTTGAATAAACGAAGGGGGAAAATGGAATTGTCTTCCAACTACCGATGCACAGTTGGTAAACTTCAACAATTTATCATGTGTCGTTGTCATATCAAAAGAACAAGAAAAGAAGCAAATAAAGTATGATACATTCGATGTAGGAGAAGTCTTCTTCATTTCCCTCAGAGTTATTCGAACTCGGATTTCCTCTACTTCGGCAATCTTCTATTTTGTTAAAATTCCTTCTCAGTGTCGGTATGAGTCCCTTTGGTATTTCATCAACACCCTCGTGATTCCGATGAAATTCGCACGTTACACACAACACATAAAAAAAACATTTTCCAAAATTACTCGGTCACAGTGACTTACTAAGTCAACGCCAAACAAAAAGAAAAGATTTCAAGGAACACAAGAAAATTCAAAAATTTCTTTAGGAATCAAAGAAAATACGATTACTTGCATAAGGATCCATCACTTTAAAAATGTTCTCATCCAAACATCTATCAAAAACACTACCGGTTTTAAAGATGACCAATTGATTTGAAACTACATTGCCCTTCCAAAACTATGCATAACTAGCTAGATCATGCATACTTGAGGACCAAGCAACGACAATTAACAAAACAGGACTCTTCCCGAATTATGCATAGTTAGCTAAGCTGTGCATAATTGAGGATCAAGTGACGACACAAACATTATTATTACATACCAAATATGACTACGAAAGTTTCGACCTAATCTTCAAAATAATTAAACCATTTGAAATAGAATTTGAAATGGGAAAATATTGTTACCATCGTTTTAAGAAACACATCAAACATTTTGGAAACATACATTAATTTGCCTATTCATGAGAAAAATGAATAAATAATTAAGTAAATAAATCGACACCATTTACATTTGGTTAAACGAAACATTTCACACTCATACATATTTTCAAAATAGACTACTCACCAATCAATGGTAAGGTGGTTCAGGATTAAAGATCATTGCAAGCACAAAAAGTAATAAAATCCAAAAATCAATGAGATCGAACTAGGTAAACAAGCAATATAATTGCCAACTGAAATTAACTACATTAGAAATGAAGATACTTTGAAGATATGACAAGAGTTTCAGAATAATCAACGGCAATCTACGAATACATAGAGTAAAAATTGAATATCAACACAAGCGTCAAATATAAAACAATGATCATAATTCCCATAGTCTCAAGTTGCACACACATTCCACCAAGGGTATACGGGGAGAGGAGAATAATCACTTGGTCGAATAGAAACAATTTCACCAGGAAGGTCGAGTTCTTTCACCTATACAATTTGGTAAAGCGGCTTCGCCTCCTCGCTTTTGTTCAATATAAATAAATAACCAATTTAATGAAGATTTATAGCATCATTCAAGTAAATACATAATTTTAGGTTCCATTAATCGAAAGAAGAAAAGTCACAACGCCCATGAACATGACAAAATATACCGGGTGACATACCCTCATCATTAAGTACTAGCAAAATAGTAGTTTTAAAATAAATATAATAATAATGGTTTCATATCATGGAAAATATTAAAATGAACAGTCACATGACGACTCAAGTTTAGATACAGACTCATAAAATCAAAGAAGGGATGTCGGACGATCGAACCATCGTGACTCAAAACATTATATATACATCTTAAGAAAATAATACAAATATTCGTTTGTTGGGTAATCCATTTGCATTTTCTAGTTACTGTTACCTTGTATATTGTAAAACCGAACATTTGCACAATTTTAATTTGTGTTACCCCATTAAAGATTCCAGACCTTTCATGTTTCATTCTATACAAAGTTTTTATTTTTAGAAAAATTACAATTGCAAGAAAATTTCTAACATCAGTTGATTCGGTGACTCGGTTATCATAACTGGTAAAATCATTAGGTTTAAAAATCTCCATACTTGTGTCAAATCTCATTAATGTTCATATCTTAAGTACCAAAAACGTACATAGTAAGAATTTTCCAAGTTTTACGTTTTTATTATTACAACTTATCTCATTACGTATATACAAATATCCATCATGACTCAAACTAGTCCAATTAACTCTTAAAAATCAATCTTTGACTATTTATTATACACATGTCTTCCTTAGAATTTGTACGCTATATTTTATTCACGCGACTTGAGTCAGGCGTCAAAGACGTTTCACGTAGTATTATCTCAGATAAATTACTGATTTTAGTCGAGACTTGAATCTCAAAAATAATAATAATATAATAATATAATAATTAATCAGAAATGTTTATTTCAATAATTCTAAAATGTAGAAAATTCAACTTTTAATCCTTAGCCCATTATCAAACGGTTTTTAACATTAACACATCTCGCAGCGGAATAAAACAAAAGATTTTTCAAACGATTTTAAACAAGCATCATCGAATTATGCACAGTGATTCTCTATGACGACAATTAAATAAACAAATGATTTCCAATGACGTTCCATCAATGTTTAAAAATTTATTTCAAGCGTTAAAATTTCTCACTTATAGTGTATATTCCGATTTTATCCCAGTTTATTCACTACGACAAGTAACGTGTTCTAGTTTACACCAATGCATACGTAAACATAGCCTTATGTTTAAAATAAAACCAATTTTACCAACTTTATAGCTCCAAAACACATGACCAATTCTTCTACTCATGTTTTATATTACAAGATACGCCAAAAGTTTGCTACAGTGACCCGAAAATTAATTCATACTAAATCCAAAGTTACATATACTCAACAGTCATATCGTAAATTTTATTATAAACTCCTTTTTCAAATTATATTAAACAAATTCTTAACAAATCCATCACTAGCTTCTAGTATCAAATTATTAATATATAAAAACAAGGATTTTACGAGTAATATAAATTACTTATTATGATATACCAACCAAGGTTGAAGGAAAAATAATTTCACTTTGTCCATTTCTTCTCTACACTTATTTTTACTTGTTACAAGACACATCATAAGTCATTTTTATCCAAAAGTTTCATCCGCCAAGTATTAAATATGTAAAACACTTTATGTTTAAACCATTCAATCAACAAAGTTTAGTGCTTACTTAACTCACACAAATGCCGGACCTCGTCATATATACTATCAAAGTTAAAATAATAAGACAACAAGAACAAAAATGAAATAAACGAAGCGAGAATACGTATGTCAACTAAATGTTGTTATCGGCCTCGGATGAGTCTCGAAATCGTACTCCACAAAATTAACACAAAAACCAACCAAATTCCAAGTTATCGCGATTGATCACAACGCTAGTCTATTTTAAAACACATCTTTAAACTCAAGTAGAATAGTAAACAACGATTAAATGGCAACACGCCTCAACCACGTTTTATAACATACACATGTGATTCGTCGCTACGATGTACGCATCATTGATTATACTTCGTCTATATTATAGTTACGCCAACTAACATATCAAACCCATAAGGAATAAAGGAAATAAAGTAATACGTAAGTAAATTACGTTTCAAAAGAAAATGCCCAAAATGACACATCACGGTGCGATAACGACAATCGAGATCGATCTAGTCAATATACAATATGTTACGAAGCGTTATTTACGTATCTAGAGTATCAAACGAGGTTCAAATTCGGTTATCCGAACAATAAATTAATTATCAAGATTGATAATTTGCGGTGAGGCCGAATTCTCAACAAAACCGCATTATAACATGTACGATAATCACTCAAGGACCATTTCTTCACGTGCAATGCCTTTAAATACCATAGTATATACATATTTATACATGAAATCATTCCTACATACACGTAGGATTACAACGCGGTGTTGCCATGTAATGCAATGTAGCCCGTATGTCAATTACATGCAACATATAAGATAATCTTACAATAATTTGCAAATTACGATGATAAGTACTCACGTACACAACAATATATCTCAATATATATCATAGTATTTACTTACTAAATACTAGGGAATTCATATAAGTTTGAGGGATACATCTAAAATATAAAGCAATGCTAAAGAAATCTTACCGGAGCCATGCAGGATAGTTGTGTGCTTGGACAATTTCTTACGACACCAAAAGTCATAGTTTAGGATTTTTCAAAATGACCTAGTTCTCTATAACTCATGGCTCTGATTACCAATCTATAACACCCCAACAAATGCTATGCGCAGCAGAACTACAACATTTGGGTGTTACGTAGTTATCATCACACATAAGCTATATTAAACGATTCAAAGAGACGTAAAAGTTTAAACATAAATTTAACATTATTAAAAACATACAAGTCTACAGTTTTCCAAACCCCAAGATAATACAAAACAGAGTTTGCGTTTTGGTCCCCATTGAATCTCAACCCAAAAGTACATTTTCGTTCACATGACATAATATAAAATATTTATGTGCTAAAAGGGAAGAAAAACAAAGTAGACCGCCAAGCCACAACAACTTCCATCCTCGCATGCTCCGCTACTATCAATCGTGGTTACCTGAAACACATGCTTAAAACCGTCAACACAAAGGTTGAGCGAATCTATAGGTTTATCAAATCAAAAGTTGAACATAAGTATTTAAAACCAATCATGACCATTCAATAGCATTGTCGTACTCACAATCTATTATTCAAGGATATTATCTTTAGCATTAGCTAATAATTGTGTTTAAGCTCGTGACACTAATCCGTTAACTCAATCACCCGCGTACATTTACCGGCATGATTAAGATGAAACCAATGCCCCTTCTAAAGGCATCAGTTGCAATTATACCTTATTTCTTATCACAAGTTATCCGTCAGCAGAGGGTACTCAACGTACTAGCTCTCGTCTCGGATAGGGTCGTCAACCTCATAGTACAATCAATTGTATAAGCGGCTATCTCCAACCTACACAAGGGCAAGACAATAGTTAATAGTTCACGAATTTAGGGACTTTTGCAACTAGGTACTCAACACAATTCAAGGCAACATTCGGGTCCAACAATCATTCATGACTTATGTTCATTTTCATTTAAATTAGCATGTATCCCCCTCGCAGGTAAAAACATTTGAAATAAGTAAAGAGCGAGACTATAGACTCACCTTGCGTAGTAGTAGTGGTTCTAGCGAAGACGTAACGAGAAATGTCACCGACGACGTGGATGCCAGGGAAAATTTAACACTTGACCTAAAACTCAAGGTACGAAAACCAAATCAATACTCCGCGTACATTATTGTACTAAACACACGCATATGCAACCACACTCAATGCTTATGAAAACTCACGCCAAAATCAAACAAGTAGATGTTACTAGACCTATACCATTTACCTACGTAATTAAAGTTGATTCCCATTTTATAGATTTGTCGGTACTTACCAAAAGTACGGGCTGTTTGCTATGACTTAAGCACCTATATAAATTTCAAGAAAATTCACAAAATGCCTCATGATCTGTATAAAACCCATATTTAATCCTATGAAAATTTTTCACTTTTATGACCCGTTACACATCACGTTACTAAACATAAGTTTTTAGGACTGATTTTGCACTTCTAACATGTAAGACTTGTTTGACCCATTTAAAATACACCATTGACCAATACAACACCTATGTCCAAAAATAGACTCACAAGTGCAGGTTTGAGACCAAAAATCAACTTTCAATCATTTACCAAGCTCTATCTATGGTCCCCGGTATTTGACCCAAAACCAAACACAAATTCGGATTGTGTTGATTTTCATCTCCCGGTACACGAACTTTCAAAATATCATAACTTTTAACTCGTTTGGAGTCGTAAGCTCTACCTTATACCAAAACGAAGCTAAGACAAAGCTCTACAACTATATCCTATGTTTATGACCTGATTACCAAGTTAAACCCACGAAAAACATGCTTGAACAATCTGGTCTAAAATCACCCTTCCAAAATCACCCTAACACTTGATTCCAATCCAATCTAACATCACCTAGACCAATTTTAACCACTTATGATCATTCCCAAACACCCCAAACAGCCTATAATACTAAGAACATCAAACCCTCATCAAAACCCAAATCCTAAATCATACATGCAATTAGTTTATCCTATTTAAAAACATCAAAAACAACATTATGAACACAAACCCACAACACATTACATCAATCACCATGAACCCACCAAACACCCCCACATTTCGTGGGTTTTGGGGGCTGTAGTACACCAACAACATAAAAGCCATCTTGTTTTATTGATGATTTAACAGTATAAAAACAGGAATTAAACTTGTATACCATTTAATTAGATCAAAATCCGTTTATGAAAAATCATAATTTTTGGAAAAAAATCAAGTTGTTGCATGTTTGATTTTAATGGATTAGAAGACTTACAATGATGAAATAGGAGGTGGTCTTTTATTAGATTTTAGCAAAACCCAAAAAAATGGTGGTGGTGGTGGTTGTGTGGTGTTAGGCCGGCGGCCCTAGAGAGAAAAAGAGAGATGATGTTTTTTTTTTGTAAAATGAAAGTATGTGTTTCCTTGTTTCCCCTTTTTGTAAAAATGGAGGGACCTAGGGGGAAATGTTTGCTATCTTTTGGCCCTAATAGTAAATCTTTATATAAAGAGCGGGTTTTGACTAGTAGTCGACTTTTAGAAATTTACAAGAGTCGGGTTTCGTCCCGGCTACCTCAAAATGCGGTTTTTTTAAATGGTTCAAACGCACACAAAACGAATATACACATGGTTCCGACTCGACTTAACACGTAATAAAAATAAATCTCGAAAAACTCAAATATTGATCAGTCGATAATAAAAGATAAATTTTGGGCATCCGTCGGTATCGTAGTCGTCATCGGTTCTTCTTAAACAGTCAAATGTTAAAATTATGACCTCCTTTATTGGTTTCAACTTAAACCGTCTAATAAAGCCACGATAAAGTTTCTTAAAATTTTCAAAAATATACGTAAATTAGGGTAAAATAAGTGACGTTGGGTTCGGGGGATCACATCATGCCCGAGAAAAATTAATTTCTCGTTGTAAGGATAAGTTTATCATCGGCGATAAACTTTCCTTTTAATTGAAGAAAGAGTTCTAAGTTGACATTTACTTAGAAGTCGTTTTCATGAGCTTGAAAAACTTTGAATGTTTTAACGTAAAGCTCATGACCGAGAAAGATGAATTTCTCGTTAAGAAGAAGAATTCTCTTATTTAAAAGATACACTTTTCTTTATGAGCTTAAAACTTGGAATGTTTTACTACAAGCTCATGACCGAGAAAAATGAATTTCTCGTTACAAGGATTAGTTATCTTTAAAGATAAGCTTTCCTAAAAATTGAAGTCCGAGTTACAGTATGATATTTTAATTGTAAGTCATTGTGCATGAGCTTAAAAACTTCGAATGTTTTTAATATTAGCTCATGCCCGAGAAAATTTAATTTCTCGTTGTAAGGATAAGTTTATCATCGGCGATAAACGTTCCTTTGTTTGAAGTCCGGGGCATAATCTGAAATATAATTATACGCCATTTACACAAGCTTAAAAACTTTTGAATAGTTTTAATGTAAGCTCGCGTCCGAGAAAATTTAATTTCTCGTTAATGAGGATAAGTTTATCATCGGCGATAAACTTTCCTTTATTTGAAGATCGGGTCATCATCTGATATTTAATGATGAGCCTTATACACGAGCTTAAAACCTTTGAATGGTTTTAGGATAAGCTCGTGACCAAGAAAACTTAATTTCTCGTTAAGAGGGTAAGTTATCGTTGCGTAGAAAAACTTCCCTGTCTATGAAGTCCGGGTCATTGTCTGTCATTTAACGAGGAGCAATTTACATGAGCTTAAAACATTTTAATAGTTTAAATGTATGCTCGTGTCCGAGAAAATTTAATTTCTCGTTTTGAGGGTAAGTTATCGTTGACGAGATAAACTTCCCTTTCTCTGAAGTTCGGGTCATAGACTGTGATTTGAATGTGCGCCATTGTGCATGAGCTTAAAAAAAACTTGGAATGTTTTTGATATAAGCTCATGCCCGAGAAAAATTAATTTCTCGTTGTTAGGATAAGTTTATCATCGGCGATAAACTTTCCTTTCTTTGAAGAACGGGTTACAGACTGTGATTTATCTATAAGCCTCAGGTAAGCTTAACCATGAATCCCCTAAGACACTTGTTTCTCCGATATCTGCTTCTTCAGCAACCAAACTCTAAGAGTGTCCTTAGTTGAACGATATACAATGATTGGACCGCTTCGTTCTTTTGGAACTTCAACCTTGGTACCTGCATTCTCATTAGGAATTTGCATGCTTTGATATGGGTTAGCGATATCATTTTTAGAACCATGTGGGGATTCACAGTTTTCTTTTCTTGTGCAAGAGGTGGCCTGAGGGGATGATTCACTTGTCTTAGTTGGCAAACGTTTCCTTTTATAGAAAACCTTAAGATTAGGCTTAAGTGATGTATCATCCTTTGCAATTTCCTCCCAAGTAGTCTTAGTAGAATTGGAGACAATCCTAGTTAAAGGGCACTCGTTTCCTACAAGAGTGAAAGTTCTACCAGTGGGGCGCCACATTTTACCAATGGGTTTGATTTTAGCAACCCACTGGGATTTAAGTCTAGTGATATGAGTGATTTTACTCATATCATTTGTATCTATAAGGAGCACATATCATTTGTATCTATAAGGAGCACTCGTTGTCCAAGGAGCCTTCGGGTGTGAATTTTAAATAAGGAGCACAATTGCATCTTAAAGAGCCACAAGTGGATATGATGTAGTTGTTGCTAACTCCATTAATAAGGTCATAATTGACTTTGGAGGTTTTATTTTTTATTTTAAGTAGCCATATTAGCCAAATTTCGGGTCCGGGGATTTATCCCTCAAATCGTGTTAAGTTATCCTTGATGTGGGCTTTCTTTAGTGACAACGGTTTTTGAAGTCGAGGTTAGGTTTTGAGTGTTGAGTTTACACCGTTCTTGCCTTCATTTTTGGATTAATAAATATTAAATAAGTCAAATGAGCCTTTGGGTGAATGACAAATAAAATCTAGAGATACAATTAGGAATAATAGGAGATTGAGTTTAACACAAATTACTTGTATGAGTTGGTTTAATTTTGGCACTTATGATTGACGATGATCTTGTTTTTACACTTGGCATGGAAAAGTGAAAAGTCGGGGACGATGAATCTATTGGAGTTTTATGATCCTTAAAGTTATTTTTCAATAATGAAAGCAATACATTATGTCTTTGCAAAATAAAGTTGTCAAAAGTTGAATAATGGTGTAGATAGTGTTTTATTTTATCATTGCGTGAGGACACGACAATTGCTTAGCAAGGGGGAGTTTGATATGAGTGATTTTACTCATATCATTTGTATCTATAAACAACCAATAAATGCATAAATATCATGAATATTGCCTTGTATATGCTTGTTTTGTTGTTTGATGTGTGTAGGTACCAAAGTTCGTGAAAACCGGCGAAAACGACACGAGATTGAAGAAAAGATTTTGGGCCAAGTGGGTCCCACATAAGGTGTATTGGGCCCAAAAAGCCCAATAAAGGAGTCCAAGTTATCTACAAGCCCAATACAAGCCATGAGACGGATTAAGGCCCATTATCAATTTAGTTGTTAAAAATGGATGTGTGTTTAATGGGCCTTAAATCCCATTTTGTTAACAATTCAATGAGACGGATGGAGAGTTTATAAGGCCCATTTGGATTGAGTGACACGAATGGAATATATGGGCTCAAGCCCATATCACTAAAGAAAGAAGTTTATTTGACGAAAAGATTTTTTTAATCTTTTTATTCCCAGTCAAACGTATACCTACTCATCCCCACTCACACACGTTTTCACCACACAAATCTTTCGATGAAAACAAAGTTTTTATTCTTTCTTCTCTCTCACCAAAATAACTAGGGTTCCCATTTACCCCAACCCTAAATAAAACCCTGTAAAATCACTATTCCCCCAAAACCTAATTCACTAATTAACTCAAATTAAATGGGGCTTTTTGTTCACTCGTGTGATTCACACGAGTTGTAAATAAATCCTCCATTATTTTCGGATGTAGAAGATGGAGTATGCAAGTGACGTGGCATCTGATAATTGGTTGTGACAACTCATTATAATCAATCCTCCAATAAAAAGAGGACAACTCAGCTTTCAAGAAGCACAACTAGCACACCTGATTGCCACGTTGGCAATCCGTGTGCTAGTTGGCTATTTACAGCCCTTGGATGAAAACAAGAAAGAGAGAGAATAAGTAGATGCCAATTGGACGATCAAGATGGTTTTTCTTCTCAACAAATCTTCATCAACAAGCATGGGGGTTTGCCTATAAAAACCCCCCAAAAAGATGTAATCCACATCCCATTTTAATTTTTTGATGTTATTATGTTAAATTAGTTTTAGGTTTAATTCTGTAATTTCTTTCTTAAAAAGTATTGTAAGCATCTCTTGGTTATTAATAAAACGTGAATTTAGTTTTATCCGTTGTCTACTTTATGTTTAAATTTATTATTGCACTGTTAAATCTAAAACTGAATTTGATATAATAATTGGTAAGGTTGATTGATGAGATTGTTTAATAGTTTTATTCAATTAATTAAAAATGAATTTTGGGAATAAACTTTCCCCACTGGAAAGCTAAGTTTAAAGAATAAGTCTGAATGATGTGTTGATGGTGGTTCGAAAGAAGGATTAATGGTGTTGTTATGGGTTCATAAGATTGTTCAGCACAATCTTCTTCTCAAAGGCTTTCTTCAAATGGTATGTTTACTAGTTAATTTTAAGTTATTTAATATGTTTTATCATTAATTTGTTAATGAGTTATATGATAAATGAAATAGGATTATTTGGATCTGTTTTTGATGAAGTGGTTTTAGTTGACTGTTAGTTTGAAGGTTGCATTTGAATCTGATTGTTAAATGTTGATTTGGATATGAGTTCTCTTTGTAGGTTGTTTTTATCTAAACTGTTCAAACGCTAGTTTTGTTTTAAATCTGATATTTGGGTTAGTTCTTGTTAAATCTGTTATGTTTAGTCTATTTTATGGTTCTAAGTACTGTTGATGTTATTTTTCTTATCTGATTTGCTGTTTAATAAAGTTGATCTAAATGTTACACTCATACGAGCTTGATATCGTCTTGTGGTATTGCTATAATTTTTGATTCTGTCTGTTTGATACTGCCTTACATATAGCAGTTAGTAGTCTCAGTTTAGGTAATTAGGATTAGAAAGTTTGCATATAAGCTGCGATAGCTGTTTGATTGTTTATCGATTGAACTGTTGGTTTGAGAATTTTATCAGCTTTCTTTTAGCTTAATTTTGCTAATGCATACTCTTTAGTCTGTTGATTTTAGTTGGAATTTTTGACTATAGGAATTGAATTACTGCTTGTTTTTTATTTGTTTGTTTAATCAGATTTGGTAATTTTTAGTTGCTGATATATTTTAGTTGTGAAGATGGATTTTGGTTGGTATTTGAGTTTTGGGCTTATTGCATTATGATTTTTTGAGTTTCATAAGCTATCAGGTTCCATTAATCTGATAAGCTCATAAGCTGATATCCTTATCAGCTCTTCATAGAATTTGTGAAAAAAGTCACTCCTATGACCCATCTTTTCTTTTTACTGTCCAGAAATTATTATCACAAAATTATGTCCTTCCTAGGACTCGAACCTGTGACCTCCTGGTCACAGGCCTCACACGTTTACCACTGAGCTAACATGCTCTTTTTAGTTTACATTCAGTCATCTAATTAATATAGTAATTTGTTTCTAGCAGTTTAGATTTTAGTTGTAGTTTAAGTAATTTCCGTTTAAATATTTATTTATTTATTTATTTTTAATTAATATTTTTATTAAAGTAAATTTTAGTTTTAAAAATAATAAATAGTTTTAAATTAAAATTTAATTTGTTTAGTAATTTAGGAATTTAATTAATATTATAATAATTAGATTTTAACTAATTTAGATTTTAAATAAAGTAATTTCATTAGTAGATTTAAAAATAGTGTACAAGTAAATTTTACTTTAATAAATAAGTTTTAGTTTGATTTTAATAGTTTAAACTTTTTAAATAGTTTTATTTTTTTAGTAATTGTTTTAGATTTAATTAATTCGGGTTTACGATTCATGCACTTAGGTTTTAAAATTTGTAGGATTAATATTAGTTTAAAAACCGAAACCAATTCGAATCAATTGTCCAAATCAAAACAAAAACGTCTCAAATTCATAAGATCTTCGTGTACAACGAACTTGGTTCTCCAACGTGTTTAATTGAATTCGTCTTTGGTAATTTTAGTCTATTACTTTTTCCTAAAGGTAATTTTCTAATTTACCTTATAACGTATCTAATTATCACTATACTATCACGATCACATCAAAAATTTTGGCACCGCTGCCGGGATCTTGTGTACGATTCGCTTTGTGGAGATTTGTTGATCGTTGATTTGAAGACCCTTTCCGTCCTCGGAAAGTTTTGTTATTTTTCTATTATATAGTATGTATCGTTTTCTCGTTTTTTGTGATTAATATATTGTATTACGTAGAACAATAAATTTACCTACTTTTCAAATAAGACCTTAGTTGGGATTTCATCACCTAGCTATTGTATTCGAATCCAAAACAAAAATAAAAGGCAAAATAGATAAATACTAATAAGAAGTTTGAACTCGATTTATACAAACTATAAGGTGGGTATAAGGCGACGTGCTATAAAAGGCCGTCTAAGGAAAAAGGTTTTTAAGTGCTTTGTGCCACCTCGTTTCCCCGCTTGCTTGTGCGTATATTGAGAGGGACGACCTATTATTGGTTTGCCAACTCAAGTAGTAATAAATCTTATTTTTGTAGTTTACTTATTGAACCTCGAGACGTTTAGGTTTTCACCTATCGTTTCAAAGTCGACCGAGGGTAATTTACTTCCATAGTAGTTATCCTTATACTTTATTTTTTATCGATCATTTTTTATTGAACAATACCAAATAAAATACCAAAAATAATCTTCTTCTTGTCTAATTTCTTTTCTTCAATCCTCTAAATTCTCATCTTTGTAGTGTATGCAATTACGTTCTTCTAGACTTGTGATTGATTTTAATAGGCTTGAAAATATTCCTCGTAGAAATAGAAATCGTCAACAACGAATAGTGGAACCCGAGCTTCCACCTATTGTTGTAGAGATGATCGATAACCGAATAATGGAGGAATTGCTCTGTGCACCCACCGAAGGGTATGGGGAAGCAATCGTTGTGCCGGCTATTTTGGCGGATCATTATGAGATTAAGACGGGTCTTTTATCGCTCATTCGTGCCGGCCAATTTCGTGGCAATGAGACCGATAACCCGCACTCTCACATTCAGAATTTTCATCGAATGACCTCGACTCTCAAGTTTAGAGATGTGCCGAATGACGCGATTAAGATCATGCTTTTTCTGTACTCGCTCGAGGGTAATGCTAAGATTTGGTATGAGAAAGAACCACAGGTTCGATTTTGACACAGGATGATTTAGTGTCTAAATTCATGAATTATTTCTTTCCACCATCCAAAACAACACACTTTAAGAACGAGATCACTAGATTTGAACAAAAAGTGCATGAATCATTTGGGGTTGCTTGGGAAAGGTTTAAAGATATGTTAAGACAATGTCTACACCATGGTTTCTCGAAATTGCATCAAATAAATACTTTTTATAATGGGCTTAATATGATTGAACAAGATTCTTTAAATGCCGCCGCGGGTGGTAATCTTTTAAGAAAAACTCCGAGAGACGCGTGGGGTATAATTGAGAATAAATCTAGAGTGCAATATTCACGAAACACACCGAGTGCTGCCAATGTGAATTCGTCTAATATCGAGATTGCTAGACTGGACTCTAAGATTGACACGCTTTTGAATGAGCTTAGGAAGAATCCTCATGGATAGATTAATATGGTTGAGAATTTTTGTGTATCATGTGGTGGAGCACATCCTAATTATGCTTGTTCAACCATGGGGTTTGATCAAGCTAGTGCTTTTGCCGCGACGGGAACTTATGGCTCCAACGGTCAAGTTCCTCGTCAAAATCATGTTGCTCCACCGGGTTTTCCACCTGTTCAAAATAGGTACAACAATGGAAACAATGGGAATAATTTTAACCGTGGTAACCAAGGGAATTACAATCAAGGAAATGGGTTTAATGCTAATCAAAACAATCAAGGTTTTCACAATAATCAAAATGATTTGTCAAGCTACATCAAGTCAAATGAGGCAAATTTGAAGGCTTTTCAAAATAACATTCAAGGGCAAATTAATACTTTGAAACTCGATTTTCAAAATACGATTAAAGGGCAAAATAACAAGATTGAGCATAATCAACAAAGGCTAGAGCAAAGTCAAAATCGTATGCAACAAAGTTTGAACAAAGTCAAAATAAATTGCTTTCGATGTTTGAGGGATTTATGTCTAAACCATCATCTTCTTCGGGTTGCTTACCTGGTAATACCATTCCAAACCCAAAGGGAAAGCTTAAGGCCATTACCGTTTATGATGATTGTGATAACATAGAGGAAGTTGAAGTGATTGAGTTTAATCCTCCACCTAAGGAAACTTTTCTAGATGTCACCAAGGCTACTTTAAATGTGATTAGTACCTCGGTTTTCTTTGATTTCTTTCCCGAGAAATATAAAGATCCGGGTCAATTCTTGATACCTTGTGTTTTCAATGAGCTTGGGGTGTGCAAAGCCCTAGCCGATCGAGGAGCTAGCATTAACTTAATGCCCCTAGCCATTTGGAAAACTATTGACTATGCACCACTTAGTACCAATCGAATGATCATTGAGCTTGCTAATGGTACCACCACTCGTCCGGTTGATATAGCGGAAAATGTCATTGTTAAAGTGGGAAAGTTTTTGTACTTAGTCGATTTTGCTATAGTTGATTATGAGACCAATCCTCGTGTGCCTATTATTTTAGGACAACCATTTTTATGCACGGCTCATGTTCAAGTTGATATGAGGAAAGAGAAGATTAAATTGTTTTATGGAGATAAAAGTATTATTTTTAAACCGGAAAAGATTCCAAGATTTGTTTCTAAGAAAGTGGAAAGTGTGAAACTTATTGAGACAATTGAAAGTAATAAGAAAGCTCTCTTTGATAAAGGTGTTTTTCCAATTTTGGAAACCTCATTTTGTGATAAAGGAAATTTTAATTTAAAGGAAGAAGCTTGCTTTGTTAAATCATGTTGTAATCTTTCCTCATCTCCACTCACTCCGCACGAGGATGATAGTTCTAAGATTGAAAAAGAAATTGATGATTACCTAAGTGCACCATTTGATGCTAGTGAGTTTAATAGTGAGAATTTTGATCCCGAGAATGATATTGCTTTAATTGAACAATCTTTGAAAATGGACTCATTTCCACTCTCTTCGAAGGATCAATTTGATGTTCCTAAGGCACAATCTTCATTTGAAGAGCATTTGATTCCTAGCTTCACACCGAGTAAGGTTAGTGACTATTCGTTGGATAAGTTCGTCGATGAACTTTTTGCTATCATTGATCCACTTCCACGGGGAAGTGAAGACGTTTCCGATCTCGAGATCGAGCGTGATGTTTTACCTACCATTCTCGAGGAATTCACCGATGAATTTCCTTCTAATGAGAATGATGACCTTGTATCCGAGTGTGACACACTTGATACTTTGTCGGAAATTACTTGTGATGACGAGAATGACGACACTTTTGTGACTTACTCAAATCCTCTATTTGAAGCTTCAATGAACAATAACCTATTGTTTAAAGAGGATTTTGAGAGCATCATACTTCCTTCATCTCACACCTTTTGTGATGATGAATATGTCGACCCGGATGGAGAAACTTTCTTTATCCCCAATCTCCCTCCCACTCGCGTTGATCTTAATGTGCGGGTTTTTCATGTGACTCATATTGAGTATCATGACCCCTTTATTCACATTCCTAAGAGTGACAAGGTCGACAAAGTCATACAAGTTGAAACCACTAGTGTTGAGACCTTTATACCACCATTACCATGTGCTTTATATGATCTTGGATTAGCATGGGGGGACGACACCGTGTTGTCTATTCCTTTCTCCACCGAGGACGAGGTATTCGACCCCGGAATTGTTGATTTAGGGAAATCTCGGCCTTTCACCGATGCAATAATTGAAAGACTTTTTAATCATCTTGGTGCGAGTTTATCTCGGGGAGCATGCTACATCCATTTCGTGATTTGTGACTACCATCTCTTGTTAGAGATTTATGTTGGAGTTTTATCCTTTCGTTTGTCATCCGACAACGAGGATGTAATCTTTGACCCCTGCATCGTGCTTCATGTTGGATTTTATTCCAATATGTCGGTTTTCACCTTTTTCCCTAAGGACCAATGAATGTGGGGATCGAGTCGAGCTCATGACTCGGTTAACAAAAACGAGGTGCCTTGTGGGAGAGTCCCATACATTCTATCTTCTATCTATTTTCTAACACTAATAAGGCTTGATATTTCAAGCTCGTGCTCGTGTTTTGTTGTGTTGTGAATCTTAGGTATGACCCTTATATTTGAAGATTCTCGTGTTTGGTTTTTGCCGGTCCACTTGATCTTCCATTCTTTGAATGCCAAAAGGGGCACACTCTTTATCCTTTGATTGTTATCGACTAACGTTTTATCTTGAGGCATAATTAACAAACGGCTTATAGATTTGCGTGCTCTTTCCATGTTAGGATTTTGCATTAGACTCTTCGTGTTTTAGCAAGGGGGTGTTACTCTTGAGCTAAGAAACATTGAGGACAATGTTTGGTTTTAGCATGGGGGAGTCAACCGATATAATCGCTTGCAATTGCTTTTATCGTGTCTTAACGTAGTTTTTCTCATTTTTCATAAAATTTTTAAATTTTTAGTGTTATTTTAAAAGTTTTAATAAATAAAATAAGTGCTTTTGACACGAATGTAGGCTTTCCGTTGGTGAAAATAAAAATAGTTTTTGACTCGACTTGGTTTTTACCGTAGCTTTTCTTTAACGTATTTGAATCAAGTTTAGCTAGGCTTTTATACAGAGAGCTTCAAAACGCGAAGTCTTAATTCATACGGGTTAAGAACAAGAACTTTTCGCAAGTTCCTATAATTGATCCTAGAAAGTCGTTTATCAAGGGAACTTTAAAACGCAAATTCTAAAACTTGAAAAAGTATAAGAAGATGCAAGATCCTATAGATGACTTGAAAACCCAAAACATTGATTTAATAGGCTAAGTATCCATTGATTTCACATTTTTGAAATTTTACAATATGGAGAACAAGAGATGATAGAGTTTAATCATAGGTTTCCAAAATTAATTCTTCTTTGTGCAAGTATTTTTGTGTTTGATTTTATCTCCTCGTATTTACTTTCTATACTTGAATAATAATTGCTTAATAAATGAAGTTTTTAGCGGTTTAGGATTGATATCTTAACTCGTAACTCCTTCTTTTTATTCCCTTGTAATTAAAGTGAGAACACATTAAGGGTGTCAGCGTCATGGACTTTTGATCATGGGATTGTGGAAATTTGGCTTACTATAAATATCATATTAATAAAGAAGAATAAATAAAAAACATGTTCTCTAGGAGCCTACGGGTGGGAGTCATGTAGCACTAACTTTGTCATTAGAGCCTTAGGGTGTATGGCAAGGGGACGTGTTAAATAAAAATCGCTTCATCATCATGAGCCATAAGGTGGGATGGTGAAGTCAATTCCCTTATTTTTGTCCAAGGAGCCTTCGGGTGTGGATTTTAAATAAGGAGCACAATTGCATCTTAAAGAGCCACAAGGTGATATGATGTAGTTGTTGCTAACTCCATTAATAAGGTCATAATTGACTTTGGAGGTTTTATTTTTGCTTTTAAGTAGCCATATTAGCCAAATTTCGGGTCCGGGGATTTATCCCTCAAATCGTGTTAAGTTATCCTTGATGTGGGCTTTCTTTAGTGACAACGGTTTTTGAAGTCGAGGTTAGGTTTTGAATGTTAAGTTTACACCGTTTTTGCCTTCATTTTTGGACTAATAAATATTAAATAAGTCAAATGAGCCTTTGGGTGAATGACAAATAAAATCTAGAGATACAATTAGGAATAATAGGAGATTGAGTTTAACACAAATTACTTGTATGAGTTGGTTTAATTTTG
Source organism: Glebionis coronaria (assembly GCA_025667525.1). Lineage (NCBI taxonomy): Eukaryota > Viridiplantae > Streptophyta > Magnoliopsida > Asterales > Asteraceae > Glebionis > Glebionis coronaria. The sequence continues at coordinate 544,212,439 of CM046879.1, read as the reverse complement.
GCACTTATGATTGACGATGATCTTGTTTTTACACTTGGCATGGAAAAGTGAAAAGTCGGGTACGATGAATCTATTGGATTTTTATGATCCTTAAAGTTATTTTTCAATAATGAAAGCAATACATTATGTCTTTGCAAAATAAAGTTGTCAAAAGTTGAATAATGGTGTAGATAGTGTTTTATTTTATCATTGCGTGAGGACACGGCAATTGCTTAGCAAGGGGGAGTTTGATATGAGTGATTTTACTCATATCATTTGTATCTATAAACAACCAATAAATGCATAAATATCATGAATACTGCCTTGTATATGCTTGTTTTGTTGTTTGATGTGTGTAGGTACCAAAGTTCGTGAAAACCGGCGAAGACGACACGAGATTGAAGAAAAGATCAACAAGGCCAAAAACGAGCTTGATTTTAGTGGATTTGATTATTATGGAAGATTTTGGGCCAAGTGGGTCCCACATAAGGTGTATTGGGCCCAAAAAGCCCAATAAGGAGTCCAAGTTATCTACAAGCCCAATACAAGCCATGAGACGGATTAAGGCCCATTATCAATTTAGTTGTTAAAAATGGATGCGTGTTTAATGGGCCTTAAATCCCATTTCGTTAACAATTCAATGAGACGGATGGAGAGTTTATAAGGCCCATTTGGATTGAGTGACACGAATGGAATATATGGGCTCAATCCCATATCACTAAAGAAAGAAGTTTATTTGACGAAAAGATTTTTTTAACCTTTTTATTCCCAGTCAAACGTAAACCTACTCATCCTCACTCACACACGTTTTCACCACACAAATCTTTCGATGAAAACAAAGTTTTTATTCTTTTTTCTCTCTCACCAAAATAACCAGGGTTCCCATTTACCCCAACCCTAAATAAAACCCTGTAAAATCACTATTCCTCCAAAACCTAATTCACTAATTAACTAAAATTAAATGGGGCTTTTTGTTCACTCGTATGATTCACACGAGTTGTAAATAAATCCTCCATTATTTTCGGATGTAGAAGATGGAGTATGCAAGTGACGTGGCATCTGATAATTGGTTGTGACAACTCATTATAATCAATCCTCCAATAAAAAGAGGACAACTCAGCTTTCAAGAAGCACAACTAGCACACCTGATTGCCACGTTGGCAATCCGTGTGCTAGTTGGCTATTTACAGCCCTTGGATGAAAACAAGAAAGAGAGAGAATAAGCAGATGCCAATTGGACGATCAAGATGGTTTTTCTTCTCAACAAATCTTCATCAGCAGACATGGGGATTTGCCTATAAAAACCCCCAAAAAGATGTAATCCACATCCCATTTTTATTTTTCAATGTTATTATGTTAAATTAGTTTTAGGTTTAATTATGTAATTTCTTTCTTAAAAAGTATTGTAAGCATCTCTTGGTTATTAATAAAACGTGAATTTAGTTTTATCCGTTGTCTACTTTATGTTTAAATTTATTATTGCACTGTTAAATCTAAAACTGAATTTGATATAATAATTGGTAAGGTTGATTGATGAGATTGTTTAATAGTTTTATTCAATTAATTAAAAATGAATTTTGGGAATAAACTTTCCCCACTGGAAAGCTAAGTTTAAAGAATAAGTCTGAATGATGTGTTGATGGTGGTTCGAAAGAAGGATTAATGGTGTTGTTATGGGTTCATAAGATTGTTCAGCACAATCTTCTTCTCAAAGGCTTTCTTCAAATGGTATGTTTACTAGTTAATTTTAAGTTATTTAATATGTTTTATCATTAATTTGTTAATGAGTTATATGATAAATGAAATAGGATTATTTGGATCTTTTTGATGAAGTGGTTTTAGTTGACTGTTAGTTTGAAGGTTGCATTTGAATCTGATTGTTAAATGTTGATTTGGATATGAGTTCTCTTTGTAGGTTGTTTTTATCTAAACTGTTCAAACGCTAGGTTTGTTTTAAATCTGATATTTGGGTTAGTTCTTGTTAAATCTGTTATGTTTAGTCTATTTTATGGTTCTAAGTACTGTTGATGTTATTTTTCTTATCTGATTTGCTGTTTAATAAAGTTGATCTAAATGTTACACTCATACGAGCTTGATATCGTCTTGTGGTATTGCTATAATTTTTGATTCTGTCTGCTTGATACTGCCTTACATATAGCAGTTAGTAGTCTCAGTTTAGGTAATTAGGATTAGAAAGTTTGCATATAAGTTGCGATAGCTGTTTGATTGTTTATCGATTGAACTGTTGGTTTGAGAATTTTATCAGCTTTCTTTTAGCTTAATTTTGCCAATGCATACTCTTTAGTCTGCTGATTTTAGTTGGAATTTTTTACTATAGGAATTGAATTATTGCTTGTTTTTTATTTGTTTATTTAATCAGATTTGGTAATTTTTAGTTGCTGATATATTTTAGGTTTGAAGATGGATTTTTGTTGGTATTTGAGTTTTGGGCTTATTGCATTTTGATTTTGTTGAGTTTCATAAGCTATCAGGTTCCATTAATTTGATAAGCTCATAAGTTGATATCCTTGTCAGCTTTTCATAGAATTTGTGAAAAAAGTCACTCCTGTGACCCATCTTTTCTTTTTACTGTCCAAAAATTATTATCACAAAATTATGTCCTTCCTAGGACTCGAACCTGTGACCTCCTGGTCACAGGCCTCACACGTTTACCACAGAGCTAACATGCTCTTTTGAGTTTACTTTCAGTCATCTAATTAATATAGTAATTTGTTTCTAGCAGTTTAGATTTTAGTTGTAGTTTAAGTAACTTCCGTTTAAATATTTATTTATTTATTTTTTTAATTAATATTTTTATTAAAGTAAATATTAGTTTTAAAAATAATAAATAGTTTCAAATTAAAATTTAATTTGTTTAGTAATTTAGGAATTTAATTAATATTATAATAATTAGATTTTAACTAATTTAGATTTTAAATAAAGTAATTTCATTAGTAGATTTAAAAATAGTGTACAAGTAAATTTTACTTTAATAAATAAGTTTTAATTTGATTTTAATAGTTTAAACTTTTTAAATAGTTTTATTTTTTTTAGTAATTGTTGTAGTTTTAATTAATTCGGGTTTACGATTCATGCACTTAGGTTTTAAAATTTGTAGGATTAATATTAGTTTAAAAACCAAAACCAATTTGAATCAATTGTCCAAATCAAAACAAAAACGTCTCAAATTCATAAGATTTTCGTTTACAATGAACTTGGTTCTCCAACGTGTTTAATTGAATTCGTCTTTGGTAATTTTAGTCTATTACTTTTTCCTAAAGGTAATTTTCTAATTTACCCTATAACGTATCTAATTATCACTATATTATCACGATCACATCTTCTAGCACGGGAGTTCACCTCATTAAGTAGTTTCTTGATACAAGAATCATGATTTGCCGTAAAGACACATTTTCTACGTGTTTTACAAGTAGCATATTTAATGTCCGAGTAAGATCTAGAATTCCTGGGCGATTGATTGATGCTCCTAGGATTTGACATGCTATGGTTAGCAGTGTTGGGTAATCTAGAAGGCATCTCTCTAGGTTTGAAATTCCTATCTCTTACTTATGTCTTTTGCTTAACTTCCCTCAGACCAGATTTATGGTGAACGTCATTTGAACTAGTTCCAGACGTATTCTTTGGACTAGTCTAGGGAGACTAGATGCAATCATGTGATTAGGTCTTGCAAAAGCTGTTTTAGTCACATTGGCCCTAGTTGGTGGAGTGACTGTTCTAGAAATATGAGCCATATCAACTTGGGAGGCAAACCGCGGTCTCGAGGATTATGATCGCCTGGATTTAAATGCAGTCAGTTGTCGAATGAACTGATTTGTAGGCGGTTTCCCCAAGATTGATGGTTTTTCAAGCTTAGTGTCCACACTAGTTCCTTTAGTTTTCCTTAATTCGTTTTTCAACGCAGCTATAGCAAAAACCTTTTCCTGAACTTGAGCTTTTAAAGTCTCATTCTCTTTGAGCAATCTATCTTGGGATGCCAACTTAGATTCAAGCAGTTGAATTTGTTTCAAAAGATTATCCTTTTCAGCTTTAGAATCTAAAACTTTTTGATCCAATTTTCTTTCAAGAACAATGTTTGACTTTTCAAGTTTTTCAAAATATGTTTTAAATTTCTCCGTTTTCTTTGAAAAATCAATTTTGGCATCCTCAAGCTCTTTGGATTGCTGAGCTAAAATCGTTTCAAGCTCTTTAATCCTAGAATCAGAATTATTTAAAGAAGCAGTCATAAGACATTTATCATGATGTTTAGCATTTTGAACACTTTCTCCCCCATTATGATTCACAAAGGATGAATCAGAAGTAGTATCACTATCACTCTTTTCCATCCCATGTTTGGCATAATTAGGTTCAGAAAACTCAACATGTTGTATATTGTTAAAACTTGGCACCTGAACAGTTGGTGCTTGTGATTTGCTGCTTGTTATGCGTTCCTCCTGATTCCTTGCCATTGCTTACCTTGACGAACAAACTGGCACCTATTTCTTGCACGGGGCAGATGCAATCATCATTTGACGACAACTTGAAGCATGTCTCTCTCTCTCATGTTCATGAGGTATTGTTGCGTTCAATGAATTAGACGACTCCTTGATTATTTGAATATGACCCTTTTTCAACCGTATCTCGTTGTAATTAACTAACCTGACCTCAATACACTTCTCAAGTATATTGATGTGATTGAGTAAACCATTTCTAAAGGTTTCAGTCTGGCAACTCGTATGCAAGTTAAAAATCTGGTGAAGGATTGGAGTCGAATAATCAAAAGGAGGTTCCATTGTTGAGGCAAATAAATCCTTAAATTGTGTGCGAAGGATTTCTAGACATATCTTTGCTTTAACCTCATGAAGATTTTCCCTTTCAAGTTGCAACCGTAACTCATCCAAATTATTGAAAATCTTCTCTTTAAAATTATCCACTTTGCCAAAGAATATTTGAACCGTGGCTGGAAGTTCAGGCATGTTGTGCGGATAAAGAAGTGCAAGATGTGTCTTGAGCTCGTGAAAGATTTCCAATGATTTTTGACGCAATTTGATCTCTTTGAGTTGCATGTGTTGCAGTTCTCCCTCGTGAAGCGTCAAATTCGATGATTCCATTGAGATGAACAATGACGTTAACGATTACTAATTGATGAAAAATCCGTCTTTAATTCCAAGTATTAGTGCCCTATCAAAAATCCGTAGCCACTAAAAATAAATCCCGTCACTTTGACTCGTCACTTTTGTCTTCATATCCGGCCACACAAACTTTTAACCCGTCAAATATTTTACCACTTTGACTCTTTCAAAATACCCGCCTCAATACGATGTACCAAATTTGTTGATCCCAAACTTAGATCGATTAGCTTTGTGTATACGAGATTAGATCAAGTATAACACGTAGAGAAACCTTTGTTATATGCTTTGTGAATCTAAGTATTATGCGGAATTTAATACTTAAACAAGAACACAAGATGTAAACAAAACTTTCACTTTGATTATGAATGTCGAACTTGCTTACAATGAAAGATGTTTACGAATGAAAACTTATATAAAACTTGATTCTAAACATTAACCTAAAGGCCTTCTTTTATAGACTAAGAAGCCTTGTACAATAAGCTACGTATCAACTATTCTAGGTAAAGATAAACATAGAAAATACATTGTCGTTTCTATCCTTACTAGAAGTATTCTAGAACATAATAAACGTGTAGCTCATATCTTCCATCAGTGCTTGTCTTCAATCTGTCAACGCTTGACTTTAACTTGTCAACGCTTGTGCTGTCAGCGCTCACTTTGTTCTTGTCAACGCTTGAGTTGTTCTTGTCAGCGTTCAAGTGATCTGGCCTTAATTTATTCCCAACAATCCTCCCCTAAACTTGATATCCACTCTTATGATCAAGTTTCTGAATAATCATTAAGAACTTGGAGGAGTCTAACAAACCTTATCATATTGGTAATAAATAAATCTGATCAAATTCTTTGCCACGTCACTTGTATAATCTATCTCCAACTGGGTGTCCTTCATCTTTTCCAAAACAGCCTTGGATATGAAATACTGAGCATCTACAAGTAAATACTCAGCAAACTTTGTAGAACTCAAATGGTATACACCAGCAGCTGAATATAACCTCCATTGAAGACCACTGAGGTCATCTTCAAGATCCTTCCATATTTCAGGATCTTCCTCATTTGTCCCACACATTCTTTTGAATGTGGTCCAAAGTTTTATTCCATTAGCTGAAGTTGGTGCTTCAGCCTCATACTTGGTCTCCAGCAACCTCCAAAGGTCCACCAAGTCTTCTCTATCACAACTTGCAAATAAAGATATGAGAGTGGTAAAAGTTTGTACCTCCTTGCCATATCTTCCAATCTTCCAGAATCCACATTCATCCTCATCATAAGTCACAATTGGATTCCTGGAATCTAGTGGTAACACGTGCACCATATCTGAAGCTTCTAATGGGGAGAGCTTGAGGCTCTTTCTAATAACTGCTTCACTTGGATATAGTTGATTCATATCTTTTGGAAACTCAAGTGTAAATCCCTTCTTCACTGGTCTGGGAACTATCATAGCTTTCTTGATTTCCATCTCTTCTGCAAGTTGCTCCTTTCTTTCATCTGAAAGAAGTCTGAAAGTGTTTTCTTCCTGCACTTTCACCCAAATAGGATAAGCCCTATGTTCCAACTCATCAAATGTCAAATCCTTCAGCTTCTGATGTGTCCATCCAACTCCATGACATCTGAGCAACATAAAGTAGAGCTTCCTTCTATCCCTTTTCAACTCAGAGAGAATGTTGCTTGCCTTGTGCTTCAAAATCACCTTACAATCCTTCTGAACTCTAAGAAGAATCTCCAAACCCCATATCTGATCTGAAATGGTCAAGTCTGGATTATCCATACAGCTTTCTTCCCAAGAATTGTACATCTGAACCACCTCTGGCATATCAAAATCAATCTGCAACTTTAAATCTCTCAACTTTTCCCTAGCAAGCTCATCACCATACTCAAGTCTTTCTGGTTCAATAATCATCACACTTGAATCTGAGCTAGCCCCATCACTTTCTTCTTCAGAAGTCACAACAAATGGTGACTTTTCCTTTTCACCTTGTTCCATCATTTGCTCAGCCAATCTTCTATCAAATTCAACCTGAGCTGCATTCTTTGGAACAATTTCTTCTACCAACTTACCCTTACCCTTATCTGATGGTGCAATTGTTGGTAAGGTAGATGGTAATACCTGAGTAGGAACATCCTTGATGATAGATGATGACTGGAATACATCACCTCCATATGCAGATCTGTCAACGCCCAAATTTCCTCTATCAGCGCCCAAAATACTTCTATCAGCGTCCAAACTTGTCTTGTCAACGCTCAAATATTTTCCCTCAGCGCCTTGTGTAACCTCTCTCAACATAGCTGTAAATGACAAATTTAGATTGGTTGGAGAGATTAAGGACGTATCAAAACCTGTTTGTTCCTTCAAAGTAGTAAGAGCTTCAGCAACATCCAATGATTGACCATCTTGACTGCTCTTATCACTCAGATTTCTTTGATCTTCCTCCCCTTTGGAAGACTCCTCCATACCTCTCCTAACATGATCACTCTCCAAAACAACAATCCTCTCCCTCAATTGCTTGAGTTCAAGGCCTTGTGAGCTGACAATTTGTACTAAGTCTGCATTTTGCTTTTGCAAGCTAATGCAGACAGCCGTCAATTCCAAAAGAGTCATTGGTTCCAGTCTGCCCTCTTCTGAAATGGGGATTTGACCTCCCAAGTCAGGTTCATTGGGCATGGATGAGGACTTAATTATGGTGGGACTGCCTTGGCCAGCTTCTAAGCCATAACCAATAGTCCCAGCCTCATCCAGGTCACCAGCCACACTTGTGGTGGTGGTTCTCTCTGCTTCATGGCTAGGACCACCAGAGGAGAACTCTCCAGCAGTCCTTTGGCGTTTGATCAACCTATATTCAGGTGGTGTGGAAGATGGTGTGGAAGAATGGGTAGATGTGGGTTGGTTAAGGGGTGTTTGGGATTGTGATGGTTGGGTGTCAGCGTTGGAAATAGGCACATCAACGCCCACATTAGATGTGTCAGCGTCAAAGGGTTCTTGGTCAAGTTGCATTGGTTCAGGTGAGGGTAAAGATTCAAGAATAGGTTCAAGTTGTGGTTGTGGGTCAATTTGAGGTTGAGGATCTGGTTGAGGTTGTGCTGCTGCAATAACAGCAAGCATGGCTGGGGTTAAAGGTATGTCTCTATGAGGTGGTGAATTCATCTTGGTAAAAATAGCTTTCTTTTGTTCAGGGATTTTATAAAAGTCATTGTGATCCCTTGAACAATATCTTTGATCATCAAAAATCATTTGCAGAAAACGGGGATAAGCTAAAGTCATTTTTGTCCCCTTGTTTTTACACATCCCTTCAAAAATCATTTTGGAATAGTTATATTTTTGCCCTGTTGCAATACACACAATAGCAGTTGCAATGGATCTATTGATCTCATTGTGCGCAGTACATTTGGGACTCAAACATTGAAGGAGAATGTGAATGAGGTACTTCCAAGCTGGGGGAAATTCCTGCTTATGGTACTTATTAAGAGTACCTTCATCAGGAATAGGGTATCCCAAAGCCCTAAGCCCTTGTTCTATTTCAGTTATGGGAAGAATGGTTATACCATCAGCATCATCAAGATGCAAGGCCTGGCGTACCAAGGCCTCAGTAACCACCCAAGATCTCCCATGAACAATAGAAGTTAATGTGGTCACTCCATTAACTATTGAGGAACTAACAGTGTTCCAAAACTGTTTAATGTGTGTGACTGGAATGAGTGGTGCATGAGAAAGAGCATACCTTAATGGGGATGCGTTCAAATACGCCACCATTTGTGTATATTGAGGGAACAAAGTATTATCAGCAACAAGATAAGCAATCATGTTGTGTTGAGACTTGAACCCCAAATCCAATTCTGCTGAGTTAAATCTTGGTGCCATTGATGAAAGCTGTTAATTGGAAGTGTAGAAGATGAAGGTTGATAAGAGAAAAGTGTTAGACAAGAATTATAGATACCCTGTTTAAAAATAGGAGCCAAATTTATAGGAGATAAACAATGCATGTGATTGGCCCAAAAATAGGCAAAGATTTTCAAAAACTAATCATGAAAATATTGAAAAGTTATAAGTTATCTCATGCATTTAATGAAAGTAACAACTCCTAAAATTACGGCTTGAAAATATGTCAAAAAGTAACAACTGGGTAGGTCCCATTGAGTGTCAACGGTCAAATATAACCCATCAACGCCCAACGGCTATAATCCTGTCAACGTTCGCCTAAAGCCATGTCAGCGTCCAATTTGGTCACAACAACGCTTGGAAAAATCTTGTCAGCGTCCAAAAATAAAATTGTTTTAAAAAGTGAAAAATGACCTTAACAAGTAATTTATCCTAGAGAAGATAACCAAAAGCTGATAATTATCATAGGGCGGCAAGCACTGTCCAGTTATGCACACTTGCATAAGCAAGATAGACATAACAGTCCTCTAGTGTCCCTTGCTAGCCAAAATTCTTAACAACCAAGTTACCTCATAAAATCCTTGTTACTCCCAGGTAAATCCCATATGAAAACCATTCCCAAGTCTCCCAACAGACCACAACCAATTCTAGGCCAAAAATGTCTTGGCAGCATGCAAAGTTGATATACTATGCATGCTACAGTGCCTCATGGTTTAGTAAAACTAACCCATACTCACCTGTGGACACAATCTAGAATTGTGATAAGAGTATCATATGGATACCCAAAAATCCTAAAGGTTCTTAAAACCTCCCCTTAAACAAAGATACAAAGAGTTTGCTAAAAACATGCATGAACATAAAAAAATTATGTCAAGATAGGAATGAAACATTCCAACCATCATCCATAAATAAAAACTTGTCCAAATGTTTCTCCTTTGATCCATAAGCAACTCTGTATCCAATGGTATACTGCTAACACCATCTGCACATTTAGATTGAAAACCACAAAACTAACATTGTTGCTGACAACGCCCCGATAACACATAACAACGTTGAAGGAAGCTTTGTCAGCGTTAGACAATTATATTGCTGACAGCGTTGTAAAAACACTTATCAGTGTTCAAACAACCTTTGTCAGTGTTAGAAAAATATAGTGGAAAATCTAAATCATCAATAAGACTAATAATAGTAATGCATCATCCTGTACATACTTTTACAAAAAGAATCCAAAACACATATTAAGTGAGATTAACCATTCCAATACTTGTTACCAAGTATTGAAATCTTCCAGTATCAAAAGGTTTAGTTAATAAATCTGATACATTTTCCTCAGTGTCAACCCTATCTGGTTGTATTAAACCTTTCTCAAAGCAATCTCTTATAAAATGGTGTCTAATTTCTATGTGTTTAGTTTTAGAATGATGTACAGGATTCTTAATGATGCATAAAGTGCTATTATTGTCAACAAATATCTTAGTATGCATGAAATTATACCCATAATCCAACAGCTGGTTCTGAATCCACAACACTTGACCACAACATGCTGCTGCAGCCACATATTCTGCTTCAGTTGTAGAGTTAGCCACCACTGTTTGTTTCTTGCATTGCCAAGATATTAATCTGCTCTCAAGAAATTGACATCCACCAGTTGTGGATTTCCTATCAAACTTGTCACCTCCATAATCACTATCTGAATATGCAATCAGCTCCAATGGTGAATCCTTTGGGTACCACAAACCAAGATTAGGGAAACATCTTAGGTACCTAAAGATCCTCTTCACAGCATAAAGGTGACATTCTTTGGGAGTCACTTGATGGCGTGCACATGCACACACAGCAAACATGATATCAGGTCTGGAAGCAGTAAGATACATCAAGGATCCAATCATGGATCTATAATGCCTGACATCAACATCTTTCCTATCTCCAATCTTTCCCCAAGGGTGTTCTCTATCCATAGGAGTAGTAGCCCTCTTTTCATGTGGAGAAAAGCCAAACTTCTTCAAGATTTCAGCAACATATTTGTCCTGGGAGATGAAGATACCATCTTCTTTCTGCTGAACTTGTAAACCAAGAAAGAAGTTCATCTCCCCCATAGCACTCATCTTGAATTTGTCTGTCATGAGCTTGGAGAAATCCTCACTCATCTTTGGATCAGTAGACCCAAAAATGATATCATCAACATAGACCTGCACAAGCAACACATCTTTGCCTTTCTTCTTTGTAAATAGTGTCTGATCTATGGTGCCCCTCTTGAATCCATTGTCCACCAAGTAAGTGGACAAAGTACCATACCATGCTCTAGGGGCTTGATGAAGGCCATACATAGCCTTTTTGACTCTATACACTTTATCTGGATGCTCTGGATCCTCAAAACCAGGAGGTTGCATGACATAAACTTCCTCAACTATGGTGCCATACAAGAATGCACTCTTTACATCCATTTGATAGACTGTGAAGCCCATGCAAGATGCATAGGCTAGAAAGATCCTAATAGCTTCAATCCTTGCAACTGGTGCAAAGACTTCTTCATAGTCTATCCCCTCCTCTTGTGTATAACCTTGAGCCACTAACCTTGCCTTGTTTCTGACCACAATACCTCTTTCATCTCTTTTGTTCCTGAGAACCCATCTTGTCCCAATTGGTCTGACATATCTAGGACAATCAACCAGCTCCCAAACATCCTGAATAGCAAATTGGTGAAGCTCATCCTGCATTGCTTCCACCCAACTTGGTTCTTTGAGAGCATCAAATATCTTCTTGGGTTCTTCTTGTGACAGAAAACATGCAAACAAACATGCTTGCACAAGAGGGGTATCAACCTTCTTGTGTATATTGGCAATAAATCCACCAAGACTTTGATGGGATCTTCTTGTCTGAACTGGAGTCATAACATCACCAATGATCTGAGATGGGGGGTGATTCTTCATTGTGGAAGTGAGAACTCCTCCTTCAAAAAGTCTGGTGTCCTCAACTTCACGCTCCATGTTGCCAATATCTTCTTCATCAGACTCTCTTTGAGCAATAGGAATCTTTTCATGGACATTGGAAGGTCCACCTTGTTCAAAACTGGAAGAGAAAAGATGCCCATAAGTGTTGTCAATGTTTGAATCTTGGTTGTCAGCGTCAGGGCTGACAGCGCCTGAAATGGTGTTGTCAACGTCTGAATTGATCTTGTCAGCGCTGGATTTTCCTTTGTCAGCGCCTGAAGAACCATGCATGTTTGTATTTGGTGGTATTTGGAAACCACCATTATCTTGTCCAGCAGCAGCAGCAGCAAAAGCATCCGTCCAAATGGGAATAGTAACATATTCAAATGTAGGAGATGCCTTTTCTACTTGTGATCCAACTCTTTCATCAACCTGTGTACCTGAAACATGAACAACTTGTTCCTCCATAACATTTGAAGTTACCTTCATAATGTCTGGATTAGTGACAGGCATATAATTTAAAGTTCTAGATAAGGGTTCCAAATCAAACAACCAATTAGGACCACTTTCAGGATCACTAGGTTTATTCTCTAAGAACCTAACATGTACTCTTTCAACAATACGTTTGTCCTCCTTAAGATAAACCCTATAACCCTTGCTCTGCACTGAATACCCCATGAAGTAACCTTCATCACCTTTTGCACTAAATTTCCCTAAGGCATCACTAGTGTCTAAGACTACTACATGACATCCAAAAGGTCTAAGAAAACCAATATTAGGTTTTCTTCCCCAAAGTAACTCATAAGGTGTTTTGTTCTGAATTTTGTTAACCAATGCTCTATTTTGCACATAGCATGCTGTATTAACAGCCTCAGCCCAAAAGGCTATAGGAAAGTGAGCATCAGCCAACATTGTTCTGGCTGCTTCAATTAGGGTTCTATTTTTCCTTTCAGCAACCCCATTTTGTTGTGGGGTTCTAGCAATACTAAATTGCCTAGTAATTCCCTTCCTGGCACAAAAATCATCTAGCTTCTTGTTCCTAAATTCTCCACCATTATCACTCCTAAGCATCTTAACCTCATAGCAAGACCTTTTCTCAATTTGAGTGATAAATTCAATAAGAACATCAGCTGTGTCACTCTTCATAGCTAGAAAGAATGTCCAAGTAAACCTAGAAAAGTCATCAGTGACAACAAAACAATATGACTTGCCATTCAAACTTTCTATATTAGTTGGACCAAAGAGGTCCATGTGAAGCATATGAAGAGGTCTGGAACTAGTATGCACCTGCTTGGACTTGAATGAGACCTTGTGCTGCTTGCCTTTAAGACATGCAACACAAGAGTGGTCATTGTGGAAGGCCTTCTCAGGCAAACCATCAACTAAACCAAGCCTCACAAGTCTATTTATATTTTTAAAATTTATGTGCCCTAGTCTCCTGTGCCACAAATTACTTTCATCTACTGAGGCCTTAGCATAAAAACAAGACATATTTGCATTCACTTTAATTCCATTTAAATTCACATTATATATGTCCTTATGCCTAGGTGTTCTATACTCAATGTACTTCTCATCGGGGATCTTAAAATCCTTGCTTAACACCAAACACTCAGTATCAGTGAAAAGAACCTTATTTTTGTTATCACACACTTGTGATACACTAAACAGATTATAATCCAGTTCTTTTACCAGGAAGACGTTTTCAAAACGTAGATTATTGGTGAGAAGGGTTCCTTTGCCTGTAATGGTGCCATATCCACCTCCAAAGTATACCTTATCACCATCTTAAATAGGAGTGAAGTTCGTCAGATAGTCTTCCTTTCCTGTCATGTGCCTTGAGCATCCACTATCCCAATATCCATAATCATTGATCTGCTTTTGAATGCCCTACACATAAATAAAACAAATTAGTTTTCTTTGGGAACCCAAGTCTCAGAAGACTTGGATTCATCTGGTTGTTCAATAAGAACAGACTTAGTTCTCATAACAACCCCATTTTCATCCCTTTTAGGATGAAAAACCTAGTTAACCCCAATTGGTTTTGTAATGACTTTTGAAATGTAATTAAACCTGTTGCAAGTCATTGAAATTCCATTATTATTAGGGTTTTGATCTTTCTTGGGTCTCCATGTTAAGCTTGAAGAAGCTTTAGACCCCTTACCTTGTGGCTGCAAATACTTAGGTCTGGACACGTTTCTGTCAGCGTTGGATTTTGTCCTGTCAACGCTGAAATTACCCTTGTCAGCGTTGAACCTAGGGTTTGCTACAGGAACCCATTGCCTATTTGACCAGGTATTTGTCTTTTGAAAAGGTCTTTGTCCATGAGTGTTAGACCTTCTAGAAAAGAATGGGGCTGGTCTAATCACTTGTGGACTTTGCTGCACACAAGGTCTGGGTCTGACAACGTTTGACTTCCTAACAACGTTGACTTTCTTCCTATCAGCGCTGAAATTGTTCCTATCAGCGCTGGCTTTGGGAGCGTTGACACACTTGTATGCCAAATGTGAAAAGCTACCACAAGTATAACAGGCTTTCTTAGACACATTCTTAGGTCTAGAAGCAAAGAAACCTGTTCCATGATTGTTAACTTGGCTCTTGGGTGACCTATTATTCCTATACATCTCTGCATATTTAATGGTAGGTCTTTTAACAGTGTTGGAGCCTAGGTCAACAGCTTCACCAGTAACTGGGTGAGTAACCTTAATGGGTGGAGATTCATTGGGACTTTCACATAGAAAACCTCCCTTAACAAATAAAGTAGGGTTAGCTTTCTTCCACTCATTTAGGTCAGTCAGTTTTTGTTGATACTCTTCTACTGGGGTGACAACTCTTAGTGGAGGAATGAATTCCTCTTCTTGGCATTCTGGTATACCAGTCCAAGATAAATCCTTTCTAAGGACACCATAGAAATCACCAGCTGGTGGTGGAACCAGAGAGTAATCATTCTCATTCATCCCAAGCCCATTCATATCCTTAGGATCTCTTTGTTTAGCTACACAGTCTCCTAGGGCTTGGGTGGCTCTATCAAATCTTTGAATCTTGAGGTCAACATTATCTTTATTCTTAATGGCCTCATCTAACTTAGCCTGTAGGTCTTTATTGACCTTTGACATGATATTTCTAATATCCATACTACCCTCTAGCTCATGTTTTAAGATATTTATCTTATCTTTTAAATCAAATTCCATTTTCTTGTATTCAGAAACGGTTTTCTCAGTTTCAGTAAGAGCTAGTTGGTAATTGGATAATTTACACCTTTTAGTGCTCATATCCTCTTTTAGTTTTAACACCTCTTTGTTAAGTCTGTTAGTGTTTAACCTACAACCTTTGCTACAGAAAGCATCATCATATACCTCATTATCAGATGAAGAGGAGGAGTGTGCCATGAGAGCATATTCAACATGCTCTTCTTCTTCAATATCAGCAATCAAAGCTTTGTCCTCTTCAGCATCCTTAGCCAGATAGCTCCAATCCCATCCAGTACCATCAATTCCTTGAACTGCAACCATGGCTTTGGAGTCTTGAGCTTTAACAACCTGACTTGAGGGTTTACCAGCATCAGATCTTCTAGGAGATCTGCATTCTCTCATGAAGTGCCCCATGCGATGACAGTTGTAGCACTCAACTTTGGATTTATCAAATCCAGTAGTGTCTTTAGCATTGAAGGTCATCTTCTTCTTGAACCTTCTATTCCACCTATTTGCTCTTATACTAGCAAGAGCCATGTTCCACTTGATGTCCATCTCTTCCAAGTGTTCATCACTTATCTGCTCAAGGTCCTCATATGTAATCACTGAACCATTGGGCAAAGAAGCAATGTAAGCACAAACAGTATCCAAATCTAAACTAGCAGGTTTAACTCTTGGGGAGTCATTCATGAATGTGTCAGCGTCTGAAAAGGAGACGTTGACAGGACTTGTTCCAGCGCTGACAAATGATGATCCAGTAACTGGATGCATAAAAGAGTCCTTCTGATTGAATTGACCTTCACTATGAGAGAAGAAGGCCATGTTGCTGGTGCTAGCTTTGCTTCCATGTGCTGAAAGAGTTTCATCTTCCAACAGTCTTAGTTTGTTGTAGATGTCATCAAACGAAGAGCTCTTGTAAGTATTATTGGCAAGAATAGATCTTGCCTCAATCTTCCATGTCTCACCAAGACTTTTCAGAAAAGTAGCATTGGTGTCAATATCACCAACTTGTGTCCCCATGAAGGACAACTTGCTTGTGATGTCAAGCAATCTGCTTCTCACACTGCTCAGTTTCTCATTGGGCTGAGCTTTGAAGACAGCATAATCATGCAGAAGTTGCTTTTTCTTTTCTTCCTTAGTTTCTGCATTACCACCATATGCAACTTCAATTGCTTCCCAAAGATCCTTAGCAGATTCATAGCTTCTATATGTGTGCTGATTTTCTTGTCCCAAAGAGACTTTCAAAATATTTAGGGCTTTCATGTCAGCCCTTTTCTTTGCAATATCTTCAGCACTTACAGCTCTACCATCTCCAGGTTTTTCTTTCTTATCTTCATCAGGACATCCTTCAACAGCTGATCTTGCCGTAATGGCATCCTGAATCTTTTGAGCCTTATTGAATGAGTTTCCATATTCAATAATGTCCCAGAGTGTGTAGTCAAAGATCCCCAGATATTGTTCAAAGTTGAACCTCCATAAGTCAAAGTTGGTTGCATCAAGTATGGGAATCTTGATGTTTGGTAAGGATGAGGAGGAGGAATTTATCGCTTCAGACATGATGTTTTTAGGGTTTTGAGAAAATTAGGGTTTTGGTGTTCGTATATCGTTCTGGTGTTCTTCAAAGATCAAAAGTTCCTCAACAAGCTCTGATACCACTTGTTGATCCCAAACTTAGATCGATTAGCTTTGTGTATACGAGATTAGATCAAGTATAACACGTAGAGAAACCTTTGTTATATGCTTTGTGAATCTAAGTATTATGCGGAATTTAATACTTAAACAAGAACACAAGATGTAAACAAAACTTTCACTTTGATTATGAATGTCGAACTTGCTTACAATGAAAGATGTTTACGAATGAAAACTTATATAAAACTTGATTCTAAACATTAACCTAAAGGCCTTCTTTTATAGACTAAGAAGCCTTGTACAATAAGCTACGTATCAACTATTCTAGGTAAAGATAAACATAGAAAATACATTGTCGTTTCTATCCTTACTAGAAGTATTCTAGAACATAATAAACGTGTAGCTCATATCTTCCATCAGTGCTTGTCTTCAATCTGTCAACGCTTGACTTTAACTTGTCAACGCTTGTGCTGTCAGCGCTCACTTTGTTCTTGTCAACGCTTGAGTTGTTCTTGTCAGCGTTCAAGTGATCTGGCCTTAATTTATTCCCAACAATCCTCCCCTAAACTTGATATCCACTCTTATGATCAAGTTTCTGAATAATCATTAAGAACTTGGAGGAGTCTAACAAACCTTATCATATTGGTAATAAATAAATCTAATCAAATTCTTTGCCACGTCACTTGTATAATCTATCTCCAACTGGGTGTCCTTCATCTTTTCCAAAACAGCCTTGGATATGAAATACTGAGCATCTACAAGTAAATACTCAGCAAACTTTGTAGAACTCAAATGGTATACACCAGCATCTGAATATAACCTCCATTGAAGACCACTGAGGTCATCTTCAAGATCCTTCCATATTTCAGGATCTTCCTCATTTGTCCCACACATTCTTTTGAATGTGGTCCAAAGTTTTATTCCATTAGCTGAAGTTGGTGCTTCAGCCTCATACTTGGTCTCCAGCAACCTCCAAAGGTCCACCAAGTCTTCTCTATCACAACTTGCAAATAAAGATATGAGAGTGGTAAAAGTGTGTACCTCCTTGCCATATCTTCCAATCTTCCAGAATCCACATTCATCCTCATCATAAGTCACAATTGGATTCCTGGAATCTAGTGGTAACACGTGCACCATATCTGAAGCTTCTAATGGGGAGAGCTTGAGGCTCTTTCTAATAACTGCTTCACTTGGATATAGTTGATTCATATCTTTTGGAAACTCAAGTGTAAATCCCTTCTTCACTGGTCTGGGAACTATCATAGCTTTCTTGATTTCCATCTCTTCTGCAAGTTGCTCCTTTCTTTCATCTGAAAGAAGTCTGAAAGTGTTTTCTTCCTGCACTTTCACCCAAATAGGATAAGCCCTATGTTCCAACTCATCAAATGTCAAAGCCTTCAGCTTCTGATGTGTCCATCCAACTCCATGACATCTGAGCAACATAAAGTAGAGCTTCCTTCTATCCCTTTTCAACTCAGAGAGAATGTTGCTTGCCTTGTGCTTCAAAATCACCTTACAATCCTTCTGAACTCTAAGAAGAATCTCCAAACCCCATATCTGATCTGAAATGGTCAAGTCTGGATTATCCATACAGCTTTCTTCCCAAGAATTGTACATCTGAACCACCTCTGGCATATCAAAATCAATCTGCAACTTTAAATCTCTCAACTTTTCCCTAGCAAGCTCATCACCATACTCAAGTCTTTCTGGTTCAATAATCATCACACTTGAATCTGAGCTAGCCCCATCACTTTCTTCTTCAGAAGTCACAACAAATGGTGACTTTTCCTTTTCACCTTGTTCCATCATTTGCTCAGCCAATCTTCTATCAAATTCAACCTGAGCTGCATTCTTTGGAACAATTTCTTCTACCAACTTACCCTTACCCTTATCTGATGGTGCAATTGTTGGTAAGGTAGATGGTAATACCTGAGTAGGAACATCCTTGATGATAGATGATGACTGGAATACATCACCTCCATATGCAGATCTGTCAACGCCCAAATTTCCTCTATCAGCGCCCAAAATACTTCTATCAGCGTCCAAACTTGTCTTGTCAACGCTCAAATATTTTCCCTCAGCGCCTTGTGTAACCTCTCTCAACATAGCTGTAAATGACAAATTTAGATTGGTTGGAGAGATTAAGGACGTATCAAAACCTGTTTGTTCCTTCAAAGTAGTAAGAGCTTCAGCAACATCCAATGATTGACCATCTTGACTGCTCTTATCACTCAGATTTCTTTAATTTTCCTCCCCTTTGGAAGACTCCTCCATACCTCTCCTAACATGATCACTCTCCAAAACAACAATCCTCTCCCTCAATTGCTTGAGTTCAAGGCCTTGTGAGCTGACAATTTGTACTAAGTCTGCATTTTGCTTTTGCAAGCTAATGCAGACAGCCGTCAATTCTAAAAGAGTCATTGGTTCCAGTCTGCCCTCTTCTGAAATGGGGATTTGACCTCCCAAGTCAGGTTCATTGGGCATGGATGAGGACTTAATTATGGTGGGACTGCCTTGGCCAGCTTCTAAGCCATAACCAATAGTCCCAGCCTCATCCAGGTCACCAGCCACACTTGTGGTGGTGGTTCTCTCTGCTTCATGGCTAGGACCACCAGAGGAGAACTCTCCAGCAGTCCTTTGGCGTTTGATCAACCTATATTCAGGTGGTGTGGAAGATGGTGTGGAAGAATGGGTAGATGTGGGTTGGTTAAGGGGTGTTTGGGATTGTGATGGTTGGGTGTCAGCGTTGGAAATAGGCACATCAACGCCCACATTAGATGTGTCAGCGTCAAAGGGTTCTTGGTCAAGTTGCATTGGTTCAGGTGAGGGTAAAGATTCAGGAATAGGTTCAAGTTGTGGTTGTTGGAAATACGTTTTTCCAAGGAAAGTCTCGGTCACATCATTATTAGCATAGATCACGAGCTATAGACTATTTAGGACATTGTAACTTGGAGTGACCTCCCTTTGGGGGAGATTGTTGGAAATACGTTTTTACGTATTTAGAAAGGATCGGTCACTCCAACGATATTGGGCTCGTGATCCAATATAGCCCATATAGCCCACATGTAGGGTGGGCTATATAAACCCCCCTCCTAGCATGTTAGGAGGGGTTGTTGGTTCACTTCCTTTCCATTAATTACATTTCCATCTTTCTCTTAACCCTTTCCTTTCTCTCTCTTCTTTCTCTCTCTAAGTTCTTCCATTTATCTATCCATTCAATAGATAATCCACACATTGCATAATCCTTAGATAAACTAAGATCCTACAATTGGTATCAAGAGCATGGTTAATTCTTCGGATTAGCACGTTTTATCTTTTGATTTGATGGTAAATTTTTCTCCTTTTTACATATTTCTTTCTTTCGTCTATCTTTTTTAAACAATTTTATCCATTTTCAAAAACTTTATCCATTTGTATTAGTGTTTAAAATTTTCTGTTTTTATTTTATTTTAATCCTTTTTTATTTTGTCTCGATAATAAAAAGTATCAGTTTATTAATTTTTGGTCTAGTTGTTGTTTGCAAGTTTTTTTTTTTTAATCGGAAAATGTTTTAAGTTTTTATATTCAAAAGTATCAATTTTTTTTTTAATCAACATTTGTCACTTTCTGTTTATCCCTGCTAAAGTTTTGTTGGTTTTCTTCGTTCTGTCCTGTTTATCGGAAAAGTGTGTATAGATTTTTCCGATGCATTCATCTTTCGTCCTATTCCGATAGAAAGCTGCATTATTTCGATACTTTGATATATCGATCGCAATAACCGAAAGGTTCTACTTTGCGATCACCTTATTCTGACACTCTTATTCCGACGGTTATTCCGATCGCCTTGTTGCGATCGTGATTGCGACAGGTTTAAGGTTAAGTAGAGACGAAACTCTGCCCAAATTTTTTCAGTCACATTGCGATGGTGAGATTTTGTTTTAGACATTGCGATGGTGATTTTTTAGTATTGCGATAGTATGAAAATTATTGCGCTGGAAATTATTACTCATTGCGATGAATGTGTTGTAATATTGCGATGAATATTTGAAAAATCTTGCGATGAAAAAGTAGTTTGACATTGCGATGATTCATTAAAACACTTGACTCAAAACAAAACAAGACTCTCACCCTCGACTCGACTTAACAGACAGACTCGGACTCACACCCTCGACTCCAAATCTGACTCGACAAACAACATAGACTCGACTGTAACCAAACCTTGTCTCACGACTAACCAGACCAACACCAAACCCCACTCGACCCACACCTTTGAATCAAACACACCCTAGACTCTATTAAACATTGCGATGGAAGTAGTTTTATTGCGATGGAGTTTTTGACCAAACTCACAGCCAACTCAGCCTCGACACTCGTCTCACCGTGACACTCGACTCACGAAAATCCCAACTTGACAAACAACCTCACACTCAAGACTTCTCAGACACCCTCTCTCGAATACCCACACAACTCAAACAGACTCCCTCAAACTCGAACCTCTCACAACTCACCCTCGTAACCAAAACACCCTCGTCTCACTATTTTTGATCAGAACCACACCCAAACAAAACAGACTCGACTCCACATCATTTCTAGACTTGACCTCAACAAAAAATCAAGATCTCAGTTTGAAAAACAATTCATCGATCCAAAAAGTTAAAAAGAACAGTTAGCAAACCTACCCGAGACCCTAACAGGTCTTGAAGACGAAATCGTTGTGGATCTTGACGTAAAACATATTCGATCTGGTTTCAGATTTATTTTGGGGCGGAGGAAATTATGAGATAGGATTAGCTGAGGATGAGTTTTTTTCTTTTTTTTTTGGGGGCAGAGAGAACTAAGCGTATTTTATGAGATAAATTAGGGTGAGTGAGAAATTTTGGGGATTTATTTAAGTTGAATTAAGTATTAATTAAAGGGGGCGGAGAATACTAAGCTAAAGGAGTGGGTAAACGATTGCCACGTCTGTGGTGGGTTATTATCTGTATTTTGTGTTTTTTTGAAAACTGCCACGTGGGGTACTGTTTGACAAATTAAATATATCCAATATATCAGATTGTTTTTTTTTTTTTTTTTTTTTTTTTTTTTTTTTTTTTTATCAGAGAAGAAAACGCATTGTTGAGTTTTTTTTTATTATTATTATATATTTTTTTTTTTTTTTTTTTTTTTTTGAAAAGTCAAAATATAAAAAATGTGTTATTTTGGATTTTTAGTTAAGTAAATTTTTTATTTTTTTATTTTTTTTATATTTTTATATATTTTTATATTTTAAAGTTAATTTTTTTTAGTTAAATTTATTTGGTATATTTTGTCAAATGATATATTTGAAGTTGGTACATCGTGATTGAGGTGGGTATTTTGAAAGAGTCTAAGTTGTAAAATATTTGACGGGTTAAAAGTTTTGTGGCCGGATTTGAAGACGAAAGTGACGAGTCAAAGTGACGGGAATTATTGTTACTAGCTACGAATTTTTGATTGGGTTTATTTTTTCAACGTTTTAGCCGACAACAATTTTTGAGCCGAGAAAAGTGTGATCTCATCTATCGTGGATTTTTAAAAAGTTATTTACGGATCTTTCGAAATTTCTTCACGAATTGTAAGATTCCGAATACAACTACAATCACGATCATTTTTTTTCAATGGAGTCTTCGAATTCGAAATTTCAAGAGGGAGACTTGCATCACATGCAAGACACAGCTAGAGAAAGTAGTATAATGTCATGTCGACTACTTCAGTCACATCTTAGGACTATTGCATGGGTTCAAGGAGGAAGCGAATTTGTGACACTCTTCGGTCAACATCAGTATACATTCATCGAGTCACTATTTCTCATCTTGAACCACCTAGCTGAGCAACTTCACAAAGAAGACTTTAATCACTCTGCATCAGAAACTGCATATCAGGCTCTTGTGACACAACTCACGCCTTTCCTCCAATTCAATATCATCAAGTCTGACAATTCAGGGATATGCCGGTCATTTCTTCAATACACACAGAACGATGTTAAAGATTTCCGTGATAAACTGTTGAAATTTATGACATCGGTTTCGTCTTCGATTTATGAAAGATCCAGACTTCACCAAGTGTATGATAATGGAGTGCAAGAATCTATGCTGCAGATACAAGAGGAGAATGGTCATACGGTTGACAACTTGGAGCATAACGATGGCAAGAGCACGGAATCAGGAGAACAACATGATACCAGTGGCACGTCAGGCAATGTTCACGAGATCTCTTTTGATGACACCTTACCCATTAATGACGAAGAGCCTGCGGACATGGTACAATGTAATGTTGATGATGTATATGCTGATGAAATACCGCATATTGAGCATTCTGAACCTAACTATGCCAAACATGGGATGGAAAAGAGTGATAGAAATACCACTTCTGATTCATCCGATGTGAGTCATAATGGGGGAGAAAGTGTTCAAAATGCTAAACATCATGATAAGTGTCTTATGACTGCTTCTTTAAATACTTCTGATTCTAGGATTAAAGAGCTTGAAACGATTTTAGCTCAGCAATCCAAAGAGCTTGAGGATGCCAAAATTGAATTTTCGAAGAAAACGGAGAAATTTGAAACATATTTTGAAAAACTTGAAAAGTCAAACGTTATTCTTGAACAAAAATTGGATCAAACTGCTCTAGATTCTAAAGCTGAAAAAGATAATCTTTTGAAACAAATTAAGTTGCTTGAATCTAAGTTGGCATCTCAAGATGAATTGCTCAAAGAGAATGAGACTTTAAAAGCTCAAGTACAGGAAAAGGTCTTTGCTATAGCTGCGTTAAAAAATGAATTGAGGAAAACCAAAGGAACTAGTGTGGACACTAAGCTTGAAAAACCATCAATCTTGGGGAAACCGCCTACAAATCAGTTCGTCAGACAACCGACTGTCAGACAACCTACTGCATTTAGATCCGAGCGATCACAATCCTCGAGACCGCGGTTTGCCTCCCAAGTTGATATGGTTCATCTTTCTAGAACAGTCACTCCACCATCTAGGCCCAATGTGACTAAAACAGCTTTTGCAAGACATAATCACATGATTGCCTCTAATTTCCCTAGACATAGTCCTAAGAATACGTCTGGAACTAGTTCAAATGACGTTCGCCATACTTTTGGTCTTAGGGAAGCTAAGCAAAAGACACAAGTAAGAGATAGGAATTTCAAACCTAGTCAGATGCCTTCTAGTTTACCCAACACTGCTAACCGTAGCATGTCACATCCTAGGAGCATCAATCAATCATCTAGGAATTCTAGATCTTACTCGGACATTAAATATGCTACTTGTAAAACATGTAGAAAATGTGTCTTTACGGCAAATCATGATTCTTGTATCAAGAAACTACTTAATGAGGTGAACTCCCGTGCTAGACTTAAATCCCAGTGGGTTGCCAAAATCAAACCCATTGGTAAAATGTGGCGCCCCACTGGTAGAACTTTCACCCTTGTAGAAAACGAGTGCCCTTTAACTAGGATAGCCTCCGATTCTATTAAGCCTACTAGGGAGGAAATTGAAAAGGAGGATGCATCACCTAAGCCTGAACTTAAGGTTTTCTATAAAAGGAAACGCTTACCAGCTAAGACAAGTGAATCATCTCCTCAGAACACCTCTGGCACAAGTAAGGCCAACTGTGAACCCCCACTTGCTTCTAAGATAGATATCGCTAACCCTTATACAAGCATGCAAATTCCTAATGAAAATGCAGGTACCAAAGAGGATGTTCCAAAAGAACGAAGCGGTCCAATCATTGTATACCATTCAATTAAGGACACTCTCAGAGTTTGGTTGCTAAAGAAGCTGATATCTAAGAAACAAGTGTCTCAGGGGATTTCCAGTTAAGCTTACAGTGTAAAAGGACTTACAGTCACATAACAGACTGTAACTCGCTCTCAAAAGACAGGAAAGTTCATCCCGATGATGACTTATCCTCAAAACGAGAAATTAAATTTTCTCGGACACGAGCTTACATTTTAAACTATTCAAGGGTTTTAAGCTCGTGTAAAGGACTTACAGTCACATAACAGACTGTAACTCGCTCTCAAAAGACAGGAAAGTTCATCCCGATGATGACTTATCCTCAAAACGAGAAATTAAATTTTCTCGGACACGAGCTTCCGTTAAAACTATTCAAAGGTTTTAAGCTCGTGTAAAAGGACTTACAGTCACATAACAGACTGTAACTCGCTCTCAAAAGACAGGAAAGTTCATCCCGATGATGACTTATCCTCAAAACGAGAAATTAAATTTTCTCGGACACGAGCTTCCGTTAAAACTATTCAAAGGTTTTAAGCTCGTGTAAAAGGACTTATAGTCGCATCACAGACTATAACTCGCTCTTCAAAGAAAGGAAAGTTTATCGCCGATGGTAAACTTATCCTAACAACGAGAAATTAAAATTTTCTCGGGCATGAGCTTATGTAAAAAACATTCCAAGTTTTTAAGCTCATGCACAATGGCTCCTCGTTAAATGACAGACGATGACCCGGACTCCAGAGACAGGGAAGTTTATCTACGCAACGATAACTTACCCTCTTAACAAGAAATTAAGTTTTCTTGGACACGAGCTTATCCTAAAACCATTCAAAGGTTTTAAGCTCGTGTATAAGGCTCTTCATTAAATGTCAGATGATGACCCGATCTTCAAATTAAGGAAAGTTTATCGCCGATGATAAACTTATCCTCACAACGAGAAATTAATTTTTCTCGGGCATGAGCTTTTATTAAAAACATTCAAAGTTTTTAAGCTCATGCACAATGACTTACAGTTAAATATCAGACTGTAACTCGGACTTCAATTTTAGGAAAGCTTATCTTTAAAGATAGCTTATCCTCGTAACGGGAAATTAAATTTTCTCGGTCATGAGCTTGTATTAAAACATTCCAGGTTTTAAGCTCAGAAAGGAAAGTGAATCTTTTAAATAAGAGAACTTTTCCTCATAACGAGAAATTCACCTTTCTCGGTCATGAGCTTTCCGTTAAACAAGTCAAAGTTTTCAAGCTCATGAAAACGATTTCTAAGTAAATGTCAGCTTAGGACTCGTTCTTTAATTAAAAGGAAAGTTTATCGCCGATGATAAACTTATCCTTAGCAACGGGAAGTTTACAACTTCTCGGACTTGAGCTCGTTTTGTAAGATATTCAACATCTTAAGCTCAAGTAATTGGTTTTCAAAACGTTGAACACAATTTTTCGAGAATTTCTCAAAAAGGTTTTTCTAAATCTTTCAAAATTGTGTGTTCAAAAAATGTTTTGATAAAAAGAGCATGTCTTCTGGAATCGATAATATTTACGATACTAGAAATGTCATTCAATAATGACACGGGGTTGTAAATAAAGTTCGAGCAGAAGTTCAAATGTTTAAAACATGCTCAAAATGGTTTGCTATTATTTCAGATAGTAACCCGCTTTTCATAATCAAGTCAAGCATTTCACCGGAAAGCTTTGACTCAACAACGGGAATTCATTTTCTCGGGCATGGTTTACTTTACAACCATGTAAGGGATTGTGTTTACTTTATAACACAATCTAACACGGATATATGTACGTGTCAGTGCATTTATTTGTTAAAACAAGAGAAATCTTGTTTTTATGAAGTTATCATCTCTACCAACCGTAGCAATTTACAATTGATATCTACATACTCGACGATGCGACTACTCAAACGGCGACTACAGCTCTTTCAATAGAACACGGGTCAGCAATTGAGGGGGAGCGATTGTCCAGCAATTAGAATCTTTGACGCTAAAAGTGCCAAGTTCACATGTTGATGTCAAGACAAAGATATCAATCGTACACATGGAGTAACGAGATAACTTCAGACATGATGAGGCGACCAACATTCGTGAACAAGAACCATGTGCTTCTTTCATATGATGTTCTCCATCATTCAGGTCCAACCTCATAAATTGCTAATCTTGTGAATACATTATCATATCTGATCTTTGCACGTGATAAATACCTTACACTTGTGTTTAAAAGGTATTTAATTTACGTTTCAAGTACACCCTCATTAATTTGAGGGGGAGCTTGTGTAATTCATGAAGATAATTGGCTTTGCATTTTTCTTCCCAAAATTTTCTTAAAATGCTATTAAATCAATTGATATTAAAAACATCGATTGGGTTAATATTTTTAATATGGGGGAGAAAATATGATTTAATATGGGAAATGATTAATCACAAATGGTTTGACTTAACGTGCTAGCTCATCCCGACACGTGCGAAATGTTTTCGGATATTGTGGCATATGTTAAGGGGGAGCAAAATGGATTTGCACTATCAAAATGGATTTCATGGTGACATATACTTACCCAAAACATCTCTATTCACGACGGTGAAGATTGTGGTGACATAAGGATGGTAGGATAGGTAAAAGTCCAATGATTCCTCTAGAACCGGAGGAATCTTCCCAAGGACATTCCATAGCTAGAAATAGTAGTCCTTAGGAAAGATGGAGAAAGATTGTGAACGTAGCTGAATGCCGACCAAGTACTTAAGTTAGCACTGGAACAATCACAACAAGGTGCTAGTGATGACGTATTGGTAAGCATTGAAGGGGTTGAAGAATGAAAAAGAATTGTAAAGATAAAGGGTGTAAAGAAAGAAGCCCTCCTTACAACTTAGGCAGAAACCGGGTCAATACGTATGCTATTAAGATCATTGTTTAATGATTCTTGATATTGAAGACAGACATCATGGACCCAGTGATGCAAGGCACAACCCATCCCAGCTAACTCAGATATCTCTTAAAAGATATTTGTTTTAATCACACGGAGACAACGCATTATCTGTTGATTTATTCACTCCGAATAAATTGGTATTGAAAAGGTGGCACTCCTCTCCAGCCTCCGATCACTAAAATCCAAAGTGCACGATCGAGTCTAGAGCCATTTGAGATCATTAAATATCTCATTAGGACACACTTTCATAATTCCTTGCTTCTTCATACACTGTGAAAAGTAAGAAAAATCTTAAGAGTCCTACGCAAAATCTTCATGATCTTGCCTGAACATCCGAGTAATACGAAAGTATTTACAATGAAGATGGAAATCCTTCTTGAGCGAATATCAAAAAGCTCATGGTAGGTGACTTGTGCGATTCTTTATGAATCAAACTTGTGATAACTGGAAAGCAACAGATGTTTAATTCTTAACTGAATTTAAACACGTTCCAGGCCTCTACGCAATATCTCAGTGATCTTGCCAGAACACTCAGAGTGATACCTTTGTGTTCACGGTGATGAGTGGAAATCCTTCTAGTGTTAACCTCAAACAGCACTTGGTAGGTAACTTGCAAGATTCTATACGAATCAAGCTCGTGACAACTGGAAAGCAACGATGGTGCAGTTCTTAATTGAATTTCACTTGTTCTAGGAACATGAATTGACGGCTTCAAATCATGCGGATATTATTATCCAAATGATTCACTCTTTATGTTCGCAGTCAGCTTTGGACGGTCGAATAAAGAGAACGGGCTTACCCGCGAAATCCTGTCAGGAAGTTACTTAATTGAAACTATCCGTCACGGGTACGATATCTAATATCGTCCAACGGTCTTCACCGACCGGAGGTAAAATGCTACCGATTTAGAATGAAATGTTCAAAGCCATTTCTTTCATTTCTACTTATGTTGCGGCATTTGAAGACGGTGGCGTTGCGGAATCCAAGAA
Organism: Glebionis coronaria; assembly: GCA_025667525.1. Classification (NCBI taxonomy): domain Eukaryota; kingdom Viridiplantae; phylum Streptophyta; class Magnoliopsida; order Asterales; family Asteraceae; genus Glebionis; species Glebionis coronaria. Next base: position 544,184,065 of record CM046879.1, on the reverse strand, counting down.
GAAGTCGTCCCCACATGCTTATACTGCATACACTCAGTACTTCAACGAATTCAAGAAAGTCTGAAGGTCAAGTCTTCCGCTGTATCAAACTCTGAAGCTTTCAAGAATTATAAAGGTATAAGTATGTGGAACATGAAGTCACGAAGAGGCGAATATCACAAGTGATGAATGCACAAGGTCAAGGCAAGAGAACATGCTCAAGACTAAAGTCAAAGATCTCATCAGCATATTCACAAGAACAAGATCAAAGACTCAAACATAGTATGCTAGGTTTAAGATTTTGTAAAATGGTGTGACCTCCCTTTGGGGGAGATTGTTGGAAATACGTTTTTCCAAGGAAAGTCTCGGTCACATCATTATTAGCATAGATCACGAGCTATAGACTATTTAGGACATTGTAACTTGGAGTGACCTCCCTTTGGGGGAGATTGTTGGAAATACGTTTTTACGTATTTAGAAAGGATCGGTCACTCCAACGATATTGGGCTCGTGATCCAATATAGCCCATATAGCCCACATGTAGGGTGGGCTATATAAACCCCCCTCCTAGCATGTTAGGAGGGGTTGTTGGTTCACTTCCTTTCCATTAATTACATTTCCATCTTTCTCTTAACCCTCTCCTTTCTCTCTCTTCTTTCTCTCTCTAAGTTCTTCCATTTATCTATCCATTCAATAGATAATCCACACATTGCATAATCCTTAGAAAAACTAAGATCCTACAATTGTGGGTCAATTTGAGGTTGAGGATCTGGTTGAGGTTGTGCTGCTGCAATAACAGCAAGCATGGCTGGGGTTAAAGGTAGGTCTCTATGAGGTGGTGAATTCATCTTGGTAAAAATAGCTTTCTTTTGTTCAGGGATTTTATAAAAGTCATTGTGATCCCTTGAACAATATCTTTGATCATCAAAAATCATTTGCAGAAAATGGGGATAAGCTAAAGTCATTTTTGTCCCCTTGTTTTTACACATCCCTTCAAAAATCATTTTGGAATAGTTATATTTTTGCCCTGTTGCAATACACACAATAGCAGTTGCAATGGATCTATTGATCTCATTGTGCGCAGTACATTTGGGACTCAAACATTGAAGGAGAATGTGAATGAGGTACTTCCAAGCTGGGGGAAATTCCTGCTTATGGTACTTATTAAGAGTACCTTCATCAGGAATAGGGTATCCCAAAGCCCTAAGCCCTTGTTCTATTTCAGTTATGGGAGGAATGGTTATACCATCAGCATCATCAAGATGCAAGGCCTGGCGTACCAAGGCCTCAGTAACCACCCAAGATCTCCCATGAACAATAGAAGTTAATGTGGTCACTCCATTAACTATTGAGGAACTAACAATGTTCCAAAACTGTTTAATGTGTGTGACTGGAATGAGTGGTGCATGAGAAAGAGCATACCTTAATGGGGATGCGTTCAAATACGCCACCATTTGTGTATATTGAGGGAACAAAGTATTATCAGTAACAAGATAAGCAATCATGTTGTGTTGAGACTTGAACCCCAAATCCAATTCTGCTGAGTTAAATCTTGGTGCCATTGATGAAAGCTGTTAATTGGAAGTGTAGAAGATGAAGGTTGATAAGAGAAAAGTGTTAGACAAGAATTATAGATACCCTGTTTAAAAATAGGAGCCAAATTTATAGGAGATAAACAATGCATGTGATTGGCCCAAAAATAGGCAAAGATTTTCAAAAACTAATCATGAAAATATTGAAAAGTTATAAGTTATCTCATGCATTTAATGAAAGTAACAACTCCTAAAATTACGGCTTGAAAATATGTCAAAAAGTAACAACTGGGTAGGTCCCATTGAGTGTCAACGGTCAAATATAACCCATCAACGCCCAACGGCTATAATCCTGTCAACGTTCGCCTAAAGCCATGTCAGCGTCCAATTTGGTCACAACAACGCTTGGAAAAATCTTGTCAGCGTCCAAAAATAAAATTGTTTTAAAAAGTGAAAAATGACCTTAACAAGTAATTTATCCTAGAGAAGATAACCAAAAGCTGATAATTATCATAGGGCGGCAAGCACTGTCCAGTTATGCACACTTGCATAAGCAAGATAGACATAACAGTCCTCTAGTGTCCCTTGCTAACCAAAATTCTTAACAACCAAGTTACCTCATAAAATCCTTGTTACTCCCAGGTAAATCCCATATGAAAACCATTCCCAAGTCTCCCAACAGACCACAACCAATTCTAGGCCAAAAATGTCTTGGCAGCATGCAAAGTTGATATACTATGCATGCTACAGTGCCTCATGGTTTAGTAAAACTAACCCATACTCACCTGTGGACAGAATCTAGAATTGTGATAAGAGTATCATATGGATACCCAAAAATCCTAAAGGTTCTTAAAACCTCCCCTTAAACAAAGATACAAAGAGTTTGCTAAAAACATGCATGAACATAAAAAAATTATGTCAAGATAGGAATGAAACATTCCAACCATCATCCATAAATAAAAACTTGTCCAAATGCTTCTCCTTTGATCCATAAGCAACTCTGTATCCAATGGTATACTGCTAACACCATCTGCACATTTAGATTGAAAACCACAAAACTAACATTGTTGCTGACAACGCCCCGATAACACATAACAGCGTTGAAGGAAGCTTTGTCAGCGTTAGACAATTATATTGCTGACAGCGTTGTAAAAACACTTATCAGTGTTCAAACAACCTTTGTCAGTGTTAGAAAAATATAGTGGAAAATCTAAATCATCAATAAGACTAATAATAGTAATGCATCATCCTGTACATACTTTTACAAAAAGAATCCAAAACACATATTAAGTGAGATTAACCATTCCAATACTTGTTACCAAGTATTGAAATCTTCCAGTATCAAAAGGTTTAGTTAATAAATCTGATACATTTTCCTCAGTGTCAACCCTATCTGGTTGTATTAAACCTTTCTCAAAGCAATCTCTTATAAAATGGTGTCTAATTTCTATGTGTTTAGTTTTAGAATGATGTACAGGATTCTTAATGATGCATAAAGTGCTATTATTGTCAACAAATATCTTAGTATGCATGAAATTATACCCATAATCCAACAGCTGGTTCTGAATCCACAACACTTGACCACAACATGCTGCTGCAGCCACATATTCTGCTTCAGTTATAGAGTTAGCCACCACTGTTTGTTTCTTGCATTGCCAAGATATTAATCTGCTCTCAAGAAATTGACATCCACCAGTTGTGGATTTCCTATCAAACTTGTCACCTCCATAATCACTATCTGAATATGCAATCAGCTCCAATGGTGAATCCTTTGGGTACCACAAACCAAGATTAGGGAAACATCTTAGGTACCTAAAGATCCTCTTCACAGCATAAAGGTGACATTCTTTGGGAGTCACTTGATGGCGTGCACATGCACACACAGCAAACATGATATCAGGTCTGGAAGCAGTAAGATACATCAAGGATCCAATCATGGATCTATAATGCCTGACATCAACATCTTTCCCATCTCCAATCTTTCCCCAAGGTTGTTCTCTATCCATAGGAGTAGTAGCCCTCTTTTCATGTGGAGAAAAGCCAAACTTCTTCAAGATTTCAGCAACATATTTGTCCTGGGAGATGAAGATACCATCTTCTTTCTGCTGAACTTGTAAACCAAGAAAGAAGTTCATCTCCCCCATAGCACTCATCTTGAATTTGTCTGTCATGAGCTTGGAGAAATCCTCACTCATCTTTGGATCAGTAGACCCAAAAATGATATCATCAACATAGACCTGCACAAGCAACACATCTTTGCCTTTCTTCTTTGTAAATAGTGTCTGATCTATGGTGCCCCTCTTGAATCCATTGTCCACCAAGTAAGTGGGCAAAGTACCATACCATGCTCTAGGGGCTTGATGAAGGCCATACATAGCCTTTTTGACTCTATACACTTTATCTGGATGCTCTGGATCCTCAAAACCAGGAGGTTGCATGACATAAACTTCCTCAACTATGGTGCCATACAAGAATGCACTCTTTACATCCATTTGATAGACTGTGAAGCCCATGCAAGATGCATAGGCTAGAAAGATCCTAATAGCTTCAATCCTTGCAACTGGTGCAAAGACTTCTTCATAGTCTATCCCCTCCTCTTGTGTATAACCTTGAGCCACTAACCTTGCCTTGTTTCTGACCATAATACCTCTTTCATCTCTTTTGTTCCTGAGAACCCATCTTGTCCCAATTGGTCTGACATATCTAGGACAATCAACCAGCTCCCAAACATCCTGAATAGCAAATTGGTGAAGCTCATCCTGCATTGCTTCCACCCAACTTGGTTCTTTGAGAGCATCAAATATCTTCTTGGGTTCTTCTTGTGACAGAAAACATGCAAACAAACATGCTTGCACAAGAGGGGTATCAACCTTCTTGTGTATATTGGCAATAAATCCACCAAGACTTTGATGGGATCTTCTTGTCTGAACTTGAGTCATAACATCACTAATGATCTGAGATGGGGGGTGATTCTTCATTGTGGAAGTGAGAACTCCTCCTTCAAAAAGTCTGGTGTCCTCAACTTCACGCTCCATGTTGCCAATATCTTCTTCATCAGACTCTCTTTGAGCAACAGGAATCTTTTCATGGACATTGGAAGGTCCACCTTGTTCAAAACTGGAAGAGAAAAGATGCCCATAAGTGTTGTCAATGTTTGAATCTTGGTTGTCAGCGTCAGGGCTGACAGCGCCTGAAATGGTGTTGTCAACGTCTGAATTGATCTTGTCAGCGCTGGATTTTCCTTTGTCAGCGCCTGAAGAACCATGCATGTTTGTATTTGGTGGTATTTGGAAACCACCATTATCTTGTCCAGCAGCAGCAGCAGCAAAAGCATCCGTCTAAATGGGAATAGTAACATATTCAAATGTAGGAGATGCCTTTTCTACTTGTGATCCAACTCTTTCATCAACCTGTGTACCTGAAACATGAACAACTTGTTCCTCCATAACATTTGAAGTTACCTTCATAATGTCTGGATTAGTGACAGGCATATAATTTAAAGTTCTAGATAAGGGTTCCAAATCAAACAACCAATTAGGACCACTTTCAGGATCACTAGGTTTATTCTCTAAGAACCTAACATGTACTCTTTCAACAATACGTTTGTCCTCCTTAAGATAAACCCTATAACCCTTGCTCTGCACTGAATACCCCATGAAGTAACCTTCATCACCTTTTGCACTAAATTTCCCTAAGGCATCACTAGTGTCTAAGACTACTACATGACATCCAAAAGGTCTGAGAAAACCAATATTAGGTTTTCTTCCCCAAAGTAACTCATAAGGTGTTTTGTTCTGAATTTTGTTAACCAATGCTCTATTTTGCACATAGCATGCTGTATTAACAGCCTCAGCCCAAAAGGCTATAGGAAAGTGAGCATCAGCCAACATTGTTCTGGCTGCTTCAATTAGGGTTCTATTTTTCCTTTCAGCAACCCCATTTTGTTGTGGGGTTCTAGCAATACTAAATTGCCTAGTAATTCCCTTCCTGGCACAAAAATCATCTAGCTTCTTGTTCCTAAATTCTCCACCATTATCACTCCTAAGCATCTTAACCTCATAGCAAGACCTTTTCTCAATTTGAGTGATAAATTCAATAAGAACATCAGCTGTGTCACTCTTCATAGCTAGAAAGAATGTCCAAGTAAACCTAGAAAAGTCATCAGTGACAACAAAACAATATGACTTGCCATTCAAACTTTCTATATTAGTTGGACCAAAGAGGTCCATGTGAAGCATATGAAGAGGTCTGGAACTAGTATGCACCTGCTTGGACTTGAATGAGACCTTGTGATGCTTGCCTTTAAGACATGCAACACAAGAGTGGTCATTGTGGAAGGCCTTCTCAGGCAAACCATCAACTAAACCAAGCCTCACAAGTCTATTTATATTTTTAAAATTTATGTGCCCTAGTCTCCTGTGCCACAAATTACTTTCATCTACTGAGGCCTTAGCATAAAAACAAGACATATTTACATTCACTTTAATTCCATTTAAATTCACATTATATGTGTCCTTATGCCTAGGTGTTCTATACTCAATGTACTTCTCATCGGGGATCTTAAAATCCTTGCTTAACACCAAACACTCAGTATCAGTGAAAAGAACCTTATTTTTGTTATCACACACTTGTGATACACTAAACAGATTATAATCCAGTTCTTTTACCAGGAAGACGTTTTCAAAACGTAGATTATTGGTGAGAAGGGTTCCTTTGCCTGTAATGGTGCCATATCCACCTCCAAAGTATACCTTATCACCATCTTGAATAGGAGTGAAGTTCGTCAGATAGTCTTCCTTTCCTGTCATGTGCCTTGAGCATCCACTATCCCAATATCCATAATCATTGATCTGCTTTTGAATGCCCTACACATAAATAAAACAAATTAGTTTTCTTTGGGAACCCAAGTCTCAGAAGACTTGGATTCATCTGGTTGTTCAATAAGAACAGACTTAGTTCTCATAACAACCCCATTTTCATCCCTTTTAGGATGAAAAACCTAGTTAACCCCAATTGGTTTTGTAATGACTTTTGAAATGTAATTAAACCTGTTGCAAGTCATTGAAATTCCATTATTATTAGGGTTTTGATCTTTCTTGGGTCTCCATGTTAAGCTTGAAGAAGCTTTAGACCCCTTACCTTGTGGCTGCAAATACTTAGGTCTGGACACGTTTCTGTCAGCGTTGGATTTCGTCCTGTCAACGCTAAAATTACCCTTGTCAGCGTTGAACCTAGGGTTTGCTACAGGAACCCATTGCCTATTTGACCAGGTATTTGTCTTTTGAAAAGGTCTTTGTCCATGAGTGTTAGACCTTCTAGAAAAGAATGGGGCTGGTCTAATCACTTGTGGACTTTGCTGCACACAAGGTCTGGGTCTGACAACGTTTGACTTCCTAACAACGTTGACTTTCTTCCTATCAGCGCTGAAATTGTTCCTATCAGCGCTGGCTTTGGGAGCGTTGACACACTTGTATGCCAAATGTGAAAAGCTACCACAAGTATAACAGGCTTTCTTAGACACATTCTTAGGTCTAGAAGCAAAGAAACCTGTTCCATGATTGTTAACTTCGCTCTTAGGTGACCTATTATTCCTATACATCTCTGCATATTTAATGGTAGGTCTTTTAACAGTGTTGGAGCCTAGGTCAACAGCTTCACCAGTAACTGGGTGAGTAACCTTAATGGGTGGAGATTCATTGGGACTTTCACATAGAAAACCTTAACAAATAAAGTAGGGTTAGCTTTCTTCCACTAATTTAGGTCAGTCAGTTTTTTTTTATACTCTTCTACTGGGGTGACAACTCTTAGTGGAGGAATGAATTCCTCTTCTTGGCATTCTGGTATACCAGTCCAAGATAAATCCTTTCTAAGGACACCATAGAAATCACCAGCTGGTGGTGGAACCAGAGAGTAATCATTCTCATTCATCCCAAGCCCATTCATATCCTTAGGATCTCTTTGTTTAGCTACACAGTCTCCTAGGGCTTGGGTGGCTCTATCAAATCTTTGAATCTTGAGGTCAACATTATCTTTATTCTTAATGGCCTCATCTAACTTAGCCTGTAGGTCTTTATTGACCTTTGACATGATATTTCTAATATCCATACTACCCTCTAGCTCATGTTTTAAGATATTTATCTTATCTTTTAAATCAAATTCCATTTTCTTGTATTCAGAAACGGTTTTCTCAGTTTCAGTAAGAGCTAGTTGGTAATTGGATAATTTACACCTTTCAGTGCTCATATCCTCTTTTAGTTTTAACACCTCTTTGTTAAGTCTGTTAGTGTTTAACCTACAACCTTTGCTACAGAAAGCATCATCATATACCTCATTATCAGATGAAGAGGAGGAGTGTGCCATGAGAGCATATTCAACATGCTCTTCTTCTTCAATATCAGCAATCAAAGCTTTGTCCTCTTCAGCATCCTTAGCCAGATAGCTCCAATCCCATCCAGTACCATCAATTCCTTGAACTGCAACCATGGCTTTGGAGTCTTGAGCTTTAACAACCTGACTTGAGGGTTTACCAGCATCAGATCTTCTAGGAGATCTGCATTCTCTCATGAAGTGCCCCATGCGATGACAGTTGTAGCACTCAACTTTGGATTTATCAAATCCAGTAGTGTCTTTAGCATTGAAGGTCATCTTCTTCTTGAACCTTCTATTCCACCTATTTGCTCTTATACTAGCAAGAGCCATGTTCCACTTGATGTCCATCTCTTCCAAGTGTTCATCACTTATCTGCTCAAGGTCCTCATATGTAATCACTGAACCATTGGGCAAAGAAGCAATGTAAGCACAAACAGTATCCAAATCTAAACTAGCAGGTTTAACTCTTGGGGAGTCATTCATGAATGTGTCAGCGTCTGAAAAGGAGACGTTGACAGGACTTGTTCCAGCGCTGACAAATGATGATCCAGTAACTGGATGCATAAAAGAGTCCTTCTGATTGAATTGACCTTCACTATGAGAGAAGAAGGCCATGTTGCTGGTGCTAGCTTTGCTTCCATGTGCTGAAAGAGTTTCATCTTCCAACAGTCTTAGTTTGTTGTAGATGTCATCAAACGAAGAGCTCTTGTAAGTATTATTGGCAAGAATAGATCTTGCCTCAATCTTCCATGTCTCACCAAGACTTTTCAGAAAAGTAGCATTGGTGTCAATATCACCAACTTGTGTCCCCATGAAGGACAACTTGCTTGTGATGTCAAGCAATCTGCTTCTCACACTGCTCAGTTTCTCATTGGGCTGAGCTTTGAAGACAGCATAATCATGCAGAAGTTGCTTTTTCTTTTCTTCCTTAGTTTCTGCATTACCACCATATACAACTTCAATTGCTTCCCAAAGATCCTTAGCAGATTCATAGCTTCTATATTTGTGCTGATTTTCTTGTCCCAAAGAGACTTTCAAAATATTTAGGGCTTTCATGTCAGCCCTTTTCTTTGCAATATCTTCAGCACTTACAGCTCTACCATCTCCAGGTTTTTCTTTCTTATCTTCATCAGGACATCCTTCAACAGCTGATCTTGCCGTAATGGCATCCTGAATCTTTTGAGCCTTATTGAATGAGTTTCCATATTCAATAATGTCCCAGAGTGTGTAGTCAAAGATCCCCAGATATTGTTCAAAGTTGAACCTCCATAAGTCAAAGTTGGTTGCATCAAGCATGGGAATCTTGATGTTTGGTAAGGATGAGGAGGAGGAATTTATCGCTTCAGACATGATGTTTTTAGGGTTTTGAGAAAATTAGGGTTTTGGTGTTCGTATATCGTTCTGGTGTTCTTCAAAGATCAAAAGTTCCTCAACAAGCTCTGATACCACTTGTTGATCCCAAACTTAGATCGATTAGCTTTGTGTATACGAGATTAGATCAAGTATAACACGTAGAGAAACCTTTGTTATATGCTTTGTGAATCTAAGTATTATGCGGAATTTAATACTTAAACAAGAACACAAGATGTAAACAAAACTTTCACTTTGATTATGAATGTCGAACTTGCTTACAATGAAAGATGTTTATGAATGAAAACTTATATAAAACTTGATTCTAAACATTAACCTAAAGGCCTTCTTTTATAGACTAAGAAGCCTTGTACAATAAGCTACGTATCAACTATTCTAGGTAAAGATAAACATAGAAAATACATTGTCGTTTCTATCCTTACTAGAAGTATTCTAGAACATAATAAACGTGTATCTCATATCTTCCATCAGTGCTTGTCTTCAATCTGTCAACGCTTGACTTTAACTTGTCAACGCTTGTGCTGTCAGCGCTCACTTTGTTCTTGTCAACGCTTGAGTTGTTCTTGTCAGCGTTCAAGTGATCTGGCCTTAATTTATTCCCAACAAAATTCAAATATGTCAATTGACAAAATATACAAAATTAACTTAATTAAAAAGTTAACTTTAAAATATATAAATATAAGAAATTAACTTGACTTAAAAAAATTAACTTAACTAAAATTTAAATTAAATATCTGAAATATTTTGAAATCTGAAAACGTCTGATATATTAAAAAAACTTATATATTAAAAGAATTAACTTAATTAAAAAATGTGAAAAACGTCTTCTTTGATATATAAAAGTTGAAATAAAACGTGTCCCAAAATTGAAAAGAGACAAAAAAAACATGGCAAGTGTGTATCTTGGTTTCTCCGTCTTGTATCTCTCTCAAAACGTGGCAAGTGTGTATCTTCCTTTTCTTTATATAAATCTACTCTTTTATCTCTCTCAAAACAGTCAACTCCAAAACCAATCAATCTAAACCTAATCTAACTCTTTGTTTAGTCCGCCCCATTATATCCTCTCTGCACATCCTCTCAAACGACTAGACACACTCATCATCTTAACAATCCCATATAACAAAGAGCATCATCGAATCTCATATAATCAACAAAGGTAATCGTCCGCCTCCATCATACCATCAGTTATCACATCTCAATCATCTAATTATACCATCTTCATTGAGCACGAATCCAACATCATGATGAACACACAATTTTTATGGCTTCAAGATCCACAAAATGGGTCTCAGGTAGGTTTCTATATTTTTTAGATTAATTGCATGCGTGAGTTTTGTGTGTTAATTCTTGAATCGAAACTAAGACAAACAGATAACACAATTGTTAATTTGTTTCTTTATTTTCGAAAATCAAAAATGGGTTTAAAAAACCACACAAAAAACAAAGATGATTTTGTTCAAACAGTGATGATCTAAAAAGATCAAAGTTGACTTGGAACGAATATGAGATGTGGGATGAGTCGAGTTTATGGATCGAGTTGAGGCTGTTTGTGTTAAGTGTCTTTGAGGTTTGGGTTTTTGTTGGTTCGTTTGAGGTTGTGTTTGATGAGTGTGAGTCGAGAGGTCAAGACGAGAGAGTGTTGGAGTCGTGATGAGATGAGGGTGTTGGTTTGACAGAGAGGTGTGGGTTTCGAGTCTGGTCGAGAGTGTGAGGGGTTCGAGTCTGGTCGAGAGTGTGAGGGGTTCGAGTCGAGTGTGAGTGTGTGTCTGATGAGTAAAAAAAATCGATTCTAGTTGGGTTTTAATGAGTCTAGTTATGGTCATGTATTTTCTGATTTTTGGTCAGGATCTCAAAGTTTTGATACATGATTCACATCGCAATGTTTTCAAACTCAGCACCCCATCGCAATACAATAACAAAGCACCCATCGCAATGTTTGAAATGTTCCATCGCAATGTTTAAAACACACTAATCATCGCAATATTCATAAACTCATCGCAATAATAAAAAACACTCACCATCGCAATGTTTAAAAACTCACCATCGGAATGTCACAAAAAAATTTCGGCAGAGTTTCATCTCAGTGAACCTTAATCCCGTCGCAATCACAATCCCAAAGTGCAATTGCAACCCACGTCAGAATAAGGGTGTCGGAATGATTTGATCGCAAAGTAGAACCAATGGTTATTGCGATCGGAATGTGCAAAACTTGTAACCGTCGGAAAAAGTGGTCGGAATATGTGTCGGAATGAAGAACCCTTTTTTCGACAGACACAAAAACTATAAAAAAGGAAGAGTATCGGAAAAGGAAACAAAAAAAACAGTTAAGACAAAATTTGAAAAATTAATTATTAATAAAAAACTGATAACTTTTATACTTTTGAAACAAAAAACTGATTCATTTGAGAATACAAAATTATCCAATCACCACTCTTTGGACAAAAGTTGATGAGAAAAAATTATATCAAATAGACGAAAAATTGACAAAAAATTGACAATAGATAAACTATTAAATATCAAAGAAGGAAATTTTACCAAAAGTTGAAATTTTGACAAGAGTTGACAATAGACGAGAGAAAAAAAATTGTGAAAGAAGGAAATTTTACCACCAAAATCAATAGATAGAAACACGTCAATCCGAAGAATCAACCAAAGCTCTTGATACCAATTGTAGGTCTACGTTTTCTAAGGATTAGGCATTTTATGGTTTATCTATTGAGAAGGATGGAGAAGTGGAAGAACTAGAGAGAGAAAGGTAGAGAGAGGGAGAGAGAATGAAAGAAATGGTTTATTAAGAGGAAATGTGTGTAAACATGAATGACCAACCCCTCCTAACATGCTAGGAGGGGGTTTATATAGCCCACCCTACATGTGGGCTATATGGCCTATATTGGATCACGAGCCCAATATCATTGGAGTGACCGATCCTTTCTAAATAAGTAAAAACGTATTTCCAACAATCTCCCCCAAAGGGAGGTCACTCCAAGTTACAATGTCCTAAATAGTCTATAGCTCGTGATCTATGCTAACAATGCTGCAACTTTACTTATCAGTCTTACAGCTCCAGTATTTTATCATCTGTTTCATTTCAATAATTCCTTATCATGCTTTATATCCGTTCACTGAGCGTTATGCTCAGCCGTAGTTCCCTTTCATGTTCAAACGGCAGGTACATCAGGACGCTCTTAGGATTCTGAGAGCACGTGCATTTGGATGGAAGCTATCCAGATTGCTTACTTTATGTACTTACATTATTCTGCTTATTTTGACATTGTTTAGTCCTTTCCTTCAGTATTTTAATTTTCATGTTTTGGGCTTATGTTTGGATTGCCGATGTTTGATTCCGGTATTTCCTTTATGGCCGTTTTAGGACATTTACCTTATGCTTTGATGACACGCCATAAATACACGTAACGGTCCACTTATCCAAGTGGGGTGTTACGATTATGGTATCAGAGAGCAAGGTTCGACCTGTAGGCTCTAAAACTTGACCTGTGACTAGTGGGTACTCACCAGGAACTTCCCAGATTTTGGCGTTGTTATCTTTCATGTTTCTCATGCATTTATTAGTCAGTTTTCTTCAATTATCAGTCAGTTTTCTTAAAGTTTTTGACTAAGTAAAAGGTTTGTACAGGACTGGCCATATTTAGTCGCATGTGCTTTTCTGCGAACTTTGTTTTGGTGAACCGACCCATAGGCGTTCACCCTTGCTCGTTTAGATTTTGTATTGGTGAACCGACCCAATGGCGTTCATCCTTACTCTTGACAGATTCATGCTTTCAGTCGAATATTACTTGGTGAACCAGCCCATATATGTTCACCAATGTTCAAATCAAATTTCATGTTTTTCAGTTGAATGTTGTTTTGTGAAGCGATCCATAGTTGTTCACCTTTGTCATATCGTGACGTCTCACAAAATCTTGACAAATATGAATTGGACTACAACCAACCACATTTAGTCCTAGATTGTACATTTCTATACATGACAGTTCTCAAAAAAAATTGACAGGTATGGATCGAAACAGAATCGCCCATACTTAGTCACATGCTTCCTACTTTGAATACTGTGGATTAAACCATAACTATCCACATCAGTTGATGTTAAATCTCAGTTGATTATTCTTCTATGTTATTTGTATCAGTCAAGTTTATACTTTCACGTGAATGTCGTTTTCATGCTGACTAAGTTCATGTCTCCTTATGAGGATTATGTTTTCAGCAAGGTGCTGATGTTTTCATGCTAAGATACAGAAGGGGTTACAATTAAATCTTGTTTTCATAAAAATCTGGTTTGATCTTCATCAGTCATGTCTTCATGCTGACCATTGTAGAAATTATGTTTAATCATATTCTTGAAACTCTATACAACCAGCTTTAAGTCCACGTAGAAATTACCAGGCTATCATGTTACTCATTTCAGTTCAGTTTACTACCGTTTAAATCAATTTAATTCTTTGATCATGTCAGACAAGCGACACTAGTATCGATCATCCCATATAAAAAAATAAAAAAATTTCCACCAGTGCCATGTACAGCATTCCATATGTACCCCATGTATAGTGTCTCAGATATGCTCCATGTACAGTATTCATTTTGTACTTCATGAACAGTAGTCCAGGTATACTCCAGGTACCCTACTCCATGAATATTGCTAATCGATCCTCAATCATCACAGGCGTTTCCACTTGTCGATATTCTACCAGATGTTGATGATGTTCGTAAGTTGAAGATTTTACCAGATACTGATGCTGCTAACACTTTGAAGACCTCACAAATGCTGATGCTGCTGATACTTCAGAGATTTCTCAAGATGCAGATGTTGTTTATACTATGAAGACTCTGCAAAACAAGGACGAAAACTATAAATTTGAAATTTCTGACAAGAATAAATTTTAATCATCAGACACTACCATTCCATTCCATGCTTTTACCTTCTCAGTTTGATGTCACACTTCACTCAGCTAATCTTTCATTCAGAAGAGTGGGAACCGGAACCCAGCCGGCCACTCAGCAGAAATAGTTACATGAATCACGGTCGTGATAACGACCGTCAGGGAACTGACAGACAAAGCTGTAGTGACAACCGCCGTGCTTATAATTAATCAGCAAGTAAACCATCAGAACACCGGTATGGACGTGACCAAAAATACAAAGGTCAGTAGTCTAACCGGTCCGCCAATCCTAGCAGTTACCAAAACTTGTCAGCCTTGTCCAGATTCATCCACTAAAATACATGTCCAGACAACAGTCAAGACACATGTCTCAAGTATCATTTCGGAAGACACTTGTCAGGACACGAGTTAGGGTACACGTCATACGAATATCTTCTTAGGACACGAGTCAATACTCATAATATTAGTATTGTCTTCTAAACCAGGTCCTCAATAATTCAAGGTACCCTCCAAAAGGGTATGTCGTTTTGTTATGCCACGCATAAAATCAGACCCTTACAATTCAGTTACCGCCACTGGGTATTATTCAGGTTAGACACGCAGTATCCATTCTGTGAGGTTACAGACGAACACATTCAGTGAGATTCGCCACGTTACTACACGTATTCCTATGTCAGCTTTCTCTTAAATAAGATATTTACCAACCTCCAAGCCAGAAAAGACTTCACATTATCATCCATATTTATAAAGGTTTTTTCCTTCAGTTAAAACGAGATTTGTCTTACTAAATCCCAAATATAGTCATTATGTTTTCTGCCCGAAAAATCAGTACAAGTTGTTTTTGCCTTACAAGCGTGTGACTTATCAGTCCATAGCTACGAAGACTTTCTAGCCACCAGTTATAATCCACTTCTGAAGTTCTTAAAATTTATGATCAGCAGATTTTTTTAGCATTTCCATAAGTAATTAAGAAGGTGTTCCAGAAATCCCTTTACCACGAGACAAAATTTAACATCAAGCTTGTCTCAAGAATAGAACCTGTTTTCAAAACTCTTTATTCCAGGGCTTCAGCTAAGTTAAAAGAGTTGAAGCAATTGCTGCAAGAGTTATCGGAACGAGGCTTTATTCGCCCTAGCGCACCACCATGAGGTGTACCGTTTATGTCTATCAAGAAGAAGGCTGGTAACATGAGATCATGTATCGACCACCGATATTTTGACAAGATCATCATTTTTTTAATCGATGTTCATTCCACGAATAGCAAGTTTATCTGATCTGCTATGACTTCTTATATATTTTCTAGAACAATTCATGATCATGTCACCATCAGCGGTGCGAGAGACATATTATAGTCACTCTAAAAATTTGGAATTATACTTCTGAGCTCCCTAATGCTCCAGCAATAGCATGAAATTTATGAATAAATTTTTTTATGACTTCGCAGACAAAATCGTCAGTATGTACTTTGATAACATTTTGATCTTCTAAATTCTAGAGAGGTACAAGATAATCATCTTCTCACAGTTGTATAGATTCTCTGATAGGAGAAAAATTATATACGCAGCTTTCTAGATATGAATCCCAGTAGAACAAGGTGGCATTTCTGGACCACACTATTTCAACATAAAGGAATTTCAGACAATCATGCGAAGGTGAAGGCCACCACCAGATGGTCACGACCGACGCCGGTGAACGAAGTACACAATTTCTAGAATTCAGTTGGCTACTACCGCAGAAATTGCTGAAGGTTCTCATGATTAGCTTTCTATGGCTAAGCTTTCGCATAAAGGAGAGGATCTAACACTAAAATTTTGTATTCCATAAGATCCTACGCTATGAGAGATCTATTTTACCCAGACTCAAAATTCTTTCATGACTAATCACTCAGATTCCACCAGAAGGTACCGTAATCCCAGGCAGAATTTTGAGAGAAGCAGTATAACA
Source organism: Glebionis coronaria (assembly GCA_025667525.1). Lineage (NCBI taxonomy): Eukaryota > Viridiplantae > Streptophyta > Magnoliopsida > Asterales > Asteraceae > Glebionis > Glebionis coronaria. The sequence continues at coordinate 544,167,978 of CM046879.1, read as the reverse complement.
TAATTGATGCAACTATGTTTATATCTGGATGCCTGACTACCTCAGGTTCAAGTTAGGACACCGACATGCTGCAGGAAATTCAGCAATAGGTCATATGATTCCAAAGTATTCCATCAACAATATTGTCAGATCGAAATTAGCGTTCGTGAATCACGCTCACGTTCATGTTCATAATCACGCGTACGTTCACATTTACGTTCATGTTTATTTTCACTTTCACATTTAAGTCTCATTTGCAGTATGATGCTGTTTCAGTTCATGCTTTGTGTTATCTCATGATTTAATCTCACGTTAGCGTTGGTAACATTGCTCATGTTCAAGTTCGTGTGCCATTTCGCAATACACGTTTCACGGTTTATTACCGAATACGGATACAGAAAGCTTAAGAAACCAGACTCAAGTTAGCAGAGCTTCTCCATACCAGGCAGACGTTTCACGTCTCAGGCCATATCGTTTGTCATTCTTTCCTCAGTCGGCATATGTTCATGATATGTCCTAGCATCACGTTCACAATTTGTTTCATGTATCATCGGGCACAATATATTCCATGCCCATCATTCCTCATATAAACGTGAACCACGTTCACAATTGCTCACGTAGTACGTTCAAAATTGTTCACGTAGTTCGTCCATTTATACTTTCAATAGCTTACCCAGAGATATAAATATTATTTTTTCCAGATATTTGTATGTACCGTTCCATGTATTCTACATGCTATAGTTTATTCTTTCTATCAGATTTAGAGAATCCATCTTAAGTATGAAACCAGAAACCATTCAGCATCATCAGGACAGGGTCATCAGGACCAAGAATTTTTAATTATGTTTAGACCTTTAAAGGAATCGTTTCGAGCGGGAGGCCACTCGAAACGGAGGAGTCCATCCGGACCTCTCATCCTTTTTCTTTCAATAGATTCAGTTAAGCCCTTTCAGTCATGTCATGTTCCATGTTCTCTTCAGCCATGTCACGTTACATGATCATTTCAGTCATGTCAGGTTTAAACCTATCAGTAGCATTATGTCTTGATTGGAAGACAAATTATCCTTCATCTTATTTGTCTTTTCAAATTATGTGTTCTTTCAGTTCTTATAACTTCATCAGCTTATTATCTTTAATTCGAGGACGAATTTCTCCTTTTTAGAGGGGAAGAATTGTAAATCCTAGTATAGTCGTAGCCTTAATTCGAGGACGAATTATTTTTTTAGAGGAGAAGAATTGTAAAACCCGTATTTAAAATCTCTAAATATTAAATACACGTAGTCTCAGCTTTAACTTTAATTAAATGTAAACAGTAAATAATACGCAGTCTCAGTTCATTAAATATTACAAATAATAATTATTCAGAAAATAATTATTGAGTTTCAGAAATTTAGTTTTAGAAAAGATTTCGTGAGTATTACATATGTATTAATTATAATACAGAAAGATTACTACGTCGGAAATTAAAACACGAGTTTTAACACAAATGTACGTGCTAAATAACTACACGAGTCAAAATTAAGTACACATATATATGGGCCGCAATTTTCGTGTAAAATAACAAGTGAAAGGGTTCGGGCTTTTAGGCCCGGTTCACTTACTAAGAAAACAAACGGGGGTTTCACCCGACCTCTTTTCACATAACAGTAAACACAAATAAAAAACTAGGGTTTATTAGTGTGTGCGGTTTCTCACGGTAGACAAAAAAAAAGAAAAAAAAGAGGAAGAGTTGTTATTCTTTTCTTGGTTTTCTTCCTGCCGACGAACAAAACATCAAGGAACAAGAAACACGAATCTAAATCACGCAAGTCAAGGTAAAGTCACGTTTATTCTTCTTTCTGTTGATAAATCATGAATACAGACTATAGGGGTGTCGGGTTTGGCGAAGTCAGGCTGAATCGAGACCAATTGGTCTCGGTGTGGTGTTGTTGTTGCCAGCCGCGACCCATACCCATAACAGGGCGTCTTGGTGTTTTCCTTGCCCAGCCGTGAACAAACAATCCTAAACAGTGGACACGAGCTAACAGGGGTGTTTGTTTATACATTATCAGTGGGTAAAACGCAGCAACAGGTTGTTGTTTTGACTCAACAAGGGTGTTTGGGATTAACAGGCCATAAGGGTGCATTTGGGTTTGTAAACAGTGAACCATAACAAAAATAGTGGGATATATATAAGAAGCAGTGGGAACATTTTAAGCAGAAAATAAAAGGGTGTTAGTGCCGAAATTAGCGACAGATTAGCGACGCTAATTTCTGTCGCAGATTCATTTAATGACAGTTTTTAGAAGCTCAGTTTTTGTCACACTTTTTAGTGACAATTTTACTGTCATTAATTCATATGGACAAATTTTATATATATTAGTCAATTGTTTTAGTGCGACCGAGAATGGGTATCTCGGTAGGCTCGGGATATAGTTAATTTGTAAGAATGAATATTTTAAATTATACCTTTAGCACTTAATTTTTATAAATGTATAAATTATATATTTAAATGGATTAAATTAAAATTGTTTTTATAAGATTTAAAAAGGGTATTATTTATTTAATAATTTTATTCATTTTGGGAAACGTCCTAATTTCGGAAACTTTCTAGTATTAACAGGTTACTAAATATAGAACTATTGTAACATTAGAATATGTGTATACCGTAATAAATAATAGAACAAGAGTACGTTAATCAGAGATATTAGAAGATTCAGACTTATCAGTTATATATTAACAGTATTACGAGAATAAATAAATTAACAATACAACTGAGATAAATGAAATAAACACGTATCAGTCAATTTATGTTCATGTCCATTATTCATGTAGTATCCGTGAAGTCGGAGTAGACCTTCCAGCTTTCGTTTCTATTTCATTGCTGGACACGAGGTACGGATTTTCCGTCCTTTCAGTAAGGACTTCCTTTCTATGCATGATTAGGATTCCCCGTCTTCAGCCAAATATTTTTTCCCAGTATATGTTTAAGCTTATCAGTAATCATGTTAATAACTAAATAAATTGCCTGAGCATTATATACAAGCATGACCAGTTTATGTACTAGTTACAGAGGTACCGTAACCATGGCACTAGAGGCACCGGTGTCGTGACTCACATGCAGGAGAGTGATATCATGCATCATCCCTTCACGTTTTGGCCATTATTATTATCATGTCATGTGGGGCGTATGGATGCATCCTAGGCTTATCAGTTCACAAGTTATCAAGGTGAATGTGGTGTGTGTTCTACATCCTTCACATTGGAGCTGATCCCTCTACCCAGCACAGTATTTAGAGATCACCCCTCCACAATTATTTAGAGGTCACCCCTCTACAGCATGACGAGGTCACCCCTCCAGTTATTCATGCACCGTTGTTACAGCACATGACCTATATAAGCTCTGGCAATTAAAATACAGTAAATGCATGTTTTCAGATTTAACAGATAACAGTTCAGCTTTATTACTTTATAAATCAGACTTTATAGATTATACATAGATTTCTGCTGCAACTTTACTTATCAGTCTTACAACTCCAGTATTTTATCATCTGTTTCACTGAGCGTTATGCTCAGCCGTAGTTCCTTTCATGTTCTAATGGCATGTACATCAGGACGCTCTTAGGATTCTGAGAGCATGTGCATTTGGATGAAAGCTATCCAGACTGCTTACTTTATGTACTTACATTATTCTGATTATTTTGACATTGTTTAGTCCTTTCCGTCAGTATTTTACTTTTCATGTTTTGGGCTTATGTTTAGATTTTCGATGTTTGATTCCGGTATTTCCTTTATGGTCAGTTAATGTTTTAGGACATTTACCTTATGCTTTGATGACACACCATAAATACACATAACGGTCCACTTATCCAAGTGGGGTGGTACAATTATGGTATCAGAGAGCAAGGTTCGACCTGTAGGCTCTAAAACTTGACCTGTGACTACTGGGTAGTCACCAGGAACTTCCCAGATTTTGGCGTTGTTATATTACATGTTTCTCATGCATTTATTAGTCAGTTTTCTTCAATTATCAGTCAGTTTTCTTAAAGTTTTTTACTTAGTAAAAGGTTGGTACACGACTGGCCATATTTAGTCGCATGTGCTTTTCTTCGAACTTTGTTTTGGTGAACCGACCCATAGGCGTTCACCCTTGCCCGTTCAGATTTTGTATTGGTGAACCGACCCAATGGCGTTCATCCTTACTCTTGACAGATTCATGCTTTTAGTCGAATATTACTTGGTGAACCAGCCCATATACGTTCACTAATGTTCAGATCAAATTTCATGTTTTTCAGTTGAATGTTGTTTTGTGAACCGATCCATAGTTGTTCACCTTTGTCATATCATGACGTCTCATAAAATCTTGACAAATATGAATTGGACTACAACCAACCACATTTAGTCCCAGATTGTACATTTCTATACATGATAGTTCTCAGGAAATTTTGACGGCTATAGATCGAAACAGAATCGCCCATACCTAGTCACATGCTTCCTACTTTGAATACTGTGGATTAAACCATAACTACCCACATCAGTTGATGTTAAACCTCAGTTGATTATTGTTCTATGTTATTTGTATCAGTCAAGTTTATACTTTCACGTGAATGTCGTTTTCATGCTAACTAAGTTCATGTCTCCTTATGAGGATTATGTTTTCAGCAAAGTGCTGATGTTTTCATGCTAAGATACAGAAGGGGTTATAGTTAAATCATGTTTTCATAAAAATCAGGTTTGATCTTCATCAGTCATGTCTTCATGCTGACCATTGTTGAAATTTTGTTTAATCATATTCTTGAAACTCTATACAACTAGCTTTAAGTCCATGTAGAAGTTACCAGGCTATCATGTTACTCATTTCAGTTCAGTTTACTACCGTTTAAATCAATTTAATTCTTTGATCATGTCAGACAAGCGACACCAGTATCGATCATCCTATATAAAAAAAATTTCACAAGTGCCATGTACAGTATTCCATATGTACCCCATGTACAGTGTCTCAGATATACTCCATGTGCAGTATTCATTAAAGTCTTTATTCTACAGTTCATGGTTTATGGTCATGGAGTACTATGCAAGTATTCTTTTTCTTTCTATATGTTACCGGCTACTTTATTAGTTTATTTCACCCAAACTTTCTTTAGAGGTGGGAAATTGGCCTTACCGGGGTGGACGGTGGTTATGTTTGGGTCAAAATGACAGTTTAGCAATGCGTCAAACTAGCAAGGTCGAGTTTCGACCCAATTCTTATTTTACAAAATTTACTACTTTGCCGGTTGGACCTGTTTTAGATAAATGATAACTCAAACCGATACATTTATAAATGGTCAAATATTGCGCTCTTCCTCTAAAAGTACTGCTTTGACTTATTTCTAGAAAAAAGTAATTTTCGTTTACAGAGATTGACCATTTATGCGCGGTTTCTTGCTTTACAAGGCTGTTTGGATCTTGATATGTATGGTGTTGAACCATAGTGGTGGTTAAAAACAACATGAATGAGTATTAAGCTATCATAAATTTTGTTTAGTATTTAACAACAAACACGTTGGCATTTTAGATGGGCTATGCTGCTCGTGAGCTACAAGATAAAAGCTAGAAACAAGCCTAGTTTAAACAAGCCCATGCATTGTTTATGGCTTATTTAATAAATGAGCTCGAGCCTAGTGTATTTAACAAGCTAAGTTCGAGTAGAGCTTTATTGCAACTAAGTTTAAGTTTATCGTAAATTAACCGAGCCCAAACTTGTAAAGTATGTTATGAATCGAGATTAACCTAAAAGCCATGCTACCGTCAAATTAATCACACCTCGTTACATATGGCATATTTTAGTGAAGACATAAGAAAGATGACCCAACTACAATATATATTGAAAATACATAATGACAAAAGATATTCAAATCAAATCTGGTAATTAAATGTAAAATCCTTACTTCTTTAGTGTCAAGACTCTGGATAATTTGTTAATTTGTTTCAAGAGTATATCCCACATCGACTGAAAGTAAAAGTAATGAACAATATATAAGTAGAAGTGTCATTTTTATGTGAAACGACATTGGTATTAATACAACAACTTTAAAATGATTGTTGTATTGGCTTCATTGTCAGTTTTTAATATTTAAACTGTTATTTTACATGTTTTGAAATTTAATTATTTTACATCGTATCAAAGTGTTAGTCTTTCTTCATATCAAAACCAAAAGTTAACTTTGTACCCAAAAACATGGTACACATAAAGCAGAAATGAAATATCATTTACAGACCAAAGCCAAATGTGTTACCATACGATACGCTAAAAACGATCAAAATTGTGTAGTTTTGATTTCAATTTACTAGGATACAAATTGCTAGTACATGTTTTAAGACAATAGAGCTATTTTAATCATTATTTTTCTACCATTTAAAAAGCAAATTGTGTAGTATGTGGAGAAATTACTGCTACGCCCAATAAGGTACCTGGTGTATGTCGCAGTATCGGTTGACCATATGGAACGGATTTCCCAGTTTAATTTGTAAATTGAGTATTGAGCCCGGAAGTGGTTACAAAATGAACTCTACCTTCCCACAGATGTTGGAGGAATTACATTTGGAATGCATGATACTCGAGATAAAGATGAAGATGAAGAAAATGATAGACCAGAAGAGATATCCCAGAACGAGGTTGGGCATGATTGGAGAAACGTTGAGCTTAAAGGTAAGTACCTTATTATGTAATGGCCTTTCATCTCACTCTACAGTTGTGTTGAGACTAAGATAAGCATCAAAGTTATCTTGTGGTCGTCGATGTCAATAAACATTTTGTTAGGTTTCTTAGGGGAAATTTGCAAATGGCGTCCTAGATTCATATTTCAATCGTCGATGAGACGAAGATGTTTGCTGAAGTTGTTAAAGAGTTGGAGTTTAGCAATTATGAGATGATACTTTCAGTTTGGGTATTGTCCCACATCACCCAGATGAGAATAAACAAGTCCTATAAAAACAACAAACCAAGATGAGAATAAGCATACCTTTCTCGGTCTTTTGGCTAAGATCAAGTTTAGTATTTGTTCTTATCAGTTTAATATCTGATATGTGAGCCATCGGCTCACTCGATATTAATATTATTTTTTATGGGGGAAGAACCCACCACAGTAGCTTGTTGTTGGGGTTCTTCACGTGTCGCCTTGGTCTTACACTACTGCCAAGGCTTGGTGCACCCCTCCAATATTTAGTTCAACTTTAACGTGTCCAGCTTTAGCCCTCCAGTTAACTTACAGCTTTGTAATCTTTACATTACTGTCAATATAACAGTAAATTTTCTAATAAGCTAAAGTTTCAAGGCATAAATCTTACCTTGAATGAAATAGCACATGATATGCCGGATCTAGTAATTAGAACAGAGCCCTTTGATCCCATTCTAATGACAATCTGCCGCATGCCAGTCATTGATTCAGTCTGGTCGGATAAACAAGATATCAGACCAAATGTGCAAAATCAAGGTGTTCAGGAACTGACCAAAATTCAATTCATCTAAAAAAGTTATGGCAGATTATGCAAAAGAACGATTTCAGTAGTCTATATGCAATTAAATACATCTTGTCTATAACTAAATCAAACTATAACATACTGCACATGCAGAAAACGTGTTTGTATCTTCATTGGTTATTACCCAAACAACTTTTAAAGCTATGTTCGGGTTTCTCAAACAGAAAACGTGTCTGTATTTTTTCTGAATGAAAATAAAACACATATTTGTATTCATTTATATAAGGAATGATTACCATTATGCATCGATGAAACTCATCTGTTAATACGGCGAACATCAATCCAACTTCATGGGGAAAAAGTGAGCATAGTGAGAAATCTCAGTATCCCACATCGTTTGAGAGAGTGTAGTTGAAGGTATGGAAAGCTGTATAAAAAACGAAAGAAGCATCAGAGTTAATCACTTACCTGGATGGGGTCAATGGGTGATCAGGAACTCCCATGGCCTAGGGTTGTGACCTCCATTGCACTTTGGAGGGGTGCCACCCTAAGATCGGCCCTAGTGGTCGAGTCTACATCGTAATTTGTTGCTGAGGGGGCCTGCGTTCGCGCGGCCCCTGCCAAGTCTTTTAGTTCAATCTTCTTTTTGGTATACATCAGATTATTGGTATAATCTTTATAAAATTTTGGCCACACAACTTCACATTCTACCTGCTGTTATAAAATCTTGGAACTACATGGTTCAGATTGTGTTGTCTTACGAGAAATTGTTTTAACGGTTTGTCCATGTTTGATTGGCGTTGGGGCATTAAAGATTAGACGAATAATACACGTCTTTGTTCTACGGTTCATCGTCTCTGGTCATGGAGGTACCTATTTGTGATCTTTCTTTCTATTTGTTACTTTGTTAGTTTATTTCATCCAAACTTTCTTTAGAGGTCGCAAATTGGCCCGGTGGTTGTGTTTGTGTCAATATGACAGTTTAACATGTGTCAAACTAGTAAGGTCATGTTTTTTTGCCCAATTCTTATCAAATAAAGATACTATTTTGCCTGTTGAACTTGTTTAAGATAAGTAACTCAAACCGATACATTTATATATTAGCGGGTCATAATTGTCAAGTTTTTCACTCTTCGTCTAAAAGTACTGCTTTGACTGCAGAAACGTAATTTTTGTTTACAGAAAATGACCATTTATGCTCAGTCTTCTTGCTTTACAAGGCTGTTTGGATATTGATATGTATGACGGGTCACTGCAAGTATGGTCCTGAACTTGCAAGGAGGTTGTAGCCATTTCCAACCAATCCTCCCTTCCCATCTCAAAAATGTGTTACGACTTACCACTAAGGTTCGAACCAGATTTATTGTGAAGATTTACCACTAGGGTACTAAGGCTTTTTAGTGGTGGTTAAAAAGTAAATGAAAAAGGTTAACTTTTGTTGTAGAAGTTATAATAAACAACATAAACGTTGGGTTTTAGACTGGCTCCTAAGCTACTCGATAAAAGATCAAAACAAGCCGAGTTTAAACGAGCCCAGGATTGTTTATGGCTTATTTAATAAATGAGATCCACCCTAGTGTATTTAACAAGCTAAGATCGAGTAGAGCTTTATTTCAACTAGTTTACATCTATCGTAAACTAACCGAGCCCAAGCTTGTAAGTATGTTATGCATCGGGATCAAGCAAAAAGTGTAAGACTTGAAACAACTTCGAGCTTTGACAGACTCAGGCTCGGCTTGACACATCCCAAACCCGATAGCTGAAAGTCTGTTGCATTATATGTTAGGTATATTGAACAGACTACTATTTGTGGTACCCAAAAGGCTAAAACCATTTTAAACTCTTTCTCACACTTTACCACTAATTTCACAATGGAACTCGACTTTTATCGATGTCAACGCTCGTAACTTAGGGCACATTAGTGAAGACACAAGATGACCCAACTACATATATTGAAAATAAAAAACACAAAGAGTGAAATGCACTTTTCATACCTGTGATATGTCCAGATTGCATATATAGTAACTGGTCTTTGAAACTGCAGGCGGCCTACCTGGTCTTCCATTAAGTGTTCACTTTGCTACTTTGACCATAACAATCGTTATCCGTTGACCGTTAACTTTCGTTGCTACAAGGATACTTTTGTCCTTTTCCTTTTAAATAGCCATTTTTTTATCAGCTCCACCCATCATTTTCACTGATCTTATTATCAGTTCCAACACAGCCCACTTATTTGAGCTTTAATCAGTTCCAACACACCATATTGCCACGAAACCTTCTCCACGTCATCACCACAGCTACGCGCCTCTGTGATAGTAGTTCCATACGCCGTCGACTCCATCTGCAACAAAATCACAGTGACTCACAACCAGATTTTTAAATCAACTCCACAACATCCATCACATCCTAATTCTTCACACAGTCAAACATCATTTCCATAAAAGTCAACAACACAATTCGAGAACATCAACCCTCGGCACCATCAACACACTTATCGTGGGTTTTATAGGAATGGTGTGAAGTGATTTGGTTTAGATCCGATTAATGATTTTTGAGTGTGGGTTTGAGGTTTTTGTTTTTGATGAATAACAAATCTGTTGGGGATTTTGTTTGTGTCGTGATTTTGGGGTGGGTTGAATTCTTGGTTTATGTTGCTGGAAGATTGAATTGGGGAAAAAAGAAACAAATGGAATAAATTGATTTTTGGAATATTTGGGATTAATTCAATATTCAGAATGCATGAATAAATCAAAGCTGTAAAAAAGAAACAAATGGAAGAAATGGTCAGTGATGGTGGCGACGGAGGTGGTGGGGTGATGGTGGCGGCGGAGGTGGTGATTGTGCAGGTGGTAGTGGTGATGTTGGAAGGGATGATGGGTAAAAAAGGAAAAAGACAAATGTAGCCCTGTAGCAACGAAACATAACGGTCAAAGGATAACGTTCGTTACGGTCAAAGTAGCAAAGTGAACACTTAATGGAAGACCAGGTAGGCCGCCTGCAATTTCGAAAGACCAGTTACTATATATGCAATCTGGACATACCACATGTATAAAAAGTGCATTTCACTCAAACACAAATGATAAAAGATATTCAAATTAAATTAAATCTGGTAAATAAATGTAAAATCCTAACTTTTTAACGTTTCCAACATGGTTTTCAATCTACTTTGTGATCTTATGTTTCTTTAGTGTCAAGACTCAAGATAATTTGTCAATTTGTTTAAAAGTTATAACCCACATCGATTGAAAGTAAAAGTCATGAACAATATATAAGTAGAAGTGTCATTTACTTATTAATGTGGAATAAAAGTTAATACAAGGATGCACTTTTTTCTTGGTCTCCATGTTACCAGAATTTTATTTAAACTGTTGTTTTACATGTTTTAAAATTTAATTGTTTTACATGGTATCAAACTGTTATATAACAAGAATTTTATTTAAACTATTGTTTTACATGTTTTAAAATTTAATTGTTTTACATGGTATCAAACTGTTATATAACAAGAACACAAGTCGTAGATACAAAAATTCACTTAAGGTGAACTTTTCATTAACAATACAAATTTTACCAATAACAAAGATTTAGACATGCCTAAATCCATTCACTCACAAGACATCAAAAATACAATCTTACAAGAATACAATACTCCAAAACAAGATCGAGTTATTGGTCAAAGTAGTCTTACTTTGAATCTTAGATGCGCTAAGCTAGCTCGTAATGATATAAATGAAATGAACACACACATCGACGAGAGAAAGAAGTTGTGAGTGGTTTATATGACACGCACAAATCGCTAAATGGTCCAAACTTTTTTCTCAACCGTTTTCGCGCTTTACGAGAACTCTAAACTATGATCCGAGATTTCTTTTTTGGGCAACTTGGTATAAGATTTTTGGACAACAATGACTTATTAGCTCATTGGGTTTTCAAACTGCGGTAGTTCCTTTTTGAGTTTGGATATTGTATGTTCTAGCTTATTATCATGTTGTAATTAAGCTCAAGGCTAATAAGCTTTTAAGCCATTAATAATAAGCTTACGAGATTATCATATTTTCAACAAGTTCATAAGCCCAAGTTCTAGATTAGTCTCTTTATGGTGCATGTGAATCGATGTTCAAGTCTGACATGGATCTTATGTTGCATGTGAATTGATGTTCAAGTCTGACATGGAACACGAGGAGCTGTTCGAGACTGTTCTCAAGCACTTATATCATCGATTGATCATGATTGTTTGATCGGTTTGGGAGGACATGTGTACATTGTTTCGCCAACTAATGTCACCGGTGAGTGATTGTTTGAGTGGTTGTGGTCGAAATCATATGAGTTCAAAGTACTCACTGGTGGGTGTAAGTTGGTTCTCTCAGTTGACTATATTTGAAACTTCTTTTCACTTGAAGCACATGTTCTAGATTCTTTATAAAGGATTAAAGGGGTGGGTGTATGGAGTCCTATCGGGTTTATCAGTTTGTTGTGTGAGAACTTTTAGCTGGTTTAAATAAAGGTTGGCGATAACTGGTTTTAGACGGGTTAAATTGGGTAGTCTTAAGTAAATATCAATTGAGGTCGGGTGAGGGTGCCCGACAAACACTCATATCTTTCCTTTTTGTCTTGATAGCCAATGTGGTAACTGTGATCCCAAAAATAGATTATGACAATGATAATATAAAACTTTTTTTAGTGGTTTAGAAGGTTTTATACATTTGAGTACGTTTCGGATGACTTTAACTCAATTAACATGGTCGTCGATATCAATAAATAGTTTGTAGGTTTCTTGTGGATCAAGTGCTATATTTGTGTTGGGACAAAAAATAAAATATTTGTAGTAGCAAATGGAATCTTAGATTCATATTTGAATCGTTCAATTAGATGATTGTAATTTTTAATAAGCAAACTAGATTTCCTTTTGTCCCACATCAGCCAGAAGAGTAATATTATGAAGATGGTTGGCCTATAAAAACAACAAACCAAGATGAGAAAAAGCATACCTTTCTCGGCCTTTTGGCTAAGATCAAGTGTAGTATCTGTTCTTATCAGTTTAATATCTGATATGTGAGCCATCGGCTCACTCGATATTAATCTTATTTTTTATGGGGGAAGAACCCACCATAGTAGCTTGCTGCTGGGGTTCTTCACGTGTCGCCTTGGTCTTACACTACTGCCAAGGGTTGGCTCACCCCTCCAATATTTAGTTCAACTTTAATTTAATGTGTCCAGCTTTAGCCCTCCAGTTAACTTACAGCATTGTAATCTTTAAGTTACTGTCAAATATAACAGTAAATTTTCTAATAAGCTAAAGTTTTAAGGCATAAATCTTACCTTGAATGAAGGAGCACATGATATGCCAGATCTAGTAATTAGAATAGAGCCCTTTGATCCAATTTGAATGACAATCCGCCACATGCCAGTCATTGATTCAGCCTGGTCGGATAAACAAGATATCAGACGAAATATGCAAAATCAAAGTGTTCAGGAACTGACCAAAATTCAATTCATCTAAAAAAGTCATGGCCCATTATGCAAAAGAACGATTTCAGTAGTCTATAAGCAATTCATTACATCTTGTCTATAACTAAATCAAACCATAACATACTCCACTTATTCCTAAAACCCATATGCGCCATAATGCTTTTAAGAAAATCCCAATTGACGCTATCAAAGGCCTTTTCAAAGTCTACTTTAAAGAGAAGGAGTTTTTGCTTTCTAGCTTAGCCCTGTTAATAAGCTCATTAGCGATCAAGCAACCATCCAAAATTTGTCTTCCAGCAAGGAAAGCAGTCTGGCTCGGCCCTATAATAGTCGAGATAACCTTTGCTAGTCTTAAAGCTAAAATCTTCGAGATAATCTTGTAGACACAGCCAATCAAGCTAATAGGCCTGAAATCAGAAAAGCCAGTGGGTCATTCTCTTTTGGAATAAGGACAATGAAGGATGGATTGCATCCTTTTGCCAACCTTCCAGTAGCTTCAAAATAACTTATACACTCGAAGAAATCCGACTTCAAGGTATCCCAATGGGCTTTAATGAAGTTGAAGTTAAACCCATCGGGTCCGGGGGATTTTGTACCAGCACAACTCCAAATAGCATCTTTGACCTCTTCCAAAGAAATATGAGATTGGAGGTAGCAAGAGTCAAAATTAGAGAGCTTTCGAAATAGGGAACTCACAAAATTAGGCCTTGGTTCGGACCTCTCTTAAATCTAAGGGCGAAGTGCTCCATAGCACCTTGTTTAATAGTGTTAGGAGACTCGCACCACACACCATCCACGTGGATTCCTTTTATCGACCCTTTTGCAAACCTATTATTAATAGTTGAGTGAAAGAAACGGGAGTTTTCGTCCCCTTCGATAGCCCAACGAATCCTACTCTTCTGCTTTAAAGCCTCACAATCAACTTGCTCCAAAGAATACAATTCAACAGCCACTCCTCTCTTTGGTCCACATCACGAGTGCAAAGCTCACCCCTTTCCGCCTTTGCATCCCAGTTTTTAAGATTTTCGTGGATATGCTGTTTATTCGCTCTTTGCTTCTCATTCATTTCCAATTTTACTACTCTAAAATTTAAAATAGGATAAAATATAAAGTAATTATAATATTTTGTGGGTCAACTTAACTTAACCCATATTGCCATGTGCTAAAGTTTACCCGTTTTGACCCTTTGGCCGTTTACCCGATCACACATGTTGTCTACCGCAACCCATACATACAATACAACCCAACCATGAGAAGTAGAAAAGCTAACTGTAACAAGAAAATAAGCAAACCTGCTCTGATGTTAGAAGATGAACATTACTAAACCTCAACAACTTGGCAAGCGCGTCTTGTTCCCCACTTGTTCCATCAGCAAAAGAGATCTCCCCTTTGGTCCTGGGTAAAACAAGATCGATGTTGCAACTTCAACAGGATACAAGTATAATCACTTACCTCGATGGGGTCAGTGGGTGATCAAGAACACCCATGGCCTAGGTTGGTGACCTCCATTGCACTTTGGAGGGGTGCCACCCTAAGATCGGCCCAAGTGGTCGAGTCTACATCGTAATTTGTTGCTGGGGGGCCTGCGTTCGCGCGGCCCCTGCCAAGTCTTTTAGTACAAATATTCTTTTTTGGTATACATCAGATTATTAGTATAATCTTTATAAAATTTTGGCCACACAACTTCACATTCTACCTGCTGTTACAAAATCTTGGAACTACATGGTTCAGATTGTGTTGTCTTACGAGAAATTGTTTTAATGGTTTGTCCATGTTTGATTGGCGTTGGGGCATTAAAGATTAGACGTGTAATACACGTCTTTGTTCTACGATTCATGGTCTCTGGTCATGGAGGTACCTATTTGTGATCTTTCTTTCTATTTGTTACTTTGTTAGTTTATTTCATCCAAACTTTCTTTAGAGGTCGCAAATTGGCCCGGTGGTTGTGTTTGTGTCAATATGACAGTTTAGCATGTGTCAAACTAGTAAGGTCATGTTTTTTCGCCCAATTCTTAGCAAATAAAGATACTATTTTGCCTGTTGAACTTGTTTTAGATAAGTAACTCAAACCGATACATTTATATATAAGCGGGTCATAATTGTCAAATTTTGCACTCTTCGTCTAAAAGTACTACTTTGACTGCAGAAACGTAATTTTTGTTTACAGAAAATGACCATTTATGCTCAGTCTTGTTGCTTTACAAGGCTGTTTGGATATTGATATATATGACGGGTCACTGCAAGTATGGTCTCGAACTTGCAAGGAGGTTGTAACCATATCCAACCAATCCTTTCTTGCCATCTCAAAAAGTGTTACCACTGAGGTTCGAACAAGATTTATTGTACCTAATAGGCTAAAACCATTTTAAACTCTTTCTCACACTTTACCGTACTATTTTCACAATGGAACTCAACTTTTATCGATGTCACCGCTCGTAACTTAGGGCACATTAGTGAAGACACAAGAAAGATGACCCAGCTACATATATTGAAAATAAAAAACACAAATGATAAAAGATATTCAAATTAAATTAAATCTGGTAATTAAATGTAAAATCCTAACTTTTTAACATTTCCAACATGGTTTTCAATCTACTTTGTGATCTTATGTTTCTTTAGTGAAGACTCAAGATAATTTGTTAATTTGTTTCAAAAGTATAACCCACATCGATTGAAAGTAAAAGTCATGAACAATATATAAGTAGAAGTGTCATTTACTTATTAACGAATAAAGATAATATAACAATGCTTGTATTGTCTTTATTTTCACTTTTTTTCTTGGTCTCCATGTTACCAGAATTTTAATATTTAAACTCTTGTTTTACATGTTTTAAAATTTAATTGTTTTACATGGTATCAAACTGTTATATAACAAGAACACAAGTGGTAGATACGAAGATTCAGTTAAGGTGAACTTTTCATTAACAATACAAATTTTACAATAACAAAGATTTAGACATGCCTAAATCCATTCACTCACAAGACATCAAAAATACAATCTTACAAGAATACAATACTCCAAAACAAGATTGAGTTATTGTCTTACTTTGAATCTAAGATGCGCTAAGCTAGCTCGCAATGATATAGATGAAATGAAATACACACACACATCGACGAGAGAAAGAAGTTGTGAGTGGTTTATATGACACGCACAAATCCAGAAATGGTCCAAATTTTTTTATCAACCGTTTTCTCGCTTTACGAGAACTCTAAACCATGATCTGAGATTTCTTTTTTGGGCAACTTGGTATAAGATTTTTGGACAGCAATGACTTATTAGCTCGTTGGGTTTTCAAATTGCGATAAGTTCCTTTGTGAGTTTGGATATTGTATGTTCTAGCTTATTATCATGTTGTAAGCTAAAGGTTAATAAGCTTTTAAGCCATTAATTATAAGCTTACGGGATTATCAGATTTTCAACAAGTTCATAAGCCCAAGTTCTAGATTAGTCTCTTTATGGTGCATGTGAATCAATGTTCAAGTCTGACATGGATCTTATGGTGCATGTGAATCAATGTTCAAGTCAGACATGGATCACGAGGAGCTGTTCGAGACTGTTCCCCAAGCACTTATATCATCGATTGATCGTGATTGTTTGATCGATTTGGGAGGACATGTGTACATTGTTTCGCCAACTAATGTCACTGGTGGGTGATTGTTTGAGTGGTTGTGGTCGAAATCATTTGAGTTCAAGGTACTCACTGGTGGGTGTAAGTTGGTTCTCTCAGTTGACTATATTTGAAACTTCTTTTCACTTGAAGCACATGTTCTTGATTCTTTATAAAGGATTAAAGGGGTGGGTGTATGGAGTCCTCTCGGGTTTATCAGTTTGTGTGTGAGAACTTCTAGCTGGTTAAAATAAGGTTAATGATAACTGGTTTCAGACGGGTTAAATTGGGTAGTCTTAAGTAAATATCAATTGAGGTCGGGTGAGGGTGCCCGACAAACACTCATATCTTTCCTTTTTGACTTGATAGCCAATGCGTTAACTGTGATCACAAAAGTAGATTATGACAAAGATAATATAAAACTTTTTTTAGTGGTTTAGAAGGTTTTATGCATTTGAGTACTTTTCGGATGACCTTTAACTCAATTAACCTGGTCGTCGATATCAATATAACTTATACACCAAAACTTATGACAGCTTAATACTCATTCATTTTGTTTTTAACCACCACTAAATTGTTGGAATCAACTAGCTTTTCACAAGCTGTTGATCTGTAAAACAATGGAACAATGGATAACAGGAAGATATATGGCAAATGTTAGGTTGTATTGACTGAGAGTTTTTTTGGGGGAATAATATACAACGTACATTATGCCTTGCTATTTAACAGAAAGCATTGCAGAAAATTAAGGAAACAAACTCCACTAACCCTATGACTCGGACTTTCAAACCCACATGGTTTGATTTATTCAAACTTCAAACTGAAACAAAAACATGCCATAAAAGTGCCAAATTAATTCTGAATTATTTCAACATTTTCCCCCTTAATTCAGAAGTTCCAATCTTCGTTACTCCAATCAGCTCACGCATTTCTTGATGTTTTACCCTTGCTAATGGTTTTGTGAGCAAGTCTGCCTTCTGTTTCTTCCCAGACACATGATTCACAGTAATTTCTTCATTTTCCACACATTCTCTGATGAAGTGGAATCTTATGTCGATGTGTTTACTCCTACCATGAAATACAGGATTCTTCATGAGGTCAAGAGCTGACCTATTATCAACATACATGATCACAGGTGGTATGTTTTGCCCAGTTAAGTTAGTAAGAAGACGTTTCAACCATATCCCTTGACAAGCTGCCATGGTAGCTGCCATAAACTCTGCCTCACAGGAAGACAAAGCGACACACCTTTGCTTTTGAGATGCCCATGTCACCAAATTTCCATTCACATAAAATGCCATGCCACCTGTACTTCTCCTATCATTTACATCATTTGCTAAGTCGCTGTCTGTGTAACCAGTGATAGTTACTTTGCTTTCTCCTTTCGTGTAAGTTAAACCATAGTCAAGAGTACCCTTCACATACCTTAGTATTCTCTTTACTGCTTGCAAATGTTGTTCAGTTGGTTTCTCCATGAACCGACTGACCACTCCAACCGCGAATGAAATGTCAGGACGAGTATGAGTTAAGTACCTCAAGCCTCCAACTATGCTCCTGTATTTAGTAGGATTTACCAACTCTCCTTCTCCGTCTTTAGTCAGCTTCAATTTGTGTTCCATTGGGCTTTTGGTGGCATTACAGTTTAACATTCTAGTCTTCACAAAAATATCTTTCGCATATGCCTCTTGCTTAAGCGTGATTCTTCCACCATTCTGACTTACTTCAATTCCCAGGTAGTAGGTCAAGAGACCAAGATCACTCATCTTGAATTTTGAGTTCATCTGCTTCTTGAAATTCTGAATGTTATGATCACAGCTACCTGTTACTAACAAATCATCCACATACACCCCAACAATTAGAAAATCACCTCTTTCTTTCTTTGTGTATACATAATATTCAAGTGCACATCTAATGAAGCCCAAACTTTTCAAGTACTTGTCTAAGCATGCATTCTATGCCCGTGGCACCTGCTTCAACCCGTAAAGTGCTTTTTCCAATCTGTACACCTTCTCAGTTTCTCCTTCTTTCTTGTAGCCTTCGGGTTGTGAAACATATACTTCCTCCTCTAATTTTCCGTTCAGAAAAGCAGATTTTACATCAAGATGATGCACACGCCACCCATTGGAGCCTGAGAGAGCTAGAATGGTGCGTACAGTTTCGATCCTTGCTACCGGTGCAAAGACCTCGTCGTAATCAATTCCGTGTTTCTGAACATACCCTTTTGCCACAATTCTGGCCTTATACTTCAAACTTTTTTCACTCGGGTCTCGTTTCACCTTGTACACCCATTTTAAGGCTATGGCTTTGCGATTCTTCGGGAGATTGACCAAACTCCAGGTGTTGTTCTTCTCGATTGATGCCAATTCGGCATCCATCGCATCTACCCACTCTTTTTTCTTGCTTGCTTCTGTATAAGAAACTGGTTCTTCATCATTGTGAATCATCATCAACTCATCTTCTTCAGTTTCATCGTACAAATCTGTGAGCAAACGGTAATGTTTTGGAGCGCCACCGCCTGTGGAGCTTGAGGCGGTGCTTGAAGACCCGATCGAAGACACCGGCGTGTTTGGTGTTGCAGGTGAGTCTGGCGTACCTGGTATATTTGATGGCATACTTTGTGAGCTGAATTGGGAGCCCACAAGAGAGTTGATGGGCTGCGACCCACTTGCACTATCTACTTGTGGTGACCACTGTTCAACTGCTGGTGTGCTAGGATCTAGTTCTAAATTTTCATCATTAAAAACATCAAATTCAAATCCTTCAACTGTAAAAGTCATACCTGGTGTCGCCTTAATTTTCGTGTTCTTCACCCATACCCAAGCTTTATGTTCTTCGAATACTACATCCCTACTTACATACAACTTTCCTGTATCTGGATCTAGTAATCGATAGGCTTTAGTTCCTTTCTCGATTCCTAGATGTACTAATTTCATGCTTCTATCGTCTAGCTTTTTAAGGTGAGTTTTCGCGATTCTCATGTGCGCAATACACCCAAACACCCTGAGATGTCCAAGGTGTGCCTTCCTTCCAGTCCACATCTCGTATGGAGTCGTATCTTTCAGAGCTTTAGAGGTGACCCTATTAAGAACATAGACGGCATGATTTGCAGCTTCTACCCACAACACATCTGGTACACACATGGTCTTCAGATTGCTTCTCACCATCTCAACCACTGTTCGATTCCGCCTCTCCACCACTTCATTCTGTTGTGGAGAGTAAGGTGATGTGTAATGGCGTTCTAAACTAGTCTCGTTACAGTACATGGTAAATTGATTCGACAAAAATTCACCACCTCGATCTGTTCTTAGAATTTTAACCTTTTCCCCTGTTTCAATCTCAACTTTCTTTCTGAAATTTTTAAAAACCTCAAGAGCTTCATCTTTTGTTTTTAGTAAATAAACCCACGTTACTCTACTAAAATCATCAACAAGTAGCATGAAATACCTGTTACCAGTGGATGTAGGAGGTGTAATCGGCCCACAGAGGTCACCATGTACTAACTCCAACCTTTTCGTTGCTCTGAAAGTTGTCTGTGTTGGGTATGAACTTCTTGTCTGCTTACCTACTAGGCATCCTTCACAGGGCTGCAGCGGGACGACCATCTTCGGCATTCCTTCAACTATCTTCTTGTCAGACATGGTCTTTAGTGCACCAAAGTTTAAGTGACCTAGCCTTGCGTGCCATAGCCACGTTAGATCAGAAGTTCGGGCAATTAAGCACATTGATCGAACCTCCTCCAACTCTATCTTATAGAGACGATTTGGGGATCTCTGAGCCTTCATCAACAGTCTTCCAGTCTTGTCATGAACCCACAAAAACGGCTCCTTAATTTTGATTTCGTCTCCACACTCCGATAATTGCCCGAGACTGATAATGTTGCTGCACAAATCAGGAATGTAATACACTTCCTGAAGCTTTCTATGTTCACCATTCTTACATTGAAATACGATTGAGCCTTTGCCTTCAATCCTCACCTTCGATTCGTTCCCAAACTTCACAAAGCCCTGTACTTTTTCGTTTAGATCACGGAACTTATCTTTATCACCAGTCATGTGATTACTCGCTCCTGTGTCAAGATACCAGGTACTTGATTGCCTCACCTTATCTCCTCGCGTTCTCAATTCTGGGAGTACATTTTCTTCATTTAAGAGCACTTCAGCAACTTCTTCCTTAGTGTCAAGAGATGATAGCAAAAGTATCATCTTGAATCAAGTTGTTTTCTTGATTCCTTTCACGCCTTGGATTTTTACACTCAGACGCATAGTGTCCATAGTATTGACAATTGTAGCACTGTACTCTACTCTTGTCTTGACTACTAGACCCACCATAACTTCCATCCTTTTGATGATAAAAACCACTTCTTCCGCGACCACCTCGTCCTCCACCATTTCTTCCTCTACCTCTGCCTCTACCTCGTGAACCTCCAAATCCACCACGATTCGACTTTGATTTGGAATCACCTTCTCCTTTTTTCTTGTTTCTCTCCGACCACTCTTGATGAGTCAAGAGAAGCTTTCGATCATCGCTGTCACCATGCCCCTTCATTCTTTCTTCATGAGCCTTCAACCTCCCGATTACTTCCTCCACTGTCATCTTATCCAAGTCCCCAAATTGCTCAAGGGTTGAAGCAATCTGAAGAAACTTAGATGGTACTGCCCTAAGTAGCTTCTTCACCACATAGGACTCCTCCACAGTGTCCCCCAATGCTCGCATGGTACTTACGATGTTGCTCACCTTCACAGCGAACTCATCCACTCCTTCTGATTCCTTCATGTTCAAGGATTCAAACTCAACTTTCAAGGTTTGAATTCTTGCGGTCTTCACTCTGTCCGCACCCATGAACATTGTTTTTAAAGCCTCCCATGCTTCTTTGGCTGATTTCTTCTCCGAAAGAGACAGCAATAAATCTTCAGGTATACCTTGGTAGATGGCTGCTAAGGCCATCTTGTCTTTCTTCACTTCCACCACGGTGTTTGAGGTTCGTGGCTCAACAGCATCCCATACACCTTGAGCCTGCATGAACACCCGCATCTTGATTGCCCACGCCGCATAATTGCTTCTTGATAACATCGGATAGTGGAGTGTGATCTGACCGTCCTTCTCGCCATTGCCATTGTTTCCAGCCATCTCTTCACGAGTTTGATACTTGGGCATACACCAGGTTAAGCTCTGATACCACAATGTTGGAATCAACTAGCTTTTCACAAGCTGTTGATCTGTAAAACAATGGAACAATGGATAACAGGAAGATATATGGAAAATGTTAGGTTGTATTGACTGAGAGTTTTTTTGGGGGAATAATATACAACGTACATTATGCCTTGCTATTTAACAGAAAGCATTGCAGAAAATTAAGGAAACAAACTCCACTAACCCTATGACTCGGACTTTCAAACCCACATGGTTTGATTTATTTAAACTTCAAACTGAAACAAAAACATGCCATAAAAGTGCCAAATTAATTCTGAATTATTTCAACATAAATATAGCCTAGTGCCACAGTGGTAAATCTTCACAATATCTATGGTTCAAACCTTATTAGTTACACATTTTGGATCGCAAGAGAAATGATTGAAAATGGTTAGGACCTCCTTGCAAAGTTTCAAGTCCAGCACCATACTTGAAGTGACCCGTCATACATATCAATATCCAAAAAGCCTTGTAAAGCAAGAAAACTAGGCATAAATGGCCATGTTGGAAGAAAAGACCGAAAACGTCAATAAAGGACAAATTTTTATAGATAATCTGATGTATACCAAATAGAAGACTTAAACTAAAGACTTGCAGGGGCCGCGCGAACACAGGCCCCAACAGCCACAAAGCTGTCTCCGCATCCAACAGGATCCATTATGTTCACCTGTTACAGAAAATTTCCATGTAATTCTGTCCTATCCAACCAATAATCGATGACATGTTTGATCGAATGACTACAGATTAAAAAACCAAAAACAAAGTCAGCATATTGAGAATTCCAAGCATCCCACATCGGCTGAGAGAGTGAAGTTGAAGGCATTAGAACATTAATGAAAGCATGTTTCGTATGCGACAAAACAGCACAGTGACACAAGGCCATAACACTTCCCTAAGAATGAAGGAGCACATGATATGCCTGATCTAGTAATTAGACCATAGCCCTTTGATCCCATTTTAATGATCACCCCTTTTGTGCGAACTCCTTTTCTAAGCAACTCCTTTCCAGCTGCAATAGGATTCCGCAAGCCAGTCATTGATTCAGCCTGGTCGGATAAAAGATATCAGACCAAATATGCAAAATGTAAGTGTCCAGGAACTGACCAAATTCATCTAAAAAAAGCTATGGCACTATGCAAAAGGACGATTTCAGTAGTCTATGAGCAATTCATTACATCTTGTCTATAACTAAATCAAACCATAACATACTGCACATGCAGGAAACGCGATTGTATCATCATTGGTTATTACCCAAACAACTTTTAAAGCTATGTTCGGGTTTCACTTGAACATACATTTACTTATATTTTTCAGTCTGATAACTTAAAAAAAGAAGAGAAAATGGCTTTTTTTTGTGACAGTTTGCATTAAGTAAAAGATTTCAAGTTTGTATGTAACTGAACTTGACTATCAGAATACGTAATTAGCTTTTTAACCTCAAAAATAGTAATACAAGCAATAGAACCGAGTAAAAGAAGTTGCAAGAGTAGAACTTTGATGTGTTACCCAACCATAGAGGTGCAAGTATTGACCCATTTACAGTTATTGGGTCATTTTGGTTTATACTTTGTCCCTAACGAGTCAGAGGGGTAAAAATTAGCGTTACTTATATAAGTAACTAGACGATTACCCGCGCATAGTGGCGGAAATTCCTAGCGACAAATATTTAACGATATGTTATATTGTGGTAAGTGTTTCGTGTGACATTCAAAATAAAACGCGTACATATCAAGTTATTCACCTTGTGTTAAAGTATAATTACCATTTATAACTCGTTGTAGAAATAACATGTTTTGACCCACTAACCCAAATACTTTCAAAATCGAGTTTGACCCGGCCGGTTCAACCAGTTGGAAAAAGGGTTAAAATTAAACCTGGTCTTATATTTTCGAAACCCTGTTACACCCGGTGGATGAACCGGTAATCGGGTGACTTGATCGGGTTGACCCAATGGTCGAACCGTTGACCTGTTGGTCGAACCGGTGACCCGGTGGTCGAAATTAGGAGTAATGAAATTATGAAAGAAGTTTGACTAATTAAAGATTAAATCTATTTATGGAATTTAAGTTTTCACATTTAACTATTTATGGAATTTAAGTTTTTACATTTCACTTTTCACTTTTCAAGAAATGAAGGTTTTTCCTTTATAGGTAGTATAGATGATCGATGAAACATATCTGTAAATACGGATACCAATCTAACTTCATTGTAGTATCTCACATCGGTTGAGTGAGAGAAGTTGAAGGTATGGTAAGTTGTATAAAAAGGGAAAGAAACATCAAAAATAATCACTTACCTGCGTCAATGAATGATCAAGAAGGCCCATGGCCTAGGTTCGTGAACTCCATTGCACTTTGGAGGGGTTCCATCCTAAAATCGGCCCAAGTGGTCGAGTCTACATCGTAATTTGTTGCTGAGGGGGCTTGCGTTTGTGCAGCCGTTGCCCAATTCTCTACTCTTAATATTCTTTCTGGTATAAATCGACTAATGTTTTAAATGGTATCGTTTTTATTAAACTTTGGCTACACAACTTCCCAATCTACCTGAGTTTACTTTATAAAACATGGAACATGGTTACGATTGACATATACTCTATCAGTCCTATACTTTTTTGGTCTTTTTGTTCCGACATGACCATTTATACCCAGTTTTCTTGCTTTACGAGGCTGTTTGGATATTGATATTGATATGACGCGTCACGCAAGTAAGGTCTGAACTTTGAACAAAATGAATGAGGTTTAAGCTATTTAAGTTTTGTTGTAAATGTTATATATAACAACAGACAAGTTGGGTTTTAGAACACCTATGCTGCTAGCCCAAGCTTGTAAAGTATGTTATGCATCGAGATTAACCTAAAAGCGTAAGACTTTAAACAACTTCGAGCTTTGACAGGCTGGGGCTCGACTCATCTGAAACCCGATAGCTGAAAGTTTGTTGCATTATCTGTTAGGTATATTGAACAAACTACTATTTGTGGTACCTAAAAGGCTAAAAGCATTATAAACTTTTTCTCACACTTAACCATTATTTTCAAAACGAAATTAAACTTTTATCCATGCTACCATCAAATTTATCACACCTGGTAACATAGGGCACATTTTAGTGAAAACATAAGAAAGATGACCCAACTACATATATTGAAAATAAAAAACACTAATCATAAAAGATATTCAAATTGGTAATTAAATGTAAAATGTTACTGTAACTTTTTAACGTTTCCAATGTGGTTTTCAATCTACTCGTGAGACAAGATAATTTGTTAATTTGTTTCAAGAGCATAACCCACATCGATTGAAACTAAAAGTAATGAACAATATATATAAGTTGAAGTGTCATTTATTTGTAAAGAGGGAGATAAGGCGCTTCAATAATGATTGTTGTATTGTCTTGTGTTAACTCTTTTTTCTCGTCTCCATGTTACGAAAATTTTAATATTTAAAATGTTGTTTTACATGTTACATCATTTTGAATTTAGGGAGATTTCTTTCAATTACATTAAGAAAAAATTTCATGTTTGGTCCCTGTCGTTTACCCCAAATATTAAGTATGGTCCCTATCTCAAACTAAGTGCACAGATCATCCCTATCGTTTACACTTTGGATCAAGAATGGTCCCTATCTTGGATGGGGGTTAACTTTGGCTGTTAAGTGGTATGAGGGGAAGGGTAATTTGGTCATTTACTCTTTTTTTTTCTTTTAATTCTTTTCTCTCACATAATCTCTCACACACGTGGCCTTTATCTCTCACACACGTGGCCACAGCCTCTATCTTAGCTAAAAAGAAAACAAAACAAATCTTTTAATTGTTCTTGTTTCCTCCGCTCTTTTCTCTTACTAAAAAACTCAGATCTTAGACAACCACCAAAAACATGCGGATCTCCATGATTTCGCTAATCCACCGATCTCCATAATAACTCTCACAACCACAATTTCGATCTGACCAAAATCTACTCCCATCTTATCTCTATCAACAATTATATCAATCAATTATGTTGATTTCATTCGTGAATATCTTCGAGTCAGAGATTGCTACAAGATCATGACACAGTGGTCTCGGGTAGGTTTCTTACTTTTTGTTTTATTTTTTGGTTTTGGATCGATGATCGTTGTGAGATCTTGAGTGTTGTGTCTTGTTTGTGTGTGGGTGTGTTTGTGTTTGAAACGTGAGAGGTTGCGAGATCGATGAGTGTTGTGAACCGATGAGAGTTTTGGATCGATGAGTGTTGTTTGATTTCAAAATGTGTCGAGTGTTGTGTGATTGAGGTTGTCGAGTCAAATGGGTTGTTTGAGTCGATTCTTGACGAGTCTTGTGTGAGTGAGTGTATAGATTGTGTTGTTGAGTTTTGTGTGTTACGAATGGATCTAAGTCTGATTTGTAAAAGAGTTGAGAAGTGATCAGTTTGTTTGAAAAATAAAAGTGTGTTGAGTCTTGTTGGTGATTAAGCTTGTTGGTGATGAGGGTTTATGTACCGAGGTGTCTACCGTGGTGTGCGTTTGGTTTTGGCGGCGCTGCATCAAAATATTAACCCACCGTCCCACCATCACTTTAATTAAATCAAAATGATGATAGTAAATTAGGAAGTGATTTTGTGTTTGGTGTTGGTGAAACGAAGGATGGTGGGAAGGTTAGGGAAAATGGTGGTAGTAAGTTTGGGAAGGTTAGTGGTGTCGATTTTGTGTTTGGCGTGAAGAAGGGTAATGGTGTAACAAACGAGAGTGAAGCTAATGGAGAAGTGGGGGCATCGAGTAAGGTTAATGACTTTACAAGTGAGGTTGATTCACATTTGGTTGATTCTTTATCGGGATTGAATTTGGGATACATCAGATAGTGGAAAATCTGAAAATGTGGGCTTTTTGTTTCCGACGGATTCGAGTTGCCAAAAAGAAGAATTCAAAGTGAAAGTTGACAATTTTAATTCTACGGAAGTAAAATTTGGTGATAGTGTTAATGATACGTCAGATAAGTGAAAGTTGACAATTTGAATTCTACGGAAGTAAAATCTGGTGATAGTGTTAATGATACGTCAGATAGTGGATTTATGTTCGGGAATGGTGAGTTTAATGGACTATTGAGAATGATTTATGTGAAGTTTGGATCTGGGTTTCGTATTCATATGTTTTAGTTTTTGGAAATGAAAGTGGATCTGTGTGCATATGGTGGTGGTTCGAAGATGATGATGGTATAGCAGGGTAGGAGAGAGAGATGGAGATGGAGATGTGAGAGAGAGAGAGAGATGAGATATAAAAGAAAAGAAAATTGTGATTTTGAAGTATATAAAAATATAACAAGTAAATGACCGAAATGCCCCTCCTCTCTCAAGACTTAACAGCCAAAGTTAACCCCCATCCAAGATAGGGAGCATTCTTGATCTAAAGTGTAAACGATAGGGATGATCTGTGCACTTAGTTTGAGATAGGGACCAAACTTGATATTTGGGGTAAACGATAGGGACCAAACGTGAAATTTTTTCTTACATTAATATCCTTCTAAATTTCATATTTACTTTAATATCCTTTCAAAACTCTAAAATACACATAGATATCCAAAAAACATATTTACTTTAATATCCTTTCAAAACTCTGCTTTTGGTGTAAGAATGTGTCATTGTACTCTTTAAGCGACTTGTCACTATTGTGTAAGAATGCGTAAGTGTACAATTTAGGCGACTTGTACTTTTATAATTAAATATAAAAGTTTATAATATTTATAAATTAATAATTTTTTTTATAGTATTTATTTTTAACAAATATAAAAATAAATGGATTAGTAAGTTGTACATTTACAATATTGACTTGTGCATTTGGCTAATACCCCAGCCCATTTTCATTATAGCCCAGACCATGCAGATCTAGAATACATCGCTAACAACATAACCTATCCATCTCCTAGAATCCATCGACCATCTTAACCCCCATTCATAACTGTTACCCAGGAAATCGAACTCCAAGTCCCAGAAAATCCAACGACAAATTCATTTTTTTAGATCATTCATATTGTTAATCCGTCTTTATCGTAGTTCAATCCAACAATGTCGTGGGCACAGGTTAGTAGTAATTCAACAGTTTTCGTCTCTTAATATTCTTTAATTTTAGATAAATTTAAAATTGATTAGATTATTGTTGTTTAAAATATGATTTAGGATCTTTGAAGCATATATATTGGTATTGAATCCATTGTACTATCTGATTTGTAATTTAATGGTGACATAACGTTAAACCACCATCTTCCTTTATAGACTTATGCGACTTTCACTGCAATCAATTTATTGCTGTTACCAACTTGTATTAATTAGAGACAATTTAATTTTAACATTATATAAATTAGAAGTGTGATTATTTAAATTTTTTTATGTATACTGTATAAGAACGACAGTTTTGGTGTTTTTTTTAGTTTGGCCTTTTGTTACAAAATTGGGAAAAAATAGATTTAGATTGATATTGAATAGGCATACTAAATTTCCTTTATTGGGAACCTTAAAAATATACAGTTTGTTTTAGAATGGCATTTTGTTACAAAATTGGCAAAAAATAGAATTTTGAAGTTGTCTGCCATATATTACATGCCAAAAAGCCTGGTGTAGTCTTGCCAAGCATTTAATATATTCCTTTTGACAACTAGTTGAACATGCATCTATAAAAAGGATGGTTATGGCCTTACTAGGACTCATACACTCATATACTATCAAACCCTAACCTGAAAAAAAATGTCTACCCTACATGAGCTTTCCATCATTGCAAACTCCAATGACATCAGGCACATGATGCTTGTTCTATTGGAATCTGAAAATAACAAAGATCATTTGATAGCGCATGAGTTTAATCACCTAGCCGAAATCTTGGGTGCTCGAGTGAACGAGCGTTGTGGCTTAATATCAGAACTAGACTGCTTCATTAATAGCAGTGTAGCATATGATTGTTCAAAGTTGCTAAAGGAGATCAACAACAATGATCTTGGCAAGATCCGTGCCTTGTTGGGTGCAATGAACCATGTTCAGCTCCAGGTTCTCAAAAGAATGTCTATGATGGCCTCCCTTCGCCCCAAGTGACTTGTTTTCCTATATCAACCATGTGCTCTCTCACAAATCTTCTGTCATGTTTCCTTAAGTTTACCGTATGTTAGACTATGTAGGCCAATATATGTTAAGTATGAATGTAGGCCAATATATGTAGGCCTTTCTGTTTAAGAATGAATGTATTTGCTTCCGTTCCATTGTATGATTCCATGCTATCTATTAATGAAAAATTTCCGTTATGTATCTTTCCTTTCCTTGTGATAAATCTATATTATTTAGTCAGACATATTTATCGGTGTTTTGTTTTATTTTAGGAGTATGAAGCCAAAGTGTATATAAGAAGTAAATTGAAGTACTTTAAGTTTATTAAAAACTCATTGGATGTAAAGCGGAGGAAACTGTTTAGCACCACCTGTTTTGGGTCGTGGATAGACTTTGTGTATTTTAATCAGGAGGTTCATATGCTAGATTTTATCCTACAGAAACAGTGTACTGTTAGCGATTCGCATTACAATATGCCGTTATTATATAATATCCACGGTTTGACACTACATTTTGGACGCAAAGAGTTTAGCATCATAACTGGTTTCAGGTTTGGACATGAAACTCTTAGCGCATATACCGACTGTGATATGACATTCAGAAACCGGGTATTCCCACATAAAGTTGGTTTACCGATAACTAATTTAGATTTAGTAGGTGTTGTTGAGGATGAGGAGTTTTTTTCTAAACTTAGTGACGTAGACGCGGTTAGGTTATGTCTTTTGTTTATGTTGGAAGTAATATTTATGGGTCGCTTGTTGGCCAATGAACTTGATGACATATTATTTAAGTTAATTGAGAATTTGGAAGCATGGAATTCTTTTCCTTGGGGCGAGCATATATGAAATACTTTGTATAAGGAGTTAGTCAATGTTGTGGCCCGTCACAAGGATGAGCACATTCAAGGGTTGCTTAAGTCTCGTAATTATGTGCCAAGTTACACACTGTCTGGTTTTGTATGGTCATTTCAGGTATTGTTTTGTTCACAATTTTCAAATCATTCTTTATTTGTTTTTATTATTATTTTGTTAAAAATTAAATAAACCTTTTTAGGTCTGGATTATGGAGTCATTCCTGCATAGTGTAAACTGGTGGAATAAAGTCTCGGACATTACACCCAGAGGAATTGCGTGGTCTAAAAAAAAGATTTTGAAAAGATTAGATTTTTTGACTTTATTTGGGAAGGTAATATTTATTTTTTATAGTCAAATTTTAAGGGATCACAATTTTTCTGGGTATTAAACTATACATATGGTTTCAGGATGCAAAGGTTATCAAAGAGCTAAAGCCTACATCAACTGAGTACAAAACGGAATGGTTCTCAAGTACCTGTGAGTATCTGAAATCATACATACCTAAGGTTCCAGAAAGAAAAGCAGATGCGTACGATGCGTATTTCCAAAAGCTTGCTGCAAGCCGTAAACGCAATAGTGTATGTGAGAGGATCACTATTTCTGATGTCAATATTCCTAGATCAAAGGAAAGCCGTATAAAGGACTGTCTTATAAAAGAGTTGAATAATCGCATATACAAACTTGAGGTTATCATACTGGTAGGTTTTTCTTCTTTGTTACCAACATGACATTTAAATATTTGCAGACGTTTAATAGGTTTTCATACTGGTAAAATTAAAATAGGTACTTGGTTTTACGAAGAATGGAGTATCGCCTTCATTGTCATTTAGTGAAAAGTTCAAATCACAAAACCAAGATTTGTGCGCAGTTCTTAATAACATTTATAGTCAGTTGCTCCAATGCGCCAATGATGATTGCGTGTCGATGTCGGCAGATCACGGGATTGAAGAAGAAAATGACATGGTACAATTATATTCATTGATAACCTAATGATATATATTATTACACGCAAATATACACGATTACCTATTGTACCATTGTTAATCACAGGAATATTTAATTGAAGAGGAATTAATGGTTCGCATTTCAGAGGAGGAAATGAAGCTGGTAGAGGAGGAACGACAGTATGCTCATGAGCAGAAAATTAAAAAGGAAAGGAAGAAACAACTTTTGCTCGCAGAAGAGAGGTCACGGGAGGTTATGAAAAAATGGGAGATGGACGTTAAGAGTAGGCGGCACATATTAAGAAATTCTAATCATATGAAAAAAGCTTTTGCCGAATGCCGTCCTCAAAAAAGGTCACAATTATTACCAGACCGCAATTGTGATTGGGCAACAGTATCACAGAAATTTCAAAAAATCAGTGAAGTATCGGGTGTCGTTGATTTAGACATGGCTAACGGATTACAAGATGTCGGACCTTGGATTGAGGTATTTCACATACCTTGTTCTGTGTACATTTTGGTTTCTAGTTATTGATGTATTCCCTAACTTATTTTATTTTTCATTATTATAGAATCTTTCACGTAGCCACAATGCCATACACATAATTTCAATAAGCGATGAATTGGACCTTTATCTTGGACGGCCTGGACGTTTGCGTTCAAAATTTTCTTGGTCTAATGAAGTAACTGTTGATAGACGTTTCTGGGAATCTTTAGTCTGTTTGGATCTTCCTAGACAAGGTTATCTAATGGATGAGGTAACAAACGGAAACTATTTAACTAGTTAAACATTGGGGTTTAATTCATTCATTAATTTTCAATCTAACTTGTATTAATGTAATCCAATTTTCTGGTATAAGCATATTGAGCTTTGGGTGGATTACATGTGGCACGTGCGAGAACATGACGCAAATTGGGCCATGGTCAGCCCTTACTTTGTGCAGCTGCTACTTCAAAATGGAATGCCTCTATGGTACGTGAATGGGCAACGATATAGTAAGCCATGGTCAGAGGTTGATAGGGTTTTTATACCTATTAACCAACCTGGAACACACTGGTTCCTGGCGGAGTTTGATATTCCATCTGGTTTAGTAACCTTCTACGATACTGGCGACAATAACAAATTTGACTACTGCGATTGGTATCTAAGGACAAAGGAATGCTTAAAGGTTAAATAATATTTAAATAATTTTGTGTTCTCGTTTCCATGATGATATTTTTTAACACTAAGTAAGAATACAATATTTCTGTAGGTACGCTTACCAAAAATTCTAGCCGATGAAGACTTATTTGCTGCTAAGGGAATTGACCATACAACATACCAGATATCGTTTACAATTGCCCAGGACGTTCCTAAGCAGGGAGGACTCTATGGCGATTGCGGAGTGTGGGTATGTATTTTATTGTATCGTTTAGCACATGGCGTATCGTTGCTAGTTTATGATCCTATACAGACTGCGTTGTGTTATCGTGAACAATTAGCCAACTTTTATTTTAGGCATAAGGTTATTGTTTAAACGTACCATGTAACCTATAAGAAATGAAGAAGAATTAACAAATAAACATGCTTAGTACAATGAAATAAGGGAACGGTTGCCAAACATTGCATGGACACACTGATAGCATCTATACGTCCATGTCATCTAAGTGAACTTGATTGGGCTCTTGTTCTGCTACATTCAGTGAATCCTTATGACCATTCTGTGAATTATTTGTAGGATACTGGGATTGACTTTTTACCTGAAACACAAAAATGTGTATGTGAATGTTAGTCAATATATATAAACATAATATATACATATTTATTTATGATAAAATTATATCTTACTTGGCTCGGCAATGGTGTATGACAACCATCTCTACTGTGCCCCCTACCACACCTTGAACATCTGTTATCTATAGGTCCCTCTCCTTGTGAGCGTATCCTTGCTCCATCCTTTGGTCTACCTGGTTGTGGTTTTACCAAAGCCGGTGGCTTAACCACTTGCAAGTCAACCGGAACTTCCCACATTGATGGATCCAGAAGCGGGTAAACCAACTCATGGTATTTTGCTTTCAAAGTTCTTTGTGAAAACCACGCTTTCGCCCAATGGTTACAGTTACTCAAGCCAACATGTTTTGCCATAGCACACACATGACCACAAGGCAAACCTGAATATTGCCATTTTAGGCATGAACATACACCCCTCACCAAATCAACAATGTGCACTCGGTTATATTCTTTCACCTGATAAACCTTGAACTTGTCTATACCATATACCGTCCATGAGGCACTTTTTCTCATTCTTTTGTTTATCTTTGCCTGAGCCCATGTTGATAAATCGTCGTTTGCTGGTTCATCTATACAACTAAAATGTTAGGAACTATGAATCAGCAGTTGTGAATATATATATATATATATATATATATATATATATATATATATATATATATATATATATATATATATATATATATATATATATATATATATATATATATATATATATATATATATATATATATATATATATATATATATATATATATATATATATATATATATATATATATATATATATATATATATATATATATATATATATATATATATATATATATATATATATATATATATATATCTATAATATATATATGGGGCTAAGTTTGACATAGGATAATAAGATGTGCCATGTCATATCCTATGTGGC
Source organism: Glebionis coronaria (assembly GCA_025667525.1). Taxonomy (NCBI): domain Eukaryota; kingdom Viridiplantae; phylum Streptophyta; class Magnoliopsida; order Asterales; family Asteraceae; genus Glebionis; species Glebionis coronaria. The sequence goes on along the minus strand of CM046879.1, from coordinate 544,134,753 downwards.
ATTATCTTATTGGCTATTATTGTGTTTCCATTATTTACTATAATATTCTTTGGGCCGGGACTTTGAAAAATATTCGGATGATATGTTCTTAATAATCGTTATCCAAATTAAGGATGTGTGACTTCTTAATAAACATAACATAAAACCCTAAACTGTATATACAAGATATACGTCTCCTTCTTTTGGAACCCTAATCTCAAACTGTGTTTTATTATATTGCAGATGAATCATGTATAAATTCGTGTAAAGTAAAAACATATAAAAAAGGTGTGCCTCCTTATTTTGGAACCATAATCTTAAACCTTAATGAAACTATTTATTTTTTAGGTTAATGATTCATGTATAAATTTTTATGTTTGATAAGTTATGTATGTATGTTTCAACATTCATCCATTTTTCAGCCAATATTCATGAAACCCTAATCTTAAATGATGTATTTTTTTGTTTGTGTTTATCTTTTGTAGGTTGTCTCCACTTTCACAAAATCCTAACCATAACAGGTATAAGAAGGTGCTCAGTTCATGTTATTAAATAAATCGAATTATTTAATTATGCTAGAAGATCCATGATCTTAAGACGTATTTTTTTGTTAGTTTTGTTTGTGTTATAATTTTGCAGATTGTCTCCTCTTTATGAAAATCCTAATCTTGACAGGTACTTTTTGTAAATCATAACTATGAAAAAGTAAGTAATTTTTTTATTATTGTTGGATTTGGAGAGAACCGAAACTCAAACTTTGCAGACCTTGCAACTCTTACAGGAGGAGAGGTGTATATTTTACTGTTGTGCAGCTTAATACCACCAAAGTTTGGTTAATCCAAACGCAACTCACCATTTTTGTCTTTTGTTTTATAGTTAACTACCATTTTTGAGTGACAAATACATAATTAATTAAGCCTTACTAAATTCAATTACATTACTATATTTGAATTACAAATGAATGATTATGAACACATAAATATGAGAATTAGACCGGTAGCTATTGAATAATTTCACATTATCTATGTTCATCAACCCGCACATAACTTGAAGTGAATGTGCACATGTAGACTTGGCGGTTCTCATTATGCGGCCATTTGAAGGAAGATCAACGGTGGTATTTCTGACAATTTATTTTGTATGCACGTCAATATGAGCAGACAAATATTAAGGCATATGTAGACGGGAATTTTTATTGCAGGTGGGGGCTTCCGAGGAATACAAATAACCTAGCTGTAATGACAATGAGGCACGCGCCTCAGGTTTGCCAAGGTCACGCGTACTATGGGATGTTGAGGATGTGGTTAATGTTAATCAACCTGGTCAGTTTTCTAGGGAGCAGCCTGTGTCTGATAAATTTCCTGGCTAAATTTAGGTTTGACAGATCATCAGACATATCAAGATAGATGATTTCAACACACAGAAACTTGAGGCATTCAGGTTGACGAGCAGTTGCAATGATCCTACAACCAGATATCACAAAGTCGATACACAAGTCCTAGCCGATACCCTAGGATGCGCCTGTAACCATCCCTATCTTGTTTTTGTTTTTGTTTTATGGCGTTCGTGTCATTGCAGACGTTGATTCACACTTCACACGCTATATCAATAACAAAAACTTGGTATCTACAATTCCTTATATTGAAATTTATTGTTTATATCAATTTACAGCAGCCATTTTATATAAATGAATATGTGCTTATTTATCAAACATAAATTTGACATCTATTTCTTTGCACATGATACAAGGTTGAGAATCCATGGAACACTCATATAGCTACTATTATCTCACATGATTCATTATAACCATGCTTTGCAGAAGAAGAGGTTACTACACAATGTAAGTTAACCATTCTCCGCCTGCCATCTTTATTAGTTCAATTTGTATGATAACGTAGGTGGTGTTTGGATATGTGTTTTGAATATGCTAATTCGATTGTGCAACTCTCAATCTTTGTGTTCTTTAAAAAAGATGACCCGTGACCTGAGACAATTTAGCTACTGCTCTAACTAATGCATAACAGAGGAAAAAAGAGTCAATTGTGCATTATTATGAATTTTTGTGTATGTGCAGGATATCGGCTCGGATCATTCTTTTAAAGTATCGTAAGTATATATAACTACTTTCGTTGTTGCAATGATTAACTATAAATTATTATGCATTTTTTTTTGTGTGTAGGATATGGATCGGATCATTCTGTTGATGTATCGTGAGTATATAGCTTTCAGTTTTCAGAAGGAAAAGAAAGGGTTATCATCTTGAAGCTTGCAGCTATCTGATTGAAAGTTAACAAGTGTATAAAAGCTCGCTGTAAATATCTAGGTGAACGGTGTGCACTTTCTACCTCAACCAAGAAAGCTCCTGATGTAAGTCTATTAGTACTTTTGTAGATATGAATTTACGCATTAAGTTGGCATTAATTTTGTAATACAGGAACGTAAGAGGTCGTGAAAGTGGCCACATTCTACAATAAGTAAATATAGCTACATAATGCAATATTTTTTGTATTAGGCTTCAGAATCTCAAGAATTATGGGTTTAGGAATCACCAGGATCTTGGTCTTTGGAATATCTAGAATTATGGGCTTGGTGATGGCTTTGAAAGCTGTGGAACATTAGATTTTGGAATCACGGGGACCTCTAGCTTTGGAATCTCCAGAATTGTTGGGCTGGGAAGCGTTGGTACTCCGGGCTTTGGAATAACTGGAACCTCAGGCTTAGGTGCAGCAGGAAATTCAAGCTTTGGAATCACAGGAACATCTTGCTTTTGAATCTGTGGAATTTCAGGAAACTTTGGAACTTCAAGATTTGGAAGATATGGTAGATCCAAAAGCTTACGATCATATGGTAATTTTTTTTCTAAAACTCTAATAATCATTCGTGTGAACCTTATTATCATTCAATCTTCAAAAACACGCCATTCGTGATTCATCCTCAGGTCGGTCTGCTTTGTGTGAAATTAATAATCGTCCCGTTTTATATAACTTGTGTTATACATCTTCTTCTGTTGATACAGGTGGTCTTTTGCTGATGATAAAACCATGCTATCTCTTCTTAAAACCCTATTCATTTACGTAAATCTTTGCACATCTACTCTTTCTGTCCCAGAAATTGATTGGTATGTTTGTTGAATATAGCTTCTAAAGTTAATATATTTTTATCATCTTGTGTTTAGAAAACCCTTACAAAGATGTATCTCTTCCTAATTTTCTTTTAAGGGAACCACTTATAACAAACATCATGTAGAGGATTCAGACTCTTGATTAGTGCCTAATTCGTGAAAACAGGTGTCATTGTAAGAAATTTATGGAATACATCAGGTGATTTTTCTCGAGTATTATAATGACTTTCTGGTCTATTCATTAAGCTTGCTTATGGTTTGATCAAACGGTGTTGCTCATTATATCAATCTAATGTGTGCAACATCGCAACTTTAAATTTCAGGGTCTTGAAACCATATAGATATGTTAGACGCGCTACCAAAAACTGTTTCTTACGTGCTTATTAATCATTGAGAGGTTATTTATTATTATCTGCTTAAATTACATTCAGATACATTATTAACCAATGACCTCTCCCTTCCACAATAGTGTATTCGGTTTTAGGCATCTGATTGTTTTTTTTACTTTTCTATGATTTATGCAGCCAAAGATAGAGGTGACTGATTTAAAGCGTTTCTTTGTGTCTTGAAGTATACATATGGAGCAGAACTTGAGGTTTCAATACTTATTAATAATTCAGATACATTATTAACAATGACCTCTCCCTTCCACAATATTGTATTCAATTTTTGATTATTTTTTTTACTTTTCTGTGATTTATGCAGCCAAAGATAGAGGTGACTGATTTAAAGCGTTTCTTCGTGTCTTAAAGTCTACATATGGAGCAGAAATTGAGGTTTTAATACTGATTAATGATTTCATTCGTCCATAATCATTCACTTTATTGTAAATTAACCAATGAACTCTCCATTCGACAATATTGTATTCAATTTTATGGATAATTACTTTAGTTTGTACAACACCAGACTTAGTGCTTGCATATATCGATTTCTTCTTGGGTGGTGATGGGAAAGTGATTAGTCTGGTAATCAATGTCATATCACACAAATGATGATATAGTTAGCGCCTTGGTGAATCTGTAACTGTTGGCGTTTTAGAAGCTGCACATATTACTTCAAAGGGTTAATTACCCAAATAGACCACTTTTTAAGTGGATTTGCCAAAATACCCTAAGCTACTTTAAAGTTCCATATATAGACCAAGCGATCTCAAACTACCTTATTCAACCTTATGCTACATTAAGCTACTCTAAGCTACTTTAAGCTACCTAAGCGACTTTAATATTAAATTAATAAAATTACTATTCATCCTAAGAAAGTACTCTTTTTGTGTAAGAAATGTGTAAGGTATTTTTTTATGCTACTTTTTTTTAATTAATTAAAATTCAATTTTATTTATATTTTAATTAAAAAAAACTATTTTATATTATCTAAAACTAAATTTATTTGTATGCGACTTTCGGTTGTACTTGTTTTTGCACAGTATTTTTGCACAGTGATTTGAATAGTATTTGCACACTAGTGTTCTGCCACCTTTCACCCAACCCACACATTAATCTCATACAAACACTAAACACATTTCTCTCAAAAGATTTATGGTATATCTGACAATCCATCCACGTTCATCTCCAAACCTTACCCCAATCCTTACCCCACTATTCATCATTCAAGAAGTTTTGATAATTGTTAATCTGCCTAATTAATATCGATATCCCCAAATCTGTATCGATCTTTGATAATGTGCAATTTCAATCCGGTGTTAATCACATTTGCTTCATCTTCATATCTTTTCATCAGGTATCAAATTAAATACATGTATGACATCTGTTTTTTTATTAGTTTAATTAGGCTTCTTATACATCTAAGTTCATATAATTATTTAGTTATGCTATGTTTTTACAGATTCTATTACTATAATACATATTAGATGAGTATGGGACTAATCTCCATTATCATGTATGAGTTTTAAATTTGCAATAAAGGTAAAGATGAATTGAGTATTCATTAACCAACTGATATACACTAATTGTTTGATGAAACGTGTAAACAAAAAAACCGTTTGAAAAGTTAGATGGCTATAGTCGAAATCTATTTTCTGGGTTTCCGATCGAAATTGTGAGACGTCTAATCCGAGGGCGACTACCCTTTTCGAAGTTATGGCTTATGAAGGTATAATAGATAAGCTCATAAGCTAAGGTTTAGTGTTTGGATTAGCTTATGATAAAAAGGTGGAAAAAAAAGGTTTTGAAAAGTTATAGAAACCCATAAGGTGTTCGTTTTGGCTTATGCAATGGGCTTATGGCTTATTTGGTCTTGGGATTATGTTTCATGAGCTCACTTTTTATGGCTTATTTTGTTTTGGGCTTATGTTTCGTAAACTCACTTACTTTTCATGGCTTGTTTTGAAACTTTTCGGCTTATACAAGTTCATTATAATAAACTTATATAAGCCCGAATAGTTTCAAAATAAGCCACGAAAAGTAAGTGGGTTTACGAAACATAAACCCAAAGCCAAATAAGCCATAATCCAAAACAAACGCCCAGGGTTATCATGTCGTATTAAGCTTATATAAGCCAAAAATTAAGCGAGTTAATTCTGTGTGTTCTTTCTGTTATGCTGTTTAATAAAATTTCTCTAAAAAAATAAGCTGAAAAGTATCATGATAAGCCATAAAGGGTGGGCTTATAAAACATAAGCCGAAAACCGCATAAGTGATAAGCCTGACCAAAAAGGTGGAAATTTAATTTGACGCGGAAAGTATTTTTTTTTATTGTTGTGGAATTCGTGATTGATTAATTCATAAATTTTTTAACAGAACAAGAGGAGCTGCTTAGATCACTTGAAAGATCTCAAGCTCAACAATCTCGCTTTTGGAGGGTATTATTATGTTTTCATGAACCAAATATAAGCTTAAACAAACACCCCTAGTGTACTAGTGTTATCAAATTTGTCCGTCTAAAATGTAAGCCAAAATCACATTGTGAACCAATAAAATTTCATATTTACCATTGTGACCGAAAATAGACACTTATCTTGGGATGGAGATAGATAAGCAGTCTAAATACTTAAATTTCAAAACTGCTTATTTATTGTATAAGAAAAACTAGATAAGCATTTTTAACAACCAATCCCGAACACCCCCATAGAGCTATATATGAGTGTTAGTTTACACATCTTGTAAGTAGACTTGAAGTAGACTTGAAGTAGACTTGAAGTTCCCTCCAAAACCTATTGTTTCCGCAGCTGCAAAGGATCTCATTAGTCAGGTTTCACTTATCTCAATCCATCTTCCCCTGTCGTATAAAGAGTACTGATTGTATTTTTTAAAAAGCGAAATGATAGTCACCTTGACAAACATCACCCATCATAGCCTCTTCAAGTTCACCGTCAACAAAGGATATCCTTTGTACTTTGTTTTGGAGAGACACCAGAAAACGTAAGAATACACTACTTAACAATGTCATTGGTGTCATATCAAACAGCACGTTGCGATATTTTCCTTTAATTTATTTGTATAATTGGCTTAGTGATGTCCCGGAACAAAAGGGAGTTTCTGTTGTAGCCGCAAGAGTAATATATTCAGTACTAGGCTGCTTGATGCTCGGAACCTTACTTTACACACTCATTGTTGATGGATCCCCATTTCGTGCTGAATTATACACGCCGTGAGTTTCTTTCCTTTACACACGTAGTCGATCTTTATCTATCTTATGCAATCTAAAGTTAAGATTAATAAATGCTCACAGGTGGGTGGTTACAACTCTAGTTGACTTCTATATCAACGTTGTGGCTTTATCGGTAAGTCTATATCATCTGTATTAAAATGCTACTAATACATTACTTATCAAAGACATAAAAAACCGACTGTTGCTTTTCAGGTGTGGGTAGGGTATAAGGAATCCAGTTGGACGAGTGCTTTCTTGTGGATACTTTTTTCTGTATGTTTTGGGAGGTAAGTAGTTATCCAAACTTTTAAGTATTCACTGCAATACTACATATACTGCTTTACTGATGTTTCTTTGTGACTGTATCTCAGCATTACTACATGTGTATACATCGTGCGGCAGCTGTTCCATCTCTCACCTGATCAGCCAATTTCGCTTATACTTTTTTGCAATAATCACAGGCAAGTCTGAAAGAGAATATGGTTACTTTTTTTCATCTTACATATGGTAGTATGGCGCAAAATGTATATACCTAAGAATTAATGTTATTTATCAGTTTGCACACATCCACTGGTGTTACCTATCATTGTCTTTCTTAATGAAAGAGCCTTGTGTGGTTTTATTTAATATAGAATCGACATCAAAAGCCTATTTGAATGCCTAAACATATCAGCTACTTGTAAATAGGATAAACGGTCGAAAAGTGGACGGGTCAGGTTGGTTGGTAAAAAATATCCATTTTGTAGTAGGCTTAAAACAGTTGCAGATAACTAATGTGTTGTATGTGAGTATAGGGATAAACAAAGCAACAGAGACGAGGAAAATTAAGAGGCTTTCATGCTTTACGCATCTTGTTAGTAAAAACGCAGTAGTTAAGATTTTCACCAGTTGACCCGTTTGAGACAAAAATGAACCATTTCTCTATAACTGAAACAAAATTGACACCTATCGCATATTTGTTTGATCACATGTCTGAATATATCATACCATACCTATTTGCGTTTCCTACACCGTGTAATTTAATTTCAAAGTTCTTGAGAATTTGTTTTTCGCCATTCCTGTCCCAATACTGAAAATGTTAGTGTTCGAATTATTATTTCCGCAATTCGTTTTCTTCATTTTAGTATCGTTAAACAGGTATAAGAGAATCTTTCAAACATGCCAACACAAAGGGTTAGCTGAGATATATATAAATTTCTAAGTTTGAGCTTATCATTGTATAGGTGGCTTCAGGCGTGCTCTACAATTGATGACGGAACCAAATAGTTGTAGCTCATCATTGTATATTTTGGCTATGCAACTCCATATATAAGCACATGCTACTGTATAAGAAGATACATATTCTAATGTTGGCAGTTGGGTTGATACCAATTTTTTCATCTGATTGATAACATCTCGTGTCAAGACAAACGTGGCCCGTTGTTTATCACTCGGTCCAGATAGGCTTGGAGTTACATAATCTTCGTGAAAACATTCTACTTCTGTACGCTTTAGATAACTTTCTTCTAGTCCTGAATGTTCGTTGATCACTCTGTCATATAATGGAAAAATTCCACTAGCTAGAAATGACTCATCATTATTACCAGATCGAGCAATTGATGTCCACGCTTTCATGAAACAAAAACAAGTGCTAGCATCAGCTAGACTATGGTGATTTGTAATTCCAATAGCAATTCCTTGGTTAGGAAAAAGCGTCACTTGAACGGAGAAGAGTGGAATGTTGACGCAGTCTGATAATCTAGTACTCTCACCCAGTATCGGTACAAGATGGTAAAACTTGTCAGTCTCGAGGATGGTTTCCTGTTAATTCGCTAAACTCAAGGTTACATTCAGCGAAAGTAACAGTCACAGAATCACCTTCCACATAACGAATCTCAGGCTTTATATTAGGATTGGATATACCGCCAACTTACCTACAAAAGGGTAAAAATGTTTAAGTGTGATGGATAATGAGTGTTTAATATTTGGAACAATGGTTTCAGTAAATTGCTTTCTAGTGACCGGGAGCTCGTAAAAGAAAAGATAGTGAACTGGAGCAGAACGAAGGTAATGCAAGTCGAAAAATGTGAGCTGCAATGACTTGTCGCCTACGGTGTCTGGTGGTGGCGAAACATGGGACCGTTCGAGAACGGCTAAGATGGGAAGGGAAGCCATTTGTTGCCTCAAAATGAATCGAGTTATGAGGGTTTAATGAATAGATCTATTTGTTTACACGACAAACCTTAGACATGTTAACAAACTTGACTGAATACTGATCACATGAGTGAAAAACAACAAAAGCTGATCCTAGTACAACAATAACTCTTGAATCTTATTTATTGAAGAAGTGAGGTTAAGATACTGGCAGTCTAAAAGAAACTTTGCAACCTCGAAGATATGAAGAAAATATGTGCTTCTTATTTATTGTATTACTTCTTTACTTCGAACATTAACATGATCTTTCCAGTATTTTATATATGCCAACCCTTTATCAAAAAGTTTCCCTTTTTTACAAACTGACAGACAGTTGACAAACTGATCTCCCTTCACATAAGCTTCCGCAGCTTCACTATAACATCCTGACAGAGTGAAACATTCGGCAGCTTCATCAATCTTTCCACATTCGTACAAATACAATTTTCCTACACAAACACAAGAGTTCAATTTAGTAGCGGGCATTTAGAGGTTGTATGCATTCAAATTGAACTTTGGGTGACCGTCAAAGACTTTAAACCATTTGACCTGTCCTGTTTTACTTAATCATTTTAGGGTAAATTTCCGATGAAGGTAACATAAAAAATGAGTGAATGTAATTTTGACCAACGAAGAAAGGAATTTCGATTTTGACTAACTATATGGAACCTGTGACTCTTCAAATAATAAATAAGTTTACGATCCATATGCTAGTTAGAAACAAGGATTTGTGTTTAAGAAAAAAAGTTTACGAGAGACTTCATGTTATGCTGAGGTGGCCTATAACCCTCTTTATGAGAAGAGAATGGGCAAGATGTGACGGGCAGAGGTGGTGCATAACCTCCTTGATGAGAAACAGGTGTTGCTTGATAGCCACAACAAATTCAAATAAGATAAGGATAGCGTGAACTTACTTCCTTAACCATTGTCTTTAGATGAGAAGTACTTCCACTCACGGTCCTCCAAATCTTCTTTAAGGCTCTCTTTTTTGAGTTCCTCCCGGGTGTTTTAACCATCTCTCCTGCAGTAACAAGCACACGACGACAATTAGACAAAGAATCCATATGGCGAAAACATGGAAATTAGTTGAATAGAGAAAACAATAGAGTGACACTGTGGATGCTTCATTTATTTGATCAGAAACTCGAAACACACTTGATTTCAGAGAAGAAAGCCAAACGTTGAGGCTAATAAAAATCTGACTATCGCCTTGTTAAACATTTAGTAAGTTTAGATGCATAAAGGACCAGTGAGCTTTAACGTTCAAAAGAGCTTTAACGTTAAAAAGAGTGGGCATAAATAATATTTACAACCACACATATATATATATATATATATATATATATATATATATATATATATATATATATATATATATATATATATATATATATATATATATATATATATATATATATATATATATATATATATATATATATATATATATATCAATTAACTAACAAATAATGAGAATGAAATTTGTTGCAGTGATAGATATGTGACATCTGCAACTTGGTAGCTGCTACAGATTACGCATACCATGATCAAAGCAAAGTATTTTCTTAACTTTGAGCTCGGCTCATTAAGACACTATATTAAAAGCTCCTCCAGTCAGTTAATCGTTTATGCTATATTTTTTTATAGAGTGATGTGTGTAAGGATTTCATTAATTTATTTAGGTGTTTGCTTAAGTTTGTATAGCAGGATTATTACTTATTTTGATTTTTATTTTATGTGTCATAAGCTCAATTTTGTAACTTATTATGAATCTTATTGGCTTATATAAGCCATTTTTTCCCAATATAAGCCACAAAAAGTAGACGTGTGTAACATAAGCCGAAACCGAATAAGGAATAAGCCCGCTACATACACTTAAACAAATACCCTCGACTGCGTTGGTGTAAGTCTATATAACGGTTTTATGGCTTATGTGGTTTTCAACTTATGTTTGATAAGCTGACTTTATTTGGAACGTTTCCCTTATATTAACCTTATCGTGACTTGATACTATGATAGGCTTATATAAGCGGAAAAGTTTCAAAAAAGTGAGCTTATGACACATAGGCCAAAAACTACATAAGCCATTAGCCCGCTATATAAGGTTAAGCAAACAACTAATCGGTTAGTTATGAGAAGGTTTGATATTTTCACTAAAAACCCAATTCATAAAACACCCATTGGGACTATTTCACTTCACAAACATTTTATCAAACAATTCGTATGCATATGCATAAACATAAAAACAGAATTTTACAACTCAAAAGTTCAATATCTAGAGCTGAAGTTTCTCATATATATAGTAAATAAAATAAAAACCCATATCACATTCCAATAAAAGTAACAAAAAAAGATGGTAAATTTGGTTAGGGTTTTACCAGATGAAGAAGAAATTGTACCACCATACAAATAAACCACCAGCATTACGTAGATATTACACACTGATACGAGTTAAAACCGGTATTTGGTGCTCATCTATTTTAAAGCTCTAAACTTAATACTTTTGACTATTATTTTTATTAAAATAGATATTCAGGGTGAGAAGGTTTTTTAAAGCTTCTGCTCAAAACTATGGTAACAGAGAATGGTTTTAAACGTGACGATGGTTTTTAGGTTTTTTCTGGGTTTGAATTGAAAATGGAGGTTAGGGGAGGGGGTTACAGATCTGGGGGCGGGGTAATGAAATTGTAAAGGATATAATTGGGGGTTGGGTAGAGAAAGGTATAAGCAAATTGTACAAGTATTCAAGCTAAGTGTACAACTAAATAATGCATTGGTTTTTTTTATAAAAATTTAATACTTTATAAAAACAAAAAAACTTTTTAATATTTAATTATAAAAGTACAAGTCGCTTAAAATATACACTTACACATTCTTACACATTCTTACACAATAATGACAAGTCGCTTAAAATGTACAATGACATATTCTTACACATTCTTTCACCAAAAGCATAAGTCGCATAAGTTTAATTAAAGTAGCATAATATTTTTAATATATAAAATATAATAAAAATATGTTACAAAAATAATATAATTAAAAAGTCGCATAAAAAAATATTCAGAGTTGCATAAAAAGGTACCTTACACAATTGTACTTGTTTCTTACACAAACAGTACTTTTTTTGGAAAAAACACAAGTCGCTTAGGTAGCATAAGGTAGCATCGGTTGCATAGTGTAGCATAAGTCGCATCGGTCTATTTTGGGAAAATGTCAAAAACTTGGGTTATTTTGGCAAAAAGATTTAATTACAAGTCTATTTGGGTAATTATCCCATTAAAGAAAGTGACTATTTGACTCAGATTTGTACCTACTAAAGCTTTTTTATTGTAAAAGTTTTATTTGACTACATAAATGTTACTGTAAGTTCTAGACTCGCTAAGCTGTTCGTGAGCTACTCGATAAAAACTCGAAACAAGTCAAGCTTAAACGAGAACAGGCATTGTTTATGAACAAGCTCGAGCCTAGTGTATTTAACCAGTTATGTACATAACCAGTTGCAATCGACCAAAATAGTTCATATTAGTCAAAACATCTTAGATCGATAATCCTACAAGATTGTACATTTGAATATATTCATTCAATGTGTTTTTATATCACAACCTAAATTGACTTATCTTCATATAACTGGATCAGGATTGCAACCTTTGTGAACACTTCAGATAAGTAGATCCATGACAGCCAACAGGCGAATAAGTGCTTTCACAAACTAACAAAAATTCATTTACACTAAATCAAAGTGGCGCTATACCAATATACAATTGGCATAGAACAGCAAGCAATAATTAGACTGCTTATCAACCAAACACCGTAACTACTTACAATATAATCTCAGTTTCTGAAATTTCCGATTTGCTTCTGCTCTAAACAATTGAACATGCACAAATCATGAATCACAAAGTTAATCGGAAAAAGTCCGAGGAAGTAAATTTAAATAAGACAATATCTCGTTTGCTAATGGAACCTCAAGCTTATGCAGAACCTCTTAAACCACCTTTTGGAAGTTTACGTGGTTCAAATAATAGTTTTTGAATCCGTTTAATGTTGTTTTAGAAAGAATTGCAATGTTGTCTTCATTTGAACTTTCATCAAGTCATTAGTTCCAGAAGTCGTAATCATCATTAAGGTTTGCTTCCCTCATCAGTGACATGACTTTTTGCAAGTTTGCAACGTTCCTACCGGCTCCACCCCCTGTGGCTGTACCAAACTATGGAATGTCATATTTTGTATGTAACCATACACAATTTCCGCCACAACGCTGTCTCCGCATCTAACGGTAGCCATTACGTTCACCTGTTACTGAAATTTTCCATGTAATTCTGTCATATCCAACCAATAATAGATGACATGTTAGATGGAACAAACAAAGCAAAAAAAACAAAGTCACCATAATGAGAAATCCAAGTATCATCCCACATCGGCTGAGAGAGTGAAGTTGAAGGTAAGGAAAGCTGTATAAAAAGAAAAAGAAGCAACAGGAAAAGTCACTTACCTGGATGGGGTCGATTGGAGATCAAGAATGCGCATGGCCTAGGTTGGTAACCTCCATTGCACTTTGGAGGGGTGCCACCCTAAGATCGACCACTTTGTGGTTGAGTCTACATCGTAATTTGTTGCTGAGGGGGCCTGCGTTCGCGCGGCCCCTTGCCCTATTCTTTCTAGTTTTAATATTCTTTTTCTTATACTTCAGACTGATGATGTTTTAAATGGAATCATTTTTATTAAATTTGGCTACGCAACTTCATGTGGTTCAGCTTGTTTGAACAGCATTCATAGGCCAAGAGGAGGAAACTGACAAGTGGTTTTTGATTGGCGTCGGGGTTTCTTTCCACGAAAGATTAGATTAAAACACGTCTTTATTCTACAGTTCATGGTTTCTGGTCATGGAGTACTATGCAAGTATTCTTTTTCTTTCTATATGTTACCAGCTACTTTAGTAGTTTATTTCACCCAAACTTTCTTCAGAGGTGGGAAATTGGCCTTACCGGGGCGGACGGTGGTTATGTTAGGGTTAAAATGACAGTTTAGCAATGCGTCAAACTAGCAAGGTCGAGTTTCGACCCAATTCTTATTTAGCAAAACTTACTACTTTGCCGGTTGGACCTGTTTTTGATAAATGAGTTCCTTGTCTGCACCTATGGTCGTGTTTCCGACAACTGCTTTGATGGAAGTTGTGTGTTGGTTAAGGAATGTGGGTCTGTCTGGGATGGTCCAAAGGCGGAAGAGGGTGTAACGGTTTTCGAGCTGTTGTTGGAGGTAGGAGGACATTGGGTATGTTAGAAGTACATTGATGTCTTTCATGATTGATTGAGGTTGTTGGTTTGATGACTATCAGTTAGGATAAAAAAATTCAAAGGATAAATTAGAAATTAACACTACAACTCAAAGATAAAACTGGTACTATGGATGAACACTTTTAGTGAGGAAGTACCGTTCATAAAGAGCTGTAAAGAATAAGCTTGGCATGCATATCACATAGTACTCAGATGCTCATGTACGGTAGTGGCAAACTGGGTGGTTCGGGTAATGGGTCAACACGAGTTTGGATCAAAACTGCAAACCTTTGGCAAAGATATTAGTGATACATTGAACCCAACTTTTCTCATTATAACGATTCACATGTTGTAAACATCTGACTATTTGACCTGAATTGCTCCACTTTCGCATACATGTGTTGATTGTGCGACTAGTTTACTCAAAACAAGGTTGGGTAAGCAGAAGTAAAAATAAAAATGATACCCGGCCCTCGAGGGAACATAAACTACATATAAAGGGGTGGACACATAGAACAAGCCAGGTAAGCTGTCAAGAGACGGGCTAGGAGACGAAGGAATAGCAACCGACATGTGCAAAAGATGAATATGATCTAGTATATAATTGTGTATATCCAGTTGAAAATAAGAGATGGCACAAACAGCTTCAACATCAAAAGAGAATAAAAGTTTGAGACTTGTTTTGGGCAGGGGTCGCGCGAACGCAGGCCCTCACACCAACAAATTATGACGTAGGTTCGACCACTTGGGTTCGAACGCACGCCCTGCGCGAACAGGTAGGCCGTGAGCCTTCTTGATCATCCATTGGCTATGGTTAATGTATGAACCAATGGCATATTGTGGACGTAACCATACACAATCGCAGCCACAGAGTTGTCTCCGTGTCCAACGGTATCCATTACGTTCACCTGTTACAGAAAATTTCCATTTAATTCTGTCATATCCAACCAATATTCGATGACATGTTTGATGGAATGACTACAAATAAACAAAGAAAAAACAAAGTCAGCATAGTGAGAAATCCAAGCATCCCACATCGGCTGACAGAGTGAAGTTGAAGGCATGGAAAACTGTATAAAATGGGAAAGAAGCAACATGAATACTCACTTACCTGGGTGGGGTCAATGGGTGATCAAGAATGCCCATGGCCTAGGTTGGTGACCTCCATTGCACTTTGGAGGGGTGCCACCCTAAGATCGGCTTAAGTGGTCAAGTCTACATCATAATTTGTTGCTGAGGGGGCCTGCGTTCGCGCGGCCCCTGCCCAATTCTCTAGTCTTAGCATTTTTTTTGGTATTGGCTGTGCCAACACTTTAGACAACGAACACACTTAGCACGTGCGAGTCTGTTTTATACTACATGTTTAAGTCTAAAAATTGCTTTAATGGAAACATTGTTGGTATCATAGTTGGAAGATCAAAACAAGTGCTATGATAGGCCACATGACCTTACAAGTTGTGCAACAGTTATAATGAACAAGTAAATGCCGATAACTTAGTATGATAATCTGTGCAGGAAGTTAGCAGAACATACTAAAATCATTAGTTTGTTCATAAGCCAAAAATCAAATATAACTGTTCAATAACCTTAAAAAAGAACTCACCTTTTTAAACGAAACAAGAAATTTTTTAAGTCAATGGGCAGTCTTAAAACTAACAGATCGAGATTACTTAGGCCACAGGAGAACATTATCAAGCTACATAATCCATTTAACAATACCTTTGACTTTAACAACAATACACCTAAAGACACATATTAAGTAGGAACAAGATTGAAATTTTCATCTCTCCTACCAAAAGAAACAAACAATGATTGCAAACATATCCGCTAGACAAGAACGAACGCACAGACAAAAAAATCAGCGTCTTGGTTAAGTTTCAGAAAATGCATTCTTCGAAAATCTCTTCAGTGTAACACACTGATTCATGAGTAAAATCATATTGTTCATCTTTGTGAGAAAACTGGTCACTAAGATCACCTGATGCCCCATTTTCATACTTGCTTGAGACAGCGCTTTTGAATCTCTGACTTTGTTTCTGTGAAGAATCAGAGAGAGAGAGAGAGAGGACCTCATTTGAAGCTAGACATGCCCTTACTATAGGCTGATAACTAAGAATGATAATAGTATCCTCGCACAAAAGAAGCAGAACTGCCAGAACATAATAACTAACACAGGTTGTACTTAAGTCTTATCATATCATATGTGATAAGAAATTTATATAAAGATCAAGTTAGGATCCTTGGTTATTATTGGTCAAAGGCTCAAAGCAGTCTTACTTCGAATCATGGATGCGCTATTAACTCTTTGAGGTCAAGCCCAGGGCCTTTTGGCATGGAATGGCTGAGTAGTTGAGTAAAAAGTGTTGGATAAAATTAAACTTGACGCTTATTTATACTGAAATATGGAAAAACGCCCTATGGTAATGTATAAATCTAGTGTATAAATTAAAAATATGATTTCTTTCGTTATTTTTATTTGGTTTCAGGTAATTGATTTGTGTGCCACATGTATTCTAAATATATGAGATGCAAGGCATGATGTGTTTGATGAGATAAACATATCTGTCAGTTAGGTGGCACTAGTCAATGATGATGATCATTATGGTACATATGTACATCGAAGATACATGATTAGAGATAGCAACGTGAGACATGACACGGCGCATAAACACCCAAACTAGTCAAGGGTAAAACAGCTCATTAGTCACTCATACAGAACCACCCGACGCATAAACACCCAAACTATATCGATGAAGATAATGCGGATTCTTGACAGTTGTTAAGTTTACCGATTTGCCTCAATCGAATCATTAATACTAGTAACGTGTAGTATAAGAATCATTAAGATGTGTGTGTCAGAAGTTTTAAAGGCCTAAGCAATGGAACGCAGCAAGCATGCGGAAAGCAGAGAAAAAAAATGGTTGTCTTATTTTAGAGTAGGATTAAGATCGACGGGGTGGTGATATATGAAATAGTATAATATATATTGTGATAATGTGTTGATTAAGTAGTAGAGATAACAAACAGGTAACTATACAAAGAAAAATAAATACTACGTAGGCAATAGTTGTATGATGTTTTGTCCCACATCGCTGGAAAGTATAAATGCAAAGCACTTTATAAAGACCACAAGCAAGCCCGCAGTCACGACCTTTTTTTTTTTTGAACAAAAGCAGTCACGACCTTACTTGAACAGGATCTGTTCTATAGGCTCGTACCTCTGTATTCTTGATCCTTGTCAGCTCATCTCGATGGGCCTTGGGGCATGGTCACATGGTTGTCTGACAGACAAATTTACTCTCTTTTTTTTCCACATATTATTTGGCTGACTTAAAAGATAGCTTCTCATCGTTTAGAATATGTTTGCAAAACCTTATGCAGCAGTGTGTACGATATTAGTGACAAAATTATCAAAGGGGTCATCGGTTTTGCTTCATTCCAAAGTAGTATAGATACCAAGTCTTTAGTTTAAATCTTTATTTTGGTATACAAGTTGCTAATACAATTTTTAAAACAGTAAATAATACGCAGTCTCAGTTCATTAAATATTACAAATAATAATTATTCAGAAAGTAATTATTAAGTTTCAGAAATTTAGCTTTAGAAAAGATTTCGTGAGTATTACGTATGTATTAATTATAATACAGAAAGATTACTACGTCGGAAATTAAAACACGAGATTTAACGCAAATGCACGTGCTAAATAACTACACGAGTCAAAATTAAGTACACATATATATGGGCCGCAGTTTTAGTGTAAAATAACAAGAGAAAGGATTTGGGCTTTTAGGCCCGGTTCACTTACTAAGAAAACAAACGGGGGTTTCACCCCACCTCTTTTCACATAAGAGTAAAAACAAATAAAAAACTAGGGTTTATTAGTGTGTGCGGTTTCTCACGGCAGGAAAAAAAAGAAAAAAAAAAGAGGAAGAGCCGTTATTCTTTTCTTGGTTTTCTTCCTGCCGACGAACAAAACATCAGGGAACAAGAAACACGAATCAAAATCACGCAAGTCAAGGTAAAATCACGTTTATTCTTCTATCTGTTGATAAATCATGAATACGGACTATAGGGGTGTCGGGTTTGGCGAAGTCAGGCTGAACCGAGACCAACTGGTCCGGTGTGGTGTTGTTGTTGCCAGCCGCGACCCCTAACAGGGCGTCTTGGTGTTTTCCTTGCCCAGTCGTGAACAAACAATCCCAAATAGTAGACACGAGCCAACAGGGGTGTTTGTTTATACATTATCAGTGGGAAAACGCAGCAACATGTTGTTGTTTTGACTCAGCAGGGGTGTTTGGGATTAACAGGCCATAAGGGTGCGTTTGGGTTTGTAAACAGTGAACCATAACAAAAACAGTGAGATATATATAAGAAGCAGTGGGAACATTTCTAAACAGAAAATAAAAGGGTGTTAGTGCTGAAATTAGCGACAGATTAGCGAGGCTAATTTCTGTCGCAGATTCATTTAATGACAGTTTTTAGATACTCAATTTTTGTCACACTTTTTAGTGACAGTTTTTCTGTCACTAATTCATATGGACAGATTTTATATATATTAGTGAATTGTTTTATTGCGACCGAGAATGGGTATCTCGGTAGGCTCGGGATATAGTTAATTTGTAAGAATGCATATTTTAAATTATACCTTTAGCACTTAATTTTTATAAATGTATAAATTATATACTTAAATGGATTAAATTAAAATAGTTTTTATAAGATTTAAAAAGGGTATTATTTATTTAATAATTTTATTCATTTTGGGAAACGTCCTCATTTAGGAAACTTTCTAGTATTAACAGGTTACTAAATATAGAACTATTGTAACATTAGAATATGTGTATACCGTAATTAATAATAAAACAAGAATACGTTGATCAGAGATATTAGAAGATTTAGACTTATCAGTTATATATTAACAGTATTACAAGAACAAATAAATTAACAGTACAATTCAGATAAATGAAATAAACAAAGATCAGTCAACTTATGTTCACGTCCATTATTCATGTAGTATCCGTGAAGTCGGAGTAGACCTTCCAGCTTTCGTTTCTATTTTATTGCTGGACACGAGGTACGGATTTTCCGTCCTTTCAGTAAGGACTTCCTTTCTATGCATGATTAGGATTCCCCGTCTTCAGCCAAATGTTTTTCCCCAGTATATGTTTAAGCTTATCAGTAATCATGTTAACAACTAAATAAATTGCCTGAGCATTATATACAAGCATGACCAGTTTATGTACTAGTTACGGAGGTACCGTAACCATGGCACTAGAGGCACCAGTGTCATGACTCACATGCAGGAGAGTAATATCCTGCATCGTCCCTTCACGTTTTGGCCATTATTATTATCATGTCATGTGGGGCGTATGGATGCATCCTAGGCTTATCAGTTTACAAGTTAGCAGGGTGAATGTGGTGTGTGCTCTACATCCTTCACATTGGAGCTGACCCTCCACCCAACACAGTATTTAGAGATCACCCTCTACAGTTATTTAGAGGTCACCCCTCTACAGCATGACGAGGTCACCCCTCCAGTTATTCATGCACCGTTGTTACAGCACATGACCTATATAAGCTCTGGCAATTAAAATACAGTAAATGCATGTTTTCAGATTTAACAGATAATAGTTCAGCTTTATTATTTTATAAATCAGACTTTACAGATTATACATAGATTTCCGCTATGTAGGTCTACGTTTTCTAAGGATTAGGCATGTTATGGTTTATCTATTGAGATGGATGGAGAAGTGGAAGAACTAGAGAGAGAAAGGTAAAGAGAGAGAGAATGAAAGAAATGGTTTATTAACATGAAATGTGTGTAAACATGAATGACCAACCCCTCCTAACATGCTAGGAGGGGGTTTATATAGCCCACTCTACATGTGGGCTATATGGGCTATATTGGATCACGAGCCCAATATCATTGGAGTGACCGATCCTTTCCAAATACATAAAAACGTATTTCCAACAATCTCCCCCAAAGGGAGGTCACTCCAAGTTACAATGTCCTAAATAGTCTATAGCTCGTGATCTATGCTAAGAATGATGTGACCGAGACTTTCCTTAGAAAAACGTATTTCCAACAATCTCCCCCAAAGGGAGGTCACACCATTTTACAAAATCTGAAACCTAGCATACTATGCTTGAGTCTTCGATATTGTTCTTGTGAATATGATTGATGTGATCTTTGACTTTAGTCTTGAGCATGTTTCCTTGCCTTGACCTTGTGCATTCATCACTTGTGATGTTTGCATCCTCGTGACTTCATGTTCCACATACTTATACTTTTATAAATTCTTGAAAGCTTCAGAATTTGATACAGCGAAAGACTTGACTTTTAGACTTTCTTGAATTTGTTGAAGTATTAAGTGCATACAGTATAAGCATGTGGTGACAACTTCTTCTGGATTGTACACCGCAATGCCACCTTCTTGTTACGCTGCATAAGACAGTTAGCAACAAAACATATACACGGATGAAATGGCCTTGAACATTTCATTCTAATTCGGTAGCATTTTACCTCTGGTCGGTGAAGACCGTTGGACGATATAAAATATCGTACTTGTGACAGGTAGTTTCAATTAAGAACCTCCTTGACAAGATTTCGCGGGTACACCCGTTCTCTTTATTCGACCGTCCAAAGCTAACTGCAAACATAAAGAGTGTATCATTTGGATAATAATATACGCATGATTTGAAGCCGTCAATTCATGTTCCTAGAACAAGTGAAATTCAACTAAGAACCGCACCATCGTTGCTTTCCAGTTGTCACGAGCTTGATTCGTATAGAATCTTGCAACTTACCTACCAAGTGTTGTTTGAGGTTAACACTAGAAGGATTTCCATTCGTCACTGTAAATACTTAATAGTATTACTCTGAATGTTCAGGCAAGATCACTAAATATTGTGTAGAGGCCTAGAACGTGTTTAAGTTCAATAAAGAGTTAAACAACTGTTGCTTTCCAGTTATCACAAGTTTGATTCATAAAGAATCGCACAAGTCACCTACCATGAGCTTTTTGATATTCGCTCAAGAAGGATTTCCATCTTCATTGTAAATACTTTCGTATTACTCGGATGTTCAGGCAAGATCATGAAGGTTTTGCGTAGGACTCTTAAGATCTTTCTTACTTTTCACAGTGTGTGAAGAAGCAAGGAATTATGAAAGAGTGTCCTAATGAGATATTTGATGATCTCAAATGGCTCTAGACTCGATCGTGCATTTTGGATTTTTAGTGATTGGAGGCCGGAGAGGAGTGCCACCATTTCAATACCAACTTATTTGGAGTGAATACATCAATAGATAATGCGTTGTCTCCGTTTGATTAAAACAGATATCTTTTAAGAGATATCTGAGTTAGCTGGGATGGGTTGTGCATTGCATCACTGGGTCCATGATGTATGTCTTCAATATCAAGCATCATTTAAAATGATCTCAATAGCATATGTATTGACCCGGTTTCTGCCTAAGGTTGTAAGGAGGGCTTCTTTCTTTACACCCTTTATCTTTACAATTCTTTTTCATTCTTCAACCCCTTCAATGATTACCAATACATCATCACTAGCACCTTGTTGTGATTGTTCCAGTGCTAACTTAAGTACTTGGTCAGCATTCAGCTACGTTCACAATCTTTCTCCATCTTTCCTAAAGACTACTATTTCTAGCTATGGAATGTCCTTGGGAAGATTCCTCCGGTTATAGAGGAATCATTGGACTTTAACCTATCCTACCATCCTTATGTCACCACAATCTTCACCGTCGTGAATAGAGATGTTTTGGGTAAGTGTAAGTCACCATGAAATCCATTTTGAAGTACAAATCCATTTTTCTCCCCCTTAACATATGCCACGATATCCGAAAACATTTCGCACATATCGGGATGAGCTATCACGTTAAGTCAAACCATTTGTGATTAATCATTTCCCATATTAAATCACATTTTCTCCCCCATATTAAAAATATTGACCCAATCGATGTTTTTAATATCAATTGATTTAATATCATTTTAAGAAAATTTGGGAAGAAAAATGCAAAGCCAATTATCTTCATGAATTACACAAGCTCCCCCTCAAATTAATGAGGGTGTACTTGAGACGTGAGTGAAGTACCTTTAAACACAAGTGTAAGGTACTTATCACATGCAAAGATCATATATGATAATTTATTCACAAGATTAGCGATTTATGAGGTTGGACCTGAATGATGGAGAACATCATATGAAAGAAGCACATGGTTCTTGTTCACAAATGTTGGTCGCCTCATCACGTTTGAAGTTATCTCTTGACTCCATGTGTATGATTGATATCGTTGTCTTGACACCAATATGTGAACTTGGCACTCTCGGCATCAAGGATTCTGAATGCTTGGACAATTGCTCCCCCTCAATTATTGACCCGTGTTCTATTGAAAGAGTTGTAGTCGCCTTTTGAGTAGTCGCATCGTCGAGTATGTAGATATCAATTGTAAATTGCTACGGTTGGTAGAGATGATAACTTCATAAAAACAAGATTTCTCTTGTTTTAACAAATAAATGCACTGACACGTACATATATTCGTGTTAGATTGTGTTATTACGTAAACACAATCCCTTACATGGTTATAAAATAAACCATGCCCAAGAAAATTAATTCCCGTTGTTGAGTCAAAGCTTTCCGGTGAAATGCTTGACTTGAGTATGAAAAGCGGGTTACTATCTGAAATAATAGAAAACCATTTTGAGCATGTTTTAAAACATTTGAACTTCTGCTCGAACTTTATTTACAACCCCGTGTCATTATTGAATGACATTTCTAGTATCGTAAATATTATCGATTCCAGAAGACATGCTCTTTTTATCAAAACATTTTTTGAACACACAATTTTGAAAGATTTAGAAAAACCTTTTGAGAAATTCTCGAAAAATTGTGTTCATTGTTTTGAAAACCAATTACTTGAGCTTAAGATGTTGAATATCTTACAAAACGAGCTCAAGTATTAGAATTTGTAAACTTCTCGTTGTTAAGGATAAGTTTATCATCGGCGATAAACCTTCCTTTTAACTGAAGAACGAGTCCTAAGTTGACATTTACTTAGAAATCATTTTCATGAGCTTGAAAAACTTTGAATGTTTTAACGTAAAGCTCATGACCGAGAAAGGTGAATTTCTTGTTATGAGGAAAAGTTCTCTTATTTAAAAGATTCACTTTCCTTTCTGAGCTTAAAACTTGGAATGTTTTGATACAAGCTCATGACCGAGAAAATTTAATTTCCCGCTATGAGGATAAGCTATCATTAAAGATAAGCTTTCCTAAAATTAAGGTCCAAGTTACAGTTTGATATTTAACTGTAAGTCTTTGTGCATGAGCTTAAAAATTTCGAATGTTTTTATTATTAGCTCATGTATAACACCCCCAACATGCTATGCGCAGCAGAACTACAACATTTGGGTGCTACGTAGTTATCATCACACATAAGCTATATTAAACGATTCAAAGAGACGTAAAAGTTTAAACATAAATTTAACATTATTAAAAACATACAAGTCTACAGTTTTCCAAATCCCATGATAATAAAAAAACAGAGTTTGCGTTTTGGTCCCCATTGAATCTCAACCCAAAAGTACATTTTCGTTCACATGACATAATATAAAATATTTATGTGCTAAAAGGGAAGAAAAACAAAGTAGACCGCCAAGCCACAACAACTTCCATCCTCGCATGCTCCGCTGCTATCAATCTTGGTTACCTGAAACACATGCTTAAAACCGTCAACACAAAGGTTGAGCGAATCTATAGGTTTATCAAATCATAAGTTGAACATAAGTATTTAAAACCAATCATGACCATTCAATAGCATTGTCGTACTCACAATCTATTATTCAAAGATATTATCTTTGGCATTAGCTAATAATTGTGTTTAAGCTCGTGACACTAATCCGTTAACTCAATCACCCGCGTACATTTACCGACATGATTAAGATGAAACCAGTGCCCCTTCTAAAGGCATCAGTTGCAATTATACCTTATTTCTTATCACAAGTTATCCGTCCGCAGAGGGTACTCAACGTACTAGCTCTCGTCTCGGATAAGGTCGTCAACCCCATAGTACTATCAATTGTATAAGCGGCTATCTCCAACCCACACAAGGGCAAGACAATAGTTAATAGTTCACGAATTTAGGGACTTTTGCAACTAGGTACTCAACACAATTCAAGGCAACATTCGGGTCCAACAATCATTCATGACTTATGTTCATTTTCATTTAAATTAGCATGTATCCCCCTCGCGGGTAAAAACATTTGAAATAAGTAAAGAGCGAGGCTATAGACTCACCTTGCGTAGTAGTGGTTATAGCGAAGACGTAACGAGAAATGTCACCGACGACGTGGATGCCCGGGAAAATTTAACACTTGACCTAAAAATCAAGGTACGAAAACCAAATCAATACTCCGCGTACATTATAGTACTAAACACACGCATATGCAACCACACTCAATGCTTATGAAAACTCACGCCAAAATCAAACAAGTAGATGTTACTAGACCTATACCATTTACCTACGTAATTAAAGTTGATTCCCATTTTATAGATTTGCCGGTACTTACCAAAAGTACGGCCTGTTTGCTATGACTTAAGCACCTATATAAATTTCAATAAAATTCGCAAAAATGCCTCATGATCTTCATAAAACCCATATTTAATCCCATGAAAAGTTTTCACTTTTATGACCCGTTACACATCACATTACTAAACATAAGTTTTTAGGACTGATTTTGCACTTCTAACATGTAAGACTTGTTTGACCCATTTAAAATACACCATCGACCAATACAACACCTAAGTCCAAAAATAGACTCACAAGTGCAGGTTTGAGACCAAAAATCAACTTTCAATCATTTACCAAGCTCTATCTATGGTCCCCGGGATTTGACCCAAAACCAAACACAAATTCGGATTGTGTTGATTCTCATCTCCCGGTACACGAACTTTCAAAATATCATAACTTTTGACTCGTTTGGAGTCGTAAGCTCTACCTTATACCAAAACGAAGCTAAGACAAAGCTCTACAACTCTATCCTATGTTTATGACCTGCTTACCAAGTTAAACCCACGAAAAACATGCTTGAACAATCTGGTCTAAAATCACCCTTCCAAAATCACCCTAACACTTGATTCCAATCCAATCTAACATCACCTAGACCAATTTTAACCACTTATGATCATTCCCAAACACCCCAAACAGCCTATAACACTAAGAACATCAAACCCTCATCAAAACCCAAATCCTAAATCATACATGCAATTAGTTTATCCTATTTAAAAACATCAAAAACAACATTATGAACACAAACCCACAACACATTACATCAAACACCATGAACCCACCAAACACCCCCACATTTCGTGGGTTTTGGGGGCTGTAGAACACCAACAACATAAAACCCATCTTGTTTTATTGATGATTTAACATTATAAACACATGAATTAAACTTGTATACCATTTAATTAGATCAAAATCCGTGTTTGAAAAATCATAATTTTTGGAAAAAAAATCAAGTTGTTGCATGTTTGATTTTAATGGATTAGAAGACTTATAATGATGAAATAGGAGGTGGTCTTTGATTAGATTTTAGCAAAACCCAAAAAAATGGTGGTGGTGGTGGTTGTGTGGTGTTAGGCCGACGGCCCTAGAGAGAAAAAGAGAGATGATGTTTTTTTTTTGTAAAATGAAAGTATGTGTTTCCTTGTTTCCCCTTTTTGTAAAAATGGAGGGACCTAGGAGGAAATTTTTGCTATCTTTTGGCCCTAATAGTCAATCATTATATAAAGAGCGGGTTTTGACTAGTATTCGACTTTTAGAAATTTACAAGAGTCGGGTTTCGTCCCGGCTACCTCAAAATGGTTTTTTTTAAATGGTTCAAACGCACACAAAACGAATATACACATGGTTCCGACTCGACTTAACACGTAATAAAAATAAAATCTCGAAAAACTCAAATATCGATCAATCGATAATAAAAGATAAATTTTGGGCATCCGTCGGTATCGTAGTCGTCATCGCTTCTTCTTAAGCAGTCAAATGTTAAAATGATGACCTCCTTTATTGGTTTTAACTTAAACCGTCAAATAAAGCCACGATAAAGTTTCTTAAAATTTTCAAAAATATACGTAAATTAGGGTAAAATAAGTGACGTTGGGTTCCGGGGATCACATCCTCCCCTCCTTAAGGGAGCGACGTCCCGACGCTCTCCGGTTCTTATACTCGCATTTCGTACTACTAGAAAGATGAGGGTACTTCTTCCGAAAGGGGTCTTCATGTTCTGATGTGGACTTCGGTTCACGTCTTGGATTCCATCACACCTTCCCAATGAGTATTATACCTTGCTTCAATCTCTTAACATCTCGATCCATGATCTCCACTTCAAATTCCCAAATTCTTCCTACGGTTATCAACACATCTCTTCTCACAGCTTCTCACTACTTTATTAGTTTATTTCCCCCAAACTTTCTTCAGAGGTGGGAAATTGGCCTTACCGGGGCGGACGGTGGTTATGTTTGGGTCAAAATGACAGTTTAGCAATGCATCAAACTAGCAAGGTCGAGTTTCGACCCAATTCTTATTTAGCAAAAATTACTACTTTGCCGGTTGGACCTGTTTTTGATAAATGATAACTCAAACCGATACATTTATAAATGGTCAAATATTGCGCTCTTCCTCTAAAAGTACTGCTTTGACTTATTTGCAGCAAAAAGTAATTTTCATTTACAGATATTGACCATTTATGCGCGGTTTCTTGCTTTACAAGGCTGTTTGGATCTTGATATGTATGATGGGTCACTGTAAGTATGGTGTTGAAGCATAGTGGTGGTTAAAAACAACATGAATGAGTATTAAGCTATCATAAGTTTTGTTTAGTATTTAACAATAGACACGTTGGCATTTTAGATGGGCTATACCGCTCGTGAGCTACTAGATAAAAGCTAGAAACAAGCCCAGTTTAAACAAGCCCAGGCATAGTTTATGGCTTATTTAATAAATGAGCTCGAGCCTAGTGTATTTAACAAGCTAAGTTCGAGTAGAGCTTTATTGCAACTCAGTTTAAGTTTATCGTAAATTAACCGAGCCCAAGCTTGTAAAGTATGTTATGCATCGAGATTAACCTAAAAGTGATGCTACCGTCAAATTAATCACACCTCGTTACATAGGTCACATTTTAGTGAAGACATAAGAAAGATGACCCAACTACAATATATATTGAAAATACATAATGACAAAAGATATTCAATCAAATCTGGTAATTAAATGTAAAATCCTTACTTTTTAACCGTTTCCAACATTGTTTTCAATCTACTATCTAATGTTTCTTTAGTGTCAAGACTCTGGATAATTTGTTAATTTGTTTCAAGAGTATATCCCACATCGACTGAAAGTAAAAGTAATGAACAATATATAAGTCGAAGTGTCATTTTTATGTGAAATGATAATACAACAACCTTAAAATGATTGTTGTACTGGATTTGTTGTTCCGTTTTTAATATTTAAACTGGTATTTTATATGTTTTGAAATTAAATTATTTTACATGGTATCAAGCAAACAAACTATAAAATGGTAAAATAAAAGTCAACCGTTTTGACATGCTACACAACCCACCTGATCTGCCCATCTTGCCATCTCTACGCTTGGTTCCTATGCATTCCGTTTTCTTATATAAGAACGTTAATTGTTGCTGATCATTTCATTTGCAGCGAGAGGTAATTTATGGGTCTGAATTGCACGGTTTTACTCCGATATTATCACTGAATGTATCTCCAGACTTACTGAATCGAAGGGTTTAACACACTCTTCATTTGGCGAAGCTTGGTGCTCGGGGTCGGTCATTGTCAACACATTCAAAGTCTCATGCTCGCCCTCCCTACACAGGTGGTTTGCATAGTTCATATAATGGGTCACGGTCGTACATGAATTAAGGATGGAATGTTGACAAACGTGGTCCTAATATGCAATCTAGCAGTAAAGGAGACTACTCTACCTTCCCACGGACGTTGAACGAATTACATTCGGAATCCATGATACTCGAGATAAAGATGAAGATGAAGAAAATGATAGACCTGGAGAGATATGGCCCAGAACGAGGTTGGGCATGATTGGAGAAACATTGAGCTTAAAGGTAAGTACCTTATTATGTAATGGCCTTT
The DNA here is from genome assembly GCA_025667525.1 of Glebionis coronaria. Taxonomy (NCBI): domain Eukaryota; kingdom Viridiplantae; phylum Streptophyta; class Magnoliopsida; order Asterales; family Asteraceae; genus Glebionis; species Glebionis coronaria. The sequence continues at coordinate 544,106,426 of CM046879.1, read as the reverse complement.
CACGTCACTCTACAGTTGTGTTGAGACTAAGATAAGCATCAAAGTTATCTTGTGGTCATCGATGTCAATAAACAGTTTGTTAGGTTTCTTAGGGGAAATTTGCAAATGGCGTCCTAGATTCATATTTCAATCGTTCAATTAGATGTTGGTTATTTCACCCTCCTATGAATCTTATAACTTGTAAGAACGATGAGACGAAGATGTTTGCTGAAGTTGTTAAAGAGTTGGAGTTTAGCAATTATGAGGTGATACTTTTAGTTTGGGTATTGTCCCACATCGCCCAGAAGAGTAATATTATGAAGATGGTTGGCCAATAAAAACAACAAACCAAGATGAGAATAAGCATACCTTTCTCGGCCTTTTGGCTAAGATCAAATGTAGTATCTGTTCTTATCAGTTTAATATCTGATATGTGAGCCATCGGCTCACTCGATATTAATCTTATTTTTTTATGGGAGAAGAACCTACCACAGTAGCTTGCTGCTGGGTTCTTCACGTGTCGCCTTGGTCTTACACTACTACTAAGGCTTGGCGCACCCCTCTAATTTTTTTATTTCAACTTTATCATACAGCTTTTTAACTGTCCAGTTCTTAGTTAAACTAGATTTTTAATTTTTAAATTACTGTCAAATATAACAGTAAATTTTCTAATAAGCTAAAGTTTTAAGGCATATTAGAGTTTGTAGTTGAACTTTATCTTACAGATTTGTAATTATTAAATTACTGTCAAATATAACAGTAAATTTTCTAATAAGCTAAAGTTTTAAGGCATAAATCTTACCTTGAATGAAGAAGCACATGATATGCTGGATCTAGTAATTAGAACAGAGCCCTTTGATTAATGAGCATCCATTTTGTGCGAACTCCTTTGCTAAGCAACTCCTTTCCAGCCGCTATAGGAATCTGCATGCCAGTCATTGTTTCAGCCTGGTCGGATAATAATGTATCTCGAAAAACTCAAATATCGATCAATAGATAATAAAAGATAAATTTTGGGCATCCGTCGGTATCGTAGTCGTCATCGGTTCTTCTTAAGCAGTCAAATGTTAAAATAATGACCTCCTTTATTGGTTTCAACTTAAACCGTCAAATAAAGCCACGATAAAGTTTCTTAAAATTTTCAAAAATATATGTAAATTAGGGTAAAATAAGTGACGTTGGGTTCCGGGGATCACATCCTCCCCTCCTTAAGGGAGCGACGTCCCGGCGCTCTCCGGTTCTTATACTCGCATTTCGTACTACTAGAAAGATGAGGGTACTTCTTCCGAAAGGGGTCTTCATGTTCTGATGTGGACTTCGGTTCACGTCTTGGATTCCATCACACCTTCCCAATGAGTATTATACCTTGCTTCAATCTCTTAACATCTCGATCCATGATCTCCACTTCAAATTCCCAAATTCTTCCTACGGTTATCAACACATCTCTTCTCACAGCTTCTCGCTGTTAACAAATGTCCCTCAATCTACACAATCCTTTCCGTATCATCTCGAATCATTTCAAGTCCATTCTACTGACTTTTTCCTACTTCATCCCATGCAACTGGCGATCTATATTTCATCATCATAATTCCTCAAAGGTTGCAGCTTCAATGCTACCATGGTAAATGTCGTTGTACAAAGATACCACCACGGCAAGTGTCGGTCTCAACAGCTATCAAAATCAATCACACACGCTCGGAACACGTCTTCCAGCGTTCGAATCGTCCTTTCACTTAGTTTCATCGTCTCATAAAAATAATTAATCATAAAGAAAATCACACGGATCGCACCTAACCCTATCGCAAACGTTCTGAATATACAAAACGAAGTAATCAATACTAGTCGTACAAAATCACCTTATTGCAATATTACGTACATACAAACCTATTCCGTCAAAAACGAATTCATCGATACGAAGTCATCCGACGTATACATAACTCTCTCGAAAACATCACAATCCAATCAAACACAAAAGCCATAATAAAACACATACAACCACATTACGACATGTTTGCAACATAGCCAAACCATCCCAAGCAATCAGTTCAATCGAGTTAACTCATGCTTGCTAATCAGCCAAGCCAGGATAAAATAAGGATATTGACATAATTCTCTGATGAGTCCAGTCAAAAGAAAATTGCAAGTTAAAGGAGGTTCACGAGCTTGCTAGCTATGGATGCATATCCAAAAAGAAAGAAAAATACATACATATGTCATCGCAGGGTGCTCGCACACAGATCCATACCCAAAATATATATATATATATAATACAAGAACACCATCTTACTTCCGTCCCAAACGTGGTCAAAATCTCTATAAGCATCATCGTTCACAGTTAAAAAAATATATATTACATGGCACGTGTTCTCCATGATCGGACTTCATTGGACAATGTCGTCTCAAGTTCTCACAACTTACGATCACTCGACTAGATCACTTACCACATAAATACATAAAAGGCAAGGGTTTACCACAAAAACATCAACTATGGCTATCTATCGTTTAACCATCGATGATCAAAGAAAATCGAGTCAAGCAAAGAGGATTCCTTACTTTGAATAAACGAAGGGGGCAAATGGAATTGTCTTCCAACTACCGATGCACAGTTGGTAAACTTCAACAATTTATCATGTGTCGTTGTCATATCAAAAGAACAAGAAAAGAAGCAAATAAAGTACGATACATTCGATGTAGGAGAAGTCTTCTTCATTTCCCTCAGAGTTATTCGAACTCGGATTTCCTCTACTTCGGCAATCTTCTATTTTGTTAAAATTCCTTCTCAGTGTCGGTATGAGTCCCTTTGGTATTTCATCAACACCCTCGTGATTCCGATGAAATTCGCACGTTACACACAACACATAAAAAAAACATTTTCCAAAATTACTCGGTCACAGTGACTTACTAAGTCAACGCCAAACAAAAAGAAAAGATTTCAAGGAACACAAGAAAATTCAAAAATTTCTTTAGGAATCAAAGAAAATACGATTACTTGCATAAGGATCCATCACTTTAAAAATGTTCTCATCCAAACATCTATCAAAAACACTACCGGTTTTAAAGATGACCAATTGATTTGAAACTACATCGCCCTTCCAAAACTATGCATAACTAGCTAGATCATGCATACTTAAGGACCAAGCAACGACAATTAACAAAACAGGACTCTTCCCGAATTATGCATAGTTAGCTAAGCTGTGCATAATTGAGGATCGAGTGACGACACAAACATTATTATTACATACCAAATATGACTACGAAAGTTTCGACCTAATCTTCAAAATAATTAAACATATATATATATTTACAACCACACATATATATATATATATATATATATATATATATATATATATATATATATATATATATATATATATATATATATATATATATATATATATATATATATATATATATATATATATATATATATATTTACAACCACATATATATATATATATATATATATATATATATATATATATATATATATATATATATATATATATATATATATATATATATATATATATATATATATATATATATATATATATATATATATATATATATATATATATATATATATATATATATATATATATATATATATATATATATATATATATATATATATATATATATATATATATATATATATATATATATATATATATATATATATATATATATATATATATATATATATATATATATATATATATCAATTAACTAACAAATAATGAGAATGAAATTTGTTGCAGTGATAGATATGTGACATCTGCAACTTGGTAGCTGCTACAGATTACGCATACCATGATCAAAGCAAAGTATTTTCTTAACTTTGAGCTCGGCTCATTAAGACACTATATTAAAAGCTCCTCCAGTCAGTTAATCGTTTATGCTATATTTTTTTATAGAGTGATGTGTGTAAGGATTTCATTAATTTATTTAGGTGTTTGCTTAAGTTTGTATAGCGGGATTATTACTTATTTTGATTTTTATCTTATGTGTCATAAGCTCAATTTTGTAACTTATTATGAATCTTATTGGCTTATATAAGCCATTTTTTCCCAATATAAGCCACAAAAAGTAGACGTGTGTAACATAAGCCGAAACCGAATAAGGAATAAGCCCGCTACATACACTTAAACAAATACCCTCGACTGCGTTGGTGTAAGTCTATATAACGGTTTTATGGCTTATGTGGTTTTCAACTTATGTTTGATAAGCTGACTTTATTTGGAACGTTTCCCTTATATTAACCTTATCGTGACTTGATACTATGATAGGCTTATATAAGCGGAAAAGTTTCAAAAAAGTGAGCTTATGACACATAGGCCAAAAACTATATAAGCCATTAGCCCGCTATATAAGGTTAAGCAAACAACTAATCGGTTAGTTATGAGAAGGTTTGATATTTTCACTAAAAACCCAATTCATAAAACACCCATTGGGACTATTTCACTTCACAAACATTTTATCAAACAATTCGTATGCATATGCATAAACATAAAAACAGAATTTTACAACTCAAAAGTTCAATATCTAGAGCTGAAGTTTCTCATATATATAGTAAATAAAATAAAAACCCATATCACAAATCTAATAAAAGTAACAAAAAAAGATGGTAAATTTGGTTAGGGTTTTACCAGATGAAGAAGAAATTGTACCACCATACAAATAAACCACCAGCATTACGTAGATATTACACACTGATACGAGTTAAAACCGGTATTTGGTGCTCATCTATTTTAAAGCTCTAAACTTAATACTTTTGACTATTATTTTTTATTAAAATAGATATTCAGGGTGAGAAGGTTTTTTAAAGCTTCTGCTCAAAACTATGGTAACAGAGAATGGTTTTAAACGTGACGATGGTTTTTAGGTTTTTTCTGGGTTTGAATTGAAAATGGAGGTTAGGGGAGGGGGTTACAGATCTGGGGGCGGGGTACTGAAATTGTAAAGGATATAATTGGGGGTTGGGTAGAGAAAGGTATAAGCAAATTGTACAAGTATTCAAGCTAAGTGTACAACTAAATAATGCATTGGTTTTTTTATAAAAATTTAATACTTTATAAAAACAAAAAAACTTTTTAATATTTAATTATAAAAGTACAAGTCGCTTAAAATATACACTTACACATTCTTACACATTCTTACACAATAATGACAAGTCGCTTAAAATGTACAATGACATATTCTTACACATTCTTTCACCAAAAGCATAAGTCGCATAAGTTTAATTAAAGTAGCATAATATTTTTAATATATAAAATATAATAAAAATATGTTACAAAAATAATATAATTAAAAAGTCGCATAAAAAAATATTCAGAGTTGCATAAAAAGGTACCTTACACAATTGTACTTGTTTCTTACACAAACAGTACTTTTTTTGGAAAAAACACAAGTCGCTTAGGTAGCATAAGGTAGCATCGGTTGCATAGTGTAGCATAAGTCGCATCGGTCTATTTTGGGAAAATGTCAAAAACTTGGGTTATTTTGGCAAAAAGATTTAATTACAAGTCTATTTGGGTAATTATCCCTACTTCAAAATCTTCGTGACCATCAAGCAATTGCACTTTGATACTGAGAAGGTCGTTAAGACCCATGAAGGTAGTTTATGCAGCAAGTATTTTATCTATATCATGTGCCCGTATGTAATTACTTGGAGATTACAACCAGGCAGGTAATGGGGGCTGGCAAAAGGTCAAAACGACTCTTATTGAAAAGGATTGTTTTTAGTATTGGTTAAGAAGGGTTTTTTTAGGTTCTAGCTGCTGCTCTTGAGGATGGAAACTTTATGCTAGAGAAGATACAACATGTGTACAAACTATATTATGTGACATCAAATTTTGAAGCATCATAATGTAACCCGAGTAACCCGAACTTCATAAACACCTAAGATGATGATTAACATGTCGGTCAGTTGCTCTGAGTAAAAATTTATGGAACAACCCCGCCCATTGGGCAGGTTATCTACTATATATTTATGTAAAATATACATATGTTTATTATAAGATGATGTTAATTTAAACTTTATAATCAAATCCGGCCCTTAACATTCTCACCATGATTAACAATTGAAAAGAGGACGGTTTGCATCATTCTTCGTTTGGTTGTCTCAACCCCGTTAACCCAGTTCGTAAAATAATTGCGACACAGCCACAATCATGAGTTCTCACATAAAATGTGTGAGTATTCTCTTTGTTGAAATTTGATTATTCGTTATCGTTGAGTTTTCAAGGCCTCTGAAACCCGAATCCATAGCCATCTTAAGGAAGACATAAACTGATACATTCATCCTCACTATGAAGCCAGTGTTGGTGGGTGAATAGAGCACTACCGTTTAGCTTTCTATGTTTGGGATAGTTAGTACTAATTTTATATCAGTTTTATGTGAACAAACACTAAAAATTAAGAGACATGTCGTGTGTGCCTGCTTACAACAGGTAGCTTAAAGCAATCACAAACACCCTGACACAATAGGATTTTGTTATAGACGATTATATGATGCGTGGCACAAGGCCACCGAACCTAAAATCTGTAGTTGCTAAGCATGGTAGCCTGAGATTGTGAAGAATAAAAATTGACGACCTCCAAAAGTCTGCAATTTTTGTCACTTGGTAGCGCATAATGGGAGATCACCATCATTTTTATTTCCTCTGATTTTCTTAGTTTAGACACATATACAAACTCCTGTCATATTTTTCAGATGTAACTATTTTGAAAAAGTGTATTGAATATGTTTACTTGCAGGTCTAAACAGATAAAAAATAGTTCAAACCTAAATGAACTCAGGATAGTCTGCGTTTTGTTAAGTTTTATTTTTTGAAATGAGTCTTTTTTTAAACTGCTACAAGTCTATTCTAGAATGTTTATGGACACTTTGTTGGTAGAATATTTGTGCTCTTTTCAGAACGAATGCAAAGGCGACTCTTTTACGATACTTTTTAGCCCAATATTTTTATGATCACTAATGTCATTTAATAAGCTAGCAACTGCTTTATCAGCATGTCTCTTTCATTAAACAAACATATAAGTGTTAAAGGAGGATGAATCTTCAATTTTGAGTATGATTCATTTGACCACGTGTTGTATAATTCTATTATTTGCATGATTTAAGGGAATGTGTTATTAACCCAAATCCATTTCTTTAATTAGTTCCCAACTTTAGTAATTAGTATATATATTACTTATAAATAGCTTATTATTGATTTGCCAAATTGTTAATTGTTACATTGTCGTTGACTATTTGGTAAAATTATCTTCGTGGTTCCTTTGTAGAAGAACTCGAAAACAAGCAAAGATTACAACACCTATAACGATCTTGAAGCTATCTAATATCTAAGTTAATGACAAAAAACCGCTTATGAACATTATGCATTAAAATTACACTTTTGGTCTGTTTGGTTTTATTCGTAAGTAAATGGTTTAAATTTATACCTTGCATAAGCACCTCATAAGTAAATGGTTTTATTGATAGCGGCGGATAATTTACGACATCTTAACTGGCCCGGTGGTCCAATCGATAACTTAGTGAATCGATCTGGTTGACTTGGTAGTCAAACTCGTGATTCGGTGGCTCGATTGGGGTGACCCGGTGGTCAAACCCGTCACCCGTGGCTCGATCGGGTTGAGCCGGTGAGCGAACCCGCAAAACCGGTGACTCGAACGGATTGACACGGTGGTCAACCCGTAACACGGTGACTCGACCGGGTTGACACGGTGGTCTAACCCGTCACTCGATGGTCGAACCTATGATGTAGTGGCTAATACACTTATTTTCTATTTAATCATTACATTTATATAAGAAAATATTTAATTTTCAACTTTTACAACTTTTAGGATGAGCTCTCTTATATATCAGTATAGATATAGAAGTATAGATATAGATATTGTTATGAAGCTTACCCGCCCATTGGCTGGGTTATGATACTAAAAAAATAATTACATACCAAAGTGTTGTATAAAAACCTTTTATTTTCAATTGAACTGAAAACCTATACTTTGTAATGGTAGACAAGCTATTATCTTTTATTTCCTTTTACGGGATTACCATTTATTTCTTTTTGTATATTATTCAATATATATATTAAACAAAGTTCGTAATTCATTTACAGCTAATATGAAAATTATTTATCTTCCAAAAATCATTATCTTGACAATGACGATTTTTAAAATCTAAGGCCAAATACTATCAAATGTTCATTTGGTTTTACCAAAGACGGTATTCTCACAATGACGGAATATTCTTTGTTTAGGCAAACATGAAAACCTTAAAATTTAAAATCAAACGTTGTTCTAAAAGGTCTTATGAAACGAACCCGCCCGTTGGGCGGGTTACGAAACTAGTATATATATATATATATATAATAAATTAAAATATGAAGTCACACTTTCATACCTGCACCATAGTATCTACGTTCAAAGTACCACCTCTGTATAAGGTCTCTATAGAAGTCCATCAACTTTGTTATAGGAACCTTCCTGACTGTCTTTGTTAAAGCATTGATTGATTCAACGCAGTTTGAGGTCATGTAATTGTAGCGCTTGCCTGGGCAATGTGCTCTTGACCATTTCTCAAAACCAGCGTCTACTAACTTCTTGTAAGCATCTGGTTTAACCGCTTTAATATCATCTAGTGATTTCTGAAAATCTTGGACCAAGTAAGCCTTGCAAGTTTTCCAAAATAGAACATTCATTTTCTTGGATTTCAATTTACAGTTCATCAAAATATGTCGACAACAATACCCATGAAAGGCATTTGGAAAAACATTCGCACATGCTGTTGTAATAGCAACGTGCCTATCTGAGATGATAGCCATATTCGGTCTTTCTCCTATGCATTCTTTCAGTTTTGTCAAAAACCATGACCATGATTCGACTGTCTCTCCTTGTGATACACCTGTTGCTATTGGTATAATTTGGTTGTTTGAATCCATTCCCACAGCAAGCAAATTAGTCCCAAGATATGTACCTTTAAGGTGTGCGCCATCTATCTTTATTATTGGTCTCATATATGATTCGAAGCTCCGAATCTGGTGGACGTAAAACATAATAGGTCAGACGTGTTTGCTCATAATGTGTTTAAGTAATTAAATAATAAAAAACATTAACTTACAGCTACACCAAAAGCAATAAAGCACATCTTGAAACAGCCATCCTCATCAGTCTCTATGTGGGTAAACGTCCCTCGTTTGCCAACTTAACATTATGAAAATAAATAGGTAGCTGTTCGAATGATCCTCCTTGGCTACCATTCAACAGATTCAATGCAACATGTCTCCCCCCAAGCTTGTTTGTATGATATGTCTACCTTCCAATCAACGTTAAAATCCTGTTGTATATCCTTAGGCCTGTATACCCGTCTTGTATATTTCAATTTTCCTAAAACCATTTGACCAATCAATGTTCTTGAAGCGTTACGATGATTTGGTAAAAGCTGTGTTTTAGAGCAAGTGTGGTAGTTGTTTACGGTTGTTATTAAGAAACAATTACTGGTTTTAAACCTCCTTGTATATACACGCCATGAACAACATTCTTGTGCACAACGAACGCTAAACCGTTTTTTACATGACTTAATAACCCGGAACTCAAAGCCTTCCATAATGGCTTGCAAACTAATCTGATACACACATGCTTTTTTATTATCAAATCTATGTCCTACATCATATCTAATTGGAGTAATATTTGGATGCTTATTCTTGTAAAGTGGGTTCTCTAAAGGGATGGAAGGAGGGGCAGGGTTATGTATGAAAGTATTCGGATTCCAGCCATGATCATCATTTGTAGGTGTATTTATGGTGCCTTCACCCAAATATGGTAAATTTAAATCAAAATCTTTTGAAACGAAAGATGAAGTATTGGATACCTTAGATATAGATATAAACATCTTAGGAGGTTCAAGACTGTTGTAAACGAAATCATGAATGAAGCACTCTAGGTCTTCATCATCTATTAACTCAACTGTTTCGGATTGATCTATTTATGATAAACTTATGATCTCCTCAGCTCCGATTGAAAACTTATTCTTACAATAACAATATAGGTATTGGTATTAGATATCTTTAGGCAATAGGACAGACCTATTCGAACCCTGAAACTCCAGCCTTAATTTAAATTTGTTGTGGTTATTCATAGTTGGTTGTATTAGATTAAACATTGATGTACAAGGCTTAAATATGTAAAAGGCTTGGATGGGGAACACTAGTCATAATTTAATGCAAGTCGCATAAAATAAAAATTCTGGAAGGTACATTTCATTAATGTGAATGTACTATTAGTAGTTGGATAGAAAGTACAAGTATATTGTTTTTTAATTTCATAAAAGTAGTATAAAAATTGGTTATGGGTGTGGTCCTAGACACATTACTTGCTTGATTACTTACGAGAGATATCTTAATGAGTTGCTTCTGTGGAAATCCTACCACAGTTAGGACTTCTTGGACCAATGCTAACCCTGGACGTAGGTTTCGTTGTTGTTTAAATTCTGTCTGTGACTTCTTTTCATGGGTTGATCCACCCATGTGTCTTCGAGCCAGAATCATTATCCCTGGGCTACTTAGAGGCAGAAATCAACTACAACAGACAATCAACTTGCTTACTGCTTCCAATCGAAGACTGAAGATATGGCTAATTTGTAGCTGGTTGTTCTTTTTAATTACTTATTTTATGTAATGCATTGTTCACTTTTCATGCTTTAAAATGTCTTTGTATTTTAAGATCTGTTATATGATCTATAAACCATGTATTTCATGTTTTGTAATATACTGAAATATTATTGTGTGATACGGATCAAATATTTCATTAAAAACATATAAAACATACTTGCTGGAATTTATTTAGTATAAGGAAATTTCCAGCATCACATTACATCAACTACTAGGAAGATAGGCACAAGTAGGATTACCATATTGAATACATCTTACTACACTGCACTGGTCTTTCAGTTACCTTCTTCATCGTCATTGTCATTTTCCTCAACATCAAAATCAACATCAATACACAAATCCATCATACAGGCATGACCATCTTTCTGGCGGATCCCATACTCAATTTCCTGTATCAACCTGTTCAAAGAATCAAGCTTCTCCTTCTCAGTGGTTCTTGATTCCTTCAAACAATCCAAAGGGTCGTAAACTAAAACTAGATCAGTTACATTTTCCAACTCAGCAATCATTTGGTCCAATTTTGTTATGCCAGCCATTATAACTGAAACTTGATCACGAAGGGTGTTAGCAAAAGTTCTTTCTTCAGTCACTTGCTGCAAGAAAAAGAATTTCATGCACTTGTGAATGTCTTATTCACCACTCAGTGTCATCATCTCATTGACAACTCGACCAGAGATGGGTTGGTTAGCTGATGAGTTTGCCATTTCAATTTAGTATTAGGTGATTTAGTTATTGGTTTGTGTTTGTATTGTATGGAGATTAGTAAGTGATTATATAGGCACAATATTGTACAGTAACAGTTGGATGGTACATCATTTCAACTTAAATGCATGCAATAAAAGTACAGATACATTAAAGATAATAACCATTTGTTCTACAAAAGGTTATGTAATTGCCATGAAACCTACAAATACTACTTATTACATTTTATGCAACTTTCAAACATACAAATAATAGCTATTATTAGTTTATGTCTTCCGCATTTTCATTTAGTCCCCTTAGATAAGCAGCCTCTCGCATACAAATTGGTACTGGATAAGGTGAGTGTAGAACAATAGGTTCAGGTCTTTCAGCATGGATCCTACAGTCTTCTGGTGTAATATCAAGTGGCCAAGCTGGTACAGGCAATCCCATAGCATTCTGAAATAAACAAATAAGTTATTAAAACAGTAAGTATGGTTATAAAATAACATTAAACAGGTACATGTAATAACATTGATCACTTACTCCGGTCATAGGCTCTCCATCCACCGGATCCCAAGAAACACCAAATCCAATTGGTTTAATGCCATCTCGATACCTAAAAGATCTTGACCCATCTCCTTTTCCTCTCATCCTAACAACTTTCCCATTTATAGCTCTTAGTCTCCTGCTAGCTATTTCTGCTGCGGTTGGCTCAACCGTAGTTAATCGTGTTGGGAGTATCGTCAAATGAGCATTGAAGGAAGAGTCTAAGCCAGTTTTGGTGTTGCTAACTAATTCTGACTGTAATGCATCAAACTCTAGGCGTCTTTTAGTTGTACTATGCCTTGGCATGATTATAAACTAAATTACAAGGAAGAGTCTAAGCCAGAATGTGTGGTTTTTATTGAAACTAATGCATATGGGTAAGTATTACATACTCAAAAAATAAGTCGCATAGAAAGTACATGAAAAATAAATGCCCTGGCTGATGTTACAGCCAACCTATTCCCAATGCAAAGTCGCATACTAAGGACATCATAAAGGTATACCATATGTACACAGTTAAGGCAAGGGTTGAAAATTAGCACATTAAGAATTTAATTCCTAAATAACAGATAATATTATACAATAACATAAGGAATATTACACACCATACATATTGTTCAGAGGTTAAAGTTAAAGTTAGGCTAACTTAATTTATTACAGACCATAAATATTGTTCAGAAAATGATAGAACACCTAAAAATCTTCCTCAGCGGGTAACTTGAAACTTACCTTGTATTTCCAAAAGTAATCGAGCATGTGTTCACGATAGGCCAAAGGTAGCTGAGTGTGATCACCTAGGTCTAGTGGAATGTTGTTGATGAGTCGGTATAACATGATGCATACCCAGATGCCACAGCCTCCTAATGCATTACCTTGTTGAGGAACATTTTCTTCAAACCTAAAGCTGATTTTGTAATCCCTTAAGGTCAATCCTTTGCGCTTCAACATATCAGCCTCGTCCAGAATCCCTGGCAATTCTTGGGACATTTTTTCCCTCATTTCCAACCACCATTTCCTGTTCTCTTGTATTGGAAGATGTTTTTGCCTCTTTCTTGGTGCCATTGAGTCGTAAATTGTAAAAACACCTGACCGAACGTGAAGCTCTCCCAATGCCCAATGTTTTTTAGGTTCATTCAAAGGGATAAATACCTGTATTTATCCCAACATTAGTATTAGTATAACATAAGCTTGGTTGGTTATATCATTCAAAAGGGATAAAATAGTGTTAACCTTTTCCACATCTGCCCAACCGACCCTGTACTTTGTAGGTCTTGGATCAGAAATGGGCCGTCTACCTCCCATAATATTTGGACAGAAATATGGGCCAGCAACAGCCCAATTTGCAGAATCCAATCTACCAAACCACATTAACTGAGTCCATAATTCCAAGTGCTGCACATAAGAATCACATGAGTATAAACAACAAGGACCTTACTAAGTATGAATTAAATTTTTAATAAACATAGAACATATGCTTACATAATCTGTCATCCAACCTCTTCTCTTTTCATCCAAACCAACAAAAGGTAACCATACACGATCGTCGACAACCAGTCCATATGGATCCCATGCTAATTGGTAGAGTTTTATTGGCCTCCCTTGTTTTTTTGCTTCAAACATATCTTTTATAAAACTTGGAACACTAACCTTGTAAGGGCTACTTCTTTTGGGTCGGGATAATACCTTTAAGAATTATATCTCAATTAATATATGCACATACTAATAAGGGTAATCGTATGATACAGGTAGTTTCAATTATAAATGGATCACCTCTACGAATGGTATAACTTCAGTACGGGTATATTCACGGGTAGGCACAGCAACATCGTCTTCCTCTACAAGTCCAAATTTCACCGAATTTGGTTTTGAAATTTTACGCCTCTTTTTTGGAATAGGTGTGGTGGGACATTGTTGCTCATACGGTTCCTGGAAAGCCTTACTTGGCTTTTTCTTTCTTCCAATATTAGCAAAAACCGTTTCCAAGGAAGGTATTCCAATGAAGTTCCCATCTTCAGTTACATGGCTTGAAGATGTATTCTGAACATGGTTATAATCAGCTAAAAACAGATCCAAATCACGGACTTTAGGCTACAAGGCATAAATTATTATTACATCAATGTTAGCTCACGTATATATTGATAATTCTACATATATTAGAGAAGTAATATTTTAGACAAAGCGTACCTTCGGAGTAGTATCTGTGCTTTCTTTAAAAGATGATGTTCCCTTAGAAGTTGTAGAATTATTATCAAACACCAAGTCATGAACAGATGTGTGTTCTGACCTATCAGACTTATTCACCATGTGGGTAACATCGTTCATATCATAATCGAAGGTGGTTTCTCCGTCAATTTTACTAACTTCTGTTGCATTGTTTTGCTTCTCATCTTCTAATATAATAGAAGTAGGATCTAAACAAAAGTTACCATCCACTCCTAAATTGTTATCCATAAAATTGTTGTCCTACAAATATACAAACGAATAACTAACATAAGATATTGTCTTAAAGAGAAAGTAATGTATACTGACATAGGAAAAGGAATCAGTAATTATCACCTCCATAGGCAATTCAAGATCTTCAACTGCATTTAGTAGTTGTTGCATAGACCCCTGTTTGGATCCATCAAAAAACAAGTTATCCTCAATCACATAATCTTCTGTTGTTATGGAATCATCTACAAGATCTGCGTTCACAATAACTTCAGATGTACGACATTCAGCAACATTGGAGTCATTTATGTTTTCGTCATTAGAAGAACCTTCAGACTTGCGATTCTGGTCAACATTATCACCTTTCAACTGCTGAAATAACCAGGAAATTAGTATGTAAACAAACAAGGTTAAAGATCCATAATATATTAAAGTAAACAAATAAAGTTGGATCACACATACATCCACAACTTGTGTTTGGTGGGTATTATCTGGACCTAATAAGGTTTCAACTAGCTGCGATCTCAGGTAGCCCACCCTTCCAGCCCAATCTAGTTTTACATCAAGGACAACTTGAAATATTGAGTCAACATTATCCAGTAACCCTTGGGAATCGGTTAGGTTTACACTTGAATTGCTCGGTACATTAGATGATGGAGGATCTTCTGGTTCACGAACGGGTGACAATCTTACTTCATCTAATTGAGGACCCAACATCACATGATGGTTAACCGCTTCTACAGCTAAAGGTACTACCCCATCATTCTGTGCTTCATTAGGTATAATACCATCTACAGCTACTGGTAGAATGTCACCATGTTGTGGAACAATCGGTATAACAGCTTGAATAAACGGAACTTCGTCTCTACGGAAGAAAGCAATACTGCGTATAAGCCATGTCTGCCTCAACTCTTCTTCAGTTGGAATGAGCACAAACGTATGGAGAATCTCCTAATACATAATAATTAAATGATGTAAATATAAAATAATAAAAAGACCCTAAAAAGAAAGGGTATATAATATTGTTAGTGAAATAAACACTTTACATGTGGGAAGAGCAAGGGGTAATCAATCTTACGAAACCTCCTGTCATTTGTCCAACCAAATCCACGTGGAATTCTGCCTGGTACTTGTCTCCACCAAATATGGCTATTGGGGAATGTTTCTAGTATCCACATCTGCATAAACAAAACAAAAGCTAACTTTAAATGTTGGGCATGTTTGGCAGCATTATCACTTTAATAAAAAAGGTAGAACAAATGACCTTGAGGGCCCATTGAAAGCCATTGAGATTATATGTTCCCATGTGCATACTAGGGGTGTTGCTCTTATAATGTCTGGCAGCATATCTCGGAACCAAATTCAATGTCCTCTCATAATAATACTGCCACATGAATTCTCCCCAGGGATACTCATTCCATGCGTCAATATCATCAACAAGACAAAGTACATGCTTTGGAATATTTAAAAACTCCTCACGCCCCATAAACACAACCTCCTCTAGAAACAATAAACAAACCCTAACTGCATCCATATCTTCTAATTCAGCCCATTTTTTTCATTCTGAATAATCTTCAATAACTCTCTAGACTTAACATTTAACCGGTTTTAGTCAGGAAATACACGGGAACAGAATGAGATTTTTTGGTTATATGCTAAAGATACATCACCACACCTAAAACCAGTCAATAAACAAAACTCATTTCGTCCAAAAGTAAGATTATGACCACCAATGTTAAAGATAAAAGGGGGACAATCGGTACTGGGAACATCTACAATTTCTTGTTGTTGTAGGATATAATTGAGCAAGTGGTTGTCATTTTGGTCATTAATAACATCTAACCATGGACGAAAAACAGTGTTTCTAAAACATAAATGGCGTGCGGGGTTTTGTTTAAGTTTAGCCTTGATTATAGGTAAAAACTTCATCTTGGATCTAAGGCTTACCTTCGCGTCATAGTTGGGCATTGGACCAATCTCCATTGGATCCATCTCTATTACGAAATTGATTTACACCGGATTGAAACTGCACATTATCAAAGATCGGTACAGATTTGGGGGATCGATATTAATTAGGCAGATTAACAATTATCAAACTTCTTGAATGATGAATAGTGGGGTAAGGATTGGGTCATTGGGGTAAGGATTGGGGTAAGGTTTGGAGATGAACGGTGGATGGATTGTCAGAAATGTGTTTGTGTGAGATTAATGTGGTGAGAGTAATGTGTGGGTTGGGTGAAAGGTGGCAGACCTAGTGTGCAAATAGTTCAAAATCCCTGGCAAAAATACTGTGCAAATCACTGTGCAACCGAAAGTCGCATAGAAATAAATTTAGTTTTACATAATATAAAATAGTTTTTTTTTTAATTATAATATAAATAAAATTCAATTTTAATTAATTAAAATAAAAGTTGCATAAAAAAGTACACTTACACATTTCTTACACAAAAAATAGTACTTTCTTAGGATGAATAGTAATTTTATTAATTTAATATTAAAGTCGCTTAGGTAGCTTAAAGTAGCTTAGAGTAGCTTAATGTAGCATAAGGTTGAATAAGGTAGCTTGAGGTCGCTTGGTCTATATATGGAACTTTAAAGTCGCTTAGGCTATTTTGGTAAATCCACTTAAAAAGTGGTCTATTTGGGTAATTAACCCTTATTTTAAACTCTCACACATTACCACTATCATCTATTAGTTCCACATGAAATTCCAAGGGCATCATCAGAAAACATAGCATTTTGGATATTCAGATAAAGTCTTGACATTAAAATGCCAGAAGGATCAAGAGCTCAACTCCACTTGTCGATTCATGTTGGTGATAAGGCCAGACTTCCAACTGCAGAGATGAGGGAGTCAATATCATCTAAACCTCTGCCCCGTGGTTGTATACGCCAAGCCCCATTTCCAATCCCAATACCATTTACCATATGCCAACGATCACTAATAATACAATCCTTAAAGGATCGAGCGTGAAAAGACGAGGGAACAGGTCCATAAGACGAGTGCCATTATGGCACCCACCAAGTGTCTTTCCAAAAACAAATATGCGACCCATTCGAAATAAAAAGTTTAAAAGAAGTCTTGGGACCAATACTTTCAATGTTGTTAATACTTGAAGGATATCTATCTAAATCCCTGGTAATTAAATGTAAAATGTTGCTAACATTTTTAACGTGTCCAACATGGTTTTCAATCTACTTTTTGATCTTATGGTTTCTTTAGTGTTAAGACTCAAGATAACTTGTTAATTTGTTTCAAGAGCATATCCCACATCGATTGAAAGTAAAAGTAATGAGGAATATACAAGTTGAAGTGTAATTTATTTACTAAGAGCTAAATGAGCACCATACAACAAGGCTTGTTGTATTGTGTTTGTTTGACTCTTTTTTCTTGGTATCCATGTTACGAGAACCCAAAACCATGAAGAACAAAAAACGAAGCTTATTGACAAGATCACAGATTGTTGTGTTTATGCTCATACAACAGAAAAGTTGAGAGTTCGACGATAACATTCATCGGTTTGTGCAATAATATAGATGTGTCCAGGTTATGTACATAAGAAGTTAGCAATCAACAAAAAAATTGCTCATATTCATCAATACACCTTAAATCCACAATCCTTCAATTTTGGTCCTAGGCGAATAATATATATAGGAAGAGAAATATCAAAACATAACTACCTAAAATAAGTGCTTTCACAAACTAAAACTAAATTAACTCGTGCTTACACTAAATGCAAGAGCAGCAAATAATAATTTGACTGCTTATCAATCAAACACCATAACTACTCATAATCTCAGTTTCTAATAATTCCAGTTTGCTGCTGTTCTAGACAATTGAACATGCACAAATCATGAGTCACAAAGTTAATCGGCAAAAGCCTGAGGAAAATAAACTTCTCGAAGGCAATATCTCGTTTGCCAATGGAACCTCAAGCTTATGCAGAACCTCTGTAACCACCTTTTGGAGTTTACATGGTTCAAATAATTGTTTTAGAATTTGTTTAATATTGTTTTTGAAAGTATTGCAATGTCGTCCTCATTTGAGCTTTCATCAAGTAATTTGTTGCAGAAATTGTAATCATCATTAAGGTTTGCTTCCCTCATCAGTGACATGACTTTTTTGCACGTTTGCAACGTTCCTACCTGCTCCAACACCTGTGGCGGTTGCTGGACCGACTGCATTGGCTATGGTTAATGTATGAACCAATGGCATATGGTGTATGTCATAATTTCAGCCACAAAGTTGTCTCCGCATCCAACAGTATCCATTATGTTTACCTTTTATAGAAATTTTTCATGTAATTCTGTCATATGCTGCCAATAACAAATGACAAGTTTGAATGTTTGATGGAATGACAACAGATAAAACTGGTTACGCTAATGTTTTACATGTTGATGTTGTGGCTTGTGGGTCTGATAATTATGGTTTTCAATGTAATTTTGTCATATACCCAAAACCATCTAATATGCTGACTACATCGCTTTATTATTCTCTCTCTTTTTGTCATCGATGAAACTCATCTTTAAATACAGACCATCAATCCAACTTTATTGTATCCGATGAGAAATTTCAAACATTTAGGCTTCTCAATCAAGAAAAGAAAGTGAACATATTGAGAAATCCATGCTTCCCACATCGGCTGAGGGAGTGAAGTTGAAGGTATGGAAAGCTGTATAAAGAGTGACACACACCATTAACACCTTAATGGAAGCATGCTTTATATGTGACTAAACAACACAGTGACACCTTAAATGAAGTAGCACATGGTATGCCTGATTTAGTAATTAGAATAGAACCCTTTGATCTCATTTAACGATGACCCATCAGTAGTCTATGAGCAGTTCATTACATCTTGTCTATAACTAAAACAAACCATAACATTGGAACATGCAGAAAACGCGTTTGTGCATGATTCACTTCAAAAAAAAAAGAACCAAGTAAAAGGGGCCGCAAGAGTAGAACTTTGGTGATATGAGACTCATTTAAGGTAAAAGGGTCAACTTGGTTAATACTTTGCCTCTAACGGGTCAGATGGGTTAAAGTTAGCAGCAATGGAAACAGGTCTAGCTCTAGCAGACCAACTGGGCTGCACTTCGCCCTGCGTGTGTTCAAAATGCATAAGGCCTTCTAACCGTTTTCTTTCACGATTACATTATCATAAATAAAAATTTTAATTTATATGCAAAACATCAACTACTCTAAAATTTAAATTACGAGAAAATATAAAGTTAAAAATATGTTTTGGGTTAGCTCAACTTAACCCATTTTGTCATGTGCTAAAGTTCAGGACCACTGCAAGTATGGTCCTGAACGGGTAAACATATTTTTCTTGCAAGGTAAAAATATGTCACGAGTCACTGCAAGTATGGTCCTGAACTTGCAAGGAGGTTGTAACCATATCCAACCAATCCTCTCTTGCCATCTCAAAATGTGTTACCACTGAGGTTCGAACCAGATTCATTGTGAAGATTTACCACTAGGGCACTAAGGCTTTTTAGTGGTGGTTAAAAAGTAAATGAAAAAGGTTATTTTTTTGTAGAAGTTATATTTAACAACAAAAACGTTGGGTTTTAGACTGGCTCCTGAGCTACTCGATAAAAGATCAAAACAAGCCAAGTTTAAACGAGCCCAGGATTGTTTATGGCTTATTTAATAAACGAGCTACAACCTAGTGTATTAAACAAGCTAAGATCGAGTAGAGCTCTATTTCAACTAGTTTACATCTATCATAAACTAACCGAGCCCACGCTTGTAAAGTATGTAAAGCATCGGGATCAAGCTAAAAGTGTAAGACTTGAAACAACTTCGAGCTTTGACAGGCTCAGGCTCGGCTCGACACATCTCAAACCCGACAGCTGAAAGTCTGTTGCATTATATGTTAGGTATATTGAACAGACTACTATTTGTGGTACCTAAAAGGCTAAAACTATTTGGGGTACCTAAAAGGCTAAAACCACTAATTCAACAACGGAACTCAACTTTTATCGATGTTACCGCTTGTAACATAGGTCACATTTAGTGAAGACACAAGAAAGATACCCAACTACATATATTGAAAATAAAAAAACACAAATGATAAAAGATATTCAAATTAAATTAAGTCTGGTAATTAAATGTAAAATCCTAATTTTTTAACGTTTCCAACATGGTTTTCAATCTACTTTGTGATCTTATGTTTCTTTAGTGTCAAGACGTACTCAAGATAATTTGTTAATTTGTTTCAAAAGTATAACTCACATCGATTGAAAGTAAAAGTCATGAACAATATATAAGTATAAGTGTCATTTAATAATACAACAATGTTTGTATTGTCTTTATTTTCACTTTTTCCTTGGTCTCCATGTTACCAGAATTTTATTTAAACTGTTGTTTTACATGTTTTAAAATTTAATTGTTTTACATGGTATCAAACTGTTATATAACAAGCACACAAGTCGTAGATACAAAAATTCACTTAAGGTGAACTTTTCATTAACAATACAAATTTTACCAATAACAAAGATTTAGACATGCCTAAATCCATTCACTCACAAGATATCGAAAATACAATCTTACAAGAATACAATACTCCAAAAAAAGATTGAGTTATTGGTCAAAGTAGTCTTACTTTGAATCTTAGATGCGCTAAGCTAGCTCGTAATGATATAGATGAAATGAAATGCACACACACATCGACGAGAGAAATAAGTTGTGAGTGGTTTATATGACACGCACAAATCGAGAAATTATTTTCTCAACCGTTTAACTCTAAACTATGATCCGAGATTTCTTTTTTGGGCAATTTGGTATAAGATTTTTGGACAGCAATGACCTATTAGCTCGTTGGGTTTTCAAATTGCGATAAGTTCCTTTGTGAGTTTATTATCATGTTGTAAGCTCAAGGTTAATAAGCTTTTAAGCCATTAATAATAAGCTTACGGGATTATCAGATTTTCAACAAGTTCATAAGCCCAAGTTCTAGATTAGTCTCTTTATGGTGCATGTCAATCGATATTCAAGTCTGACATGGATCTTATGGTGCATGTGAATCGATGTTCAAGTCTGACATGGATCACGAGGAGCTGTTCGAGACTGTTCCCCAAGCACTTATATCATCGATTGATCGTGATTGTTTGATCGATTTGGGAGGACATTTGTACATTGTTTCGCCAACTGATGTCACTGGTGGGTGATTGTTTGAGTGGTTGTGGTCGAAATCATTTGAGTTCAAGGTACTCACTGGTGGGTGTATTATGGTTCTCTCAGTTGACTATATTTGAAACTTCTTTTCACTTGAAGCACATGTTCTTGATTCTTTATAAAGGATTAAAGGGGTGGGTGTATGGAGTCCTCATGGGTTTTTCAGTTTGCTGTGTGAGAACTTTTAGCTGGTTTAAATAAAGGTTGGCGATAACTGGTTTCAGACGGGTTAAATTGGGTAGTCTTAAGTAAATATCAATTGAGGACGGGTGAGGGTGCCCGACAAACACTCATATCTTTCCTTTTTGACTTGATAGCCAATGTGGTAACTGTGATCACAAAAGTAGATTATGACAAAGATAATATAAAACTTTTTTTAGTGGTTTAGAAGGTTTTATACATTTGAGTACTTTTCGAATGACCTTTAACTCAATTAACCTGGTCGTCGATATCAGTAAACAGTTTGTAGGTTTCTTGTGGATCAAGTGCTAGAACCTTTTGTTCTATTTGTGTTGGGACAAAAAATAAGATCTTTGTAGTAGCAAATGGCATCTTAGATTCATATTTGAATCGTTCAATTAGATGATCGTTATTTTTAATAAACAAACCAGATTTCCTTTTGTCCCACATCAGCCAGAAGAGTAATATTATGAAGATGGTTGGCCTATAAAAACAACAAACCAAGATGAGAATAAGAATACCTTTCTCGGCCTTTTGGCTAAGATCAAGTGTAGTATCTGTAATCTTATTTTTTATAGGGGAAGAACCCACCACAGTGGGACAGTTATGCAGTCAAACATCTAGTGTTGACAATCCAAAGAAAATTTCAAGATGCTTAAGTTCAGTGATATAACGAGATGTTTTTAGACTCTTCTATTTCGGGAAAAATCAGTTTAAGAAGAATATATGACATATTGCCTATGCAAGATGGACAAAAGATTACAAAAGCGTACGTACAAGTTATATGGGTGTAGAAAGTAGTAAAATGATTGTCTTATTTTAGAGTAGGGTTAAGATCGACGGGGTGGCGACTGGCGATATATGAAATAGTATATTATATACTAGACTATAGACCCGCGGGTTTCGCGGGTGGAAATATAAAATGTTTCTCCATTCAAAAGTTAACTATTGAAACTTAAATCCTGGGTTAAATGAATACAAAATCTAAAATCATAATAGTAGAATTTAAAAATGTTGGCGAAATAAAGTTTCATAACTTGGATTCAACTCCTCTTAATCGTATCCATTCAACTTTCTTTTTCCATTTTAGAAATTGTTTTTCTTCGAGCAGAGCTTCATGAAAGGCTTGAGTTATCTCGCAACTCCGTCAAAGGCTTTTAATTATTACTGCACTAAGCGTCCGCTGAACTTCATCTGATTCATGGCGCAAACGAACCACTTTGTTATGAAATGTGAACCTAAATGTCAAAGAAATGTTTAGACATGTTAGCAAAATACAATGATAAACAAATTACATTAAACCAATGTGTTAATCATAGTGTAAAAGATCAGAAGCAAAACATGGAGGTTTATAAAGTACAATACTTCTAGCACATACTTATCACATATGTACATACGTAGCAAGTCCAGTGTTGCAACTATTCCTAGTTGAATGTGTCGGGTCAACCTAACTAAAAATAATCTCGTCCAAGTTTTCAGTAGATACTTAGCGTGTCAAATTTGATTAGAAAAATACTAATGTATATCGTTAATAATCTAAACTTTCGAACTTATGACCAACTTCCTTTTACGCTATATATTAAATGGACTAATTGTGATCAATATTTTGTATCACCCCATTCCAAAGTAAATTGCCTAAAATTTGCCCGCTCCTAAGCCAAGTAATATATACAACAGAGAAAAAAAAGCATTATGAGTTGGTTGGTAATCTTATTAGTAAAAATATGTACCTTCCCAGCCCATACAATAGTAGCAGCAAACTGTAGGCACCAAGATGCTGGTAGGATATCAGAAAATTTACATTACTAATGAAAAGAATGGCCTAAGCCTAGAAGATTAATTATTTTTGTTAACATGAAAAAATAAGAAAAAACATTATGTAAAAACGGAATGGTTTAAGAGCGATCGGAGTCGTGGGTCCAAGGCCTGGGGCCAAGCAACCGCGCGAGAAAACCCAACCGTGCAGGACTCCGTGTCCTCGCGCCAAAGGTCTGGCGCCAAACCAGCCCACGCGGTGGGCAAATTTTTTTTATTTTTTTTTTTGAAACAGTTGCAGCGATGAGATAAGGAGGAAGAAGGGATGACAGAGTAAATGGGCTAGGTTGGCTAGGTTTTTTAAGAGATATAGCTATTTTTTTTCCCAATATTTTTCTAAATGATTTTTTCCTTAATATTTTTAGATATATATATATTTTCAAGTGTTTTCTTAATGTTTTTATTTTTAATTTTTCAAGGGTAAATTCTATTTTTAAGTATTGTTTGGAATTGGGATTTATAATATGTGTTTAATTAAGAAAAAACTCTATGGCACCAGAAAAGTTATGGCACACCACTCCCCCTGAAAACTGGTGCCATAGCAATTCTGGTGCCATAGCCCACTTTGCTCACGTGGCAGTATTTTTTTGGCCATGGCACCACTTCTATTGCACCAGACTCCTCATGCTCTAAGCCTGTTCTTGCAAAAGTGAAGTGTTTTCAGGTATATTAAGTTGTCTTTGGGTTGAAGTATGAAAAGAGTCATGCACATGAAGTAGTTAACATGATATCACGAACAATAGTTGTAAACTTTTATTACATTCAGAACTAAGATATTGTGGCACCATTTGGACTCTATAAATAATCAGCTTACAATCTAATACCTTATGATACACTAATAAATCAATAAAATACAAAGATATAAAGGCCCATCAATTAGCAACATCAACAATTCAAACTATAAGATCAAGAGAGGAGGAACAAGTAGAAACCATGACATAGGACTAAACTTTTTTATATACTCTGTTTAACTATTTCCACTAAATCGTCTTTGGGTTCTAGGTAACCATTACAACATCTTTTTATCCAAATTTGAAGAGCCTATAAAGTTATTAGATATGGACAACAACTGAAATTATCATGAAAGTACATAACAATGTATAAACAAACAAAAAAAAAACAAAACCAATATAACCATATAGTGACGTTTCTTTGAGAATTTTGGTAGACGCTGCAACATCTTGTTTCTCCAAATCGAAAACTTGAGAAAACAGTAATACAACTAAGGTCGAGGATAGAATTGTAAAAACATATAGCTTCTTCTTAACACCGATTAAAAAGTAATTTCCATTAAAGTTCAATTGAAATTTAACCTAGAGAAAATAACTATACGCCGCTTATAAGTTCCGACACAGTCTTTTAGTTTAGTTGACGTAGAGAGATAGTTGGAGAAATACAGTTAGTTAGTTAGTTACACTCTCTTTTAGTGTATACTATATAAGACAGTTTATCATTCATTTACCACTAAATATACTCTTTAACAAAAAATAACTCAACTTATTATTCCAGTGTTGCAATATCTAAAGAAAAAGACAACAATATAATATTTCATTAGTATTAAGAAGGTTATTTTATCTGACTCTCAAACAATAGCATGGTAATTCTAACACATGAATCATATAACAAATAACAGTTTACATGATCCTAACTTAAGATATACCTGATGTAGTTTGATTGGTCCGAGGATCGGCTTAATTACAGGCAAGGCCAAAACCTTGTGCGAACTCGAGGCATTAATCAGATTGAATCTCCTAATGGAACTATAAATACAACATCAAGCCCCATGCTACAAGAACTACTGCTTGTGATTCAGGTTCTATCTGCAAATCCACTCAATGAATAAGTTCAGTCACATTATAAAGACTAACTTGTCAAATGTAAAAGTGTAGGTAAAACTAAAATGGGGGTTGAACTTATCAAAACTAAGAAGAGGATAATAGTGTTTTAAAATCAAATCAACAAAACCGTAGTATCAAGATTGAAATTATCAAAATCACCAAAATGAGCCGTCATAACAATAACCCTAATATGAACCATCATGATAAAACCTAAAAAAAAACAAATTAATATCACACAATATACAAATTAAGATGAAGATTCATATAAACAAAACCCCTAAAATGAATCATCATAGCAAAACCTCTGATATTAATCATCAATGACAAAACGCCACTCATATGAATCGGGTATAAAAAAAATAGTATAAATAAATTATTTACCTTATTTGAATGATGAAGATTTCTTTTTGATGTTCTTGGTACAATGGATAACAAATTCAATAGCGTCTCCAGTTATGTCAGAATTGAATTATTATACAACTGGAGATATAAAAAAGTACGGATAGGAAAGTAGCAGTTGATTCAAAATTTGGAATACAAAAAAAGGTTCGCATAATCAAATTAAGAAGATCATAATTAAGAGCAGTTGTTAGGTAGAAGATAGGAAAGAAGTTATCAAGGGAGCAGTATTGAGAGGTTTGTTGTTATTTTTCCCATGAAAGAAGGCAATGAAGATGCGAAACTGCTCAATTGGAATTATGACGTCAATTTATGACGTCAGAAAAGGGAAGTTATGTCATTCAAAAACTTTTTCTTTTATTAGATATAAAGATAAAGATAAAGATAAAGATAAAGATAAAGATTGTGATAATGTGTTGATTAAGTAGTAGAGATAACAAACAAGCAACTAAATACAAAGAAAAATAATAGGCAATAATTGTATGATGTTTTATCCCACACCGATAGAAAGTATAAATGAAAAGCAGTTTATAAAGACTACAAGTAAGCCATTTGTCACGACCTTACTTGAACAGGATCTTTTCTATAGGCTCGTACCTCTCTATTCTTGATTCCTCAAGAGACAGAAACCCATGTGTTGATGCATCATGAGCGTGATTAACCGAGACTTATGGTCTTGGCCATGGCTCAGTAGAGGATCGTTGTCAGCTCATCTCGATGGATCTTCACATGGTTGTCTCACAGATAAATTTACTCTTCTTTTTTTTTCCACATTTTATTTGGCTGACTTAAGAGATAGCTTCTCATCGTTTAAAATATGTTTGCAAAACCTTATGCAGCAGTGTGTACGATATTAGTGACAAAATTATCAAAGGGTCATCGGTTTTGCTTCATTCCAAAGTAGTATAGATACCAAGTCTTTAGTTTAAATCTTTATTTTGGTATACAAGTTGCTAATACAATTTTTAAAACTATATAGTTATTTTAGTCATTATTTTCTACCATTTATAACCAAATTGGGTAGTATTTGGATAAATTACTGCTATGCCCAATAAGGTTATGTCGCGCAATAAAGCACCTGGTGTATGTCACGTTTATTGACTTTTTTTTTTTTGAAAAATTGTTTCTCGCCTCTTTTTGATATCTCACAAATCGATAGTCGAAAATTGTAGTTAAAGGATACTATCAACGATGATCGGGTAAGCCTTGAAGTATCGGTTGATCATAATAAAGTCAACTTATTTGCATTATCTGAACACATGGAACCTATGTTGCATGGAAACGCCCCTCGGGTGCCGTGCCCGTCACGGAAACATTTCAGAAACAGGAAACGTGTTTCCCCAAAAAGGGAAACGTTTCATGAAGATAGGAAACGCCGAGGCTCTAGCAGAAACGCGAAGGGAAACATTTCTTGGGTTTTTAACACGTTTCTGGGCTAGTTTTTGGGCCATGAAACATTTTTTGTTCCATTTATGTTGTATATACATATGGTAGGTCGCCATATCTTCTAACAAATCTCTAAAAATTGACTATCAGTATTTGTTTAATGTTAAGTATATGTTATGTCTCACTATCAGTATTTATTTTTTCTTGCTTTATCGGTTAAAGATTCATGTTTATTTAATGTATTAATAAATATATATAAAATATAAAAATGTTTCCAGCCGTACCCGTTTCATGGATTTTGGGACATTGGCGTTTCTAAGTACCCGTCCCCGTCCCCGTTTCCGTTTTCGTCTCCGTCTCCGTGCAACATAGCATGGAACGGGTTTCCCAATTTGTAAACTGAGTATTGGACCATGATGGAAAGTGGCTACAAAAAGAATGTTTGGAGAATTGTTTATTTCCTGGAACTAGCATTCTAATTGAGTCAGAAAACACCAAATTACCATCTCGAGTTCATATTGAAAAATCTACCAGATTCCAGAGCCGAGAAGATCATTAGAGCAACTCATGAAAGGAAGGATCTTAATTGATGATCGGCTCACTCCTTATGTTTCACGACTTGTCTTAATTATGGTAGCATTGTAATTGATGTTACATAATCGACACCCAGTTTTTCTTGTTTTATGTTTACCGATGTAATTATGGTAATATGTATGACGGGTCACTGCAAGTATGGTGTTGCTCTTGCAAGGAGGTCGCAACCATTTTCAACATTTGTCTTGCCATCTCAAAATTTGTAACCACTACGGTTTGAACCTTAGTTTTATTGTGAGTATTTACCACAATGGCACTAGGCTATTTAGTGGTCGTTAAGAACTGTTAGGATTATCACAAACAGTAGCAAACAAGAACAAAGATCAGGATCAGATGTGGGGATCCAAAAATTGAGAATTTCTATTATACAAAGGTTCTGATATTAAGCTAAAAACATAAGACTTGAAACAACTTCGAGCTTTGGCAGGCTCAGGCTCGTCCCTCATTTCAAACCCGATAGTCAAAAGTTTGTTGCAACCATTTTAACATCTTTCTTATACTTTACCACAATTCTCATATCAACACTTAACTTTATCAATTCTATTGTCAAACTTATCACAATACTTAACATAGTGTGCACCTTGGCTTCTAAAACAGAATAGTCACCCTAGGTGCGGCAGTTACATGGATGGGTTGGCGTCCTAATAAAGAAGTATTCGGGTTATGTACATATTTTGGAGAAACAATTAACATGATTGTAGACATATGACTATCTTTTGGCTGACTTCTGACCCATCAAATGTGTTTTCATACACTCTGAAGTCTGAAGGACATCACTACATGTATTGACCCATTTTCATATATAACCGGATCAAGATTACAGCCTTTAATAACCCTTTCAAATAAGTAAATACATAACAACCAACAGGCGAATAATATAAAATGGGAAGAAAAACATCTAAAAGAAGTGCTTCCACAAGCTAACCAAAATCCATCCATGCTTACACTAAATAAGTGGCGCCTACACCAATATACTAGGCATAGAGCAGCAAGCAATAATTTGACTGCTTATCAACCAAACACCATAACTACTTATAATATCGGTTTCTAAAAATGACCCAACTAAAATATATATTGAAAATACATACACTAATGATAAAAGATATTCAAAATCAAATCTGGTAATTAAAAGTAAAATCCTAACTTTTTAACGTTTTCCAAAATGGTTTTAAATGTACTTTGTGATCTTATGTTTCTTTAGTGTCAAGAATCAAGATAATTGTTAATTGAGTAAAATGCAGGGCCGGTCCTGAGCTTTCAGATGCCTTGGGCGAGATCAGCAAATTATGCCCCCGGTATAAATAGCAAAGCTCGATTTTAGGTATTTAGAGTATGATTTTGCCAGTTCAGTAGTCTTATGACTAAAATTTTAAATATATGAAATATTTTGAGACATCGAGCAAAATTACATATAGAAGCCTATCGAGGAAAAGTTTACGTGAAATAAATGTGTGCATATACCTATAAGGCTATAATTGTTAATATAAAAAATCTTAGAAGTCCAAAGTTTTTAATTTTTTTAGTAGCAGCACCCTGAATTACTGAGGGTCTGGTTTAGAAACATACTGGAGTTATGAGTTCTGACTCGTATTTTGAGGATAGATTCGTATGACGTGTACCATGACTGGTGTCCTGATATGTGTTTTTTCGAAATGATGCCTGAGACCCATGTCTTGACATGTGTTTTAGCGGATGAACCTGGACAAGGCTGAAATTTTTTGGTAACTGCTAGGATTGGTGGCACCTTGAACACCCTCAAAAATACTAAAATAAACAATAATATTTTATAATTAACATCATTTTCATTATATAATTTTTTTTAGTCTATACTTCATCAAAGGAATACTATATATCTTTACTTTTGTTATCATTTTCTTTGTAAAATAAATATGAATGTGTAAATGTTTACGGTTTATCTATATTTAGTTTTGAAACATGGCAAAATTGAATGATATAATTACTGAAAATCATAGATAAAAGAATGTTTTGAACTGCATAGTAAAATCATATGCTTGATTAATATTTAAAAAACACCAAAAATAATGTAGAACAGTACCAAGTAGAAGTTATAGCACAACTTGGCACGTGGGCATTGAAGTATTGAACACACAAAACAAGTGAGTTGATATTAAAACCATTCTTTTGACTTTTAGCTCTTACCAAAAATACCATACTCATCTTCTTCTCCACGAGTAATCATGTCTCGTAACATTAACCAGACTTTTTTCATTTTCATTTCTTTCTATTTTATTATTAGATCTAAAGGTGGCTTCACGTTAATTTCCAAAATTGATACTAAAAAGGAAAAACCCAACATTAAAAATTTGATGCCCCTATTTTAGTGATGCCTTGGCCGGTCGCCCACTTCGCCCAGTGCCAGGGCCGGCCCTGGTAAAATGCAAATATCGTACATGTGGTTTGTCAAGATTGGAGATATAGTTACTAATAAGTGTGAAAACACTTATCCTTTTACCACTTATTTCCAATAATAACAAGACCAAAACGTGTATTTCATATCATAAAAGTCGGAATTATGCGTGGTTTGTGTTTTTATTGTGTTTCAGGATAAAAATATGAAAAAGGAAAAAAAACACGGGCTATCACGGGCTTTTATCGAAGAAAACGAGAAAAGACGAAGTCAAAAGATCAAGAGTGCAAAAAGAACGGAAGTCCAAGGCCTATTCTGAAGATTTATCGAAGAAAAAGTCTAAAGACGGAAGTTTAATAAAGTCGAAGAACCAAGTCTAATTATAGAAGAAAATGATAAGACGAGTTCAATTTAAATCGACAAATCCCGAGACGGCGTCGAGAAAGAGAAAGAATTTAAATCGAGTCGAGACGAGAAGAAAGAAAAAGGAAGCAACACATGCACCTCCCCACCTCCTATATATATCCTCCTAATGTGTCATTAGGAGGGTGTTAGTTAGTTAACTAGTTTATTTTTCTTTTGTAGTTTTAATTTTTAGAGAGAGAAAGTGCTTAACTTTCTCTCACTAGAATTTCATCTTTTCTTTTCTTTCATGCTTAAGCTTTGATTTAATCTTGTATTTTGGAATATTTAATCTACAAGTTCAAGTTTAAGCTTTTCATATTTAATCTTCTTCTACCTTTCTTGATTTTGTTTATCTTTGATTCGTGATAATCTTGATTTTGTTTCATCTTGATGTTTATGTGATTAAAAATTTATCTTTTTATTCATATCTAAGTTTTTATACAACTTGAGCTTTGAGCTTATCATTCTTATTGGCTTATTTTGTATTGAGCTTATTTGCTTTAAAGTTTTCTTAAAGGTTTTGTCTTTTTAAAGTTTGATTTAAAAAGTTGCTTATTTAGAGTCTTGAAAGTTCTTATTTGTGCTTATTTGTTTCTTTCATTATTGATTTGGTTAAGTTTGGGATTGTGCTTATTAAAAAGGAGCTTATTATTGTTGCTTATTAAGTGTTACATTATGTCGGAAAAGGGTTTACTCTTTCTGACCATTATTCCGACGATACATCGGATTGGGGTTTTACATTCCGACCGTTATTCTGACCTTTGTATCGGAAAAGGGTTTTGGGATTCCGATCGTCTTTCAGATCGTGATTCCGAAGGTAGGGTTATTTGATATTCCGATAGATGTTGATTTCCACTACTCCGATTGTTTACTTTTGTATGCATTCCGATAGGTTGTTTTCCGACAGATGTGATTCCGATAGATTTACTGTGCATTATTCCGATACCTAATCACATATTCCGACAGAATTTACTTTTATACATTCCGATAGGTTGTTTATTCCGACACCATTCCGACGAGATTCCGATCATAGGTATTCCGACGAGTTTAAGTTTTTATTTTTACAAAGTTTTAAGTTTTGAATTCACTTTTAAGTTTTAAAGTTTTAAATCATTTATTTTTTAACTCGTAATCTTTAGTTTAATTTTTAAAGCTTTTATTTTTACTCAACGATATTTTCATATTTGCTTATAGTTTAAAATAGATAATCAAACCATTTTATTTTCCACCAAGAACGACTGAGTCGCACTTTCAACTGGTAATCATTCGAAAAGACTGGTTCAACGAATCTTTTTCATACGAGGTGAAAACCTTGTAATAAATGGCGCCGCTGCCGGCTCTTTTTGTTAAGATTAACATTTTTTAGTGAGAGACGCGTTGGATTTTGGGATCCGTTCATTTTTAACGTTATTTTTCTTGCTTAAAAATTATTAAAATCCATAAAAATTAAAATTTTCAAAAATCCAAAAAAATAGAAAAACCTAAAAAACCAAAAATAGTTCTTGTCTATCTTTCTTTTCTTTTTGTAGGTGTGTATGCGTACCCGTGCTCGTAAGAAGAAAGAAATTCAAGCCGAAGTCTAAACTCCACCTATTGTCACCATGGACAATCGACCAATGATCAAGCTTTTGCAATCGCAAGTAGAGGGCAACACCGATGCTATTGTCATACCCGAGATTGGAGCCAACAACTTTGAGCTCAAATCCGGCTTCATTCAAATGGTCTCTGCTAAACCATTCTTGGGGCGTACACTTGATGATCCTCATGACCATATCAAAAGGTTCCTTCAACTCACTAATACGGCAAGTATAATGGGGTTTCACAAGAGGTGATTCGCTTGCAACTTTTTCCTTTCTCCTTAGAGGGACAAGCCCGCCATTGGCTTGATAAGGAACCGCCACAAAGTATTCTTACGTGGTCGGATTTAGAGACCAAATTCATCAACTACTTTTTCCCACCATCACGTACTACCGCTTTGCGGAATGAAATCATTAACTTTGAACAAAAGTACGGTGAGACATTTAGTGAATCTTGGGACTGTTTTAAGGAACTTTTAAGAAAGTGTCCACAACATGGTTTTACAAAAGTGCATCAAATTAATACGTTTTACAATGGTTTAAGCATGAATGACCAAGATTCACTAAATAGTGCCTCGGGGGGTAACATTTTGGTTAAGTCTTCTAATGCCGCATGGGATATTATTGAGAATAAGTCTAGAGTGCAAACTAAAAGTGTTCGGGCTAATGTGGCTAGTGCTAGTACTAGTGACGCCGACAAGAGAATTGATAAGCTTACTTCGATTGTTGAAGCACTTGCTCTACAAACCGCCAAAAATGCCAAAAAAACAATGCGCAAGTTAATGCTTTAAGTCAATCATGTGAAATATGTGGGGGATCTCATTCATACACCGATTGTCCTTCGACTCACGACAATCCGGAAAATGTGTATGCCGCTAACGGTAACTTTTCTACGGGAGGCTATAATGCACGTCCTCAAGGTGACCGCAATTTGCTCAGTTATCGTTCAAACAACTTCCTTTCACCACCCGGTTTTCCTCCTTAAAACCAAAACAACCTCAATCGCAACAATCAAAACCAACCTCGAGCTCCAAATCAATATCAAACCCAAAGAAACCCATATCCACCTCAAGGAAACAACCAAGTTTACCAACAACCCGCTTATAAACCACCTGCCTACCATGCTCTTCCTCCCACCCAACCCACCGCATTTAATCATGAGGTTGAAACTTACATGAGGACTAATGACGCACTGGTGTAGAATCTTCAGCGACAAATCATCAACTTGAAGGAGATATGACGAAACAAGGGAATGATCTTCGAGCCGATATGCAAAACTCTTGGAGCAGTCAAACGAATGACTTAAGGGATATGATGGCTAGTTTCTTACAAAGTAATCAAGCCTCTGGTTCGGGTTCTCTTCCAAGTAACATCGTTGCTAATCCAAGAGGGGAGATGAAAGCAATCACCACTCGAAGTGGAAAAGGTTTAAAGGAACCCGAGATTCCTACACCTACACCGGTGATTGTGACAAAGGAAAACGAGTCCCCTTCTCCAATTCCTCCACCTTCTACTTCCACCCTTCCACCACCCAACGATGTGAGTGAGAATTCCATTCCGAAGCCTTCATCTCAACCCAATATACCTTATCCCTCAAGGTTGAGGAAAGAGAAGTTGAAGAACAAGGATGATATTCAGGTTTCTAACTTTCTTAAAATGTTTAAACAACTGAATTTCAACATCTCCTTTGCTGAGGCTCTCGCTCACATGCTGAAATATGCTAAAATGTTTAAAGATCTTCTTAGTGATAAGGAGAAACTCCTTGACATAGCTCAGACCCAACTTAATGAGAATTGCTCCGCAGTGCTCTTAAGGAAATTACCAACCAAACTTGGTGATCCGGGTCGTTTTCTCATTCCTTGCAACTTCCCCAGGGTAGAGAATTGTATGGCCCTAGCTGATCTAGGTGCTAGTATCAACTTAATGCCATTAAGTGTTTTGAAACAATTATCTCTACCCAAGCTAGTCCCCACATGAATGACATTGGAATTAGCTAACCGTACGGTTGTTTATCCAGTGGGGATAGCCGAAGATGTCTTCGTCGGTGTCGACAAATTCACATTTCCGGTGGATTTTGTTGTCGTTGACTACGAGATAGACCCCCGTGTTCCATTAATCGTTGGAAGTCCATTTTTGAGGACCGGTCGCACTCTCATTGATGTAGCCACGGGCGAATTAATCATGAGAGTTGGTGACGATAAAATCGTCTTTAACATGGGTAAACTTTCTAAACAGCCTTCTAAAAACGAGAGCGTTAATTTCATTGACGTTCTTGATGAGGCTTGTGAAGAATATTTCAAAGACGCTTGTAAAAGTGGTTATTCTTCTCTACCCATTGTTGAGACCGTTGCCTCTATTACTCCATCACTAACTCCATTTGGAGAAAGTGATTTCCTTTTGAAAGAATTTGAAGAAACTTTGGGGGATGTGGACTTAAAATATGATGATTCTCCCTCTAATTGGGATGAATACATTCGTACCATTGAGAAACTTCTCAATAAAGACCATATTTCTCCACCATCTCCTAAGGAAATCTCTATCGATGATCCGAATTTGACTACGCCTTCCATCAACAATCCTCCAGATTTAGAGCTTAAGGATTTACCGTCTCATCTCGAATACGTGTTCCTTGAAGACAATAAGAAGTTACCCATAATCATCGTAAAGGACTTGAAAGAAGACGAAAAATCTCGACTTATCGACGTGCTAAAGAATCATAAGAAGGCAATTGCTTGGAAAATTTCCGATATCCGCGGAATTGATCCAAACTTTTGTACTCATAAGATTCTCATGGAAGATGACGTTAAACCCGCAATCCAAAGCCAAAGAAGGGTTAATCCTAGAATTCACGACGTCATCAAGAAAGAGGTTATCAAACTTCTAGATGCCGGAATGATTTACCCAATTTCGGATTCGCCATGGGTTAGTCCCGTCCATTGCGTGCCTAAAAAGGCGGAATCACCGTTGTTCCCAATGAAAACAACGAGTTGATTCCTACTCGACTTGTCACGGGTTGGCGAGTTTGCATAGACTATCGCAAGCTCAATGATGCCACCCGCAAGGATCATTTCCCTCTTTCTTTCATGGATCAAATGCTCGAGCGTTTAGCGGGTAATGACTACTATTGCTTCTTAGACGGTTTCTCTGGGTATTTTCAAATTCCCATCGATCCCAAAGACCAAGAGAAAACCACATTCACTTGTCCTTATCGAACATTTGCTTACAAAAGAATGCCTTTCGGCTTATGCAATGCTCCCGGGACTTTCCAAAGGTGTATGATGGCTATATTCCATGACAGGGTTGAAGAAACTATGGAAGTCTTTATGGATGATTTCTTGGTCTATGGTGATTCTTTCTCTACTTGCCTTGCCAATTTGGAACGTATGCTCAAATGGTGTGAAGACACTCGTCTTGTTCTCAATTGGGAAAAATTCCATTTCATGGTAAAAGAAGGCATTGTTCTTGGACATAAAATCTCCAAAGCCGGTCTTAAAGTCGACCGTGCTAAAGTCGATGTTATTGCTAAATTACCTCCACCTTCAACCGTGAAGGGTGTGAGAAGTTTCCTTGGTCATGCGGGCTTCTATCGTCGATTCATTCAAGATTTTTCTAAAATCGCTCGCCCGATGACCCACCTCTTGGAAAAAGATACTCCTTTTATATTTTCTAAAGAGTGTATTGAATCTTTCAATCTTCTTAAGGATAAACTAACTAAGGCATCGATCTTGGTTACCCCTAATTGGGAGTTACCTTTTGAATTGATGTGTGATGCTAGCGACTTAGCTATTGGAACGATTTTAGGACAAAAGTGAACAAACACTTCCAACCAATCCATTATGCTAGCAAAACAATGACGGGGGCTCAATTGCATTATACCACTACCGAAAAAGATCTTTTAGTTGTAGTGTATGCTTTTGAGAAATTTCGCCCCTATCTTGTCCTTTCCACCACCATTGTGTATACCGATCATTCCGCGTTGAAGTACTTGTTAAATAAACAAGATTCCAACCCAAGACTTCTTCGTTGGGTTTTACTCCTTCAAGAATTCAAAATCGAAATTCATGACAAGAAGGGAGCGGAAAACCTAACCGCGGATCATCTTAGTAGACTCGAGGATCCTTATCAAGGGGAGCTCCAAAATCAAGAGATTAATGACTCTTTTCCCCTTGAGGCCTTGATGTCTATTAACTCCAATATTGATGAAACTCCATGGTTTGCGGACATTGAAAACTATTTGGCGGGTGGAATTCTCAAGGACGGGTTAACGTCTCAACAAAAGAAAAAGTTCTTTAAAGACATTGAACACTATTTTTGGGACGACCCTTACCTTTTCAAACAATGTGCGGATCTTGTCATTCGTCGGTGTGTTGATGGGCCGGCAACTTTATTAATCCTTGAAGCTTGCCATAAAGGACCCACCGGTGGTCACTTTGGTCCTAACTATACCGCGAAGAAAGTGTTCGACTCTGGATTCTATTGGCCCTCTATTTATCATGACGCTCATGAAATGGTTAAACATTGTGATGCTTGCCAAAGACAAGGTAAGATCACACATAAAGATGAGATGCCTCAAAATTTCATCCAAGAATGTGAAATCTTTGACGTATGGGGCATCGGTTTTATGGGGCCATTTCCATCATCCAAAGGGAACAAGTACATCCTCGTAGCCGTTGACTACGTATCCAAATGGGTTGAAGCAAAGGCTCTCCCTAAGAACGATGCGAGGGTGGTTGTGAACTTTTTGAAGCAGCTTTTTGCACGATTCGGTGTTCCTCGTGCTATCATCAGTGACCGCGGGACTCATTTTTGCAATGATCAATTTGCTCGAGTCATGGCTAAGTACGGTGTCAATCACCGTCTTTCCACCGCTTATCATCCTCAAACAAATGGGTAAGCCGAGATTTCTAACCGTGGATCGAAGAGAATTTTAGAGAGAACTGTGGGAGAGCATCGTGCCTCGTGGGCCGATAAGTTAGACGATGCTTTGTGGGCTTTTCGTACCGCATATAAGACACCTATTGGTTTCACTCCATATCGTCTTGTGTACAGGAAGGCATGCCACCTCCCTATTGAATTGGAGCATAAGGCGTACTAGGCCTTGAAGTGGGCCAATTTTGATATCAACAAAGCCGGTGATCTTCGAAAGATTCAACTCAACAAGCTCAATGAACTGAGGAATGAAGCTTATGAGAATTCATTGATCTACAAGGAGAAGACCAAGATCATTCATAATGCAAGGATTAAGAACCGAGAGTTCCACATCGGTGATCAAGTTTTACTCTTTAACTCTCGGTTGAAGATCTTCTCGGGCATGCCGAAGAGCCGTTGGTCTGGTCCATTCACCGTCGCCAAAGTCTTCCCTTACGGCACCATTGAAAATTCTCAGCCAAATGGGCCTAACTTTAAAGTGAATGGCCAGCGTGTGAAGCTGTACTTCGGTGAGGACATCTATCATGAGATGATTCCATCCCTCACCACGTTTTCCTTGAATTAGTTCTGGGTCGAGTCAGGCTCGTGACTCGGTTAACAAAAACAAGCGCTTCTCGGGAGGGAACCCGTTGATCTATCCTTTATCGTTTTCATAATAAGTGTAGGGGGAGCCCCGTAGGTGTTTGTTGTCTTGTTTCTTATGATGTGCAGGGATAAAAGCTTCAAAGAGCACTTTTGATGACATTTGACGAACCGTGATCCCGTGTACCCGTCGACTGGTTCTATCCTAAACTGTCGTGATTCAATATTTCATATCTTATATGTTCACATTGAAATCACTATAGTCGTCCTTCCCTTAGCAAGATTTAAACAACGTGCACAATGTCCTAAGTGTAGGGGAGTTTACTCCCACATGCTTAACATTAAGGACAATGTTTATATCAAGTGTAGGGGGACTTCTATCGAAGTAAGTGGTCTTTTCAATGAATTTGTCCTCATTTTAACCGGAAAATTTGATTTTTCGACATTTTTCAAAATTTTTAATCTATTTTGGCCTAGTTGTATAGTAGTATTTTCCTTTGCTATCGTTATTTACTTTCTTTGCTAGAATAAATTTTTTAAATAAAGTGGTTTTAATTTTTCAAAGACATGAATCTTTTGACTCAACCCGAGTTTACTTATCTAAGTATACTCTAGCTAGTATCCTTAACGTGTTTAAGTCAAGTTTTGCTAGGCTTTTATATAGGGAGCTTTAAAACGCGAAAGTCTTAACTCTCACGGGTTAAGAACAAGAACTTTTCGCAAGTTCCTATAATTGATCCTAGAGAGTCGTTTATCAAGGGAACTTTAAAATGCGAATTCTAAACTTGAAAAAGTCTAAGAAGTTGCAAGATCCTATAGATGACTTGAAAACCGAAAACTTTGATTTAATTGGCTAAGCATCCACCAGTCTCATTCCTTGAGATTTTAAATTATGGAGAACGAGAGATGATAGAGTCAATTATAAGTTTGGTATTCTTTCATGAATTTATGTGAGTTGATTATAAGCTTTTTCTCCCATCGCTTGCTAAAAAATTTATTTGCAATAAATAAGGTTGTACGATTTGAAAAGTTACTTAGCTTCTAGCACAAGATCGTTTAAAAGTTGCTCGGTATTAATTAGAGTTCATAGCCAAGGCATAACTTGTTGAAGCGGGATGTGAAGATTGGCGAGTCCGAAAAGGCCCTAACAAGGCATGAGGACTACATTTTGTTGCTAAAGATCCCAAGTGATGTGCAGAATCATTTATCAAAAATTAATATGAAGGATTGAGACACACGACAAAAAGCAAATACTCTCCTAAAGATCATGGAGAAGTCTATCCAAAAAGGCCCTAACAAGGTATGAGGATAAATAGATCCAAGTCCTAAAAAGAGGCGGGTCGTTGTATATCAAAGTCCAAAATAAAGATTGGAGAAAAATGAAGAAGTCGTGGTCCAAAAGTGAAGAATCTCTCAAAAACTTCAAGTGAAGAAATTCCTATTATGAAGAGAAGACCATAATTTCAAGAACGTCTCTCAAGATTCGAAGTATGAAGTCGATGCCAAATATCGGTCCGAGAAAGGTCTCAAATCGTGAAGCGAGTTATGCCAAGATATGAACTTTAAGAGGTCCCGAGAAGCAGTTTTACAAGATTTTGTCTTCTAGCTAACTATTGATTAAATCGTCCCACTTTATTTTCAGCCTAAATAAACTATCGAAATAAGTCAAACAATGCATCCTCGTGATCATTCGAGACAATCATAAAATATAAGAGATACACCTAGGAATAAGGGAGACTAAGTGAATAGTTGGGCCACATGAGTTCGTGTTAGCTTGCTAACTTATAATAACAATGATCTCGTTTTTAAGCTTGGTATGGGGAACATGAAACTTGAGGATGATAATCATTCATGACAGCCAAAACCCCAATGTAAGTCTTTGATTTCTTAACTTGTTTTGTATATATTTCTATCTTTTAGTTTCCTTAGTGTTTAGTATTTAATAAAGGCCAATGTGGGTTATTTATGATGAAAAATGTAAACTGTGCTTTGAAATTAATGCATTGCATGAGGGCATTGCAATGGTCAAGTGTAGGGGATTTAATAAGTGTGAAAACACTTGTCCTTTTACCACTTATTTCCAATAATAACAAGACCAAAACGTGTATTTCATGTCGTAAAAGTCAGAATTATGCGTGGTTTGTGTTTTTATTGTGTTTCAGGATAAAAATATGAAAAAGAAGAAAACACGGGCTATCACGGGCTTTTATCAAAGAAAACGAGAAAAGACGAAGTCAAAAGATCAAGAGTGCAAAAATAACGGAAGTCCAAGGCCTATTCTGAAGATTTATCGAAGAAAAAGTCTAAAGACGGAAGTTTAATGAAGTCGAAGAACCAAGTTTAATTATAGAAGAAAATGATAAGACGAGTTCAATTTAAATCGACAAATCCCGAGACGACGTCGAGAAAGACAAAGAATTTAAATCGAGTCGAGACGAGAAGAAAGAAAAAGGAAGCAACACATGCACCTCCCCACCTCCTATATATACCCTCCTAATGTGTCATTAGGAGGGTGTTAGTTAGTTAGCTAGTTTATTTTTCTTTTGTAGTTTTAATTTTTAGAGAGAGAAAGTGCTTAACTTTCTCTCACTAGAATTTCATCTTTTCTTTTCTTTCATGCTTAAGCTTTGATTTAATCTTGTATTTTGAAATCTTTAATCTACAAGTTCAAGTTTAAGCTTTTCATCTTTAATCTTCTTCTACCTTTCTTGATTTTGTTTATCTTTGATTCGTGATAATCTTGATTTTGTTTCATCTTGATGTTTATGTGATTAAAAAATTTATCTTTTTATTCATATCTAAGTTTTTATACAACTTGAGCTTTGAGCTTATCATGCTTATTGGCTAATTTTGTATTTAGCTTATTTGCTTTAAAGTTTTCTTAAAGGTTTTGTCTTTTTAAAGTTTGATTTAAAAAGTTGCTTATTTAGAGTCTTGAAAGTTCTTATTTGTGCTTATTTGTTTCTTTCATTATTGATTTGGTTAAGTTTGGGATTGTGCTTATTAAAAAGGAGCTTATTATTGTTTCTTATTAAGTTTTACATTCTGTCGGAAAAGGGTTTACCCTTTCCGACCATTATTCCGACGCTACATCGGATTGGGGTTTTACATTCCGACCGTTATTCTGATCTTTGTATCAGAAAAGGGTTTTGGGATTCCGATCGTGATTCCGACGGTAGGGTTATTTGATATTCCGATAGATGTTGATTTCCACTATTCCGATTGTATACTTTTGTATGCATTCCGATAGGTTGTTTTCCGACAGATGTGATTCCGATAGATTTACTGTGCATTATTCTGATACCTAATCAGATATTCCGACATAATTTACTTTTATACATTCCGATAGGTTGTTTATTCCGATACCATTCCGACGAGATTCCGATCATAGGTATTCCGACGGGATTAACTTTTTAGTTTTACAAAGTTTTAAGTTTTGAATTCACTTTTAAGTTTTAAAGTTTTTAATCATTTATTTTTTAACTCGTAATCTTTAGTTTAATTTTTAAAATTTTTATTTTTACTCAACGATATTTTCATATTTGCTTCTAGTTTAAAATAGATAATTAAACCATTTTATTTTCCATCAAGAACGACTAGTCGCACTTTCAACTGGTAATCAATTCGAAAAGACTGGTTCAACGAATCTTTTTCATACGAGGTGAAAACCTTGTATTAGTTACCGGTCTTCTGAAAGTGCAGGCGGCCTATTTGGTCTTTAGGTAAGTGTTCATTTTCATACTTTTACCCTAACTCTCGTTATGATTTGACCGTTAACCTTCTTTGCTTCAGGGACTGTTTTGTCCTTTTGCTTTATTTGACATTTGTAACTAAACTAGTATTCCTGTTTTAAACTAGTAAATGCATTCTTTGTAATTTTATGACCAATGCTGCCGTTTGGTTTACAATTTAAAAAAACGTGGTATTAAAATGTTTGGGTATTTTTAACGTTGGAGTGTTTATAACCGTAAGTTTATAATTCTAATTCATGTTTGGATAATACAAAACAAATACCAAGTTTTGGCATGTTAATAAAGATAAAGTATTACGATTTCCTTGTTATTTTTTCTTCTCTATAACTAGAATGACATGTTATCCTAATTTCATGAATTATTTTTTTAGTTGCTTACAGTAACCATTGTCATCAAAATAAAATAAGCCTCAAATTTGAAGCACCAGACAATCGCTTTGCATAAAGAATCAAACTAAACTCTCTTTAGAGATCTTTAAAAATTGAATCAAATCGAAAGAATAAAAACAACATCAATAAGATCGAAGCAAACAACATGCTACCAACCAAAAGACAATCTTTTCGGTTGATTTTTTTTTTGTTGCAAACGTTAAATCTCATTTTGATCAAATTCGTGAAAACCCCCAAATTAGTTGAAAGTTCGGATGATTTATCATTAGTTTCATTTGATTATATAAAACTAAAAAATTAAAAGTTTGATGGTAGAATAGAAGCAACAAACACCCCAACTAAAGATCTTAATCGAATCCATTTCTGTGGCCACAAGATACAAATCGGCCATGGGTTATCTCGATTTGATTTATGAGTGTGGGTATAGATCTGGATTTGTGTTGATGGAATAAGGTTGTTATCAGTTTCATGTTTTGGATTGTTAATGAAAACTATGTGGTGTTTTTGTAGCAGTAGGAAAAGGATAAACAGTATAAAATAAAGCAAAAGGACAAAACAGTCCCTGAAGCAAAGAAGGTTAATGGTCAAATGATAACGAAAGTTAGGGTTAAAGTATGAAATTGAACACTTACCTAAAGACCAGGAAGACCGCCTGCACTTTCAGAAAACCGGTAACTATGTGCAATCTGTACAAACCACAGGTACGATATCTGCATTTTACTCTTGTTAATTTGTTTCAAAATCATATCCCGCATCGATTGAAATTAAAAGTAATGAACAATATATAAGTTGAAGTGTCATTTATTTGTAGAAAGTCAAAACCAAAGTTATTACAATAATACTGCGCTTGTTGTATTATCTTTGTTTCGACTTTTTCTTGGTCCCTATGTTACGAGAAATATTTAAACCGTTATTTTACATGTTTTAAAGTTTAATTATTTTACATGGTCACACTAATTCGCCCAAATACATTAAGCACAAAATCGAACCTATTATTCTAATAAGCAAACATGCGTACACGAATGTGCTTATGGTACGAGAATTTTAATATATACACCGTTATTTTACAATTTAATTATTTTACATGGTATCATATAACAAAAACACAAGTCGTAGATGAGAAGTGTTGATTTGATTCCAAGCCCAAATACATTAAGCACAAAATCGAACCTATTATTCTAATAAGCAAACCTTCGTACACGACTGTGCTGTTGGAGATTAATCTCATTAATCTTTGACATAAATAAACAACGTGTTATTCCTATGGTAAAAGTCTGCAAATCAGAACACAACACCAGAAAGAACAAAGAACAGGATACTTGGCCTGTATAGGAGTTATACCATCCATAACGGGCAGGCCCCGGGACCCGAACCACTAGGGAAACCCCTAGAACTCACGGCTTCGCACTAAGGAGGAAAATCATTGATTTTTGTCTCTTGCAAGACTTGAACCCATGACTAAACCCCCTCCTCAAGCTCCAGAACAAACCCAGGCCAACTGCTCTAGAGCAGTTGGTTCAAACTGATATAATAAACTGATATAATGTTAGAGCTTTTAGTTTCAATTCGTGTCAGCCCTAGAGACGGAGCCAAGATGTTTAGTTATAGGGCGTCTGCCGATAGAATAAAGGGCTAAATGTAAGATACTACTAGAAAAACGGCTTGTAATATAAACAACTAATAGAGTGGAACGTGTTTATTAGGGATGGTTTGCCAACTCTTAAAGTAGCCAAGGCAATCTCAATGTTTGAGTATGTGTGGCGGCGGTTCAACCCCTTGGATTATTCGGCCGAAAGGTCGGAAACCATGGTTACCTAAAATAAAAAAATACTACTACCTCCGTTCCAAAATACGTGTCCACATTTAAAAAGTCGAATGCGGACACTAGTTAATAAATCATGAAAGAATGCTACTACCTCCGTCCCAAAATAAGTGTTCACTTTTTGCAGGAAATTGGTGCAACCTCCTTAGGTTGATAAGATTGATTGGAAAAATTGGTTGATTTTCTGGCTGGATGAAAGAG
Source organism: Glebionis coronaria (assembly GCA_025667525.1). Classification (NCBI taxonomy): domain Eukaryota; kingdom Viridiplantae; phylum Streptophyta; class Magnoliopsida; order Asterales; family Asteraceae; genus Glebionis; species Glebionis coronaria. The sequence continues at coordinate 544,062,691 of CM046879.1, read as the reverse complement.
TTGTCCCGTTGAATCATCGTGATTCTAATTATAAGCTTGCTTATGATGGATTTCTTAGTAAGGTAACTTTTTTTGTTTTACATTAGTGATTGTGGTTTGATGCATATATGAAGTTTAAGATTGCTAGATTGTGATTAGGATTCAACTCGATTCGAATTTAAAGGGGCTGTTTCAGTAAACTGGTAAAGTTAAGCTATACGAGAATGTTAAATCTTTCTTACCTCAATAGCTTCATAGAGATTGTATATGTTTAGCAAAACTAGTTGTTGGAAGCTGAAGTCTTGTTTTTCAAAGTAGCTTATGATTTCGAGCTAATAACAAAAGTTTTTTTAGTATTTTAAGAGAAGTAACCTTAAGCTTCTGTAAGTTTATACACCATAGTGACTTTCAAAATAAGATGAAAAGGATGGCACACTGTCTTCATCCAAACACTCAAGTTGACTTGTTGGGGTTTGGAAACTTAATAAGCTGATAAGTTGCTTTAGTAAGCTTATCCAAACACCGCTTCAGTAGGGGTCACAGAAAACACAAAAAACACAAAAAACAGTTTTGAAAGATGGGTGGTCCAGTATTTGAAACATGGATCGTGACTTAATAAGGTGTGTAAGCAGTTTTGATCGTATTTGGTGTTGTTTATGTGGACTGTTTATCTGATAATCTTAGGTGATATAAGCAATTTTGAATATTAGGCCAAACTTTTATCTGACTATTTCAAAAAGCGTAAGCAGTTCTAATAAGCAATATCCCAAACACCCCATCTAATGATAAGCTGTCACTTTTATGTTTTCCTTCTTGCGGTAGATCTTTAAGTCGTTGGCATATCGTTGCCTATTATTCTAAAATGATTGTAGGTACCAATACCAAAGGCTAACATCTATCCGATCAAGGAAAGTTTATCACCCGAAAAGGCAGCTGAGGAGTATGAGCAACGTCTTAAACAATTAGTAGAAAACAAAAAACTGAAAACCTCAGCAGTTACAGGGATGGTCAAATTCGATTTAATGTTACTAGGAATGGGTCCAGACGGGCACGTTGCATCTCTCTTCTGCTGGCATTTTGAACGCTTTGAGAAGAAGAAATGGGTGACTTTCATCACAGATTCATCCAAACCACCACCTCCTAGGATCACCTTCACATTCCCTCTGATCAATTCTGCAGCTGAGATTGCAATGGTCGTGACAGGAGAAGATGCAGCCGATGCGGTCAAGGTGACATTGGGTGAACATGCTGATTGGGGTTACCCTTTGCCTGTGCAAAAGGTGAAACCGGAAGGAGGGTTTACATGGTTCTTGGATAGACTAGCTACTTCATTGCTCAAGTAAAACAAATAGGCATATGAATATGCTATATTTTTACGTTAATAAGGCATGATTTTTATCATGTTACAGCCTTTGTTGTTCTTTTTACTTTAGTTTATGTAACATTATTAGATCATGACTTTTACGCTTTTCTTGGTTTAAAAGCTGCTTATGTTTCGAGATTAGATTTGAAACTAACTATGAAATGATAGTTTAGCCTATCACTGCAAATGGGTTTGTGTTTGTATAGCTGTTATAATAAATAGCATTGTTATACGGGTCAAACGGACGGTTGGGTTGGGTTAACCAGGCGAAAAAGAAAAAAAAAAACAAAGTCGGCATACTGAGAAATCCCGGTATCCCACATCGGCTGAGAGAGTGAAGTTGAAGGCATGGAAAGCTGTATAAAAGGAGAAAGAAGCAAGATGAATACTCACTTACCTGGATGGTGTCAATGGGTGATCAAGAACGCCCATGGCCTAGGTTGGTGACCTCCATTGCACTTTGGAGGGTGCCACCCTAAGGTCGGCCCAAGTGGTCGAGTCTACATAGTAATTTGTTGCTGAGGGGGCCTGCGTTCGCGCGGCCCCTGCCCAATTCTCTAATCTTAATATTTTTTCTGGTTTAAATTTTGTCTACACAACTTCACAATCTACCTGATTTTACTTTATAAAACATGGAACCACATGGTTTCGAGTGACTTAATACTCCATCCGTCCCAAATTTATTGTCCCCGACTTCTTTTGGCCTTTTGCTTCCGACCATTTATGCCCAGTTTTCTTGCTTTACAAGGCTGTTTGGATGTTGATATGTATTACGCGTCACTGCAAGTAAGGTTTGAACTTTGTACAAAATGAATGAGGAGGTTTAAGCTATCATAAGTTTTGTTGTAAATGTTATATTTAACAACAGAAACCTTGGGTCTTAGAACCTCTATGCTGCTTGAGCTACTCGATAAAATCTTGAAACAAACTCAGTTTAAACGAGCTCAGGCATTGTTCATGGCTTGTTGAATAAATGAGCTCGAGCCTAGCGTATTTAACAAGCTAAGCATAAGTAGAGCTTTTTTCAACTCATTTAAATATATCGTAAACTAACCAATACCAAACTTGTAAAATATATTACGCATCCAGATTAGGATTAGAGAGTAAGACTCGAAACAACTCTAAGCTTTGACAAGCTCAAGCTCGACTCAACTCATTTCAAACTCGATAGTTGAAAGCTTGTTGCATTATCTGTTAGTGTTAGGTACATCGAGCAGACTATTAATGGATTTGTGGTACCATTTTAACATCTTTCTCATACTTTACCATTATTTTCACCACGACAGTCAACTTTATCGATGCTACCGTCAAAGTTATCACAGTTCGTAACATAGGGCACATTTTAGCTCATACAACAGAATGGTCCAGAGTTCAACGATAATGTTGATGGGTTTGAGCCATTATATAGATGTGTCCAGGTTATGCACATAACAAGTTAGCAATCGATCAAAATAGTTAACATTTGTCAAAACATCTTAGATTGACAATCCTATAATCTTTGGTTGATAGGTGAATAATATAAATGGGAAGAGAAATATCAAACATGACCGCCTAAAATAAGTGCTTTCACAAACTAGAACAAAATTCATTCGTGCTTACACTAGATCAATAAGTGGCGGTACACCAATATAATAGGCATAGAACAGCAAGCAATATAATTTGACTGCTTATCAACCAAACACTATAACTACTCATAATCTCAGTTTCTAATATTTCCGATTTGCTGCTGCTCTAAACAATTGAACATACACAAATCATGAATCACAAAGTTAATCGGCAAAAGCCCGAGGAAAATAATTTCAAGAAGATAATGTCTCATTTGCTAATGGAACCTCAAGCTTATGCAGTACCTCTGCAACCACCTTTTGGAAGTTTACATGGTTTAAATAATCGTTTTTGAATCCGTTTAATGTTGTTTTTGAAAGAGTTGTAATGTCGTCTTCGTTTGAACTTTCATCAAGTAATTTGTTCCAGAAGTCGTAATCATCGTTAAGGTTTGCTTCCCTCATCAGTGACATGACTTTTTGCAAGTTTGCAACATTCCTACCGGCTCCAACCCCTGTGGCGGTTGCTGCACCGACTGCATTGGCTACAGTTAATGTATGTACCAATGGCATATCGTGTATGTAACCATATGCAATTGCAGCCACAAAGCTGTCTCCGCATCCAATAGTATCCATTGTAGAATTCACAATGGCACAACTCCTTAAACACTCAGTGATATAACTGTAAACTTACTACTGTTTATATGTTAAAGTGGTAAAGAGAAGTACTATATTACACATATACTAAGGCATGTATATAGAGCCTTTAAATTAACCTACGTGGGTCTCAGTGATCCTAAAGAACCGGACACAAATACCCACTCTCCTAGTCTTATTCCTTTATTCTTGCTACTGAGAAACATGCACAAAGACTTCTTCCCATACATGTTGTACCTAAATTCAAACTAACGACCCATGATTATACCGACCCGCACCATGACCCATCACGATTATCCAACATTCACCCCCATAATCTTGATGATCACCTCCTGCTACGTAATCCACTTGCTCAATGTCCTTGCTAAACTGTCTGAGTTCGAAACACGGTATCAAATCCTTGCTAAAATACCGGTCTTCGTCTCGTTCTTGCTACTTGCTAATCGAATCTTGCTATTCGAACCTTGCTTGTCGACCCTTGCTTGTCGACTCTTGCTTGCCGACCCTTGCTTGTCGACTCTTGCTTATCGACCCTTGCTTGTCGAATCTTGCTTGTCGACCCTTGCTTGTCGACCCTTGCTTGCCGACCCTTGCTTGTCGACTCTTGCTTGCCGACCCTTGCTTGTCGAATCTTGCTTGTCGACCCTTGCTTGTCGACCCTTGCTTGTCGACTGTTTCTTGTTTGCTACTTGCTACAAACACGAAACGTTCTGCTTGCTATCGTTGCCTTGCCTGCTACTTGCTACAGACTATGCGGCAATCTGCTTGCTTACTAACTTGCGAAAACTTGCTGCGATTTCTTGCTACGTTCTTGCTTGCTTCATGCTCTTTCTATCTTGCTAAATGGTCTTGCTATCTTGCTCTTGCTACATGCTCTTGCTATCTTGCTAAAATCCTGCTTTCTAACATTTTATTCCTTGCTGTTGTGTTCTTTCTTTGATCACCAAATGATCAACTGTTGCATGCTTTCTTGATTTTGATCACCAAGTGATCAACCTTACTGTTTGCTTTCTTTCTCATTATTCTTGTTCTTTGTTGCTACCTTGCTGCGTTCTTTTGGTTACCCGCCGTGATCAAAAGTTGCTTCTTGCTTTCGTCGTTGTTTGTTTGCTACCATGGGACCAACATGCTGCTTCTTTCCTCTACTCGACGTGAGTGCATAGGGTTGCAATCAGACCCTTTCTATTTCTGCCCTGCAACCAAGGTCTACACTCTTTTTCTTGAACCAACTTTCAAACCCACCTTCGATCAACCTCAGCTCCGTCATCTTAACTGGCACTCCTTCGCGACAACGGGCAACCAAAAACACCATAAATTTAGCCTCCGTTTACGGCTGAATAAACAGTCCTGAAACAGCCCCGCTGTCCGAATCTTCTCAACACTTGCCCTCCACCGACCAACACACCCGCCGGCGGCAGAGGCTTCCCCCGGTAACGAGCCCTACGCTCTGATACCAAATGTAGAATTCACAATGGCACAACTCCTTAAACACTCAGTGATATAACTGTAAACTTACTACTGTTTATATGTTAAAGTGGTAAAGAGAAGTACTATATTACACATATACTAAGGCATGTATATAGAGCCTTTAAATTAACCTACGTGGGTCTCAGTGATCCTAAAGAACCGGACACAAATACCCACTCTCCTAGTCTTATTCCTTTATTCTTGCTACTGAGAAACATGCACAAAGACTTCTTCCCATACATGTTGTACCTAAATTCAAACTAACGACCCGTGATTATACCGACCCGCACCATGACCCATCACGATTATCCAACATCCATTACCTTTACCTGTCATAGAAAATTTCCATGTAACGCTGTCATATACTACCAATAATCAATGACATGTTTGATAGAACAACTGCTGATTAACAGGATCTTTATATAACACAATTATAATTAATCAAGGCTAGGGTTACATACCTTTATCCTAGCAGAACGATCACCGGTAAAGATAAATCAAGAACACCACCAGGATGTGATCTAAAATAAGATCACACCACGATCTTGTACACACGTGATACGATGAGCTAATCGTGAGTCTAGCACGAACAGAACCGAGCCTTCCAAGCCTATGGAAGATCTACCCAACAACCCTAGAGAGGGGCTAGGACTAGATCTAAAATAGCTTATAGAAAATCAAAGGTAAACCCTAATAAGGGTGTGTTTGGCCGGCGGTTAGGAGCTAAGAAAAGAGAGAATAGAGTGAAAAATTATGAGGCTTTAGGTTTGTTTATATACACCTTGGAAAACTTCTCTTCCAAGGTTAAACAAGATAAAGCAACAAAATCTTTTCCCTTCTCTCTTGTCTCCTCTATTTAGGCCGGATATAACATGTGCTAAAAGGGGGTTTCCAGAACTTTCTGACACCTTCTTTTAGCTTCTTTAATATTCTATAACGATCGTTTAAAACTTAACCTTTAATTACTTAACGGTCGTTAGCTGCAGTTTGATTTAATAAATATAATAAATATATTTAATAAATAAATTAACTCTTCACGTAATGTGTGCAATCCCGTGATCTCGAGTTCGATCCTATCACACGACTATCGATTTTAAAGTCCATAAACTTTCAGCTCCCACTTGGACAAAATTCGAATGTCGTGATCACATTGATTAGTGTCTAGTTACACTAACAATGTCACTAGTACAACTCGAGTAAGGCTTCCTGGACAAAACCTTTTAATGATATATAATCATTATTATTATCCTCTCATTTCAAATACATTGTTAATAAGGATATGGATCTTAGTCATTCCTTCATTAACTATTCTGTTTCTCGTTTACGGATATAGCAAGATTACCAAAACACATTTGGGTGTGGCCACACAAACATCTTACTATTCCCCCGAGGGGCCCAGTTGTATTTATACTTCAAATAATAATTTGAAGGAAACGAATCCCATTTCGACTACAAGCAAAACACATGAACTTTGCAACACTTCTGAAAATAACCCTTATGACTACCAGTTACGTTTAGCGTTAGGTTACCTTACAGAAATGCACTATATTCAATGCAGTTTTCTGGCATCTCAGGTCTAAGGATAACTGTTTATGATTTACTTAATGACAAAGATCCATAAAGTAAAATCACATAGTTGGGATAAGTCTAATATTTGATCCATCAAATATCATCCAAAATTGACCAATATACTTTCAAGTATACTCTGTCACTATTTTGAATTGTCTTAATTTAATAATACTCCCATATTATTAATCGACAACGGACATTTAGAAACATCAAAATGCTCATGGATTAAAACATGTAAAATAGGATACAAAATCAAATAACAGACAAATAAACGAAATCCATTCTTTATTTCATCAATTCAATAATGTCTTACATCCTTTATCCAAATACTAATCAACAGATTTATTGCATGAATTCGCTAGCTAGTTGCAGCCCAATTGCCTTGGCATGCTTAACTACCTTTGGCCTAGATAAAGCCTTAGTAAAAGGATCAGCTACGTTATCATCTGTGTGAACTTTTATCAATTTTATTTCTCGAGCTTCCACTTGTTCTCGAACGTAGTGATATCTACGTTTAAAGTGTCTGGCGCCCTTCATGACTCCAGGGTCATTGGCGAATATTATTGCCGCAGAATTGTCGCAATATATATCAATAGGTTCTTTAATTGAAGGCATCACTCCAAGATCTCCAATAAACTTCCTAATCCAAACAGCTTCCATTGCAGCTTCTGAAGCGGCCATGTACTCAGATTGAGTCGCATGCATAGCAATGGTTTTCTGCTTACTGCTCTTCCAGTCAACTGCTCCTCCATTGATGACAAACACGTAACCCGTCTGAGACTTCGTATCGTCTTTATCACATTGCCAGGACGCATCACAGAATCCTGTTACATTCAATTCTGTGTCTGGTTTACCCCCGAATACCAAAAAACATATCTTTCGTACTTCTCAAATACTTCAAAATATGCTTAACAGCAGTCCAGTGGGACTTCCCTGGATTCTGTTGGTATCTACTGACTAAGTTCTGAGCAAACGCCACATCAGGCCTTGTACATCTTACAGCATACATAATAGATCCTACTGCCGAAGCATAAGGCACCTTCTTCATGTAAGCCACCTCTTCAGGTGATGATGCATCTTTCTCATGACTTAACTCATGCTTAACTTCCATCGGTAAGAAACCTTTCTTAGAGTTATGCATGTTGTATTTCTTCAATATCTTATCAATGTAAGCATCTTGACTAAGACCAATCAACCGTCTACTCCTATCTCGATAGATTTTAATTCCCAGAATATATGCAGCATCTCCCAAATCTTTCATAGAGAAGCATTTACCAAGATAATCCTTAACTTCCTTAAGTCTTGGAATGTCACTTCCCATGATCAATATGTCATCGACATATAGAATTAGGAACACTACATTACTCCCACTAGCTTTGCGGTATACACATGGCTCATCACGATTTTGAATAAATCCAAACTTTTTGATTTCTTCATCAAATCGCTTATTCCATTGACGTGATGCTTGCTTCAAACCATAAATAGACCTTTGAAGTTTGCACACGCGTTTTGGAAATTTAGGATCAACATACCCTTCCGGTTGTTGCATATAGATGTCTTCATCTAAGCGACCGTTCAAGAAGGCAGTTTTAACATCCATTTGCCATATCTCATAGTCATAGTATGCTGCTATAGCTATGAGAATCCTAATAGCTCGTAAGTCTGCTACAAGAGAAAATGTCTCCTCGTAGTCTATGCCAAAAGTTTGAGTAAAACCTTTAGCCACTAAACGTGCTTTGTAGGATTGTACATCGCCATCCATGTCAGTTTTCTTCTTATAGATCCACCTATTTTTCACTACTTTAGCATTTTTAGGTGCGTCCACAAGAATCCAAACATCATTGATTTCCATGGATTTCATTTCCTCATTCATCGCAACCATCCATTTTGACTTTTCTGGATCAGACATTGCGGATCGATAGTTAGCAGGTTCACCAAGATCCCCTACTTCCTCCTCATCATCCTCTATGTAAAGACATAGTTTGTCCGGCGCACGTATAGTCCTTTGTGACCTACGTGGAGGAATTAATTCCGGTGGAACACTCAGACTTTCTGGTTCTACAGGAATTTCATCGCTAGTATTTTCAGAAGGCAATGTATCTTCTTGAATTTCTTCAAGATCATAATTTCTCCCACTGAATTCTTGATTTACAAGATCATTTTCAAGGAAGTCTCCATACCGAGCCACAACTATCTTGTTCTCAGCCGGATAATAAAAGTAGTAACCCATAGTTTCCTTAGGGTAACCTACAAAGATACATTTTACTGAGCGTTGTTGGAGTTTATCTCCAGAGTCACGTTTCACATACGCCTCACAACCCCAGACTTTCAAATAAGACAAATATGGCTTCTTGCCATGCCATAGTTCATATGGTGTCTTATCAACCTTCTTTGTGGGAACCATATTCAGAATACGAACAGCAGTTTCAAGAGCATAATCCCAAAAAGATAATGGTAAAGTTGTAAGATTAAACATAGATCGTACCATATCCAATAATGTACGATTTCTCCTTTCAGATACACCATTTTGTTGTGGAGTATACGGAGAAGTAAGTTTCTGAACAATTCCATTCTCACTTAAATAATCTTTAAACTCTTGACTTAAATATTCACCACCACGGTCAGAACGAAGAGCTTTAATCTTCTTTCCCAGTTGTAACTCTACTTCGGCTTTAAACGTTTTAAATGTTTCAAATACCTCATGTTTATGCTTAAGTAAATAAACATAACCATAACGGCTATAATCATCCGTAAACGTCAAGAAGTAGCTAGCACCTTTCCTTGACACATGTCTAAGTGGTCCACACACATCAGTATGTATCAAACCAAGTAGTTCAGTAGCCCTTTCAATATTGCTATTAAAAGGTTTCTTGGTCATCTTCCCAGAGATACAAGATTCACATTTATCAAATGATTCATCATTGATACTTTCCAAAAGCCCATCACGTTGAAGCTTTTGTATGCGAGTCTTCCCAATGTGGGCAAGTCTACAATGCCAAAGATAAGAAGAGTTCTTGTCTAACTTACTCTTCTTATTCATGCTAAAAACATAATTATTTTTCCTCTTGGGATTTATATCATGCATGTTAATTTCAAAAACACCATTCACAGAAATTGCATCAAAATAGAATAAACCATCTTTGAAAACAGAAATTCTATTATTATCAATCGTGTGAGTAAATCCAAGATCCAACATACTAGAAAAGGAAATAACACCCCTAACAATTGTAGGTGCATAATGACAATTATTTAAAGACAGTACTAAACCCGAAGGTAGAACTAATTTAAATATTCCTATAGCTTCAACTGCTGCTTGTGCGCCATTGCCCACTTGCAGAAATTGTTCCCCATAGGTAAGTCTCCTCTTCAACTCAAATCCCTGCAGGGTATTACAAATATTAATACCACATCCCGTATCATATACCCAGGAGTTTGATTTGTATGAAAGATTAAATAACTCTATCATAAATAAGTTACCTGAAGATGGTGCTGCAGCAACTTGCTCAGCCTTCTTCTTATGTTCTGCCATTTCATGGAGATAGAGAGAGCAATTCCTCTTCCAGTGTCCAGTCATCTTGCAGTGGTGACAAGTCTCATCTTTAAGAGATTTCTTAGCAAAGTTATGCTTCGGTTTTGATGTAGTCGCAACTTGCTTGCTCTTATCAACCTTGCCTTTGCCTTTCTGCTTCTTATTCCCTTGCGGTTTTGGTTTCGACACTCTACCCTTTTGTACATAAAGTACTTGAGGAGTAGCAGTGGGTGCCTTATCTTTCAAACCCTTTTCAAAGTCAATGAGCATTGCATGCAAATCATTAACTGTCTTCCCCGTGCAATGCATATTATAGTTACGAACGAAATCACCGAAGTCCTTATTAAGGGACCTATTGATCAAGTTAATAGCCATATTATGATCGAAGGGTTGTCCTAGTGCGATGAGTTGTTCCATATAACCCCTCATCTCCATGTAATGTGCACTTACGGACTTTCCAGGAGCTTGCTTGCAACTATGTAGAGCATCAACCAGATCATAGATCTCTACAGCTTGTGGCGTTTCATACACTGCCTTGAGTTCATCAAGCATCTGCTTAGGATGAAATAGCTCATACTTCCTTTGAAGTGATGGAGCCATTCTCCCTAACATTACAGCGGCCACCTCATGGTGCTTCTTAACGTTAGCAGCGTGTTGAAGCCTTTCAGCATCAGTTGCTCCTTCAGCAAGATCCTCCGGAAAAGGAGTTTCCAAGATATTGATGGTACCCGCTGCTCTCAGAACAATTCTTAGTGAGCGGTACCAATCATTGAAATTAGGGCCAGTAAGTTCAGGCCGTTCAAAAAATGCTTTGAACGCCGAGCTTATTGTCAGATTGTTTTCGGGTTGAGCCATTTCTACAGAAATAAGTTCAAACATTAGTATTTTCGATAATAAAATTCAAGAAAATAAAATTACCCCGGTAATAAAACCATAGTATTTCCTTGAAAAACTAGAATCCATATTGACATAGATTTATCACATCAGTTGATCTGCTAGTGACAAATGTATTCAACACAGTAACTTGTCGAACAATAATTGCCAAATCATATTGCAATTTCTAGATATGTCAGGGATTTACATTGCCAAAACATTTGCATTGTAAACATGTTTTATCCCTTCTTTATGCCTTAAGTTTCCAGTTCTCACTGAGTAACTCAATTAAGTCGACTAATCAAAAGAACGTAAAACCTTCATGTGCAATCTTATTCAGTCATGAAGTTTTCTCTCCATTACAACATCGTCCGATATCTTATATGACGACAATTGTAACTTCAAGTGTTCGTCAATTAGAGGGCATATGACTTAAATTTTAGGGTATAGATTTTGGTGTCAAAATCATGTATGGAGAAGCATGCATACATCTCTATAGCATAAGTTTAATAAAAGGTTTAGTAAACTTTTTGGTGAGACTAAAAGTTCATCATATATTTGCAAGTTGAGGTATTGGTTAAACCAAACAACCTTAAAGAATTATACCAATAACAACCGTAGGTAATTCCAATTTTGACGCACAGGCGAGCCGGGAATTTGGTCAGCGCTGAAGCATAACACCTCCTTCCTTAACCGGGTACTTGACCAGCGGTGCGTTATACCCACTTTATAGTTTGTCAAAATTGAGTAGGCCGTTAAGTTGTTATTGCAATTCTAATCAACACAAATCATATGTAATTTAGATCTCAAAACAATTCATTAATTTTGATAGGATTTAGTCCATATTATTTTTTCTTAAAAAAAAAAATTACCCTTGTTTACAACATACAATGTTAAAAACGCATGAAAACAAGGAGTAAAAAAAAACTAAATCAAATAGCCACATGCATAACAATTTATTCAAAGAACATCAAATCTAGGGTTTTTATTAACATAAAAAGTCTTCCCTAATTTTAAAACTTTGAATCAAATAAAGCAAATAGCAATCAAAATTATATGATCCTTAAAGACATGCATGTTTATTACGGATCTTCCATATTCTCTTAACAATTAAAAAACTACTACGGATCGTAACCACACATGACATAACAATTAATTCATGCATAAATCTAAAGTTAATTACCATGTAATTTTAGGGTTTACAAATTTTTTTTTTTTTTTTATATATAAAAAACGGCAAAGCCATTTTTAAACAATAAAAACAAAACCCCTAATTTTATAAAACCTAAAAAACAACATGTAATTTTAACACAAATCAATATTAGTTAAAAAAACTTTAGATCTTGATAATTATAATCATGTTAAAACGGCTCTCGATGCCACTGAAGGTTTATGATCATAACAATTATAAAAACCCTAACATAGATCAAAGAGCATACAGCGGAAGCAGATTAACAGGATCTTTATATAACACAATTATAATTAATCAAGGCTAGGGTTACATACCTTTATCCTAGCAGAACGATCACCGGTAAAGATAAATCAAGAACACCACCAGGATGTGATCTAAAATAAGATCACACCACGATCTTGTACACACGTGATACGATGAGCTAATCGTGAGTCTAGCACGAACAGAACCGAGCCTTCCAAGCCTATGGAAGATCTACCCAACAACCCTAGAGAGGGGCTAGGACTAGATCTAAAATAGCTTATAGAAAATCAAAGGTAAACCCTAATAAGGGTGTGTTTGGCCGGCGGTTAGGAGCTAAGAAAAGAGAGAATAGAGTGAAAAATTATGAGGCTTTAGGTTTGTTTATATACACCTTGGAAAACTTCTCTTCTAAGGTTAAACAAGATAAAGCAACAAAATCTTTTTCCTTCTCTCTTGTCTCCTCTATTTAGGCCGGATATAACATGTGCTAAAAGGGGGTTTCCAGAACTTTCTGACACCTTCTTTTAGCTTCTTTAATATTCTATAACGATCGTTTAAAACTTAACCTTTAATTACTTAACGGTCGTTAGCTGCAGTTTGATTTAATAAATATAATAAATATATTTAATAAATAAATTAACTCTTCACGTAATGTGTGCAATCCCATGATCTCGAGTTCGATCCTATCACACGACTATCGATTTTAAAGTCCATAAACTTTCACAACATCCATTACCTTTACCTGTCATAGAAAATTTCCATGTAACGCTGTCATATACTACCAATAATCAATGACATGTTTGATAGAACAACTGCTGATAAAAATGCTTACACTAATGTTTTACATGTTGATGTTGTGGCTTGTAGGTCCGATTATGTTTTCAACGTAATTCTGTGATATACCCAAAACCATCTAATATGCTGACTACATCCCTTTATTATACTTCCTTTCTCAAATAAATCAGACAACGTACAGAGATAAAAACATCTTACAATGCCTAAAATCTGGTCACTTGTGTTCAAATTACAATTCATAATGCACTTTATTGTAAGCAGGTGCCACTTAAAATGCATGTTGCAAAATACAACTTGCGTAACTGCTCACCAAATATTTTTCAAGGACTAATAAAACAGACTATAATTTATACGATCCTATCCAAAATCTCCTTTATTGGACACGAAACATGGTTCATAGTAATATACAAATACAAATTTTTGAATATAAAGAGTAATCCTAGTTTTTATTATAATTAAGCTATGTAGCAAAACCAAACCAAAGATGATCGGTTTGGCATACGCAACAAGTTCTAAGATTCCAACCAAAACCAAGTTTGACTGACAATTCCAGCAAAACGGAATTGTGTGGAACCATTTAGTGTCTTCTTTCCATAACTAAGCCAACTCTCTTATTTGAACATCACCAGCATGTATCTTACTGATATCATCTGTAAATACGGCGGACATCAATCCAACTTCATTGTATTAGAGCTACTTAGAGGGGAAAAAAGTGAGCATAGTGAGAAATCTCAGTATCCCACATCGTTTGAGAGAGTGAAGTTGAAGGTATGGAAAGCTGTCTAAAAAACGAAAGAAGTATCAGGGTTAATCACTTACCTGGATGGGATCAATGTGTGATCAAGAAGGCCCATGGCCTAGGCTGGTGACTTCCATTGCACTTTGGAGGGGTGCCACCCTAAGATCGACCTAAGTGGTCAAGTCTACATCGTAATTTGTTGCTGTTAGGTCCTGTGTTCGCGCGGCCCCTGCAAGTCTTTAGTTTAAGTCTTCTATTTGGTATACATCAGATTAATGATCTAAACGATATCATATTTATAAAAAATTGTCTTTTATTGACGTTTTCGGTCTTTTCTTCCAACATGGCCATTTATGCCTAGTTTTCTTGCTTTACAAGGCTGTTTGGATATTGATATGTATGAGTTATGACGGGTCACTTCAAGTATGGTGCTGAACTTGCAAGGAGGTCCTAACCATTTTCAATCATTTCTCTTGCGATCCAAAATGTGTAACTAATAAGGTTTGAACCATAGATATTGTGAAGATTTACCACTGTGGCACTTGACTATTTTTTGGTTGTTAAAAACAAAATGAATGAGTATTAAGCTGTCATAAGTTTTGTTGTACAAGTTATATTTAACAACCGAAACGTTGGGTTGAACGGCTATGCTGCATGTGAGCTGTTATATAAAAGCTCAAAACAAGCCCAGTTTGCACGAGACGGGGCATTTGTTTATGGCTTATTTAATAAATGTGCTGGAGCCTAGTGTGTTTAACAAGCTAAGTTCGAGTAGAGCTTTATTTCAACTCAGTTTAAATCTATCGTAAACTAACCGAGCCCAAGATTGTAAAGTATGTTATGCATCGAGATTAACCTAAAAGCGTAAGACTTGAAACAACTTCGAGCTTTGATAAGCTAGGGCTTGGCTCGACTCATCTGAAACCCGATAGCTGAAATTTGCATTATCTGTTAGGTATAATGAACAGACTACTATTTGTGGTATCTAAAAGGCTAAAACCATAATAAACTCTTTCTCACGCTTTACCACCATTTTCAAAGCGAAACTCAACTTTTATCGACGCTACCGTCTAATTTATTACACCTTGTAACATAGGGCACATTGTACATATTTAGACTTTTATCAGTAACTAGTCTAGAAGATTATCGAAGTTTTGAATTGAAAAAACTTTGAAAAGTGAGATTAAGAGGAAGACAAAAATACTCTCACATATCAGATACCATATCCTAGCCGTTAGGTGATGGTTGTCATGAGCGTGTATGGTAGCCTTGGCAAAAGCCACATGTTACTTGCATGTGTATCTATGGGCAGTAAGTTTGAAACTCAAACCCATCATTACAGCCTTAAGTATCTCTTCGAGCAACCCTATCACCACTATTCCACAACAATGTTGGTTAAGCAAAGCTTGTGTTGTGGGTTATGACTTTACTGTCATTTACAAAACTGGCTAAGACAACGTGGTTGCTGATGCGATGGCACGTCAGTTTGAAGGAGCAGAAACAACCATCCTAGCCATTTCTGGGCCTTTATTGCAGTTGAACAAGAGGTTAACATAATTACCGAATCACAACAGCTTGCGACCAAAATAACAAAAGGTGAAGCCGTAGGCCCTTGGCAAATTCATGATGGTCTGGTACGGGTCATGAAGGTTACCAAAAAACCCTTGGCCGTGTAGCTACAGATTTCTATTGGACAGGCTTAATGTTGTCAGTTTGGTCTTTACTTCGCACTTGTCAAGTGTGTCAACGTAAGAAGCACACGAGCTTGCTACTGATTCCAGAGAAGATTCTCATGCAAATAACGAGAGATGGCAAAATGGACTGGTAAGGTAACGGGTAATTTTTGAACGGGTCGGACTGGGTTGACCAGACACATTTTTTTGACTCATAAGAGTTTGAAAATCTGAATAGTTGGGAGGTTTTATACTCTTATGCATTAAAATGATACTTTGGCAGACTTTTTGATTGCATTCCACCTACTTCACATGTTTACTCGTTAGCTAAACTTTTTTTTACGTGTTTGACCTGTTAGATACAAAACACAGTAGTTGGCATTCGAGGTAACAAAGTTCTAGATATAGGTGAATAAGATTGAGGGAGAAATATCAATTGCTGCACTCAAGTTAGTACAAATACATACATTTAACAACTGTCAAGAATCCCGCATTCCCTTCATTAATATGGTTTTGGGTCCTAATTCCTTAACGAGTGAGCTGTTTTACCTTCGAGTTTTCCATGGGGGCATTTTGCCGATCATACACCTAGCTTTAATCTAAAAAAGTGAATGATGTTGTAGCTACTAATATATTTGTTTCATAAACAAAATGATCCTGTTTAAATTGGCATAATTCTAAACGATGAGAAGCTATGGTTTAAGTCAACCAAATAGAAACAAGTGAATCGTGTATTATTACGTGTTTCATTGATAGACCAACATCTAAAGCTAATGATAGTAAGAATAAAAAACAAATGATGACCATAAAGAAAAGGTAAATTTGTCTGTCAGACAACCATGTGACCATGCCAAGACCCATCAAGATGAGCTGACAACGATCCTCTACTGAGCCATGGCCGAGAGCATAAGACTCGGTTAATCACGCTCTGGTCACATGGTCATGATGCATCAACTAGACATGCGTTTCTGTCTCTTGATTACGAGCCTATTGAACAGATCATGTTCAAGTAAGGTAGTGACTGCTGGTTTGCTTGTGGTCTATATAAACTGCTTTTCATTTATACTTGCCTATTATATTTCTTTGTATTTAGTTGCGTGTTAGTTATCTCTACTACTTAATGAACACATTATCACAATATGTAATACTATTTCATATATGTACAACTTTCTATTCGTTATTCATCAAACACTCGCCGAGATCACTACCTTGAGCCGCCACCCCGTCAATCTTAACCCTACTCTAAAATCAGACATTCATTTTTTTCTCTGCTTTCCGCATGCTTGCTGTGTTCCACTGCTTAGCCCTTTAAAACTGACGACACACAAACATCTTAATGATTCTCATACTACATGTTACTAGTATTAACAAGTTGATTGAGGCAAATCTATAAACTTAACAACTGTCAAGAATCCTGCATTATCGTCATCGATGTCTTTTATGATTGATTGATTGATTGAGGTTGTTGGTTCGATGACTAAGTAACTAATGTCCGAAAGTGAGGAAGGTTGTATATAAAGAACAAGCTGAACATGGAGAAAGTTTCTCCTTTTACAGTGTGCTCATTGAGTTATTTGTATTGTAATCTACCAGAATGAGAATTAACAAGATTGGAAAAGAACATTCAAAGGATAAATTAGAAATTAACACTACAACTCAAAGATAAAACTTGTACCATGGATGAACACTTTTAGTGAGGCACCTAAAAGTACCTTTATAAAGAAATGTAAAGAATAAGCTTGCATATCACATAGTACCCACTAAAGTAACCTCCATGATGCTCATGTAAAGTGGTGGCAAACGGGGTGGTTTGGGTAATGGATCAACACGAGTTTGGATCAAAACTACAAACCTTTTGGACGACTAAAAGGAGCTTGGTTGGCCTACCAAGACTTGTTTGAACATATGATAGCAAAGATATTAGTGATACATTTAACCCAACTTTTCTCATTATAACGATTCAAATGTTGTAAACATCTGACTATTTGACCTGAATTGCTCCACTTTCGCATACATGTGTTGATTGTGCGACTAGTTTATTCAAAACAAGGTTGGGTAAGCAGAAGTAAAAATAAAATTGATACCCGGCCCTCGAGGGAACAGAACCTACATAAAGGGGTGGACACATAGAACAAGCCAGGTAAGCTGTCAAGAGACGGACTAAGAGACGAACGAATAGCAACCGACATGTGCAAAAGATGAATATGATCTAGCATATAATTATGTATATCAAGTTGAAAATAACAGATGGCACAAACAGCTTCAACATTAAAAGAGAATAAAAGATAGAAACTTGTTTTGGGTAGGGGCTGCGCGAACGCAGGCCCCCACAGCAATAAATGATGAGGTAGGTTCAACCACTTGGGTTCGAACGCAGGCACCCGCGTGAACAGGTAGGCCATGAACCTTCTTGATCATCCATTGGCTATGGTTAATGTATGAACCAATGGCATATTGTGCATGTAACCATACACAATCGCAGCCACAAAGCTGTCTCCGCGTCCAATGGTATCCATTACATTCACCTGTTACAGAAAATTTTCATGTAATTCTGCTGCCATATCCAACCAATAATCGATGACATGTTACAGATAAAACAAAGCAAAAACAAAGTCAGCATAATGAGAAATCCCAGTATCCCACATCGGCTGAAAGAGTGAAGTTGAAGGTATGGAAAGCTGTATAAAAGGGGAAAGAAGCAACATGAGTACTCACTTACCTGGATGGGGTCGATGGGTGATCAAGAACGCCCATGGCCTAGGTTGGTGACCTCCATTGCACTTTGGAGGGGTGCCACCCTAAGATCGGCCCAAGTGGTCGAGTCTACATCGTAATTTGTTGCTGAGGGGGCCTGCGTTCGCGCGGCCCCTGCCCAATTCTCTAGTGGGTTTAAATTTTGGCTACACGACTTCACAATCTACCTCATTTTACTTTATAAAACATGGAACCACATGGTTCCGATTGACTTATACTCCATCCGTCCCAAATTTATTGTCCCTGACTTTTTTGGCCTTTTGCTTCCGACCATTTGTCACTGCAAGTAAGGTTTGAACTTTGTACAAAATGAATGAGGAGGTTTAAGCTATCATAAGTTTTGTTGTAAATGTTATATTTAACAACAGAAACCTTGGGTCTTAGAACCGCTATGCTGCTTGAGCTACTCGATAAAATCTTGAAACAAACTCAGTTTAAACGAGCCCGGGCATTGTTCATGGCTTGTTGAATAAATGAGCTCGAGCCTAGCGTATTTAACAAGCTAAGCATAAGTAGAGCTTTTTTCAACTAATTTAAATATATCGTAAACTAACCAATACCAAGCTTGTAAAATATATTACGCATCCAGATTAAGATTAGAGAGTAAGACTCGAAACAACTCTAAGCTTTGATAAGCTCGAGCTCGACTCAACTCATTTCAAACTCGATAGTTGAAAGCTTGTTGCAGTATCTGTTAGTGTTAGGTACATTGAGCAGACTATTAATGGATTTGTGGTACCATTTTAACATCTTTCTCATACTTTTACCATTATTTTCACCACGACAGTCAACTTTATCGATGCTACCGTTAAAGTTATCACAGTTCGTAACATAGGGCACATTTTAGCTCATACAACAGAATGGTCCAGAGTTCAACGATGAAAATATGAAATCCGCAATTTAAGAAGTTGCAGAAATGCCTACAATAAAAAGGAGCATATAAAGTTTGTACAATGAAACTGCTTTTTGGCTTAAGAATTACACACAACATCATTGGATATAAAGACATATTAAACATATGGTAAAACTAAAGGATATGAAATGGAGAACCGCGTGCAATGAAAAAAAGGCTCGTAAATAAAGACATTTGAATTTCAAATTCACATCTACTTTAATGAAAAGTAACCGCCAAAAGTAATCTTAGAAATGACAACAACCAAAAAGCAGTTTTATTGTAAAATATAAAATTGTTTTAGCATAGAAATATTATAGAAACAAAAAATGCATAAATGACATCATATTTGACTAAAAAGTTCTAACGTGGGTTATCTTATTTCATGACACGTAACTTAGTTGTCTATTTCATGATGTCAGCGAAAACTGTGTTTTAATAGAATGTATAGATTTTCATGTAATTCTGTCATTGACTGCCAATAATCAATGCCAACTTTGAATGTTTGATGGAATGACTATAGATAAAACTGCTTACGCTAAGACTAGTGGGAGTGGGATGAAACACACTCACCTCCACCTCAGCGGCATGTTAGCTTTTTATCAAACTCACCAAAACTCACTCAAACTCATCACATGAGGTAATGACACTCACCAAAACTCACTCAAAAGATCACCCCATTTTTTCATTAAATATTTTTATTCATACATTTTAATAAAACACGGGTACATAGAAAATTAAAACACAGTACAAAATTAAAAGACGATACATAGGAAATTTAAAACAACATTTAAAAAAAACATAAATTAAAAAAAAACTTAATAAATTAAGCATTGGCATACAAATGCTCGACCAAATCTGCTCGAAGATTGTGATGTTCTTGCGCATAGCTGATATGCCGCATAACTTGTAGCATGTGTTCTTGGGTTTGAAACACATCGTCCGGTTGAAGTTGTTCTTCTGGGAACCATTTAGGAGATATTGCTTTTTTTTAACTTTCGAACCATATTATGTAATATGATGCATGTGTATATCATATTCATGATTCTTTCTTTCCGTAAAGGTCGTGCATGATTGGCTAATATGGCCCATTTTTTCTTCAAAACACCAAAAACTCTTTCAATATCTTTTCTTGCGGATTCTTGTTTTTGCTTATATAAAATCATCTTATGGTCATTGGATGATGGTTCGGGAATTGTTTTAACAAGTGTTGCCAATTCCGGATATATTTCGTCCGTAAGATAGTATCCCCATGGATAATGTACACCGTTAGCCTCAAACTCCACCTCTGGTGCTCGTCCGGTTTTCAAATCATTAAATAAAGGGGAATGATATAAAACATATAAAACGTTGATGTCGTTGTTCGACCCAGAAATACCAAAAAATGCATGCCATATCCACAAGTCCTGCGACGCAACAACTTCAAGTAAAATGAATGGATTCGGTCCATGATCTCGTCTAACATATTGCCCTTTAAAGGCAACTGGACAACCGAACCACTCCCAGTCTGTACAATCAAGACTTTCTATCATCCCTGGAAACCCGTGCTTTGCTTCATGATGCGCATAAAGTTTCTAAACATCAATGGGTTTTCTCAAATACTCAGGCCCAAATATTTCCATAACAGCACTACAGAAATGATCAAGTGATTCTCGAGAAGTTCTTACGCTCATTTCCAAATACTCATCTAGAAAACCAGGAACGACGTCGTATGGCAATTGACGAATCGCCGATGTGCACTTTAACAACGGCGAAATACCTTCTTTTCCGGTACAATCAACATTATTACGAAAGTATGCAGAATGGTGAGTCACTTCACTAACTATCCAGTTGAAAAGGGGGCGACCCATTCGAAAAACATTTTTGAACTCTTTCGCATCGTATCTTGGGTTCGCCGAAAAAAAAGACGCAACTAACCGATTATGAACACCTATTCGGTCTCGAGTTATGATGTTTCTGGGTACTCGATTAGCAATACGTCGTCTTTTAATAAAATGCAACGTTTTTTTAATCAAAGCCCACTTGCGTTTCGTTGCGACTACCGGATTTTCAGCGGCAAAAAATAACTTGTATTCGTCGATATTTTCCATTTTTTTGTGATTTGTGGAGAATGTGTGAAATGTGTATTGAATTTGAATGTGTGTTTGAAAAATAAGAGTTTTTGTTAGGTATTTATAAGTAAAAAGGGGTATTTGAAATTTTTTTTTTTTTTTAAAAAGTAACGGTATAATTTGAATGTGGGCCCCATTTCTTTATAACTCACCCCGATGAGTTTGGCATGCGTTTTTGGTTTGCAAAACACAACCCGCGCGCGGCTTTTAAGGGGGGAGGGGGTGATGGGGGTTGCGCGTGGCTTAAGCCATGCTGCTCGTGGGATCATCCCCACTCCCACCAGCCTAATGTTTTACACGTTGATGTCGTGGCTTGTGGGTCTGATAATTATGGTTTTTGAATGTAATTCTGTCATATACCCAAAACCATCTAATATACTGACTACATCGCTTTATTATTCTTTCTCTTTTTGTCATCGATGAACCTCATATCTAAATACCGGACCATCAATCCAACTTCATTGTATCCGATGACAAATTCCAAACATTTAGTCTTCTCAATCAAGAAGAGAAAAAGTGAACATATTGAGAAATCCATGCTTCCCACATCGGTTGAGAGAATGAAGTTGAAGGTAAGGAAAGCTGTATAAAAACGAAAAGAAACAACACGGAAAATCACTTACCTGGATGGGGTCAATGGGTGATCAAGAACGCTCATGGCCTAGGTTGGTGACATCCATTGCACTTTGGAGAGGGTGCCACCCTAAGATCAACCACTTTGTGGTCGAGTCTACATCGTAATTTGTTGCTGAGGGGGCCTGCGTTCGCGCGGCCCCTGCCTAATTCTCTAGTTTTAATATTCTTTCTGTTATACTTAAGGCTGATAATGTTTTAAATGGTACCATTTTTATTAAATTTGGCTACACAACTTCACATGGTTCAGCTTGTTTGAACAGCATTCATAGGCCAAGAGGGGGAAACTGACAAGTGGTTTTTGATTGGCGTCGGGGTTTCTTTCCACAAAAGATTAGATTAAAACACGTCTTTATTCTACAGGTCATGGAGTACTATGCAAGTATTCTTTTTCTTTCTATATGTTACCGGCTACTTTATTAGTTTATTTCACCCAAACTTTCTTCAGAGGTGGGATATTGGCCTTACCGGGGCGGACAGTGGTTATGTTTGGGTCAAAATGACAGTTTAGCAATGCGTCAAACTAGCAAGGTCAAGTTTCGACCCAATTCTTATTTAGCAAAAATTACTACTTTGCCGGTTGGACCTGTTTTAGATAAATGATAACTCAAACCGATACATTTAAAATGGTCAAATATTGCGCTCTTCCTCTAAAATACTGCTTTGACCCAACTACAATATATATTGAAAATACATAATGACAAAAGATATTCAAATCAAATCTGGTAATTATATTTAAAATCTTTACTTCTTAACGTTTCCAACATTGTTTTCAATCTACTATCTAATGTTTCTGGATAATTTGTTAATTTGTTTCAAGAGTATATCCCACATCGACTGAAAGTAAAAGTAATGAACAATGTAGAAGTGTCATTTTTATGTAAAACGGTTGATGTTAATACAATAACTTTAAAATGATTGTTGTATTGGCTTTGTTGTCAGTTTTTAATATTTAAACTGTTATTTTACATGGTATCAAACTGTTACTCTTTCTTCATATCAAAACCAAAAGTTTCTTCATATCAAAACCAAAAGTTAACTTTGTACCCAAAAACATGATACACATAAAGCAGAAATGAAATACTCCTTATCATTTACAGACCAAAGCCAAATGTGTTACCATACGATACGCTAAAAACGACCGAAATTGTGTAGTTTCGGTTTCAATTTACTAGGATACAAATTGCTAGTACAATTTTTAAAACAATAGAGCTATTTTAATCATTATTTTTCTACCATTTAAAGAGCAAACCTATAAAATTGTATAATAAAATTCAACCGTTTTGACATGCTACACAACCCACCTGATCTGCCCATCTTGCCATCTCTACGCTTGGTTCCTATGCATTCCGTTTTCTTACACAAGAACGTTAATTGTTGCTGATCATTTCATTTTGCAGCGAGAGGTAAACTGTGAGTCTAAATTGCACCGTTTTACTCCGATATTATCACTGAACGTATATCCAGACTTATTGAATCGAAGGGTTTAACACACTCTTCATTTGGTGAAGCTTATGGTTAAGATGGTGCTCGGGGTCGGTCAACACATTCAAAGTCTCTTGCTCTCCCTACACTGGTGGTTCGCATAGTTCATATAATGGGTCACGGTCGTACATGAATAAAGGATGGAATGTTGACAAACGTGGTCCTAATATGCAATCTAGCAGTAAAGGAGACTACTCTACCTTCCCACAGACGTTGGGCGAATTACAGTTGGAATGCATGATACTCGAGATAAAGATGAAGATGAAGAAAAAGATAAACCTGGAGAGATATCTCATAACGAGGTTGGGCATGATTGGAGAAACATTGAGCTTAAAGGTAATCACCTTATTATGTAATGGCCTTTGATGTCACTGTACAGTTTCCTAAGATTAGATATCAAAGTTATCTTGTGGTCGTCGATGTGAATAAACAGTTTGTTAGGTTTCTTGTGGATCAAGTGCTAGAACCTTTTGTTCTATTTGTGTTGGGATAAAAAATAAAATCTTTGTAGTAGCAAATGGCATCTTAGATTCATATTTCATTCGTTCAATTTGATGCTGGTTATTTCTCACTCGTATGAATCTTATAACTTGTAAGAATGATGAGACGAAGATTGTTGCAGTTCTCAAGTTATAAAAGACTCGAGTTTAGCAATACTTTCAGTGTGGGTATTGTCCCACATCGGCCAGAAGAGTAATATTATGAAGATGGTTGGCCTATAAAAACAACAAACCAAGGTGAGAATAAGCATACCTTTCTCGGCCTTTTGGCTAAGATCAAGTGTAGTATCTGTTCTTATCAGTTTAATATCTGATATGTGAGCCATCGGCTCACTTGATATTAATCTTATTTTTTATGGGGGAAGAATCCAACACAGTAGCTTGCTGCTGGGGTTCTTCAAGTGTCGCTTTGGTCTTACACTACTGCCAAGGCTTGGCGCACCCCTCCAATATTTAGTTTAACTTTAACGTGTCCAACATTAGCCCTCCAGTTCGTAGTTGAACTTTAACTTACAGATTTGTAATTTTTAATTTACTGTCAAATATAACAGTAAATTTTCTAATAAGCTAAAGTTTTAAAGGAATAAATCTTACCTTGAATGAAGAGCACATGATATGCTGGATTGCTGGATCTAGTAATTAGAACAGAGCCCTTTGATTAATGATCACCCATTTTGTGCGAACTCGTTTGCTAAGCAACTCCTTTCCAGCCGCTATAGGAATCCGCATTCCAGTCATTGTTTCAGCCTGGTCGGATAATAATATATCACACCAAATATGCAAAATCAAAGGGTTCAGGAACTGACCAAAATTCAATTCATCTAAAAAAGTTATGGCCCATTATGCAAAAGAACGATTTCAGTAGTCTATAAGCAAAGGAATGATTATCATTATGTATCGATGAAACTCCTCTGTAAATACGGACATCAATCCAACTTCATTGTATTAGAGCTACTTAGAGGGGGAAAAAGTGAGCATAGTGAGAAATCTCAGTATCGCACATCGTTTGTGAGAGTGAAGTTGAAGATATGGAAAGCTGTATAAAAAACGAAAGAAGCATCAGTGTTAATCACTTACCTGGATGGGGTCAATGGGTGATCAAGAAGGCCCATGGCCTAGGCTGATGACTTCCATTGCACTTTGGAAGGGTGCCACCCTAAGATCGACGCAAGTGGTCGAGTCTACATCGTAATTTGTTGCTGTGGGGGCCTGCGTTCGCGCGGCCCATGCCAAGTCTTTTAAGTCTCCTGTTTGGTATACATCAGATTAATGATCTAATCGATATCATATTTATAAAAAATTGAGTACACAACTTCACATGGTTCACGTTGACTTGTACTCATCCGTCCCAAAATTTTCCTTTATTGACGTTTTCGGTCTTTTCTTCCAACATGGCCATTTACGCCCAGTTTTCTTGCTTCACTTCATGTATGGTGCTTAACTTGCAAGGAGGTCCTAACCATTTTCAATCATTTCTCTTGCGATCCAAAATGTGTAACTAATAAGGTTTGAACCATAGATATTGTGAAGATTTACCACTGTGGCACTAGGCTATATTTAGTGGTGGTTAAAAACAAAATGAATTGAGTATTAAGCTGTCATAAGTTTTGTTGTATAAGTTTATATTTAACAACCGAAATGTTGGGTTTCAGAACGGCTATGCTGCGCGTGAGCTGCTATATAAAAGCTCAAAACAAGCCCAGTTTACACGAGCCAGGGCATTGTTTATGGCTTATTTAATAAAGGAGCTCGAGCCTAGTGTGTTTAACAAGCTAAGTTCGAGTAGAGCTTTATTTCAACTCAGTTTAAATCTATCGTAAACTAACCGACCCAAAGCTTGTAAAGTGTGTTATGCATCGAGATTAACCTAAAAGCGTAAGACTTGAAACAACTTCGAGCTTTGAAAGGCTAGGGCCTGGCTCGACTCATCTGAAACCCGATAGCTGAAATTTGCATTATCTGTTAGGTATAATGAACAGACTACTATTTGTGGTATCTAAAAGGCTAAAACCATAATAAACTCTTTCTCACGCTTTACCACTATTTTCAAAGCGAAACTCAACTTTTATCGACGCTACCGTCTAATTTATTACACCTTGTAACATAGGGCACATTGTACATATTTAGACTTTTATCAGTAACTAGTCTAGAAGATTATCGAAGTTTTGAATTGGAAAAACTTTGAAAAGTGAGATTAAGAGGAAGACAAAAATACTCTCACATATCAGATACCATATCCTAGCCGTTAGGTGATGGTTGTCATGAGCGTGTATGGTAGCTTTGGCAAAAGCCACATGTTACTTGCATGTGTATCTATGGGCAGTAAGTTTGAAACTCGAACCCATCATTACAGCCTTAAGTATCTCTTCGAGCAACCTATCACCACTATTCCGCAACAATGTTGGTTAAGCAAAGCTTGTGTTGTGGGTTATGACTTTACTGTCATTTACAAAACTGGCTAAGACAATGTGGTTGCTGATGCGATGGCACGTCAGTTTGAAGGAGCAGAAACAACCATCCTAGCCATTTCTGGGCCTTTATTGCAGTTGAACAAGAGGTCAACATAATTACCGAATCACAACAGCTTGCGACCAAAATAATAAAAGGTGAAGCCGTAGGCCCTTGGAAAATTCATGATGGTCTGGTACGGGTCATGAAGGTTACCAAAAAACCCTTGGCCGTGTAGCTGCAGATTTCTATTGGACAGGCTTAAAGTCATCAGTTTGGTCTTTACTTCGCACTTGTCAAGTGTGTCAACGTAAGAAGCACACGAGCTTGCTACTGATTCCAGAGAAGATTCTCATGCAAATAACGAGAGATGGCAAAATGGACTGGTAAGGTAACGGGTAATTTTTGAACGGGTCAGACTGGGTTGACCAGACACATTTTTTTGACTCATAAGAGTTTGAAAATCTGAATAGTTGGGAGGTTTTATACTCTTATGCATTAAAATGATACTTTGGCAGACTTTTTGATTGCATTCCACCTACTTGACATGTTTACTCGTTAGCTAAACTTTTTTTTACATGTTTGACCTGTTAGATACAAAACACAGTAGTTGGCATTCGAGGTAACAATAGTTCTAGATATAGGTGAATGAGATTGATGCTCATGTACAGTGGTGGCAAACGGGGTGGTTTGGGTAATGGATCAACACGAGTTTGGATCAAAACTACAAACCTTTTGGATGACTAAAAGGAGCTTGGTTGGCCTACCAAGACTTGTTTGAACATATGATAGCAAAGATATCAGTGATACATTTAACCCAACTTTTCTCATTATAACGATTCAAATGTTGTAAACATCTGACTATTTGACCTGAATTGCTCCACTTTCGCATACATGTGTTGATTGTGCGACTAGTTTATTAAAAACAAGGTTGGGTAAGCAGAAGTAAAAATAAAAATGATACCCGGGCCTCGAGGGAACAGAAACTACATAAAGGAGTGGACACATAGAACAAGCCAGGTAAGCTGTCAAGAGACGGACTAAGAGACGAACGAATAGCAACCGACATGTGCAAAAGATGAATATGATCTAGCATATAATTGTGTATATCAAGTTGAAAATAACAGATGGCACAAACAGCTTCAACATTAAAAGAGAATAAAAGATAGAAACTTGTTTTGGGTAGGGGCTGCGCGAACGCAGGCCCCCACAGCAATAAATGATGAGGTAGGTTCAACCACTTGGGTTCGAACGCAGGCACCCGCGTGAACAGGTAGGCCATGAACCTTCTTGATCATCCATTGGCTATGGTTAATGTATGAACCAATGGCATATTGTGCATGTAATCGATGACATGTTACAGATAAAACAAAGCAAAAACAAAGTCAGCATAATGAGAAATCCCAGTATCCCACATCGGCAGAAAGAGTGAAGTTGAAGGTATGGAAAGCTGTATAAAAGGGGAAAGAAGCAACATGAGTACTCACTTACCTGGATGAGGTCGATGGGTGATCAAGAACGCCCATGGCCTAGGTTCGTGACCTCCATTGCACTTTGGAGGGGTGCCACCCTAAGATCGGCCCAAGTGGTCGAGTCTACATCGTAATTTGTTGCTGAGGGGGCCTGCGTTCGCGCGGCCCCTGCCCAATTCTCTAGTGGGTTTAAATTTTGGCTACACAATTTCACAATCTACCTCATTTTACTTTATAAAACATGGAACCACATGGTTCCGATTGACTTATACTCCATCCGTCCCAAATTTATTGTCCCTGACTTTTTTGGCCTTTTGCTTCCGACCATTTGTCACTGCAAGTAAGGTTTGAACTTTGTACAAAATGAATGAGGAGGTTTAAGCTATCATAAGTTTTGTTGTAAATGTTATATTTAACAACAGAAACCTTGGGTCTTAGAACCGCTATGCTGCTTGAGCTACTCGATAAAATCTTGAAACAAACTCAGTTTAAACGAGCCCGGGCATTGTTCATGGCTTGTTGAATAAATGAGCTCGAGCCTAGCGTATTTAACAAGCTAAGCATAAGTAGAGCTTTTTTCAACTAATTTAAATATATCGTAAACTAACCAATACCAAGCTTGTAAAATATATTACGCATCCAGATTAAGATTAGAGAGTAAGACTCGAAACAACTCTAAGCTTTGACAAGCTCGAGCTCGACTCAACTCATTTCAAACTCGATAGTTGAAAGCTTGTTGCAGTATCTGTTAGTGTTAGGTACATTGAGCAGACTATTAATGGATTTGTGGTACCATTTTAACATATTTCTCATACTTTTACCATTATTTTCACCACGACAGTCAACTTTATCGATGCTACCGTTAAAGTTATCACAGTTCGTAACATAGGGCACATTTTAGCTCATACAACAGAATGGTCCAGAGTTCAACGATGAAAATATGAAATCCGCAATTTAAGAAGATGCAGAAACGCCTACAATAAAAAGGAGCATATAAAGTTTGTACAATGAAACTGCTTTTTGGCTTAAGAATTACACACAACATCATTGGATAAAAAGACATATTAAACATATGGTAAAACTAAAGGATATGAAATGGAGAACCGCGTGCAATGAAAAAAAGGCTCGTAAATAAAGACATTTGAATTTCAAATTCACATCTACTTTAATGAAAAGTAACCGCCAAAAGTAATCTTGGAAATGACAACAACCAAAAAGCAGTTTTATTGTAAAATATAAAATTGTTTTAGCATAGAAATATTATAGAAACAAAAAATGCATAAATGACATCATATTTGACTAAAAAGTTCTAACGTGGGTTATCTTATTTCATGACACGTAACTTAGTTGGCTATTTCATGATGTCAGCGAAAACTGTGTTTTAATAGAATGTATAGATTTTTATGTAATTCTGTCATTGACTGCCAATAATCAATGCGAATGTTTGATGGAATGACTATAGATAAAACTGCTTACGCTAAGAGCACGCGGTACAGTTGAGCCGTCGTGCTCGTGTCGTTGGCAAAAAGTGATGCCACGTCACTTTTCACTCCCACGACACCAAAACACCCCACGATGGCTCAACCCCCTTCCCTGGTTAACACGAGAATTCTCGTGTCGTCGTCACCCAACTTTTTTTTTTTTTTTTTCAACAATTAATTTTAAACTAAAAACACATTTCATTCATAATAAAAATACAAATACAAATTTTTTTTAAAATAATACACGAAAAAAAAAATTACATTTAAAGAAAATAACAATAATAAAAAAAACATCAATGATTAAGGTTCCATAAATGCTCAACGAGATCACGTCGAAGAGAATCGTGAACTTTCCTATTCTGAAGTTCCTTATTTTTCCTTCTAAATGTCTCACAACGTTCGACCCAAGTTCGTTGGAGATTGGCTTCAGGCGGAGCATACATATGGTCATATTCACTAATGTCAAACTTTTGGTCTTCCAATATCATGTTATGTAGTATGATGCAACAATACATGATTCTTTTAAGCGTGCTGACTTGGAAACTTCGTGCGGGTTGCTGAATAATCCCCCACCGACCTTGTAATACCCCGAACGCTCTCTCAATATCTTTTCTAGCGCTTTCTTGAACCCTTTTAAATTTCATTTTCTTTTCGTCCGTTGCAATTGTATACGACTTAACAAAAGAAGAGCATTGAGAGTAAATTCCATCTGCTAAATAATACCCTTGCTTGTATGTTTTACCGTTAAAAACAAATTCAGTATCTGGAGCCTCGTCCAAAAGAAGGTTATCAAATAACGGTGAACCATATAAAACATTAAGGTCGTTATTTGCCCCCGGCACCCCAAAATCAGAATGTCATATCCATAACTGTTGATCAGCAACAGCCTCGAGCATAAGTGTTGGGTATTTTTTATCACGCCTTTTAAATTGACCATGTAACGCTTTAGGACAATTTTTCCATTCCCAATGCATACAATCTATGCTACCAAGCATACCCGGGAGATTATGTTTCCTATTGTGCAAATCATAAATATGTTGTACATCCTCAGGCGACGGTGTTCTAAGATACTTTTCAACATACAATACATAAATGCATTTGGTAAAGTTCCATAAGCATTCACGTGAACAACGCTCGACTACTTGCAATACATAAATGCATTTGGTAAATATTCAAGATATCAGGCATAATCTTCCATATCTTCTTGATCGTAGTTTTCGTAAATAGAGGACAAATCGGAACTCCCGGGATTCATATTGATAAAATAGTGTGTGAATATGAGAAAATAGTATGTGTTTGTGTGATATATAGTGAAATTATATGAAAAAATGGGGTATTTAACACCAAAAAACGAGCAAAAACATGGAAAAACAAAACTCACTCATATATGGAAAACATGGAAAAACGGGCAAAGACTAGTGGGAGTGGGATGAAACACACTCACCTCCACCTCAGCGGGATGTTAGCTTTTTATCAAACTCTCCAAAACTCACTCAAACTCATCACATGAGGTAATGACATTCACCAAAACTCACCCAAACTCACTCCACATCACCCCATTTTTTCATTAAATATTTTTATTCATACATTTTATTAAAACACGGGTACATAGAAAATTAAAACACAGTACGAAATTAAAAGACGATACATAGAAAATTTAAAAACAACATTTAAAAAAAACATAAATTTAAAAAAAAACTTAATAAATTAAGCATTGGCATACAAATACTCGACCAAATTTGCTCGAAGATTGTGATGTTCTTGCGCAGAGCTGATATGCCGCATAACTTGTAGCATGTGTTCTTGGGTTTGAAACACATTGTCCGGTTGAAGTTGTTCTTCTGGGAACCATTTAGGAGATATTGCTTTTTTTTAACTTTCGAACCATATTATGTAATATGATGCATGTGTACATCATATTCATGGTTCTTTCTTTCCGTAAAGGTCGTGCAGGATTGGCTAATATAGCCTATTTTTTATTCAAAACACCAAAAGCTCTTTCAATATATTTTCTTGCGGATTCTTGTTTCTGCTTATATAAAATCATCTTATGGTCATTGGATGATGGTTCGGGAATTGTTTTAACAAGTGTTGCCAATTCCGGATATATTCCGTCCGTAAGATAGTATCCCCATGGATAATGTACACCGTTAGCCTCAAACTCCACCTCTGGTGCTCGTCCGGTTTTCAAATCATTAAATAAAGGGGACTGATATAAAACGTATAAAACGTTGATGTCGTTGTTCGACCCAAAAACACCAAAAAATGCATGTCATATCCACAAGTCCTGCGACGCAACAGCTTCAAGTAAAATGAATGGATTCGGTCCATGATCTCGTCTAACATATTGCCCTTTAAAGGCAACTGGACAACCGAACCACTCCCAGTCCGTACAATCAAGACTTCCTATCATCCCTGGAAACCCGTGCTTTGCTTCATGATGCGCATAAAGTTTATGAACATCAGTATACGTGGGTTTTCTCAAATACTCAGGCCCAAATATTTCCATAAAAGCACTACAGAAATGATCAAGTGATTCTCGAGAAGTTCTTACGCTCATTTCCAAATACTCATCTAGAAAACCAGGAACAACGTCGTATGCCAATTGACGAATCGCCGAAGTGCACTTTAACAACGGCGAAATACCTTCTTTTCCGGTACAATCAACATTATTACGAAAGTATGCAGAATGGTGAGTCAATTCACTAACTATCCAGTTGAAAAGGGGGCGACCCATTCGAAAAACATTTTTGAACTCTTTCGCATCGTATCTTGGGTTCGCCGAAAAAAAAGACGCAACTAACCGATTATGAGCACCTATTCGGTCTCGAGTTATGACGTTTCTGGGTACTCGATTAGCAATACGTCGTCTTTTAATAAAATGCAACGCTTTTTTAATCAAAGCCCACTTGCGTTTCGTTGCGACTACCGGATTTTTAGTGGCAAAAAATAACTCGTATTCGTCGATATTTTCCATTTTTTTGTGATTTTTGGAGAATGTGTGAAATGTGTATTGAATTTGAATGTGTGTTTGAAAAATAAGAGTTTTTGTTAGGTATTTATAAGTAAAAAGGGGTATTTGAAAAAGTTTTTTTTTTTTTTTAAAGTAACGGTATAATTTGAATGTGGGCCCCATTTCTTTGTAACTCACCCCGGTGAGTTTGGCATGCGTTTTTGGTTTGCAAAACACAACCCGCGCGCGGCTTGTAGGGGGGGGGGGGGCTGCGCGTGGCTTAAGCCATGCTGCTCGTGGGATCATCCCCACTCCCACCAGCCTAATGTTTTACACGTTGATGTCGTGGCTTGTGGGTCTGATAATTATGGTTTTTGAATGTAATTCTGTCATATACCCAAAACCATCTAATATACTGACTACATCACTTTATTATTCTTTCTCTTTTTGTCATCGATGAACCTCATCTCTAAATACCGGACCATCAATCCAACTTCATTGTATCCGATGACAAATTCCAAACATTTATTCTTCTCAATCAAGAAGAGAAAAAGTGAACATATTGAGAAATCCATGCTTCCCACATCGGTTGAGAGAGTGAAGTTGAAGGTAAGGAAAGTTGTATAAAAACGAAAAGAAACAACACGGAAAATCACTTACCTTGATGGGGTCAATGGGTGATCAAGAACGCTCATGGCCTAGGTTGGTGACATCCATTGCACTTTGGAGGGGGTGCCACCCTAAGATCAACCACTTTGTGGTCGAGTCTACATCGTAATTTGTTGCTGAGGGGGCCTGCGTTCGCGCGGCCCCTGCCTAATTCTCTAGTTTTAATATTCTTTCTGTTATACTTAAGGCTGATAATGTTTTAAATGGTATCATTTTTATTAAATTTGGCTACACAACTTCACATGGTTCAGCTTGTTTGAACAACATTCATAGGCCAAGAGGGGGAAACTGACAAGTGGTTTTTGATTGGCGTCGGGGTTTCTTTCCACAAAAGATTAGATTAAAACACGTCTTTATTCTACAAGTCATGGAGTACTATGCAAGTATTCTTTTTCTTTCTATATGTTACCGGCTACTTTATTAGTTTATTTCACCCAAACTTTCTTCAGAGGTGGGATATTGGCCTTACCGGGCGGACGGTGGTTATGTTTGGGTCAAAATGACAGTTTAGCAATGCGTCAAACTAGCAAGGTCAAGTTTCGACCCAATTCTTATTTAGCAAAAATTACTACTTTGCCGGTTGGACCTGTTTTAGATAAATGATAACTCAAACCGATACATTTATAGATGGTCAAATATTGCGCTCTTCCTCTAAAAGTACTGCTTTGACCCAACTACAATATATATTGAAAATACATAATGACAAAAGATATTCAAATCAAATCTGGTAATTATATTTAAAATCCTTACTTCTTAACGTTTCCAACATTGTTTTCAATCTACTATCTAATGTTTCTGGATAATTTGTTAATTTGTTTCAAGAGTATATCCCACATCGACTGAAAGTAAAAGTAATGAACAATATATAAGTAGAAGTGTCATTTTTATGTAAAAAACGGCTGATGTTAATACAACAACTTTAAAATGATTGTTATATTGGCTTTGTTGTCAGTTTTTAATATTTAAACTGTTATTTTACATGGTATCAAACTGTTACTCTTTCTTCATATCAAAACCAAAAGTTTCTTCATATCAAAACCAAAAGTTAACTTTGTACCCAAAAACATGATACACATAAAGCATAAATGAAATACCATTTACAGACTAAAGCCAAATGTGTTACTATACGATACGCTAAAAACGACCAAAATTGTGTAGTTTCTAATATTTAAACTGTTATTTTACATGTTTTGAAATTTAATTATTTTACATGGTATCAAACCGTTACTCTTTCTTCATATCAAAACCAAAAGTTAACTTTGTATCCAAAAACATGATACACATAAAGCAGAAATGAAATACTCCTTATCATTTACAGACCAAAGTCAAATGTGTTACCATACGATACGCTAAAAACGACCGAAATTGTGTAGTTTCGGTTTCATTTTACTAGGATACAAATTGATAGTACAATTTTTAAAACAATAGAGCTATTTTAATCATTATTTTTCTACCATTTAAAGAGCAAATTGGGTAGTATGTGGAGAAATTACTGCTACGCCCAAATAAGGTACCCGATGTATGTCGCAGTATCAGTAAGCCTGGAAGTATCGATTGACCATATGGAACGGATTTCCCTGTTTAATTTGTAAATTGAGTATTGGACCGTGGTGGTAAGTGGTTACAAAATGAAGTGTTTATTTCCTGGAACTAGCATTCTAATTCAATCAGCAAACCTATAGCAAACAAACTATAAAATTGTATAATAAAAGTCAACCGTTTTGACATGCTACACAACCCACCTGATCTGCCCATCTTGCCATCTCTACGCTTGGTTCCTATGCATTCCGTTTTCTTACATAAGAACGTTAATTGTTGCTGATCATTTCATTTGCAGCGAGAGGTAATTTATGGGTCTGAATTGCACGGTTTTACTCCGATATTATCACTGAATGTATCTCCAGACTTACTGAATCGAAGGGTTTAACACACTCTTCATTTGGCGAAGCTTGGTGCTCGGGGTCGGTCATTGTCAACACATTCAAAGTCTCATGCTCGCCCTCCCTACACAGGTGGTTTGCATAGTTCATATAATGGGTCACGGTCGTACATGAATTAAGGATGGAATGTTGACAAACGTGGTCCTAATATGCAATCTAGCAGTAAAGGAGACTACTCTACCTTCCCACGGACGTTGAACGAATTACATTCGGAATGCATGATACTCGAGATAAAGATGAAGATGAAGAAAATGATAGACCTGAAGAGATATGGCCCAGAACGAGGTTGGCATGATTGGAGAAACATTGAGCTTAAAGGTAAGTACCTTATTATGTAATGGCCTTTGATGACACTCTACAATTGTGTTGAGACTAAGATAAGCATCAAAGTTATCTTGTGGTCATCGATGTCAATAAACATTTTGTTATGTTCTTAGGGGAAATTTGAAAATGGCGTCCTAGATTCATATTTCAATCGTTCAATTAGATGCTGGTTATTTCTCCCTCCTATGAATCTTATAACTTGTAAGAACGATGAGACGAAGATGTTTGCTGAAGTTGTTAAGTTTAGCAATTATGAGGTGATACTTTCAGTTTGGGTATTGTCCCACATCGCCCAGAAGAGTAATATTATGAAGATGGTTGGCCAATAAAAACAACAAACCAATATGAGAAGAAGCATACCTTTCTCGGCCTTTTGGCTAAGATCAAGTGTAGTATTTGTTCTTATCAGTTTAATATCTGATATATGAGCCATTGGCTCACTCGATATTAATCTTATTTTTTATGGGGGAAGAACCCACCACAGTAGCTTGCTGCTGGGGTTCTTCACGTGTCGCCTTGGTCTTACACTACTGCCAAGGCTTGGCACACCCCTCCAATCTTTAGTTAAACTTTATGGTGTCCAACTTTAGCCCTCCAATTTGTAGTTTAACTTTAACTTCCAGCTTTTTAATTTTTAAATTACTGTCATATATGATATGATGGATCTAGTAACCTGGATGGGGTCAATGGGTGATCAAGAATGCCCATGGCCTAGATTGGTGACCTCCATTGCACTTTGGAGGGGCGCCATCCTAAGATTGACCCAAGTGGTCGAGTCTACATCGTAATTTGTTGTTGAGGGGGCCTGCGTTCGCGCGGCCCCTTCCCAATTCTCTAGTCTTAAATATTTTTTTAGCATTTCTAATGCGTCTTTTAAATATTTTTTGGCCACCCCTAATTTAAATTCCTGGCTAGGCCCCTGAGGGTGTAACGGTTTTCGAGCTGTTGTTGGAGGTATGACGACATTGGGTATGTTAGAAGTACATTGATGTCTCTCATGATTGATTGAGGTTGTTGGTTTGATGACTATCAAGTTCGGATAAGAAAATTCAAAGGATAAATTAGAAATTAACACTACAACTCAAAGATAAAACTGGTACCATGGATGAACACTTTTAGTGAGGTACCTCAAAGTACCCTTCATAAAGAGCTGTAAAGAATAAGCTTGGCATTTATATCACAGAGTACTCAGATGCTCATGTACAGTAGTGGCAAACTGGGTGGTTTGGGTAATGGGTCAACACGAGTTTGGATCAAAACTGCAAACCTTTGGGACGGATAAAACGAGTTTGGTTGGCCTACCAAGACTTGTTTGAACATATGACAGCAAAGATATTAGTGATACAATGAACCCAACTTTTCTCATTATAACGATTTACATGTTGTAAACATCTGACTATTTGACCTGAATTGCTCCACTTTCGCATACATGTGTTGATTGTGCGACTAGTTTACTCAAAACAAGGTTGGGTAAGCAGAAGTAAGAATAAAAATGATATCCGGCCCTCGAGGGAACAGAAACTACATATAAAGGGGTGGACACATAGAACAAGCCAGGTAAGCTGTCAAGAGACGGGCTAGGAGACGAACGAATAGCAACCGACATGTGCAAAAGATGAATATGATCTAGTATATAATTGTGTATATCCAGTTGAAAATAAGAGATGGCACAAACAGCTTCCACATCAAAAGAGAATAAAAGTTTGAGACTTGTTTTGGGCAGGGCCCGCGCAAACGCAGGCCCTCACAGCAACAAATTATGACGTATGTTCGACCACTTGGGTTCGAACGCACGCCCTGCGCGAACAGGTAGGCCGTGAACCTTCTTGATCATCCATTGGCTATGGTTAATGTATGAACCAATGGCATATTGTGCATGTAACCATACAAAATCGCTGAGACAAAGCTGTCTCCATGTCCAACGGTATCCATTACGTTCACCTGTTACAGAAAATTTCCATTTAATTATGTCATATCCAACCAATATTCGATGACATGTTTGATGGAAGGGTAAAAGCTATATAATACCAACGAACTTATTGAAATGTGGCGACTTTAAACACTTACTAATAAATCTCGTAACTTTACCATTGTACTTTTAAATTTGTTTTAACTATACCAATATTACCTTAAAATGACTATAATACCCTCATCTTTTTGAACATAATTACATCTCTTTTCATTTTTATCACAACTTTACAATCTCCTGCTCCTCACTCCTCCCTTTCTCTTTCTCTCACTAAAACTATCACAACTCACAACAATCATAGTTTCATTGAACTACGATATTTAATGTGCAATGTTATAGAAATGAAAAAAGCTTATTCTTCTTTTAAAATTAGATCCATAGTTTATATAATCAACAGAGTTGCGAGTAACATTTGATCAATAAATACAGTAAGAAAGTAATATTTAATTCATATATATTTGCCAATTCGCTGAAGACTCTAACTTAGGATTGCCATCATTTGCTTCGTATATCAAATCAGACGGTGAATTTATTTTCATCACTATGCCTAACTTGAATTATGTGGCTTACATTTAGCTAATTGACAAGGATTGTTTCACTGAGTAATTAATTACCTCTTATATATAACTTGTTCTACAAAAAACATTCATTTCAGATGATAACATCTAGTACCCAGTTATATAGATTTCCACCTCTTTGTTGGTCAATAGACTCGAACCCATGATAAAATTCGACAAGAAAAAGTAAATGACGGGTACTCCAACACCCATTGTTGAATACAACCTTTGATATATATTGTTAAGCAACGATTCGTAAATCATACTAATGTTATGAATAACATACTTTTAATAAAAATAATAATTGAAATGATAAGAGAAAATGGGGTAGCTATCAATGGAGGGTATTTTAGTTATTTAAATGGGCAATATAGTCATTTTAAGGTAATATTGGTGTAGTCGATACAAATTTGAAAGTAAAATGGTAAAGTCACGAGATTAATTAGTAAGTGTTTAAAGTCGCCACATTTTAATAAGTTCGTTGGTATTATATAGTTTTTACCCTTGATGGAATGACTACAAATAAACAAAGCAAAAACAAAGTCAGCATAGTGAGAAATCCAAGCATCCCACATCGGCTGACAGAGTGAAGTTGAAGGCATGGAAAACTGTATAAAATGGGAAAGAAGCAACATGAATACTCACTTACCTAGATGGGGTCAATGGGTGATCAAGAACGCCCATGTCCTAGGTTGGTGACCTCCATTGCACTTTGAAGGGGTGCCACCCTAAGATCGGCCCAAGTGGTCGAGTCTACATCATAATTTGTTGCTGAGGGGGCCTGCGTTCGCGCGGCCCCTGCCCAATTATCTAGTCTTAATATTCTTTCTGGTATACATCAGACTAATAATGTTTAAATGGTAATCATTTTTCTAAATTTTGGCTACACAACTTTGCAATCTACCTGATGCCACTTTATAAAAACTGGAACGTCACGGCTAAGAGGGGGGAATTGACAAGTGGTTTGATTGGGGTTTCTTTCCACAAAAGATTAGATTGAAACAGTCTTTATTCTACAGTTCATGGTTTCTTGTCATGGACAGTGGTTATTTCACCCAAACTTTCTTCAGAGGTGGGAAATTGGCCTTGCCGGGGTGGACAGTGGTTATGCTAGGGTCAAAATGACAGTCTAGCAATGCGTCAAACTTGAATTACAATGTTATACAAATGGATAACTAGTGTAGTAATAACCAATCAGACAGTATATTTACCTTGGACTTTTCTATGTAGCACAGAGGATCATTTTGCCAGTGATACACCTATCTTTGTGACAACATTTACATATTTAGACTTTTATCAGTAACTGGTCTAGAACAAATATTAGTTTCGAATCAAAACCAAAACGAACTCTAAAATATAGGATTCGGTGTTAAAGGAGGAGACAAACTATGGATGTTCAAGTCAGCACAATAAGAGTTACAGTTCGTGCATCAAACAGTCGAGATTGAGCCAGCTCACTGCTCTGGTTTAGCAGATTAGGAGATTGTAGTTTTGGTTTGGGGTTAATAAGCAAACCAGATTTCCTTTTGTCCCACATCGGCCAGAAGAGTAATATTATGATGATGGTTGGCCTATAAAAACAACAAACCAAGATGAGAATAAGTATACCTTTCTCGGCCTTTTGGCTAAGATCAAGTGTAGTATCTGTTCTTATCAGTTTAATATCTGATATGTGAGCCATCGGCTCACTCGATATTAATCTTATTTTTTATTTGGGAAGAATCCACCACAGTAGCTTGCTGCTGGGGTTCTTCACGTGTCGCCTTGGTCTTACACTACTGCCAAGGCTTGGCGCACCCCTCCAATATTTAGTTCAACTTTAACGTGTCCAGCTTTAGCCCTCCAATTAACTTACAGCTTTGTACTCTTTAAATTACTGTCAATATAACAGTAAATTTTCTAATAAGCTAAAGTTATCTTACCTTGAATGAAAGAGCACATGATATGCTGGATCTAGTAATTAGAACAGAGCCCTTTGTGTTATAAATATGTGTATGTATGTAAGTTTTATGTGTGAAGTTAAATAATAAGAAAGTCTTTGTTGTGTGTGATCATTCTTTTTCTTCCACGACAACTAGCCTTACCCAAAATACTTCACCACATTCTTGTATTAGAAGTTTTGATTGTATTTGGTGTTGTTTATACGAACTGTTTATCTGATAATCTTAGGTGATATAAGCAATTTTGAATATTAGGCCAAACTTTTATCTGATTATTTCAAAAAGCGTAAGCAGTTCTAATAAGCAATATCCTAAACACCCCATCTAATGATAAGCTGTCAGTTTTATGTTTTCCTTCTTGCGGTAGATCTTTAAGTCATTGGCATATCGTTGCCCGTTATTCTAAAATGATTGAAGGTACCAATACCAAAGGCTAACATCTATCCGATCAAGGAAAATTTATTACCCGAAAAAGCAGCTGAAGAGTATGAGCAGCGTCTTAAACAATTAGTAGCAAACAAAAAACTGACAACCTCAGCAGTTACAGGGATGGCCAAATTCGATTTAATGTTACTAGGAATGGTCCAGATGGGCCCGTTGCATCTCTCTTCTGCTGGCATTTTGAACGCTTTGAGAAGAAGAAATGGGTGACTTTAATCACAGATTCACCAAAACCACCACCTCCTAGGATCACCTTCACATTCCCTCTGATCAATTCTGCGTTTGAGATTGCAATGGTCGTGACTGGAGAAGATGCAGCCGATGCAGTCAAGGTGACATTGGGTGAACATGCTGATTGGGGTTACCCTTTTCGTGTGCAAAAGGTGAAACCGGAAGGAGGGTATACATGGTTCTTGGATAGACCAGCTACTTCATTGCTCAAGTAAAACAAATAGGCATATGAATATGCTAAATTTTTACGTTAATAAAGCATGATGCATCACGCTACAACCTTTGTCGTTCTTTTTACTTTAGTTTATCTATATCTATAATCTATAATCTATTCTATATCTATAATCTATAATACTATATAAAATATTTAACCCTTTTTCTAAAATTAGAAGTCTTAAAAATTAAGCCTCAAACATTTCTTATAATAGAAAGATTTATTTTTTGCTAAGAAATTAATACATATTAAAAGTCTAGAAATAATTGTAATTAGATACAGTTTTGTAACGGAAACTTTAAGTGTTAATAAGTACTATTAGAAGTTACAACAAAAAATTAAATGTCTCAATAATGCTGTAACTTAATTCATAAAATCATTTTAAAAACCCATTCTAACAATTTTATGGAAACAATTAAAATTTTAGTATATAAAGTCTTAAAAAATCTTAAAACACGGATGCAAAATATGTAAAAACAAAACCCTCGCTCTCTCTCAATCACCATCTGCTGTCGCCAACTTTGAGGTGCCTAAAAATGGTCGTTGTCGCTGTAAAAAATGCTCGTTTTTTGTAATGGTGGTTTCCTGGTTTAGCCAAATCCACAAAATTAGTCATCTGCGGCGACGGGTAGCCGGCTAGTGTAACATTATTAGATCATGACTTTTATTTTTTCCTTGGTTTAATAAAGCTGCTTATGTTTCGAGATTAGATTTGAAACTATCAACTATCACTGAAAATGGGTTTGTGTTTGTATAGCTGTTATACGGGTCAAAACGGATGGACGGTTGGGTAACCAGGTAAAAAAAAGAATACAAAGTCAGCATAATGAGAATCCCAGTATCCCACATCGGTTGAGAGAGTGAAGTCGAAGGTATGGAAAGGTGTATATAAAGGGAAAGAAGCATCAGGATTAATCACTTACCTGGATGGGGTCAATGGGTGATCAAGAATGCCCATGCCCTAGGTTGGTGACCTCCATTGCACTTTGGAGGGGTGCCACCCTAAGATCGGCCCAAGTGGTCGAGTATACATCGTAATTTGTTGCTGAGGGGGCCTGCGTTCGCGCGGCCCCTGCCCAATTCTCTAGTCTTAATATTCTTTCTGTTTTAAATTTTGGCTACACAACTTCACAATCTACCTGATTTTTACTTTATAAAACATGGAACCACATGGTTCCGATTGACTTACTCCATCCGTCCCAAATTTATTGTCCCAGACTTTTTTGGCCTTTTGCTTCCGACCAGTTTTCTTGCTTTACAAGGCTGTTGGATGTTGATATGTATGACGCGTCACTGCAAGTAAGGTTTGAACTCTGAACAAAATGAATGAGGTTTAAGCTATCATAAGTTTTGTTGTAAATGTTATATTTAACAACAGAAACGTTGGGTTTTAGAACGCCTATGCTGCTTGTAGAGGTGGCAAAACGGGCGGGCGGCGGGCTAAACGGGCAACGGGCTAAACGGGCGGCGGGCTAAACGGGCGCGGGCTAAATGGGCACGGGCGAAACGGGCGGGCAAAATGGGCGGGCTAAACGGGCGCAAGCTAAAAAAGGGAAAAAACATATAAAAACCTACAATTAAAAAATAAAAATACTTGTTTGAAAGCCGGGATAAAAAATTTAATAAAAAATATTCGTCGAGTATACTAATTTGTATTTTACAAGTGCGCCCGTTAAGCCCATTTAGTTTCATACATATGCGCCCGTTTAGCCCATTCATTATAAAGAATGGGCAAAAAGTGCCCCATCCTTTTTTGAAAATGGGCAAAAAGTGCCCATATGTATCCAAATGGGCAAGATTTGCCACCTCTAGCTGCTTGTGAGCTACTCGATAAAAGCTCGAAACAGGCCCAGTTTAAACGAGCCCGAGCATTGTTCATGGCTTGTTTAATAAATGAGCTCGAGCCTAGCGTATTTAACAAGCTAAGCATGAGTAGAGCTTTATTCAACTCGTTTAGATTTATCGTAAACTAACCAATACCAAACTTGTAAAATATATTACGCATCCAGATTAAGATTAGAGAGTAAGACTCGAAACAACTCTAAGCTTTGACAAGCTCGAGCTCGACTCAACTCATTTCAAACTTGATAGTTGAAAGCTTGTTGCATTATCTGTTAGTGTTAGGTACATTGAGTAGACTATTAATGGATTTGTGGTACCATTTTAACATCTTTCTCATACTTTACCATTATTTTCACCACGGCAGTCAACTTTATCGATGCTACCGTTAAAGTTATCACAGTTCGTAACATAGGGCACATTTTAGCTCATACAACAGAATAGTCCAGAGTTCAACGATAATGTTGATGGGTTTGAGCCGTTATATAGATGTGTCCAGGTTATGCACATAACAAGTTAGCAATCGATCAAAATAGTTAATATTCGTCAAAACATCTTAGATCGACAATCCTACAATCTTGGTCGATAGGCGAATAATATAAACGGGAAGAGAAATATCAAACATAACCACCTAAAACAAGTGCTTTCACAAACTAGAACAAAATTTATTCGTGCTTACACTAGATCAATAAGTGTCGCTACACCAATATAATATGCATAGAACAGCAAGCAATAAAATTTGACTGCTTATCAACCAAACACTATAACTACTCATAATCTCAGTTTCTAATATTTCCGATTTGCTGCTGCTCTAAACAATTGAACATACACAAATCATGAATCACAAAGTTAATCGGCAAAAGCCTAAGGAAAATAATTTCAAGAAGATAATATCTCATTTGCTAATGGAACCTCAAGCTTATGCAGTACCTCTGCAACCACCTTTTGGAAGTTTACATGGTTCAAATAATCGTTTTTGAATCCGTTTAATGTTGTTTTTGAAAGAATTGTAATGTCGTCTTCGTTTGAACTTTCATCAAGTAATTTGTTCCAAAAGTCGTCATCATCATTAAGGTTTGCTTCCCTCATCAGTGACATGACTTTTTGCAAGTTTGCAACGTTCCTACCTGCTCCAACACCTGTGGCGGTTGCTGGACCGACTGCATTGGCTATGGTTAATGTATGAACCAATGGCATATGGTGTATGTCATAATT
The DNA here is from genome assembly GCA_025667525.1 of Glebionis coronaria. NCBI lineage: Eukaryota > Viridiplantae > Streptophyta > Magnoliopsida > Asterales > Asteraceae > Glebionis > Glebionis coronaria. Next base: position 544,019,000 of record CM046879.1, on the reverse strand, counting down.
GCAGCCACAAAGCTGTCTCCGCATCCAACAGTATCCATTATGTTTACCTGTTATAGAAAATTTTCATGTAATTCTGTCATATACTGCCAATAACAAATGACAAGTTTGAATGTTTGATGGAATGACAACAGATAAAACTGGTTACGCTAACGTTTTACATGTTGATGTTGTGGCTTGTGGGTCTGATAATTATGGTTTTCAATGTAATTCTGTCATATACCCAAAACCATCTAATATGCTGACTACATCGCTTTATTATTCTTTCTCTTTTTGTCATCGATGAAACTCATCTTTAAATACAGACCATCAATCCAACTTTATTGTATCCGATGAGAAATTCCAAACATTTAGGCTTCTCAATCAAGAAAAGAAAAAGTGAATATATTGAGAAATCCATGCTTCCCACATCGGCTGAGGGAGTGAAGTTGAAGGTATGGAAAGCTGTATAAAGAGTGACACGCACCATTAACACCTTAATGGAAGCATGCTTTATATGTGACTAAACAACACAGTGACACCTTGAATGAAGTAGCACATAGTGGTGTAAACGATCTGAGCCGAGTCGAGTTTTGGCCTAAACGAGCCAGGCTTGTTTATTAACTGCCTGGCTCGAGCTCGGCTCGAGCTCGAATAAAACTTTATAATCTGGCTCGAGCTCGAACTCGAATATTTTTTTGTTGTTCGAGCTCGAAGCTCGTTTACGATTTTTAACTTTTGTTTAGACTAACTTCTATTATAAATATAGTTGGATAGACTCGTTTATTAACTCAAGCTCGAGCTCGAAAACTCGTTTATGATTATTAAAATGATATTAATACTTAATGAGTAAGCTAAGGTGCATATAACATATATATTTATAGATTTATCATTAAGCTCGAATATCTCGTTCGGCTCGAATAGCTTGTTCGGCTCGTTAAGCTCGCTCGGCTCGAGACAATTAAACGAGTTTTCGAACGAGCCGAGCTTAATATTATTTTTCAAAGCTCGGCTCGCCAAATTAAACGAACACAAATATTTGTTCGAGATTGACTCGAGCTCGAGAGTATTAAGTTCGAACTCGAGTTAAACGAGCTACTAACACATGATATGCCTGATTTAGTAATTAGAATAGAACCCTTTGATCCCATTTAACGATGACCCATTTTGTGCGAACTCCTTTAGTAAGCAACTCCTTCCAGCTGCTATAGGATTCCGCAAGTCAGTCATCGATTCAGCCTGGTCAGATAAACAAACTATCAGACCATAAATGCAAAATCAAATCGTTCTGGAACTGCCCAAATACATCTACAAAAGTTATGGCACATTATGCAAAGTGACGATTTCAGTAGTCTATGAGCAGTTCATTACATCTTGTCTATAACTAAAACAAACCATAACATTGGAACATGCAGAAAACGCGTTTGTGCATGATTCACTTCAAAAAAAAAAAAAACCAAGTAAAAGGGGCCGCAAGAGTAAAACTTTGGTGATATGAGACTCATTTAAGGTAAAAGGGTCAACTTGGTTAATACTTTGCCTCTAACGGGTCAGATGGGTAAAAGTTAGCAGCAATGGAAACAGGTCTAGCTCTAGCAGACCAACTGGGCTGCACTTCGCCCTGCGTGTGTTCAAAATGCATAAGGCCTTCTAACCGTTTTCTTTCACGATTACATTATCATAAATAAAAAATTTAATTTATATGCAAAACATCAACTACTCTAAAATTTAAATTACGAGAAAATATAAAGTTAAAAATATGTTTTGGGTCAGCTCAACTTAACCCATTTTGTCATGTGCTAAAGTTTACCCGTTTTGACCCTTTGGCCGTTTACTTGATCACACAACATGTTGTCCACCGCTACCCATACACACAACCCAACCATGAGAAGTAGAAAAGTTAATTGTAACAAGAAAATGAGCAAACCTCCTCTGAAGTTAGAAGAAGAACATCACTAAACCTCAACAACTTGGCAAGCGCGTCTTGTTCCTCGCTTGTTCCATCAGCAAAAGAGATCTCCCCTTTGGTCCAGGGTCAAAAAAGATCGACGTTTCAACTTCAACAGCATACTCCAAAGCAGACGAAATCAACCCCACTGGAAGCTCGTAAAAGCTATATCCTTTACAAAAAAGGACTTTTGACATTTGGATGTTTGATTTCACTTCATCAGATAATCTTGTCATCCAAGCAAATGCAGGCTCCTTGCTAAAATATGCTTGACTAATAAACAAATCATGGTCAGACAGTCAAATATTGATGAAACTGCAACTGCAAAGATGTTTACGTCATCGGCTTAGAGGAGAAAAAAAGTGAGAATATTGAGAAATCCAAGTATCCCACATCGGCTGAGAGAGTGAAGTTGAAGGTAAGGAAAGCTGTATAAAAAGGAAAAGAAGCAACAGGAAAAATCACTTACCTGGATGGGGTCAATGGGTGATCAAGAATGCCCATGGCCTAGGTTGGTGACCTCCATTGCACTTTGGAGGGGTGCCACCCTAAGATCGGCCTAAGTGGTCGAGTCTACATCGTAATTTGTTGCTGAGGGGGCCTGCGTTCGTGCGGCCTTTGCCAAGTCTTTTAGTTCAAATCTTCTTTTTTGGTATACATCAGATTATTGGTAAAATCTTTATAAAATTTTGACCACACAACTTCACATTCTACCTGCTGTTACAAAATCTTGGAACTACATGGTTCAGATTGTGTTGTCTTACGAGAAATTGTTTTAATGGTTTGTCCATGTTTGATTGGCGTTGGGGCATTAAAGATTAGACGAGTAATACACGTCTTTGTTCTACGATTCATGGTCTCTGGTCATGGGGGTACCTATTTGTGATCTTTCTTTCTATTTGTTACTCTATTAGTTTATTTCATCCAAACTTTCTTTAGAGGTCGCAAATTGGCCCGGTGGTTGTGTTTGTGTCAATATGACAGTTTAGCATGTGTCAAACTAGTAAGGTCATGTTTTTTCGCCCAATTCTTAGCAAATAAAGATACTATTTTGCCTGTTGAACTTGTTTCAGATAAGTAACTCAAACCGATACATTTATATATAAGCGGGTCATAATTGTCAAGTTTTGCACTCTTCGTCTAAAAGTAATGCTTTGACTGCAGAAACGTAATTTTTGTTTACAGAAAATGACCATTTATGCTCAGTCTTCTTGCTTTACAAGGCTGTTTGGATATTGATATGTATGACGGGTCACTGCAAGTATGGTCCTGAACTTGCAAGGAGGTTGTAACCATTTCCAACCAATCCTCTCTTGCCATCTCAAAATGTGTTACCACTTACCACTAAGGTTCGAACCAGATTTATTGTGAAGATTTACCACTAGGGCACTAGGCTTTTTAGTGGTGGTTAAAAAGTAAATGAAAAAGGTTAATTTTTTTGTAGAAGTTATATTTAACAAGAAACGTTGGATTTTAGACTGGCTCCTGAGCTACTCCATAAAAGATCAAAACAAGCCGAGTTTAAACGAGCCCAGGATTGTTTATGGCTTATTTAATAAAAGAGCTCCACCCTAGTGTATTTAACAAGCTAAGATCGAGTAGAGCTTTATTTCAACTAGTTTACATCTATCGTAAACTAACCGAGCCCAAGCTTGTAAAGTATGTTATGCATCGGGATCAAGCTAAAAGTGTAAGACTTGAAACAACTTCGAGCTTTGACAGGCTCAGGCTCGGCTCGACTCATCTCAAACCCGATAGCTGAAAATTTGTTACATTATTTGTTAGGTATATTGAGCAGACTACTATTTGTGGTACCTAAAAGGCTAAAACCATTTTAAACTCTTTCTCACACTTTACCACTAATTTCACAGTGAAACTCAACTTTTATCGATATCACCGCTCGTAACTTAGTAGGGCACATTAGTGAAGACACAAAAAAGATGACCCAACTACATATATTGAAAATAAAAAACACAAATGATAAAAGATATTCAAATTAAATTAAATCTGGTAAATAAATGTAAAATCCTAACTTTTTAACGTTTCCAACATGGTTTTCAATCTACTTTGTGATCTTATGTTTCTTTAGTGTCAAGACTCAAGATAATTTGTCAATTTGTTTCAAAAGTATAACCCACATCGATTGAAAGTAAAAGTCATGAACAATATATAAGTAGAAGTGTCATTTACTTATTAATGTGGAATAAAAGTTAATACAAGGATGCTTGTATTGTCTTTGTTTTCACTTTTTTCTTGGTCTCCATGTTACCAGAATTTTATTTAAACTGTTGTTTTACATGTTTCAAAATTTAAACTATTAAAATTTAATTGTTTTACATGTTTTAAAATTTAATTGTTTTACATGGTATCAAGCTGTTATATAACAAGCACACAAGTCGTAGATACAAAAATTCACTTAAGGTGAACTTTTCATTAACAATACAAATTTTACCAATAACAAAGATTTAGACATGCCTAAATCCATTCACTCACAAGATATCGAAAATACAATCTTACAAGAATACAATACTCCAAAACAAGATTGAGTTATTGGTCAAAGTAGTCTTACTTTGAATCTTAGATGCGCTAAGCTAGCTCGTAATGATATAGATGAAATGAAATGCACACACACATCGACGAGAGAAATAAGTTGTGAGTCGTTTATATGACACGCACAAATCGAGAAATTATTTTCTCAACCGTTTTCGCGCTTTACGAGAACTCTAAACTATGATCCGAGATTTCTTTTTTGGGCAATTTGGTATAAGATTTTTGGACAGCAATGACTTATTAGCTCGTTGGGTTTTCAAATTGCGATAAGTTCCTTTGTGAGTTTATTATCATGTTGTAAGCTCAAGGTTAATAAGCTTTTAAGCCATTAATAATAAGCTTACGGGATTATCAGATTTTCAACAAGTTCATAAGCCCAAGTTCTAGATTAGTCTCTTTATGGTGCATGTGAATCGATGTTCAAGTCTGACATGGATCTTATGGTGCATGTGAATCGATGTTCAAGTCTGACATGGATCTTATGGTGCATGTGAATCGATGTTCAAGTCTGACATGGATCACGAGGAGCTGTTCGAGACTGTTCCCCAAGCACTTATATCATCGATTGATCGTGATTGTTTGATCGATTTGGGAGGACATTTGTACATTGTTTCGCCAACTGATGTCACTGGTGGGTGATAGTTTGAGTGGTTGTCGTCGAAATCATTTGAGTTCAAGGTACTCACTGGTGGGTGTAAGTTGGTTCTCTTAGTTGACTATATTTGAAACTTCTTTTCACTTGAAGCACATGTTCTTTATTCTTTATAAAGGATTAAAGGGGCGGGTGTATGGAGTCCTCTCGGGTTTATCAGTTTGCTGTGTGAGAACTTTTAGCTGGTTTAAATAAGGTTGGTGATAACTGGTTTCAGACGGGTTAAATTGGGTAGTCTTAAGTAAATATCAATTGAGGTCGGGTGAGGGTGCCCGACAAACACTCATATCTTTCCTTTTTGACTTGATAGCCAATGCGTTAACTGTGATCACAAAAGTAGATTATGACAAAGATAATATAAAACTTTTTTTAGTGGTTTAGAAGGTTTTATGCATTTGAGTACTTTTCGGATGACCTTTTAACTCAATTAACCTGGTCGTCGATATCAAATAAACAGTTTGTAGGTTTCTTGTGGATCAAGTGCTAGAGCCTTTTGTTCTATTTGTGTTGGGATAAAAAATAAAAATCTTTGTAGTAACAAATGGCATCTTAGATTCATATTTCATTCATTCAATTTGATGCTGGTTATTTCTCACTCCTATGAATCTTATAACTTGTAAGAACGATGAGACGAAGATGTTTGCAGTTCTCAAGTTGTTAAAGAGTCGGATTTTAGCATATTATGAGATGATACTTTTGGTTTGGGTAATAAGCAAATCAGATTTTCTTTTGTCCCACATCGCCCATAAGAGTAATATTATGAAGATGGTTGGCCAATAAAAACAACAAACCAAGATGAGAATAAGCATACCTTTCTCGGCCTTTTGGCTAAGATCAAGTGTAGTATCTGTTCTTATCAGTTTAATATCTGATATGTGAGCCATCGGCTCACTCGATATTAATCTTATTTTTTATGGGGGAAGAATCCACCACAGTAGCTTGCTGCTGGGGTTCTTCACGTGTCGCCTTGGTCTTACACTACTGCCAAGGCTTGGCGCACCCCTCCAATTTTTAGTTAAACTTTATGGTGTCCAGCTTTAGCCCTCCAGTAAAGTTACAGCTTTGTAATCTTTACATTACTGTCAATAGAATAGTAAATTTTCTAATAAGCTAAAGTTTTAAGGCATAAATCTTACAAGGAGCACATGATATGCTGGATCTAGTAATTAGAACAGATCCCTTTGATTAATGATCACCCAATTTGTGCGAACTCCTTTGCTAAGCAACTCCTTTCCAGCTGCTATAGGAATATGCAAAATCAAAGTGTTCAGGAACTGACCAAAATTCAATTCATCTAAAAACGTTATGGTACATTATGCAAAAGAACGATTTCAGTAGTCTATAAGCAATTCATTACATCTTGTCTATAACTAAATCAAACCATAACATACTGCACATGCAGAAAACGTGTTTGTATCTTCATTGGTTATTACCCAAGCAACTTTTAAAGCTATGTTCAGGTTTCAGTTGAACATACATTTACTTATATTTCCCAGTTTGATAACTTAAAAAATGAGAAGATGCATCTTTCTTTTTGATGCGGTTCAATTCGAGGAGGTTTTTATGCAGAAAAAAGGGCGTCCAAAGTTGCTGCAGAAGTTGGAGGGATAAAACAAAGTGTATTTTTTTATAAGTCCAGGGCACTTTGTGCAATATTTTCATAGTTGAATACCAATCGTTTGGTATTCCAGGAGTTGTTTTTTTTTTTAGTATTTAAGCTATGCTAAACGTTTTGTTAAGCAGCTTTTGATGATTAATAAAAACTGAGGTTTTCCTCCAGATCTGTCAATTTTCGGTATTCTGCGGAATCAACGAATTTTGATTAAAAAGAATCCTTCCTTTGCCACGTACGCTGCATCAGTTTGGTATCATATTCCAGACGATCCTGAGCTATGCCGCCCCGCCGACGCAGGATGGTGCTGATGATGTTGCTCTTGATGCCCTACGCAGGCAAAACGCTGATCTTCAGCGTCAGGTGGAATTCTTGACTGAACGGATGAATGAATTCGCCAACGTGTTCCATCGTGAAGATGATGTGACTGTTACTGATGAAAACCCGTTTGGTGATCTCCGAGATCGATCTCCGGAACGTCCCACCAACCGTTGGGAGCAGAGTTTCAAGGTCGAGATCCCTACTTTTGATGGCTCTCTCAAACCAGAGGAGTTTATCGAATGGCTTTATCAGGTTGATGAAATTCTGGATTTCAAGCATGTTCCTGATGATCGTCGCGTGCCTCTTGTCACGATTCGTCTACGTAGTCGTGCACAGGCTTGGTGGCAGCAGTTGAAACAGACTCGTAGTCGCAGCGGTAAGTCTAAGATCTCAAGTTGGGAAAAGTTCAAGAAACATGCTAGGGCTACGTTCTTGCCCTATAATTTTGAGAGAGAATTGTACCAACGCTTTCAGAATCTTCGTCAGGGCACTCGATCTGTTGAGGAGTAATCAACAGACTTTTATGCGTTCCTCGCTCGCATTGATCTTAATGAGTCCCCTACTCAACTAGTCTCTCGTTATATTGGGGGTCTTCGTCTCCAATTGCAGAATGTTCTCAATATGTTTGATCCATTGATAGTTGCTGAAGCGCATCAGCGTGCTTTACAGGCAGAAAAACAATTGAACCGTAGTGTTCCCGGAGGTTTTCGCCAACACCCTGATTTGGCAGGTGTTGTGGACTCCTCTGTGCAGCCTCCTCGACATCAGGCTGCCCCTACATCTACTCGTGGTCCTTCAAATCCTGCCCAAGGACGTCCGGCTGGAGGGTTGCGGTGTTTTAATTGTGGTGAAGTTGGTCATCGCCAAGCGGATTGTCGAAACCCAAAATCTTCCAATCGTGGTCTATTAACGGAAGCCAATGAATCTGAGTTGGATTCAGCCCCTCTTTATGATGTATATGCTAAAGCCATTGATGAAGAATATGTTTTGGGTGATATTGGTCCTCTCCTAATGTTGCGCAGATCCTTTTTAACCCCTCGTGCTCCTGATAACGAGTGGTTACGCAATAATTTGTTTCATTCGACTTGCACCATTGGTGGGAAGGTATGCACTTTCATCATTGATGCAGGCAGCTGCGAAAACGTGATTTCTGAGGTTGCTGTTTCCAAACTCAGCCTCTCTGCCGAGCCTCACCCTAAGCCTTATCGCCTTTCGTGGCTCAGTCAAGGTATGGATGTTACTGTTTCGAAACGTGTGCTTGTCACTTTTTCCATTGGCGCTACTTATACTGATTCTATATACTGCGATGTGGCTCCTATGGATGCGTGCCACCTTTTACTTGGTCGCCCGTGGCAATATGATAATACGGTCCTACATGATGGTCGTTCTAATACTTATTCTTTCATGTTTCGTGGGAAGAAAATTGTGTTAGTTCCACATAAGCCTAAAGGTGTTGCTGCCACTACGATTCAATCCCCACCCTCGACCACCTTGCTGTCTCGTGGTCCTTTTCAGGCTACTATGGAAGAATCTGGTGTGGTATTTATTTTATTATCCTCTCCAATTGCTAGTGACAATCCTGATAATGTACCTGTTGAGATCCAACCGTTATTACAGGAATTTGCTGATGTTTTTCCTGAATCTCTTCCTGCTGAATTGCCTCCTTTACGAGATATTCAACATCACATTGATTTGGTCCCTGGTGCGGCTCTTCCCAATCGGCCTCATTATCGTATGAGTCCGAAAGAGCATGAAGAATTGCATAGACAAATTGAGGAACTGCTAGCTAAGGGTCACATTCGTGAAAGCCTTAGTCCTTGTGCCGTTCCTGCTCTCCTTACTCCAAAAAAGGATGGCTCTTGGCGTATGTGTGTGGATAGTCGCGCTATCAATAAGATTACAGTGCGTTATCGCTTTCCTATTCCTCGGTTGGATGACTTGTTTGACCAATTAGGTGGTGCTTGTGTGTTTAGCAAATTGGATCTCAAAAGTGGCTACCATCAGATTCGTATTCGCACGGGAGATGAATGGAAAACTGCTTTCAAAACTCGTGAAGGCTTATACGAGTGGCTGGTCATGCCATTCGGTTTATCCAATGCCCCTAGTACTTTTATGTGTGTGATGAATCAAGCTCTTCGTCCTTTCATTGGTAAGTTTGTCGTCGTTTATTTTGATGACATCTTGATTTACAGTGTGAACCCTGTTATTCACATTGAACACTTGCGTCAAGTGTTACTGGTCCTCCGCAAAGAAAAATTTTATGCTGCGACCGCCAAGTGTGTTTTTCTGACAGCTTCAATCCAGTTTCTCGGTTATGTGGTTTCTCGTGAGGGACTGAAAGTTGACCCGAGCAAGGTTCTTGCTATTGACCAATGGCCCCGTCCATCCTGTATCACGGAGGTTCGTAGTTTTCACGGTTTGGCATCCTTTTATAGGTGTTTTATACCTCACTTCAGTGGCGTTATGGCTCCTATCACAGATTGCATGAAAGGGACTCGGTTCGATTGGACTCATGATGCGGAGGCTGCCTTTATTGAAATTAAGCGCCGACTCACCTCGGCTCCTATTTTGATACTTCCTGATTTCTCCCAGCCATTTGAACTCCATTGTGATGCTTCGAAAATAGGTATTGGGGTTGTCCTTAGTCAATCGGGTCGTCCCGTTGCTTACTTCAGTGAGAAACTTTCGGGTGCTAAGCTTCGCTTTGGTACATATGATCTTGAGTTTTATGCGATTGTCCAAGCTATTAAGCACTGGCGACATTATTTGTTTCAGCGGGAATTCGTCCTTTTTACTGATCATGATTCCCTCAAGTATCTTGGCAGCCAAGATAAGATATCCCATCGTCATGCTTCATGGATTTCCTATTTACCGCAGTTTTCTTTTGTGATTAAACACAAAGCAGGTGTTTCTAATCGTGTTGCGGATGCTTTGAGTCGTCGTCATGGGTTGCTAACTGAGATGCGTGCCCATGTCCCCGGCTTTGATTCGTTCTTGGATCTCTATGTTGATGATCCATTCTTTTCTGTGGTGCTTGTTCGCATTCAACAAGGTGAATCCAGAGATTTTGTGTTGGAAGATGGGTTTATTTTCCGTGGTGTGCAACTGTGCATTCCAGACTGCAGTCTACGCTTGCAGATTATACAAGAACTCCATAATGAAGGTCATGTGGGGCGTGACCGTACTTTCCAACTTCTGGCAGGTTCCTATTTTTGGCCCTCCACGCGCAAGGAAGTTGGTCGCTTCGTTGCCCGCTGTCGTGTTTGTCATATGGCAAAAGGAGCATCGACTAATGCCGGGTTTATACTTACCTTTGCCTATTCCCACACAACCATGGTCTGATGTTAGTATGGATTTTGTCCTTGGCATGCCACGTACCCAACGTGGTTGTGATTCTATTTTTGTGGTTGTTTGACCGATTTTCGAAGATGGTTCACTTTATTCCATGTAAGAAGACTTCTGATGCTGTTTCTGTAGCACAACTTTACTTTCGTGATGTGTATCGTCTCCATGGGCTTCCTGCCTCTATCGTTTCTGATCGTGACACTCGTTTTGTGAGTCACTTTTGGCGGAGTTTGTGGCGTATGGTTAATACGCAGCTAAATTTCAGCAGTGCTTATCATCCGCAGACAGATGGTCAGACCGAAGTCGTTAATCGTTCGCTGGGAAATCTTTTGCGCAGTTTGGTAGGGGATCATCCTAAGGCGTGGGATCATAAATTGCCTCAAGCTGAATTTGCCCATAACCATGTTGTTAACCGCTCCACTGGTTTCAGTCCTTTCCATATAGTTTACGGCTTGTCTCCACGGGGACCTCTTGATTTACTCGCTCTGCCCAGCAAGGTGCGTACCCATGCTACGGCGGAAGAGTTTGTTGGACGGTTGGCTCAAGTTCATCAGACAACTCATGCGCATTTGGTTGCTGCCACTGCCAAATACAAGGATAAGGCTGATCAGAAACGGCGTGTAGTTGATTTTCATGTTGGTGACTTTGTTTGGGCTATTCTCACTAAGGATCGCTTTCCTGCTCACGAATATAACAAGCTTGCTGCTAAGAAGATTGGCCCTATCGAAATTGTGGAGAAGATCAATCCAAATGCCTATCGTTTGCGTCTTCCAATCCATGTTCGTACCCATGATGTCTTCAATGTGAAGCATCTTGTTCCTTTCATGGGCGACTCTTCTGATGAGGATGATACGGCTCCAAATTCGAGGTCGAATCTTCTCTATCCCGGGGGGAATGATGCGGTTCAATTCGAGGAGGTTTTTATGCAGAAAAGAGGGCGTCCAAAGTTGCTGCAGAAGTTGGAGGGATAAAACAAAGTGTATTTTTTTATAAGTCCAGGGCACTTTGTGCAATATTTTCATAGTTGAATACCAATCGTTTGGTATTCCAGGAGTTGGTTTTTTTTTAGTATTTAAGCTATGCTAAACGTTTTGTTAAGAAGCTTTTGATGATTAATAAAAACTGAGGTTTTCCTCCAGATCTGTCAATTTTCGGTATTATGCGGAATCAACGAATTTTGATTAAAAAGAATCCTTCCTTGCCACGTACGCTGCATCACTTTTTTTGTGACAGTTTGCATTAAGTAAAAGACTTAAAGTTTGTATGTAACTGAACTTGACTATCAGAATACAGAATCGACCTTTTCAAACTCAAATAGTAATACAAGCAATAGAACCGAGTAAAAGAAGCAGCAAGAGTAGAACTTTGGTGATGTGTCACCCAACGGTAGAGGTGCAAGTTTTGACGTTACAGTAAATGGGTCAATTTGGTTAATACTTTGCCTCTAACGAGTCAGAGGGGTAAAATTAGCCTTATTTCTATCAAACCCTTAACCTTTGTCCATTTGTCTTCAGAGAGAGGGAGTTTTCCAACTCATCCAAGCCTACTCTTTTTACCTAACCCACGTTTAAGCTATCATAAGCTTTATTATAAAAGTTTTATTTAACAACAAAAAACGTTAGGATTTAGACTGGCTAAGCTACTTGATAAAAGCTCAGAACAAGTCAAGCTAAAACGAGCACGTGCATTGTTTATGAACAAGCTCAAGCCTAGTGTATTTACGAAGCTAAGCTTGAACGTCCTGATCAAATGACATTTTTTATTCTACATTAAAATCTAAAAAGTAACAACACTTCCTTGCTGTCGTTTTTCTCAATGAAAATAAACATATTATTCTGTGATCGTTTACATCATAGCTCAAGCCGATACATTTATAAATGGACAAATATTGCACTTTTCCTCTAAAAGTACTGCTTTGACTTATTTGCAGCAGAAAAGTAATTTCCGTTTACAAGGTTGTTTGGATCTTGATATGTATGAGGGTCACTGCAAGTATGGCTGAACTTGCAAGGAGGTCGTAACCATTTCTAACCAGTCCTCTCTTGCCATCTCAAAATGTGTAACCACTAAGGTTTGAACCATAGATTTATCGTCCAGATTTACCACTATGGCACTAGGCTATTTAATTAGTGGTGGTTAAGAACAAAATGAATAAGTTAAGCTATCATAAGTTTCGTTGTATAAGTTATATTTAACAACACACACGTTGGGTTTTAGACCGGCTATGCTCCTCGTGAGCTACTAGATAAAAGCTCGAAACTAGCCCAGTTTAAACGAGCCCAACATTGTTTATGGCTAATTTAATAAATGAGCTCGAAATCTAACAAGCTAAGTTCGAGTAGAGCTTTTATTTTAACTCAGTTTAAATTTATCGTAAAATAACAGAGCCCAAGCTTGTAAAGTATGTTATGCATCGAGATTAAGCTATAAGCATAAGACTTGAAACAACTTCGAGCTTTGACAGGCTCGGGCTCGGCTCGACACATCTCAAACCCGATTGCTGAAAGTATATTGAACAGACTACTATTTGTGGTACCTAAAAGGCTAAAACCATTTTAAACTCTCACACATTACCACTGTTATCTGTTAGTTCCACATGAAATTCCAAGGGCATCATCAGAAAACATAGCATTTTGGATATTTAGATAAAGTCAACTTTAAAATGGCCAGAAGGATCTAGAGCCCAACTCCACTTGTCGATTCATGTTGGTGATACGGCCAGACTTCCAGTTGTAGAGACGAGAGAGTCAATATCGTCTAAACCTCTGCCCCGTAGTTGTATACGCCAAGCCCAATTTCCAATCCCAATACCATTTACCATATGCCAACGATCCATAATCATACAATCCTTAAGCGATTCGAGCGTGAAAAGGCGAGGTAACAGTTCCATAAGACGAGTGCCATTAGTGCACCAAGTGTCTTTCCGTAAACAAATACTCAACCCATTCGAAATAAAAAGTTCAAAAGAAGTCTTGGGACCAATACTTTCAATGTTGTTAATTCCTTGAAGGATCTCTATCCAAAACTCTGGTAACTAAATGTAGAATGGTACTAACATTTTTTACGTTTCCAACATGGTTTTCAATCTACTCTATGATCTTATGTTTCTTTAGTGTTAAGACTCAAGATAACTTGTTAATTTGTTTCAAGAGCATATATATCCCACATCGATTCAAAGTAACAGTAATGAAGAATATACAAGTTGAAGTGTAATTTATTTGCTAAGATGCGGAGGTAGGCGATTCAACAATGTTTGTTGCATTGTCTTTGTTTGACTCTTTTTAGATGGTATCCATGTTCCGAGAATTTTAAATTTTAAACTGTTATTTTACATACTATCAAACTGTTACTGTTTATAACAAGAACACAAGTCGTAGATAGGCGAATACAGTAATATATATAGGAAGAATCCAATTTGCTGCTGCTCTAAACAGTTAAACATGCACAAATCATGAATCACAAAATAAAATCTTTGTAGTGGCAATTTGCTGTTATTTTACATACTATCTTATAATTTGACTGCTTATCAACCAAACACCATAATTACTCATAATTTCAGTCGTTCAATTAGATGCTGGTTATTTCTCACTCCTATGAATCTTATAACTTGTAAGAACGACCAGACGAAGATGTTTGCAGTTCTCAAGTTGTTAAAGAGTTGGAGTTTAGCAGATTATGAGATGATACTTTTGGTTTGGGTAATATGAAAACCAGATTTCCTTTTGTCCCACATCACCCAGAAGAGTAATACTGTGAAGATGGTTGGCCAATAAAAACAACAAACCAAGATGAAAATAAGCATACCTTTCTCTGCCTTTTGGCTAAGATCAAGTGATATGGGAACCATCGGCTCACTCGATATTAATCTTATTTTTTATGGGGGAAGAACCCACCACAGTGGCTTGTTGCTGGGGTTCTTTGTGTCGCCTTGGTCTTACACACTACTGCCAGAGCTTGGCGCACCCCTCCAATATTTAGTTTAACTTTAACGTGTCCAACATTAGCCCTCAGTTAGTAGTTGAACTTTAACTTTCAGATTTGTAATTTTTAAATTATTGTCAAATATAAGAAAAAATTTCACGTTTGGTCCCTATCGTTTACCCCAAACATCAAGTTTGGTCTCTATCTCAAACTAAATGCACAGATCGTCCCTATCATTTACACTTTGGATCAAAATTGGTCTCTATCTTAGATGAGCGTTAGTTTTCTCCGTTAAGTTCAATGGAGAGGGGGTATTTTGAACTTTTCCATATTATCAAGTGGGACCCATAAACTTACATTAATTTTTTTATTAATTTTATTATATTCTTTCTTTTTTCTTCTTCTCCTCATATACCTATTTCTCTCTCACACCATTTCTCTCCATTTCTCTCACACTCTGTTCTTGAGTTTTTTTTTAAAAGAATGGAAAGGGAAGAGATGGGAAATTACAAAATTTTAGTGTTCTTAAGATTTTTATAAGAAGGAAAGGTAGGGGACAGGAATGGAAGAGGAAGGGAAGGTATGCCTTTTTTTGTGTAAACTCGTTCCGTCCAAATTTGGGGGGATTAGGAAGGGAAGTGGGTTACTAACATAATGGGATCATGTAAAATTACAAATATATCCCCATCAGATGACATCCGATGAATGGAAGTCTTGTATATTTAGCTATTATCTTCTCTGTACAGCCTTTGTTTCTCATACGGTAAATTCAATCCTTTTCTCTGTATTTTATTATCATGTTCATATAGTAGTATTATAGTCTATGTAATGTTCCGTCATCATGTAATGTTGGTTCTTATATTTGGAATAGAGAAATCATCCAGGGTTGGGGTCTTAATAACTATCCATATCTTGAACCAATTAATAACCTACATGAATTAAGGATTTTTTTTTTGAACATTACATGAATTAAGGATTGATTACGTGTATAGGTTAGAATCAATTCTTATTTTTTTAGAATCTTCACTATGTTTTGTTTGTCGTTTTTATGTTTTGGTTTTATCTATTTTACTTTATTCAACAAGTAGCTATGTATGTTTGATCAATAAGTCATCCATAGCTTTCGTGTAAATAGATCAGCGTTTTCAGTGAGTCAGCTTATGAGTCATAAATTTGGATACATTTTTTTCTTTCTTTCATGTGTGTGGATGGTACCTGTACTTATGTTGCAATGCATGTGTATAAGTATCTGAACATCAAGCCACTGTGATGATGATTCAAATGATGCTTATTATAGGAAAAAAGTTCACCAAATCAAAGACGGCTGCGAATAGAACTGGAATTTGTTAGTTCAATGTGGTGGGAAAGAGACAGACGATGGGGTTGTTCAGTATATGCAGGAAAGCGGACCCTGTTATCGTGGTTAAACGAGTCTGGAATGGTACAAGTGGGTGAAAAGGTGCAATATGTGAATAGTAAAAATACACGAGTAACGAAAGAAGGGTGGATTGCAAATTAAGGATTTCGTTGTTGTTGCAAAGCCTTTAGGGTTTTGCTGTTTGAGCTTCATGCTGGAAGCAAACTTTCTCAGCCATTTTTAAATATTGTCGTTTGGTCTGGGAAATCATTGATGCAGTGTGAGATTGCTGCGTGGAGTAAACAAGGAGAAATAGAAAGGAAGGGGTTTACGTTTTAGATGTTGTAGGCTATAGTAATAGTACTTTTGTTGCAATTCATGTTACAAAACAATTCAAATATTAAGTCCTGTACGTATTCATGTGTATGGATGGTACTAGTACTCCTGGTACACACAAGGCTCAAGTTCAAGGCATGTGTTCATGTGATTTACGTAAGGTTATCTATTCGGGCAATATCAAAGGGTACCTTTGTCTAGTACTGTACATATTATCTCAAAGAAGCTAAGAAATGTGAGAATGAATTTTTTTTAAACAGATCTTTATCTAGTACAACACAAACAAGCTGCTACATATTATCTGGCCATAGAAAATGGGGGTAAGTTAGTAATTTTGTTCGGTTCCCTTTCTTTTCCTCTCAACTAAAAAAATAAACTTGAGAACATAAATTAATGCACATGATCCCTTTCTAATATGATCCCTTCCCATCCTCTTCCTGTCCCTTCCTTTTCTATTCTTTTAAAAAACAACTTGAGAACAGAGCGTCAGACCATCACACATTTCTCTCTCACACCATTTCGTTCTTCAAGTTTTATAACCCACCACAACTGTAGTACCATAAAACGATTTGATATTGAAAGGAAGAGGTATAAAACTGTACTATAGTTTTATCTCCTCATATACCCATTTCGTTCTTCAAGTTTTATCTCCTCATATACCTCGTTCTTCAAGTGTTATACCTCTTTCTTTCACTATTATAACTCAAAAGTCAAACCCCTCCCCACCATTATCTCCTCATCTTCTCAATCGGATCTCTGACGATTACGCGCAGAAAAGAGCTTCGTTCTTCAAGTTTTATAACCCGCCACAGCTGTAGTACCATGACCCATCGGATCTAAACCACAAACATCACCATATCTGCAGTCCATGTGGTTTTTTAGATTCTGGTGGTTTTCCGGCAGTCCATGTGGTTTTTCAGGCGAAGTTCCTCGCAACCCAACCAAACCCAACAAATCTTACCGGATAACTAATTCCGGCAAACCACCATCACCATCGTCCGACACCTTCACCCAAATTCAACCCAGATCTCAACAACTCATAATAAGAAAAAAAGATTTGATATTTCAAAAAAGAAAGTATGCTAAGATCATCTTTAATCAACACCTAATTCAGATCTGTTTTGTTTTTTTCCAAGAGATTAGTTGTGTTCTTTTTTGGCTATGATTTATGCCAATAATTTTGGCAGTATATATGAAAAAATGGGGGATATATTAAATGGTGATTCGATCTATGCTTTGGACGAAAAAAAGATGACTGTTTTAAGGACGTTGGGGTATGAGGAAGGTGAGGTATTTACGAGGGACGAGAGTGAGAGTGATGTGCATGTGATTGGGTGGAATGTGATAGGTGAGACGTGGCCGTTTTTCAAGCCGAATTTTGTGAAGAAGAAGGAGATTATGGAGGGGAGAGGGTATGAGAAGGTGGTCGGGTTTGGTTGGTGGAGGAAACAAGTAAACATGGAGGTTGCGTGTTTATCTGGTAATAAGCTAAAGAACAGAGCCCTTTGATTAATGATCACCCATTTTGTGCGAACTCCTTTGCTAAGCAACTCCTTTTCAGCTGCTATAGGAATCTGCATGCCAGTCATTGATTCAGCCTGGTCGGATAAACAAGATATCAGACCAAATATGCAAAATCAAATTGTTCAGGAACTGACCAAAATTCAATTCATCTAAAAAACGTTATGGTACATTATGCAAAAGAATGATTTCAGTAGTCTATAAGCAATTCATTACATCTTGTCTATAACTAAATCAAACCATAACATACTGCACATGCACAAAACGTGTTTGTATCTTCATTGGTTATTACCCAAACAGCTTTTAAAGCTATGTTCGGGGTTCTCAAACAGAAAACGTGTCTGTATTTTTTCTGAATGAAAATAAAACACATTTGTATTCATTTATATAAGGAATGATTATCAATATGTATCGATGAAACTCATCTGTAAATACGGCGGACATCAATCCAACTTCATTGTATTAGAGAGCTACTTAGTGGGGGGAAAAGTGAGCATTGTGAGAAATCTCAGTATCCCACATCGTTTGAGAGAGTGAAGTTGAAGGTATGGAAAGTTGTATAAAAAACTAAAGAAGCATCAGGGTTAATCACTTACCTGGATGGGGTCAATGGGTGATCAAGAAAGCTCATGGCCTAGGCTGGTGATGTCCATTGCACTTTGGAAGGGTGCCACCCTAAGATCGACCCAAGTGCTCGAGTCTACATTGTAATTTGTTGCTGTGGGGGCCTGCGTTCGCGCGGCCCCTGCCTAGTCTTTAGTTTAATGATCTAATTGATATCATATTTATAGAAATTTGAGTACACAACTTCACATGGTTCATATTGACTTGTACTCACCCGTCCCAAAATTGTCCTTTATTGACGTTTTCGGTCTTTTCTTCCAACATGGCCATTTATGCCCAGTTTTCTTGCTTTACAAGGCTGTTCGGATATTGATATGTATGACGGGTCACTTCAAGTATGGTGTTGAACTTGCAAGGAGGTCCTAACCATTTTCAATCATTTCTCTTGCGATCCAAAATGTGTAACTAATAAGGTTTGAACCATAGATATTGTGAAGATTTACCACTGTGGCACTTGACTATATTTAGTGGTTGTTAAAAATAAAATGAATGAGTATTAAGCTGTCATAAGTTTTGTTGTATAAGTTATATTTAACAACCGAAACGTTGAGTTGAACGGCTATGCTGCATGTGAGCTGTTATATAAAAACTCAAAACAAGCCCAGTTTGCACGAGACGGGGCATTGTTTATGGCTTATTTAATAAATGTGCTGGAGCCTAGTGTGTTTAACAAGCTAAGTTCGAGTAGAGCTTTATTTCAACTCAGTTTAAATCTATCGTAAACTAACCGAGCCCAAGATTGTAAAGTATGTTATGCATCGAGATTAACCTAAAAGCGTAAGACTTGAAACAACTTCGAGCTTTGATAAGCTAGGGCTTGGCTCGACTCATCTGAAACCCGATAGCTGAAATTTGCATTATCTGTTAGGTATAATGAACAGACTACTATTTGTGGTATCTAAAAGGCTAAAACCATAATAAACTCTTTCTCACGCTTTACCACTATTTTCAAAGCGAAACTCAACTTTTATCGACGCTACCGTCTAATTTATTACACCTTGTAACATAGGGCACATTGTACATATTTAGACTTTTATCAGTAACTAGTCTAGAAGATTATCGAAGTTTTTAATTGGAAAAACTTTGAAAAGTGAGATTAAGAGGAAGACAAAAATACTCTCACATATCAGATACCATATCCTAGCCGTTAGGTGATGGTTGTCATGAGCGTGTATGGTAGCTTTGGCAAAAGCCACATGTTACTTGCATGTGTATCTATGGGCAGTAAGTTTGAAACTCGAACCCATCATTACAGCCTTAAGTATCTCTTCGAGCAACCCTATCACCACTATTCCACAACAATGTTGGTTAAGCAAAGCTTGTGTTGTGGGTTATGACTTTACTGTCATTTACAAAACTGGCTAAGACAACGTGGTTGCTGATGCGATGGCACGTCAGTTTGAAGGAGCAGAAACAACCATCCTAGCCATTTCTGGGCCTTTATTGCAGTTGCACAAGAGGTCAACATAATTACCGAATCACAACTGCTTGCGACCAAAATAACAAAAGGTGAAGCCGTAGGCCCTTGGCAAATTCATGATGGTCTGGTTCATTTCAAATAGAGTTTTCTTGTTACCTCAGTCTCCATTATGTGAATCTATTATATTTTCGCTTCACATACGGGTCATGAAGGTTACCAAAAAACCCTTGGCCGTGTAGCTGCAGATTTCTATTAGACAGGCTTAAAGTCATCGGTTTGGTCTTTACTTCGCACTTGTCAAGTGTGTCAACGTAAGAAGCACACGAGCTTGCTACTGATTCCAGAGAAGATTCTCATGCAAATAACGAGAGATGGCAAAATGGACTGGTAAGGTAACGGGTAATTTTTGAACGGGTCGGACTGGGTTGACCAGACACATTTTTTTTACTCATAAGAGTTTGAAAATCTGAATATTTGGGAGGTTTTATACTCTTATGCATTAAAATGATACTTTGGCAGACTTTTTGATTGCATTCCACCTACTTGACATGTTTACTCGTTAGCTAAACTTTTTTTTACATGTTTGACCTGTTATACAAAACACAGTAGTTGGAATTCAAGGTAACAATAGTTCTAGATATAGGTGAATGAGATTGATGTTCATGTACAGTGGTGGCAAACAGGGTGGTTGGGGTAATGGATCAACACGAGTTTGGATCAAAACTACAAACCTTTTGGATGACTAAAAGGAGCTTGGTTGGCCTACCAAGACTTGTTTGAACATATGATAGCAAAGATATCAGTGATACATTTAACCCAACTTTTCTCATTATAACGATTCAAATGTTGTAAACATCTGACTATTTGACCTGAATTGCTCCACTTTCGCATACATGTGTTGATTGTGCGACTAGTTTATTCAAAACAAGGTTGGGTAAGCAGAAGTAAAAATAAAAATGATACCCGGCCCTCGTGGGAACAGAAACTACATAGAACAAGCCAGGTAAGCTGTCAAGAGACGGACGCAGGCACCCGCGTGAACAGGTAGGCCATGAACCTTCTTGATCATCCATTGGCTATGGTTAATGTATGAACCAATGGCATATTGTGCATGTAACCATACACAATCGCAGCCACAAAGCTGTCTCCGCGTCCAATGGTATCCATTACATTCACCTGTTACAGAAAATTTTCATGTAATTCTGCTGCCATATCCAACCAATAATCGATGACATGTTACAGATAAAACAAAGCAAAAACAAAGTCAGCATAATGAGAAATCCCAGTAAACCACATCGGCTGAGAGAGTGAAGTTGAAGGCATGGAAAGCTGTATAAAATGGGAAAGAAGCAACATGAGTACTCACTTACCTGGATGGGGTCGATGGGTGATCAAGAACGCCCATGGCCTAGGTTGGTGACCTCCATTGCACTTTGGAGGGGTGCCACCCTAAGATCGGCCCAAGTGGTCGAGTCTACATCGTAATTTGTTGCTGAGGGGGCCTGCGTTCGCGCGACCCCTGCCCAATTCTCTAGTGGGTTTAAATTTTGGCTACACAACTTCTCAATCTACCTGATTTTACTTTATAAAACATGGAACCACATGGTTCTGATTGACTTATAGTCCATCGGTTTGAACTTTGTACAAAATGAATGAGGTTTAAGCTATCATAAGTTTTGTTGTAAATGTTATATTTAACAACAGAAACCTTGGGTCTTAGAACCGCTAAGCATAAGTAGAGCTTTTTTCAACTCATTTAAATATATCGTAAACTAACCAATACCAAGCTTGTAAAATATATTACGCATCCAGATTAAGATTAGAGAGTAAGACTCGAAACAACTCTAAGCTTTGACAAGCTCGAGCTCGACTCAACTCATTTCAAACTCGATAGTTGAAAGCTTGTTGCAGTATCTGTTAGTGTTAGGTACATTGAGCAGACTATTAATGGATTTGTGGTACCATTTTAACATCTTTCTCATACTTTACCATTATTTTCACCACGACAGTCAACTTTATCGATGCTACCGTTAAAGTTATCACAGTTCGTAACATAGGGCACATTTTAGCTCGGGAAAAAGACATATATGGTCATTTTGAGCATTAAACAACCTTATCATGGTCAACTTTTCAACTAGGGACAAATTTGGTCATGTTGAGCACTTCACAAACTGCACAACTGCACAACTCCACTACTTTATTGACATGTCTCTGACTGACACAATATTTATTATATTATTAAAATATTGAAATTACAAATATACCTTTACATTTTTTCTATCTCTTTCTTTCTTCTTCTTTCTTCTGTTTTGTATCCAAGTCCATATCCAGTCCAATCTTAAACAACAAATCACATTCTGTTCTTCTGTATCTCTATTTGCTACATATGATAATCTGGTTTTCGAGTTATTGGTGCTAATGTATACTACAATTCTGCATTAGTGAGAAAGATCTAGTTGAAGTGTTGCAATCACAAATCGTTTACTCAAATGTCGCCAAAGGAATTCTTGCAAACTCAATCGATCTAAAACGAACTTTTGGATCGGATGATCAGACCAAATTCTGTTTGGAGGTTATTCCCGATTACCTTTTAGTTTCATCCAGTTTTTTTGTTTTTACTTTTGGTTTTAGAAACAAACAGTGTTTTGTATATGAAGACGTATTATGTTGGCAGATTTTGGAGAACCACAAACAATATGTGCCCTTTTTATAGCACATAACGTGTTTGATATTATGCCTCACTGAAATTTGAGAGAAAAAAATTAGTCTAGAAATGTGTATTTTTGCTCACCATTATGATTCCACGGAAGAGAATATATAAAGCTCTAGTTTACATAAGAAATTGAGTTATAAATTTTTTGATTTAGTAGTAAGGTTTTGTTTATAAGTAATTTCTTGTACATACACAAACCTTCGAGAATCCTTAGGACTTCCTACGGACTGGCCCTTCCTGATTGTGTGCCGAGGACCAATCTCAGGCGTGAAAGTAAGTAAAGTGTTTGTTGGGAGGCCTAAATAAATGAATAGTTGTTTGTGTGTAAATGTGCGGTAAATGCGTAAATACTACCTGGATCTTAGTAAAAATGAGGGGTATTTATAGTACCATTATCACTGTGCAATTCCACTGTTCCTGACGCTTTAGGAATGGTCGCACCGAATTAGCCATCCTAAGTGTGTCAGGCGGCGGATCTACCTGGGGACAAGATCCCGTAAATTGTGGATTGGTGGTGTTCCTATGAGTCCATTGTGTGTACTGTTGGATAAAAGCTGGTAAAAGGACTAACTAATTAATAGTCTGTCTCCTCATTTGATGCTTGCTCCTACGGTCCTCCGATGCTCCCTGTTCGTGATCTTCGGATATGCAGTAGCAGTGGTAGCACTTAGCAGTACTAGTTGTTTGTTTTATACAAATGTAAAATGAAGTAGCTTTTCTAGAAAATAGGAAAACACTAAACGCTCCTTCTATTACATCTTTCAGTTTTTTAGTGTTTTTGCAAGTAACTATAGGAAAACACTAAAGATGTTTTTGCGTCGAAAAAATTCAAACTTATGCTTGATAAAAGGTGTCCCAATCGCGAATATTGTAGGATGTGTACATAGTTGTGCTGGTGTATGTATCTCTTTCTCAGTTTAGGGTGTGGTTTGGAAGTGATTATGTGATATCTAATGAGCAGGTTCAGCAACTAATGTTTGAGTGTTTGATAGTTCTTCTAATTATTAAGGAAATGCATACATTAAAATAATTAAATCTATTGTTTGTGTAAAAGTGTGGGACACCTTAGGAAATGGGGGCAGAAGTCTCGAGTTAGACTAAAAAGAGGGAGAAGATTGTCAAATTTATTTACCCATGGATAAATGGTTCTGTTGAAACTGGTATGAATCTGATTTTCATCTAGAGTCACAATAATATCCTCTTTCTACTATTTTTTCAGATAGAGCTGAATTTAGGGTCAGACTCCTCGATTGCTGTTGGATGGCGAAAAAAGAACCAAACAATGGCTGCAGTCGGAGAAATTAGGGTATTTTTTTATAACTTTTGATTTTCAGCTTTCCTTGCTAATCACGTTCTTGAAATTTCAAAAATACATATCTAATATGTGAAATTTTCATGGTTATTGACACGACTTCCTAAAACTACAGATTGGCACCAGTGCGATTGGTGCAGTTGGTCGTTATACTCATCGGTTCTCTCCAAAGTCCCATGGACGTATTACTGGAAAAATAGGAAGGTAATTCTAAGTACTTTTTTGTTCTATTGTTTTTCTTTAGTTCCATATGATACTCTTGTCAAGTCGTCTACTCATTCTATTAGAAAAATGATTAATGTTGTAATCTTTTGGTTGTGAACTGCACACCTTATTGCGGTACTTCAGTTTTTTTTAAAGGCACTTTAATACTATATACGGAAATAGTTTCACTTAAGCTTTTAACTAGTATTTTTACTTATTAAAGATTTTTTTGTTGATTTGAGTGACTCCCAATAGATGTGCTTGCATCTTAGTTAATCATGCATAGGCACAACCTTGATTTGTTCTATGTATTGCTATAAAGAAAAGAAAACTAAATTCTTAATTTGACCACTATTGTAGTGGTGCACTTGAACTTGAAATAGGCGGAGGAAGAAAAATTTCAGAGTTAAGCACCGTCAGAATGTTGTACACAATTGGAATTCAGGTAATTGCCACATAAAAAAGTTGTACTTTTATTTTTTAGCTAGCATACCAACTATATCCTCCCTTTTAAATCGTTTTCCTTAATACATGTAGGGTATATACTGGAAACTGGAATTACATCGTGGTCCCCAAAAGTTGGTTGTTCCAGTAAGTGCAATTATTGCCTTGTAGTCGATCCCAAATCATTTCTTTTGGTTCAACGATTTGCTGTTATCATTATTTTTTGGTAAAATATCATGCTTATGATGAGCTATTGCATGCAGATTTTTCTATCGAGGCATATTAGTCTTGGCTTTGCTGCGGGGTCGTTCTTTCTTCCAACCTCACGTTACTTTGCTCTCGAGGTATCACCCAAACTGAAGACTCATAGCCTGCATTATATATAGTTAGAGTAACTGTATACTTTGACCTAAATCTGTTGTAATATGCGCGTCATCTGCATTATATATGTTGGATTTCATAAATCAGTGTGATATTGAATTTATGAATGTAACTTCATAGAGAGATCATATCATTTTAATACAGTAATATAGTTATTTGGGCAGTTTCATAAGTTCCAAGTAGACTTGCCTTTCGACCCATTTGACCCGTTAGAGATTGCTGTTTGCAGGTATTTTCAACAGCAGCAGACAACCAGACTCAGGTGGGCATTAAAGTTCTCCAAGGAGAGCGTGAGATGGCAAGTGACAACTAGCTCCTGGGAGAGTTTGAACTTATGGGCATTCCTCCTGCTCCAAGAGGCATGCCTCAGGTAGAAGTAACATTTGACATCGATGCCAATGGTATTGTCACAGTCTCAGCCAAAGACAAAGCCACTAACAAAGAACAACAAATCACAATTAGATCATTCGGAGGTCTCTCTGATTCTGAGATCGAGAAGATGGTTAAGGATGCTGAGCTTCATGCCCAAAAGGATGCTGAAAGGAAGGCACTTATTGATGCCAAGAACAATGCTGACACCACTATTTACAGTGTCGAGAAGAATCTGAACGAGTACAAAGACAAGCTTCCAGCTGACGTTGTTTCTGAGATCGACTATCTGCAAAAGGGCCCCTTGAATTTCATAGAAGCGTCGTTGATTTCATACTTACTATTGGAAATATTAAATGACTGAAATGACCATAGGATTTGGTCGGCTCACTGCTGAATTTGTATCAAGTTTTCTCGAATCATGAACTTGAATCATGTTTTGCAGAGCGTCAGATTTTAGAAGAGAATATGATGCGGATGTCGTATAGTGCATGTGCACAGTTTTTGCTTTTCTTTGTTCAATGGTCTGATTGCCACCTTGCCGGTGCACGGGGATTATTAAGGATTTTAATTTACAAGGTCTGCAATTTTCGCTTTGTTACGTTGATATAAAATCATAACCTTTTTTAATTGATTTGAGAATCCTTCTTCCCGCAAGGAACATAGTAAACGTTTGGTTTTTATAAGCTTTATTGATTTTATATCCTACAGGTTTATGTTGATGGCACCACAACTATGTCAACACATGAAAGAAAGGCTAGCATTAGAGAATTTTATGGTATGGTCCAAGTGACACAATATCGATGTTCAGAAAAAGATCGTATCTTCGTGTTATAATCTTTATATATTTGGTATCGACTTTAAATACCATTTACGCTATTGCAAACGAACAGGTATAATATATCCATCTCTGATGCAACTTCAAAGTGGAGTCACTGGTTTGGAAGATAGAAAGCAGAAGAAGGTATGTGTTGAACGATATTCGAAACGAGAAAGCGATGATGAAAGTCAAAATTCAGATCATGATGTTGATATTGAATCAGAAGAAGAATGTGGTATCTGCATGGAGTCGACCGATAAACTCGTGTTACCAAAATGTAGTCATGCTTTGTGCTCGAACTGCTATGATGAATGGTAAGCTTCTCAATCCGTTACGGTTATACATTCATAATTGTACAGTACAAGCACCGTCACACATTAGTCTAGCGTTCAAGATTTCCTTTTACATGATGTTAGGATCATTTTATTCAGTCTTGTTTAAATTATAAGCTGGTCATTTCACTGAAATCCAAATATTCTTTTGGCCAAAATGCAGGAGAACAAGATCATTGTCGTGCCCATTTTGTCGTGTCAGCCTAAAACGAATCGACCCTTGTGAACTTTGGGTGTACGTGGACAAGAAAGAAGTGATGGACATGGCCACAGTAACATGGGAAAATCTTAAAAGATTCTTCATGTATATTGAGAATCTACCACTCATTGTTCCCGACTCTTTTATTGCATTTGTTATATTTAAAGAGGTCTGAGTATACAAAATATCGAAACATAATTCAAATGTCGTTATACTTTAGCTTAGAAGTTTATGCGAAAAGATAAATCAAGAAAATAACTTGATATCTATGTAAACTGCATTATATATACATCAGATGGTTATTTGGGGATGCAACATAATAAATCCTGAAAACCACAAGCTCATCCTCGGCCTCCTTCAACAAGCTTACCGTCTGAGGTTTAATATACTTAGTTATAACTTAAACAGGAACACACGAATATGCTCCACCTCCATTGCTCAACTGCTCGACCTCAATGCTCAAGTGCTCAACTGCTCCACCTCCACTGCTCAACTGCTCGACCTCAATGCTCAAGTGCTCAACTGCTCCACCGCCACTGCTCAACTGCTTCAGCCTATATACTTGGCTTTGTCGTGGTTTACACAGACCAAACCATTCAGAATTCCAAAAAGTGCATTGATAACCAAACGTTATGTGATCAGTCCAGGCTGGGTTTCGATCCGGTTGAGGCTGTTGTCCGGTCCATTCTTCCTTCTTCAACAACACCCGCATGTAAAGAATATTTTACAATATCGTATCACATAACATATTTGCAGCAGCATTCAGACATCAATTTCCCTTTTTCCCCTTTCTACCAAAAACGTAATATACTCCCAACTTAGAAGGTATAAAAAGGTACATACGGATGTTGATGACGTTTAGATATAGTTATGCATACCAATGCCAACTCGTGATCCAACAGTTAGTTCAGAATATTCAATATTCCATTCGTTATAGGGGAACCATGGTTCGTTTCCAAACGAAGAAGATTCAAGCAACTTATTCCATGTTTCGATCATATCAGCATTTGCTTCTAACTTATCTGTTTCATTCCTATCAGAACCAGGAACATGAATCCTATACTTATGAGGAGATGAAGGTAGAGAGATGGCCTTTGGACAGCTTGTTTGCCTCCGATGAATATGCGAAGGAGATGCCTGCAATCATTATATAGCACAAGCGATAAAAAAAGGCATGAATTCAAGAGAATGAAGACACAATAGAGAGAAAGAAAAAGATAAACATACATTTTCTTGAGGCTCTGGACTAGTGTTTTGTTCTTCAACAAGTTCCCTTATGGAATTATTTCTTTTCAAAGTGTCGTTAATTGCTCGCACAACCCTACAATCGCATGCATTTTTAAACAATTTAGAAAATATATCCTTCACCCGTTGCTTAAAAGAATGGATCTCAACACATCTATTATACGTATATACCAGAAAATTGAGAACAATAATATGTAAGAGAGATAATTGATAATATATGAGTAAGGGTACTTAAGTATCAACCTTACAATATCATCACCAATTTCCGGAATAATGGTAGAACTGTTTCTCCGTCTTCTCCTACGGCATCCTGTAGGTGATGCCCCGGCAGACCTGGAGTTATTCATTAGAATCCATCAAATATTTGATAAATGAATATTCACGTTTATAATTAAAATTTTCTATAAATAAAAAGAATAAGAATAAGTAATAGAACCTTGATACGGTCATTTCATTTCCAGGCTCTCTGGGAGAATCTTTATGACCACTAAGAATTGATTTTCCTGGTCCTCGGAATAAATAATGCTCTGGACTGGAAGTCAGACATTAGATTAACAAACACTAACATATGATTAACAAACTGTAACATAAACAAACATCATAATTATACAGAGGGGAAAAATAACCTTGAACTAGGAGTGCTTTGTTCCGTAAGTGTACCCTTATTACGCCCCCATGCTGCATTTGCTATGATAGGTTCACCATGTAATAAGCTGCGTAATAAAGTAAAGTAATTAGTACCACAAACAATACGAGTGTTACAAAACTCAAATAATAGATGATAATGGATATAAGCAATTCTCTCAATTTCAAATTTATTTGAAGAGAAGTAAAAATTTGGAAGTGTATCTCCTTACCCTTCATCTGAATGTTCTGCAGCACCATGCACGGGGCTATTTGGTTCGATAGGTGAATCACATGAATCATTTCCAGAATCACCTTGACCAATGACATACACATGGGACATGTATACCGCCTTTGTTGAAAAGGGTACCAACTGTCCGGGATACCTTACTATATCAACCAAAAATTCAGTACAATTTAATTCCACTATAACAGACACATGCCTGTGTGAATCTGTTCGCTCCCCTTCTCCTTCCTTTGGTAAACCCTGTAAAAGTAACAAATCAACCATTTAAAGATAAAGGTCCATCGTAAAATAGAAAAATAAGATATTGAAAAATGGAAACTTACAACAATAAGCCTACAGTCCAGACCAACTGTATCTGCAAGAACTTTGAAAAGAATAGCACGGGGATGACAAAAACCATGCTTTATTTGACCTAGCATCTGAATACCTTGATTATGTACATTGTATACTTCCTCCCATGTCCCTTTGGCGTGATTTAACTCCACGTTTGGGAGTTTATAGAAATCACAAACCTACACAAGAAGATATTTCATAAATAAATCAAATATAAAATTCATCATGACTGCGCGTAAAGAGATATCCGGAATGAGAAAGTATGACGTACCAATCCGCCTAACTTTTTAATTACTGCAACTGGATTAGATGTCAATCCTTTTGCTAAAGTCATGTAAAGAATATTTTACACTATAATGGAGCTTCGAGACAACAAAACGCATGTAAAGAATATTTTACTCTATCGTTTCACATAACATATTTGCAGCAGCATTCAGACATCAATTTCCCTTTTTCCCCTTTCTACCAAAAACGTAATATACTCCCACCTTTTTCGTCATTGTATACAACATGCATCCTCTTTTCTTCACGTAACGTACTTACATTATCCTACCCCGTTATACAAATTATCCCAACATTTTCACATACAATAGCATCGAAAACATATAAGTACACGAAAAAAGACAAAGGCATGCCGCATACAATGACGAAAAGGTGAAAATATGTCGTAAATCCCCTAAATACGTTACATTTCCGCGCAACTAACCTTAGACACTAAAATCATGAAAACCAATCTCAGTTTCACCAATTTCGACCCATTTAACATAGCTACAATCAAGATTACAACCTAAAAACAAAAACCCAGAAAAATAAAACCCCAAATTTGACATATTTAACATTAAAAATCAAAACTTGAAGTTAATAAACAAAATCAAGAGACCCAAAATCAAGAAGCCTAAAAACCCTAGATCTAAAAATGATTCAAATAGATGATATATATACCTTCAGAAGATGACTTAGTTGATAGCAGTTAAATAAGTGGTTTTAATTTTGGGGGAAGATTAAATTTGGGGATGTTTGAGTATCTGGTAATAATAATAAGTCAAAGGATCAAGTCTTTTTGTGTAAATATTTTTGGTTTGGTTTCTTTCATGTTATGGTATTCAAAACCAGAAGAAACAACAAAGAACAAAGAAGAAAGAAAGAAGAAAGAAGAAAGAGAAAGAGAAAGGGCATTTTAGTAATTTATTATTTTGATAATATTGTGTCAGTGGACACGTGGCGGTAATTGGATGGAGTTGTGCAGTTGTGCACTTGTGTATGACTAAATTTTTCCCCATCAAAAAACTTGACCATGGTTTTACTTTGGAGAGGTGATTTTGACCAAATTGGTCTTTTTCCCTTTTAGCTCATACAACAGAATGGTCCAGAGTTCAACGATGAAAATATGAAATCCGCAATTTAAGAAGATGCATAAACGCCTACAATAAAAAGGAGCATATAAAGTTTGTACAATGAAACTGCTTTTTGGCTTAAGAATTACACACAACATCATTGGATAAAAAGACATATTAAACATATGGTAAAACACTAAAACTAAAGGATATGAAATGGAGAACCGCGTGCAATGAAAAAAAAGGCTCGTAAATAAAGACATTTGAATTTCAAATTCACATCTACTTTAATGAAAAGTAACTGCCAAAAGTAATCTTGGAAATGACAACAACCAAAAAGCAGTTTTATTGTAAAATATAAAGGGCTAAGTACAAAAAGGAACAAAAAGGACATGGTGTTGTCCCAAGTAGGACAAGTTTTTTTTTCTTCCAAAATAAGACATGTACTTTTGATAATCTGATCAACTAAGTTTGTTGTGTGACACGTGTCCATCTGATCAACCCACTTTCTTTTATTTTATTAATATCTTTTTTCAAGGTTTGACCTACACCTGTCCCCACCTACTGATCAACTGACGGCTGATCAACCACTTTTGATCAACCACAGTACTTTTTTATTAATATTTTTTCCCGAGGTTTGATCTACACCTGTCCCCACCTACTGATCAACTGACGGCTGATCAGCCACTTTTGATCAACCAAAAGTACTTTTTTTCTAGGGAAGGAACATTAATTTTTTTTCTTAAATCTTGTGATCGTACTTCTGTCCCTTTTTTTTAAAATGTTTATATGTGAATTATACATGAATTATACTTGATTATATTAGACCCAGATTATATGTTTTTGAATTCATTTTTCTATCATGATTCCTTTGGTCTTTTTTTTCTTCATAATCTCATCCACTCGTTTCTTAACTAATTGATTCATGATTAATTGATTATTGATTAATTGATTATTGTTTTAATAGATTCATGATTAAGGTTTAATGACTAATTTACAATTTTATTTTTCTTTATACTTGATTGAATAGAGTGATTTTTCTTTATACTGTTTTTTCTTTATACTGATTAAGGTTTTTAATAGAATGAAGTTGTTAAATTTTTTTTTTTAAATTTAATTGATTGGTAAATAATTTTTTTTAATTTAATTGATTGGTTAATAGAATGATTGGTAAATATTATTCTGTAAATAATTTTTTTTGAATTAGTGTAAGATTTGCCTTGGATAGTCAACGAAGTTTTTAGGGCTATCATCACTCTAAGGTAAGATTGTTCGCGGTTTAGTAGTGAGTATTAATTCCCAGCTGGTCTCCATTTTTAGGGCTGCTTGTAGTGAGTACTTTTGTTATTTACTTTCAATGTGGTGTTAAAATCCCTACTGGTCTCCATTTTTAAGTCTAGAAATTGGCTTAACTTAATTCGTTTGTAAAGATCTCATCTTTAGAAGTTAAGTGTGACTGCATAATTTGTTTGAGGAATATTATAGCTCATTTGTATAACACTCTGTTTGGTCGATCTAAGTATGGTTTATTCTCAACATATATCTCTTTGAGACATCACTGATATTGTCATTTCAGCTAAGTAGGATTACAATTATTGATTAGGTTGTTTCTCTTGAATAGAGTTTGTTGTTCCATCGATTTTATATGACAAACTTTTGACCGTTTTTCTAATTCTTATGTGATTTAGGAGTATCACGCTACGGTGCACGCTAAGAGCAAGCTCCATTATTTCCCTCTGATTAAGGATAGGCTAGGAATTGATCGTAGTGAATTATTTTGTTCCACATGCTTTGGTCGTTGGTTGGATTTAACTTATGTTGACAACGAGGAAGGTATCATACATTATATGATACAGAAGCAAAAGTTCTCTGATAGTCATCACTATGATTTGCCACTCATTTACAATGTGAACGGACATACCCTACATTTTGGTCGTCGTGAATTTTGTCTCATTACCGGCTTTAAATTTGGGACATTTAGCTTCCGTAAGTTTAGGGAGGGTGACATAAGTTTCCGTGATCGAGTATTCCTTGAAAAGATAGGGGAGTATGTTAAGATCATAGACCTTTTAGGACTGATTGAGGATGAAGAGCTTTTTTCCAAGTTGTCTGATGAAGACTCTATACGAGTTTGTCTACTTTTATCTTTGGAGGTGATAATTATGGGTCATGAGCTAAAATCAGCTGTTGACGATGTTTTCCTTAGAATGGTTGAGAATCTGGATGAGTGGAACGCTTTTAATTGGGGTGAATACATCTGGCGTGAGTTATATGCTTCCATCAGAAATTTGCACTCAAATAATCAAGATTCGCACATGAAAGCCTTGCAAAAAAACCCAAACTTTATTCCGTCATATACTTTATCTGGATTTCTTTTGTGTTTCAAGGTTAGTATTTTTACATAAACAGTTATATTGATATTTAAAGAATTATTGTTTCTTTTATGTTGATATATAATTTTTATACTTTTTAGATCTGGATTCTAGAGTCTTTAAGTGTGTGTGATCGCTGGTTTAAGAAAACTTCTCAAGAGATCCCGAGAGGCCGTTTCTGGTCAAAGCACTCAAGTTTTCAACACTGGGAGTATTTTGGCGAACTTTTTCCACAGGTATAAGCATTTTCTTTTGGGTATTGTTTCATAGCAAGTGTTTGTGTTAAAATTCATAACGGTTAGTATAAAGTGGTGTTTGGTTTTAGGCGTAGGATATGGTAGGCGTAGATTATCCACTATTTTAGGCACTTCAGTCTCGCTTGTCAGCTAGTCCGAATCCAGTGAACATCCACTTTTTTTACTTTGGTCGTCGATAGTGCTAAAGCAGACTTTGTTGCTATATATTTTCTTTTAATCTATTTTAAACCGAAAAATACAAAGGAACTTGTGCTAGTAATGCTAATGTCACAAAACGTTTCTTACCACGACCCGTTAAAGTGTTGTGATAATAATGCTAATGCCACAAGTTAGAGACGTTCATGTGATTATGTGAGGCACGAACTATCTTCCGAGTAAGACACTTAAAACGAGATATAGTGATTTATCATAAGTTGTTCTAGAGGCTTAGTCATTCTGACGGTGTCTATAAAATCAGCACAGTTTCTTTTATCCGGACAACTCGATGTAGTCTCATACAATCTGCACATGTGAAATGATTTGTACGTTTATTGTCATTTTCCCTGAGGTTGTGAACCCCAAACAAAACAGTCAACTGGTTAGAGTTTCTGTAACCTCAAAGCATATTATAAAACATTAAGTCATAACTCATAAGAGAAAATAATAAGGGGTTGTGGCGTAGTTGGCTAGCGCGTAGGTCTCATAGCAATAAGAGTAATCCTGAGGTCGAGAGTTCGAGCCTCTCTCACCCCATGTGATTTTTTGCTTTCTGTACAAGTCCATCTTAAACTTTTGTATTTATTTGTCATTAACATTATGTGTTTTTGTATGACAAAACCATCATGATATGAGAATTTAATTAGACATTTTGAAGTCAGATAAGCTTATTACTTTATTAGTACATTTGGTTAGATAAGAAGTAGAAGGTCGCAGGCAGGGGTCTTATTCGGGTTATCGGGTTGGATTTGAGCTTTATAGGATCGGATTTGAGCTTCATAACAGTTAGTATAAAGTGGGGTTGGATTTGTGCCTGTTAGAATATAGGATAGGGTAGGCGTAGATTATCTGGTATTAGATTTTAGGTTACTTTTTGTAGTTATAGTAGATACTCAAACTCACCGTATCATCTTACTAAACCAGCAAATGTGTAAGATATATTACGTCCACACAGTAGGTATTTCTAACTTATATGGTCTATAACCCACCGTTTAACCAACAACCATATTCTAGTATCATGTTTACTGTATATATCACACGTTTAATAAGGGCCCGTTTAATAATGTTGTTTTTGTTAGGCCCAAAAACCCAACAGTGACTTATACCCTACAAGAGCAGAGGCCCAGTCAGAGTGGTATACAGGCAGCAATCATTTTTTCAAGTGGTATACACCTAGAGCGCCGCCTGTTGAATTTGGAGGTCTTTTTGGTGAGTATCTGAAACAATTGAAAGCATCTCGCTTGGCTAGTGAAGAGTATCAAGCCAGCCAGAGTTTTAGTAAAGATGGGCCACTAGTTAACCGAGTTATTGCGTTGGAGAGTTTATGTGAGAGTCTGATGATTCTACCCAAAGAGATAAAAAGTTTGAAGGCCCGGATTTACAAGCTTGAGACTATCCTTAATTTAATCATGAAACGTAAACAGAACCCCGTTGTTCAGAAGGCCAAGGTAATTCCCGTATTATTTTATCAACACCCTTCTATAGTACGAAAGCAAAACTTAGTAGTAGAGACCTAAAACCAGTTTTCATTTTTAATTTACTTTTTTTACAGGAGACAGCTGAAAGCAATGATAAGGAATGTGATCTGGCTGCTAAGTATTTGAGTGACGAAGACAGTGTCTTTAATGATTTGGTTGATCATTTGGATGATTTTGTTGGCACGGTTAGTGAACGACTACCTTGTGAATTTCCAAAATTGTAATTTTTATTGACCACTTATATTTGTAAGTGAAATTTTTACACACAGAAAGGTGATGTTGAACGGTCACAATCAACGGATGAATGTTTGAAAGCTGAGAAGCTAGTTGCTGAACATAACAGGCTTGCTGAGGTTAAGAGAGTGAGGAACAAAAGTTTGTTGGAAGAACAAAAATGCATGAAAAGTATCTATTTAGATACACGCAATCACATTAAACTTGCCTTACAGAAATGTGGAACAAACAAGAGGCGGTATGTTAATGTCCGCAGGCCACTGTTTGTAGATGATTCAGTCCACAAAGTCCCAAGCTTTGATACACTGAAAAATCAAAAGAATATGCTTGATACAGAAATGCTTGACAGATGTCAAGCACTTGAACCTTGGATAGAGGTATGAGTTTAGGACTTACTTTATTTGTATTTGTTTTTGTTACCATTTACTTATAATAATTGGTTTTATTTATGTTGTTCAGAATCTCAAGCGACCATACAAATCTATTGACAAAGTTTATTGTGATTACTATGTCGAGAAGTTTTTGATTACCAATGGCTGGAAGAATTGCAAGTTCCCTTGGTCCAATGACATTGTGGTCAACCGTAGTTTTTGGGACAGTTTTATTGGTCAGGATGAAAATCGTGTAGGTTGGTTTCTTGACGAGGTAATCTACATTCTCAAAAATTGTACACAGTTTATTGCCATTAGTATTATGTAGGTATGTTTTATTGACAAAGTGTTTTTGATTGCCATACAGCACATTGATTTATGGTCGTGGTACATCTGGCGGTTTAGGAGTCGTTGTCCTGAACCACCCTTGTGCCAATTGACTGAAATCGGTCATTCCAAGACACCTACAAACCGCTAGTGCATGAGCACAAGGCAGACCTGAAATTTGCCATACGCGGCATGTACATTTATAATTACACAACTCCACTATATGGGTTTTGCGTCCATCATCTACTTGATAAATTCTGTACATCTCAATTCCTGCCACATGCCAGTTTAAACTCTTGTTCATCCGCATTCTAATTTTCCTGGTTGCCCACGGACTTAATTCATCTGCTTTTGCATCTACAAAATTATTGAAAGTTATTTAAGTTTATTATTTAACATCCATGGAATATATCTGGATGACCATAACTAACCTGCATAAATTTCCCGTCGCTCGCAATACCTTTCCTGTACAAGACCTCTAAACCAATCCAGTAGGCTAGTTACAGGTAGTTTGCGCACATCTTTTGTTAATGAATTGATTGACTCAACGCTATTAGACGTCATGTAATTGTAACGATTACTTGGGCAATGAGCTCGAGACCACTTCTCAACACCCGCCTCTATCAGCTTCTTGTGTGCATTTGCTGCTTTTGCTCTAAGTTCCCCTATTGCTTCATCAAAAACTTCTACGGTGTAGGCTTTGCACATCTTCCAATTTATTACCTTTAGCTTTTCAGCCTTGATTTTACAATTCATCATCATGTGTCTGCAACAATAGCCATGGAATGCATTTGGGAAAACAGCTTGTACAGCTGATAATATTGCTACGTGTCTATCAGATATGATAGCCAATTCAGGGTTTTCCCATATGCAATCTTTCAACTTGGACAAAAACCATGACCATGAAGCGAGTGTCTCGCCCTGAGTTATACCGGTTGCTATCGTAACGATTTGATTATTTCCATCCATTCCAACTGCCACCAAATTTGCACCTAGGTAAGTGCCTTTTAGATGCGCCGCATCTATTATTATCAATGGTCGCATATGGTACCTAAAGCTTTCGACCTAACGGGCAATAAAACATTTAATTAGGTAAAGCGTACTACAGATTTAAATATATGTTATTAATTATTATACAAATACTTACCGCAACACCAAAAGCTACAAAAACCATCTTAAATCGACCTTCATCATCTGTGTCAATATATGTAATAGTCCCATCATTTGTCAATTCCAAATTATGACAATAAAAAGGCAATTGCGCAAATGATTTTATTGGGCAACCGGATGTCTCAACCAACGCAACATTCTTTGTTCTCCATGCTTGTTTGTATGTAATGTTTAGGTTGTACTGTAGGTTTATGTCATGTTGTATTTCTTTTCCCTTGTAAATGCGATGGTGGTCTTTGAACTTAGGTGCAATTAAATGACCCAACAACTCGGATTTAGCATTACGGTGATACATACCTATTTGTCTTTTTCACAAGTGTGGTGGTCGTTTACCTTTTTTATTACCCATTCATCACTATAATCACTCTTAGCTGATTTTATTTTCCAATTACATTCTTTATCCACACATACTACCTCGTACCTATATTTATCTGTTTTCATAGGCTTAAACTCATAACCTTCTAGAATCGCTTTATAACCTAGTTCATACTTACATAATTTTTTACTATCAAATTTATCACCTGGTTTCACAACCCTTGCAGCATATACGTTATTATTTTTTGGTGTTTTAAAAACGGGTTTTTCGGGTGGTGTTTGGAAAATGTTTTTTAACGTGTTCGTTTCCCAATTATCTTCATACTCTTGTTTTGCACTTTTGTTTTTGTATGTATCTTCTAGTGGTGGCAAAATACCGTTAGGATGCAAAGAAAAGTTAAGATCAAAATCTAATTTCTTAGAACAATTCGGTTTACAACTAAATAATTTTGAATCTTGATGCTTAGATGAAGTAGGTTTAGAATCTAACCACTGATCTATTTTTTTTTATATTAAGAGTATTTGTTGTACCTTGTGACTTGCATGATGATCGGACGAAAAAAATTCAAATCGGCATCGTTTTCAACGTACACACACTTTGAACCTACTTCGTAAGTAAACAACACTACGGAGAATTCGTTAAACTTGAATCTATTCTTCACAACCGCAACTAGCTCATCGTATGTTATGTTTTTATTAAGAGATACACCGTATGCTTTGTCTATGTAAACCAAATACACCAAAAACTCATTTTTTGAATCACCCATTTTCTTTTCTAATGAAATTATGGATATTTCATAAACCATATATATATTTTCAAGTCAATATGGTTAGGTTGAAAATTCAATACATAAACACCTAACATGAATAAATACTTAAAGTGATCAACTTATATAAATCGACTGATCAACTTTCTATTCTTTTGATGAAACTTAAATGCAATTTAAGGTTTGTTAGATTGTTAGATTGAGAAATAAATACATAAACTCATTTTTCGAATAAATTATTCAGTTGAAATACACATTTTTAATTAAAACCGAAAAACCGAAAAACTGAAAAACGTGTTGAAAAATGAAAATGACGTAATTTGGGTATTTAACTCACGACTTCTATTTTGAAACGCCCAGCCAAATTGATATTAAATATCAGATATTGCAAAGTCATAAACAAAAAAGACCCTAGGGCAGTTGGTTTGTGTGTGGTGTGTTGAGGTGTTGATAAAAGGGGTTGACCAAGAAGTATAATGTTCGAACCCTTGTGGTTCCTTTTTTTTCTTTCTTGTAACACTTAAAAAAGGTTAGCAAAAAACTCCCCTAGCCCGACTTCGAAACCTTGACCTCTCGTTGGAGGAGTGGGGTATCTTACCGGTGTGCTAGGATCTTGGTCTTGTGATTGAGGAGCACCACTTGTTTCTTATACACTTACGATTATTTTCTTCACAATTATTCAACCCGTCCAAGTGCCCTACATTATACCCGTTAAACCAAACCCATATCACAATTTTTTTAACTGTTTATACGGTTTAATTAAGAACTTACCGCAATACAATTATTTTCTTTACCAAACACACACTAAAACTTCCAGACTCAAAACCTAACAGATCTTTGATACAGGAATCAATCATTAAGGATGAACAAGGGTAAAGGTAAGTCGATTTGATCTTTAATATTTATTGATGCATGTTATCTATTAATAAGGATGAACAATTGTTTGTTGATGCATGTTATGATCATTGTTGATGATCATTAATATTGTTATGATCATTAATATTGAATAAGGATGAACAATTGTTTAGTGGGATTGAATAATGATGAAAAATGTTAGGGATATATTTCACAAAATATGTAATTTTTCATGAAGCCGATTGTTAAATGGGATTTAATGTGTTCACGGGTTCAAGATGAAGAGATGAGTGTTTAGGGATTAAAAACTTCATGTTTTGTGATATAGGTTTAAGTCTGTTTGTCCTTAACGTGTGGGTTCGCGTTCTGTGGTGACGGGTTTGAAACAAAAGTATAGAGTTCTTTTTAGATTTAGGGCGTTGTAAAAAAAATTATTTTTATCCTGGGATAGCAACAAATAACAGTAAAACTTTGAAAGTGCATACCCTTTAAAATACATGAAAATTTTCATTATTGTATTAGGCAAGTAGCGGCTCTTCATTACTGTATTAGGCAAGTATCCTGGGATAGCAACAAATATCTAATTTTGGGATATATCGTAACATATAGGATATCTTTTTGTGATCTAGAAACTTTAGCGTAAATTTTACTTAGAGATGCACAGTCATCTTGTTATTGTATGTATACACATGAACGTATCTAATAGTTATAAATAATATTTGGCCAGTTGGGGGGACCTTAACAAAATGTAATAATGGAATTTTCGATATGATTTTCTTAAAAGCTAACTGATTGAAACAAATAAAAGGCTTTATGTTAACGATATAAACCCATAGCAAATATTACAAGTTTACAACTCAGTTTAGAATATCAATTAATTAAGTTAAATTAGGTTAGTTCTCTAATGGGTCAAACGGATATAATTGAAATAGTAATTAAGAAATGACTCAAGTGTTACAGTGGGTGACGGAACAGGTACGTACATTATTGTTTCATGAGCTACGATTATTGATCCGTTATGCTAAAGGTATACCTGTGCCACCAAAGTGTTATTCTAACATACCTGCACCAGATTAGTTTCGTTGTCTGTTGTGATTTACTGGCAATCTTTCAACATGTGCTACAAAAAGGAGTCATGACCAATGAGTATAGTTGGATTCGTCATTGATGTAGTAATTATAGAAACTGGCCCAACCGCTGATATGCTTTAGCTCAAGTTTTCACTTTGAAAACAGATGTTGAATTCCTAGATCCGAATTTTTTTTTACTAAATAAATGTGCATACACTATGTTGAATTCCTGAATACCTAATAGTTAAAAATATTATTTTTGCAGAGATAATTATAATTGATTCGGACAGTGGTCCGAATGAGATGCATGACAGTAATTCGTTGAATACGAGTTCAAGCAGCGAGGAGTCTGATACAAGTTCCAGTGATGATCAGAAACCTCCGGTTGAGTATAAAACAGTATCAAACAAAGGGCCATATAGGTGGTGGCTAAACTATTTTGATGAACATGAAACAAAATACCCAAACGAACCTGAATTTTGGTTTAAAGTCCCGGTAGACACCAAACCAAGGTACAGTAATGAGATGGAGGAAGATGACATTCCAGTCCCTTCAAAACCAAAAACAAAAAAATGGAAAAGTCCTTTTCTTTCAAGTTCTGAGGAAGACGAGGAAGACAATGAGGACATTCCAGGGCCTTCAAAGTGTAAAGACAAGGAAGACATTCCAGGGTCTTCAAAGTTTCAAGACAAGAAAGACATTCCAGATGCTTCAAGCTCAACATCTAAACCAATGTGACGATATATCTTTCCATCTATGGCTGCTTTTGTGGTATTATCATTCCAACTCTTTTGCTCTATATATATTTTGGACAATGTAATAGTTAGTCCAATTAGTTGGTGATGATAATCATGATATATTATGTAATTTTATGTTCCAAGAACTTTTATGACGAATTAGTTGGTGATGATATGTGTAATATTATGTAGAATTTGGACGTTGATCAACATATAAACTGATCAAGTAATGTGTCATTGACTGAATATGACCATGCATATGTAACACAGCATGAACTAATGTCCATGCATGAACTAAGTACCATAAGAGACTATCATGAACTAATGTCCATGCATGATCAGATATAGGGCATATATTCGCATACCATTTCATTGACTGAATATGTCCATGCATATCTTACTACACAAATAGTCTGCAACTCTTCATGATGTATATGTAACACAGCAGAATTACTGAAAAGCTTAGTTGAATATTGCCCTATTAATCATGACTAATGTGTGGCTGTGACTCGCTGATTTGACACAGCATATGGGCAGGATGCAGGATGTAGGGTGCAACTTGCATTGTTTGTTGCATAGCCAGTTAGAAAAAGAATCCAATGTCACATGGCAACAGTGGCTAGGTGAGGTCTTATTTAAGGGCATCATTACATTGGGTTTCAACACATTGAAAAGCCATAGTTAAAGGAATAAGCTTAAGAAAAAATGACCTGGCGGTTGATGCTTCAGTCTTTGCAGTTGCTTTGCTGCTCAGATGACCTTGGCAATTGTTTCTACTTCTATCTGAGGAAGAAGGTTGAAGAAGAGAGGGAATGGAGGGGTAAGATTGAACTTCTGCATACGCAAAAGAACATCTCTATTGATCAGAGTACTGCTTTCATAATGGAGCTTTCTAGCCTTAGCCCAGATCGGCGTGTGAGTCGAATGATTGATCTTTTGAATGACATGCAAGCCCGTGATGTCTCAGAGCTTAGGAGGCTTGGGGCATTGATGGATGAATCCGATGCTCGGATTCAGGACTTGGAGCTTTTCATGCAGTCATTGTGAACAATATAATGGTAACCAATGTGATGCATGCCGAGTTAGTGTCTGTATCGTTGTGTTTTAAATAAACGACACCAGTTGTTTGTGTCGTAATCTACTACTATGTATCGTGTAGACTGTTTGTGTAGTTTTTTCTTTATTTTATGTGTCGTACTCTACTACTATTTATGTATTTGAAGTTTTTCTTTGTTTGTTAGCTTAAGTTTTCAGATTGGTGTTGATTTAAACAAGTTTGCAAGTTAAAAATTGGTACAAAAGGTTAAAAATCAGTGACTGCCTTGTGTTTGCATGTTTTTATGAAAATTGTGCATCAAATCTTGTTTTATGTTAGTCATTAGGACTTTTTAGGATTGTGTAGTGATTATATGCTATTTGGAGCCTTTGTGTGCAAGATTTGGAGGATTGAATCTCACTTATGTGCTAGTTGCATCAGAAAATACCACCAGACCACCATAAGCTACATCAACAACTTCAATTTGCTATTTTGTGC
Organism: Glebionis coronaria; assembly: GCA_025667525.1. NCBI lineage: Eukaryota > Viridiplantae > Streptophyta > Magnoliopsida > Asterales > Asteraceae > Glebionis > Glebionis coronaria. Next base: position 543,977,178 of record CM046879.1, on the reverse strand, counting down.
TCATTGGTGCTTATTTAATTGTGTGCAACTTGCTTGTTTTCTGTTTGATTTGACTCCTTATACTCCAAAGAGTATAAGGGTGCCACTGTCCATCAAAATCATCCACAAAAATCATCAAAACAAGTCCTCTTGTTTTTACTTTGCACAAGTGAAGTTTCCATCTTTCTGCTTGTGTTCATAAGAAGTGAACTGGGCACGATTTTAATTAATTTGGATTTGATCTTGTTATAAACTGAATTGTGTTTGTGTTTTTGTGAGTAAAGAAGTATAAAGTTTCGATTGAAAAAGTTAAAAAATAAAAAAAAATAAATAGCAAAAACTCACCTGGCCTGGGATCGAACACGCGACCTCCCTTTCGGAGGAGTAACGTGTTTACCAGTGATCCGGATGGTTTTTTACGTTATACCTCTCCAAACAATTGTACTTAAGGAGATTTTGAGTGGGCTTATTATATTAAAGCCGTAGCTTATTTTGGCTATTTGAGCTTATTAGTTAAGCTTTTTAGCACTAGCTTATTTTTCCTAGGAAAGTTATAGGGTTTGGCATTTTTCTGAACCAAGTTTGCATTTTTCCCTTTCTTCATTTATTTTTTATCATTTTTTCTTTAGCCGTATTTTGTTAATTAGATTAAAAATAGTTAAAATAGGTTTTAATTTTTAGAAAAATAGTTTTTAGGTTTTAATTTATATATTTGAGGTTTACAGCCCAAAAGGTTTTCAAAAACTTTCATTTTTAATTTTATTTGATTTTAGGGTTTTTTATCAACTTTGAAATTTAATATAAAATTAATAAAAAGGTTTTAGGAACTTTTAATTACATTTTTGTCTTAGTTATATACATTTTAGTGTTTTTGTGAGTAAAGAAGTATAAAGTTTGGATTGAAAAAGTTAAAAAAGAAAAAAAAATAGCAAAAACTCACCTGGCTTGGGCTCGAACACGCGACCTCCCTTTCGGAGGAGTAACGTGTTTACCAGTGATCCGGATGGTTTTTTACGTTATACCTCTCCAAACAATTGTACTTAAGGAGATTTTGAGTGGGCTTATTATATTAAAGTCGTAGCTTATTTTGGCTATTTGAGCTTATTAGTTAAGCTTTTTAGCACTAGCTTATTTTTCCTAGGAAAGTTATAGGGTTTAGCATTTTTCTGAACCAAGTTTGCATTTTTCCCTTTCTTCATTTATTTTTTATCATTTTTTCTTTAGCCGTATTTTGTTAATTAGATTAAAAATATTTAAAATAGGTTTTAATTTTTAGAAAAATAGTTTTTAGGTTTTAATTTATATATTTGAGGTTTACAGCCCAAAAGGTTTTCAAAAACTTTCATTTTTAATTTTATTTGATTTTAGGGTTTTTTATCAACTTTGAAATTTAATATAAAATTAATAAAAAGGTTTTATCAACTTTGAAATCTAACTCGTATCAACGTAAAAGTTTTAAAAGAAGCAAAAGGTTTAATGACAATATACGGTGAAACTACTTATTAGGGAAAGATAAGAAACATGATAAGACAAGATACTAGAAACACTGTATTTTAATACTACATTCTTACCATTCATACATTTTTTTAAGCGCGCTTAAGCATGTTTATATGAAGCTCGTCTCAACGTAAAGGAATAAGCCAAAAAACAAGCACTGAATAAGCTGTTATGGGCTTATTAAGTCACAGCTTCTATTTTGAAACACCCAGCCTATTTGATATTAAATATCAAATATTGCAAAGTCATAAACGAAAAAGACCCTAGGGCAGTTGGTTTGTGTGTGGCGTGTTGAGGTGTTCATAAAAGGGGTTGATCATGAGGTCCAGGGTTCGAATCCTTGTGGTTCCTCTTGGCCCGTGATTCCCCTTTTTTTATTTTTTTTTTTATTTTTTCAGAGTTTAGAAAATCATTAAAAGATACAAAAAATATGTTTTAATTTTAAGGGTTTAGAAAAATAGGTTTCAACTTTATAAAAAACAAATTTTTGCTTTCTATTTTACAATTATACTTTTAAAAATAATTATTTGATCAACTGACGGTACTCATCTGATCAACTTTTATTTATTTATTGTGACTTGTCTTATCATGATACAAAGTCAACTTATGAAATGGTACTATGTTTCAGCATTGAATAGCTTATCTAGCTTATATATGTTTATGTTGACACACACTTAAAAACATACCAATTGTTGCTTATTATACTTTCTAAAAATTTACATACTCTTTTCAAACATGTCAGATTACATACCAACAGAAATCCAAAGAGAAATATTACTTAGGCTGCATGTGTTCGATGTATGTAGATGTCGTCAGGTATCTAAGTCAATGAAAGCTATCATTGACGCATTCGATTTCATTCGTGATTACGGATCTCCTAAGGTTTCTACTTGCAGCTTCATTTTACAATATAAGGTAGAAGATGTGGGTATCATGTATAAGGTGGATGATGACTTAGCATTCACCTTATACATGAATCCAGGATTCACATCTGTTCAGTTGAATGCTCTTGCCACTTCTGAAGGTATATGGTGTTTTGTTATTGCCAACAACATTGGGGTGGTCCTCTGGAACCCAACAATGGACAAGAATATCAAAATCTTGACACCATGGCTAGAGCCTCCATTTTCCAAAAAAATCTTTGGGTTTAGTGTTTCTCAAGTAACACAAGAACCTACTGTTGTGAAAATAAATTATCCGGTCGATGTTCAAGGTTCATGCTTAGTCTCGGTATTTACAATGTCATCACGTGTGTGGATTGATTTGGAACCTCAACAATCGCCCAGGGGTTCTATTCGTATCAAAAGGGGCAGCCAGGCGGTGGTGGCAGGAAGAATTTATTGGGTTTGTTCTGAAAAGTATCTTTGTAACCTTGGTCGAGAGCACATAAGGTACATGATTTTGTCCTTTGGACTGGATACTCACCAGTTTATACTGGAAAATATCCCTGAAGAGATAACAGATGCCATTCGACCTCCATACATAGTTTCACAACTCAATAATCATCTCATAGTTTCAGGAAATGTTATTTTTCTAGGGGACAGAGTTTGTTGTGGTTGGGAATTAGAGGTGGTGAATGGGTTTCTATCTTTGATGCGTATGCAATACTTTCACCAAAGGGCAGTTGAACAAGTGCCAAAGTTATTGGGGTTTGCAAACAGGGAAGAGCCGATATTTGAAGTAAGTGACAACCCAGCAGGTCATCCTAACCTACTTGAAACATTGGACAGAAATACGGGTGAGTTTGTAAACCACCTAGGTATTCAAGGAAGAGCTGGTACTTTCATCGTCGGGCCCTACCAGGAATCGCTCTTTCTTCTTAACAGTCCACCAAATGAATTTATGTAACTCCCTGATGTCTGTAGTATCAATGTTGTATTTGTATTTCATTTGCTTTTGTTTTATGTCTGTAACAGCATATGTAATTTCTCCCCAGATTATATAATTGCTTCAGGCTTATCAATGTTGTAAGGTTATCAATTTCCCCAGATTATATAATTTCTCCGCTAATTAAGTAACTACATATGTTTAAACAACTTATGTAAATAAAGCACAAACGAAAAACTTTTTTTCTAACTGGAAAATAACATGCATATAAAATAAAATCTCCAACATAATACAACAATTTTTTTAGGAAAATTACATGTTAATACAAGTTTACTGTCACAACATACTAGTCAACAATATACTACTTATGCACTCGAATCTTGTACTTCCAAAGGAAGCCTGTCAATCGTTCACGGTAAGCCAAACCAGCTTGACTAGTATCACTAACCTCCAATGGAAGATCATTTGCCAGTCTAAACATGTTCCTCATCACCCAAACCCCGCAATCAGAGGTATTGGATTGCCTAGGGGTATTAATATCATTTCGAAAGGTGATTTTGTAGTTTGCTGGATCTATGTTTTTCTTCGTGAACACCTGACTTTCTTTAAGATACTTTGGAAGTATAGATGCATAAGTTTTACCCGTTTTCAGCCACCATTCTCGATCTTCAACCACACCACGTTGCTTTGGGAGCAAGCTGTCATAAACAGTTATGACACCTGAACGAATATGGAATTCAGAAAGCACCCAATGAATAGAATCTTCATTTATTGGGAAGTAAACCTTTTCGACAGATTCAGAAAACCATGGCACACCATAAACAACACCATTGGCATAAGATGACATTACTCTATTTTCCAAAATAAACGTGCTCAAATACGGCCCAGCCATTGCCCAGTCCGCATTTGCCGAACGGAAGTGCAAAAGGTAATAAACCCAAATATTGTTGGCTTATAATCTAATTAATTAACGTGATTAGTATAGACTTACATTATCGGACAACCAACCACGTCTGTTTTTGCCAAGGCCCAATAACTTTTCCCAGAATTCATGATAAACAGTAATATTTTCTGCCCATGGAAAATAATATCCCTTACAATCCTTTTCCATAAATGCTTCCATTATCTCTTTAGGCATCATAGTTCTACCGTTTGGTGCATTTGATGGACGAGTTAAATCATGTCAATTTATATATAATTAAATAATTAGGTTAAGAACAAAAGGAACCTTTTGAGTTCATACTAAATGTGATTTGCATACCTCAACCCAATTAGGAATCTCACAATTATCAAGTCCACGCAACGGAACTTGAAACTTGGCACATATCTTACTCTTAGCACGAACTGGTTGCGGGGACGTCCATGGCCATTGTTTGAACTTACTCAATTTTTTAAGTCGTTCACTTTTAACTGCTGGTATCTTTTCATCCACTTTTGGGTCGGATTCGGTAACCAATGAATCTGCACTTTCAACATCTCTTTCGCATGGGTCAACATCTTGATCATTCAAGGGTTCAGGGTTGACCGGATCATTGAATTCCTAAAGGTAATCAAATGATCATGAATATACTTTATCTATGTGTCACCAAACATAAGTTATATAGAAAAAAATATACCGGCGAATAGCTTATCCCTTTGAAGAAAACATCATCAGGCATAGGTACAGGGGACAACGGGTCATTGATTTCCTATACAGTGAGAAAAAAAAGTGATTCACATGTTCTTTCAAATACATGTTTTTTTGTCATAATATCATACTGACACTTATATTTAAAATAACATACAAATACCTTTGAATCGCTATTCTGTTCAACAACTACATCCTTCAATGAATCAGTGACAAACGGATCTTTCATTAGTTCGTTGGGAAACGCTTCATCCATAGCTTCATGAGTGACTAAAGCATCCACTTCCTATATAGTTTTCAATTAATCTTAATAATCGGATTCTGCTTATACTCTATGTATGTGTTGTCAAATATAAGTTATAAACATATAAATACCTTAGAATCGCTTTTCCCTTCAACAACTTCATTAATAACTGATTCCGTGGCAATAGGATCATCCATTACCTTAGAATCACTAACGCATTGGAACACTTTATCATTCTTCATAGGTACAGGGGACAACGGGTCATTGATTTCCTATACAGTGAGAAAAAAAAAGTGATTCACATGTTCTTTCATATACATGTTTTTTTGTCATAATATCATACTGACACTTATATTTAAAATAACATACAAATACCTTTGAATCGTTGTTCTGTTCAACAACTACATCCTTCAATGAATCAGTGACAAACAGATCTTTCATTAGCTCGTTGGGAAACGCTTCATCCATAGCTTCATTAGTGACTAAAGCATCCGCTTCCTATATAGTTTTCAATTAAACTTAATAATCGAATTCTGCTTATACTCTATGTATGTGTTGTCAAATATAAGTTATAAACATATAAATACCTTAGAATCGCTTTTCCCTTCAACAACTTCATTAATAACTGATTCCGTGGCAATAGGATCATCCATTACCTTAGAATCACTAACGCATTGAAACACTTTATCATTCTTCATAGCTAAAAGGGTCAACGGATCATCCATCTCCTATACAAATTATATATGCGTTAGCAGCATAGTACATAATTTATGAACAAACAAGAGCTCGGAGTTTATGATTCTATACCTACCTTATTATGTGGTTGGGAATTAATGAGACTCATCATCGATTCTACTGCCATTATATTTTCTTCTTCCGATCTTATATCCAATAATTCATTATGCCATCCAGCAACCGCTTCCTGTAAATAAACCAATTAAAATATGGTTTTCAAGTAAACTATTTTATGATACAGAATTAAAAGGAGTATTACCACTTGTGTTTGAGTACCAACATTTTCTACCGCTTCAAAAGACTTGTTACTTAAATTCAAATCCAGATCAACATCCATAGAGTCCTTCAAATAATCCTCTTCATTAGAATTCAAATCCTCGTTCAAATAAAAGGAATGATTATAATCATTCAAATCCAATGAAATCTGTGATTAAAAAATAAAAATTTCCTTGTGGTCATTTAGGTTAAATAATAAAAAGAATGGCGTTTAGTGAAATTCATTTAGGTTAAATTTAAAAATTATAACTTACCTCTTGGTCAACATTAACATTTGCATTGGTCTCGTGATTTAAATCAACCGTTGTTGAGGCCTGCAATTCAAAAAAGTACACGTGTTAAAGAAAAGAGTAAAATGAAAGACAAATATATATAAATAACTATAACCTTCACAGCAAACAACTCACATCTAATGGATGATCAACCCCATCTAATGGTTGATCAGTGTCCAAATAATCCTCGATAGAAACGGCGTGCTAAAGAAATAAAGAGAGTAACTTAGGTAGGAATTGTAACTCATTGATAAAACGAAAGATAAATTTCTTGGACTATAACTTTAAATTTTAAAGAAAAGATAACTTATAATGTATTTCAATTTTACCTTGTGTTCATCATTCAATTTTGTAACAGAAGCAGGATCAATGAAAATCTCTTGATTTAAATCAATGGAAGTTGAGGGCTGCAACACATCACATGGATGATCACAAACATCCTCTTGTTTAGTAGGCCTCTTCAAATACTCCTCTATAGATGTTATTTTGCTGTAGAATTCATCTTTGATATGTGAAATCTTAGCAATGAGAGCATCACGGCCACTTGCAGTTTTTGAAGAACTACCAAAACCCTGGAAAAATAAGATGTTATATAGGTATAGAATTTTTAAAAGCCATCTAAGAAAACAAATATGAACACACAAACAACAAACCTTTGCATGATAATCAGCTTGCATATGAGGGGCACATGGTCTCTGCATAATAAATATACAACCATGATTAAAATTTTTTATATATAAACTGTATAAACTTAATAGTAAAAAAAAACATTTGTCATCACCTTATGATGTGGAAGATCTTGTTCAGTTGCCTTGATTCTATTCATAACATCAACATACATATCATCAACCTTCTTTTCAAGAACCGTATAACTCATTCCTTCATCTTCAAACTCAACATAATGCGTATGTACGTGTACTTCACGGTGAACTTCTGTTCGCGTGTGAGAAACAATTGACTTTCGCTTTAACCTTTTGTTTTTTTCTTCCGAAGTGCCATTGTTTTCAGGGGGAGGGGTTTGAGAAACAGCATCAATATACTCTACACTAGCTTTCCACCAATCCGTATTCAACTCATCAGCACTTGGCACAAGAGTATTAAGTCTAGTTGTAGACCCAAATAGCTTTGGATAATTTGACTTAGAAAATTTCTTGACATTACTCCATGCCACACAACGGGGAATGACATCAAATTGTTTCGACCACCATTCAGTAGAATGTGGGAACTTTTCCAATATCCATATCTGAAGAAATCAAAGATTGAAAATATAATAAGTTGATAAGCATAACATACAATAAGCAATAACCATATTAAAATAAATGACATAACTAACCTTCAAGGGAAAAACAAACCCTTGCAGTGTATATTGTGGAACATGTGAACCACCATTGGATGCAATACTTCTCAAATGATTTTCCCGATATTTGTGTGTGGAGTTATAAACCCTCCTGTGAAACTCTTCCCAAACGTACTGACCCCAGGGAAAGTTATTCCACGAATCTAAATCATCAACCAGATTTATCAACTCATCTAATATAACATGTCTAAGCTGCGGACCGATGAACACCTCTAACGCATACAACAAACAAACTCGTACAGCATCCACGTCGGCTAGAGTGTTAAAAGCATGATCGTTTTTAAACAGAGCCGCAACTAAATCTCCCTTTACTTCTTTGTCGTCTGGAAATACACGAGAATGAAATGAGTTTAACTTAGCTGTTTGATAATCCTTTATATCATAATCCCCGAAACGTAAACCAGTTAATATACAAAACTCCTTCCTTCCGAACTCCAATAATTGATCACCAACATCAAAGTAAAACGGCGTATTCACGGGTGCGTCCTTGACATGGCGTTGGTGTAGCAGCAAATAATGAATCATATGGTTATCAAGTTCAGTGGTTCTAATGTCTAACCACGGTCCAAAAACTGTTTTGTTAAAAATATTGTAACGGGAATTCTTCTCCGCCAACCTTTTTCTTATCGCAATTAAGATATCGACCCTAGATCTCGTACTAAGTTTCGCATCATATACCTATATTAAAAATTCAAAGTATAAGTATACTATAACATTTCTTAATATGTATACAACATAATTTCGCATCCTACTTTCACGTTAAAAGGAAACAATATGTATAGATACCAAACAATATCGCATCCCACCTCCTTGTATAGTACTCACACTTACTGAAAATTACATAGCAAACTCATTGTACATTCCTCACGCATACTGAAAATTATAGAACCACCCACGACCCTAGATTTGCTACCTAAACAAACTAGACCAAATCCCCACAAGATAAATGATAAACTAAAAACACTAAGGCAAATGGACAGAAGCTAGCACTTTGCGGGATCCCTCAGCCATTGAAGCCAATCTAGCTCTTTATGTTTGTTATCTCTTTAAAAAGCGAACTTTAAGCATAAGTACATACGAAGTTACAGATATATCATTTAACTTTTGCAACGTTGTCCACCGCATTCATCATCATAACTTTTTCCTAGCAGAAGCTTATGCATCACTAGACAATTTGACTGTCCACTATGATGATTTTTCCTAGCAGAAGCTTATGCATAACTATTACCTTTTATTCAACAATTTGCTTAAAATACAATAGAAAATAACGTAATAATAGAACATAAAAAGGGAAAGCTTTAGGCTGAAAAATTGAGCTGGAGTCATAAATGAAAAAGGTTAGGCCAGGGATTGTGCCAACAAATCACGTTGGCAGATGTTGAGACCTATAAGGGTTGGTTACAGGCTCATTGCTCCACTCAGATAAAAAGTCATGGTCACTTCAAGTGTGTTGTTTGAGCACTTCTAACACCAAATTCTAATCTCAAACTCAAAACTACGTAATGAATATGCATTATAACTGATAAAACAGTAAAGAGATGAGATAAGGCCATTGGCGAACGATTATAAGGTCACATTACAAAAATCAATCCTCAATTCTAACAAAGTAAACATCACAATAGACATTAACCCCATTACATAGTATAAGTTAACTTTAAGCCGAAAAACATTTAGGTACTGATATAAAAAATGTAGAGATACCTACAAACAAATAAACCACAAGCACTCCTCATAAAAAATACTACTGTAATACCAAGCACGGCAACACTAAAATCAGCAGAACACTTGAATGAGGCGTACGAACGCTATAATCCGGTATGACAACACTAATATCAGGCACAACAACACTAATATCAGCAAGACAACACTAAAATGAAGCATGAAAACCCTTGATTGAGGCATGATAACACTAAAATCAAGCATAACAACACAAACATCAAATCAGCAGAACACTTAAATCGAAGATAACAACGCACAAATGAGGCATGACAACAATAATACCAACATGATATATAACACTAATATCAGCAAGATAAGACTAAAATTAGGTAGAACAACAATTTACCGGCATGGCAGCATGATAGAGTTAAACATAATACGAGTATATATAAGTTAAAGTTACAATCATACAAACAGATTAACACCTAATAATCATCTCGAAATGTAAACTATCTCATACTTCCACCATAACTGAAAATCGTACAAACGGTCAAAATTTTATGTGAACATCTTTTTAAGTTGGGTGTTTGGTATCGCCCATGTATAATTTGCATATTTGTTGAATAAAAAGTACACATCAAGTGAACAACCTCTAAATTGTGCAGTACACACTTAAACGCATGGGACCTAGAGGGGTTCTCGGGGTGCACCTTGTAACAAATTAAAATGTACCTTGCAACGGACCGCCTTAAAACACTCATTATTTAAAATGTACAGAATGGGTATTGTTAAAGCACTCAAGCTTAAGGTCAATTCCAAATAAGACTAACCATAACAGTATCGCTATAATTGATCGCATTGAAAGCTTAAGATCAATTAATCAATAATCAATTAATCTCATTCATATGATAAGCAAAAAAATTATTAAAATTAAATTATATAAATTAACAAGCTTACTCTAATTAGGGAATCCATAGATTAAAACAGTGCGATTGATCAGCTTCGGAGATCAGTAAAACAATGCGATTGATTAGGTTGATTTGAATAGTACTGGAATTTGCGATTGATTAGATTGTGTGTTAGTGTGTGTCGTGTGTGTCTTTTAGTGTGTGTAGTGTGTGTGTTAGTATGTTTTTGTGTGTGTTTAAGTTTTTTTAATTTTTTAATTATTTTGTTCTTTTCCAATAAAGATTTATAAAATCTAATAGTACAAAAAATATTTTTTTATTTGTTACTTTTTCAATTTCCTATAAAAAAAGTACTTTTGGTTGATCAAAAGTGGTTGATCAGCCGTCAGTTGATCAGTAGGTGGGGACAGGTGTAGGTCAAACCTCGGGAAAAAATATTAATAAAAAAGTACTGTGGTTGATCAGCCGTCAGTTGATCAGTAGGTGGGGACAGGTGTAGGTCAAACATTGAAAGAATATATTAATAAAATAAAAGAAAGTGGGTTGATCAGATGGACACGTGTCACACAACAAACTTAGTTGATCAGATTATCAAAAGTACATGTCTTACTTTGGAAGAAAAAAAAACTTGTCCTACTTGGGACAACACCATGTCCTTTTTGTCCCTTTTTGTACTTAGCCCAAATATAAAATTGTTTTAGCATAGAAATATTATAGAAACAAAAAATGCATAAATGACATCATATTTGACTAAAAAGTTCTAACGTGAGTTATCTTATTTCATGACACGTAACTTAGTTGGCTATTTCATGATGTCAGCGAAAACTGTGTTTTAATAGAATGTATAGATTTTCATGTAATTCTGTCATTGACTGCCAATAATCAATGCCAAGTTTGAATGTTTGATGGAATGACTATAGATAAAACTGCTTACGCTAAGACTAGTGGGAGTGGGATGAAACACACTCACCTCCACCTCAGCGGCATGTTAGCTTTTTATTAAACTCACCAAAACTCACCCAAACTCATCACATGAGGTAATGACACTCACCAAAACTCACCAAAACTCACCAAAACTCACTCCACATCACCCCATTTTTTCATTAAATATTTTTATTCATACATTTTATTAAAACACGGGTACATAGAAAATTAAAACACAATACGAAATTAAAAGACGATACATAGGAAATTTAAAAACAACATTTAAAAAAACATAAATTTCAAAAAAACTTAATAAATTAAGCATTGGCATACAAATGCTCGACCAAATCTGCTCGAAGATTGTGATGTTCTTGCGCATAGCTGATATGCCGCATAACTTGTAGCATGTGTTCTTGGGTTTGAAACACATCGTCCGGTTGAAGTTGTTCTTCTGGGAACCATTTAGGAGATATTGCTTCTTCTTTTTTAACTTTTTAACCATATTATGTAATATGATGCATGTGTACATCATATTCATGATTCTTTCTTTCCGTAAAGGTCGTGCAGGATTGGCTAATATGGCCCATTTTTTTTCAAAACACCAAAAGCTCTTTCAATATATTTTCTTCCGGATTCTTGTTTCTGCTTATATAAAATCATCTTATGGTCATTGGATGATGGTTCGGGAATTGTTTTAACAAGTGTTGTCAATTCCGGATATATTCCGTCCGTAAGATAGTATCCCCATGGATAATGTACACCGTTAGCCTCAAACTCCACCTCTGGTGCTCGTCCGGTTTTCAAATCATTAAATAAAGGGGACTGATATAAAACGTATAAAACGTTGATGTCGTTGTTCGACCCAGAAACACCAAAAAATGCATGCCATATCCACAAGTCCTGCGACGCAACAACTTCAAGTAAAATGAATGGATTCGGTCCATGATCTCGTCTATCATATTGCCCTTTAAAGGCAACTGGACAACCGAACCACTCCCTTACATTCAAGACTTCCTATCATCCCTGGAAACCCGTGTTTTGCTTCATGATGCGCATAAAGTTTCTGAACATCAGTATACGTGGGTTTTCTCAAATACCCAGGCCCAAATATTCCCATAACAGCACTACAGAAATGATCAAGTGATTCTCGAGAAGTTCTTACGCTCATTTCCAAATACTCATCTAGAAAACCAGGAACGACGTCGTATGCCAATTGACGAATCGCCGATGTGCACTTTAACAACGGCGAAATACCTTTTTTTCCGGTACAATCAACATTATTACAAAAGTATGCAGAATGGTGAGTCACTTCACTAACTATCCAGTTGAAAAGGGGCGACCCATTCGAAAAACATTTTTGAACTCTTTCGCATCATATCTTGGTTTCGCCAAAAAAAAGACGCAACTAACCGATTATGAGCACCTATTCGGTCTCGAGTTATGACGTTTCTGGGTACTCGATTAGCAATACGTCGCCTTTTAATAAAATGCAACGCTTTTTTAATCAAAGCCCACTTGCGTTTCGTTGCGACTACCGGATTTTCAGTGGCAAAAAATAACTCGTATTCGTCGATATTTTCCATTTTTTTGTGATTTGTGGAGAATGTGTGAAATGTGTATTGAATTTGAATGTGTGTTTGAAAAATAAGAGTTTTTGTTAGGTATTTATAAGTAAAAAGGGGTATTTGATTTTTTTTTTTAAAGTAACGGTATAATTTGAATGTGGGCCCCATTTCTTTATAACTCACCCCGGTGAGTTTGGCATGCGTTTTTGGTTTGCAAAACACAACCCGCGCGCGGCTTGTAAAGGGGGGGGGGGATGGGGGCTGCGCGTGGCTTAAGCCATGCTGCTCGTGGGATCATCCCCACTCCCACCAGCCTAATGTTTTACACGTTGATGTCGTGGCTTGTGGGTCTGATAATTATGGTTTTTGAATGTAATTCTATCATATACCCAAAACCATCTAATATACTGACTACATCGCTTTATTATTCTTTCTCTTTTTGTCATCGATGAACCTCATCTCTAAATACCGGACCATCAATCCAACTTCATTGTATCCGATGACAAATTCCAAACATTTAGTATTCTCAATCAAGAAGAGAAAAAGTGAACATATTGAGAAATCCATGCTTCCCACATCGGTTGAGAGAATGAAGTTGAAGGTAAGGAAAGCTGTATAAAAACGAAAAGAAACAACACGGAAAATCACTTACCTGAATGGGGTCAATGGGTGATCAAGAACGCTCATGGCCTAGGTTGGTGACATCCATTGCACTTTGGAGGGGGTGCCACCCTAAGATCAACCACTTTGTGGTCGAGTCTACATCGTAATTTGTTGCTGAGGGGGCCTGCGTTCGCGCAGCCCCTGCCTAATTCTCTAGTTTTAATATTCTTTCTGTTATACTTAAGGCTGATAATGTTTTAAATGGTACCATTTTTATTAAATTTGGCTACACAACTTCACATGGTTAAGCTTGTTTGAACAACATTCATAAGCCAAGAAGGGGAAACTGACAAGTGGTTTTTGATTGACGTCGGGGTTTCTTTCCACAAAAGATTAGATTAAAACACGTCTTTATTCTACAGGTCATGGAGTACTATGCAAGTATTCTTTTTCTTTCTATATGTTACCGGCTATTTTATTAGTTTATTTCACCCAAACTTTCTTCAGAGGTGGGATATTGGCCTTACCGGGGCGGACGGTGGTTATGTTTGGGTCAAAATGACAGTTTAGCAATGCGTCAAACTAGCAAGGTCAAGTTTCGACCCAATTCTTATTTAGCAAAAATTACCACTTTGCCGGTTGGACCTGTTTTAGATAAATGATAACTCAAACCGATACATTTATAAATGGTCAAATATTGCGCTCTTCCTCTAAAAGTACTGCTTTGACCCAACTACAATATATATTGAAAATACATAATGACAAAAGATATTCAAATCAAATCTGGTAATTATATTTAAAATCCTTACTTCTTAACGTTTCCAACATTGTTTTCAATCTACTATCTAATGTTTCTGGATAATTTGTTAATTTGTTTCAAGAGTATATCCCACATCGACTGAAAGTAAAAGTAATGAACAATATATAAGTAGAAGTGTCATTTTTATGTAAAACGGCTGATGTTAATACAACAACTTTAAAATGATTGTTGTATTGGCTTTGTTGTCAGTTTTTAATATTTAAACTGTTATTTTACATGGTATCAAACGGTTACTCTTTCTTCATATCAAAACCAAAAGTTAACTTTGTACCCAAAAACATGATACACATAAAGCAGAAATGAAATACCATTTACAGACCAAAGCCAAATGTGTTACCATACGATACGCTAAAAACGACCAAAATTGTGTATTGGCTTTGTTGTCAGTTTTTAATACAACAACTTTAAAATGATTGTTGTATTGGCTTTGTTGTCAGTTTTTAATATTTAAACTGTTATTTTACATGGTATCAAACTGTTACTCTTTCTTCATATCAAAACCAAAAGTTTCTTCATATCAAAACCAAAAGTTAACTTTGTACCCAAAAACATGATACACATAAAGCAGAAATGAAATACCATTTACAGACCAAAGCCAAATGTGTTACCATACGATACGCTAAAAACGACCAAAATTGTGTAGTTTCTAATATTTAAACTGTTATTTTACATGTTTTGAAATTTGATTATTTTACATGGTATCAAACTGCTACTCTTTCTTCATATCAAAACCAAAAGTTAACTTTGTACCCAAAAACATGATACACATAAAGCAGAAATGAAATACTCCTTATCATTTACAGACCAAAGCCAAATGTGTTACCATACGATACGCTAAAAACGACCGAAATTATGTAGTTTCGGTTTCAATTTACTAGGATACAAATTGCTAGTACAATTTTAAAACAATAGAGCTATTTTAATCATTATTTTTCTACCATTTAAAGAGCAAATTGGGTAGTATGTGGAGAAATTACTGCTACGCCCAAATAAGGTACCTGGTGTATGTCGCAGTATCAGTAAGCCTGGAAGTATCGGTTGACCATATGGAACGGATTTCCCAGTTTAATTTGTAAATTGAGTATTGGACCGTGGTGGTAAGTGGTTACAAAATGAAGTGTTTATTTCCTGGAACTAGCATTCAATCAGCAAACCTATAGCAAACAAACTATAAAATTGTATAATAAAAGTCAACCGTTTTGACATGCTACACAACCCACCTGATCTGCCCATCTTGCCATCTCTACGCTTGGTTCCTATGCATTCCGTTTTCTTACATAAGAACGTTAATTGTTGCTGATCATTTCATTTGCAACGAGAGGTAATTTATGGGTCTGAATTGCACGGTTTTACTCCGATATTATCACTGAATGTATCTCCAGACTTACTGAATCGAAGGGTTTAACACACTCTTCATTTGGCGAAGCTTGGTGCTCGGGGTCGGTCATTGTCAACACATTCAAAGTCTCAAGCTCGCCCTCCCTACACAGGTGGTTTGCATAGTTCATATAATGGGTCACGGTCGTACATGAATTAAGGATGGAATGTTGACAAACGTGGTCCTAATATGCAATCTAGCAGTAAAGGAGACTACTCTACCTTCCCACGGACGTTGAACGAATTACATTCGGAATGCATGATACTCGAGATAAAGATGAAGATGAAGAAAATGATAGACCTGGAGAGATATGGCCCAGAACGAGGTTGGGCATGATTGGAGAAACATTGAGCTTAAAGGTAAGTACCTTATTATGTAATGGCCTTTGATGTCACTCTACAATTGTGTTGAGACTAAGATAAGCATCAAAGTTATCTTGTGGTCGTCGATGTCAATAAACATTTTGTTAGGTTTCTTAGGGGAAATTTGCAAATGGCGTCCTAGATTCATATTTCAATCGTTCAATTAGATGCTGGTTATTTCTCCCTCCTATGAATCTTATAACTTGTAAGAACGATGAGACGAAGATGTTTGCTGAAGTTGTTAAGTTTAGCAATTATGAGGTGATACTTTCAGTTTGGGTATTGTCCCACATCGCCCAGAAGAGTAATATTATGAAGATGGTTGGCCAATAAAAACAACAAACCAATATGAAAAGAAGCATACCTTTCTCGGCCTTTTGGCTAAGATCAAATGTAGTATCTGTTCTTATCAGTTTAATATCTGATATTTGAGCCATTGGCTCACTCGATATTAATCTTATTTTTTATGGGGGAAGAACCCACACAGTTGCTTGCTGCTGGGGTTCTTCACGTGTCGCCTTGGTCTTACACTACTGACAAGGCTTGGCGCACCCCTCCAATCTTTAGTTAAACTTTATGCTGTCTAACTTTAGCCCTTCAATTTGTAGTTTAACTTCAACTTCCAGCTTTTTAATTTTTAAATTACTCTCATATATGGTATGCTGGATCTAGTAACCTGGATGGGGTCAATGGGGTGATCAAGAACGCCCATGGCCTAGGTTGGTGACCTCCATTGCACTTTGGAGGGGTGCCACCCTAAGATCGGCCCAAGTGGTCGAGTCTACATCATAATTTGTTGCTGAGGGGGCCTGCGTTCGCGCGGCCCCTGCCCAATTCTTTAATCTTAATATTCTTTCTGGTATACATCAGACTAATAATGTTTAAATGGTAATCATTTTTCTAAATTTTGGCTACACAACTTTGCAATCTACCTGATGCCACTTTATAAAAACTAGAATTGACAAGTGGTTTGATTGGGGTTTCTTTCCACAAAAGATTAGATTGAAACAGTCTTTATTCTACAGTTCATGGTTTCTTGTCATGGACAGTGGTTATTTCACCCAAACTTTCTTCAGAGGTGGGAAATTGGCCTTGCCGGGGTGGACAGTGGTTATGCTAGGGTCAAAATGACAGTCTAGCAATGCGTCAAACTTGAATCACAATGTTATACAAATGGATTTTTTTTTTTTTTTTTTTTTTTTTTTTTTTTTTTTTTTTAGAACGGCACCTCAATCTCACTAAAATCCGACCCCCGAGTTATACCATCCATAACGGGCAGGCCCCGGGACCCGAACCACTAGGGGAAAACCCCTAGAACTCACGGCTTCGCACTAAGGAGGAAAATCATTGATTCTTGTCCTTTGCAAGACTTGAACCCATGACCAAACCCCCTCCCCAAGCTCCAGGAGGAGCCCAGGTGGCCAACTGCTCTAGAGCAGTTGGTTATTATACAAATGGATAACTAGTATAGTAATAACCAATCAGACAGTATATTTACCTTGGACTTTTCTATGTAGCACAGAGGATCATTTTGCCAGTGATACACCTATCTTTGTGACAACATTTACATATTTAGACTTTTATCAGTAACTGGTCTAGAACAAATATTAGTTTCGAATCAAAACCAAAACGAACTCTAAAATATAGGATTCGGTGTTAAAGGAGGAGACAAACTATGGATGTTCAAGTCAGCACAATAAGAGTTACAGTTCGTGCATCAAACAGTCGAGATTGTGCCAGCTCAGTGCTCTGGTTTAGCAGATTAGGAGATTGTAGTTTTGGTTTGGGGTTAATAAGCAAACCAGATTTCCTTTTGTCCCACATCGGCCAGAAGAGTAATATTATGATGATGGTTGGCCTATAAAAACAACAAACCAAGATGAGAATACATGATATGCTGGATCTAGTAATTAGAACAGAGCCCTTTGTGTTATAAATATGTGTATGCATGTAAGTTTTATGTGTGAAGTTAAATAATAAGTAAGTCTTTGTTGTGTGTGATCATTCTTTCTCTTCCACGACAACTAGCCTTACCCAAAATACTTCACCACATTCTTGTATTAGAAGTTTTGATTGTATTTGGTGTTGTTTATACGAACTGTTTATCTGATAATCTTAGGTGATATTAAGCAATTTTGAATATTAGGCCAAACTTTTATCTGATTATTTCAAAAAGCGTAAGCAGTTCTAATAAGCAATATCCCAAACACCCCATCTAATAATAAGCTGTCAGTTTTATGTTTTCCTTCTTGCGGTAGATCTTTAAGTCATTGGCATATCGTTGCCCATTATTCTAAAATGATTGAAGGTACCAATACCAAAGGCTAACATCTATCCGATCAAGGAAAATTTATTACCCGAAAAAGCAGCTGAAGAGTATGAGCAGCGTCTTAAACAATTAGTAGCAAACAAAAAACTGAAAACAAATTCGATTTAATGTTACTAGGAATGGGTCCAGATGGGCCCGTTGCATCTCTCTTCTGCTGGCATTTTGAACGCTTTGAGAAGAAGAAATGGGTGACTTTAATCACAGATTCACCAAAACCACCACCTCCTAGGATCACCTTCACATTCCCTCTGATCAATTCTGCGTTTGAGATTGCAATGGTCGTGACTGGAGAAGATGCAGCCGATGCAGTCAAGGTGACATTGGGTGAACATGCTGATTGGGTTTACCCTTTGCCTGTGCAAAAGGTGAAACCGGAAGGATGGTATACATGGTTCTTGGATAGACCAGCTACTTCATTGCTCAAGTAAAACAAATAGGCATATGAATATGCTAAATTTTTACGTTAATAAAGCATGATGCATCACGCTACAGCCTTTGTCGTTCTTTTTACTTTAGTTTATGTAACATTATTAGATCATGACTTTTATTCTTTCCTTGGTTTAATAAAGCTGCTTATGTTTCGAGATTAGATTTGAAACTATCAACTATCACTGAAAATGGGTTTGTGTTTGTATAGCTGTTATACGGGTCAAAACGGACGGACGGTTGGGTAACCAGGTAAAAAAAAGAATACAAAGTCAGCATAATGAGAATCCCAGTATCCCACATCGGCTGAGAGAGTGAAGTCGAAGGTATGGAAAGGTGTATATAAAGGGAAAGAAGCATCAGGATTAATCACTTACCTGGATGGCCTAGGTTGGTGACCTCCATTGCACTTTGGAGGGGTGCCACCTTAAGATCGACCCAAGTGGTCGAGTCTACATCGTAATTTGTTGCTGAGGGGGCCTGCGTTTGCGCGGCCCCTGGCCGGTTCTCTAGTCTTAATATTCTTTCTGTTTTAAATTTTGGCTACACAACTTCACAATCTACCTGATTTTTACTTTATAAAACATGGAACCACATGGTTCCGATTGACTTATACTCCATCCGTCCCAAATTTATTGTCCCAGACTTTTTTGGCATTTTGCTTCCGACCATTTATGCCCAGTTTTCTTGCTTTACAAGGCTGTTGGATGTTGATATGTATGACGCGTCACTGCAAGTAAGGTTTGAACTCTGAACAAAATGAATGAGGTTTAAGCTATCATAAGTTTTGTTGTAAATGTTATATTTAACAACAGAAACGTTGGGTTTTAGAACGCCTATGCTGCTTGTGAGCTACTCGATAAAAGCTCGAAACAGGCCCAGTTTAAACGAGCCCGAGCATTGTTCATGGCTTGTTTAATAAATGAGCTCGAGCCTAGCGTATTTAACAAGCTAAGCATAAGTAGAGCTTTTTTCAACTCATTTAAATATATCGTAAACTAACCAATACCAAGCTTGTAAAATATATTACGCATCCAGATTAAGATTAGAGAGTAAGACTCGAAACAACTCTAAGCTTTGACAAGCTCGAGCTCGACTCAAACTCGTTTCAAACTCGATAGTTGAAAGCTTGTTGCATTATCTGTTAGTGTTAGGTACATTGAGCAGACTATTAATGGATTTGTGGTACCATTTTAACATCTTTCTCATACTTTACCATTATTTTCACCACGACAGTCAACTTTATCGATGCTACCGTTAAAGTTATCACAGTTCGTAACATAGGGCACATTTTAGCTCATACAACAGAATAGTCCAGGGTTCAACGATAATGTTGTTGGGTTTGAGCCATTATATAGATGTGTCCAGGTTATGCACAACAAGTTAGCAATCGATCAAAATAGTTAATATTCGTCAAAACATCTTAGATCGACAATCCTACAATCTTGGTCGATAGGCGAATGATATAAATGGGAAGAGAAATATCAAACATAACCACCTAAAATGATTGTAGGTACCAATACCAAAGGCTAACATCTATCCGATCAAGGAAATTTATCACCTGAAAAAGCAGCTGAGGAGTATGAGCAGCGTCTTAAACAATCAGTAGCAAACAAAAAACTGAAAACCTCAGCAGTTACAGGGATGGCCAAATTCGATTTAATGTTACTAGGAATGGGTCCAGATGGGCCCGTTGCATCTCTCTTCTGCTGGCATTTTGAACGCTTTGAGAAGAAGAAATGGGTGACTTTAATCACAGATTCACCAAAACCACCACCTCCTAGGATCACCTTCACATTCCCTCTGATCAATTCTGCGTTTGAGATTGCAATGGTCATGACTGGAGAAGATGCAGCCGATGCAGTCAAGGTGACATTGGGTGAACATGCTGATTGGGTTTACCCTTTGCCTGTGCAAAAGGTGAAACCGGAAGGAGGGTATACATGGTTCTTGGATAGACCAGCTACTTCATTGCTCAAGTAAAACAAATAGGCATATGAATATGCTAAATTTTTACTTTAATAAAGCATGATGCATCACGCTACAGCCTTTGTCGTTCTTTTTACTTTAGTTTATGTAACATTATTAGATCATGACTTTTATTCTTTCCTTGGTTTAATAAAGCTGCTTATGTTTCGAGATTAGATTTGAAACTATCAACTCTCACTGAAAATGGGTTTGTGTTTGTATAGCTGTTATACGGGTCAAAACGGACGGACGGTTGGGTAACCAGGTAAAAAAAAGAATACAAAGTCAGCATAATGAGAATCCCAGTATCCCACATCGGCTGAGAGAGTGAAGTCGAAGGTATGGAAAGGTGTATATAAAGGGAAAGAAGCATCAGGATTAATCACTTACCTGGATGGCCTAGGTTGGTGACCTCCATTGCACTTTGGAGGGGTGCCACCTTAAGATCGACCCAAGTGGTCGAGTCTACATCGTAATTTGTTGCTGAGGGGGCCTGCGTTTGCGCGGCCCCTGGCCGGTTCTCTAGTCTTAATATTCTTTCTGTTTTAAATTTTGGCTACACAACTTCACAATCTACCTGATTTTACTTTATAAAACATGGAACCTCATGGTTTCCATTGACCCCGACTTTTTTGGCCTTTTGCTTCACTGCAAGTAAAGTATGAACTTTGTACAAAATGAATGAGGTTTAAGCTATCATAAGTTTTGTTGTAAATGTTATATTTAACAACAGAAACCTTGGGTCTTAGAACCGCTATGCTGCTTGAGCTACTCGATAAAATCTTGAAACAAACTCAGTTTAAACGAGCCCGGGCATTGTTCATCGCTTGTTGACTAAATGAGCTCGAGCCTAGCGTATTTAACAAGCTAAGCATAAGTAGAGCTTTTTTCAACTCATTTAAATATATCATAAACTAACCAATACCAAGCTTGTAAAATATACTACGCATCCAGATTAAGATTAGAGAGTAAGACTCGAAACAACTCTAAGCTTTGACAAGCTCGAGCTCGACCCAACTCATTTCAAACTCGATAGTTGAAAGCTTGTTGCAGTATCTGTTAGTGTTAGGTACATTGGGCAGACTATTAATGGATTTGTGGTACCATTTTAACATCTTTCGCATACTTTACCATTATTTTCACCACGACAGTCAACTTTATCGATGCTACCGTCAAAGTTATTACAGTTCGTAACATAGGGCACATTTTAGCTCATACAACAGAATAGTCCAGAGTTCAACGATAATGTTGATGGGTTTGAGCCATTATATAGATGTGTCCAGGTTATGCACATAACAAGTTAGCAATCGATCAAAATAGTTAATATTCGTCAAAACATCTTAGATCGACAATCCTACAATCTTGGTCGATAGGCGAATAATATAAATGGGATGAGAAATATCAAACATAACCACCTAAAATAAGTGCTTTCACAAACTAGAACAAAATTCATTCGTGCTTACACTAGATCAATAAGTGGCGCTACACCAATATAATATGCATAGAACAGCAAGCAATAATTTGACTGCTTATCAACCAAACACTAGATAACTACTCATAATCTCAGTTTCTAATATTTCCGACTTGCTGCTGCTCTAAACAATTGAACATACACAAATCATGAATCACAAAGTTAATCGGCAAAAGCCCGAGGAAAATAATTTCAAGAAGATAATATCTCATTTGCTAATGGAACCTCAAGCTTATGCAGTACCTCTGCAACCACCTTTTGGAAGTTTACATGGTTCAAATAATCGTTTTTGAATCCGTTTAATGTTGTTTTTGAAAGAATTGTAATGTCGTCTTCGTTTGAACTTTCATCAAGTAATTTGTTCCAGAAGTCGTCATCATCATTAAGGTTTGCTTCCCTCATCAGTGACATGACTTTTTGCAAGTTTGCAACATTCCTACCGGCTCCAACCCCTGTGGCGGTTGCTGCACCGACTGCATTGGCTACAGTTAATGTATGTACCAATGGCATATCGTGTATGTAACCATATGCAATTGCAGCCACAAAGCTGTCTCCGCATCCAACAGTATCCATTACCTTTACCTGTCATAGAAAATTTCCATGTAATGCTGTCATATACTACCAATAATCAATGACATGTTTGATAGAACAACCGCTGATAAAAATGCTTACGCTAATGTTTTACATGTTGATGTTGTGGCTTGTAGGTCTGATTATGTTTTCAACGTAATTCTGTGATATACCCAAAACCATCTAATATGCTGACTACATGCCTTTACTATACTTCCTTTCTCAAATAAATCAGACAACGTACAGAGATAAAAACATCTTACAATGCCTAAAATCTGGTCACTTGTGTCCAAATTACAATTCATAAAATGTACTTTATTGTAAGCAGGTGCCACTTAAAATGCATGCTGCAAAATACAACTTGCGTAACTGCTCACCAAATATTTTTCAAGGACTAACAAAACAGACTAATTTATACGATCCTATTCAAAATCTCCTTTATTGGACATGAAACATGGTTCATAGTAATATACAAATACAAATTTTTAAATATAAAGAGTAATCCTAGTTTTTATTTTATTTAAGCTATGTAGCGAAACCAAACCAAAGATGATCGGTTTGGCATGGACGCAACAAGTTCTAAGATTCCAACCAAAACCAAGTTTGATTGACTGTTCCAGCAAAACGGAATTGTGTGGAACCATTTACTGTCTTCTTTCGACAACTAAGCCAACTCTCTTATTTGAACATCACCAGCATGTATCGGTTTAGCATGGATGCATGGTACAAGAAGTTCTAAGATTCGAACCAGAACCATGTTTGATTTCACAGTTCCAGCAAAACCAAATTGTGTGGAACAATTTACTATTTTCTCTCGACAACTACAAACCCTCTTATTTGAACATCGCCAGCATGTACCTTACTGATATCATCATGGAGTTCTCATTTTTAAGTTCACTTAATATTAGCTTATGTCATTGTTGACTATCACTTCAATTGTTGACCCACTTAGCTGTTAGCGAAAAAATTGCTGATTTTGCTACAAGGGGTGTATATGGTCTGGCATGATTATGTTTTTTCCAAACTAAAACTACATCACTCTCTGAAAGATATAGTATCATTGTTCATCTCTATCACACAAAAGTTACTGTGGTAGTAGTTTATACCTATATACATATATGCATATACAAGGAACATAAAATAGTCAGTAGCTGCCAAGTTATCCTTTAAGAAAGGGACTTTAACGTAAACACCACATAAAAAAAATGCTTTTTGACACAATTTGTGTAACTTCTATTCAAACTTCATGCAAGAACCACTTTTATGATGTAGCCTATCTCTTTGTCACACACCATTAAAACCTTAACGGAAGCGTGTCTCATAGGCGACTGAATTGATACAAGGCCATAAATGTTACCTTGAATGAAGGAGCACATGATATGCCTGATCTAGTAATTAGAACAGAGCCCTTTGATCCCATTTTAATGATCACCCATTTTGTGCGAACTCCTTTGCTAAGCAACTCCTTTCCAGCTGCAATAGGATTCCGCAAGCCAGTCATTGATTCAGCCTGGTCAGATAAACAAGATATCAGACCAAAAATGCAAATCCAAGGATTCAGAAACTGACCAAATTCATCTATAAGTGTTATGGCACGTTATGCAAAATGACGATCTCAGTAGTCTCTGAGCAATTTATTGCATCTTGTCTACTAGTATAATTAAATCAAACTATAACACTTTGAACATGCATAAAACGCGTTTGATACTTCAATGGTTATTACCAAACAACTTTTAAAAGGTACGTTCAGGTTTCACTTGTGCAAGATTGACTTCAAAAAAAGAAAGATGTCATCTTCTCATTTTTTTAACTGAAAAATATACGTAAACGTATGTTCACCCAAGAAAGATTGTCAAGATAAACTCGAGCTTAACACTGCCCGTGACAGTCTGCATCAAGTAAAAGACTTGAAGTTTGTAAGTAACTGAACTTGACATAGGGAGATTGATAATAAATTATAGATGTTGCCAATACGAGTTGGTTAGATTTCAGACTATCAGAATACAGAATTAACCTTTTTAAACTCACTAATACAAGCAAGAAAGCCAAGTAAAAGAAATAGAGTTTTGGTGATGTGACACCAACAGTAGAGGTGCAAGTTTTGACCCATTTACGGTAAACATGTCAACTTGGTTAATACTTTGCCTCTCACGGGTCAGATGGGTAAAAATTAGCAGCATTGGAAATAGGTCTATCAGACCAACTGGGCCGCACTTCGCCCTACGTGTGTTTAAAATGCATAAAACCTTCTAAATCGTTTAGTTTCATGAATTAGATTATCATTGTGATAATATAGATTTAAATCATATTCAAACCATTAACTACTCTAGAATTCAAAATACGAGAAAATAATATGAAATAAATAATCTTTGGGCCAGCTCAGACTACCTCATTTTGACATGTGCTAAGGTTGACCCGTTTTAACCCTCTCCGTTTACCCAATCACACACCATTTTTTCCACCCCTGCCCATACATACAAGCCATCCAGGAGAAGTAGAAAAGTTAATTGTAACAAGAAAATAAGCAAACCTCCTCCGAAGTTAGAAGAAGAACATCACTAAACCTCAACAACTTGGCAAGCGCTTCTTGTTCTTCATGTGTTCCAACAGCAAGGGATTTCCCCTTTGGTCCAGGGTCGAAAAAGATCGATGTTCCAACTTCAACAGCATACTCCAAAGCAGACGCAATCAAACCCGCTGGAAGCTCGTCAAAGCCATATCCATTACAAAAAAGGACTTTTGACTTTTTGATGTTTGACTTCACTTCATCCGATAATCTTGTCATCCAAGCAAACGCAGGCTCCTTGCTAAAATCTGCTCGACTAATAAACAAATTGTGGTCAGATAACCAAATATTGATGAAACTGCGATTGCAAATATGTATTCCCTATGTACAGAGTTACTAATAGTTTAAAACTCAGACCTCCGCTCATTTTTTCTGCATTGTTTACGTAATGTATCTTTTCTTTGTTTTATCCAAAGATACATATTTCTAGATACAAAATTAACAATTATGATGCTAACAGAAAATAAAAATCCCAACTCGCTCAGAAATGACTGACCATACTGGTTATAAATAAAAGACATATATGTTTGAATGACAAATAAAGTTAAGGATACAAAATGATGCGAGAAAAGAAGAGGTGAAGTTTATAACATCGGAAGAAATATTTCAAGTGTTAAACAACCAAATGGATGAAAGGTTGAGAATTAGACCATTATTAACCCCCATATATAAACTAGCTAAAACTTGAACGAACCTTTAACTAATCACTTGTACCTGCAAAACCCGTGTCTTTGCAATGGATCAACCAAGACCCAACATAAAAGTGTCTCATATTCACTAATTGACTTGGTGATAATATCTTCTTCCTCTTCTCTCATCCCTATCACATTAATCCCCTCATCTTGAAGCACGTCCAATAGAAATTTTCCATAAATTTCATCCCCGATATGACCGATCACATTACAACGAAGTCCCAATCTTGCTGCTGCTATAGCCATATTGCAGTTACCACCAGCTTCCCAGTATTTCTATAAACAAAACCAAACATTTTAAGCCCTAAAGTAAGTAATACCCGAACATGTACAATAGGAGTGTTCAGATGTGCATTTTGAAATTGACTAGTATGACTCGAATAAACAGTATCAGAGATGGAAAATCACATGCTTAAAGTTAATACTCCGGTAATTTTTACATTTTTCTCAATAATCAGTTTTTACGACTACTTATCACATATCCAAACCTGATTATTTTGATTGCATAAACGAGAATAGAATAATCATACCCGAGCATGTACAATGGGAGTGTTCAGATGTGCATTTTGAAATTGACTATTATGACTTGAAAAAATAGTATCAAAGATGGATAATCACATGCTTAAAGTTAATACTCTGGTAATTTTTACATTTATCTCAATAATCAGTTTTTCCGACTACTTGTCACATATCAAAACCTGATTATTTTGATTGCATAAACGAGAATAGAATAATCATAATCTATAATATTTTGGATGTGTGTTTTCAGAGGGCGATTATCTGATCCTAGTGTTACAAATATTGCTTCCATTTGGAATTATCTTCCTATTTAGGAATCAGACAGTAAGTTAAGTACTAGCTACAACAAAACAGATTATTCAACGAGTAGAATACTACTTGAGAATTGAGGCAGCCGACTAACATCGGAACACCAGCTCACCACCAAAATTGATAACAGCGGATAATTAGATCGGTTTAATATCAAAATATCACTTTTCAAAACACAATCAAGAACACAGTTACAACAGCAGGAACTAATAACCAGATTGCACAAGTAATTCAAAGAAAATATATTGCTCCAAATCTAGATAAATTGGCATTATACACCGACAAAAAATGTTTGTTTTTTTTCAAGCAGATAATGTTTTCTCATGATTGTTGTGTCATGCGTGGATGTTGAATCTGTATTTATAGCTCATTGTTAGGAAACGTTTTAAGGGGTCTGTCATTGAACTTAATACATGGCTTTGTGGCAAACGAAAATAATAATTCTTTCGCCGACTAACATAAACCAATCACACACATTTGCATCAAGACATAAACATAATTGCATACAAAATAGAATATATTATTCTTATGCAGATAAGCAGTTTTGAAACTGCTGGCGCTTATATGCTTATTTTGGGGCAAACTAGGCAGTTTATAATAAGAAAGATGGGACCTGCGTACTTGAAAGTCCTTATTTGAGATGAAATTAGAAATAGAATTCCCTTCTTAAGTTATACCTAACCTAATAACCTCGAAACATATTCACAGCACATCACGTTCTTGTATCAACTCACCAAGAAAATAATTAAAGAAAAGCGTGAAATAAGCAAATCTAAACACTATACCTGAACTGCTTATTTTTTTGGTAACCATGGTTTCCGACTCATAGGCCGACTAATCCATGGGGTTTTTGAACCCACCGCAACACAGACTCAAACCAGGTAAAGTCCTCCCTTTTCAGTGACCAAAAAAAGAGTCTTCTTTTACCAATCAATAGAAAACTTACCCAAGAATTTGCATCATGCAAAGACGAAAAAGTCTATTATTTCGTCAACTAACATAAACTAATCACACACATTTGCAGATAAGCAATTTGGGAGTAATTAAGCCGTTTTTAAAGTGCTTATTTGAGATGAATTCAAAATTACCTCCTTACTCTTATATCTAACCTAAAAACCTTGAAACAGATTGACAGCACAATCGCCTTCTTTTAACAACTCCTCAAAACACTAATTTAAGATTTGCCAGATATAAGCAAATCTAAACAATACTCCATAAACTGCTCATTTTTAAGCTGCTTAGTTGTTTCTGCTTAATAAGCAATCCCAAACACTCTCCAATTACAAAAAATAGGTCCCTTTTCACCAATTAATACAAAATTTATGAGATAATTTGCATCACACAAAGACGAAAAAACTTATTCTTTCGCCAACTAACACGCACAATTGCATCAAGGTATAACTCCATTACCTAAAACTAAACAAAAACGCGAAAACCAAAAAAATCGGCACCTTATTGGGAGTCGATCTTTATATACTCCCTCCTCTAATCAAACCCGAAAGACGGCAACTTACCTTCTTACTCTTATACCTAACCTAAAAACCTTGAAACAAATTCACAGCACAATCACCTTCTTCTATCAACTTCCCACAAAAGTAATCCAAGAAAAGCGTGAAATAAGCAAATCTAAACATGATACCTAAACTACTTATTTTTAAGTTGCTTAGCTGCTTCTGCTCAATAAGCAATCCCAAACAATTCCCCCACCTATCAAATAATTCGCATCACACCAAGACTAAAAAATCTATTCATTCGCCAACTCACATAAATTAATCACATTTCAATACAATAAACACGAAAAACAACATTTTACGAAAAAAAACACCTTATTGGGACAATCACCTTTTTTTATGAACGCCTCAAAAGACTAATTTAAGATTAGCCAGAAATAAGCAAATCTAATAATGCTTCCTAAACTGCTTATTTTTAAGCTGCTTCTGCTTAATAAGCAATCCCAATTCCCAAACACTGTCTAATTTCACCAATTAATACAAAACTTATCAAATAATTTGCATCACACAAAGACTAAAAAACCTATTCTTTCGCCAACTAACATATACTAATCATATTTCAACACAATAACCCGAAAACCAGCATTTAACTAAAAACCCCACACCTTATTGGGAGGCGATTTGGAAAGATTTTCCATATACTCCCTCCTCTCATCAAAACCCAAGAACTTAATCCAAGAAAAGCATGAAATAAGCAAATCTAAACACTATTCCTAAACTGCTTATTTTTAAGTTGCTTAGCTGCTTCTGCTTAATAAGCAATTACCAACACTCTCCAATGATAAAACTTATCAAATACTTTGACGAAAAAATCTATTCTTTCTCCAACCAACATAAACTAATCACACACATTTGCATCAAGACATATCTCCATTACCTAAAACTAAACAAAAAAAAAATCTTCACCTTATTGGGAGGCGATTTGGACAGATTCTCCATATACTCCCTCCTCTCATCAAACCCCAAAGGCGGCAACTTAGCGACACTCAACACAACATCAACACACAAATTCCCAAGTGTTGCCACATCATACTCCTTCTCACCCTTCACAACACCAATACCACCATTTCGCCTTTCGTCCGAAACCGAAACCTCGATTCCATACCCTCTACACTTAATCACGGGGAAACAACAATTGGGTCTGGTTTTCAGAAAACTAAAAGATGGTGGTAGTAATAATTTAGGATGATGGTGATGATGAATAACAATACCATGTTTGGGTTTTGTGGGTGTGTGAGGGTTTAAGGTTAGGTTTAAGGATTGGTGATGCATTAATTAAGGAAGGGTTTAAGGATGTTTTTTGGTTTTTGTGGTGTGATGAAGATGAGTGAGTTCTGTTTCTATCTATTTTGACTTGTTGGATTGGATTAGGGTTTATGGGTGTTTAATTAGGGAGTTTAGTGTATTATATTTGTTAATTAAGCACATGTTTATGAGTAAAGTTGTGATAGTGGGGAATAATTTAGGAGAGTTGATTTGCACACTCTCAAAAGTTATTGGCACACTCAAATTATGTGTATTATGACATTTATACCCTTAATAATTATATATTCCACTAAGTGATTTAAGGGTATAAATGACAAACCATCCAACATTTGGAGTGTGCCAATAACTTTTGAGAATGTGCAAATCACCTCTCATAATTTAGCCAGCTTTGGCTACCTTTATATTCCTTAGGCAAAGCATGATGTTGAAATGGAATAGAAAACTAATTTTGAAAAAGGTGACATGTGATAAAAGTTTTAGTACACAGATTCTTGTAAAAAAATATACAGAGATTCGTAAAATATGAATTTTTTATATTTTTTTTGTGAAATCTTATGTACTTTATACTTCGTATCATGTGCTCTTAAAACATAAGATATAAATTTCTTTTCGAGAAAACATGAATTAAGATGTGAATCTAAAACTAGTCAAACCAAAATCGAACATACTAGATCCAGTTTAACTAGGTTTAGACCGTTTAGGTGTTTTTTCAGTTTTGAATCGAATCAAATCGAAAATCATAAATAATTTAGTCCTTTAGCTTTGAACATATAATCTCGTAAGTGTAAAAAAAAATTATCTAGAGATGTTGCAATAGATGTTGCAGCTGAAATCAAAATCTTAGTTGAAGACAATTCAGCTCAAACTCCTTTAGAGTTCTTAGATAACAAAGAAGTCTTTATTTCAACTGTTGTAGCGGTTAAGGGGCTGAAGAACAAGACTGGAAGAAGAAAATCTAGTTTAGTTTGGCTTAACAATACCAAGTTGAATGATATCAATATTCTTAGAAGTTCAACATGATTTCAGTATTCTAGAAGTTTTACAATGCGGGAAAAGATATGCTTTATATAAAAAAGAATAAACTAGATTTGATGTGTAATGTCTTCTTCTATAGCCAACCACTATATGGATGTAAAAAACGTGTAAAGAGAAACCTTATAAACTATAATTCATTTGCATATATAAAAGGAATACAATGAGGAGTAAATGAACTCATCTTATGTGTGAAAAAGTTTAAATACTACGAAGAGCTCATTACTCCTTCATAATCAAATGACGCAAGTTATTCAGCTTTCAGCTACTGCTGGCCAACAGTTTGAACTTTAATTTGAGTCTAAGTATATAGAAGATCGTCGAATATTGTTATTCAACCAATTTGTTATTCCGCAAGCAAACTGTGTCATAAATTATTCATTCATTCTAATAAAAGAAGTTATGTATTGAAAAGTATATTGGTGTTGTTGTTTTTACTTATTTCTATATCGCATATTAATGCTAGGGTTTTTGCAAACTCTTTTTATGTCTATATTCGTTCCTCGGATCGACTCGAATTTGATTTCCAATTAAACGTAAGATTATATTTGTTTTTGGTGTCTAAAAACTTTTTGTATTTTAAAACTAATTTAAAAACTATTTAAAATAAAAGCTATTTAATCAAATTTAAAAATTAAACTAATTTTAATTAAAACTATTTTAAAACTTAAACAAAATTAAAACTAATTTTATGATAAAACTTTAAATCTAAATCTAAATCTAATTTTAATAAGACTAAATAAATTGAAATAAACTAATTTTAAAAACTTTTAATGAAAACTATTTTTAAAATTTAAACTAAATTTAAAACTAATTTAAAATTATAAAAGTAATAAATAAAATTTATTTTTGTCTTTTTGTATTTTTTAAAACTTTATAAAATAAATCTTAAATAAAACTTTCTAAATAAATTTTAATAAACTAAAAACATGTAAATAAACTAATTTAAAACTGACAGAAATTAAATCCCTATATTAATTAAACTATGCGTATGATTGCACAAAAGAAAGACAGAGGAGTTGGTTATGTTGTTGGACTGGTATGCGAGAGGTTTGGGGATCGAATCCCAGGAGACCCTATTTTGCTAATTATTTTTTTCTTTGGAATTTTAAACCAACTAACCAATGGGATCTGTTGTAAGCATGTAATACCAGCAATATACTTCAGCAAAAATACATAGCAACCAAATAAGCAGTACCAGCTTAACTACATCAAATAAGCAAACAAAATGAAACTAAATAGGCAAAACCCAAATAAGCAGATCAGCAACTATTTTATGACATAAGACAAATAAGCATATATTAAGCAAATGAAAAGATAAGCGAATCAAATTCAGATTAACTATTTAAACATATTAAAACAAAAGCAACCAACAAGATACACAACAAATCAAAAACAATAAGCATATTCTAACAAATACAAAATATCCAAAAGCAGATCAAACATAAACTAAACAAACTAAATAAGGTAAGCAGATTCAAACCATCTATAATCCAAACAATAATTATAAACTAAAACAAGTAGATTAACAATAACTAAATTATAAACATTAACAAAAATAATAAAAAGAGGAAGAACCTTTTCGATGATTTCCGTTGAGAAGAAGTAGCGTGCTGAGCGTACTTAATAAACCGAATCAATACCACCACCTTCGAATCTAAACACAAACTCTCGAACCAAACAATCTCCTCGAACAGGACAAATCTTCGAAAGGAACTTGAACAGTACCGAACAGTAACTTAATAATTTCCCAGTGGGGGAAATTATCTTTCCACTTTCTTCTTTATTTTTATTTTTTTATTTTTTTTTAATAATAATAATGATAAAACAAGAACAATGATATTAATAAAGAAGCAGATTAAAGATTAAATCAATACTCGACGGAAAATTAAAAAGAGATTGGATTAATTAAAAATTGCTTTTCATTAATTAATATAAAAATTACATAAACTGAAAATTAAAATCACAATATTAAACCTAATCTAATTTTGCAGAAAATTAAATAAAGAAAAAGTGCTCCTGATTACAGATTTGGAGGGGGGTTTTATAGGCAAAACCCCTGAAACCCTCTTGATGGCTTCAAAATTAAGTAACTAATCTTGGCCCTTAAATCCTTCATTCTTCTTTCTCTCTCTTGATCATCGGCTGAAAACCACTCGAGCATCACACGGATCGCCCTCGTGGCGGTTTTTGTGCTACTTGTGTTTGTTGAGTGCTGAGGTGGAGGATTAGTATTGGTGGATTGATATTGGTGATTTGTTTCCACCAATCAAAAGTGGGGATTAAAGGCCACGTAGGATAGGATTGAGGACCACCTTGAGTGATTGCTTCCGAAAAGATGGGGATTTAATTCCCCTTTGAGTGAATTAGCAAGTAAGGGTAAAAGCCCCTTTATTTGGTGAGTAATTTTTGATCAAGGTAAAAATTAGGGTTTTGAGAAAATGGTGGTGCCTGTGAGAGAGAAAAAGGAAGAGAAAGTGAAACATTGAAAACTCTTGTTATTATCGAATGAGGGGTAGGTGTAGGGTAAATATATGTTTTATTTATTTAGTGTGAGTGGGGTAAGGTTGGGGTAACACGTGTGTGGAAGGTGTAAAATAAAAACGTTGTTTTAAAAAGTGTGGGGTAAGATGGTTGACCGAGTGTGTGAGGTGTTATGTGGATATTTATTTTGTATATGGGGTGAGTTGTTGACTAGGGTAAAATAAGTGTCTGACCGAGCAAAAAAATGTATCCGTTCCAAAACAAGCAGCCATTCAAATGGGCTTTGGCCCAAACATAATTCCATCCGTCTCTTTTTGCTTAGCAATGTGGGCTTGGCCCAATTTAACTTTTCCATCCGTTTTTAATTTGTAAATGGGCTTATTGGACTTTGTAACTTTTATTAAGAAACTTTTAACTCCTAAATGGGCTTTTGAGCCCATTAACCCGAATGTGGGACCCACTTGGCTTGAAATCTTCGTAAAATTAAATCCACTAGAAATCGAGCTCAAATTTGGCTTTGTTTGATCATTTCTTCAAAACCGTGTCGGGTTAGCCGGTTTTCGTGAACTTGGGCACACTTTTGGTCTTTGACTTTGTCTTCGTCTCTTTCTTGGACTTTTCTTCAACATTAGACCGTGAAATCACGTGTTTTCTCTTCTTTTGATCATTTGTACCTATTTTAACACAAAAACACAAAACCACGCGTAATTCCGACTTTTACGATATAAAACACATGATTAGGTCTTGTTTTCCTTGATTTTAGTGGCAAAAGGATAAGTGTTTACACACTTGTTACATATCAATTGTAAAAACAAAATGGGTGATCATGAAGGCTCATAGCCTAGGTTGGTGACCTCCTTTGTAGTTTGGAGGGGTGTCACCTTAAGATCGGTCCAAGTGGTCGAGTTTGTATCGTAATTTGTTGTTTTGAAAAAAAAAAACTCTTTAAATCTGCCATGGAATGTGATTAAGTCTAACTCATAGCTTATTATCACATTCAAATAAACCAAAGTGGTATTAAAGGGGGTTTGATTTGGAAAATCCTTTCAAAAAGTTTTTTTTAACTGCTCAAAGATTTTTAAAATCAAGATCTAAAAATGGCAGCAGGATTACCACAAACTATAGAATATAAAGGTGAACAGTTAAATGTCACACCTATGCTTGAGGTAGGAAATTTCACACATTGGAAGAAGAGGTTTCTATGCCACATCACTAGTATTGAACCTCAATCAAAGCATCACTATTAAAAATGATCATTTTATTCCAAATGTGGATGTGTTTAGAAAACTTGAAGCAGATTCGACCCTTGACGAGAGAAAGGCTCATAATCTTGATGAACGCCCTAAAAGTCTCGTCATGTTTGTTCTTCCTGATGTCCAAATAAATTCTGTTATAAATTGCTTAACTACAAAATCCACCTCGGATGACTTAGTATTATATCATGAGGACCTTTCTAATAGAAACTAGGCCATGGACCTTAGGTTGTGTTATAACGCCTTTAAACACAAAGAAGGTAAAAATCTCACTAAAACTTCCACAAGATACAAAACCAATAATGAATGAGCTAGTAAATGATGGCGTCAATCTTTCTAAACTTGAAATCGATATTGGTCTTCTAAATTGCTTATCAAAGAAATGGTTAAGTTTTAACCAAAGTCTTAGAAATGTTAACATGTCAAAGAATGTGAACTGGCTTCCTTGTTTGGAAAACTAAAGTATGAAGAAAAGTTGATTGACAACATATATGCAAGTGATAAAGATAAAATTATTTTCATTAATACACTTTTGTTTATTACTTTCTTTACTAACTAAATTGTACATGATTTTCAAGACAGTCATGATGATGAAGAAAAACCCATAAGCAATCAAGAGTATCAGAAAGATATAGAAATAGAGTTTTAATGAAAAGCTATACTAGCCAAATCCAAATGTTTTTTTTTTAAAGGTCCACAAAGATTTGTCAATTTCAAAACACGGTGTCAGAAGAAAATAAATTGTAAATGAATAAACCATAAACTGTTGATCTTCTTCTTGTGGGACGCTTGCCAAATAAATATCGGCCACGACAACGAACACAACGCGACTATGGGAACAATATACGACATTCTAACCGTGAAAAGGAGGAGAAATTCAAGTGATATGATATAAAAAATTTGATAAAAAGTGAAAAAATTTGAAATTTATGGAGGAAAAAATTGAAATTTATGGACTCCCACTTGACACCTTCATCTTCTTCTCAACATTTTTTCTTGTATACAACGTCTTAATTTTGGGACGAAATTCCACAACATAGGGTGACTATAACAACCCTCAAAATTCAGTTCACTTTAACCATTAAGGTAGAACTATTTACCGTTCAATAATCAGAATCGCCAATTATTCTCATGAGGGAGCCATCCTATGAGTAACATACGATATTTTATCTCAGTGATGAGTATAAGTATAGAGAGTCTATGTATTATGCAAGCTTCATTTTATTTCATTTTAGGTCCAAAAGAGTATTTTAGAACCTTTTATCGATGCGATCATATTGTATTCATTATTTAGGGATGGAATATTATTTTTGTGTATTTATGTTACCGACACATAAACTAAACTCTAAATCAAGTTTACACCATTGACAAGCTCATGAGATATTCATGTAAACTTCTCAAACATTTGAACATCTAAAACTCATATAACCTATGTTTACCTATGATACTTACAACTCTTAAGAATTTTACCCACAATACACATTGTAACCTAAGTTTTACACATATCATATCGAATATCACACTAAAGTTCACCTTATATCTTATCTTCAACCCTACACTTATGTAATCTAATCCAACGCCTCATATATTTTATAATTCCTTAAATAACTCAAATATCAATCGATGGCTATCACATACACATTTTTACTCCATCCCCACATGATTTCCTTGCAACTTCGCTATAGTACATACTATGGGATATTATGCCTTGTTTTGCTTTCTTTTCCTTTCCCTGGTCGGTTGCAACACACGAATACATACCCTCCCCACACGTTTTAAATCCTTACTTCTCTACCATTTCACTTCCACATTATCACTTACCCATTCACTATACAAAACTATGCACCCATACCTTATTTAACCCTATTCGACATACCCTACTTGACCAACTATCCATTTACTATGCTCAAACACTATTTTATCAATTACGGAGTGTTGAATCCAAGATCGTTAGACTCAAACAGTCGAAACCGTTTTATCTAGGATAATCACCATTCATATGTTTTAACATAGTGGAATAGAACAATGATTAGAACAAGATGTTTAACAAAGACGAATTCTTCCCAAAGGGTTTGTATTATTGATTAACACAAACCACTCTAGGTGTGTGTACATTGAATCCCACACCTAGAGATAAAAGCAACAGTAGGTTACATTGTAGTAGTGAATGATATGAATAAAACCTACGTTTGGTGGTTCCTTTTATAGATCAAGGAAACCAGGAATATATGGAAACTAAATAAGATAATAATGACTAAATCAAAACAGAAATATTCATTCTTATCACTACTTTAACCAAATCTCCATCTTTTATCATATATGGCAGGGGGAACTCCAACAGTGGGAATTCCAGCAGGGGAATCTTCAAGCAGTGGGATCTTGTACTAGCAGGGGGAACTCTCTTGTATTTTGTCCACCAGCTTGAAGTTTCTCCTAATACCATATTTGGTCCTTCTTGTTTCCATGGTGATTTGACTCATCAACTTTTGACCCAACAATCTTCCCCTAGTTGATGATGTCAAACACTTCCCCTTAAGCATACAACATCAAAGATCAACAGGCTGAACATTCTCTGTAGACAACTTCCCCTTTTTGACATGATCAAATAGGGGTATTCTATATGAACAACCTTGATTTTCAACTACTACTTACCAATATCATACATCAAACCCAAGTATTCCACTTTTCAAAATACCCTCCATGAAGTTCATAGGCTTCCCGCTCCTAATAAAAAATGATCTTGACCAGTAGATACTCACACTAGTTGTAGTAATACTAATGTGCAGTAGCAAAAATCTTCACCTTGACATCATATGTGAATGACTAGCACTTTTAATAATATAGATTCCCCTTAAATTGTGCTAATCATTTATGAATCTTTAATTCTGTAGGCTATGTATAATGATCATGAAATAAATATAAGTATAACAATCTTGATGCTAAAGTAGAATAACCCAACCTCGTGTTCCATGTACTGTACTAACCATGTGACTCCAAAACTCACGGCTATAATGAGTAGGCTTCAAAACTCACGGCAATAATGAGTAGAAGCCTCGTGATAAAAAGAATCCTCACCCCTGTAAATGAGACACATGTAATAGCGAATACGAGCATAGAGCATCTTAAGAATGATCTCGTACCCAACTACCTTTTTATCAAGTCTTAATCACAACTTAAAAACACCTACAAGTTATCTTCAAGCCCTGCTAAGTTGAAGATATAATAGAACACCAATTCGCGAAAATCTACCTCAAACGTCAATATCATCACAAAAAATCTTTTTCATAATCATGAAAATAAATCAAGCCTTTATACCTTTAAGAACAGTTGTTGTGAATGTACCAAACTCCAAAACCTTGTTGTCCCAAAACTCATATCTGACAGCAAGGGGAACTTTCAAAAACAGTGGGAATCTATTAATGAAAGCAGTGGGAACTATTGAAGGCAGGGGGATCGTAGCAGGGGGAACTTTTAATGAAAGCAGGGGGATCTTTTTCAAAAGTAGGTGGAACTCTTAATGCCACTGTTGTTGTTATTAACTATACCAAACCCACACTAATTGGGAATGAATTTATAACAGTGTGGTAAATAACATAAGCAAAGGCAATTAAAAATTATATCCTACTGTGAAAAATATACCCTTTTCTGTGTAATACGTACCTCATACGTTAACAACCTTTAGATAGTCATCATATGCCTTTGCATCCATTAAACAAATAACAAACAATAGTAGAAAACTTTTGTCCTTTATTCATCTCGGGACAAACGAACACATAATGAGAGACTAAATGTTGCACGTCTGATGACCTTTTCCCCTTTGACCATTCACACGAGAATAACACATTTGGGAACAATGTATCACATTCGTTGAATTACAGTGGGACCACTACCAAATAATACAGTACAAAACATAATGCTTACTTTGCCTTTTAGGGATCAGATCGCACAGTACCCAACCTTAAAAACTCACAACATCACTTTTGTCGTTATTCTTTTTCTCTGCAGTCGTTGGCCCACACCGAATAATAACTACAGACAGATTCGATTCATGAATAACATAACGCCAAAGCCATTCTCTATGACCAATCACTATCACACGTAATATTTAAGATGAATTGATTTTCTTTGGCTTGTTTTGCTTCGCACGTCGAGGGTACCCATACCCAAAATAACATCATGAATCAATGAATATCCAACCCCACGTGAACCATTTTTTCTTTGATATTCATAAATACCTTTGTCCACATTTGGACTACAGCAAGCATGAACAAAAAATTATGTCCATATGTGAGCCAAATGCTCACGTCTCTTTGCACGCTTCAATACTAATTGTTGGATAGTAGCAGCACACGAACATAACAACATCTTCACGGCTTCAATATTAATTACCTAGGGTTTTAACATAAACCATAGATCTTCACAGCAACGAAATTAAACATCTTGGTCTCCTAGATATTGAGAGCCACCCGCTCTAATACCACATGTTGAATCCAAGATCGTTAGACTCAAACAATCGAAACCATTTTATCTAGGATAATCACCATTCATATGTTTTAACATAGCGGAATAGAACAATGATTAGAACAAGATGTTTAACAAAGACGAATTCTTCCCAAAGGGTTTGTATTATTGATTAACACAAACCACTCTAGGTGTGTGTACATTGAATCCCACACCTAGAGATCAAAGCAACAGTAGGTTACATTGTAGTAATGAATGATATGAATAAAACCTACGGCTGGTTGTTCCTTTTATTACTTAAGGAACCCAGGGATACATGGAAACTAAATAAAGTAATAATGACTAAATCAAAACTGACTTATTCATTCTTATCCTATGTTGACCAAATCTTCATACTTTTCACTAGCAGTGGGAAGTACTCTAGCAGTGGCAAGTACTTTTCACTAGCAGGGGCAAGTACTCCAGCAGGGGAAACTTACTCTAGCAGGGGAAAGTACTCCAGCAGTGGGAACTCCCTATTTGGTCTTTCTTGTTTCCGTAGTGTTTGACTCATCAACTTTTAGCCCAACACGGAGCTAAGATTGAAGGGTACAATTGAGTATATAAAGAAGATATTAGTTGTTTCTTATTTATTGAAAACACACGACACACAAACACCCTACTGCTTCGTCTCTTTATTTTAGTTGAGACACAAGCAAGCCACAAACCACCATTTTAATTCATGAAAATCCAAACTTATTACTCATAAACTACTTTATAAGCATTCAAACATATACATGAAAGACGCATGGAAACCCTAACCTTACTTGTTCCATGTACTTCGTCATAGGTATAAACCATAGACGAGAAAACCTCAAAAATACCAAAACCCTAGCTCGTCTTTCCTTGTTTTCTTTGTTGTCGTGAATTAACAAGCTTCAACGACCTCTCCTTGTTTTGGTTTGGTTATCATAGGATGTCGTTTATTTAATATTATAGCACTGGTTTTGGTTTGGAAGAGTAGACATAGAAAATGTGTTGTTTTCTAGAGTTTTCTAGCTCGAATACTACTTGAAATGTCACCACCTTTGCGAGTTGCAATCTTATTGATCAATAAGCTCATATACTTGCATTTGTACTACTAAATAGTGATTAAACTTGAAAGATAATGCATGCACACGTAAAATGATTTTGTTTCTTTAACGTATAAGAAACCCTAATTTATAAGATTTTGATTTCTTACATGATGATTAAATGAACTTTTTAATACTATCATGGTAATATAAACTAATAGTATCGAGATAAAGGAAAAGGCTATAGAGTCAAAGAATGCGGAGGCAGTTGATGATAAAATCAAAATGGTATTTGAGAAGTTAAAGACAAGTGAAAGAAAAGAAGACCTGCCAAAAGAAGTTTTGGAAAGTATCATGAAAGTGGTGATATCTGATGCTATTATGGCTGAACCTTTGTTAGTCAAACATCCAATATATGGATGTGAAGTTTTGGATGATGAGAATGATGTACATATTAGAAGATTCTCATAACAAGAGTTTTTAAAGATCATGAAAGATAGTCTCACTTTGATGATTTGCTCTCAGGTTTTGATAGACATGATTTGATTAGTCTATGGAATTTAGTCAAAGAAAAGCTTTCAACAAAAGAGCCTACTCATGACAAGGATAAAGAGTTGTGGGTAGAACTAAGGAGGTTGTTTGAACCTGATGATTCTGATGAATTATGGAAGGAGCAAAAACGGGGATTTCACATACTGACTTGGACATTGTTTGAGTCATGTAGGGTGCATCTTGTTTGTTCAACTCGAGGAATACTCATCTATATGCTCATAGAAAGGAATATCCTTTGAGTTTTGGAACTTTGAAAACTATGATTTCTGAAATACTTTCAGTACCTAATGAAGTCTCATATATGGCATTGGATCTGGTAAAAAGAATATTTAATCTATATGACAAGAAAGCTGCAGAGCTAAGGAATAAGTCTACTATGAGTACTTTTGTGCAGTTTTGAGTTATTCCCATATTTTGGAACTTGTGGATTTGAAAGAGGAATCACAAGTTTAGGGGAGGATTGTTGGGAATAAAATTAGTGTTGGTTTTGTATTGCACTACCAGTATTAATATTGCTTAATGTTGGTAGTGATATTCTTATTACTGGTAGTATATGAACAGAATTGACCAAGACAGACAGAGGAAGTTTAATGTTGGTGGTTATATTAGTACTGATTGAAGATAAAGATTGAAGACGTGTGAAGCTATTTTCAAGAGATATTGTGTGTATATATCTTACTGTTTAAATTATTTGATTAGATTTTTATCTTGTAAAAGACTCCCTGTACTATAAAATGAGGTCTTAGGATAGTTGTAAACATATCTTTCACATACATTTTACTTCAAGCTTGTGATTCTTAATATTTTGCTTTGGAGTATTAATATTATCAGTAATAATATTGAAGTATTTTAGTTACATCTTTGTTTATATTATTCATATAATCTTCATAATATCAAAGAGTGGATTCCGCATACTCTTTGATATCATTCAAAGTTTCTACTCACTCTATATAAAATTTAGTATAGACTAAGTCTTCAAGCTAAGACTAACAAGATCTAAGGGATCAACAACCTAGTTTAGGTATCTTAATCTTGATTTTAAGGCTCTTTCTTGTGGAAGAATTTTTTGTGGAAGATGAAGATCTTGTGGACACCATGGTTGAGTGTTTAAGGTTTAGAAAGGGTTAGAGATGGTGAGGAAGAAAAAGAACAAGAATGTTTCCAAAGAGAAGGAGATGGTCCAAAGTGGTAATGGGATACAAATGTTTTTGGTAAACAATGAAGCTTGTCAAGCTTAATTGGGAAATAAACTGATGTTACGCAAAAGTTTTATCCATCTTTACAAAAATTTAGAAGAAACAGTGTAAAGGGAAGATTATGTTTGAAAATTCAACCTACGGTTCATTAAACATACCTGCGGTTAAATATCACTAATGATCCGCCAGGTATTTAAGGATCCGCGGAGAGAAGGTTGCTAAAATGGTATTTCCAGAATTTTTCAAAAGCCCAGATTTTACACATTTTATAATCAAGCCAAATTAGATAATCAACCAAGATCTAAATAGCTAAGAAACACATAAATGCACATAAACATGTGATTTAAAGTTCAAACACATGAAACACATAATAAGGATTAAAATATAGGTAATCCAAACAAGTTAGTACATTACATAATAAAATGCATAAGCTAAAAGGATATAAGAGACATCTAACGTGGCACCGAAGATGAATCAATTCTTATACTTACTCACTCTCTTCAACATTTCTTCAATAGACTTAAATCCATCTCTTGTTTCTTCTCGAATACAAAGATTTTGAAACTAGAGAGATTTAAGACTAATGTCTAGAG
Organism: Glebionis coronaria; assembly: GCA_025667525.1. NCBI lineage: Eukaryota > Viridiplantae > Streptophyta > Magnoliopsida > Asterales > Asteraceae > Glebionis > Glebionis coronaria. Next base: position 543,934,895 of record CM046879.1, on the reverse strand, counting down.
GAGCCTCGAAAGAGTTGGAAGATGAAGAATAAAGATGATGCTCGAAAGGTGAACCATTAATGTGAGTATACATTGATGGTGGGAAATTACTCGGAGAACTCATGCCGGTATTGATCTCAACCTTGTCATCACAAAGAGTCAAAGTTGTATCACACCCATCATCTTGAATTTCTTCTTAATATTATTTCTTTCATCGCAAATGTCACTCATAGGCTCTTGTGAAAAGTCCCTTTCATTAGGGAGCATTACACGATTGACAGAGATGTAGGATGACATTTCTAGACGAGAAAAATCAAGATCAACCCTTCTAAGAAGGCGAGCAAGAAGCATCGCGAATGGAAGTTTAGATTTGGATTTGAAAGGACGAAGCTAATCCTACTAGCAACGAAATACGCAAGGTTGTACGAGGTGGAGGTAGCAACACAATACAACATGTGTGCAAGACATGCGGGTATGTGATTATGATCACCACGAAGACATATTGTGTTTTCCCTAATGATTTCGGGCCACGGAATCATGAAATCATTAAGTTTTCTAGTTAGCAATTCCCAAAGAGTGAGAGTACGAATGGTTCCTTGAAATTCACCAAGAATAGAATGCTTGTGAGGTTTAGAAATGGCTCTAGCAATGAACAATGGTGAAGGAATTTCGGTTACATAATGCACATCAATAGGGGCCGATTTAAAGAGTCAAGACTCCAAGCATCAGTGAACCGACATTGACCATCATACGACACCTTGAGAATTCGACCGGATTCGGAAAGTGAGTATATAATAGTCTTCCTTCTAATGGAAAATCTTATTGACAAACCATTATTGATGCACCTTAAAGAGAATGAAATCAAGAATTCGATAAGAAACGAAGGAAAAATTGGCTCATCAATGTCAAGTAAACAATCAAATCCAATGGATTTGAACATGAATCGAGTGAGTTCATGCCCATCGAGATTAGATGAGATGAGACGACCTTCATGAAAGCATAGATTTTCTAAAGATCGAAGGGTATTTTTTAGAGATACGGAATGGCATGAATTGGAAAGAATAGGCATATACTATCTAGTTTTCTTGTGGTCATTTTGAATGTCCGAAGGCATTTTGGTACCTATATTAAACAAAAATATTTCCACAAATCACTCTATGTTACATAGGAACTAATAATTTTCAAAACCATAGGAATGTGTTTAATCAATTACTTGACTAATCAAAGGATGATTCTTTATCATTCCTATATTCATAATGTAGCAAATTCATCATTGACGAATGCATATCAATTATACACATCAATCGTGAACTTGAACATTAGTTTCTAAAAATCAGTTTTAGGTAAGCATTAACAATGCAATTACCAATTCATTCAAGGGTTTATATCAATTTCAAAATTAAACCAAATTTCTTTAGTCAGTTTCAGATTTGTTCTATAATTGGGTTTCATGAAATCACAAGGAATATAAACCTAAAGGAATCATAGCACTAAAACTATGGATACCCACATTCCTAATTTGGTTCTAGTTCAATTTAATTTCGAAAAACCCCAATTATGAAATTAAAAACCCTTAAAAAATTAGATGAAATTGAATGGAAATACTTACAATTAATTGATGATTGATGAAACCCTTGTCTTGGAACCACTAATTGAGTGATTTTAGAGGTTTTGAAAAAATAATAATGGTGGTTTTGATGTTTTCATGTCGCACCAGCAGGTAAGGGAGATGGTGAATTTTTTTAAAAAAGTGTAAAATAATAAAACCCATATTATTTTATGTCTGGTGGAGGTGTCAATAAAGATCTGCGGATAGCACCGCGACACTCAAGGAACCGTGGGCAGATTCCATGCTAAGTTCTTGAAAATGAAAGAAAATTTCCAAACCAATTTTTCTTAAAATACTTGAAACATATTTTAAGCCTTTTGAAATTCATTGGACCACTTGAACACTATGTTATAATGCCTTAATGAAGGATTACAAGTGGAATCAAGACCAAAAAAGATCGAATCAAAGAAACGAATACTCGTGAACGAAGAGAGGAAAGAGAGAAAACAAAGAGGAACGAATCAAGGCCATGTATCAATGCTCAAGAGATGAATTACAATCTTCAAGTTGTTGAGACGAAGAGCTTGTGTCATATATAGTGGTTCATGACGTTCATTTCCGGCTTAAGACGAAACGGCTTTGGTAATGAACGATAGTAATCTATAAAATTTAAAATAAATGTCTTAAACTTTTAAAAAATATGAGCAAAGATATGGATTCACTTTCTCTCCCTCATAATCGGATTTAGAGCATTATTAAGGATTACAATGACAATATACTTGGAATATTTCAATTCCAAATGTGTAGTGTCCTAACTACATCATATGATGTAATTGGGTGTCTCAAAGGACTAATCAATCAACTTAGAGATGATCTCAATTGCACACACTACACATGATATAGGGCCTACTTACTGTGAGGTCGCAAACCATATAAATCATGCTCGATACTTTAAGCTATGACTAACTCACATTACACCACCCATGTGATTCAAGTACCTATGAAGGTTTGAGAGGGTAAAAGAATAGAAACGCATAATGCAAACAAATGTCAAGGAAAATATGCCAAGATCATGCACATTGTCAAGTAATGATCAAAAGAATGATCAAAGGGCATGCAGAAGGACGAAAGCATACCTTAGCCGCAAAGAGCATCCCTAGTCTTTTATGGACTAACACGTCTTCCAAGCTTGACCATAATATGCATACTTGGTCTTCTAAGAACTAGTATGTTAATGCAAGTGATGCCTAAAAACATTATTAGTGTTAACTAATCTTTCTTAGTTTTGATCACAACAAACTATACAACACATTTAGTTTAAAACATAAAACAAATTATTTAACTAACACTATCATCAAGGTAATAATCATATCACTAACCTTTCTTAATTATACTTAGTGATCATAAAAATGATTATCCTCAAAACTCACTTTTGTTAATATGACAAAAGACTTTTTAATAAATTTTCTTTTTTAGAAAATGTTTTATTAAAATGGAAAATGTTAATTTGAAAATAGCATATTCCATATGCTATTAGAATATCCTTTGAAGGCTTAAAATACCTCAGATATTCCTACCCCACTAAAAGACAAAAAACGGAGTGTAGTCTACGGGCGGAACCTTAAGTAGCTAGGCGGTTCCCTAGAGATAAGGAACCACCGGGCTAGATAAGGTACCGCGCCCAGATAGCCGTTGTACACTGTCTCCTTTAAATAGTGGATCAAATCTCATTTTCCAACAAGCCTCTTGGATGTTTTTCTCAACCCCCTTTCTCTTTTCTATAGCATAATCATTAGTAAATGATCACTTAAAGTGTTAAGGATGTTTACATATGATTATCCTCTTGATCCCCTCCTTTACCTTGTCCAATGAGAAGATCACTCACTCACTAGTGTTGTGATAAAGATGAATCCATGAGATAGTCATATTCATCATGATACCCTTTTTGTTTTATGTCAATCCATTGTATTTATGAATACTTGGACTAGTTGTGTTCATCCAAGTTATTTGTGAATACTTGGATTTGTTGTGTACATCCATTACATATGTGTTTGCTTGGATTTATGTTGTGTAGATCCAAGCTACATGTGTGTAATTGGATATGTTTAGTTGAGTTGTAATAGATTGATTAGGAGTTCTCACTAAACTATAAAGTGATGTGGTTGTGTCTTGTAAGTTCTCACTCAACTTGAAAGTGATTAGTAGTTGTGTTGTGTAAAGTTCTCACTTAGCTTCAAAGTGAAGAGTCGTGAAGATTGGTTCTAGCTTTGGATTAGAACTCGACATCTAGCCTTGTGTCGTAAAAAGGTGAAGTAGGCAACGTCGTGAAGATTGGTTCAACCTTGAGATTAGAACTCGACATCTAGCCTTGTGTCGTTAAATTGTGAAGTAGGCAACGTTGGGTAGATTGGTCCTAGCTAAAGATTAGGTCTCGACATTTAGCTTAGTGTCGGAAAATAATGTAAGCGACGATGTAAGGTTTTCTCCACCAAGAAGGGAGCTTGTGGATATAGTGGAAATCTCGAGTAGGTGTACTCGAGGAGTGGAGTAGAAACGAGGATAGAGCCTCGTTGTCGAACCACTATAAATCTTGGTGTCTTCCCACTAGGTTGTCTCCTTCCTTACTCTTTACTTATTTCATTATCATTACACTTACCTATTATCTTTACTAGTGCATTTGAATTGAATCTAATCATTATGCAACTTAGCTTCAAGCAAAAGATAGTTTTAATACAAACCAAATTGAAAGTAATTTTAATTTGGTTGCCAATCGAAGAGATACTATTCAACCCCCCCCCCCCCTTCTAGTTTCTACAATTGGTATCAGAGCGATGGTCACTCAAGTTCTTTGAAGTATATTATACTTTAAAACTTGGATCGATCCTTTGTCTCCTCAAATTAGAAGGTCAAGTTGTACTAAAGTTTCTCTTTGGTCAAAACTATTTTGTTTTTGAAAAATAGGTCTTTTAATTGGTAATATTGCATCCCTCTTAAGATTAGTAGTCTTTATGCATTTTAGATCTACTCTTGACATGTATCTACTAGTTTGCATCTTACTTTGTGTAGGTACTCATGAAGATCAATCACTAAATTGGTTGTGGATTGAGTTACTTGCACTTGTAGAAGACTCATCTTCATTGATCCTTAACATCCTTGAATGATGATACCAAGATGATTGGGAATGATACTAGTCCTTGAAGACTTAGTACTCATTATAGTAATTGTTGGGCATAGCATTGATTCCTTGATAGATTGCTCTTTGTGGCCAAGGTACGCTTTCGTTCTTCCACACGCCCTTTGATCATTCCTTTGATCATTACTTGACTATGTGCTTGTTCTTGGCATCCTTGCCTTGAAATTTGTTTGTGGTTTGTGATTCTTTTCTTTTATCCTCTCAAACCTTCATTGCTTGGATACTTGAGTCACTATGGTGATGTAGAGTGAGTTAGTAGTAGCTTAAAGTATCAAGTATGATTTCCATGGTTTGCACCCATACGGTTAGTAGGCCCTTTGTGGGAGAGAAAGTGAATCAATACCTTGCTCATACTTTGGTCTAGACTAAGGCTATTATTGAAAGTGATCTTAGTCTACGCATCAATATTTGCTTTGTGTTTATTCATTACCAAAGCCGTTTAACACTTCGCCGGAAAGGCACGTCTTAAACCACTATATATGACACAAGCTCTTCGTTACCACTATTTGAAGATTGTCATTAATCCCTTGAGAATTATTCCTAGTCATGATTCACTTCCCTTGACTTCTCTCCAATTTGTTGTTTTGCTACGAGTAGTCGTTTGTCCATTTCGGTTCTTTCCGATCTCGATTCAACTCATAATCCTTCATTAAAGCATATTGCCTAGTGTTATGATGATCCAATGTTATTCTAAAAGGTCCATGATATAATTTTAAGTATTTTAGAAAAACTTGGTTTTTAAAATTTGGCGTTTTTCATTGATAAAAACCAGCCACTGCAGGTGGTTCTTTATCTCTGGTGGCTCAAACCCGCGGTTCCTTATCGATAAGGTACCGCGGGCAGTAAAGTTTGTCAGAGCGCCAGTTTGATTATTTTATTCTTTTTCAAACCAAACCCTCTCTCTCCCAAAAACACACAGCCGACGGTTTACCTTTTTTCCACCATTGTTGAAGCTTCCAAAACCTTCAATCACTCAAATTAATTGATTCCAAGTTGTGGGTTTCACTCATCCTTCATCAAACATCAATTAATTGTAAATATTTTATTTCAGTTTCATGTTCTAGGGTTCATCCTTTCATAATTGGGGATTTTTAAAATTGAAATTGAATTAAAACCTTAATAGGAATGTGGGTTGACATGGTTATTTTACTATGATTCCTTAGGTTCATATTCATTAAGATTTCACTAAAACCCACTTGTAGAATAAATCCGAATTTTGATTAAACAATTTTGGTTAAAAGATGGATTTGAGATGAACCCATGAACAAATAGGTAATGACATTGTTAATGCTTACCTAAAAACCTTGTTTTGAAAAACCAATGTTCTAGTCCATTGTTGATCCAACAAAGTTAATATGTTCTTGGTAAATAATGGAATAGCTACATTGTGAACATGAGAATGATATGGATTCAATCCTTTGTTTGTCAAGAAATTGATATAACACATTCTCATATTTTTAAATTTTGATTTTACTTTTCATATGAGTGATTGGAGAAATATTTTCTTGTGTTTACTTAGGTACTAATCATGCCTTCACAATACCAAAAGGATCATCAACTCACTAGACAATACATGCCAAACCTTTCCCAATCCTATGCTTCCCCTCAACTTCGAAACTCATTTCCATCCCTTTCTACTCGTTGTTTCCATGAGGGTAGAGTCGTTGACGAGGGAATAACGGGTTATGACTATATCCAATCTATGTTTGAGCTTTCGGGGTATGATTGCTTGCTCAACATAGAAGAAGATATTTACCCCTTGTTTCTTCTTGAATTCTTTAGCACCTACTCCATGCTTGAATACAATGGAGAAATCTTCATTCGATTCGTGTTGAATGATCAATTGATTCAATACTCCCTCGAAAACTTTGGTGAAATTCTTGGTGTGCCATATGAAGGCACTTGTTGTTTTACAGATAAATGGAGACTTGATGCTCTCTTGGAATCCTACGATAAACCTCCAAATGACCTCACCGAAATTGATCTAGAGTTTATCCTTGACATCATTTCGAAAGAGCGTGATGGAAACGTTGTGAGAAGCCTTCATTCAAATGTGCGAAATGTGAATCGATATGAAGTGCTCTCTAGCGACCTTAAGGATTTTATGGTCCAATAGGAAAATATCATTAGGGAGAATGTCTTTTGTCTTGGTGGAAACCGAGATCATATCCCGGCTTGTATGATGCATATGTTGAGTTGCATCTTTACATCCACCAAGTACAATTTGGCATTCTATATCGCTCGACAAATAAATTATGCCCTTTCAAAGCCCAAAAAAAACCTTCCATATGCTATGCTTCTTACTCGCCTTTTCAAAAGGGTTGCTCATGACTTTCCCCACCTCGATATTTCTCGCTTTCACCCGGTTCATCGGGTTATGTTGCCTATTCAAGAGGTATATGCAAGAAAGACAAGAAGTGATCGAGGTTCGCGAAAATCCGATCATCAAGAGACGGATGATGAGGACACCTATATGCCAACAAGTGATGGTGATGGCATAGGTACTAGTTCTCACTTCAACTCTTCGAGTAATTCCCACCCATCCTCAAACTCATTCGTGGATGGACTTGAAGACTTAGCTCCCCCACCTCATTACTCCTCTAGTGAAGTACCGGAAGATCTCAACATGGAGCATCTCTACCGTGAAAATCTTAGGACTAGAGGTGAATTGCATGAACATCGGGTTGAGTCAAGGAAGGGATTCAAGTATTTGGGGAATATAATCAAGGGATTGGGTAAGAAGAGAAGGTGAAAGCTTTGAAGTATTTCAAAGAATACATGTTGGTAAACATGTAATGTTGAACAATTTTTTTTATCTTGGATGTGTATTAACTTATGCTACATGTTTGGATTACTATTTATTTTAATCCTAAATGTTGTTTATGCCATCATGTTTGTGATTTACATAGCTTTGTGCATCCTTTATGATAGTTAGCTTCTTAGATTTTGGTTAGTAGTTAACTTTGGCTTGTGAATCCTTTGGTAAAAATCTGGGTTAACCAAAATTTGGGATGTGAAATATTTGAAACACCTCTGGTCGCGGTTCCATATCGACCAGCGGCTCCTTATCGATAAGGAACCGCCGGTCCTAGATAAGGAACCGCCGGCCACTGTGTCGGACAAAATCTTTTGCTTTACACTATTTTCTTTAATCTGTGTAAACATTGCATGATTCTTTGCAAAAACCTGCATATTTCCTAAACTAGGTTACCTAAATTCATTATTCACCTAAAATGATTTTAACCCATTACTAGTTTGGATCATCCCCTCACCCATTTAAACCCACCTTGTTAGTCATGTTCTTCACACATCAAAACATCCTTCCCTAACCCTTAAACCACCCTTGTCAAACATGGTTTCTACAAAAACCTCAAACACTTCCAAAACCTCCACCCCAAGGAAAACATTTCAGATTAGGATTAAGGTACCCAAGCCTAACTTCTCACCCTTTCACACACCCAAAAATGAGATGGTTCTAATCCTCATTTCCTCCTCACCTTCACCACCCCTTGCACCATGCAAGACAACCTCCACCCATGGTACTAACCACTCCATTGGTCTACTCTTCATTCCTCTCAAGAATGAATGAGCTCTCTTCACCCTTCACTCCAAGTGCACCCTTGGATGTGACTACACAACCCCAACCAATCCAAAGCATTCCTTTTGTGAATGACTTTGATGACACCTTGGTGACTTCACCATTTACCCCTCCTAACTCACCCATTTCACCAACCTTGGAGAACATACCTCCACACTCACCTATTTCTCCTTTGGAGAACTTGTCTCCACACTCACCCACATCACCCTTGGAGAACATGCCTCCTCCACCTCTACCACACTCAAACACTCCAATTTTGGGTGTCCCTCTTTCCCTCCTCTTGGGTGATCCTTATTATGGGTTTCAAGAGACTCATGGTCCTAATTGTCCATGTTGCCTCTACAACCACTACATCATCCATAACCTTAGGATGGAAATGTTTGGACTACATAGGAGGTTGCAAGAGTTCTTGCTTGCCTTGTTCTCCATGCCTCCTCCTAGGAGATGAATGATGAGTTTTCTAAATAAATGTTTTTCAACAAAACCAAGCCAAAGAAGACTACTCATTTAGATTTAATGTTAAGCTAGCTTTGTATTAGTTAGTTATTTTTCTTTTCATTTGTCATTGTATTTGCTTCCTTCATGAGTGTTTCATGAAGTTGATCTATGGATTTGCCTTTATGTGTTTCTATCCTTATGTGCACATTAATCAACTTTAATTTGAAATTAAAATTGAACCCAAATCTATCACAACCTCTAAAAACTTGACTAAAATTGGTTCAAAATGATATCTAAATATTTTGTCACCCTTTGTCAAGACATTCTTTGTGAATGTGTTGCTTTTATGCAACCCTAACATAATTTAGTGCTAATAGAGGTAAAATTCCAAGATTTGCAACTTTTTGAAACAGTCTTAGTTTTTCTCAAAACCCTGGAAAAACTTGGTTTCAAGTCCACTGCATGCGGCTCCTTAAAGTCGCGCGGTTCCTTAAGTGATAAGGAACCGCCGGTCCCTATAAGGTACCGCGGACAACAACTAGCTTTTGACTCGTTTTTGGTCAAAAAAAATTTTAATAACCCTATACCCTGTCAAGATTCCTTGTTTACTCAATTTGACTAAACATTCCTTCACACTTCATATTTTGTATATAAATTCTTACCTTGATTACATTCTACTTATACCCCAACCTTGAGATTTCATTCTCACACCTTCCCAACCTTGAGAATTCATTCTCACACATCTCCAACCTTGAGATTTCATTCTCACACCTTCCCAACCTTGAGATTTCATTCTCACACCTTCACAATGCCTAACTCCTCAATTCATAACCTTGACATTTCTTTGTCACAACCCCACTCACCCAAAGCTTCCTCATCCAAGCTTTCAAAGAAACCGAAAATCTCGGTTCGACCTATTTGGATTAAAAAGAATGAACCATCTTCTTCCAAACCACCAAAAAACCCTACCTTCTCTCCAATCAAGTATTGGAATGAGACTTATACCATTAACCCCATCACCGGAGCAAAATAAAATGTTCCCCCGCCACCACAATCCTTCAACACCCCTCAACTCAATGACCTTTCAACCTTCACAAACCTCACAAGGCATTGTGAAAACATTTCCTACCCTATTACCCCACCACCACCAAACCCTAGGTTTGATGCCCTACCCCATCAACCGATTTTGTGTTGCATCGTGGATCCTCGTGTGCTTGTTGTCGATTTCAACAAATTGAACTTACTCATGTATATGAGAAGTTAAATTTCCTTGAATTCCTCCTCACTCGACCTCCTCTCAAAGTTTTCGTTCCGGTGGACAAAACTTCGAATGATGCATCGTCGTCTTATTTTTCCAACTAAATGACTAACTACTCTTAGAGTATTTATTACTTTAGTTGTTTTAGAGTCTTGTTTATTTTTTAAGCAATCTTGGAAAATTATCACTATTAGAATAGCTTATGCTTTGTGGTTTATTTTCCATATTTTTGCTTTAGATACTCATATTGTGTGTATGACTATCTACCTTGTTGTGTCTTTTCTTTTATGTAACATTTGTGTTGTTTGTGTGTTATTTCCTTAGTTCTATTTTGAGTTGATCATGGTTAATTTTTACAATTGCTTATGGGTGATTCCATCAATTCTAAACTTTAACCCCTTGACAAGTTTATCATCTTCATTGGATTGAAGTTTGATTTTGTCAATTACCTTTTTGGACATACTTAGCAAAATACTTGCTTCTAATTTGAGATTTCTTCTCTCTCTCCCTCTCAAGTTACTTAGTAGGTAGTGATCATATATACATTGGTGTTTCTTTTCTTTCTACTAACCTTTGTGTAGCATGTCACCCTAGCTCATATACTTGGTGCCCCAAGCAAGGGGGAGCAACCACCAAGGGGGAGCTACTAGCAAAGTCCGGTTTTCTTCAAAGATTTGTGCTAACCTTTTTGCTACGACAAAGGGGGAGAAATGATAGTGATAAACTCGTTAATAATTCAATATTTTGTGTTTCTACGTAAATGAGTTTATCGTTTGTCGTAATCAAAAAGGGGGAGATTGTTAATGCAAGTGATGCCTAAAAACATTATTAGTGTTAACTAATCTTTCTTAGTTTTGATCACAACAAACTATACAACACATTTAGTGTAAAACATAAAACGAATTATTTAACTAACACTATCATCAAGGTAATAATCATATCACTAACCTTTCTTAATTATACTTAGTGATCATCAAAATAATTATCCTCAAAACCCATTTTTGTTAATATGACAAAAGACTTTTTAATAAACTTTCTTTTTTAGAAAATGTTTTATTAAAATGGAAAATGTAAATTTGAAAATAGCATATTCCATATGCTATTAGAATATCCTTTGAAGGCTTAAAATACCTCAGATATTCCTACCCCACTAAAAGACAAAAAACGGAGCGTAGTCTACGGGCGGAACCTTAAGTAGCTAGGCGGTTCCCTAGCGATAAGGAACCACCGGGCTAGATAAGGTACCGCGCCCAGATAGCTGTTGTACATTGTCTCCTTTAAATAGTGGATCAAATCTCATTTTCCAACAAGCCTCTTAGACGTTTTTCTCAGCCCCCTTTCTCTTTTCTATAGCATAATCATTAGTAAATGATCACTTAAAGTGTTCAGGATGTTTACATATGATTATCCTCTTGATCCCCTCCTTTACCTTGTCCAATAAGAAGATCACTCACTCACTAGTGTTGTGATAAAGATGAATCCATGAGCTAGTCATATTCATCATGATACCCTTTTTGTTTTATGTCAATCCATTGTATTTATGAATACTTGGACTAGTTGTGTTCATCCAAGTTATTTATGAATACTTGGATTTGTTGTGTACATCCATTGCATATGTGTTTGCTTGGATTTATGTTGTGTAGATCCAAGCTAAATGTGTGTACTTGGATATGTTTAGTTGAGTTGTAATAGATTGATTAGGAGTTCTCCCTAAACTATAAAGTGATGTGGTTGTGTCTTGTAAGTTCTCACTCAACTTGAAAGTGATTAGTAGTTGTGTTGTGTGAAGTTCTCACTTAGCTTCAAAGTGAAGAGTAGTGAAGATTGGTTCTAGCTTTGGATTAAAACTCGACATCTAGCCTTGTGTCGTAAAATGGTGAAGTAGGCAACGTCGTGAAGATTGGTTCTACCTTGAGATTAGAACTCGACATCTAGCCTTGTGTCGTTAAATTGTGAAGTAGGCAACGTTGTATAGATTGGTCCTAGCTAAAGATTAGGTCTCGACATTTAGCTTAGTGTCGGAAAATAATGTAAGCGACGATGTAAGGTTTTCTCCGCCAAGAAGGGAGCTTGTGGATATAGTGGAAATCTCGAGTAGGTGTACTCGAGGAGTGGAGTAGAAACGAGGATAGAGCCTCGTTGTCAAACCACTATAAATCTTGGTGTCTTCCCACTAGGTTGTCTCCTTCCTTACTCTTTACTTATTTCATTATTATTACACTTACCTATTATCTTTACTAGTGCATTTGAATTGAATATAATCATTATGCAACTTAGATTCAAGCAAAAGATAGTTTTAATACAAACCAAATTGAAAGTAATTTTAATTTGGTTGCCAATCGAAGAGAAACTATTCAACCCCCCCCCCCCCCCCCCCCCCCTTCTAGTTTCTACATAGTAGAACATAACAATTCTTGATATCATCATCCCATAATGTTGGAGATCAAAAGGAGATAAGTCTTCAAAAAGTATAAGTAACTCATGATCACCAATTTATAATCAAATTAATGATTAGCCTTTATGAGTACCTGCACAAAAAAAAGATACAAACCAGTAGATGCATTTCAAGAGTAAATCTAAAATGCATAAATGCTACTAATAAGATCATAATCAAGATGAGTTGATATAGCTTCAATTATAAGGTCAATTTTTAAGAAAAATCGTTTTGACCAAAAAGGAGACTTTAGTGCAACCGACCCTTCTATGTAGTAGAGACCATAGATCGATTCAAGATTTAAATCACAATATACTTCAAAGATCTTGAGTAACCTAGGCTCTGATAGCAATTGTATCAACTAGAAGGGGGGGGGGGGGGGGGTTGAATAGTTTCCTTAATTAAAAGTAGGTTCGTCATTAGAAAGTGACTATTACTTGAAAACTTATTTAATAATAGCTAGGCTAATTTCCAATGTTTCAAAATATTTTCTATATCAAGTAATTATGATGATGAAATACTAAATGTTAAGACAAGTATAAATAGAGAGTAAGGAAAGAAACAACCTAAGGAAAGACACAAAAGATTTATAATGGTTCGGAAATGAAGCTATATCTTCGTTCCTACTCCACTCCTCTATTACACCTTACTAGATATTTATACTATATCCACAAGCTTCCTTCTTGGCAGAGAAAACCTTACAACGTTGCTTACAATTTTTTCTGACACTAATCTAAATGTCGAGTTCTAATCCTAGCTAGAATCAATCTTCGTCGCATATCTTCTTTACCGACACAAGGCTAGGTGTCGAGTTATAGTCATAGTTAAAACCAATTTTTGTCGCCCATCTTCTTTACCAACACAAGGCTAGATGTCGAGTTCTAATCATAGCTAGAACCAATCTTCGTCGCCCATCTTCTATACCGACACAAGGCTAGATGTCGAGTTCTAATCATAGCTAGAACCAATCTACACTCAAATCTCACACTCATATCACTTTATAGTTAAGTGAGAAATCAAAAACTCAAACTCACAATTACATCACTTTGTAGTTTAGTGAGAACTTACACACAACAAACTAACAACTACATCACTTTAGAGTTTAGTGAGAACTAACACACAAGACTCATCCAAGTATACACATATACCTTGGATCTACACAATACAAATCTAAATATACACATATACCTTGGATCTACATAAACTCTAACAAACATATAATGAACATGAGTAGATCTAAGAAAGGAATGATCTTTATCAAGGCTTTATCGTTTATCACATCACAAGTGTGTGAGTGATCTTCTCTTTGGACATATGAAGAAGGGGATCAAGGAGATAATCATATGTAAACATACTTAACACATTAATTGATCATTTACTAATGATTGGAATATAGAAAAGAGATTAGAAGCAGAAAGTTGTCCAAAAAGGTTCATTGGAAAATGGATAAATGATCCACTATTTATAAGAGACAAGGTCCAACGGCTCTCTGAGCTCGGTTCAATAAACAGGCCGGCGGTTCCATGTCACTAAGGAACCGCGGAGACCTATATTCATCAGTGGGCTCTAGAGTCCGCTCTATTTTTTCCTCTAGCGGGGAAATGCCATCTAGTGAAAAATCCAAAAAGAATATCCTTTGGCCATTTGAATTATCCTAAATTCAAATTTCTATTTTCCATTTTATTACAACATTTTCTTAAGAAGAAAGTTTATTAAATATTTTGTCACATTTGTATAAATGTGAGTTTTAAGGTTAATCTCTTTTAATGATCACTAAACATGTATAAGATATGTTTGTGTATGACTTAAATGATTATTACCTTAATGATAGTGTTCGTTAAATAATTCGTCTTATTGTTATCTTTGACAATAGATGTTTTTAAACTTTGTCGTTATCAAAAGTAAGAAAGGTTAGTTATTACAAATAATGTTTTTAGGCATCGGTTGCATTAATAGAGACAAAGGTACTTGGTTCTCTTCCAGAGACTCAAAGTAAGGTGAAGATTTCTGAGATAGGTCAGAGACAATGGTATGAGACTCTGAGTTGACTTAAAGATAATATCTTTGGTAGGTACAGGGTTGGCCTTTTTCCCTTCTCCTCCTAGGGCACGGTTGATGTCAGCTGGAATATGCTCATCAAGTGTGAACTTACTAAAAGACTCTTTTTAAATGATCTTTTGTAGTTCAACTACTTTGTCAGTCAAAGTTTCATTACACAGAGTTAATTTGGTAACTTCATTCTTAAGAGCAGTTTTCTCAGAGTTAACATGTTTAAGGTTTTCAAAGTCCAACTTATATGTTAAATTTCTTGCTTGACAGAGTGAAATTTTCTTAACAAAAGTGTAGATCTACAATATTGTAGTCAAGAACATGTTTTCGTTCATCACATTCTGACATGGATTGAAGTCTGTGTACCTTTTTCATTGTGATGTCAAACCATTTTCTAGATCTTGCATCACATTTCCCCACAGCTAGTTCATCCTCAGCTATTACTATAAATTCCCTAACCATTGTAGTGTTCTATTCATCAGAGGACAACGGTTCATCATTCAAATCATAAGCTTCAGCTATTAACCCTTTATCAGACTTCTCATCAGCCTTCTTCTTAGACAGAGCTTCAAGCTTCAAATTCGTTCGCTCCAGCTCAGCTTTCAAGGCCTTGTACTTGTTCTTATGATCCTTCTTCTCATGATCAGAGGATTTGGATTGTTGAAATGAATTATTTTGTAGAGGTTTGAACTTATAGGATTTTGATGATGATGGATTAGATGGTGAGGATGACTTGGTGGATGAACAATCTTTCTAAAAATGCCTTGTCTTACCACAGGAGAAGCATGTTTCCTTTGCTTGTCAGTATATCTACCAGTTGTTCTAAAACCCCTTACCTTTTATAGTACTTTCTCTGATTAGCTAACAAAGCTCGTTCATGATATTCAACGTTGAGATCAGACATGACTCTTGATTACTTCTGGTATCTTCTTCAACATCGCAATCGATGTCTTTACACCTTGTGTTTAAGATCATGGGTTTTGAACTTGATCCCTGAACTGTAAATCTTTCAATCTCTGATTTGTAAATTGCATCAATCAGGCCTTCTTCATAGTTGTATTTACCATGCAGTTGAGCTAGAGTGTCATTCTTAATTGAATTGTTTGTCCTTTGTGTCTGATTCATACTCAGCCACTTTCTAGGTAAGATGTTGACAAACTTGCCTTTACTTCAGCTTGAGGAATGGTGACTTCATTCATGGCAAGATAATTTAAAAGAATCTTCAGCCTTGTGTGAGTTTGTGAGACATGTTCACCTTCCAATGCTTTAAAGGCATTAAACAGAAGTTTGAGAGCCTGGATTTTGGTCTCTTTAGTCTCTAATGGCCCTTCATGACCTAGAACTAAATAAGTCCATATTTTTTGGTTGTGGAACACTAAATGACAGACTTCATGATGAGTTTTGGAAGACATGAGATAACGATACTTTTGAGTCTTTAGTCTTGGTTTGCCAATATTCTATCAACAGGTGTCCATTGCTTAAGTGGTTTCATAAGTTAATTTTCATCAGTTGAAGTAACCACCATGGGAAAATATGGTCCATTTTATCGAATTTCTAGAAGAAATGGTTCGTCCATCAAGATAGACAAGGAATTGACTTTTCCAGCTTGTGAAGTTTTCTTCACCAAACACTGGAACATTAGTCACATGTGACGCTCTTCTTGTATCGATTAATTGACGAAGATCGTCTTTATTTGGAGTACTGGTGACTCGAGGTCGCGATAGTGTTACTAGAGGAGGATTGTTATTGTTCCTATTTGGTGGTAATGGTGGTGGTGGGTTATTGTTGCTCGTTTCATGCATGGTGGATTTTAATTTTAAAATGACTACGATGTTTATAAAATAGTTTTAATGATAATACATCGCTCTGATACCAATTGAAAGTCCCTAAATCATGACAGAAACGAATAAGTAAAGATAATAACATCGGAAATACTTTTCATACATAAGACTTTATTAATCTATAATCAAGTATTACAATGTGTTATGGATCACACAATTTGAATGACAATGTATGTTATACCCTTTGCCCTTTGGACAAACAAACTTAACAAGAGTGTTAAGTTTACAAGCCAACTCTAAAGCTCAAGTGTTCAAATGAAACAACTGACTCTTGTGAATCTGAAAGAGTTAATTCCTATGAAAATAAACAAAGTGAAAAACATTAACTCTTTACAACATTATATATTTGTAGTGGTACGAGGTTGACTAAATTGGCGGAGTAGATAACGACTTATCAAGAACCTGGCGAGGCCAGACATCTGCATCGATGCTCTTCTATTCTTGGTAAACCGCTACTAAGCTTTCGGCAACAGTGTTGAAAACTGTTTGCCTTATCTTCATACCTTCGTACTTTAGGTAGCTTTAACCCAAAGCTACTATTTGTCTCGCTAGAATAGTTCCTGCCTAAACACTAAGTTATTCCCAAAGGATACAGAGGTGTTATCTGATGAATCTAAAGAATCATGGATCGATTAAGCTTACTAGGATAACCAATGTTCATATGTAACAAACATAGCGGAATTAGAACATTGATTAAACAAGGTGTTTAACAAACAAGACAAATTACTTCTCTCCAAAGATTACTTTATTCCAAACGATTACTTTAGGTTTACATTATGAATTATGAGATGAATGATAAACCTACGCAGGGTGAATGTGTTTATATACTAAACATAACCCTTCTTACAAGAAATCTAATTATACTAGAAGCCCTTCCATCTTTTGCACTTTAGTCCTTTTCTTTGTGTAGAAGGTCTCCATATTCTTGTACTTCTTGTTATTTGCACATAAGCCCTCTTGTTTCATTATTGTTTGTTTTGTCTCATCAAATCTTATTCCTAACAATCTTCCCCTATTTGATGATGACAAAACGAAGCCTCAAATCTTGATCTTTGACGAATGAAACAAGTTTCCCCTTAAAGTAAGATTTCTTCTAAAACATATGACCACATAAAATAAGTTGCATACCTTGATCTTTTAAACTTCTTTCCTTTTTTTGTCTCATCCAATAGGGGTCTTCTGAAGATAAACAACTAATAAACACTTCCCCTTGAGTGGTACATGTAGATGAATCATGAAATATGTAGACGCTAATTGTAGATTACTAATGAAACAAATATATAACCGATTTGTTGAAGAAGTAGAATCTTCCAAGCTTATACCTTATATCTTGCACTATCCATGTGACGTCGAACTTATATGAGTATAAGAAGTATAAGCAGACCTCGATCTCTTGTCAAAATCCTCATCTTTTTATGAGACTCTGAGCACAAATAATGTAACTCCTTCAAGTGATAGCAATCAATCCTCGCTAACAAGTCTTCGTCACCAACAATGTAAGCACGAACAAGTTATCTTTAAAGTCAGTGGTTGACTGATCATGACTTTAAGATATGATAAGTCACAAACCTATGAAAAACGACTCCAACACCAAATAAGTAATAATCAAACCTCTTCATCGAAACCTTCAATTTGTAATCAAGAGCGTCTAAGTACAACATCATCCTCTTCTTTTATGTAACTGTTGCCTCTATCGGCGATCTGCTTATAATACAAGTCGGTATACAATTGCAAGATTAGCCTTGTCACCAAATCAAATAAAACATCATTGTACAAAAACAACTGAAAAAACGAGCCATAAAACCTGAAAAACGAGTTATGTCCGAGATCCAGTATCATCCGATATCCTTCAGCGTGTATTGTCCAATATCGGACAACACTTTTCAGTGGGTAGACTATATACCGGACAATATTATTTTTCTATTAGTGGGTAGAATAAACATGACAGTGGCTAGAATTTCTAACAGTGGGTAGAATTTCGACAATGGATAAAAATAAATAATATCAGTGGCTAGAATATGAACCTCTGTGCACCATCGATTAAAACAAACATTCACATGTGAATAGCCTATGTGAACAATACGCATGATACTATCTTTCATGAAAAATCTGCATCGTTTACTTGAGACCACCATCACACGTCCCTATCATGCTGAGTATCACATGTTACTTTGACCAAGACTATCACACGTGATGTAACAAGTAGAAATGGTAGTAATTTAATAAGCAATTAAGAAAGCCAAGCGTATAAACTAACATCCTTTTCCTTTGGTTGTATCCAAGTCGCATAAAGCGAATAGGATACCACTTTATCTCCCTTTTGTTTTACTGACATAAAAACTCATCATATGTCACTCTCTGCAGTACATATCCAACATTACAAATCATGAACATCTCACGTCCACTTCATCAACAACACATCGAACCAAAGTTAAATTAAACTTGATCTGTGTGGCCACAGCGACAAACAAAAATTCATACAAGTGAGCAACGCTTGAATGAACATATAATAATATTCGAATAGTAGCTTGTCTTATCAACGATCTCTCATTGTTTCTTCATCGATTTAGGGTTTTAAGATAAACCTTAATTTTCTTTCTTTTACATCATGATCTAAGGAACAAACTATCGTATATATCACAACAACGTCAATCGATCTAGGGTTTAGGGGAAGAAACCCTAAATCTTATTCAATAAAAAAAACAAAAACAGAAAATTTCATACCATTCTCTGCAGCCAACTTCGACCATCAATAACTCTCCCATAACTGACTAGATCGACGATCACCCCGGTGAGATCCTAGACACATCTGCTGAGAACCTACAACGCTAATTTCACGACAATCCAACGGTTAACGAAGGAGATATCACTATTTGAATATGGTTGTACAAAGAGATCCAAACTTAAAAGCCCATACGAATTTTAAACCTTGATCTTCGTTCTTCGACTCGAACACCTTGTTAGATCCTAGCATCGAGAGCCACCCACTCTGATACCAATTGATGAATCTAAAGAATCATGGATCGATTAAGCCTACTAGGATAATCAACGTTCATATGTAACAAACATAAAGGAATTAAAACATTGATTAAACAAGGTGTTTAAAAACAAGAAAATTACTTCTCTCCAACGATTACTTTATTCCAAACGATTACTTGCACTAAACGATTACAAGTAACCTCTAGGCATGTATACATTTAATCCCACGCCTAGACAAACAAAGACACTTTAGGTTTACATCGTGAATAACGAGATAAATGATAAACCTACGCACGGTGAATGTGTTTATATACTATACATAACCCTTCTTACAAGAAATCTAATTATTCTAGAATCTCTTCCATCTTTTGCACTTTAGTCCTTTTCTTTGTGTAGAAGGTCTCCCTACTCTTGTACTTCTTGTTATTTGCACATAAGCCCTCTTGTTTTATTATTGTTTGTTTTGTCTCATCAAATGTTATTCCCAACATTATCAGGGTATTGCTGTAATACCCAGAAACCGAGGTCACTTATCTTACCCTAAATTACGAATATTTTTGAAATTTTTAAGAAATTTCGTTTATTATATATTTAATCGTTTTAGTTAAAACCGAGGTTTGAGGTCGTAATCTTGACGATTGACGATTTAAGAAGAACAATGATGACTACGATCCCGACGGATGCCCAATTTTTATGTTTTATTGTCGCTTTATCGATATTATAATTTTTCGAGAAATTTATTTTTGGTTCGTATTAAGTCGAGCCAGGTGCGTTTTATTTCTTTCCGGGTGCGTTTAAATTGTTCTAAAGTTATTTTGGAGTGTTCGGGATGACCCCCGACTCCCGCAAAATTTTCCAAGTCGACTAGTAAGTCATTTCCCGCAAATTAATGAGGTCGTTTAAATATGAGGCCAAAAGAATGCCTAAATTGCACAAAAGGCCCTTAAAAATTTACAAAAGGGGAGAATGAACACACACAACACAAAAACACTCAAAAAATTTCACCCTCCTCCCCTCTCTCTCTTCTTTGGCCGTCGGCCATATCACCACCACCACCACAATTTTTTTTCTTGTTTTGATCTAATCCAACTTAAGACCACCTTTTCTAATCAGTTGGTAAGTGTTTTTCCAAGGTTTAATCCAACATGCATAAACATGACTTTTTCAAGAATTAAAATATTTTTCAAAAAGTTTGATTTTGTGTAATTAAACCTAATGCATGTGTAATTGGTGTTTAGATAATGTTTAATCACCATTTGAATTAACCAAAACAAGTTTGGTTTGGGTGTTTTGATCACCAACACCCCACAGCCAAATGGGGGTGTTTGGTGGATCATGGTGTTTGATGATTTTGTTTGTGGGTTTGTGTTTAGATTGATGTTTTAAGTGTGTTTGAATGGGTTAAACACATTGCATGATTGATTTGGTAAATGGGTTTTTGAGTGGATTTGATGTTCTAGGTGTTAGGGACTGATTAAGGTGTTTAGGAGTGGTCATGAGTGGTTAAGTTAGGGCTAGGTGTCGTTAAAATGGTTTGGAAACAAGTGCTAAGGTGATTTTGAAGTAGTAATTTTTAGGCAGATTGTTTAAGGGTGTTTTTGAAAATATTAAGTCTAAATACAGGTCATAAACATAGGATGTAGTTGTATAGCTTTGTTTTAGCTTCGATTTGGTATAAGAAAGAGCTTACGACTCCTAACGAGTCAAAAGTTATGATATTTTGAAAGTTCGTGTACCGGGAGATGAGAACCTACATAATCCGAAATTATGTTTGGTTTGGGTCAAATCCCGGGGACCATAGATAGAGTTTGGTAATTGATTGAAAGTTGATTTTTGGTTTCAAACCTGCGTTTGTGAGTCCATTTTTAGACTTAGGTGTTGGATTGGTCAATGGTGTATTTTAAATGGGTCAAACAAGTCCAACATGGTCAATGTGCAAAATCAGCCCAAAATATGTACGTCTAGTATCATGACCTGTATAAGACCCATTTTAATCCCATGAAAAGTTTTCACTTTTATGACTCGTTACTTAACACATTACTAGACGTACATATTTTGGGCTGATTTTGCACATTGACCATGTTGGACTTGTTTGACCCATTTAAAATACACCATTGACCAATCCAACACCTAAGTCTAAAAATGGACTCACAAACGCAGGTTTGAAACCAAAAATCAACTTTCAATCAATTACCAAACTCTATCTATGGTCCCCGGGATTTGACCCAAACCAAACATAATTTCGGATTATGTAGGTTCTCATCTCCCGGTACACGAACTTTCAAAATATCATAACTTTTGACTCGTTAGGAGTCGTAAGCTCTTTCTTATACCAAATCGAAGCTAAAACAAAGCTATACAACTAAATCCTATGTTTATGACCTGTATTTAGACTTAATATTTTCAAAAACACCCTTAAACAATCTGCCTAAAAATTACTACTTCAAAATCACCTTGGCACTTGTTTCCAAACCATTTTAACGACACCTTGCCCTAACTTAACCACTCATGACCACTCCTAAACACCTTAATCAGTCCCTAACACCTAGAACATCAAATCCACTCAAAAACCCATTTACCAAATCAATCATGCAATGTGTTTAACCCATTCAAACACACCTAAAACATCAATCTAAACACAAACCCACAAACAAAATCATCAAACACCATGATCCACCAAACACCCCCATTTGGCTGTGGGGTGTTGGTGATCAAAACACCCAAACCAAACTTGTTTTGGTTAATTCAAATGGTGATTAAACATTATCTAAACACCAATTACACATGCATTAGGTTTAATTACACAAAATCAAACTTTTTGAAAAATATTTTAATTCTTGAAAAAGTCATGTTTATGCATGTTGGATTAAACCTTGGAAAAACACTTACCAACTGATTAGAAAAGGTGGTCTTAAGTTGGATTAGATCAAAACAAGAAAAAAAAATTGTGGTGGTGGTGGTGATATGGCGGACGGCCAAAGAAGAGAGAGAGGGAAGGAGGGTGAAATTTTTTGAGTGTTTTTGTGTTGTGTGTGTTCATTCTCCCCTTTTGTAAATTTTTAAGGGCCTTTTGTGTAATTTAGGCATTCTTTTGGCCTCATATTTAAACGACCTCATTAATTTGCGGGAAATGACTTATTAGTCGACTTGGAAAATTTTGCGGGAGTCGGGGGTCATCCCGAACACTCCAAAATAACTTTAGAACAATTTAAACGCACCCGAAAAGAAATAAAACGCACCTGGCTCGACTTAATACGAACCAAAAATAAATTTCTCGAAAAATTATAATATCGATAAAGCGACAATAAAACATAAAAATTGGGCATCCGTCGGGATCGTAGTCATCATCGTTCTTTTTAAATCGTCAATCGTCAAGATTACGACCTCAAACCTCGGTTTTAACTAAAACGATTAAATATATAATAAACGAAATTTCTTAAAAATTTCAAAAATATTCGTAATTTAGGGTAAGATAAGTGACCTCGGTTTCTGGGTATTACAGCAATACCCTGATAATGTTGGGAATAACATTTGATGAGACAAAACAAACAATAATAAAACAAGAGGGCTTATGTGCAAATAACAAGAAGTACAAGAGTAGGGAGACCTTCTACACAAAGAAAAGGACTAAAGTGCAAAAGATGGAAGAGATTCTAGAATAATTAGATTTCTTGTAAGAAGGGTTATGTATAGTATATAAACACATTCACCGTGCGTAGGTTTATCATTTATCTCATTATTCACAATATAAACCTAAAGTGTCTTTGTTTGTCTAGGCGTGGGATTAAATGTATACATGCCTAGAGGTTACTTGTAATCGTTTAGTGCATTTTCTTAAATTTTATAAAAGTGCTTAAGTTATAGAAAACAGCTCGTAATTTTGGTAAGTACCGACAAAAATGTAAAAGGGAAATCAACTTGAATAACATAGAAAAATGGTAATAGTCTTGTAATGATTACTTGATTGGGTTTTTGGTGTAAGTTAGTAATTATGACAATTGACTAATATGTATGTATTTTACATTACTTGGAGTCATATGTATAAATGAGATTGACTCATTACGCGTTGTTGTTAGGTACGTGATTGAATTTTTCGGGCATCCTCGTCGTTGGTGATTGTCATTCGTTACGTCGACTACTTCTAACTAAGGTGTGAATTTGTAGCCTCGCTTACTACTGTTTTAAATTGTTTTTACCCGCGAGGGAGATGCATGCTAGTTTTTATAAAATGAACATAAGACATGAATGATTGTTGGACCCGAAGTTGCCTAAATTGTGTTGAGTACCTAGTTGCATAAGACCCTATATTCATGAACTATTAACTATTGTTTAATCCTCGTGTGGATTGAAAATAGCCGCTTATACAATTGATAGTACTATGGGATTGACGACCCTATCTGAGACAAGGTCTAGTACGTTGAGTACCCCCTGCGGACGGATAACTTGTGATAAGAAATAAGGTATAATTGCAACTAATGCCTTTAGAAGGGGCACTGGTTTCATCTTAATCATTTCGGTAATTATACGCGGGTGATTGAGTTAACGGATTAGAGTCATGAGCTTAAACACAATTGTAATAACCTTGATAATAGATTGTTTGATCGACAATTCTATAAATGATCGTGATTGATTTTTATAACACTTATGTTCAAAATGAGATTGTAAAACCTATGAATTCCACTCAACATTATTTGTTGACCCAATTTAGCATGTGTTTCAGGTAATAGATGATGTATAGCAAGGAGCATGCAAAGGATGGAGTTGTGTGTGGCTTGGCGGTCTACTTGTTTTTCCACCCTTATTTAACTTGAAACTCTTTTATTTTCTGTCATGTGAACAAAACGTACCTTTTGGGGTTGAGATTCGGTGGGGATCAAACGCAAACTCTGTTTTGTATCATCTTGGGATTTGGAAAACTGTAGACTTGTATGTTTTAACAATGTTTAAATTTATGTTTAAGCTTTTACGTCTCTTTGAGTCGTTTGATATAGCTTGTGTGTGATGATAACTGCCTAGCACCCAAATGTTGTAGTTCCGCTGCGCCTAGCATTTGTGGGGATGTTAGAGATTGGTATCAGAGCCATGAGTTATAGAGAACTAGGTCGTTTTGAAAAATCCTAAACTATAACTTTTGGTGTCGTAAGAAATTGTCCAAGCACACAACTATCCTGCATGGCTCCGGTAAGGTTTACTTTTAGTATTGATGGTATAGATGTATTCCTTTTGAATTGAAGTAATGTATGAGTATTTATTACGTAAGTACTGAACTACTATATGTAAACGTTGAAATTGTACGTGGAGTACTCGATACCGTAATTCTTGTATTGCATATGCATGAGCATCATATTATCGCATTTTGGGCATGTGTACCACCTTTGCATTGCATTTTCATGCATATATTTATAAATATTGAATAATGATCTTACGTACCCTCCAAAATTTTCTGTTATTGCAGAGATGGCCGAGGTACCGCCTAACGGAAATGGAGACTAATTTGTCGTGGGTTACAAAGGGGGACCGTTTCCTCCGAACCCGCCAAATGATGACAATGGATGGATAGCTCAAGAAGAAGCGATAAAGCCGGCAAATGACAGTGATGAAAGTGATGTAGACAACTTCAGCGTTAGTGACGATGGTGGAGAGGATTCTGAGGAGGAGGATCCGGTGGACGACGGAATTCCAGCAAATGCTGTCGGTCAGACCGAGCCCGATTTGGTTCAATCTCCAAATTCACCAAAAGGATACGAAGTGCCTCCAACAGGCCGTTATGATTAGCAACCTGTTCGTCCCCCAATGGATATTTGTAAGGATTATTTGAGGACTGTGCCGGGGTTTGTTCGGGTAAGTAATGAGTTTGGTGCGGAATCCAGTGCTGCAGCTAGATCGCGTTCTCTTCATGAAAATGTTGCGAAGGTTTATTTTCCAAGGCCAAGGAATTATTGGGAATCGGAAAATCGTTTAAGAAGAATAGATAGACTGATGTACGAACGTTATGTGGTGGAGACTAGAGTAATTAAAAGGTTTGACGAGAATGAAAGGGCACATCAGAAATTATTGGCAAGGACTGCAAGGGCTGAGTTCGATGGAGCATTGAATAAGAGTGATATTAACAGTTTGAGATCGATGATAGCAAATTTGAGTGCAAGTCTTGAGAGGGTCAAGGAAGACCAGGCTAGGTTGGTTAGGATGCAGAGTTGGGAGCACCGTGTAAGATCATCCCTACCGCAAGATTGGAGATTTGTGGATGACTCTGAACTGGAGGCTAGTGATTTCATGGTTCAACCACCCACCAGGGATGAGTGTGTCGCTTTAGGGAATCAGGTAGCATCGGAGTTTGGATCTACTT
The DNA here is from genome assembly GCA_025667525.1 of Glebionis coronaria. Classification (NCBI taxonomy): domain Eukaryota; kingdom Viridiplantae; phylum Streptophyta; class Magnoliopsida; order Asterales; family Asteraceae; genus Glebionis; species Glebionis coronaria. The sequence goes on along the minus strand of CM046879.1, from coordinate 543,909,231 downwards.
CTGGAACGAAGAAGGTGACAGAATGTGGGCCGAGTGACAAAGGGAAGAGAAAGATGGACGAGGAAGAAGAAGACAGTGACGAAGATCCCGAAGAGGATGAAGAAGAACCACCATCCAAGAGGTCATGTGGATCACCACGTGGCTAGTTACTTGTATTTATTTTATCTTTTGATCATTGTAATCGAACTATTTTAGACTCATGTATGATGGTATTGTGATGAAAACTTGATGACTTTAAGTTTGTTGGTGTATGGTTGTAGTGGCATTACTTGTCACTGATTTTGGTTGATCTATCAATGCAATCCATGTTTACCTTTCATAATCTATGATACGTCTTAAATTTGCTCTTTTGTGACGTGATTGATGAATATTAGTAACCTTGTCGTTGATGTGTTGTTGTATTTATATTATGTCTTGAAAGAGAAATCCTTCTTAATCTTGATGTGTATACTTACCTTGTTTTCTATTTCCCTGTCTTTGTAGAGAGGTGTAATTGAGACTTCACCATGCCTCCAAAGTTGAAAGCTAACCGTGTGAAGACTATAATTCAAGAGGTAATCGCCAATGCTCTTGAGGCAGATCGTGCAAACCGAAACCAAGGTCAAGGTGGAAATGTGGAAAGACAACAAGCCCCTAGGGAGTGTTCTTATGCCGGTTTTGTGAAATGTGGTCCCACACAGTTTCGTGGTACCGGTGGAGCTCTGGAACTCCGTAGATAGTTGGAGAAGATTGAAAGCACTTTCGAAATCAGTGGGTGCTCCGAGGCAAACAAAGTTAAATTTGCAGCTGCTACTTTTCTTGATAATGCCTTAAGTTGGTGGAACAACCAGGTGGCTACTGTCGGATTAGCGGTAGCAAATGAAAGAACTTGGGCTGCAACCAAGGCACTTTTGACTAAGAAGTTTTGTCCCGAGGAAGAGCTGGGTCAGTTAGAGGACGAGTTGAGGCACTTGTCTTTGAAGAATAATGACATCACTGCTTATACAAGGAGGTTTAATGAGTTAAGCCTATTGTGTCCTGATGCTTTCGCCGATGATCGCAAGAAGATGAAACAGTACATCAAGGGTTTTTCGAGCAACATTAAGGGTGAGACAACTTCGTCAAAGCCTGGATCATTTGATAAGCCGTTCAAATGGCTCACGCACTGATGGATGTTAAGCTGCAAGATAATAAAGACTACATTGCTGAGGGAAACAAAAGGAAATGGGAAGCTGCTTAGGGGAATCAATCGCAAGGTCAGAATCGCGGGGGTAATCGCAACAACAACCAAGGACAGAATCCTAACCAGCAGTTCAACCAAAGAAGGAATGATGGGATGAGAGCTGCTACTGCCCCCAGAGGAGTTAAGGTCAATCCTCATTGTGGTCATTGTAACTTGTACCATATTGGGAATTGTCCTCCTACATGTAGCAAGTGTGGAGAGGCGGGTCATAAAGTTGTAGATTGGCGATCTAGAGGTATGGCTACAGGGGCAAATGCCACGAGGGTAATGGTTTGTTTTGGATGTGAAGAAAAGGGGCACAAGCAAGGAAACTGCTCGAAAGCTGGGAATAGGCAGGGAGGAAATAATGCTGCTGCTGTATACCGAGTAGGTACCGCTGATAAACCGCAAGGCCCGAATGTGGTAACCGGTACGTTTCTACTTGACGCTCGTTATGCTAGTGTATTATTTGATTCTGGATCCGACAAAAGCTTTGTAGATGTAAAATTTAGTCGTCTTATCAATAGAGAACCGGTGATGCTAACGACTAACTATAATGTGGAATTAGCCGATGAAAATATTGTTAGTACTAATTCTATACTAAGAGGGTGTACCTTGAAGTTAGGGAATTATGCCTTTGATATCGACTTAATGCCTACAGAGTTAGGATCTTTCGACGTGATTATTGGGATGGATTGGTTAATGGCGCATAGTGCGGTGATTGTTTGTGGAGAAAGGTTAGTCCAAATCCCGTTGAGGAATGGGGTTTTGACCGTGAAGGGTAATGAATGTACTTCTCGTCTGAAAGTAATATCTTGCCTGAAGAGATGAGGTATGTAGAAGAAGGATGCGATGTATTTCTGGCGCAGATTTCTAGTGATGGTGATGTAGAGATAAAGTTGGAAGAGGTGCCTGTGATTCGAGAGTATCCGGAAGTTTTTCCTGATGAGTTGTCGGGTTTACCGTCCTCTCGTGAAGTAGAATTTCGGATCGATTTGATGCCAGGAGTTGCACCAGTTGCTCGTGCACCTTATCGATTGGCACCGTCAGAACTGAATGAGTTATCTGATCATTTGAAAGAATTGATGGATAAGGGGTTTATTCGAACAAGTTCATCACCATGGGGAGCGCCTGTGTTGTTTGTAAAGAAGAAGGATGGGTCGTTTAGAATGTGTATCGACTATCGAGAGCTTAACAAATTGACGGTTAAGAATCGGTATCCATTGCCGAGGATTGACGATTTATTTGATCAGTTGCAAGGTTCCTATGTGTACTCAAAGATTGACTTGAGATCAGAGTATCATCAATTGCGAGTTAGAGAGGAGGATATTCCTATAAACTGCTTTCCGTACGCGATATGGACATTTTGAATTCCGAGTGATGCCTTTTGGGTTAACGAATGCGCCTGCAGTATTCATGGATCTTATGAATCGAGTGTGCAAGCCGTATTTGGATAAGTTTGTCATTGTATTCATTGATGATATTCTTATTTACTCCAAGAGCAAAGAAGAACACGAGAAGCACTTGAGGACGATATTGGAGTTGTTGAAGAAAGAGAAGTTGTACGCGAAATTCTCCAAGTGTGAGTTTTGGTTGGAATCTGTACAATTTCTTGGGCATGTGATTGACAGCGAAGGAGTTCGTGTGGATCCTGCCAAGGTAGAGGCAATTAAGGAATGGTCGGCACCGACAACGCCAACTGAAGTTCGACAATTTCTTGGTTTAGCTGGTTATTATCGGAGATTCATAGAAGGGTTTTCGTTTATTGCAAAGCCGTTGACCAAGCTTACTGAGAAGAATCGGGTGTTTGAATGGGGAAATGATGAAGAAATCTCTTTCAAAACACTTAAGGACAAATTGTGTTCTGCTCCGATTTTGTCATTGCCAGAAGGAATCGAAGACTTCATGGTTTATTGTGACGCATCTCTTAAAGGTTATGGAGCTGTTTTGATGCAGCGTGAGAAGGTGATCGCTTACGCGTTGAGACAATTGAGGAAGCATGAGGAAAACTACACTACGCATGATTTGTAATTGGGAGCTGTAGTTTTTGCGCTAAAGTTGTGGAGACACTATTTGTATAGGACTAAGTGTGTTGTATTCACTGACCACAAGAGTTTGCAGCACATATTAGACCAAAAGGAGTTGAATATGAGGCAAAGACGATGGGTGGAACTACTGAGTGACTATGACTGCGAGATTCGCTACCATTCTGGCAAGGCGAACGTTGTAGCGGATGCACTTAGTAGGAAGGATAGAGAGAAACCTTTGAGATTCAGAGCATTAGTGATGATTGAGGGTGTTGATTTGACCTGAACAATATTGAAGGCTCAAGAGAAGGGATTAATGAAAGAAAATGTTGGTGCTGAGAATCTGGGAAGACTACAGAAACCTCTTTTTGTGGTTAAGTCAGACGGGCTGAGCTATTTTGAGAATCGGATTTGGTTACCGCTATGTCCATCCGAGGAAGGAATGCCTGGAGTACGAGATTTGGTTATGAATGAGTCTCATAAGTCGAAGTACTCGATACATCCTGGAGCGAATAAGATGTATCATGATCTGAAGAAAGTCTACTGGTGGCCGAATATGAAGGCAGAGATTGCTCGTTACGTTAGTAAGTGTTTGACTTACGCGAAGGTTAAAGCTGGACATAAGAGACCGTCTGGGTTGTTGGTACAACCTGAGATCCCAGAATGGAAATGGGAGAAGATTGCTATGGATTTCGTGATGGGTTTACCGAGAACTCCTAGTGGTTGCGATATGATTTGGGTAATAGTGGATAGATTGATGAAATCTGCTCACTTCTTACCTATGAAGAAGACGGACAGCATGGAGAAACTTGCTAGTGTGTACATGAATGAAATTGTTTGTCGACATGGTGTAACTTTATCGATCATTTCGGATCGCGATAGCAGGTTTACTTCGGAATTTTGGAAATCTCTTCAACGTGCGATGGGCATCGAATTGAGTTTGAGCACGGCCTATCACCCTGAAACTGATGGCCAAAGCGAACGAACTATTCAGACGTTGGAGGACATGATCCGAGCATGCGTGATGCTCCGAGCATGCGTGATTGATTTCGGAGGAAGTTGGGAACGCCACTTGCCTTTAGTGGAGTTTTCGTATAATAACAGTTATCATGCGAGCACTAAGGCTGCACCATTTGAAGCGTTGTATGGAAAGAAGTGTAGATCTCCTGTGTGTTGGAGCGAAGTGGAAGAGAGTCAGTTGACTGGGCCCGAGATGGTTTTGGAGATGACAGAGAAGATTGTGCAAATTAAGAACCGTTTACTTGCTGCAAGAAGCCGACAGAAGAGTTATGCCGATAATAGGAGGAAACCATTGGAATTTGAGGTCGGAGACATGGTCATGCTTAAGGTTTCGCCATGGAAGGGTGTGATTCGTTTTGGGAAGAAAGGAAAGCTGAGTCCACGGTATATTGGACCGTTCAAGATCGTTAAGCGAATTGGACCAGTAGCATATAAGTTAGAATTGCCGAATGAGCTTAGTACTATTCACGACACGTTTCACGTATCGAATTTGAAGAAAAGCTTGGCGGATAAGGAATTGGTGATTCCTTTGGACGAGATTCAGCTTGACGATAAAATGCATTTCGTGGGGGAACCAGTGGAGATTATGAACCGAGAGGTTAAGAGGTTGAAGCACAGTAGAATTCCCATTGTGAAGGTACGATGGAATTCTAGGCGTGGACCGGAATGCACTTGGGAACGTGAGGACTTCTTCAAGGAGAGATATCATCATCTGTTCTAGCGGCACGAAATGTGAGTATAAGAAGAGGCGAGCGCTGGGACGTCGCTCTCTTTAAGGAGGGATGGATGTAATACCCAGAAACCGAGGTCACTTATCTTACCCTAAATTACGAATATTTTTGAAATTTTTAAGAAATTTCGTTTATTATATATTTAATCGTTTTAGTTGAAACCGAGGTTTGAGGTCGTAATCTTGACGATTGACGATTGACGATTTAAGAAGAACGATGACGACTACGATCCCGACGGATGCCCAATTTTTATGTTTTATTGTCGCTTTATCGATATTATAATTTTTCGAGAAATTTATTTTTGGTTCGTATTAAGTCGAGCCGGGTGCGTTGTATTTCTTTCCGGGTGCGTTTAAATTGTTCTAAAATTATTTTGGAGTGTTCGGGACGACCCCCGACTCCTGCAAAATTTTCCAAGTCTACTAATAAGTCATTTACCGCAAATTATTGAGGTCGTTTAAATATGAGGCCAAAAGAATGCCTAAATTGCACAAAAGGCACTTAAAAATTTACAAAAAGGGAGAATGAACACACACAACATAAAAACACTCAAAAAATTTCACCTCCTTCCCTCTCTCTCTTCTTTGGCCGTCGGCCATATCAGCACCACCACCACAATTTATTTTTTTCTTGTTTTGATCTAATCCAACTTAAGACCACCTTTTCTAATCAATTGGTAAGTGTTTTTCCAAGGTTTAATCCAACATGCATAAACATGATTTTTTCAAGAATTAAAAGATTTTTCAAAAAGTTTGATTTTGTGTAATTAAACCTAATGCATGTGTAACTGGTGTTTAGATAATGTTTAATCACCATTTGAATTAACCAAAACAAGTTTGGTTTGGGTGTTTTGATCACCAACACCCCACGGCCAAATGGGGGTGTTTGGTGGATCATGGTGTTTGATGATTTTGTTTGTGGGTTTGTGTTTAGATTGATGTTTTAGGTGTGTTTAAATGGGTTAAACACATTGCATGTTTGATTTGGTAAATGGTTTTTTGAGTGAATTTGATGTTCTAGGTGTTAGGGACTGATTAAGGTGTTTAGGAGTGGTCATGAGTGGTTAAGTTAGGGCTAGGTGTCGTTAAAATGGTTTGGAAACAAGTGCTAAGGTGATTTTGAAGTAGTAATTTTTAGGCAGATTGTTTAAGGGTGTTTTTGAAAATTTTAAGTCTAAATACAGGTCATAAACATAGGATTTAGTTGTAGAGCTTTGTTTTAGCTTTGTTTGGTATAAGAAAGAGCTTATGACTCCTAACGAGTCAAAAGTTATGATATTTTGAAAGTTCGTGTACCGGGAGATGAGAACCTACATAATCTGAAATTATGTTTGGTTTGGGTCAAATCCCGGGGACCATAGATAGAGTTTGGTAATTGATTGAAAGTTGATTTTTGTTTTCAAACCTGCATTTGTGAGTCCATTTTTAGACTTAAGTGTTGGATTGGTCAATGGTGTATTTTAAATGGGTCAAACAAGTCCAGCATGGTCAATGTGCAAAATCAGTCCAAAATATGTACGTCTAGTAATGTGTTAAGTAACGAGTCATAAAAGTGAAAACTTTTCATGGGATTAAAAATGGGTCTTATACAGGTCATGAGGTATTTTTTTGAATTTTCTTAAATTTTATAAAAGTGCTTAAGTTATAGAAAATAGCCCGTACTTTTGGTAAGTACCGGTAAAAATGTAAAAGGGAAATCAACTTGAATAACATAGATAAATGGTAATAGTCTTGTAATGATTACTTGATTGGGTTTTTGGCGTGAGTTAGTAATTATGACAATTGACTAATATGTATGTATTTTACATTACTTGGAGTCATATGTATAAATGAGATTGACTCGTTACGCGTTGTTGTTAGGTACGTGATTGAATTTTCCGGGCATCCTCGTCGTTGGTGATTGTCATTCGTTACGTCGACTACTTCTAACTAAGGTGTGAATTTGTAGCCTCGCTTACTACTGTTTTAAATTGTTTTTACCCGCGAGGGAGATGCATGCTAGTTTTTATAAAATAAACATAAGACATGAATGATTGTTGGACCCGAAGTTTCATAAATTGTGTTGAGTACCTAGTTGCATAAGATCCTATATTCATGAACTATCAACTATTGTTTAATCCTCGTGTGGATTGAAAATAGCCGCTTATACAATTGATAGTACTATGGGGTTGACGACCCTATCCGAGACGAGGGCTAGTACGTTGAGTACCCCATGCGGACGGATAACTTGTGATAAGAAATAAGGTATAATTGCAACTAATGCCTTTAGAAGGGGCACTGGTTTCATCTTAATCATGCCGGTAATTATACGCGGGTGATTGAGTAGAGCTTAAACACAATTGTAATGACCTTGATAATAGATTGTTTGATCGACAATTCTATTAATGATCGTGATTGATTTTTATAACACTTATGTTCAAAATGAGATTGTAAAACCTATGAATTCCACTCAACATTATTTGTTGAACCAATTTAGCATGTGTTTCAGGTAATCGACGATGTATAGCAAGGAGCATGCAAAGGATGGGAGTTGTGTGTGGCTTGGCGGTCTACTTGTTTTTCCACCTTTCTTTAACTTGAAACTCTTTTATTTTCTGTCATGTGAACAAAATGTACCTTTTGGGGTTGAGATTCGGTGGGGACCAAACGCAAACTCTGTTTTGTATCATCTTGGGATTTGGAAAACTGTAGACTTGTATGTTTTAACAATGTTTAAATTTATGTTTAAGCTTTTACGTCTCTTTGAGTCGTTTGATATAGCTTGTGTGTGATGATAACTGCCTAGCACCCAAATGTTGTAGTTCCGCTGCGCATAGCATTTGTGGGGGTGTTAGAAATGCCACCCTTGATAACTGTAAAACCCACAAAAATAAGGTCATTACTTAATTCTATCTTTCAAGTATTTTTGAAACATTCAATGGCGTTAAATACCATTATGTTTAACGGTTTAAGTTGAAACCGATATTTAATAAATTATTTTTATGTTTTGACGAGTAACGAGGACTATTAGTGATCGCGATACCGACGGATGCCCAAAATTTTACATTTTATTATCGTAGTTTCGATATTTAATATTTTCCATTGTTGTTTTAAGACCACCAAATTTACTCGCAGCGAAAACCAATCATTTGGGTGTTAAGAAATAGCACAATCACAAAAGAATATAAATAGCGACTCTAAAAGAGACACTTTAGATAAAGGGTTCCATTCATAAAGATCAGATTACTGGCCCCACAAACCGTTACCAACATTTCATACACAAATCTTTTTAGTACACAAACATTTTAAAAGTAAGTAGATAGTTGAATGGAATGAAAACATATTTCCCAAAACATTAACGCATGCCTCCTTGTCCATTCCAAACCTCCATCATTCAGCTTTAATTACCTGAGATAAACATGCTAAAAAGTCAACTAAAAAGCTGAATGAATTTATAGAGTTTATAAGAATAATAAGTGAACACAAGAATTTTTTAATCATCTCGAACTTATCACATAGACAAGTTATATATATATATATATATATATATATATATATATATATATATATATATATATATATATATATATATATATATATATATATATATAAGGGAGGTTAATGTGAGAGCTTTTTTAAAGTTGTAAAAATGAGAACTAATCTAAAACACCACTAAAACATTGATACATAACCATTTTACTAATAATACACCAAAATATACATTATTTATACAAGTAAACACTCTACCGACTAATAAACAACGGATAAATGTGTAATAAATTACTGATACACAATTAAGAATGTGATACATATACATCAAAATCTCAAAAAGTTAATATCTTATACATACATTGGTACACTTGATACACAACCACCACGAAATATCTTGATACACAATACCAAAACATGATACGTATCACACCTCGAATCAAAATGTATCACTTAGATTTCGTCAATTTTCAAAAGGAAGCCCATCGAATCTTTAAAAAATATATTTTTACTTAATCATGTTTTAAAATTGTTTCAAATAGAGTGTCATTTGTGATATTTTGGTTGGTTCTCATTTTTACAACTTTAAAAAGTTCTCATATGATCCTAATTCTATATATATATATATATATATATATATATATATATATATATATATATATATATATATATATATATATATATATATATATATATATATATATATATATATAAACGCATTAAGTTCACGCCACTGAACGTTAACCAACATGTCAAACCGAGTCACTTACGACGCCCCTTCTAACAGGTAAGATTGTCATATACCAACGACCTCTTATACATAATATCCCTTTCAGGTGTTCACAATGATAAAAACCCTAGGATAAGGCTGTCAAACCAAATAGATCTATCATATGTATTAGCGTTTACCCCTTCGAGTAATTAACAGTGCATGAAATTCATGGACTTCATTAGACAATGGTACTTATGCATTTATCATCTCATTCGGGTCCAGCATACCAAAAAAACTTGTGTTTATTTTATAAAACAACATGTATCCCCTCGCGGGTTTAATAAAACATTTAAAGTTTAAAGGCGAGGCTACAAACTCACCTTGAGTGGTAGAAGTTGAGATAACAATTGCCGACGATAAGTGATGCCCGTCAAACATGAAAACCGCAACCTATCAAATAAGGCGCGCTCATTAATAATAGACTCGAGTAATAATCCATACATAATAACATCAAACTCAAAATCGTAAAATCACGATAAACCCGAAAGAAAATAATACAAGTCATACTATTGCACTCTTCTATATGCTTACTCTATTAGCCTATTATTCGATAAAAATCTGCCGGCACATACCAAATGTACAAGCTCATTTACCCCACTTAAACACGTCAAAAGTTTATGAAACGACTCAGAGAACTCACTTACTATTTATAGAAAGTCCTCCAAAAAGTTTGTCAAAAGATTTTACTTCTAAGACTCCCTGCCCGACACATCTTTGAACTACAAAAACCGGACAGTTTTATGTATCGACTCATACAAACATTTTTACTTCAATTACAAAACCGACACTTAGGTTTGAAAATAGACTCACCAACCTAGGTTTACATACTTAGAACAGCCCTTGACTCATTTTGAAACTCATTCTATAGTCCCCGAGAGTCGATCCAAATATCGACGACAACTACATATTGTGTTAATGCTCGTCTCCCGGTACACGAGTAATAAAACTATCATAACTTCACGCTCGTTTTGAGTTAGAAGCTCTACTTTATGCCAAAATGAAGATAATCAAAATCTCTATAACACTATCTTACTATTTTAACAATAATCAAAATATAAGACATCCAAAAACAGCTTTGAACCCACTGCCCTAATTTACCCTCTAAAAGCTCACATAAAATCACACTTTTGATCAATTCTAACCACTTTTATACTCATCCTAATCCCCTAGCATCAACATAAATCAATCCTAACACTTGTATAATTTATAAAAATAAAAACCAAAAATTAAAAATATTTTTTCTTTACAAAAATAACATGACCTACACATGATTATCACGAGATAATCACATGCAAGATCATCTAACCATCATAACACCCTAGTTCATAATCAAAAATCAAAACTTCATGCATGTTGAATATTTTAGCATCATTAGAATCACCTTTTGATTCTAAGAGGTGGTCTTGGTTTATTTTTGGATGGATCAAGCTTAAATTTCAAGAAAAATTATGATAAGGGTGTGGTGTAGGTCACGGTTGGAAGAGAGAAGGAAAGGGGAGGTGATTTTGGTTTCTGTAACTTGCTACTATGTGTTTTGGTTAGGTAAAAATGTTTATATATGGTAGGTGAAAGGGTTAGTTTTGCCAATCTTGCATAGTTTTAGACCAAAATATAAATGTTAGTTAAAAAGCGGAAAATGACTACTAGTCAATTTGAAAATATTCACGAGGCTCGGGTTTCATAAAAATACTTTTCGAAAGTTAAAACGCACACAAAATATGATATTATATAGTCTCAGCACGACTTAATACGAAATTAAAACGAAAACTTCGAAAATATCAAATATCGAAACAAATCGATAATAAAACATAAAATTTGGGCATCCGTCTGTATCGCGATAAATAGTAGATAAATTCCATTCGTAAGATTCGCGAAAGTTATAGTTTAACGATTCTTATTTAAAATCAACCAAAACTAATAAATCAATTCAATAAACTTTTGAATTAAATTATATATATATATATATATATTAAAATAAAATATGACCTTATTTTTGCGGGTTTTATATCCTCACCCCCTTAGGGAAGCACCGTCCCAGGACTTACTTCTCCTTATGTCCGTCTACGAATAAATGCGGATACTTGCTCTTGAAGTGTTCCTCTTGTTCCCAAGTGTACTCGGATCCACGTCGGGAATTCCATCGCACTTTAACTATCGGGATCCGACTTTGCTTAAGCCATTTCACCTCTCGATCCATGATCTCTACCGGTTCTTCAATGAAATGCAGCTTGTCGTCCAATTGAACTTCCTCAAGTGGAATTATTAAATTCTCATCCTCCAAACACCTCTTAAGATTGGAAACATGAAAAGTGTTGTGAATAGCACTTAACTTATCCGCCAAATCCAACTTATACGCCACGAGACCAACTCGATCAATAATCTTGAATGGACCACTATAGTGTGGACTAAGCTTTCCTCGCTTGCCAAATCGGATTACTCCTTTCCAAGGTGATACTTTCAACATAACCATATCGCCAATATCAAACTCCAATGGTTTTCGCCTCTTATCCGCATAACTCTTCTGCCTACTACGGGCAGTCAATAAAAGATTCTTGATTTGAACGATTTTCTCGGTCGTCTCTCTAATCAATTCAGGACCCGTCAATTGACTTTCTCCAACCTCACACCAACCAACTGGTGATCTACACTTTCGCCCGTAATGTGCTTCAAAAGGCGTTGCCTTGATACTCGCGTGATAACTATTGTTGTATGAGAAATCCACCAATGGTAAGTGTCGATCCCAACTACCTCCAAAGTCTATTACACACACTCGTAACATATCCTCCAAAGTCTGAATAGTCCTTTCACTTTGACCGTCCGTTTTCGGATGATACGCAGTGCTAATGTCCAACTGAGTCCCCAAAGCTCGCTGAAGCGATTCCCATTCAGATGTGAACCGACTATCTCGATCTAAAATAATCGACAAAGGAACTCCATGTCTACAAACAACTTCCTTCAAATACAACCGAGTAAGTTGGTCTATATCATCGGTTTTCTTTATCGGTAAGAAATGAGCCGACTTAGTCAACCGATCAACAATCACCCAAATCGTATCATGACCACTCGAAGTTCTCGGAAGTCCCGAAACAAAATCCATAGTGATCCTCTCCCATTTCTATTCTGGAATTTCAGGTTGTTGTAGTAAACCAGAAGGTCTCTTATGCTCAAACTTCACCTTAGCACACGTCAAGCATTTACTAACATAAGTGGCTATGTCAGCCTTCATATTCGTCCACCAGTAGCATTTCTTCAAGTCTTGGTACATTTTATCAGATCTTGGGTGAATCGAATATTTAGACTTATGAGACTCGTGCATAATTAAATCTCGCAGTCCTCCATACACCGGTAACCATACGCGATTATCAAAATACCGAATTCCATCATCACGAATCTCGAATATAGGTGTCATCCTTCTACCCAAGTCTTAATCTCTCACATTCTCCTCTTTCATCACTTTTGTTTAAGCTTTTAGTATTCGATTAGATAAATCGGAATAAGTTGTTATGGCTAAAGGTCTGACTCTCTTCGTCATTTCTCTTTCTTTCCTAGTAAGAGCATCGGCAACTACATTCGCATTGCCGAGATGATAATCGATTTCACAGTCGTAGTTACTCAAGAGTTTAACCCAACGACGTTGTCTCATATTAAGCTCCTTTTGATCCAGAATATGTTGTAGACTCTTATGATCCGTATATACTACATATTTTGTACCATACAAATAATGTCTCCAGAGTCTAAGTGCGAAGACAACACACCAAGTTCTAAGTCATGAGTCGTGAGTTCTCTTCATGTTTCCTCAGTTGCCTTGAAGCATAAGCGACGACTTTCTCCCGCTGCATCAGTACAGCTCCATAAACTTTTTGTGATGTGTCACAATATACCAAAAAGTCTTCAGATCCCTTAGGCAATGCCAAAATAGGTGTGGAACACAACTTTTGATTTAGCATTTGGAACGCTTCTTCTTCTTCCTTTACCCATTCATACGTCTTGATCTTTTGGGTCAGTTTGGTAAGTGGTTTAGAAATTAAAGAGAATCCCTCTATGAATCTTCGGTAATACCCAGCTAAATCTAAGAATTGCCTTACTTCGGTCGGTGTTGTTGGGTCATGCCAATCTTGAATAGCCTCAATCTTCGCTGGATCAACATGAACATCATTACTGTCGATTACATGACCAAGAAACTGTACAGATTCTAGCCAGAAAGCGCATTTCGAAAATTTCGCGTACATTTGTTCCTTCTTAAGCAATTCCAAAATAATCTTTAGATGCTCTCCATGCTCTTCCTTGCTCTTGGAATAGATAAGTATATCATCAATAAACACAATCACGAACTTATCAAGGTATGGCTTGCACACTCGATTCATTAAGTCCATAAAAATTGCGGGTGCATTAGTTAGACCAAATGGCATCACTTGGAACTCGAAATGACCATACCGAGTCCTAAATGCAGTAATTGGTATATCTTCCTCCCTAATGCGAAGTTGATGATAACCAGATCGTAGATCGATCTTTGAGTACACACTCGAACCTTGAAGTTGATCAAATAGATCGGCAATCCTCGGAAGCGGTTATCGGTTCTTGACCGTCAACTTGTTCAGCTCGCGGTAATCAATACACATACGGAATGATCCGTCTTTCTTCTTCACAAACAATACTGGAGCTCCCAAGGCGATGAACTCGGACTAATAAATCCCTTCTCCGATAATTCCTTCAATTGATCAGCCAACTCCTTCATTTCTGACGGCGCTAGACGATAAGGTGCACGTGCGACAGGTTCAGCTCCAGGCACAAGTTCAATTTTAAATTCAACTTGTCGAGGTGGTGGAAGTCCTGGAAAGTCGTCAGGAAACACCTCTAGATAGTCACAAATCACCGGCACATCTTCTAAATGCTTTTCCATAGGTTTTGCCTCACTCACATGGGATAAGAACAATTGGCATCCTCTTTCTATGTACTTCCCCACCTTGATACACGAGATCGCCTTCAAGTGAGACGTACCACTATCCCATTTTACTACCAACGTCCTACCCTTAACAGGTACATGCACTACTTTCTTCCCACAAACAATGGTAGCATCATGCTTAACTAGCCAATCCATCCCAATAATCACGTCAAAAGCACCGAGCTCAATAGGCATAAGATCGATTTTGAATAAGTGATTTACTATGTTCATAGTACAATCCCTTAGAATAGAACTAGTACTAACTATCCTACCATCAGCCAATTCAACCTCATACTTTGTATCTAATTCGTCCGGTTTAGTTTCAAACGAGAGACTAAAACTTATGTTGATAAAGCTCTTATCCGATCCAGAATCAAATAGTACGCTAGCATATCAATTATTGAGTAAAAACGTACCCGTCACGACATTGGGTCCATCATTCTGCTCAGCACCTCCAACATCATACACTTTTCCTGCAACATTTCCTTCTTGGTTGTTCTTCTTTGGGCAGTTACCTCTCACATGGCCTTTCTCTCCACAATCATAACAAGTTATAACACGTTGAGTGTTTGCACCAGTGGCAACACCCCTGCTTTAGCAATCTTTAGCCTTGTGGCCAGGCTTTCCACACTTGTTGCATTTTGGCGGACAGTTCCTAAAATGTCAAATTCCACAATTGTTACATTGAGCAGCATTCCCACCTTGATCACCTCTTACATTCTGCGTATTTGTCATGGCTCTTGCATTCCCTTGCCTCTGATTGTTGTACTGATTATGGTGGTTGTTACCTTGGTTGTTTCCCCTGTTGTTGTTTCTGTAGTTACCACTATTACCACCTTGGTTATTGTCTTCCCATTTTCTTTTATTACCTTCTGTAATTCTTTCAGCCTTAGCAGTCAACTTCTTCTCCATCAAAGTATGTGCCATTCGAACAGCTTCATTCAACACAGTAGGCCTTGAGGACGTGGTTCCCCTTTGATGTTCTCTGGCAGACCCCTCAGATACGCATCAATTTTCTTTTTCTCAGTCGAAACTGTTTTAGGACACAACAAAATCAACTCTTTAAGCCTTTGAGTATAAGCTGTAATATTACAGTCATTGACCCTCAAATTCCACAGCTCCACTTCCATTTTCTGAATTTCCTCAGCAGGGCAAAACTACTCAGTCATCATAGTTCTCAATTCTATCCACGACCTCCCATGTGCCGCTTCTAGTCCTAAGGTAGCTACTTGAGCATTCTACCATGTTAAAGCTGTACCTTGAAGCGTAGCAGTAGGAAACTTCACCTTGTTCCTTTCCACACAGTCACTAATACTAAACACAATTTCCGTCTTTTCAAACCAACGAGCCAATCCCACTGCTCCTACTGTACCATGGAAATTAATCAGACCGCATTTCTTAAAACTAGAGAAAGTACACTCTCTAACAGGTGGTACACCAATTAGACCAACATTTCCCCCTGCTCCACCGGCTCCACCAGCTTGGTTCCTTGCTGCACGATCCTCAACAAGAGCTGCAACAACAATTATGTTCACCTCGGCCTGACTCATCCTACGCGGTGGCATGATTCTATCACAACACAAAGAAAAACTCATGAGTGTTCATACAATGATATGGTCATAACATGTACAAATTTTGGATCACAACACAAAAGTAATTACTATTACTCTGGGTCATGTGGGGATCCACATGACTCATGTACGTGTTAGTCACTAGCATCGTCATCTTCATCATCAATAACACCCTTTCTCATCTATAACACAAGACGTTCCGTCGATTCCTCTATTAAATCCTCTTCGCGAAAATTAGTAACATAGCCGTGAGAAGGTAGATTATCAATTTGCATATTATAGCAAATCCCGTAAAATAAAATTTATAAGGTCATTATATAATTTCAGAAATTATGAAAAATACAAATAGATGTATCTACATCAAAATATCGTTCAAAGTCGATATATAATTTATATCTCAAATATATCTCAAATATATCTCAAATATATCTCAAAATATATCTCAAAAATATCGAATAACTCAAAATATTTATTATAAAAATACTTAACAATAATGCTTCTCAAATATGCATTAACAATAACATAAAAGTTACCTGAAGGCTTGGACTAGGAACACGAGAAGACTTAGCGCACAAAACACGGTTATAGTTTAGGTTTTTGAAAATAAAAGACCTAGTTCTCTATAACCTTAAGCTTTGATACCAATCTTTAACATCCCCAAATTTACTCGCAGAAACCAATCATTTGGGTGTTAAGAAATAGCACAATCACAAAATAATATAAATAACGACTCTAAAAGAGACATTTTTAGATAAAGGGTTCCATTAATAAAGATCATAGTACTGGCCCCAAAAACCGTTACCAACATTTCATACACAAATCTTTTTAGTACACAAACATTTTAAAAGTAAGTAGATACATGAATGGAACAAAAACATATTTCCCAAAATATTAGCGCTTGCCTCCTCGTCCATTCCAAACCTCCATCATTCACCTTTTATAACCTAAGATAAACATGCTAAAAAGTCAACTAAAAGCTGAGTGAATTTATAGAGTTTATAAGAATAATAAGTGAACCCAAGAATTTTTAATCATCTCGAACTTATCACACAAAAAAGTTATATATATAGATAAATGCATTAAGCTCACGCGTTAACCAACATGTCAAACTGAGTCACTTACGGCGCCCCTACTAACAGGTAAGATTGTCATATACCAACGACCTCTTATACATAATATCCCTTTCAGGTGTTCACAATGATAAAAACCCTAGGATAAGGTTGTCAAACCAAATAGATCTATCATATGTATTAGCATTTACCCATTTGAGTAATTAATAGTGCACAAAATTCAGGGACTTCATTATACAATGGTACTTATGCATTTATCATCTCATTCGGGTCCAGCATACCGAAAACAACTTGTGTTCATTTTATAAAAAAACATGTATCCCCCTCGCGGGTTTAGTAAAACATTTAAAGTTTAAAGGAGAGGCTATAAACTCACCTTGAGTGGTAGAATTAGAGATAACGATTGTCGACGATAAGTTATGCCCGTCAAACACGAAAACCGCAACCTATCAAATAAGGCGCGTTCATTAATAATAGACTCGAGTAATAATCCATACGTAATAACATCAAATTCAAAATCGTAAAATCACTACAAACCCGAAATAAAACAATACAAGTGATACTATTGCAATCTTCCTTTATGTTTACTCTATTAGCCTATTCTTTCGATAAAAATCTGCCGGCATATACCAAATGTACAAGCTCATTTACCCCACTTAAACACGTCAAAAGTTTATGAAACGACTCAGAGAACTCAATTACTATCTATAGAAATTCCTCCAAAAAGTTTGTCAAAGGATTTTACATCTAAGACTCCTTGCCCGACACATCTTTGAACTACAAAAACTAGACAGTTATACGTCATCGACTCATACAACCATTTTGACTTCGCTAATCAACTTCAATTACAAAACCGACACTTAGGTTTAAAAATAGACTAACCAACCTAGGTTTACATACTTAGAACATCCCTTGACTCATTTTGAAACTCATTCTATAGTCCCCGAGATTCGATCCAAATATCGACAACAACTACATATTGTGCCGATACTCGTTTCCCGGGACACGAATAATCAAACTATCATAACTTCACGCTCGTTTTGAGTTAGAAGCTATACTTTACGCCAAAAACGAAGATAATCAAAATCTCTATAACACTGTCTAATTAGTTTAACAATAATCAAAATATAAGACATCCAAAAACAGCCTTGAACCCACTGTCCTAATTTACCCTCTAAAGTCTCACATAAAATCACACTTTTGATCAATTCTAACCACTTTTATACTCATTCTAATCCCTAGCATCAGCGTAAATCAATCCTAACACTTGTTTAATTTATAAAAATAAAAACTCAAAATCAAAAATAAATTTTATTTACAAAAATAACATGATCTACACATGATTATCACTAGATAATCACATGCAAGGTCATCTAACCATCATAACACCCTAGTTCATAATCAAAAATCAAAACTTCATGCATGTTGAAGATTTTAGCATCATTAGAATCACCTTTTGATTCTAAGAGGTGGTCTTGGTTTATTTTTGGATGGATCAAGCTTAAATTTCAAGAAAAATTATGATAAGGGTGAGGTGTAGGTCACGGTTGGAAGAGAGAAGGAAAGGGGATGTGATTTTGGTTTTTGTAACTTGCTACTATGTGTTTTGGTTAGGTAAAAATGTTTATATATTATAGGTGGAATGGTTAGTTTTGCCAATCTTGCATAGTTTTGGACCAAAATGTAAATATTAGTTAAAAAGCGAAAAATGACTATTAGTCAAATTTGAAAATATTCACGAAGCTCGGGTTTCATAAAAATAATTTTCAAAAGTTAAAACGCACACAAAATATGATATAATATAGTCCCGGCACGACTTAATACGCAATAAAACAAAAACTTTGAAAATATAAAATATCGAAACAATCGATAATAAAACATAAAATTTGGGCATCCGTCGGTATCGCGATCAATAGTAGATAAATTTCACTCGTAAGATTCGCGAAAGTTATAGTTTAACGATTCTTATTTAAAATCAACCTAAACTAATAAATCAATTCAATAAACTTTTGAATTAAATTATATATATATATATATATATATATATATATATATATATATATATATATATATATATATATATATATATATATATATATATATATATATATATATATATATATATATATATATATATATATATATATATATATATATATATATATATATATATATATATATATATATATTAAAATAAAATATGACCTTATTTATGCGGGTTTTACAGTTGTCGTTTAATTTTTATTTTATTTTAAAAGTATTTTTCGTAATTTACGTTAAACCTTTATGTGTCTTTCGTTCATTCGACGCATTAACATATTTTAAGTAATATTATTATCAAAATATAAATGTTGTCCGAATGTCGATGTTTTTATTTTATATTGAGCGTTTATTTTTTGTGTTTTACATGTAACTTTTAAATCGCGTAACTTTTAACATATCGGGTTTTTATAATACCCGCTTTTACAAATTGTGGGATAAGATTTTATATAATCTTATCCCACATCAACAAACCATACGTGTCATCTTTATATCAATAGAAACAAAGTATCTTAATACTTAAGACACTTGTTTTATACCCTTTCATCCTTATCAAATATTATCATCATTGAAAAGATACTTCATCTCACCATTTTGCTCCAATTTCTGCCGATATAAAGCATTAAAGAAATATTCATTTTCATGTGAAGATTCCTAATTAATTTACACTAAGATTGAAGGTTTATTGATGTTGTACTTGATTTTTGAGTCATTTATCTACAAAACAAGTATCATCATCAAGATTACACTAGTGATCTAAAAATACTAATTGGGTATTTTTATCGAGACGCTACATTATTTTCAACAAGGCTTGGATTTAAGGTGGCTTAAAGTATTTTCCTAGGCTTCTCGTCACTATTATCCTGATCGTTATCTGATAACGCTCAAATCTAACATATTTCTAGGAGCGTATTCTTGGTGTTTATGCATATATTTATATGATTATTATGAACATATGATACTTAATGAAGCTTATTTGTTATTGTAGGTTCATCAATGGTTAAATCACGAGAAATGAAGAAAAGACGAGTATTGTAGGTGAAAGAATGAACGAGACATGAAAGTGTAGCTCTCGTATAATAAATAATACAAAGAATAAGAGTCTTAGAAAGTTTGGAAGAAAGAAAGTGGAAGAAACAAAGAAAAAGGACCAAAAGAAGAAATATGGGAAAGATGGCCAAGATGCCACCGGCATGACCATGATGCCGCCGGCAAGTAAGATGCCACCGGCACGATCAAGATGCCACCGACTTCTCTTCCTGCTGCCACTTTTCCAAGTAAACACAACCTTTCACTTACTTCACCTTGTTCCCCAATCCGACCATAACTCCATTACCTCTCCTCCAAGCTTCATTAAACCCTCATTTACAACCCTTGGAGCCAAAGAAATATGCTTGGTGGCCAAGGAGAATTCACTTATAAATAAGACCCATGGGGTAGTGTTTATATCATCCTATCCAATATCATCAATCTATCCTTGAATCATCTTAACCCCATCTCCATCATATTTCTATGATTTTGATATCACCCCTCACCCAAGTGGTGAGGGGTGGAATTGGAAGCCATGTCCATGTAATAAGCCATAGGAGAGTAGAGAAGAAAGCCATACTTCTTACAAAACCCAAGATGGTTATGGGTAGAATGCATTGTATTTTGGTACTATGAACTCTTATGTTTGGTAACTTCTACTTTGTTATTCAATGTAGTTTATGTTCATGTTCATGGTGATTCTTATGTTTTGTGATATTATAAATGTTGTCTTGATACTTGTACTGTTCATATGAAACTTGTGATATATGGATGTTTGGATTTTATTTGTGCTTGTCATTGGATTATGGTGATAACATTATATTTGGTTGAATTAGAACTTGTTCTTGTTTGTCAATTTGGTTAATCATTGTTGAGTCTATATGTCGAAATTATTCTCAACATGGTTGATTTCAATTCGTTAACCGACTAATGATTTGGTCTTGTGCTTGTGAATATTGTGCAAGAGACTTAATAAGCATAACAAGTAATGGTTTAATCTAGATTATAGGTCGAAAGGAGTCTGTTGAATATATTGTTCTAATCATCTTTCAAGTAAATGGAACTTATCAAACTAATAACCAAGTCTATGGGTCGAAAGGATTCTTATTGTTATTAGTTTAGGCATAAGGCTCATGAGTGACCACTTGATTGAGATTTATGTATTATTGATTTATAAAGCACTAGTGTCTTATTATTGGTTCTATAGGTCGAAAGGATTACCTTTAATATGTTTTCCAAACTAGGCATCCTAATGTCCATGTGATCATTTGACTATACATGTATGTTCTTTGTGTGCTTGTGCCTTTAACGATTCCTATGGTGATGTGATCGTGACAATCATACCTACCATTGTTACAAAAAAACTACACATGAGTATAACCAAGTCCCATGGGACGACCTTGACTTACCAACCTAATTGCAACATGACTAGAGTATACTTGCTCGAATTTGTGTTACTAATTAATATCGGTAATTCTTGTTTATAAATTTAAAACCCAATGTGTGGAAAGAACGCATCAAGTTTTTGGCTTCTTGTCGGGGATTTGTATTTGCACTTCTTTAAATATCTCTATCGGTACACATCAAGTTTTTGGCGCCGCTGCCGGGGACTTGGCTTTTCATTCTTGTGTTTGTTTGTTTGTTTCTTTATTTGTTGGAATCGCTATCTTTTTTATTGCTTGCTTTATTCTCATAATCCGGCATCGCCACCGTCAAGTTTTTAGCGCCGCTGCCGGGGACTTTCTAGTTTGTACTCTTGTGTTTGTTTGTTTGTTTGCTTGCTTGTTACTTGAATCGTTTATGTTACCAATTAATACATAACCCGAAAGAGTTGTTATACCCCATTTATCCGCATAGGGGGGACGAATTTCGCATAGGAGGAATTTGGTTGGTGGTTGATTACTCAATTGGAGGCTTGAATTGCTCTAAATTACAATGTTTGATTGCTCTTGTTCTAACCCTGACAAAGGTTAGAACACCATTTTCTTAAAATCTCTTAATTTTAAAAAAGTTGCTTAAAAAGTCTTGGCGCCAAAAATCATATATTTGGTGTTGGGATTTCCTCTCATGTGCTCTCAAAATGCTTGCTTCAATGATTGCTTCCTAGTTGTGTTCTAAAGTGCTTGTTCTCAAAAACCCAAAAACCTTGTCCCGAGTCACTCTAGTCGATGGCTAGAACTACTTGACCACGTGAATTTTGTGTTTGTTTGTGTTTTTCTTGTTTTGTGAGTTTGTGTCTTGTTACGTGTCATGTGCATAAGTGTTTTTATGTGTTTATGTTCTTATGTGTTCATGTGCTTGTTTGCATTTTATCCATTGTATGCATTTTTGTGTTTTTCCTACTTTAAAGGGGCGTTTGGATTAGTCATTTTCTAACGATTTTGATCATTTCAAAAATTCTCCTTTAGTTAAAATAAGTGGTATTCTATACCTTAAGTCATATTTGTTAAAATAAAAAATTAGAAAAATTGTTTTGAAAATAAATGGAAAATACATGAAAAATAAAAAGAAAGTGAAAATCTAGTTTTTGTCATTTGTTTTATGTTTTGTGTTAGATGTGTATTGTGTTATGTATTATTTTGTTATTAGAATGTTGTGTGCTAAGTGGTTTACATGTTTTGTTTGCTTATTACTCTTTTCCTTTTAGTTTTTGTGCTTATTTTCCTTATTTTTGCATAAGGTGTCTTATTAATCTTAAGGGTGTGTTTGGATGAAGCTATTTCTTATGTGTTTTAATCATTTTAATAAAAATGTTTTTACAAAAGTTCTTAGTTTTTATGTTTTAAAGAAGTTTGTAAAAAAAAATCGGTGCCGGCGGCAAAGTGCCTAGCCGGTAGGTTTCTCACCCACTGTTATCACTGTGCCGGTGGCAACTATGTCGTGCCGGCGGCAACTTTAAATTTTACAAAAAAAAATTAAATTTTTTTTTGTTTTTGTTTTTTTGTATTTAGTTTTTGTTGAGTCGTGTTATGTTTTTAAGTGTTTAGATTGCTTTCATTTGTCATACGTGTGATGTTTATATATGCACAATGTTTGTTCTTGTTTATATTTGTTGTTTTGTGTGCTTGTTTCATTTTGTTTGCATGTGTGTTTGTGTTTGCTTAAGTTCATGTGGTTAATGTATGAACTTTGTGGGTGTGTTCGCTGGAAACCCTCACGAGACTATAACTCGTCCACTCGGGATACCGAGGGGTTTAAAGGCTTGTTGCATACGCTAAATGCAATCGTGTTGCCTACGAAAGTGTGCTTAATAAATTTAATAGTTTTGTAGTTTAGTTTATTTTGCAGGTTCAATAAAACTTATGGAGGATGGATTGGCCGTGTTGATGGATTTTATGTGTATACGCTCGTTAGAGATGAAATCGCTTGATCTTCTTTACATGGCATCTTATCATACGGAGATCAATTGCAATTTCTAGCCCGGGAAGTTTCGTTTCTCTTGGACTATTTATTTATTTACCCTACTTTTCATGCTTTGAAGTTTATTTTTCACATTTAGTCTAATAAAAAACTTAAGTGTGAGGGGAAATAAATGGGAAAACAAAACCGAATTTTCAAAATATAAAATTTTGGGCTAATTATTATAAAAAGAAGTTATTTAAAAAAAAGAAAAAAAAAGGGGGAGAGTTTGTATACTTGTTTGCCCTTAGGATTTAAATGTTTTCACACGTTTGTATGTAAATATATTTCAATAATCGTCCACATGGTAAAAAATAATAATAAAAAAAATAAAAAATACAATAAGTTTTAGTGAGATCACACTTGTGTGATATAAGTGTATATGCGTGACAAAGAGGCAACCATAGGAATAAAAACCAAATAGCCTTTTCCATTTTCTTTTTAGCTAGTTTCATCGATTAGCTAACCTCTCATAAATTACCCCTTTTTGTTAGCACTGTCGTTTAGTGCTAGATACCCTTAGAACACCCGTTGAGCCATTCTTTTAATTTTTGTTAAATCCACTAAAAAAGGGGGAAAAATATATCTAACCTTCAACCTTAGCCTAACCCTTGTCGAAGTCTAAATGGTGGGTTGCTAGTTGCTTTGTATGGTGGATCGTTTTTGATGATTTATAGTTGCCACACGTCGCTATGTGTGTGTGCCATTCCAACAAAGACGAAGGAGACGTCTTTCTTATTTGTATTTTTTTTGGTGTGTGCTTAAGCGAAGTGTGAAGGGAGCATGTGATGTATGTTGAAAAAAAAAATGAAAAAAAGAGAGGAGGATGAGAAAAAAAAGAGAAAAAGAAAATAAGTCATCGAAAAAAAAGTAGTAAAAAAAGTAATGACAATATTATGAAAATGAAGGAAAATGAAGTATGTTTAGATATCGATTAGCCAATGTGCTAAGACGTGATATATATGTGTTGAATAAAGCTCGTAGCTATGATCATTTTTGGGCTTGTGATTTGTTCGGTAACTAGCAACATGGGACTTAGACTTTTAACTTGTATATTCCTGATACCTTTCTCATAAAACTCCCATGTCTTATCCATACCCATTAACCCGAAGCCTTAGCCTTGTAACCCAATAAAAGTCCTCTTTAGATGTGTACACTTGGTGCTCATGCCATTCGGTTTACTCTTGTTTGTATTTTGTAGATTTGTATCTTATTTTTCTAAACCATTTTTATGCACCATGTGGGATGTAATTTTCTTTTATTTGCTTGAGGACAAGCAACCTCTTAAGTGTGAGGGGGTTTGCACCGTTAGCGATTTCGTATATATAAAAAAAATCCCAAAAATATTATATTTTACTTGCTTGAGGACAAGCAACCTCTTAAGTGTGAGGGGGTTTGCCCCTTTAGCCATTTCTTATAAAAACCAAAAATATTTTCAATTTTTCACAGAATTTTAAAAATTTTCTTTTCTTTTAGAACCTAGGTATTTTGTTTTTAGCTTAAAATTTTCTTTTATTTCCTTGAGGGCAAGCAAAGTTTTTCTTTTCCTTGCTCGAGAACGAGCAAAACTTAAGTGTGAGGGGATTTGATAACGCTCAAATCTAACATATTTCTAGGAGCGCATTCGTGGTGTTTATGCATATATTTATATGATTATTATGAACATATGATACTTAATGAAGCTTATTTGTTATTGTAGGTTCATCAATGGTTACATCACGAGAAATGAAGAAAAGACGAGTATTGGAGGTGAAAGAATGAACGAGACATGAAAGTGTAGCTCTTGTATGATAAATAATACAAAGAATAAGAGTCTTGGAAAGTTTGGAAGAAAGAAAGTGGAAGAAACAAAGAAAAAGGACCAAAAGAAGAAATATGGAAAAGATGGCCAAGATGCCACCGGCAAGTAAGATGCCACCGACACGATCAAGATGCCACCGACATCTCTTCTTGCTGCCACTTTTCCAAGTAAACATAACCTTTCACTTACTTCACCTTGTTCTCCAATCCGACCATAACTCCATTCCCTCTCCTCCAAGCTTCATTAAACTCTCATTTATAACCCTTGGAGCCAAAGAAATATGCTTGGTGGCAAAGTAGAATTCACTTATAAATAAGACCCATGGGTAGTGTTTATATCATCCTATCCAATATCATCAATCTATCCTTGAATCATCTTAACCCCATCTCCATCATATTTCTGTGATTTTGATATCACCCCTCACCCAAGTGGTGAGGGGTGGAATTGGTATCCATGTCCATGTAATAAGCCATAGGAGAGTAGAGAAGAAAGCCATACTCCATACAAAACCCAAGATGGTTATGGGTAGAATGCATTGTATTTTGGTACTATGAACTCTAATGTTTGGTAACATCTTCTTTATTATTCAATGTAATTTATGTTCATGTTCATGGTGATTCTTATGTTTTATGATATTGTGAATGTTGTCTTGATACTTGTACTGTTCATATGAAACTTGTGATATATGGATGTTTGGATTTTATTAGTGCTTGTCATTGGATTATGGTGATAACATTATATTTGGTTGAATTGGAACTTGTTCTTGTTTATCAATTTGGTTAATCATTGTTGAGTCTATATGTCGGAATTATTCTCAACATGGTTGATTTCAATTCGTTAACCGACTAATGATTTGGTCTTGTGCTTGTGAAGATTGTGCAAGAGACTTAATAAGCATAACAAGTAATGGTTTAATCTAGATTATAGGTCGAAAGGAGTCTTTTGAATATATTGTTCTAATCATCTTTCAAGTAAATGGAACTTATCAAACTAATAACCAAGTCTATGGGTCGAAAGGATTCTTGTTGTTATTGGTTTAGGCATAAGGCTCATGAGTAACCACTTGATTGAGACTTATGTATTATTGATTTATAAAGCACTAGTGTCTTATTATTGGTTCTATAGGTTTGAAAGGATTACCTTTAATATGTTTTCCAAACTAAACATCCTAATGTCCATGTGATCATTTGACTATACATGTATGTTCTTTGTGTGCTTGTGCCTTTAACGATTCCCATGGTGGTGTGATCGTGACAATCATACCTGCCATTGTTACAAACAAACTACACTTGAGTATAACCAAGTCCCATGGGACGACCTTGACTTACCAACCTAATTTCAACATGACTAGAGTATACTTGCACGAATTTGTGTTCCTAATTAATATCGGTAATTCTTGTTTATAAATTTAAAACCCAATGTATGGAAAGAACGCATCAAGTTTTAGGCTTCTTGTCGGGGATTTGTATTTGCACTTCTTTAAATATCTCTATCGGTACATATCATTATCCTCGTTTAATATCGATATCGCTAAGGTGATTCTATAGCCTCGCTTGTGCACTTTAATTGTTTTAAAAACCCGCGAGGGGGAATCATGTTTTTATAAACTTAGAACACAAGATTTTTATGATATGCTTGTCCCTATATGAATGGACCCGTGGTTGCTTTAAATTGAATTAAGTATATTGCCATTCTGAAAGCCTCATTTATGGACCGTTAACTAGCTTATGATGGGCTAGCCGCTAGTACAATTAATAGATCTATGAGGGAAGCCTCCTCGGTTCGGTTTGTGGGTGATGTCCCTCGTGCTTAGGCCTGGACGCCCACTGTACGGACATATTGTATTGAGAAGTCAGGTATACAGAAATGTACCAATAGTACGGAGGTAAATGACAACTAATAGATCTCCTGTCTTATTAGACCTAAAGGGAGTGTCTAAGGGTTCGGTTCCATGAGCTTAATGCAATTGTTGCTATATACAATTATATTTGTTGATGCAAATTATTCGATGCTTGTTGCCTTCAAGTATGCCACCAAATTATAAGTTTTGCTTGTGTTCAAAATGATTATATAAACCTATAGATTTCACTCAGCATTTTTGTTGATGATTTTACTCACATGTATTTTAGGTAATCAAGGAGTGTGAAGCTTGGGAGTCACGGGAATGAAGTTGTGCACTGCTTTTGTAATTTAAACTCTTTGAATGTTTATCTTAAAAAAATATTAATCTTTTGTTTTAGTTGTACTTTGGTTACGATGTCTTGGGACTACGCTACTCTGACAAATGTTTTAGGAACAGTAAATTTAAACCGTCTCTTTTTGATTCGTTCTTTATAAATTATGTGTTCTTGTACCATTGTTTAGCACCCAAAGATATATTCTGGTGCGTGTAAATTTGAGGGTGTTAAAGATTGGTATCAGAGCCATGAGTTATAGAGAACTAGGTCGTTTCTGAAAACCCTAAACAATAACTATCAGTTTTTATTTTTCAAAGAGTCGGTGCACATGACTTCGCGTGACTTCTGGTTCAAACTACTCCTGAGATTATAAATTTAGTATGCATTATTATATATCCCTTATTGCCAGGTATTTATTTATAAATACTATAATCCCTGATCGATAAGTTTGTTGGTAATTTATGGCTTTAACCCAAGTTTATCATTTACTAATAATTTATTTAAATAAAATTATGAAATTTTCCTGTATTTAATTTAAAGGATTTTCTATATTTATTCAAATTTTAGAAATTATTCTATTTCATTCAATTATGACCTTATATTTATTTTACAAATTTACCACCGCCCTATTACGTGTTCGTAAGCAGGTGAAACGGCTTAAGAAAAGTCGTATCCCGATAGTTAAAGTGCGATGGAATTCCCGACGTGGACCCGAATACACTTGGGAGCGAGAGGACTAGTTCAAGAGCAAGTATCCACATTTATTCGTAGATGGACCAAAGGATAAGTAAGCCTCGGGACGGTGCTCTCCTAAGGCGGTGAGGATGTAAAACCCGGAAAAATAAGTTCATTACTTAATTCTATCTTTCAAGTATTTTTGAAACATTCAATGGCGTTAAATACCATTATGTTTAACGGTTTAAGTTGAAATAGATATTTAATATTTTATTTTTATGTTTTTACGAGTAACGAGGACTATTAGTGATCGCGATACCGACGGATGCCCAAAATTTTACATTTTATTATCGATAGTTTCATATTTAATATTTTCTATTGTTGTCGTTTAATTTTTACTTTATTTTATTTTATTTTATTTTAAAAGTATTTTTCGTAATTTACGTTAAACCTTTATGTGTCATTCGTTCATTCGACGCATTAACGTATTTTAAGTCATTTAATTATCAAAATATAAATATTGTCCGAATGTCGATGTTTTTATTTTATATTGAGCGTTTATTTTTCGTGTTTTACATGTAACTTTTAAATCGCGTAACTTTTAACATATCGGGTTTTTATAATACCCGCTTTTACAAATTGTAGGATAAGATTTTATATAATCTTATCCCACACCAACAAACCATACGTGTCATCTTTATATCAATATAGAAACAAAGTATCTTAATACTTAAGAGACTTGTTTTATACCCTTTCATCCTTATCAAATATTATCATCATTGAAAAGATACTTCATCTCACCATTTTGCTCCAATTTCTGCCGATATAAAGCATTAAAGAAAAATTCATTTTCATGTGAAGATCCTAATTAATTTAAACTAAGATTGAAGGTTTATTGATGCTGTACTTGATTTTTGAGTCATTTATCTACAAAACAAGTATCATCATCAAGATTACACGAGTGATCTAAAAATACTAATTGGGTATTTTTATCGAGACGCTACATTATTTTCAACGAGGCTTGGATTTAAGGTGGCTTCAAGTATTTTCCTCGGCTTCTCGTCACTATTATCCTGATCGTTATCTGATAACGCTCAAATCTAACATATTTCTAGGAGTGTATTCGTGGTGTTTATGCATATATTTATATGATTATTATGAACATATGATACTTAATGAAGCTTATTTGTTATTGTAGGTTCATCAATGGTTACATCATGAGAAATGAAGAAAAGACGAGTATTGGAGGTGAAAGAATGAACGAGACATGAAAGTGTAGCTCTCGTATGATAAATAATACAAAGAATAAAAGTCTTGAAAAGTTTGGAAGAAAGAAAGTGGAAGAAACAAAGAAAAAGGACCAAAAGAAGAAATATGGGAAAGATGGCCAAAATGCCACCGGCATGACCATGATGTCGCCGGCAAGTAAGATGCCACCGGCACGATCAAGATGCCACCGGCACGATCAAGATGCCACCGACATCTCTTCCTGCTGCCACTTTTCCAAGTAAACATAACCTTTCACTTACTTCACCTTGTTCCCCAATCCGACCATAACTCCATTCCCTCTCCTCCAAGCTTCATTAAACCCTCATTTATAACCCTTGGAGCCAAAGAAATACGCTTGGTGGCCAAGGATAATTCACTTATAAATAAGACCCATGGGGTAGTGTTTATATCATCCTATCCAATATCATCAATCTATCCTTGAATCATCTTAACCCCATCTCCATCATATTTCTGTGATTTTGATATCACCCCTCACCCAAGTGGTGAGGGGTGGAATTGGAAGCCATGTCCATGTAATAAGCCATAGGAGAGTAGAGAAGAAAGCCATACTTCTTACAAAACCCAAGATGGTTATGGGTAGAATGCATTGTATTTTGGTACTATGAACTCTAATGTTTGGTAACTTCTTCTTTGTTATTCAATGTAGTTTATGTTCATGTTCATGGTGATTCTTATGTTTTGTGATATTATAAATGTTGTCTTGATACTTGTATTGTTCATATGAAACATGTGATATATGGATGTTTGGATTTTATTTGTGCTTGTCATTGGATTATGGTGATAACATTATATTTGGTTGAATTGGAACTTGTTCTTGTTTGTCAATTTGGTTAATCATTGTTGAGTCTATATGTCGAAATTATTCTCAACATGGTTGATTTCAATTCGTTAACCGACTAATGATTTGGTCTTGTGCTTGTGAAGATTGTGCAAGAGACTTAATAAGCATAACAAGTAATGGTTTAATCTAGATTATAGGTCGAAAGGAGTCTATTGAATATATTGTTCTAATCATCTTTCAAGTAAATGGAACTTATCAAACTAATAACCAAGTCTATGGGTCGAAAGGATTCTTGTTGTTATTGGTTTAGGCATAAGGCTCACGAGTGACCACTTGATTGAGACTTATGTATTACTGATTTATAAAGCACTAGTGTCTTATTATTGGTTCTACAGGTCGAAAGGATTACCTTTAATATGTTTTCCAAACTAAACATCCTAATGTCCATGTGATCATTTGACTATACATGTATGTTCTTTGTGTCTTGTGCCTTTAACGATTCCCATGGTGGTGTGATCGTGACAATCATACCTGCCATTGTTACAAACAAACTACACTTGAGTATAACCAAGTCCCATGGGACGACCTTGACTTACCAACCTAATTGCAACATGACTAGAGTATACTTGCTCGAATTTGTGTTCCTAATTAATATCGGTAATTCTTGTTTATAAATTTAAAACCCAATGTGTGGAAAGAAGACATCAAGTTTTAGGCTTCTTGTCGGGGATTTGTATTTGCACTTCTTTAAATATCTCTATCGGTACACATCATTATCCTCGTTTAATATCGATATCGCTAAGGTGAGTCTATAGCCTCGCTTGTGCACTTTAATTGTTTTAAAAACCCACGAGGGGGAATACATGTTTTAATAAACTTAGAACACAAGATTTTTATGGTATGTTTGTCCCTATATGAATGGACCCATGGTTGTCTTAAATTGAATTAAGTAGATTGCCATTCTGAAAGCCTCATTTATGGACCGCTAACTAGCTTATGATGGGCTAGCCGCTAGTACAATTAATAGATCTATGAGGGAAGCCGCCTCGGTTCGGTTTGTGGGTGATGTCCTTCGTGCTTAGGCCTGGACGCCCACTGTACGGACATATTGTATTGAGAAGTCAGGTATACGGCAATGTACCAATAGTACGGAGGTAAATGACAATTAATAGATCTCCTGTCTTATTAATCCTAAAGGGTGTGTCTAAGGGTTCGGTTCCATGAGCTTAATGCAATTGTTACAATATACAATTATATTTGTTGATGCAAATTATTCGATGCTTGTTGCCTTCAAGTATGCCACCAAATTATAACTTTTGCTTGTGTTAAAAATGATTACATAATCCTATAGATTTCACCCAGCATTTTTGTTGATGATTTTACTCATATATATTTTAGGTAATCAAGGAGTGTGAAGCTTGGGAGTTACGGGAATGAAGTTGTGCACTGCTTTTGTAATTTAAACTCTTTGAATGTTTATCATTCCTTTCCTTAAAACAATATAAATCTTTTTTTTAGTTGTATTTTGGTTACAATGTCTTGGGACTACGCTACTCTGACAAATGTTTTAGGAACGGTAAATTTAAAACGTCTCTTTTTGAGTCGTTCTTTATAAATTATGTGTTATTGTACCATTGTTTAGCACCCAACAATATATTTCACAACGTGTAAATTTAGGGGTGTTAAAATAACACTCAACCACTGAGAGTCTCTGATACATCTCAACTGTTATCCTCAGCTGATGAGTATGTCTTCAAGTAATTTGACTTCTTTGACAATGTCTCTGACTTGAATTTCTCTATGGTTGCTCACAGAGGTCAGAACCTTTGTGAGACTTTCAATACTTGTATTTCTCCTAGGCACAGGAAAGTTTATATCACTTAGTGTATTTATGGAATAAATCTATGACTAAGAGAATTCTAACAGCCTTAATGTCCCAACAGTTATTTTAACGCTTCGGTCTCATGAGCTTAGACAGTAGTATATACTTTTATTGGTGGTTAATAGAGCTTCTATATTCACATTGTGGTTAAAATCTTGTGGTTCATTATCATTATCAAACAAAAAAACTTATGAACTCACTAACTTTATGTTCACACTTTAGTCATGTTTTTCCCAGGTGTTCTATTATATGGATTATATGGAGTCTGCATTATTGTATTGACATGTAAAGGTCGTTCTCTCGCATCAATTACTCTTTACGCCATGAAGTCGCAACCCCAAATCTAGTATTCGTTGCAGTGAATTTGGCGGTGTGACAAAACCTCAAAAAAGTATAATGCTCAATCACTTGTCTACCTTTATAACTTCGTATCGTTTCTTTCATCTCATTAACAATATCATCATCACACAAAAGATCTTCAATTCCATCCATGTTTACTTGCATTCTTTGTCTTCTTATCCAATCTTGGGTGCAAAGAATCTCTACAATTTGATTTGAAACTGCATGTAATGTGACTAAGAACCAATAATTTTATTAAATGAATAAAATAAACTTACTTTCATGTTGATGAATGATCTTGATCGATGATAATGATAGATGATGGTTAAGTTATTATGAATTTGAGGTTTAATTTTTTTTATAGCATAGTAATTGTTTAATGTGTTTTTTACTTTTCTTAAAAAGGCTACATGTTTCATATAATGTTCTAAATAAACCCTATAAAAATTCATATTCTAAAATCCATAACTATCTTGGCGGAAAAATCCATAACTGTCTGCTTCTTTCTCAAACCGTCATGAGAACCGAAATTTTGAAATTTTAGGAACCAAAAACTGGACCATAGTTCTAATCAGGGTCGGCCCTGGGGGTGGGCGGAGTGGGCAACCGCCCAGGGCATGAACAGATCAGGGGGCATCAAATTTTATATGTTATGAATCGGATTTATGTGATGGAGATTGTGTTTTGATGTTAATCTTGCTGGCAATGATCCTTTCAGTTGAGTGAAATAATAGTTGACTTAGGAATAAAATCATGACACAACTACTTGCAGGTTAGTAGAATGAGAAAGAAGTAAGGAAGATGGAGAAGACGACAACTTTCATTAGGATTTGAGAATAATTTGTTTTTAATTTTTTTGGTAGAGTAGTACAACTACTTTGCAAAATGAGTACTTTTACTTTTACTTTCAACTTTTAACTGTTTGTCATATATTTTATAATTTTTATTTTGACATTTTATTTAGGTTGCTACTATTATATTCATTTTAAGTTTTGTTTTCGCTATTCCAAAACGTTTTAAAAGAGTTCACGGGAGACGACGAAGAGAAGTAATTTGTTAGCATATTCGTTTGTGGCATTTTGTTTTTTCTCATGATGTTTCATTCAATGTAAAGCTGTTTAATAAAGTGTCTATGTTTTTTCTTTAATATTTTTTAGAATTTTTAGTTATTTATGATATTAATTAAAGACAGACTATAAGTTTTTGCGAGAACATAGATATTTCTCACGTATTATAACTTTTCTTTAAATATTTTGATATGTCCAAAATGAACTCGGCCTTAGTATTTCGTGTTATATAAATACATATATCTTGCTTAGTTAGTTCATTATTATGTCATAAGAATACATATCTTGAAATCGTATGTTGTACTTCATTATTTTTATTTTATCTAAACTCGTAAAAACAATTGTGTGCTTTGTAATTTAAACTCATGACAAGTCTATTTTGGTAAAAAGTCGCTCGGCATGAACAATTTAACAACTAGAATCGCTTAGCATCTAAAAAATTGTCGAGCACACGAGCAATTTAACGACGAACAATTCACACGGGTCAAAGTTTTGTCTCTGACATGAAAGTTTGTTTGCAAGTCAAACTAAGAAATAGTCTGTTGCATATTGCAATATTTATTATCGAGGGGCATTTTATTATCATCTCGCCCAGGGTAGCATAAAAGTCAGGACCGGCCCTGGTTCTAATATACGGTTCGGTTCTAGTACGATTCTTTGGTTTTTTTGGACACCACTTTACATAATGAGTCTTTGGTAAGTATTTTCCATTGTTTAAGAATCCGTTTATTCACACAATTGAAGAGCTGCTTTTAACTCACTCTTTTACTTCCAACAAGAAAAAAACACGTGAACATGTGATCTAATATGCTCGTATACATTGATAAAGAGATGCAACATTTTTACGTTATGTAATAGACATCACTACAATTAATAATCGATAGCTTCTATTTATAGAAGTTCTGTACCAAATGCATGATTCAATGTTTACTTTACAAGTTGCATCCTAAAAATAGTCGGTACAGACAAAAGGAAGGTGCATGTCAAGTTGGTTACATCTTGGACCATGTTAACGTTAAAGTCATATGTGATATGTGATTGTTAACCAAATTGTCTTCGTCAAGCTGTAAAGGAATTTGTGGATGACATATCAGCATCTTGAGTTCTAAGCTTGTACTAGATACCTGTCTGAACAACAAAATATAATGAATGGATTTGTGGATGACATATCAGCATCTTGGTTTGTAGTACTATATATACAGTTCTTGCGGGTGCTCGAAAACTCTATGAATTTTTTCTATGAAGTGTTAATTTTTGAGAAAAGCATAGATATTTCCAAAGTGTACGTTAGATGCACCCGATCTATCACGACATGTTTCTAACACTACGGTTCAAAATTTTCCATGCACCCGCGATATTTAGTTTGGTTCCATCTCGTCCTATATGCATATAAGGATGGTAGACTTATATATTTATCACAATAATTGCTATGAAAAGTTTGACCAAGATGATAAACAATTTGTGAAAGCCATTCATTTCACCAGATGCATGTCGATCACAAACTGTTCACATGCAAAAACTAAGTATAAAAAGCCAATACTTGTTCTTACATCTCTGTAAATTTTTTAAAATGAAGTCACCTTCCTCTCATATTTCTTCTCTCTTTTATGGTCTCTTAATAATATGTCTTACTTTCGCCACAGTATCTGCTTCCTATGGCGGTAACGAGACTGATTATCTTGCGTTGTTGTCATTTAAGTCAAAGATCACCCATGATCCATACAAAGTTCTAACCACGTGGAACCATTCCTTTCATTTCTGTCAATGGAGTGGTATTTCATGTGGAAAGCGACACAAACGAGTGACTGTTTTATGGCTGGATTCGCAAGGTTTAGAAGGCTCGTTGTCTCCTCGAGTAGGAAACCTTAGCTTCCTACGTGTGCTTTCTCTCTCTAGCAACAGCTTTCAAGGAACCATTCCTCATGAACTTGGTCGTCTATCTAGACTACGTCATCTTTATCTTGATAAAAATAAGTTCGGTAGAGTTATTCCAATGAATTTATCTGGTTGTTCTAACCTAGAAGAACTTTGGCTCAATCTGAATGAGCTAACCGGAAGCATACCCAAGGGAATGAGTTTACTCTCAAAACTTGCTCGTCTTGTAATTGAGGACAATAAGTTAACAGGTGGAATCCCACCTTTCTTGGGGAATATCACATCAATGGAATGGTTCTATGCTGCCGAGAATCCGTTTGGTGGGAGAATTCCACAAACCTTGGGTCTATGGAAAAGCTTGACCAAATTTGCGTGTGGTGGCTGCAACTTATATCGAAATATCCCTCCTTCCACTTTCAACCTCTCCCTCCTAGTGAAATTTTCCTTATCTCAAAATCAGCTTAGTGGTAGTCTTCCTTCACAATTAATCAGCTCCCGAATCTAGAGATCCTTCAGTTAAGGAATAACGAACTGACCGGAGTTCTTCCACCTTCTATTTCTAATTGTTCTAAGTTAGAACGTTTCGAAATGAGTAACAATAGTTTTAGTGGGAAGTTGACAATCGATTTTTCAAAACTAGGTGAGATTAATAGAATTATATTAAATAATAACAACTTACATCGACGCGGAGAAGCTGATGACATGAGGTTTATAGATTCTTTGAAAAACTGCACCAGATTAGCAAAATTGGAGCTTCATAATTGTGGCTTAATGGGAGTGCTTCCGGTA
This sequence comes from Glebionis coronaria, assembly GCA_025667525.1. NCBI lineage: Eukaryota > Viridiplantae > Streptophyta > Magnoliopsida > Asterales > Asteraceae > Glebionis > Glebionis coronaria. The sequence continues at coordinate 543,873,286 of CM046879.1, read as the reverse complement.
TCAATAGGTAATCTTTCTAATCAACTTAACTCCCTAATTTTAGGACAAAATAAATTATTTGGAAATCTCCCTTCAAGCATAGGTAGTCTAGTTGGCTTAACCACTTTCGATTTACAATCTAATCGATTCAAAGGTAACATCCCCACAACCATTGGTAAACTTCAAAACCTACAACTTCTAGGTCTAAATAGCAATCAATTTTCAGGACCTATCCCCGATGCCATGGGGAACTTATCGTTGTTGACTAAACTTTATTTATAATCCAACAAATTAGAAGGTAATATTCCATCGAGCCTTGGGAATTGTAAAGAACTTAATGGGTTAAACCTAGCAGACAATAGACTTAGTGGTAAAATACCCAAGCAACTTCTTCAACTTCCATCACTTAATTATTTTCTAATCATCTCTCAAAATAGCGTATCTGGTTCAATTCCATCAGAGATTAAAGACCTCAGGATGTTGGGTTATCTCGATTTATCTTACAATCATCTATCAGGCAACATTACTAGTAGCCTTGGTGAGTGCATTGGCCTTACAAGGTTATTCCTAAGTGACAACATATTTCAAGGCATAATACCATCTTCGTTAAGTTCCTTGAGAGGATTGGAGGTACTCGACATTTCTCAAAATACTTTATCGGGAAAAATTCCTCAATTCTTAGACAAATGGGTTTCCTTAGAGTTTTTGAACCTGTCTTGTTGTACGATACCGACAACAAACCCGAAGTTCGATAACGCGGAACTGCTAGATCAACAGTTGTATCGAGCACAAGTAGCGACATAAGAGACTACAAAGAACCGACAAACATATATGCACACGGAAAACCCTCAAACCCCTCTTTATTAATAACCCTAATAAAGAATACATTGAGGAAGAAGAATTCAATGAACTAGGATCCCCCCTTATCTCTATTTATAGAGATGATGGGGGTAGGCACCTCCTTAAGTCAAATAGGAAACTTCCTATAAACCAACTTAAGGAGATTAACCTAAATACTTCCTAATACAAGTCTATTCCTAATATATATTACACAGTACACTTAAGTCCCTAACCTATGTTTAATATTACTCATAATTTTCTAACAATTTCCACCTTAGGAGTAACACTTAAACATAATCGATACTCAACACCCTTTACCGGTGTAGGAACCTCGAACCGGGAACCACCTTGTCGACCAGGCGTTGTACTTCTGTAATTTCCCTAGATTAGCTTCCATAGACTCCTTCACGTTCTTCTTCTCAGCAACATCACCCTCTGCACCCTCTTGACCAGGTACTTCGGTTACTGTAATGTTTGCCCCCACCTTTATACCAAGGTGTAACTGCTCATTTACCAAGCATCCCGTGTTTGTCTTTTCTTCAGGTTGTTTGTCCTCCAACCGTCTTTGAGCCACTGCATCATGATCGTTACTAACCTGAAAAACCTCAGCTTCACGATCCCTTTAAGCTCCCTGTAGTTCCACCTCAAACCAAACACGTTTATTAACTTGTACTCCATGGAATCCTGTTTTAACACCAGGACCAAGTTGTTTGAACCCAACTTGTTTTAAACCTCCATGCTTATGTACATTAAACCCATCAAAATTTTCGATGTCAAACCTAGTTATAGAACTAGCCATTATTCTTTATCCCTTTGTTGTTTGCTAAACCTTGTGAAAAATCTCACAATCACAAACCGTCAAAGTCCCTTCAGTAATTCGCTAAACTTTGTGATATATTAAACCTCACAATCACGAATTACGAAGTCCCCTTGTATAAAGAAAAACCCTTGCTTTATCGATATAACCCTAAGAGAAACCTTCTTAGAAATCGATCAAACCAAGTAACCCTTCAAAAGAACACCCTTTCTTACTCAAATATCGATTGAGCCTTGGAAATTTACCTATCCAACAAATCGACAACCCTTGAATCAAGAAAGTACTCGACTCCTTTTGAAGTAACCCTTGTCGTACTTTTAATTTTGCAAAACCGATTTCTAAAAACCTAAGAAATCTTGCAACCTCGACAAGTCTTGAATCTTCTTTAACCTTACTACAAACCTTGTCAAGTTGTTTTTTAACCAACTTTACCAACAAGCCTCACAAGCCGTGTGCAATATACCCGTTGTTGCTAAAACCTTTTCTTGCAAATCGAATTTATTAGAAAACCTCTAAATCCTCGATCACGAACAAGCAAACCGATCGTAAACTTGAATACCCAAGCAAACCATGATCAAACTTGAACCACAAGAAAAACCTTTCTTGCAAATCGAATTTATTAGAGAACTCTAAACCCTCGATTCTGAACAAGCAAACCCGACCGCTAACTTGAAACCTAAGCAAACCACGATCAAAACTTGAACCACAAGAAAATACCCTTCTTGCAAATCGAATTAATTAGAAAAACCTTGAACCCTCGATTACGAACAAGCAATCCCGATCGTCAACTTAAAACCAAAGCGAACCACAATCGAAAGCTTGTTCCACAAGAAGAAAAACCACAACAACGTCGAACCTTCAATTTTAGTCGTTATTAAAACGCCAATAACAACACCTTAAAGTGGTTTTATATAAAAACCAGAATATGTAACCCTCGTATTTACCAAAATAATTACCTTTAGTAAATCCTTTTTTTAGTAAATCCTTTTTGATATTAAATACAAGTTATCATGATTTTCTTTGTAGTAGATTCCATTCACGTGCATGTGTGAAATAAAAAAACAACTTGGTCACTTGTTTGTTTTTTTCCCCACGTGAATCGTTATACAAGAATCTAAAAAAAAACCTCTCGTAATATCGATCGAAACTTTCAAAAGACGGTAATCTTCACGTGAGATGTAAACCTCAACAGAGCCAATGATCGATCGCTACTTCAAAAACCGATTTCAAAACTGAAACCGAACCTCGATACCTCTAACGACTCGTCACCTCGACCTAGCACTCGATCTTCGAAGACCAACCAACCGTAGGCTCTGATACCACTTGTTGTACGATACCGACAACAAACCCGAAGTTCGATAACGCGGAACTGCTAGATCGACAGTTGTATCGAGCACAAGTAGCGACACAAGAGACTACAAAGAACCGAAAAACATATATGCACACGGAAAACCCTCAAACCTCTCTTTATTAATAACCCTAATAAAGAATACATTGAGGAAGAAGAATTTAATGAACTAGGATCCCCTCATCTCTATTTATAGAGATGAGGAGTAGGCACCTCCTTAAGTCAAATAGGAAACTTCTTATAAACCAACTTAAAGAGATTTACCTAAATACTTCCTAATACAAGTCTATTCGTAATCTATATTATAAAGTACACTTAAATCCCTAACCTATGTTTAATATTACTCCTAATTTTCTAACATATCTTTTAATGACTTTGAGGGTGAAGTGCCGGTTGTAGGAGTGTTTGCCAATGCAAGTGCACTTTCAGTTTTGGGGAACAATAGGCTAAGGCTATGTGGCGGTTTGGTTACACTTGAGTTACCCAAGGAGAAGGTTACTAAGAAAAAAAAGTATCGTTTATTCATATTACTCATTTTCATTGTACTGACGTTGCTCAGCGTATTATTGTATGTGCATCTTTTCTGTAAGAAGAAACGAAATAGTCAATCATCTCAATCTTTAGGAAATGAACGGTTCTTGAAAGTTTCATACAATCAACTTCTCAAGGCTAGTGATGGGTTCTCTATATCAAATTTGATTGGCGAAGGTGGGTTCAGCTCTGTTTATAAAGGAACCCTTGATTTTTATGATAATAGGTTTGTTGCGGTCAAAGTTTTACATCTTCAAAATCGAGGAGCTCACAAAAGCTTCCTAGCAGAATGTGAAGCATGGAGGAATATTCGGCACCGTAATCTATTGAAGATAATAACTTCATGCTCAACTGTTGATTTTCAACGCAATGATTTCAAGGCTTTGGTTTACGAGTTTATGCCTAATGGTAGTGTACACGATTGGCTTCATTCAAGTGCAAATACATTGAAACTCATCCTTCTTCAAAGAATAAATATTCTTAGAGATGTTGCCACCGCACTTGATTATCTTCACACCCGTTGCCAAACAACGATTGTTCACGGTGACTTGAAGCCTGGCAACATTCTACTTGACGCTGATATGGTGGCTCTGAAGGTTTATAGAGTTCATAACAATTATTTAAAACCCTAATATGGATCAAAGAGCGCATAGCGGAAGCGATTAACAAGATCGTCAATTTAACACAATTATATTAATCAAGATTAGGGTTACATACCTTTATCCTAGCAAGATCCACAAGACGACGGAGCAAACGGCAACTAGGGTTTATCACGAACACCACCAAGAATATAGTCTAAAGTAAGACTATATCACGTTCTTGTACACACGTGATACGGCGAGTTAACCGTGAGTCTAGCACGAACAAACCGAGCTTCCAAGCCTATGGAAAATCTACCCAACAACCCTAGAGAGGGGCTAGGACTAGATCTAGAATAGCTTTATTGAAAATTAAAGAAGAACCCTAATTAGGGATGTTTGGCCGGCGGCTAAAGCAAGAGAAAAGAGAGATGTGGAGTGAAAAATTATGAGGCATTAAGTTTGTTTATATACACCTTGGAAAACTTCTCTTCCAAGGTTAAACAAGATAAATCCACAAAATCTTTTCTCCTTATCTTTGTCTCCTCTATTTAGGCCGGATATATACATGCTCCAAAAGAGGTTTCCGGAACTTTTCCGACTCCTTCTTTTAGCTTCTTTAACCTTCTATAACGGTCGTTTAATACTTAACTTTTAATTACTTAACGATCGTTAGCTACGGTTTGATTCAATAAATATAATAAATATATTTAATAAATAAATAAATTAACTCTTCACGTAATGTGTGCAATCCCGTGATCTCGAGTTCGATCCTATCTCACGACAATCGATTTTTAAGTCCATAAACTTTCAGCTCCCACTTGGACAAAATTCGAATATCGTGATCACATTGATTAGCGTCTAGTTACACTAACAATGTCACTAGTACAACTCGAGTAAGGCCTCCTGGACAAGAACCTTTTAATGATTATATCATTATTATTATCCTTTCATTTCAAATACATTGTTAATAAGGATATGGATCTTAGTCATTCCTTCATTAACTATTCTGTTTCTCGTTTACGGATATAGCAAGATCACCAAAACAAATTTGGGTGCGGCCGCACAAATATCTTACTACTCCCCCGAGGGGCCCAGCTGTATTATACTTCAAAATAAATTTTAAAGGAAACGAATCCCATTTTGACTACAAGCAAAACTTATGAATTTTGCAACACTTCCGGAAATAATCCTTATAGCTACCAGTTACGTTTAGCGTTAGATTATTCCACAGAAATGCACTAGATCCATAACAGTTTCCTGGTATCTCAGGTCTAAGGATAACTATTTATGATTTACTTGATGACAAAGATCCATAAAGTAAAATCATATAGTTGGGATAAGTCCAATATTTGATCCATCAAATATCATCCAAAATTGACCAATATACTTTCAAGTATACTCAGTCACTATTTTGAATTGTCTTAGTTTAATAATACTCCCATATTATTAATCGACAACGGACATTTAGAAACATCATAATGCTCATGGATTAAAACATGTAAAATAGGATACAAAATCAAATAACATAAAATAAACGAAATCCAATCTTTATTTCATCAATTCAATAATGTCTTACATCCTTTATCCAAATACTAAAAATAGATCAATGCATAAAACTGGTACATGCATCATGCCTCTAGTAATGACATTCATACTTGTTTGGCAAAGCATAAAATAACCAATCTTGACCTATTGAAATTTTGAGAATACTTTCTTCAAGAATTCAATTCATTGAAACTCTTGTACATGTGCATTCAAATAATTTGATATTGCCACATAGTATCAAAATTGTGAAACATCCTTGATCACCAATTTCCTAAACTTCCAAAACACATTTGAAGTTTCAAAGTATTCTAATTCCTTAATGTATAATGCAACTTTAATCAACATGTCATCTCCAAAAGATCTCATGACTAATATTGAGTGTTACCTCAATTATATCTTTTCAAGTTTTACAACTTGCCATAAAAGATATAAATACGTTACCTTTAATATCTATTATGTAATGTTTGATTCCAACCAAAACCTTCAAAGTTTGTTGGCTATGATAATTTGCACAACGATTGACAAATTATTCATCTATAGAATATGGAAGCCGATCCAAGATTTAGGATGTTATTCTATTTCCAAACATATTCCTTCAGAATATTACACAAGTTATTTAATAACTTTTTAGATAGATTAATATATTCAAATCATCATGTATTTTAAGCATGATATAAATACAACACGACACACATGAAAATTTCTCAAACCAGATTTAGATTTCTTCATGTCCTAAATATCCATGTAAACTTACTACATGGCATATTACGTTGTATTTCCACCGCATAAATAAATAAATTTATTTATCCCAAGGTTATGTATATCTTATTTCCTAAATCTCCAAAGTAAAGTTTCATCTCAAATCTAAACCAAATCAACATTTAATTTGAATGAAAACTTACTTTCTTACATGTCTATTTGACACATATAATTTAAGAAAATAACCATAATACTCCCACTAGCTTTTAGGAATACTTAGAAATCATCTTATTCAAATTTAAATCCAATCTTGGATTTCAAATTAAACATAAGAATAATCTTCTAGATGCATGCTTTTATCCATTAATAGATAATTGCATTTTTGTACATTTCCAAAGATTTATATTTTGAAGTAATAAACTTATTTCGATTACTCAAGTCCTTCCTCAAGTAGTCATTCAAGAAATAGTTCATACATATCCAAATTTTTCAATTTAAAATATGACCATCAAAATCTTTATATATTTAATGTGTTTAGGAAAGAATACTCAATCACAATTAATTACTTAAGTGTGACTAATAATCTATTCATAATACATACATTAAATATGTGTACAATTTTGTCCATATAATTTCGACACAAAGATTAAACCACTACAATTGGCGTTTTTCTTCCTTTGACGAAACTTATCTCCAATTTCTAGTCAAACTATTTAAGATAAAACAAATCTAAAATTGATTATCTTATTGGACAACATCTATATCGTTCATAGTATGAGTAATTTACCCAATTCAATATTTGGTAACAAATCATAACAATTATTTGTAACTCATAATTCTCGGCATATAAATCGCATATCCGAGATATCCTTACGGATTCTATGACATAAATTCCTTTATCTTGAGGTTTAGCATTTACACGTCTACCTCATGATAATTACTAGTGTATTTTAGAAGATCATGTATCTTGTAATTTTATCTTTCAAGATCAAAACTCCCACTTGCTTTTAGTAACTTAAAATTACTCTTTAAATACATAGCAAATAGATCAACACTCCAACGTTATCTATATGGGACATTACAAAACACAATGGCCGTTCCATACTCTTTATTTTCTAAACAATCCATTTCATAAATAGTTTAGCAAAATCCGAACTCCATTTAAGATGTAACGTGATTCATCACATTCCATATATAATGGTATCTTATTAATCTTCTTAGATCAAGTCATACTCAACTTTCTAACCTTGATTTCTTTTGGAATAAAGGAAGATATAGTTATCTTGAATCAAACATCACCATCATATTGATAATTTTGATTCTCCTAATGAACATACCATAACAATGATGTATTTCATTTAGTGAAATATTGTAAGTCAATCTTAACAACATTTAAGATAAATATATATCTTTAGGCTTACCTATATACCAACTAAATCATCTTAATGGTATAATAGATTTCCTAACCATTTTGCATGCTTTATAACTCAAGTGCTTTTAATACAAAGTCACTTCATAAAAGTTATAAGTCCATTACACGTTACATGTATATGTCTTTAGTGAAATAGAGACAATATATTAACGTCTTACTTTATATTATACGTCTTCCAAGACTTTATGTTTGTGACTTTATTCAATAAATCATAAACATGTATAACTAAAGTAAATCATGAACACCACTAGGTTTCATTCATCTTTTCAAGTTAATTCAATCATATACTATTATATGAACACCACTAGGTTTCATTAGTAGTATAAGATTACTCTATGTATCTTATGTCATTCCAGGAATTAGTCCATTTTAAGAAACTTCAAAACATTCCACGCCCGATCTTACGACATGTGGATATTTTACCCTTGTGTTTACAATTTAGTCCAAGCTCTTACATGACTAAATCAAAACTTCAAGTGTTTCTTAATGTGAATGATATATATACTTTTAAGTAGTCTTTTAATCATATTGACACATGATCTAAATATTAATTAGATTGTTTAATCTCTTATCTTAAGAGAATCATATCTTTATAAGTTGTTTCTTGCACACAATGTTCATTTCTCCCACTTGTGCATGGAACAACCTCATATATAAGATAAACATCACGTCTAACGTTCGTCTATACAAAATATGATTGTGCCACATATATTAGCTTTTTACAAGTAGATGTAGAATCACTTAATCAACAAGAATCAGTACATAACTATCTTTGAAGATATTAGTGTCAACAATTCGAAAGTAATTATCTTAGAACATACTAAAGATAACATGGGTTATTACCAAGACAACAAAGCTTGTAACTCCCACTGACTTAGAGAATGTTTTAATAGACTCAAAATCAGTCATACAACACAATTCTCCCACTGAACTTGACAACATTGAAAATGTTTCATAATCGGTGAAAATAATTAGTGTTGTGTTTACTTTCTTACACTTTTGAAAAACACATTCGCAACAATTACTAATAGTGTTTAAGAGTGTATTCTACTTCGTAAATGATGACTTACCCATCAAATGCTTTTTAACTTGAAAGACTTGACATGCAATTTCTTCCTTAATAGGTCTACCAACCCCAAAATGGTATGTAGTGCCTATAAATGGTCAAAGCACAACTACTAGACAAATATGCTAGTTTGCCTTATAACCAATTAGCGGTAACTTTTAATAACTCAAAATATGCACTTTTCTTAACTATTAAAATTTGCTATGAGTTATGGATTTGAATTTTACATTTCTAAAATCCTTATTACTCCTTCTTTACTCATGAAAAAGAGTTTTAGGTTTATCATTCATTTGTAAATTGACTCTATCCTCAACCATACGGTTTGTAGATCAATAAATGAATAAACCACGTTTACGGTGTAACGTTGCATTAATACATTTGCAAAAAAAATTTACAAAATTCAATTTAGTATTTTCGATAATACCATTCAAGAGAATAAAATTACCCCGGTAATAATAACCATAGTATTTTCCTTGAAAACTAGAATCCAAATTGACATAATTTCATCACATCAGTTGATCTGCTAGCAATGAAAGTATTCAAGATGGTAACTTGTCGAACAATGATTGACAAACAAATTTGCAATTTCTAGACATTTAAGGGATTTACATTGCCAAAAGTCATTTTGCATTGTAAACATGTTTCATCCCTTCTTTATGCCTTAAGTTTCCAGATCTCACTGAGTAACTCAATTAAGTCGACTAATCTAAAGAACGTAAAACCTTCATGTGCAATCTTATTCAGTCATGAAGTTTTCTCTCCATTACAACATCGTCCGATATCTTATATGACGACAATTGTAACTTCAAGTGTTCGTCAATTAGAGGGCATATGACTTAAATTTTTAGGGTATAGATTTTGGTGTCAAAATCATGTATGGAGAAGCATGCATACATCTCCATAACATAAGTTTAATAAAACGTTTAGTAAACTTTTTGTTGAGACTAAAAGTTCATCATATACTTGCAAGTTGAGGTATTGGTTAAACCAATTAAAGATTTTACACACAACTAAATTCACACCGTACTTTTTCTAGAACTTAGTTATAGCACAAAGCAATAACCTTATTCATTGTGTTTCGGATGTGAATTAATGTAGTTAAATCAACCTTAAAGAATTATATCAATAACAACCGTAGGTAATTCCAATTTTGACGCACAGGCGAGCCGGGAATTTGGTCAGCGCTGAAGCATAACACCTCCTTCCTTAACCGGGTACATGACCAGCGGTGCGTTATACCCACTTTATAGTTTATCAAAATTGAGTAGGCCGTTAAGTTGCTATTGCAGTTCTAATCAACGCAAATCATATGTAAATTAGATCTCAAAAACAATTCATTTATTTTGATATGATTTAGTCCATGTTAATTTTTCTTATAAAAAATTACCCTTGTTTACAACATACAATTAAAACAAAAACGTATGAAAACAAGTAGGTACAAAAAAAAACTAAATCATAAACACATAATAACAATTTATATGTGCAATAAATAAATCAAATAGCCACATGCATACGATTTATTCAATAAATAATATCAAATCTAGGTTTTTATATTCATATAAAAGTCTTCCCTAATTTTAGATTTATTGAATCAAATAAAGCATATAGCAAAACATGTAACAATTACCACATAAAATATATGATCCATGAAAAACATGTATGTTCATCACGGATCTCCCACATATCTTAACAATTAAATCTCTATGGATCGAAACATGAATTTACACAACATAACAATTAATCATGCAATTCATCAAAATTCTACCCAAATCACTTAACAATTTAATTAAATCACTACGGATCGTAACCACGCATGACATAACAATTAATTCATGCATACATCTAAAGTTAATTACCATGTAATTTTAGGGTTTACAAAAAAACTTTTTTTTTTTTTATAAAAAATTCGGCATAGCCGATTTTAAAAATAATAAAAAACAAAACCCTAATTTTTATAAAACCTAAAAAACAACATGTAATTTTTAACACAAATCAATATTAGTTAAAAAACTTTAGATCTTGATAATTATAATCATGTTAAAACGGCTCTCGATGCCACTGAAGGTTTATAGAGTTCATAACAATTATTTAAAACCCTAATATGGATCAAAGAGCGCATAGCGGAAGCGATTAACAAGATCATCAATTTAACACAATTATATTAATCAAGATTAGGGTTACATACCTTTATCCTAGCAAGATCCACAAGACGACGGAGCAAACGGCAACTAGGGTTTATCACGAACACCACCAAGAATATAGTCTAAAGTAAGACTATATCACGTTCTTGTACACACGTGATACGGCGAGTTAACCGTGAGTCTAGCACGAACAAACCGAGCTTCCAAGCCTATGGAAAATCTACCCAACAACCCTAGAGAGGGGCTAGGACTAGATCTAGAATAGCTTTATTGAAAATTAAAGAAGAACCCTAATTAGGGATGTTTGGCCGGCGGCTAAAGCAAGAGAAAAGAGAGATGTGGAGTGAAAAATTATGAGGCATTAAGTTTGTTTATATACACCTTGGAAAACTTCTCTTCCAAGGTTAAACAAGATAAAGCCACAAAATCTTTTCTCCTTATCTTTGTCTCCTCTATTTAGGCCGGATATATACATGCTCCAAAAGAGGTTTCCGGAACTTTTCCGACTCCTTCTTTTAGCTTCTTTAACCTTCTATAACGGTCGTTTAATACTTAACTTTTAATTACTTAACGATCGTTAGCTACGGTTTGATTCAATAAATATAATAAATATATTTAATAAATAAATAAATTAACTCTTCACGTAATGTGTGCAATCCCGTGATCTCGAGTTCGATCCTATCTCACGACAATCGATTTTTAAGTCCATAAACTTTCAGGCTCATGTTGGAGACTTTGGTTTAGCTCGACTACTTGGTACAGATTTATACAGAAGCACCTCAACCGGGGTTAAAGGAACAATTGGTTATGCACCTCCAGGTAATTCTACTTTTATTCCACGATGCTTATATTTACTTACAGGTTTAGTGAGTAAATTAATTAACCGTGTCTAATTCGCAGAGTATGGTCTCGGGAACGAGATGACAAGTAGTGGGGACGCTACAGTTTTGGAATATTATTACTCGAGGTGATGACCAGGAAAAAGCCAACAGACGACATGTTTATTGATGGTCTTAGCCTTCATAAATTTGCTTACATGGCATTACCAAATCATGTAATCGATGTTATTGACGATGATGCAATTGTGTTGCAAAATATGGAAGCTAATGCAAATAAAGTGGAAGAATGTTTGGCTGCAACTCTGAAGATCGGAGTATCATGCTCTGTGGATTCCCCACCACAACGAATGAAAATAGATATCGTCGTCATTGAATTGCAGCGTGTTCTTGATGTGCTTCAAAATATACATCACTCAAATGGTTTTATAACTTTTATTCTTGTCTTTTTGAACTCTTTCAGGTCTGATACCAAGCTTGCATTGTGAAGTTGAAAGTAAATGCAACACGGAGCAGGTAGTAGATGAATAAATGTTACGTTGTCAAGCATGTTTGTAAGCAGGGGCGGATGCATGTAGGAACAGCGCCCCCCATTGCTAGCCCGATACGATGAGATTTTAGTGTAATTTTAGTTCAATATCGAGCGTTTTTTAATATTGCCCCCCACTCGAAACTCAAAATGCCCCCCACTCACACACTAAAGTCGAACTTTTAACACTCCAAAACTTATAAATTCATCATATTTATGTAAAAATACTCGATTTTTCGTTTCTATTCGTGTCTTTTTCACCTCGCAATTGGAAAAAAAAAATTTGCCCCCCACATTCCGATTTTCTAGTTCCGCCACTGTTTGTAAGTGTGGCTAAATTTTCTTGTTGCGAAAGTGTAAGAGATCACGTAAGAGTACGTTTAGCGCCGCTTCATATGTGTCAAACATGTTTATGATTATGTGTGGTTTGAAATCATATCTGGAATTAAGTTATACTTAACCCTTACTTGCCACGGTATTGTCTCGATCATAATGCTCAATTTCTTAATGAACATCCTGATATTATTCCTATTCTTTGAACTATTTTCATGAATTCGACGTTTCTTGAATGTCTGAAGGAGAAAGCTCAAGGCTTTCCCCACGTCTGCTTGGAAGCAAAACAGGTTTTGAGCAGTGTATAATTCATTTGTATTGGTAGATTAGCTTATGATTGAATTATTAGGTAGTTTGTATAGAAGTATGTTTAAGAACTCTTTATTATAGTGTTTAAGAACACTTTATAGTCTTAAATGGATTGAATACATTTTTATGCTAATTCAAGGACGGAACCCGGGGGTTCCTGCGGGCAAGGGGGTGCTCGGGAACCCTATGTATATTTTCATTATAGTGTTAATTTAAAAAAAAACGTTGACTTTCCCAAAATGTATGTTAAATGTATGTACCCGGTCCATCAAAATATGTTTTTAATAGTATAGTTTGAAATTTTCTTACACCCGACGATATTTAGCCATGGTTTCGTATATAATCACTTGTAAAATGTGCATTTTTACCAATAGTGTGTTTGGATACCAGTTGATAAAAAGTTCTAAAGCTGTGTTTAAAATAGTTACCAATGAATCTGAAATTCAGTTATATTGAATGGTCCACTGAATTTTGTAGCAAAAAACACAACCACCTTTTTATTTCACATAATTTTCCCCCAATTTTAGCTCCCATTTTTCACACATTTGATCTCCAAAACAATATTTTCATCCTCCATAACTCATTCAAATTCATATTTTTTTTCATGCTAATATGATCATGTGAAAAAGGGTTCTGTTTCAATTCACATTGTAAGTTTTAATGTTTGTTTTCATATGTTTCATATTTTGTATCAAATGTTAATATTGTTACAAATCATTTTGCAGTTTTAACACCCTAATCTTGGGATCTAATGATCTCATTTAGGCCACTTTTACGTGCTTAATGCGAAACTCGGCGTGAGGGTTAGGGTAAAGGTTTGTTTAAAATGGGCCGAATAATGGCTGCAAATAGAGGATTTATGAATAACTTAATCATGGCTGCGTGTGAATGGTTTCTAATGTTTTGGATGTTTATTGATGCTGCATTGGCTTCTTCCCTCACAAAATTTGCTAAGCGTTGTCAGTTGGAAATCCCATGTTTGTTATGCTCTAGGCTTGATCGTGTTTGCAAGAACGGCGCAGAACCAGGACCTTATTCGTATTTGCAATTATTTTGCAATAAGCATCAGCAGAACATCTCCTATTTGATATATTGTAATCTGCATAATGAGTTAGTTGATGCACGCGAAATGTGTGAAGATTGTTTTGGTTCGGTTACATTGCAAAGTCAATCAACTTTTGGATGTTACGGGCCTTCATGTTTATGTTGTAAAGTTCATTGTGATGACAAGTCGATTGGTAAAAGGTCGATGATGTCAGATTCGGACGTGTCAAGGGTGTGTAAACCTACAACAAAACCACCTTTGCCTCGTAGACATGGTAGGTCTAGGAGGACGAGGAATAAGATGAAACATAGACATCGGGATTTGTCGAAATTCACTTCTGATTCAGAAAGTGAAAACCTTTTATCAGATGATGATGATCGGTATAAGATCTTTGGAAAACATTCTTATAGTACTCCTGATCTAGGTTCATATGATCAATGTTCAAGAATAACAAGGACAAGAACACGTTCCGCATCTGTGACGCCAAATAGTTTGATCCGAAAATACAAAAAAGGTAAGAAGCCGTTATCATCAAGAACCTCTACTTGTCATTCAACTGATGGATATGGATCAATGGATGGTTCGCTGGTTGCGTATAGCAGTGGTAGTCAGAATAGGTACAATATTTTCTCAAGAAACTCGTTTAGTGCTTCTGATTTGGGGTCTGCTGTTTTCTTAGAGATGAATTATAATAAGAATTTACCACGCCGATCCGTATCTTTGACACCAAAGAGTTCAGCTGGTTATGGCTTAGGAAAACATCAAAAAAACAAAAATGTTCCTTCAAAAGCCAAGAAAAATACCAAGTCCGCTAACGTCAGAAGTGGTTTACCGACAAGTTATGGGTATGGATATTTAGATGATTCTGTCATCTCACGTAAAACGGGTACTCATCATCATAACGAAAACAAGATTCCTAGAAGACATTCATACAGTGTTATTCAGCTCGGGGGTGATATTCTTTTAAATATGCCTGTTGATGAAAGTTTAACGCGTCCTCAACTTTTTGTACCAAAAGAGGAGAAAGATTACATTTTTGGTTCACCGGCTGATTTTATAAGTGATTTAACAGGTGCATATATAGACAGGAATCAAGGGTACGGATCTTTAGATGATTCTGCTCTCTCGCGTAGAACGGGCATTCAATATCAAAGTTTAATTCCTCGAAGACATTCACATAGTTTCTTTGAGCTTGGGTGTGAATTTCTTCTACATACGCCTTTTGACGAAGGTTTAACAAGTCATTCTGCGCCTTTTACACCATATGGTTCTACTAATTATGGTGTTGCAGAACCGCCTACTTTGCAGGTACCTCGTCAAAGAGGTAAGAGAAATAAAAAGCCACTGCAGTCTCCAGATGATTCTTTTGTCTTGCGTAATACTGGTGGTTTTACTAGCAACATTAATCCTCGAAGGCATTCGTATAGTGCTTTTGAGCTCGGGTCTGCACTTCAAAATTTGCCTTCTTTTGAGGAAACTGCAAATAGTCATGCATCTTTGACAAAACAGTTCCCGCCAATGATGTCTAGTAACAGTAATCCTCGAAGGCGCTCGTCGTATAGTGCATTTGAGCTTGGGTCTGCACTTCTAAATTTGACTCCTTTTGATGAAACCGAATATAGCTCTGCATCATTCACGCAACCATTTCAACCAATGATGTCTAGTGAAAATGACTTTTCATATGGGTTATATGACATGAATAGAGGGTATGGATCTTTGGATGATTCTGTTGTCTCGCGCAAAACATTTGGTCATGATCATACTCATAATAGTATTCCGCGAAGGCATTCTTATAGTGTTCTCCAGCTTGGGGGTGATATTCTTCTAAATATGCCAAATGATGAAAGTTTAACAAGTTCTGAACTTTTTGCGCCAAGAGATTTTATAGGTCATCATTCCAGACACCCACCAAAACCAACATTCCAAAAAGGTCAGAAGAATCAGAATTTGTTACCTCCAATGAGTTCGGGTAAAAGTGATATACCAATAAACAAGAGTAAGTCGCATGGATCTTTTGATGATTACTTAGTCTCACGTAACACAGGTAGTCAATATTTAAATTATAATAACCCTCGAAGGCATTCAAGTAATACTTTTGATTTGGCTCGTGCACTTCTAGTAGAGATTAATCTCGACAAGAATAAATCAAATGGTTCGAGCGGAACTGGGTTGGGAGAATACAACCGGCCTCATCAAAAATACAAGAGACATAAAAATCATTTGCCACCACCAGTCCCGGCAAGCGTGTTTGGTGCATCTTCATCTGATGCTAGAGGTGATCTATATGCGATTCGGTCTTTGGATGATTCTGTTATCTTACGTAATGCGCGTAGCCATATTAATAATCCCAGAAGGCATTCATATAGTGCTTATGAGCTCGGTTGTGCACTTCTACTAAATATGCAACGGGATGGAAGTTTAGCACGTAGATCTGGATCTAGAACACCAGATATCCAGAAAGTGATCGAAAGTCAAAGAGTCACCGCAAGTCATCCAACTATGAACTTCACTACAAGTGATTTACCACCCCCTTTATTATATAGACCTCATGGATTTGGTTCTTTTGATGACTCTTTTCTTCTACAAAGTCGAAAACTACCCACAAATCTTACAAGAAGTTACTACAGTGCTTCTGATCTAACGTCTCTTGATGAAAGCTTAATGATGAAGTCTGCATCTTTGGCTCCAAATTGTTCAGTACAACAAGGTTTAAATGAATTCAACGGGTTAAAGTTCCAAAGCGGGCCAAGTTCTTCACTTCAAAAACGCAAAAAAAATGATCGTTCAAGAGGCAAAAAGAACAAGAAACCATTACCATCAGGAAACAATGCTAAAGTGGCAACTTCATCAAATGTTTTAGATGATAATTCTGATAGTCAAGACCAATACAAGATTTTTTCACGTAATTCCCAAAGTGCTTCTGATTTAGGATCTTTACTTCTTGTAGAGATGCAGCATGACAACACTTCAAGAGCCCGCTCTAAATCTTTAACACCAAATTCTTATTTCCGTGCACCAGAGCCCGACAAAAAACCACAAGAAAGTAAGAGAGCATCTTTGTGCCCCTCTTGTCTAGATAAAATCGATTTAAGATCACTAGATGGAATTAGTATAAGTGAATTCGACGGTGATGGTTGTATAGAAAGAGTGAAGCGACAAGCAGAAGATGATGTTAGATGCATGAGATTATTACAATCAGAATTAGAAGCAGAACGAGATGCTGCTACTATTGCTGCAAATCATGCAATGACTATGATCACAAGGTTACAACAAGAAAAAGCAGCGCTTCAAATGGAAGCCTTACAGTATTTAAGAATGATGGAAGAACAAGCGGAATATGATATGGAAGCCTTACAAAAAGCTAACGAGTTAGTTGAAGAAAAAGAGAACGAAATTCAAGATTTATTAGACGAAATAGAACAATATAAAAACAAATACGAGAATGATGAACTGATTAACACTATTAAAGGTTTTCATGATGAGAAAAAGTATGTTTTAGAAGCGTTATCGACACTAGAGAACAAGATTCGTCAATTGTCTAGTGGAGTTCATGGTAAATCTCAAGAAAATGTAAATCATGTTGATTTAGTGACACTGGAGCGTGAAATCACGGATCTAAAAGAAAAGATGGAAGCTTTACGGGTTGATATTGATCTTCTTCAGCATGCTTGTTACACACTACATGGAATTGAAGGTCTCGAATTCGTCCAAGAAATAGCTCATCAACTACAAGATTTGAGAGGCGTTATGGTTGATAGACGCATTGCAACCAATTGAGTATTCATTCTTCTACAAAACCATTGTAAGTCATCTGTATCAGTTACTAGAGGTGGAGATATAGACGGGTTGGGTAAGGGTCAAAATGGGTCATTTTGGCACGGGTCGAAACACTTCCTCTGCAGATTTCTATATCGTTAACAAAACCAGATCTTCATGATAACATGAACTAAGTTCTGTGCACTAAAATTACATTTTGGGTGACTTTCAGAGTTCAAACTGTTTGACCTTACATATTGGGTAAGGGTCAAAATGGTTCAGTTTTGGGACGGGTCGAAACACTTTTTATCCATATTTATAAATTATATTCACAAATACAAATATTTATGGTCAAAGTTCAATAACAAAAACTTCGAAAATTTTGAGTGGATACTTATTATGGGACGGAGGTAGTACGATTTAGTAGATTCTATGCATTAAAAATACATTTTGGGTGACTATCAAAGTTTCGGTTGGACCTTTTTGACCCGTTAGAGAAAAAAAGCAGATTTGCTCTTATTTCTTATCTGTCATGTTTTAAACATGTTTCTACTGAGTAGTGCATTGTGTATGATATGGTTCATTGCATCTTGGTCCAGTTTGCCACTTCGACAACACGCGAAAGACAAGTGCAACAGCGACATCTTTTTCGTCTCATTCATTCATTAGCAGGTGCGGTTATGTCCCCTTTGCAGCTTATATGTCTCGTTTCATCATATCACAAGCAACTTTCTACTTGATAACATCTGATCTAGTTACCTGCATTATTATTCAGCTTGCTGTCGTCATGTCTTGCGTTCGACAAGTGCAAAAGGACGTTTTATCATTTGACTATCTCCTGAAATTAGGCCTCTTTCGTTGTCAACTTTATTCTTAAAAATCATTGTCTAGTTAAACATGAATTATTGTACATTTTTGTACTGTAGTAGTTTAGATTAAATTACGTCTTTTTCAAGTGTAGCTTATTAACGTTGTATATTGATTTTCTTTGAATCATGAATCTTGAGAAAATAATAGTTTCACTAAACAAACACGTTTTTCTTTCTATTATGTTAAATGTTACGGGTATGTTCGGCAAAACTAGCAGTAGTCGCAACTTGTTAGCTAAGTCTTGTTGCAGCCGCTAGTTGTGTCGGTTGTAGCATTGTGTTCTGTAACGAGTTGCAGCGCAACTATAAAGTGTAAAACAAACATCAAGTCTAAAACCTAAAGCTTCTTCCATGAGCGTTCCATGATAAGCGTTTTAAAGCTTGTTGTCGAACAAATATACAATTGTAAAAAGCTAAAAACTAGGCTGAGCAAAACCAACCGAAAACCAACAAACCGAACTGACAAAAAACGAACCGACCATTTTCAGCTTGGTTTTCGGTTTTATATATTTATGTCAGTTTTGCTAGTGAAAACCAAGAAAATACGCCTAACGCTCATCATGATAATTTGTTGCAACGAGAATAATGTTTTGGCTCGGCCCATATGCTCATCATGACTGTCGTCTTTAGCCACTTGAGTACTTGACTTTGGTACATAGTCACTAGAACAAAGCTACAAAAACGTGTTTCATAGACTCTAAACAAACACAAAAACATTACCAATGTGTTGGGGAATCAATCGTCAATCACATGGACTTAACATAGTACATCCATAAAGTCTACGCTTACCATATCTTTCACTTGACTTTTTAATTTTTTCTCATTTCTTTTATTTAAAGTGAGAAAAACTTTAACTTTAAATAAATAAATTTTTACTTTTTCTCTTTTTTTCTTACTTCTTCAACACTCACCTTCTGGTCATCATCACCTTCCATATTTGTTTGCATTTTTATGTTTTTATGCTGAAGTGATTCATTTTGTATTTTTTGCAAATTTTTATACGTTTTCTCGCTTTTTACGTTTTTGTCCATTTTGTACGGGTTTTTTTAACATTTTTGTAAGGTTTTGTACGTTTTTCTGCACTTTCGTCCATTTTTACGTGTTCATACGTTCTATATGTTTTTCTTAAGTTTTATACATCTTCGCACACTTTCATTCATTTTTTAAGTGTTTGTACATTTTTATATGTTTTTAACGTTGTTATGTGTTTTCATCGCTAAAAAAAAAAACAAAAACGTATAAAGAATGTATGAAAACACAAGAAAAAGTAAAAGCAAAACATAAACGTATAAAGAACGTATTAAAAATGTACGAAATGTAAAATAGGTAAAAACGTACGACGAACACGTAAAAAACACTAGTGAAAGGATGAAGAGAAAAAAAAGTAAAAAATACATATTTCGATATTATAAAAACCAAACGATTTTTTCGTATAAATGAAAACTTTAGATAAATATTTTTTTTACAAACATTGTTTGCAAATGAATAAGTAAGGTTTAAAAACATTGGATTTTATGTATCTTTCAGAGGACGATAAATGAAAAAGTTCAATGCACCTAACGTCTCATACATGAAATACATAAATATCGACATGGAATGTACATCGAAAGAAAAACACGAGGTTGATAGATTATTTTTATTTGCTAAAAAAAAAAATTATTTTTAATTTTTATAAATTTATATTATATAGTTTAACATAGATACATTCACCACGTGATGACTACTTTTAAACCGGTGGTGCCATAGATACATCCCCGCCAACCCAGTGCATTAAAATAGCTTTACCGTACCCTTTTTATTCGATTTTATTAGACACATGCTAAATATACAAAATCTAGTAGTAATAGTATATGATTATATCCTAATGGGTAGATATTGTAGTTTTATTCGTGCTTTTATCACTAGGCCCCATGTTTAAGGCTTTGTGCAAGAAGAAACTGGTTTGTATGAGTATGACGAATATCATCCGCGGGTACCATAATATAGTAGACGTGAATCTGCGTATAACCAGAGGCGAAGTCAAAAAATTCGGTTTAAAGATATACTTTAATTTTTTATAAACTATATTATAAAATAGTTTTTAAATGAGCAAATTATAAAAATATCTATCTTTTTCAAAATTTACATTATATTTTTTTCGCTAGAAGGTCACATGACCCTTGTGACCTCCTTTGTTTCCGCCTCTGCGTATAACATGACTCTTGTGACCTTCTTTGTCTTCATACTTGTAAAAACATGAATAACAAATAGAGAGACTAGATCTTATCAACCAACCATCCACCCTTTGGTGATTTATTATAACAAGATTCAAGTACAAACAGAACAAAGAAAAGATTAGTCTCCAAATAGATGTTAATCGTACAAATACAAGATAAATGGTGAGATTGTCTCAACTAGGTTGATCCAATCTCCCTCATTACAGATTCACTCACACTCAATCTAATCTATATCACTAACAAGATAAGATGAAGATCCTCCCATAGTGTAAGCCTTCACGGCGGATAGAACGAGAGAGAGCAGACACTTGTGAGTGTGTGTATTATAAATGAATGAGCCAAAACCCTAGCAACAGCTAGGGTCATATAACACAAAGTAAACATGGGCCAACCGTTGGGAGCCCATCAGACTACATTTATTCACAACCCCAACCAACCCAATCTCTTATTAAAATATTATTTTCTTACTCCTCATTTATACAATTTATACATACAACCAATCTCGACTATTTCATCATTTATCAACAACCTAACACAATCCAATATACATTATTACTAGTATTATTTAACTATAATATAACTATTTTAAATTTTATTACAATCATTAACTTAACCTGTTAAAAGGAAAGAAAAAATATTACTTCATCTTACCAAACAATTTTCTCTCTTTTGCTAATAAACAAATACTCAAACCAACGCTACATTCAATAAAAAGACTTTGATTGGCTTGCATTACTTCACCTTCTTCATTCACCTTCTTCACGCACAGTGATTCCGGCAATAACATTTTTTCTGTTTTTCTGTTTTTTTTTCTTTGCTATCATTAGATCTGAGCTTTCCAAGGTAGGCTTTATTAATCTTGTGCCATTAATCTGATGCCATGTGGCAAGGCTGGAAGTCGCATTTGAAGATCACCAAATGAACTGGTCGCTGGGTATGGACCACTTATTGTGTAAGTCTTTCAATTTAATATGTTTATTTTTTTGTCTTGTTTCATACGACCGGTTGGCTTGGGTTGCCAATGAACATGGTCTCACAAGTCCACAAAGAGAAACCAAGATTGCCACAATAGGTCCCTGCACAAACAAAACAAACAGAAATGGCACAAGATAAAAAACTAAATAAGTTTGACCAGTCAACATCCTCCCTCAAACTTATCAAGTTTGTAAAGTTATCTTTTGAACATATCAACCAATCCCAACTGTTTGCACAGTTTAGAGTGTTGATGAGAACCATGACCTTTGGTAAATAAGTTTGCTATTTGATCAGCAGAAGCCACTTTGATAGTTTTAATACTCCCATAGTGCACATTTTCCCTTATAAGGTGAACATCAACTTCAAAGTGCTTAGTCCTTTCATGAAAGACAGGATTGGCTGCAATCTGAATGGCAGAGGAGCTGTCACTATAAATGTTCACAGGGAACACCCTTGGAATGTTAAGATCATTGAGCAAGTTGGAAATCCAAATGATCTCACAAGTAGCACTCATGCATCTATACTCTGCTTCAGCAGAGGATCTAGAAACAGTTGGCTGTTTTTTACTTTTCCAAGAAACAATAGCATTACCTAAAAACACACAATAACCAGAGACAGACTTTCTGGTCTTCAAACACTTAGCCCAATCAGAGTCAGTAAAGCAAGACAAATTAAGCCTATTGTCCTTATAAATTTGAATTCCAGTACCAGGGGCACCTTTCATATATCTAATGACCCTTAAAGCAATCTTAAGATGAGATTGTAAAGGGGCATGCATATGCTGACTCAAATATTGAACAACATAGGAGATATCTGGCCTAGTGTGGGTCAAGTAAATGAGCTTGCCAATAAGTTTTTCATAGTTAAACACATTAATAAGAAACTTATCAGAGTCACTTTTATCCACAACTAGGACACAATTCTCAGGTAGGGGTGTGGTAACAGGTTTAGCAGCTAACAGGCCAAACTCATGAATTAAATCAAGACAATACTTGCTTTGAGTCATACATACACCAGAACTATTATGTAGGACCTCATTGCCAAGTAAGTACTTCGTAAGACCAAGATCTTTAATCATAAACTTGTTTTTGAGAAAGCTCATAAACTTCTCAATTTCAGACATATCATTGCCAGTGACCACCAGATCATCAACACACACAAGAATGATAATGAAAATGTTGCCAGTATGTTTAATGTAAAGAGAGTAGTCAAATTTGCTTTGAACAAATTCATGCTCAGCCAAAGCAATGGTAAGTTTAGCATTCCACTGCCTTGGGGCTTGCTTGAGTCCATAAAGGGACTTGTTCAATTTGTAGACCTTGGATGGATTTGGGTTATCAAATCCAGGAGGTAAAGTCATATAGACATCCTCCTCCAAGTCACCATAAAGAAAAGCATTGTTGACATCCATTTGACATAGGGGCCAGTTATTAGAAATAGCAAGACACATAATGCATCTAACAATAACCATCTTAACCACAGGACTAAAGGTTTCATCAAAGTCAATTCCTTCCTTCTGCCCATATCCCTTAGCCACAACCCTAGCCTTATACTTATCAATAAGCCCAGAAGCCCCATACTTGATTTTGTACAACCATTTGCAACCAAGGGCTTTTCTACCCAAAGGCAGGTCAGTAATGGTCCAAGTGTTATTCCTAATGAGAGCCTCAATTTCATTGTTCATGGCCTCAATCCAGTTAGGGTCATTCTTAGTGTAAAACCCGCATGCTTTTACCATGAATAGTACCCTTATGATCGTACGTACATGATTAGAACTTTCCTTTTATAGCACGTTCACATTTAAAGAATAAGATTTACAAGTATTACGTGCGTGTTATTACACGATAAGTATTTAATACGTATTAAGACGCGATAATTATTTCAACAATAATTATAATCACGAACAAACGAACATGAAATCATGAACGTTTATAATCACGAACTTAATATTATGTATTTACTTATATTTATTACGATTACGAATAAATATATTACGACACGAACGATAACTAGATAAAACACGTAAACACGACACAAGAAAGCATATAATATTTAGACACGGAAAACAATGGGTTTCCCCTTGTGGGCCCCTCTTACCCGCGGCATAGACACAAGAAAAGGGCCAAGCCCACTTTGAATTTTACTAAAACAAGAAAAAGGAAATCATATTTTTCATAATCACAGTAAATTAGAAAAATATCAAAACCCTAATCCTTTTCCTCTCTCGCTTTTGGCGGCCGGTCTAAGAACACCACAAGGGTGTGTTTGGTTGATTTTTGGTGATCAATTCTTGCAAGGGTGTTCGTGTTTTTCATCCTTCATTGTTTCACGTATTCGGTAAATTATTAAACCCTTTTCTTTTATGTTTTTATTAAATAAGAACACATGAAATCATATGGTTATAAAAACAAGTTAGCATAACATGTAATTAATCATGGGGGTAATTATTAATGGTGTTTTTAGGGGTGTTTGTTCGACCGACGCAAGGAACCGAGACCCCATGGTCTCGACTTGCTTTGTTGCGCATCAACCGAGACCCCGTGGTCTCTGTATGATGTAGTTGTGTCTCGGCCGCAAGAACAAGGGAACCCCGACCTAAGTCGGGGTGTGGTTTGGTGTTTGGTTGGGTCTCCGCAGAAACAAGGACACCACCGGCATAAGCCGGTGGCTAAATAAGGAAAGCAGGGGGAACAGGCGTGGCAGCAGGGGGAACCACCGGCTAACTGCCGGTGGGAACTTTGCCCAGCCGGCGGCTGCAGCCGAGAAAACAGGGGGAACCACCGGCACAGCCGGTGGCTGTTTTTGCGAAAACAGTGGCAACCAGCCAAGCCGGTTTTACCACTGTTAAGGGTGCGTTTGCTTGGCCGGTTCACGGGTTCACGGGCACGGTTCACGACTTAATTAATTTTACAAGTTAATTATTTTTATAAGACTAATTTTTACAAGGTTAATTAAATTAATTAAAAATGTTACATAATTAATTTAATTTGGTCATGACTTAGGTTATTATTATTATAAATAATACATGGCTTTTAAACTAAGTATTTATTATTTAAAATTAATTAATTATTAAAATTAATTAATTTACATGACTTAGGTTATATTAATAATAAATATTAATACATGTTTTAACCTAAGTATTATTACCTTTTATTTAATTAAATCATGTTATATTTAATTAAATACTTTAACCTGTAATTTATTTAATTTACATGTAATAATTAATAAACTGTACTATTTTTTCACATGACTTAGAATATAAATCAGTAAACACTTAAGCTTATATTATTAGCTTAATAATCCAGCTTATTTCTATTTATGGAAACGTTCTATTTTTAGAAACTTATTTGATTAAGGCAGCTAATCTATTTATGGAAACTTTCTATTTTTAGAAACCTATTTATTTTAAGTAGTAAATCTATTTTTGGAAACTTTCTATTTTAGGAAACCTGCTATTTTTAGAAAGTTACTTATTATTACACAACAAGTATAATAATACAAGAAATACAAGTAATACTTAATCAGAATAGACATAATACATGATAATCACAGCATAATGTTAAAATCAGTAAAACAAGACATGAACATATAAAACAAGCTAAGACATGATATAAAACCAGTTACGTACTTAGTAATCAGAATACTTATACACATATATTATCTATGTAGCATTAGTGGGATCGAAGTAGGACTCTCTTTCGTTCTTCTTCTTCGTTCACTGGACACAAGGTACGGATTCTCTGTCCTTTCAGTATGGACATTCTTCCTTATTAGGATTCCCCGTATGCAGCCAACTGTTTTCCCAGTATATGTTTTATATGTTTTTGAATTGCTTATGTTTAATTAGATACCTAAAGCCATATACATGCATGACCAGTTTCACCTAGTTATGGAGGTACCATAACCATAACACTAGAGGCACCAGTGTTATGACTTCACCACGGCGGAGTGATAGCTCGTAGCGTCCCTTCAGCTTTTGGCCATATTATTATCATGTGGGGCGTATGGGTGCATCCTAGGTTACATGCGTTTACAGATTATTCAGGTGAATGTGGTGTGTGCCTTGCATCCTTCATAAGGAGCTGATCCCTCCTACCCAAAACTTATATTAATTAGAGGCAGCCCCTCTAATTGCATGACGAGGTCACCCCTTCAAGTATTCATGCACGTTGATATTTCATGACCTATATTGGCTAATGGTAAACATGTTAAACAGTTTTTATAAGATAAAATAAGGCTTTTCAAACTATAAAACCAGTTTTACTAAGATATACTAGGTTATCCAGGACTTAGTCTTTTCCGCTGCTTTATGCTTATATGCTTATATTATTCATGCTATACTTGTATATCCGTGCACTGAGCGTTATGCTCAGCCGTTTTTCCTTTCATGTTCCCAAAACGGCAGGTACTTAAGGACGCTCGTAGACTTTAAGCGTACGTGCATATGGATTGGAAGCTTCCTAGCCTTCATTACTTTATGCATTTCTTCATACTTTTGACACTCATTTCTATGGACATTGTTTAGTCCTTTTCATTTACAGTACTTATGTTTGTGTGTGATGAGTTCTACTTTTGGGGTACCGATGTTTGTTTCTGGTATTTCTTTTATGGTCATGTGATGTTTTATACATTTATCCTTGTATGCTTTGATGAGACGCCATAATCACGCGTGACATTCCATTTACCAAAGTGGGGTGTTACAATTATGGTATCAGAGCCCAAGGCTTCGATCTGTAGGCTCTCAAAACATGACCTGTGATTAGTGGGTAGTCACTATGGTCTTCCTAGAACTGACAGTCGGTTTTCATGCATTCATTGTTTTGATGCATACATATATATGTCATTGTCGCAGGTTTATGACTAAGTAATGGTTGGTACAGGACTGGCCCTATTTAGTCGCATGTTCTTTTATCGAAACATTTAACTTTGGGACCGACCCATTGGCGTCCCCTCGCCATGTCTTTTGTTTTGAGTGAACTGACCATAGGCGTTCACTCTCGCGCATATAAAAGTTTTCATAAAACTGCATCACGCATTCATGTACTAGTTTTCTTGCATAAAAATTTTTCATGATTTATTGGTATAAATTTTTTTCATGTATATAGTTTATATTTTGATCAGTTTAATCATGTATTTTATGTTATAGTGTCAGATGGTTCTCACACGCGAGCAAGAACAACTCAATGCAGCAGTCCAAGCTACAATACAAGCTATGCTTCCTCAGGTGAGGAACGAAATCAGGGCTGAGGTGCAGGCTGCCAACAATCAGCAGCACCCAGTACCTCCTCCTCCTCCTCCAACAACATTGGTCACATGGCTGGAGAGATTCAATAAGTTACGCCCTCGAGTTTTCGAGAGAACAGATAGCCCCAATGAAGCTGAAAGCTGGTTGGCTCACATTAAGAAGATCTTCGATGCCATGGGTTGTGACCCCGTCTTCAAGTCGAGGTTGGCCTGCTACCGGTTCGAAGGTGATGTGTTAGCATGGTGGAAGGCACTGAAGCAGTCTGAGGGAGGAGATAATTGGGTGGCTGGTTTGACTTGGGCTCATTTCAGGGATTAGGTGATGGGACAGTTCTTTCCCAAGGCTGAGCAAGACAAGCTGAACAGAGAGTACCATGGAATCCGACAGAGAGCTGGGGAGAATAGCAACGAGTTCATGCATCGCTTTCTTCGCTTGGCTGGTTTTCTTGGTGCAGCAGCAGGTACTCCCGAAGAGCAAGCACACCACTTTTTGTGGGCTCTTCGTACATCGGTCGCAAACAACTTGGTGTGTGCTACGTTCGACACGGTGGCACTAGTGGCCGATGCAGCACGTAAGCTGGATATGCTGCAAGAAGGAGAAGAGTTCGGGGAAGCAGAGAGACCCGATAAGAGGTAAACATTCGTATTCAGCGGTGACCAAACCGTACTCTTTCAGTATATGTCAATAATTTCATCTCTTTTAAACTGTATCTTCCAGGCAGAAGACTGGGAACCGGTCTCATCCGGCTACTCAGCAACAGCCTACTCAGCCCAAGGGAAACGGTCAGACTCATGACCGTTCTGCTACGGATAGGCGTGGCGGTAATGACAATTACCGTAATAACGTTGGACACTCCAACAGCAGCAGGTCCTTATACTTACTCATTTTCTTATGGTTACATGTAATAGTTCTTAATTCTGAAACATTAGAGAATCTTCTACCAGGAATCATGGTAACGGGAGGGACCAGAACCAGAGAGGTTCACAGCCTAACCATCCAGCAATCACTGGTATTCCATCTTACGAATTATCCGCATTGTCCTTTGTACCTATTATCATGTCTCATGTATATTGTTCTTATCAGGCTCTCAGCCAGCAAGGACACCTGCTGGAGGATATACTCATCCTCTTTGCACTACCTGCAACCGTAGGCACCCAGGGCCATGTCGCAACGACAGCGACGCATGCTTCAATTGTGGTCTTCCTAGCCATCGCATGAAGGACTGTCGCAAGGGCGAGATGGAGGGCACATCGGGACATGCTGATACCAAGCAGCCTCCAACTAGTGGACGCGTTTACACGACATCTCGCGATCAGGTCAACAAGTCTATAGGTACCATCACTAGAATCTTGTATATGTATGGTCAAGCTGCATGCGTTCTATTTGACACGGGTGCTACTCACTCGGTCATTTCTACGGCTTATGCTAAGAATGTTAGGATACACCCCATGCCACTAGAGAATATACTGAATATTTCCACGCCCTTAAGAGACTCTGTACGTATAACCCATGTGTACAAGAGCCTTCCCCTAGAGTTTGATGACAAGATTCGTCTTGTTGACGCACTTCCGCTGGACATGAATGATTTTGACATGATATTGGGCATGGATTGTCTATCCAAGCATCATGCTACCATAGACTGCCATTTCTATCGAGTCATCTTCGGTGATGTTAATGCACCAGAGTACATTCATAACGGGTTCGTACCCGGAAGGTATGTACAAATCATATCAACCCTGCAAGCACGTGCATTACTTTCACATGGTTACGAGGTCTATCTAGCTACTGTTCATGACATGGATGCTGAATCCCCATCAATTCAGAATCAGTCGATAGTGTCAGAATTTCCAAATGTATTTCCAGAAGAACTTTCGGGCATACCACCTGCACGTGAAGTAGAATTTAGTATCGAGCTCATCCCAGGAGCTGAGCCGATCTCCAAGGCTCCTTATCGCATGGCTCCCATAGAGTTGAAGGAGCTGAAGGATCAAATGCAAGAACTTCTGGAATGAGGCTTCATTCAACCGAGCGCATCTCCAAGGGGCGCACCGGTCTTATTCATTAAGAAGAAGGACGGCAGTATGCGTCTTTGCATAGACTATCGCGAGCTCAACAAGATTACCATCAGGAATAGGTATCCTCTACCACGCATAGACGATCTGTTTGACCAACTCCAAGGTGTTGATCCCAAACTCAGATCTTAAACCTTAATAGCTTGTTTAAGGGTTGTGATAGAAAGAATAAATCCAATCTATCACTAGAGAAACTTTGCAAGGCAGAGTAACTAAACAAGATGCGGAATATGATGTTTAGCACAAGAACAAAATGATTAAAACAAACGTTGAACTTTAATATATCAAAAGATATACGAATACCCAAAATGTTATTAGGGTTACAAAGACCTTAAAGTATGAAATAAAAGACAATAGAGAAAAGACACACAATGCATGAAAACCTAGTGAGTCCTTTTATAGGCACAAGGACTCACGTACAAGATCACTACTAACAAACTTGGAAAGTATTAAGGAGTAGTAACAGAAACGCGTAAAAATCTATTCCAAGTTTATCTCTATCAGCAGGGCCTTTGACTCCAGCAGGGGAACCAATCCCCCTGCCTTTGTTATTTGGCTGGGGGAACTTACTCTCGCAGGGGGACGAATAACCAACTAGCAGGGGTAAAAAATATACATAGATTTATTCCCAACAATCCTCCCCTAAACTTGTGCTTTCTTCTAAAGACAAGTTTCTGAATAAATCCTAGTTGATGAGGGTGCTTACAAACTTTCTGGCCAAATCTGACTATGCATCATCCTTACCAGATCATAAGCAACAGGCGTTTTAGCATCTACAATCAAGTTAGCCTGTGCTAGTTTCTTCAAGGTCTCCTGAGTGAAGGGATAATAACGATGATTGATCAAGTACACACTTACTCCTTCCATTACTACCTCATAGACCCCAGAATTGGTAAACAGCTTCCAATACAACAAATCTCCTTTATTCACTGCATTAAATATAGGATCAAATAACTCATGCTCATACATCCTATGCATGCACTCCCAGATTACCCAATCCTTATCCACACCATCCATGGTAGGAGGTTTTGTAGCAAAAGTCTTTTTCAAAATTTTCCACAGATCTTCTAAGTCCTCACTTACTGATTTGACTTAGATCTTCGTGCAATACAGTAGATCCTTGTGGCCCTTGGGATGCTATAAAAGCACAAGCAGTGTCAAGACTGAATGTTGTAGGCCTTTCTTCATCATAAGATGATCTAGACCTGGTAGTAGGGGAATAAGTAGCAGGGCCTACTTCGATTCTACTGCTTTTGGAGATTCCACTGCTTTGTGATATGAATGCCATGTTAGCAGGGGAATCAGTAGATCCACTTGAGTTGGTGGGAATCGTTCCTTTTGACTTCATCTCATTGACAACAGGTTCAAAAACTTTCAAGTTATTGTATATGTCATAAATGTTCTTGTTATCCAAGTCATCCTTATTCTGCCAAATTGCCTTGTAGACAAACCATTCCTTCTGGAGGCTGTTAAGGAACCTGGTATTCACCTGCTCTCTTGTCACCTCAATATCAAAGAACTCCAATTGGGCCACCATATCTTGAAGCATATTGTAAATAGCGCCAATTGATTCATCACCAATTGCTTTGAAAGAAGCAAAATCATCAAGCATTTTATTATTCTTCTTCTTATTTGTAGCTTCATTTCCTCCAAAATTTGTGCCTATGGCTTCCCATAGTTCCTTAGCTGTTTTGTACTTTCTGAATCTTAGTTGATGTCTATCAGGTAGAGCCAATAGCAATGAGCTGTGAGCTCTGACATCATACCTTCTGGCCAGTATTTCTTTATCACAAAGAGCAGCAGATTTCTTCTTGTCCTTACCTTTGGAACTTTCACCTTTCTCTTTCCTTGCCCTCTTCAACCGCCACCATTTTGTTAAATTGATCACCAAACTCTATGATCTCCCAGAGAACATAGTGTTCCATTTTGAGGTATTGTTGGATTCTGAATTCCCATAATTCAAAGTTTTCAGGATCCAACATGGGTAATTTGAGGTTATTGTGGTTGTTGTTGTTTGAGGAAGAGTCTGAAGACATGGTTGGTATGAGGGTTTTGTTCTTGGTTTAGACAAAGTTTCTCAACAAGCTTTGAATACCACTTGTTGATCCCAAACTCAGATCTTAAACCTTAATAGCTTGTTTAAGGGTTGTGATAGAAAGAATAAATCCAATCTATCACTAGAGAAATTTTGCAAGGCAGAGTAACTAAACAAGATGCGGATATGATGTTTAGCACAAGAACAAAATGATTAAAACAAACGTTGAACTTTAATATATCAAAAGATATACGAATACCCAAAATGGTATTAGGGTTACAAAGACCTTAAAGTATGAAATGAAAGACAATTGAGAAAAGAGACACAATGCATGAAAACCTAGTGAGTCCTGGACTCACGTACAAGATCACTACTAACAAACTTGGAAAGTATTAAGGAGTAATAACATAAACGTGTAAAAATCTATTCCAAGTTTATCTCTATCAGCAGGGCCTTTGACTCCAGCAGGGGAACCAATCCCCCTGCCTTTGTTATTTGGTAGGGGGAACTTACTCTAGCAGGGGGACGAATAACCAACTAGCAGGGGTAACAAATATACATAGATTTATTCCCAACACAAGGGGCCAAACATTTCTCCAAGATTGATCTAAGGTCGGGCTATCATCAGCTACGGGTAAAAGAGCAGGACATCGCCAAGACAGCTTTCCGTACATGCTATGGCCACTACGAATTTGTAGTCATGCCATTTGGCCTTATCAATGCTCCAGCAGTGTTCATGGATTTGATGAACAGAATTTTCCATGAATTTCTAGAAAAGTTCGTCATTGTCTTCATTGACGACATCCTGATATTTTCTAAGTCCAAGGAGGAACACGAAGATTATCTTCGTACAGTATTACAGATTCTTCGCCAGAAGCAGCTGTATGCTAAATTCTCCAAGTGTGAGTTCTGGTTAGACAAGGTGGCATTCTTAGGTCACATTGTATCAGCAGAAGGAATCACGATGGATCCTGATAACTTGGTTTTACTCAGGTTAAAAATATTCGGTGTGTTCCGATCTAATCGAATTGAACAACTTTTATGTTTTTATGTGTGACTCAGTTGAACTTTGGTGGAACAAAGATGTGTCGTTGTAGTTATGAAAATAAAAGGTGCAAAACAATTAAAGTAAAGGTGCAATTAAAATAAATCTAAGTCTCTTTAAAATAAAGTGCAAGTATTTAAAAGTGCGACTAAAACTAAAGGGCAATAAAGTAAATAACGCAAACTTAAATCTAACTAAGGCAAACTTAAAACGCAACTAAAACTAAGACTTAAACTAAGGCGGATAAAGCTTAAAATTAAAAGGCAGAAAACTAAAAACTAAGATTTCCCTATCCGGAATAAACTCCTATTCGGAATAAATGCTATTCGGAATAACTGTCACCTATTCGGAAAATCAGCTCTATTCGGAATAATTGTCTACTCGGAAAGCCAACCCTATTCGGAATATTTGCTCTATTCGGAATAAAAAGCCTACTCGGAATATGGGTCCTATTCGGAATACTGTCACTATTCGGAATATATACCCTATTCGGAAAAATCAGCTCTATTCGGAAAAAACGTTCTATTCGGAATATCCAGAAAGTTCCGAATAGCAATCCTTTAAAACCCCTATGCGGAATAAAAAGTTCCGAATAGCAATTCTTAAAAACCTCTATGCGGAATAAATGTTCCGAATAAGCAATCTCACAAGATCCCTATTCGGAATAAATGAAATGTTCCAAATAGAACACTAATTTCCACACCTATTCGGAATAATCTGGGCACAGGTCTGGGAAAGATCAGTTAGATCCTAAGAACAAGGAAAGCTAAAAAGGGACGGATCAAATAAAAACAAAGCGAAATCAAGCACAAGATTAGATCAAACAAACAAATAAACAACTATTAAGCATAAACAATCAATCCAAATCAATCAAACTCACAAAACTTAATCAAAATAATCAAAACCCACTTAAATAAATCAACAAAAATAAAGAACATAAACATGAACAAATCAACACAAAGATTAAGAAAGGAAGAATGAGATTAACAAGATAAAGATAAAACTTGACAAGAATTAAAAAGGAAAACTTACTTGAATTAAATGGTAATTAAGTGCAAGACAAGGTAATTAAATGTGCAAGTATTTAAATTGACAAGGTAATTAAAAGGTGGAAGGACTAATTGTCACTATTAGCCAACAAAACAAATGATAACTAATCTAATCTATTTATAGGGGAGGATTAGGAAGCTTCCTCCCCTCCTTCATTTCTTGTTAATTGCGGGTTTAAGTCCTTCTTCTCATCTAATCTTCATTAATTGCGTCATTAGTCCTTTTCTTCTCATCTTTCTTTTAAGTTTGGACTTTAAGGACTTGTGGCTCGGGATATCTTTTGAACTCGTCTTTAATTTCTTCAATAAAATAGACTTGAGTTTCTCGGCTTTTGATAAACTTCCGTCTTTTGACTTTTTCTTCGATAAATCTTCAGAATTGGTCTTGGACTTCCGTTCTTTTTCCACTCTTGATTTCTCGACTTCGTCTTTCATCTTTTTCTTCAATAAAAGCCGTGAATGCCCGTGAATTCTCGTGTTTTCTCCACTTTACACAATTTCGTCCTAAATTACAACAAAAACACAAACCACGCATAATTCCGACATAAAAGACATAAAATACACGTTTTGGTCCGGTTATTATAGTAATTAAGTGGTAGAAAAGATGGGTGTTTACACACCTATCAGATCCATCAAAGGTTGAGGCTATTACCAAGTGGCCAAGACCGACATTAGCGACTGAAGTCCGTAGTTTCCTAGGCTTAGCTGGTTACTACCGTAGGTTCATGGAGAACTTTTCCCGTTTAGCACTACCATTGACCAAACTGATGTGGAAAGGGGAGAAATTCGTCTGGACTGAAGAAAGAGAGAAGAGCTTTGAAGACCTAAAGCAGAAGTTAGTATCTGCATCGATTCTTACTCTCCCATCTGGTACAGGTGGATTTCAGATCTATAGTGATGCATCGGGGAAGGGAATTGGCTGTGTTCTCATGCAACATGGGAAAGTGATCGCGTACGCTTCACGGCAGCTTAAGCCTTATGAGGAAAATTACCCTACGCATGACTTGGAACTTGCAGCGGTCGTGTTTGCATTGAAGATATGGAGGCACTACTTGTATGGAGAATCATGTGACATTTTCACGGACCACAAGAGCTTGAAGTACATCTTCACTCAACGTGAATTAAACATGAGACAAAGGAGATGGTTAGAGCTGTTGAAGGATTATGACATTAATCTGCAGTATCATCCTGGCAAGGTGAATGTAGTGGCAGATGCACTTAGCAGAAAGTCTGGAATGATAAACGACATTAAAATTGAGGAGGAAATTATAAGAGACTTCGAGCGACTAGACATAGAGATCATGGTACGTGGACAACACGGTTACTGGGCTAATCTTAGAGTGGAACCCAAATTACTCTTTAGGATCAAGGAAGCTCAGAAAGATGATGGTGAAATCTGGGCGATAATTCAGAATTTGGAGAAGCAGACAGAATTTCGAGTAGACGCAGATGGTATTTTATGGCAGGGTACGAGACTTTGTGTCCCTGAGAACTCCAGGAAGCATTATTAGCTAAGACTCATAGCTCCCCATTCTCTATTCATCCTGGTTCGACCAAGATGTACCATGACATCAAGCAATATTTTTGGTGGAGTGGTATGAAACAAGATGTTGCGACTTACGTCTCCAAATGTCTTACCTGCCAGCAGGTTAAGATCGAGCATCAGCGATCTGGCGGTCTTCTTCAACCGTTAGATATTCCAGAGTGGAAGTGGGACAAATCACCATGGATTTTGTTACCGGTCTTCCGCAGACAAAGAGGAAGCACGATGCGATTTGGGTTATCATTGATCGACTTACCAAGTCAGCTCATTTCTTACCGATCCGCAAGGAAGATTCGGTCAGTAAACTCGCTGATACTTACAAGAAGGAGATCATGAGACTTCATGGTGCTCCATCCAGCATCGTCTCAGACAGAGATCCTCGTTCCACTTCGCGATTCTGGAGAAGTCTACAGAAAGCTTGGGGTACAAAACTTAAGCTTAGCACGGCTTTTCATCCTCAAACAGACGGGAAATCGGAGCGAACGATTCAGACATTAGAAGACATGTTGAGGTCATGTGCGTTGGAATGGACGGGAGATTGGGACGATTACATCTGTTTGGTAGAGTTTGCATACCACAACAGTTGGCACACAAGTATCAAGTGTGCTCCATTCGAGATGTTGTATGGCATAAAGTGTCCCGCCCCAATCTGTTGTGATCAGGTTGGTGAGCGAACACTTGAAGGACCATAAATGATTGAGTTGACCAACGAGAAGGTCGCAGTAGCTAAGCAGAAACTGCAAGAAGCACGCCCACGTCAGAAGAGTTATACAGACAAGCATCGTAGGGACTTACACTTTAACGTAGGAGATCACGTTTTCCTTAAGGTATTGCTGGCACGTGGGGTTAGACGTTTTGGAATCAAAGGGAAGCTCAGTCCTCGATTCATCGGACCATTTGATGTCATTGAGCGAGTCGGTGAAGTATCTTATCGTTTAGCGTTACCTCCGCAACTTTCTCATGTTCATGATGTTTTTCATGTGTTCTTACTCAGAGGGTACAAGTATCATCCCCTTCACATGGTTCAGTATCCACTGGAACAGATTCGTGAAGATCTCACTTTCATAGAAGAACCCGAACGAGTTCTTGACAAACAAGAACGAGTCATGAGGAGGAAGACGATTCCATTCGTTACAATCCTTTGGAGGGATCATACCGAGCAGGAAGCCACTTGGGAAACATAGGAGTCTATCTGGGCTTCTTAACCTCATTTCATATTTTGAATTCGGGTATGTTCTTCTTTTCCAGTTTACATTATCTTTAATTCGGGGACGAATTATTCTTTTTAGGAGGGAAGAGTTGTAAAAACCGCATGCTTTTACCATGAATAGTACCCTTATGATCGTACGTACATGATTAGAACTTTCCTTTTATAGCACGTTTACGTTTCACGAATAAGAATTACAAGTATTACGTACGTGTTATTACACGATAAGTGTAGGTTTGCTATATATGGATCCGGTGGTCTAGTAGGGTGGAATATGGTGGTGGTAGCCATGGATGAAGTAGAGAAGGTTGTGTGTGTAAAAGAAAGAATAGAGTTTGATTAAAGTGAAAAGAAAACAAACAACAACCCCCTCCTTGGAAGCCTTGAAGGGGTATATATAGTCATACGAAACCTAAACTATACATCGTTACCTAGTCTAGTCTATGCGTGTGTGACTATGATAACTAATGGTAATTCTTAAATGTCTTCACATAAAGTGAATTTCTAACAATCTTCCCCCATGGGACGACGTGTAGAATTCCTTACAATATTCTTCCTAACAAGTACATAATGATTAAGAACAAAAGCTTCCATGAAGCGTCCAATGCTGATGAAGTCTTCTGAGGCTTTGACTTCAAGTCTTCACTTCAAAACGACTCATCTTTAAAGTAACTTGTAGTAAAGATACTATAACGGCACGAGCTAAGTAATCCATATACTTCTGGTTAAGGAGAAGCTTCTGAATTAACTTCCCCCTAATTCATGCCACATAAACTTGATATAGAAGCTTTTAATTGCTTCCCCCTAAACTGACAATCCTTATAAGCAACTATAAAGCTTTCAATAAAGCTTAGAATGATTAAGCACACAGCAGAATTTAACAAGCAGACCCCATCATATAAAATGATAATGTTGCTATGAGGGATTGAAAGTTTGGGGCACAGCAAGTAGATCAACAACTTCTCTTCTCACGCTTGAATAATTCTTCTGAATTTTTCTTCCCACTCAGAGTTCAAGTTATGCATACTAGAAAGAATCAAGACATTTCTTCCCCCACGTAGTTGAAGAAGGTAAACCAATCCCATGTATGAAGCTCAAATACTGAAGTGGACACTTTATCCCATTCATGAAGATGACATCGTAACCCCAGAGTCAATTAAGTCCCAGAAATGCACATATCTTCTTCCGGAGATGCACCAGAGTCAATTAAGTCCCGGAAGTGCATTTCTCTCCATATAGGATACTGATGATGAATAATTGCAACATCAAAACAATTAAACATCGAGCAATAGTGTACCGTTTAGAGACTGATAACGCCACGAGTTAAAACACTGATTTTCTCTGCGGTTATGACAAATGTCTTCCCGGAATGTCTTCAAATCAAAAGAATGTACGAAGTTCATCACGTGTACTCGTTGCGCGTTTAATGTGTCTTCTTTTTTCCCCCTTGATGGTTTCAAAACTCGGAACCAGCAATAAATCGTACGCACATGTACCTGAAATCTCGTGAGAATAATAAATAAGATGAATTACATATTTTGTGAGAATCAGTTGCTGATTGAAATTCTCTACTCATAAATTCTCCATGGCCATCTTTACCCACCCCCTTGTAGGCAATTTGAAATAACCACTGATGGAATGAACAAGATACATCAAACATGAAACTGAATAAAAATCCTTCGATCTTGTGACTTAAGCTTGCACTATTGTTGAATGAGGTACGGTGGAGAAATCTCTAAGTACCCAATACATTACTGAAGAAGTATAAAAGCACAACACCTCTTGAAATTATCCACGTCGACTATACGCGTGACATTGAGTACAACAATGTAGCTCCTTTAAGTGATAGTTATCCAAGTCATCAACCAACCACCCCGAACCCGGAAACTAGATAAACAAGTCTTCATTCTAAGATTAAGCACGAGCAAGTTATCTGCAAAGATAGAATAAGTTCACGCCTTCGAAAAATCCGTCTTCAACTTCAAATAAGAATACCCGAACACAAAATCCGTACTCACTAAAAAATATCGCCAATTTTTTCTTGGTCTCGTCAAATAATCTCGTCACTTTTGTCTCGTCTTTTTGTCACAAGGTCAGACGACTTAATGCTCCATTTATACAAAGTTGCAACTTATATTAAGCCCACAAGGTATAAGTATAAACATAGCATCATATGTCACCCGAAATCACATCGTGTAAAGGTTCTAAGCGTCATCACAAATATGTTATGCGTGTCATACGTAATGTTTAGCCCAAAATTCGAGTTAATGCTACCAAAATGAACGTTTACACCATAATGTTTCATTCATAATATTTCCCACTTAAAATGTGCATAGCATGTTTAGCCCAAAATGCGGATGACAAAAAGATGTAGGCCCAGTCTATTTCAAAATCAAACCAAGCAAATGTTTATTGTTTAAAAAAAACTTATGACTCAGCCCACCAAATTGTAATGACATTACACACGCCTGGTCCAAGTGATTTAGGGATTATATAAAGCAACTTACCCTAATTTTTCTTACATATAACCCTAATCACTCTAAACACCGGCTGCTTTCACTCCATTTTCTCCCAATCTCAACACTTTGGTATCACCGCCCCATCTTTCTGTTACTCACATCCTCGCAGCCACAAAAAAATCATCAGTCTCATCTTATCATCAATCTTAGCTAAGAAATCCCATCCTTATGACTCCATGCAATAGACTTGATTAATCAAACATCATCTCAATCTTACCCTACATCAGATCTACAAGCAACCCGTGTATCTTTGAGCATAGAGAACACAAACTAGCTTCTTGACCAAAGAAGTATACGAATGAAGATTAAACGAAATGATGAAGGCTTCAAGATCCTTTTTAGGGATCTAAGGTAGGTCAATTGCATGTCGTATGATTGTGTTCTAATCAAAAAGAATGAACTGATTATAACAAAACTGTCATACATCTTTCATGATTTTTCGTATATTAAAGAAGGGATATACCCAACACAGATCAATGATGATAATATGTTCAAACACGAGATCTTTTAAGATCTTTACTCATTCAGAACAAATCTGAGATCTTTGTATTTTCTGATTTGGTTTGAGTCTTGTTCAGATTTATAGAGGGTTAGGTGTCGATGGGAGTAAGTTAGTGCTTGGTGTTGTGGAGTTAAAAGGGTTGGTGATATGTTGGTACCGGTAATATGTTGTTACAGTTTTGGTCTCGGGCCATGTTTTTAAACAAGTCATTCTGTTTTTGTAAAAACTGTCCTGATTTCTTTATCGCAATGAAAAAAATGAGGCCATCGCAGTCTATTTTTAAACCCATCGCAAGTCTAAAATTAATGCCATCGCAGTCCCATCTTAACCTGGTGGACACCATCGCAGTGGTTCCATCGCAATGGTTCCATCGCAGTGGTTCCATCGCAATGGTTCCATCACAGTGGTTCCATCGCAATGGTACCATCGCACCGACCCATAGCAGTCCAGCCATCTCAATCAATGCGATCTTATCCAAAAGTTGTCCTTTTTCCTGAATTTCAGGATCTGTGTTTTCTGGATCTTATCTTCATCTTCATAAAAAATAAAAAATACCAGAGAAACCAAGAAAATGATGATACCAGATATGAAGTGAAAGTGTGAAACAATGAAGTCACAAAAAATTATGACTCTATAGGAAAAAGACAAATCATGACTGTTTGCTTTCTTTGGTAAGACTGTTTAGACAAATAAAACCAACGTCATAAATGATTAACAGTTTTCCAAATAACGATGAAAAACAACAAGGATGATACCACAAACAAAAGTAACACCAGTTGTGACAAACGACAAGCTGTGACAAAAAATCATTGAGACAAAATGTATTAGATAGATTTAAACCAAGAAAAAAAAATTAACCACCGAATCACTAACAAAAACACGAACCAATAATTGTTGGAAATACGTTTTACGTATTAGAAAGGATCGGCCACTCCACCAATAGTCTAAGTAATAACTCGTAGTTTATTTTTACTAATATTAAACAATTAAGGTCATGCCAAGCCTACAACTTGTGTAGGCCGGCCTAACTTGTAAGCCCAAGCCCATCTCATGGGCTTGGGTATATAAACCCTCTCCTTAGATGGAGAGGGTGTGGTTTTCATTCATTTTTACACATAGTTAAGTGTGTATTTCTACACTTTCTCTCTCTAAAGTGTGTGTGAAATCTACCATCTTTCTATCTCATTCTCTCTCTAAACATAAGCAAGATTTACAATATCTTACAAATGGTATCAAGAGCCATGGGATTGTATTGTTTATGTGTTTGTGTTCTTAATTTTTTGTGTGCTTATTTTGATCCATTTCATACGAACCAACTTTTTGTGTGTTTTTTATGGTTTTTTCTTGATACAAATCTTCTACATAGTTGTGGTAGAGATTTGGTATATTTACTTTGGCTAAAAACACAAAATTTTTGGGTGTTTTGATTATTTTTTGGCTTAAGATCTCGAATTGGTTGAGTTTTGTCCGATAAAAGTGGGTACTATTTCGACAGAATCCATCGGAAAAGGGTATAGTTATTCCGACAGCTTCCATTGGAAAAGGGTTTACACATTCCGATCGTTATTCCGACGGGTATTCCGATAGAAGTATTCCGACAGGTTATTCTGACAGGTCATTCCGACAGGTTTTCCGATTGGTTATTCCGATAGTGATTCCGACAGGTCATTCCGACAGTTGATTCCGACAGGGGTATTCCGATAGATTATTCCGATCGAGTTTTCTGACAGGTTATTCCGATCAAATATTCCGATCAATATTCCGACGATTCCAAAATTATTCCTTAAAAAATTTCGAACAAACTTGCAGTTTTTGTTCGTCTTGGAATTTTTTTTGGCCATCGAGAACATATTTTACGGGATTTCAACATTGTTTCTCGACTTCAACTCACAACAACAAACACATTTAATTTCTATCATTGTTAGATCAACGTTTGTAAATCTTAACTTATCGAAATGGAGTACATATCTCTTACAAATAAGTCCATCCTCTCGGGTACGGATAATCGTCCACCAATGTTGGAGAAGACTATGTACGAGGATTGGACTTCCCGAATGGAACTTTACATGTTGAACAAAGAGAATGGACATCTCATTTGGGCATCGGTGCTCAATGGACCATTAGATTATGGTACTGTGGCGGAAGGTACAGTTACTCGTCCTCACACAACGGGTGAATTGACCGGAGATATGAAGATTCAAGACAAATGTGATAAGTATGCTACAAACATCATTCTCCAAGCCCTTCCTCCAGATGTCTACAAACTCGTCAGCAAACATAAAGTTGCCAAAGAGTTATGGGATAGAATTCGTGTTCTAATGCAAGGCACCTCATTAACTAAACAAGAACGAGAGCGTAAGCTATATGATACGTTTGATAAGTTTGTCTATGTTCCCGGGGAGACTCTCAATGATTACTATTTGAGATTCACTCTGTTGTTGAATGAGCTCAATATCTATGGCATGGCAATTCCTACGTTTCAATTAAACACCAAGTATTTGAACACCCTTCCTTCAGAATGGCGTAAGTACGTGACGGCTGTTAAATTGGCTAAGGACTTGCATAACACCAATGTGGATCAACTTCAAGCTTTTCTTCAACAACATGAATGCCATGTGATCGAGGCTCGGTTGTCTACACCACAAGTTCGTGATCCACTTGCCATGTATGCTTCTCAACAAATGACCCCCCCAACAAAACATGGCTTACACTTCTCAACAACAATCATACTTAAAGCAACCACCACAACACACATATTAGCAACCACATAAACCATCTTATCAACCACTGATGATGCCACAGCAAGCATATCAACAAAGTGTTCTTCAACAGCCTTATCCACAGCTACCAGCACATCAGGCATCACCCTCACAACACTTCTCCTATGGGCTATACTCCTCAGCAAGGATATTTTCCAATTGAAGCACCACAAGCACAAGCCTTCTACTCCAATGAACTTCCACTAATTCAACCACCGGTCTTTACTCCAAATGATACGCCTACCGATGTCTTAAACCATCTCACTGCCTACTTTTCAAAACTTGTTGTAAGTAGAGGATTTCCACCAACAAACAATCAGCTCTGCACCTCTTCAAATCCTCGACAACAAGCCACTGTTCAAGATGGTCAAGTGACGGTGCAACCTATTCAGGGAAGGCAAAATTCATATGGAACCACTACAAGGACCGTGAATGCTCAAGCTGTGAATTCTCAAGCTAATGGAAATGGAATCACTGTTGGTCCACAAAAGGTTGTGACTTTTTACAATTGTAGAGGACAAGGTCATATGGCTAGGGAATGCACTTAGCCAAAAAGGAGAAAGGATGCAACGTGGTTTCGTGAGAAGATGTATTTGGTCGATGCTCAGTCTAAGGGAAAGATTTTGGATTCAGAAGAGTTAGCATTTCTTGCAGACCCAGGGGCAGCAGACAATGAAGGCATTACAGTCGTTTCCACTTCTAATGCAACTTATCAAGCAGATGATCTTGATGCATATGATTCGGATTGTGATGACATTCACTCAGCCCAAGCTGCACTCGTTGCTAATCTCTCTCACTACGATTCTGATGTCGTCAGTGAGGTACCAACCACATTTAATAATGTTCTTGATAATCCACATCATGTTGAGCATGACAATGACAACCTTGAACAACATTCGGGAACTAGTAACTCAAATGGTGTGGTATCCAAACCAACACATTTGAGTGAACCTCAACCAAATGCTACGACGGGTATAGAATCTTATGATCAACGTGATTTGGTAATGGTGCTTAAACATATTATACTGAGGAGACACAATCATTTGCGGAAGAAACTCAATCTAAAATGCTTTCAAAATTCCATAAGCTTGATTATGATAAGCATAATAAAGATAAATTTGATAAAAAGACTCGTATTCGATTACAAAAGGAATTATCTCAATTATCAACTTTGTGCCCAAAAGTTTGTCAAAGGAAAACCTTCCTAGTACGTCTCCTACACTTGTCAAAAAGGATTTAACTAAGTTAATTCCACCGGTAAGTAAGGCGTCCGATAGCTTAAATGCGGTGTTCCAACACTTAGCCGATTTTGACAAGGTCATTGTGGAACGTACGACGGCTTCGGCCATAACGGAAGGTGAATGGAATTTTTAGCACACTGCATTTCGAGACGAAATTGTTCCATTTGTAAACAATATTAAAGCTTGTCTTCGCAATGTCGATCAAGAATTGCTTTTGGAAATAGAAGAAGTTAGACGCATTCTCAATGAAATGGATGATGCATATGAAAACGGTTTAATTGAAATTGAACGAATTTCACGCCAAAATGATCAGCTTCTGAAGCAAGTGATGTCTCATGATATTGTTTCCGTCTATGTGAATAAAAGTGTTGATAATGATTCTATTATGCATTATGTTGAATCTGTGGATAATGTGGTAGATAGTACTTGTCACGAATCTGACGCTGAATTTTTAAAGCTTCAAGATTCATATTCTTCGCTTTAAAAATGTTTTGATGAGATTCAAACACATTGTATTTCGCTTGAATACAAGCAACAATTTATTCAAGAAATATTTGAAACGTCATTCGAAGGTGTTAATATCGATGATGCAAATTTTCAAAACAATTTTCAATTGAATTTACAATCAAAACAGCGTCAGTCAAGTGACAAGGTTGCTAAATCTTTGCTGATAGACATAGAGAAATCTAGGGAGATTAACTATGTGAACATACTTGAGGCCGCTGAGAATTTTTAACTTGATCTAGTTAATCAAGTTTCCAAGATTTTGTCCATAGTTGATAACTTAAAACAGAAAATACACAAC
Organism: Glebionis coronaria; assembly: GCA_025667525.1. Lineage (NCBI taxonomy): Eukaryota > Viridiplantae > Streptophyta > Magnoliopsida > Asterales > Asteraceae > Glebionis > Glebionis coronaria. Next base: position 543,829,417 of record CM046879.1, on the reverse strand, counting down.
TCTTTGATTCAGTAATGCCCACCACTACACAGAATCAATCATTGATTGAACAACTGAATCAAAAGTCGGAGGAAATATCTGATTTGAGGGAACAAATTTGTGATAAAAATCTAGCTTTGGTGGAGTTAAAGGAAACACTTTGTACCCTAAAAGGTAAGAATGTTGTGGATAACGCAGCCACTGTCTCAGCATCGTCCTCTAGTGCAATCAAAAGGAACCTCATTGCCGTCACACCATTTAATAAGGGCCCTAGGACTAAACCATCTCAAACATTGGTCACTAACGATAAGGCAAAATCAATATCAACTTCTAATATTCCCGTGTTGCCTTCTACAGGAGTAAGCACCACTACTAAGGCTCAAAGATCTAAGCTTAAAAGAAACAAGAAGAATGATAGGATTTTGCCCCCATCTAGTAGTCAAGTGAAGAAGAAAGCAAAAGCCCATCCTAGGAATGTTATTTCTGTTTTGAATAAAAAGAATCATGTAGCTAAACCTAAAGGCTCTGCGGTTGTGCAGCGTTCTAAGCCTAATGTGAATTCTAATCTGAAATGTTGGAATTACAAAGAATGTATGTTTTCTAGTCGTCATGATTCTTGCCTTATTAACCATATGAATGAGATGAATGCCTAAAAAATAGATTAGAATGGAAACCGTCTGGGAAAGTGTTAACCCAAGTTGGTTGGATGTGGCGCCCCATTGGTAGAACTTTCACTATAGTAGGAAATGCGTGCCCTTTAACTAGGATCACTCCCACTAAAGCGAAGAAAGCGTGCCCTTTAATTAGGAGTACCAAGGCTACCAAAACACAAGCGTGTCCTTTAACTAGGACCACCGACACTACTATAGGAACCAAGTGCCCTTTAAATAGGTCTACTCCTACTCTAGTGCCCGCTAATACCCCTAAACCTAATAAAGTTGAAACAGTAAAACCTGTTAGTGCTAAAACTCACATTAGAAAGCGCAGGAAATCTAAGGGTCACACAAATGTTAGCAATTCTGATAATATTATATCCGTATCTGCTAACACTCCGGAACCAATAGTTTCCAATGCATTGTCTACTGTTGTTGTTGAAAACAGGTGGTCCAAATTGTTCTCTGGTATTTTGACTCTGGTTGCTCTAAACATATGACCGGAGATTGCTCTCAGCTCAAAAATTTCGTCAGCAAGTTTCTTGGTACGGTTCGATTTGGAAATGATCATATTGCAAAGATGATGGGTTACGGTGAATATCATATTGGGAATATTATAATTTCAAGAGTATATTATGTAGAGGGTCTTGGTCACAACTTATTTTCTGTGGGACAATTTTGTGATGCAAACCTAGAAGTTGCTTTTCGAGAGCATACCTGCTTCATTCGTAATTTGGAAGGGGTTGATTTATTGAAAGGTACTCGAGGGAATAATTTGTACACTTTGTCTCTATAAGATATGATGGTCGCTTCTCCCGCATGTCTTCTCTCCAAAGCATCAAAGACTAAGTCATGGTTATGGCATCGACGGTTATCTCATCTTAACTTTGACGCTATTAATCATTTGGCGAAAAACGAACTTGTTCGTGGTCTTCCTAAACTTACATTTCACAAGGGCCATTTATGTTCCACGTGTACAATGGGGAAAAGCACTAAGAAATCATACAAACCCAAGACTGAAGAAGACACCAACCAAGAGAAACTTTATTTGTTGCATATGGATATTTGTGGGCCAATGCGTGTTGAAAGTCTTAGTGGCAAAAAGTACATCCTCGTAATTGTCTATGATTACTCTCGGTTTACATGGGTGAAATTTCTTAAAACAAAAAATGAGGCACCTAAATTCATCATCGGATTTCTCAAGATGATTCAAGTGCGTCTAAAGACTACTGTCCGACGCATTCGTACTGATAATAGAACCGAATTTGTGAATCAAATCTTGTGTGATTATTATGAAGAAGTTGGCATATCTCATGAAACATCCGTTGCTCACACTCCACAACAAAACGGTGTCGTTGAAAGGCGAAATCGCACACTTATGGAAGTTGCTCGGACGATGTTAATTTACGCAAAGGCTCCATTGTTTTTATGGGCAGAAGCAGTATCTACAGTAGTGTACACCCAAAACTGGTCACTAATTCGTAAACGCCATGGTAAAACACCTTATGAGCTTCTCCATGGAAAAGTACCAGATTTATCATATCTTCAAGTATTTGGTTCTCTTTGTTATCCAAATAATAATGGTGACAATTTGGGAAAACTTCAACCAAAGGCTGATATTGGTATTTTCATTGGTTATGCACCCACAAAGAAGGCATACCGAATCTACAATCGTAATTCTCGTAAGATCTTTGAAACTATGAATGTTGATTTTGATGAGCTGACAACTATGGCTTCTGAGCAAAGCAGCTCTGAACTCGCACTTCATGAAATGAGACCCAGTAACATTAGCTCTGGTCTTGTCCTAAACAACCCTTCTTCATCATCATTTACACAACCTTCTAGGAATGAATGGGATACGTTGTTTCAACCTTTCTTTGATGAATTCTTTACTCCTCCAAGTATTGTTGCTCTAGAACCTGAGGTAATAGCTCCGGTAACCGAAGTTGTTCCTCCAGCAACCGAAGCACAATCAGATACGTCTGCACCTACAATTGGTCAAGATATACCTTCAACGAGTAATTCTCAACCAACACCCGAATCAACTATCCATGTCATGCCTATTGATGATGAAGAGGATGATGATGATCACGATTTGGAATTCGCTCAAATGCGTGAACTTCCATTCTTTGGTGTACCAATTCCCGAACCTAATCAAGCCGGGTCATCCACCTCAGAGGAAGCTCCGACTACGGTTTACTCCAATCCAAGGATTCGTGAACATGACAGCAAGTGGACAAAGGATCATCCTATAGATTCTATTATTGGTGACCCTAATCGTCGGTATCCACACGAAGTCAGTTACAAGAAAATGTAATGTTTTGTCATTTTGACGCTTTTCTCACTGAAGTTGAACCTAAGACATGGCAAGAAGCATTTACTCAATCCTGTTGGATAGAAGCTATGCAAGAAGAACTTAATAAATTTATACGTCTTGAAGTATGGGAACTTGTCCCATGCCCGGATCAAGTGCAGTTACTCACTTTGAAATGGGTTTACAAGGTGAAACTCGACGAGTTAGGCGGAATATTGAAGAACAAAGCTCGACTAGTAGCTCGTGGATACAAGCAATTATTGGGCATCGACTTTATGGAATCTTTTGCACCTGTTGCCCGTTTGGAAGCTATTAGACTATTCCTTGCTTATGCAGCCCACATGAATATGATCGTCTATAAGATGGATGTGAAGACGGCATTTCTTAATTGTGAAATCAAGGAAGAGGTCTATCTTCAACAACCAGATGGTTTTGTGAATCCTAAATATCCTAATCATGTGTACAAGCTTAAGAAAGCTCTATATGGGTTGAAGTAAGCTCCACGTGCATGGTATGATCTATTGTCACAATTCCTCATTACACAAGGCTTCGCTAAAGGCAAGGTGGATCCCACGCTGTTCATTCAGAAACGAGGTAACGATATGATTATGGTACAAATATATGTTTATGAAATTATATTTGCTGCCTCGACCCAAACCTTATCCGATGAGTTTGGGACACTCATGTCTTCCAAGTTTAAGATGTCAATGATGGGAAAGGTATCATTCTTCTTAGGTCTTCAGATATCTCAGAGTCCCAGATGCATCTTTATCAATCAATCCAAGTATGCCCTTGAATCTCTTAAGAAACATAAGATGGAATCTTGCGACCCCGTGGATACTCCAATGGTGGAACGAACTAAGCTTGATGCAGATCCACATGGAGTTTCCGTTGATCTGACACTTTATCGTGGAATGATCGGTACCCTTCTGTATATCACAGCTAGTCGACCTGATCTTCAGTTTGTTATATGTATGTGTGCTCGGTATCAAAATCGGCCTACTGAGTTACACTTAGCAACTGTTAAATGGATCTTTCGGTATCTTAAAGGAAGCATTAATCGGGGACTTTGGTATTCGAAAGACTCTTCGATTGCACTAATGGCATATGCAGATGCGGATCACGCGGGTTGTCAAGATACAAGACGTAGCACGAGTGGAACATTGCAACTACTAGGAGATCGACTAATCAGTTGGCCATCAAAAAGGCAGAAAAGCGCTGCAATTTCAAGTACGGAAGCCGAATACATAGCTATGTCCGGTTGTTGTGCTCACATTCTTTCGATGAGATCACAATTAACCGACTATTGTTTAGGTTTCAACAATTCTGATGTACTGCGACAACAAAAGTTCAATTGCCTTATGCTGCAACAATGTTCAATTCTTCCGGTCGAAGCATATTGACATTCGCTACCACTTTATCAAGGAGAAAGTGGAAAATGGAGTGATCGAGCTTTACTTTGTCCCATCTGAGTATCAATTGGCGGATATTTTCACAAAGGCTCTAGATCGTGCTCGAATGGAATTTTTGGCCGACAAGCTAGGATTGAGAACTTTCTCGCCCGAGAGACTCTGAAAGAATTGGCAGATGAAGCGAAAGAATAGTGGTGGTAACCTATTCTCCGTATCCTTAGTGATCATTCGTATATATTGTTTATATTTTTAACCACAAAAGCAAAATACAAAAATATAAAACCATATAAAAACTATAAAAATTGAAAAATCTAGAAAAATCCAAAAATAATTTTACTTTATTTTTTCAACGGCGTGTCTTTTGGTACGATAATATTTACGGCCTTAGAAATGTCGATTAATATTGACACAGCGCCATAAATAGAGTTCGTACAAAAGTTTTTAATATTTCATAAAACATGCCTATATGGCTTGTAGTTATTTCATACTGCAACCCGTTTTTCACATAAAAGTCAAGTGTTTGTTATAAAAGCTTTGGCTCACAACGAGAATTAATTTTCTCGGGCAAGGTTTACTTTAAAACCTTGTAAGGGATCAAGTTTACTTTATAACTTGGTCTAACACGGATACATGTACGCATCAGTGCATTTATTTGTTACAACAAGAGAAATCTTGTTTTTATGAAGCTATCATCTCTACAACCATATAAATCTACAATTGGTATCTACGCACTCGACGATGCGACTACTCAAACGACGACTACAACTCTTTCAATAGAACACGGGTCACCAATTGAGGGGGAGTAATTGTCAAGCGTTCAGAATCTTCGATGCCAAAAGTGCCAAGTTCACTAATTGGTGTCAAGACAACAATACCAATCGTACATGTGGTGTCAAGAGATGACTTCAGACGTGACGAGGCAACCAACATTTGCCGACAAGAACCATTTGATCTTATCATATGATGTTCTCATCAATAAGGTCCAACCTTGTCAATTTATTCTAATATGGTGAATATGTGATCATGTTACAAATCGGTATCATATCTCATAAATTGGTCTCATGAAGATAAAACGGACTTGCATTTTTCTTCCCAAAAACCTTTTAAACTTCATTAAATCAATTGATATAAAAAATATCGTTTGGATTAATATTTTTAATATGGGGGAGAAAATGTGATTTAATATGGGAAATTATCACAAATGGTTTGACTTGACGTGATAGCTCATACCAACAAGTGCGAAATGTTTTTAAATATCATGGCATATGTTAAGGGGGAGCAAAATGGATTTGCCATATCAAAATAGATTTCTTGGTGACATATACTTACCCTAAACCCATTTATTTCACGACGGTGAAGATTGTGGTGACATAAGGATGGTAGGATAGGTTAAGTCCAATGATTCTTCCAAAACCGGAGGAATCTTCCCAAGGACATTCCATAGCTAGAAATAGTAGTCCTTAGGAAAGATGGGGAAATTTATGAACGTAGTTGAATGCCGACCAAGTAGTTAAGTTAGCATTGGAATAATCACAACAAGGTGCTAGTTATGATGTATTGGTAAGCATTGAAGGGGTTGAAGAATGAAAAAGAATTATAAAGATAAAGGGTCTAAAGAAAGAAGCCCTCCTTACAACCTTAGGCAGAAAACGGGTCAACACATATGCTATTGAGATCATTTTAATGATGCTCAATATTGAAGATAGACATCATGGACCCAGTGATGCACTGCACAACCCATCCCATCTAACTCAGATATCTCTTAAAAGGTATTTGTTTTATTCACATGGAGACAACCATTATCTATCGATTTATTCACTCCGAATAAATAGGTATTGAAATGGTGGCACTCCTCTCCAGCCTCCGATCACTAAAATCCAAAATGCATGATCGAGTCTAGAGCCATTTGAGATCATCAAATATCTCATTAGGACACACTTCCATATTTCCTTGCTTCTTCACACACTGTGAAAAGTAAGAAAGATATTAAGAGTCCTACGCAAAATCTTCATGATCTTGCCTGAACATCCGAGTAATACGAAAGTATTTACAATGAAGATGGAAATCCTTCTTGAGCGAAACATTCATAAGCTCTTGGTAGGTGACTTGTGTGATTCTTTATGAATCAAGCTTGTGATAACTGGAAAGCAACAATGGTTTAATTTTTAACTGAACTTAAACACGTACCAGGCCTCTACGCAATATCTTAGTGATCTTGTTAGAACACTCAGAGTGACACTCCATAGTGTTCACAGTGATGAGTGGAAATCCTTCTAGTGTTAACCTCAAACAGCACTTTGTAGGTAACTTGCAAGATTCTATACGAATCAAGCTCGTGACAACTAGAAAGCAACGATAGTGCGATTCTTTAATGAATCAAACTTGTTCCAGGAATCGGAATTGACGGCTTCAATCATACGGGTTTACCCGCGAAATCTTGTCAAGGAGATTTTTAATTAAATCTACCTGCCACAAGTACGATATTTAATATCGTCCAACGGTCTTCACCGAGCAGAGGTAAAATGCTACCGAAATAGAATGAAATGTTCAAAGCCATTTCGTTCGTGTCTACTTATGTTGCGGAATTTGAAGACAGTGGCGTTGCGGAATCCAAGAAGAAGTCGTCCCCTCATGCTTATACTTTATGCACTTAATACTTCATCTAATTCTTGAAAGCCTAGAAGTTAAGTATTCCGCTGTATCGAACTCTGAAGCTTTCAAGATTTACGAAGGTATAAGTATGTGGGACATGCGGTCACGAGGAGGCAAAAATCACATGTGATGGATGCACAAGTTCAAGGCAAGAGATTAATGCTAAAGATTGATATCAAAGATCACATCAACATGTTCACCAGAAAAGAAAAAGAAAAGAAAGACGAAGACTACGAGCTCAAGACAAGCATAGTATGCTAGGTTTATTTTATTATTGTAATTGGGTAACGCCCTTGTTTGGAGTGACTTCCCTTATGGGTAGATTGTTGGAAATACGTTTTACGTATTAGAAAGGATCGGTCACTCCAACAATAGTTTAAGTAATAGCTCGTAGTTTAGTTTTACTAATATTAAACAATTAAGGCCATGCCAAGCCTACAACTTGTGTAGGCCGGCCCAACTTGTGTAGGTCGGCCCAACTTGTAAGCCCAAGCCCATATCATGGGCTTGGGTATATAAACCCTCTCCTTAGATGGAGAGGGTGTGGTTTTCATTCATTTTTACACATAGGTAAGTGTGTATTTGTACACTTTCTCTCTCTAAAGTGTGTGTGAAATCTACCATCTTTCTATCTCTTTCTCTCTCTAAACATAAGCAAGATTTACAATATCTTACAATAAGTATTTAATACGTATTAAGACACGATAATTATTTCTACAATAATTATAATCACGAACATACGAACATGAAATCAATAACGTTTATAATCACGAACTTAATATTATGTATTTACGTATATTTATTACGATTACGAATAAATATATTACGACACGAACGATAACTAAATAAAACACGTAAACACGACACAAGAAAACATATAATATTTAGACACGGAAAACAATGGGTTTCCCCTTGTGGGCCCCTCTTACCCGCGGCATAGACACAATAAAAGGGCCAAGCCCACTTTGAATTTTACTAAAACAAGAAAAAGGAAATCATATTTTTCATAATCACAGTAAATTAGAAAAATATCAAAACCCTAATCCTTTTCCTCTCTCCCTTTTGGCCGCCGGTCTAAGAACACCACAAGGGTGTGTTTGGTTGATTTTTGGTGATCAATTCTTGCAAGGGTGTTCGTGTTTTTCATCTTTCATTGTTTCACGTATTCGGTAAATTATTAAACCCTTTTCTTTTATGTTTTTATAATAAGAACACATGAAATCGTATGGTTATAAAAACAAGTTAGCATAACATGTAATTAATCATGGGGGGTAATTATTAATGGTGTTTTTAGGGGTGTTTGTTCGGCCGACGCAAGGAACTGAGACCCCATGGTCTCGGCTTGCTTTGTTGCGCATCAACCGAGACCCCATGGTCTCGGTATGATGTTGTTGTGTCTCGGTCGCAAGAACAACGGAACCCCGACCTAAGTCGGGGTGTGGTTTGGTGTTTGGTTGGGTCTCGGCAGAAATAAGGACACCACCGGCATAAGCCGGTGGCTAAATAAAGAAAGCAGGGGGAACAGCCGCGGCAGCAGGGGGAACCACCGGCTAATTGCCGGTGGGAACTTTGCCCAGCCGGCGACTGTAGCCGAGAAAACAGGGGGAACCACCGGCACAACCGGTGGCTGTTTTTGCGAAAACAGTGGCAACCGGCCAAGCCGGTTTTGCCACTGTTAAGGGTGCGTTTGTTTGGCCGGTTCACGGGTTCACGGGCACGGTTCACGACTTAATTAATTTTACAAGTTAATTATTTTTACAAGGTTAATTAAATTAATTAAACATGTTACATAATTAATTTAATTTGGTCATGACTTAGGTTATTATTATTATAAATAATACATGGATTTTAACCTAAGTATTTATTATTTAAATTAGACTATATAATTAATTAATTATTAAATTAATTAATTTACATGACTTAGGTTATATTAATAATAAATATTAATACATGTTTTAACCTAAGTATTATTATCTTTTATTTAATTAAATCATGTTATATTTAATTAAATACTTTAACCTATAATTTATTTAATTTACATGTAATAATTAATAAACTATATTATTTTATCACATGACTTAGAATATAAATCAGTAAACACTTAAGCTTATATTATTAGCTTAATAATCCAGCTTATTTCTATTTATGGAAACTTTCTATTTTTGGAAACTTATTTAATTAAGGCAGCTAATCTATTTATGGAAACTTTATATTTTTAGAAACCTATTTATTTTAAGCAGTAAATCTATTTTTGGAAACTTTCTATTTTAGGAAACCTGCTATTTTTAGAAAATTACTTATTATTACACAACAAGTATAATAATACAAGAAATACAAGTAATACTTAATCAGAATAGACAGAATACATGATAATCCCAACATAACGTTAAAATCAGTAAAACAAGACATGAACATATAAAACAAGCTAAGACATGATATAAAACCAGTTACGTACTTAGTAATCAGAATACTTATACACGTATATTATCTATGTAGCATTAGTGGGATCGAAGTAGGACTCTCTTCCGTTCGTCTTCTTCGTTCACTGGACACAAGGTACGGATTCTCCGTCCTTTCAGTATGGACATTCTTCCTTATTAGGATTCCCCGTATGCAGCCAACTATTTTCCCAGTATATGTTATATATGTTTTTGAATTGCTTATGTTTAATTAGATACCTAAAGCCATATACATGCATGACTAGTTTCACCTAGTTATGGAGGTACCATAACCATACATAACACTGGAGGCACCAGTGTTATGACTTCACCACGACGGAGTGATAGCTCGTGGCGTCCCTTCAGCTTTTGGACATATTATTATTATCATTTGGGGCGTATGGGTGCATCCTAGGTTACATGTTTTTACAGATTATTCAGGTGAATGTGGTGTGTGCCTTGCATCCTTCACAAGGAGCTGATCCCTCCTACCCAAAAATTATATTAATTAGAGGCAACCCCTATGCATGACGAGGTCACCCCTCCAAGTATTCATGCACGTTGATATTTCATGACCTATATTGGCTAATGGTAAACATGTTAAACAGTTTTTATAAGATAAACATAAGGCTTTTCAAACTATAAAACCAATTTTACTAAGATATACCATGTTATCCAGGACTTAGTCTTTTCCGCTGCTTTATGCTTATATGCTTATATTATTCATGTTATACTTGTATATCCGTGCACTGAGAGCTATGCTTAGCCGTTTTTCCTTTCATGTTCCCAAAACGGCAGGTACTCAAGGACGCTCGTAGACTTTAAGCGTACGTGCATATGGATTGGAAGCTTCCTGGCCTTCATTACTTTATGCATTTCTTCATACTTTTGACACTCATTTCTATGGACATTGTTTAGTCCTTTTCATTTAGAGTACTTATGTTTGTGTGTGATGAGTTCTGCTTTCGGGGTACCGATGTTTGTTTTCGGTATTTCTTTTATGGTCATGTGATGTTTTATACATTTATCCTTGTATGCTTTGATGACACACCGTAATCACGCGTGACATTCCATTTACCAAAATGGGGTGTTACACTTAGCTTCATTAAAAGATCTAGGTTCAACAGATTTGTTAAGGGTGGTAGCAAAACACGAATTTACAGAATTAAGTCTAGAGTAGTTGACATGTATTTCAATGCCATATCTAAGTTTGCTATCAACAACATAATCATTTAATTTAGCAGGCAACTTAGTACTTTTACCATACTTTCTTATAGGGACAAACACCTCATCAGTCATAGGATCATCAATATTAGGAACTAGTTCAGAAGAATAAGCCAAATCATTTAAAATATTTCCCTCATATAGATTGTTATCATCTATTTGGGTTGTAGAATACACTTCAAGTGATTGCTGAGTGTTGGACTCATCACTTGGAGGGTTTCTACCATCCTCAGTAGATGTTGCTCTCTCCTCATCATTAGGTCTTGAAGGAGTAGGATTATCAAAGAAAGAAAGGTGTTCAACATCACTTGTATCAACATCAGCCAAAACATCATTCGTATTGTTTTTCATTTTAAAAGGAAACACAGTTTCATAAAATCTCACATTCCTAGAAAATAGGACACCCCTAGTGTCCAAACGTAAGAGCTTGTAGGCCTTTTTTCCAAAAGAGTATCCAATTAAGACACATTTTTCAGACCTAGGGGTGAGCTTATCATTGTAGTTTAAATTAGTAGAAAAAGAAAGACACCCAAAACACCTAATGTGAGAGAGAGAAGGTTTTTTTGTTATAAACCAGTTCATATGGTGATTTTCCTTTGAGGACAGATGAGAGAAGTCTATTGATTAAGTAAACAACAGTTAGGATGCAATCAGACCAAAACACAAGAGGAATCCCCCCTGAAACATAAGGCTCCTTGCAACATTGAGCAAGTGCCTATGTTTCCTTTCAGCAATGCCATTTTGCTGAGGGGTGTAGGTGCAAGAAGTTTGATGGACTATTCCAAGGTCATTGAACAAATAAATCATTTTCTTATTGGTAAATTCAGTCCCATTGTCAGATCTGACAACTTTGATACACATATTAAATTGAGTTTTGATCATTTTAATGTAGTTAACAAAGATGTCAAAAACTTCATCTTTACTTTTTAACAGATAAGTCCACACAACCCTAGAATAGTCATCAACAATGGTCAAGAAGTACTTGTATCCCTCTCTGTTAGAGACCCTATCGGGACCCCACAAGTCAAGGTGAACAAGTTCACCTAGATGGGTGGACTTATGATCACTCAAGGGAAAAGGCTCTCTTGTTTGTTTAGCCTTATGGCAAACTTCACAAACAGAGATACAAGTATTTTTGGTAAGGTTGAGGTCAGTTTTGAGGACAGATTAGACTTGGTCAACAGGATGACCAAGCCTACAATGCCACAAGTTTTTGGACACATTAAAAGACATGATCATGTTAGACTTACCTACACACTTGTTGGTTTTATCAAGGTCAAACAAGTAGAGGCCCCCAGACTCACTACCAGTCCCCAGAGTGTCCCCATTGGTCAAATCCTGAATATAGCATTTATCCTCATCAAACCCAACAAACAATTTACTATCTTTTATCAATTTGTTAACAGAAAGCAAACTGACACAATAACCAGGGACAACAAGAACATCATACAAGATAACATTGTTGGACAGTCTTAAGTTACCCACATGACTTATGGTGTCAAGAGTCCCATTAGGATGCCCCACAGTGAGCTTGAGATTGCCAACATCAACAACATTGAACATACCCACAGTGGAAACTGTCAAGTGTTGGTTACACCCAGAGTCTATGATCCACCCAAGAGTGATAGTACAAACCAACCCTTTCAAGTTTCCATAGAAGTATTTATAGAAATTAATATTGAACATGACATTGAAATTATAGAAGGAGCATCTACCTGCCATGTTGGCATGAATGTTCCCAACAGAAGAGTCATTGATCAAATGTGGAAGTTTCTTCATTTTATCCGAAGTGAATGAAGTGGGGACATCACAAGCAGTATGTTTCTCAATCATCTTAGCGTCATTCAACTTAGGATCACAATTAGCATTGAAATTAGGTTTAGACATATAAGATTTAGCATCAGAGGGCCTTTTGTAACCAAGGGGTATCCAATAATCTCATAACATCTATCCACAGTGTGACCGATCATCCCACAGTTGGTACAGTTAAGATTAGGATTAGGACCCATGTTGGGATAAGATTGATTGCCACCTTTAGGATTGTTCTTGTTAAAGTTAGAACCATTTCCTTTCCTTTGTTGACCAAAAGTTTTGGCAGCAAAGGAGGTGGCATTAAGCTTGGTATCAGTCACACCAGAGGGTTCAGGGATACCTCTATGTGACTCCTCCCTAGAAACCATCACATAAGCATCCTTCACATCAGGGAGAGGGTCCCTAGTGAGAAGGGCAGTTCTAACAGGTTGATAACAATCATCAAGACCTATTAAGAACTGCATGAGCTTCATAAGCTGCTAATGTAAAATGGATTCAGTGCTAGCAGGGCAAGATCATTTAATGGGGCAAACACATTTAGGCAATTTGGTCAAAGTATCAAACTCTCTCCATAAAGAGTTAAGCCTGTGATAGTATTCAGCAACAGATGTGCCTCCTTGCTTCACAGAGTTAATCTTTTGGAGAAGATTATAAACAACAGACCTATCAACCTTATCATAAGTTTCAGACAATTCATTCCAAACAATAGAAGCATTTTCAGAGTAAACCAACCCCATATAAACATCTTAAGACACAGAATTCATAAGCCAAGTCAAAACCATAACATTACATCTATCCCATTGAGCAGACAAAACACTACTATGAGCATAAGTATCTTTTAAACAAGTACCATTAATGAAACTAATTTTATTTCTAGCTTGAAGAGCAAGTTTCATGGCATTATTCCACAATCTATAATTAGCAGTACCAAGCAGTTTAAAAGGAATTAAAGAAGAAGTACTACTATCACTGTTTTGAACATGTAAATGGTCACCAGCATCAACACTACTAATCAAAATAGGTTCAGTCACACCATCACCCCCTGTGTTAACAAGGGGGTCAGTAACAACACCAGCACTCATGATAAAGTAAAAAAGAGCAAAGCGAAAAAAAACAGCCAAAAAAGGTATAAACCAACCAAGTAACAATCCAAGAAGCAAAAAACAGGTATGAAGAATCAAATAACCACAAGTAAGACAAGCAAAAAACACTTAGAAGATGAGTTACCAGAAATGCTAGTTGTGGACTGGGATACGCCAGAGCAGGTATCTACACCAGTCAAGGCTAGAGGGTCAAGGTGTTAACCAATCTGTTTACACCCAAAGAACAAGCAACAGTAACCCAAAAAGTAGCCAAGAGAGAAGGGAGTATAAGGGAAGAACAAGAAGGACTTAGAGCGCTATACATCATCCAGCAAAAAAGGACCCAATCTCTAGATTCACTTAGTCTAGAGGATGATGGGTGAGTCACCACCAAAGAACCCCCAAAAAACAAATTAGGGTTTCAAAACCCTAATTTTGATTAAGCTTGAAAACCACAAATCAGGCAACGGCACCACCAGATTGATCAACGACAACACCTATAACAACTTCCAGAACCCCAAAGAACAAGGATCCCCAAAAATAAAATTAGGGTTTCACGAAACCCTAACTCTATTTAACAAAGGAACTTACGGCACCACCAGAAAGATCAACGGCAACACACAAGGAAGCCTCCAGAGACCAAAGAATCAAGAATCCTCAAAAAATAAATTAGGGTTTCAAGAAACCTTAATTAATTTTTTCGAGAAAACAACAAATAACTACGAGAAAGCAAGATTGGATATCAATTAAAACAACATATTACATTAATTTCATAATTAAAACACCCTTCACACTTAATTTACGACTAAAACAACATATAGTACAAATATCAAAACATAATTAGATACCAATTAAAACATATATATATATATATATATATATATATATATATATATATATATATATAATTTAATTCTCATATTTAAAATAATTAATACATAGTAGTTAATACACAGTTAGAAATAAATTTTGTTAATACTAATTTAATATATAATTAGGACACCTCATTACTTAAATATACAATTATATATGCACATTGTACACCAATTAAAAGCATACATCTACAAAAATGTACATATGTTGTCTACCTAAAATGATAGTGTACATAATGTGAAACCGAACCGGACCTACGGGTGCAACTGAAACCGTAGTCACAATCGGTTCAGCTAGCCAAAAAGCCGTTAGAAGCGAATCGAAGAGGCTTCATCGAAACTCATAAAAACAGCCGCATTATACATATATGTACTATTTTTTTAGTAATGCTATTTAGACCTACAATACATGCCTAAATATATGTCTAATGCATACATCACTTGTACAATTGTGTTACGCATTTTCTCTCTCTAAATATTCAATAATCATTTTTTATAAATCAACAAACCATTAAAATATTAGGTACATTTGTAGGCATGATTAGTAAGCACAATAATCACTTTTTCTAATTTTTTAACGGCACATAAATATTGTACAACACAAAAATTACATAAATTTATTTCTGTATTAATTGTGGAGCAATACACATTAAATGTCAACGTGAATACAAATTAATATGCAACATGTACAAATGATTATTGCTATAAACTGTAGTATAATTTTATATGTACAATTATTTAAATTGTTCACAAATATATGTTTAATATTAAATCTGCGTTTAATTTTGAAATATTCAATTTTTTTTTATAAATTTGCATATTTTAAAACACATGTCTTCTATGTATATATTTTAGTACAAATTTAGTAAAATACTGTAATCATTTTGCTAATTAATTCGATAAAATCATACATATCAAAATAATAAGATTTTAAGGTTATGATAATATATGAAAACGTGTAAACATATACACTACAAAGATTTTCTGTATTTACATGTTATATAATATTATAAGGAATGTTATAGAGATTAAGAAATACCTTTTACGATCAATCATCACACTTTCGTAATACTACTTTTATATGAAGTGGTCCACTATTGCTTAAAGTTATTTTAACTTAAAACTATCATCATTATTTGTAAGTTATTACTGAAAAAATATATACTCATAAAATATTATACTCGCGGAATTTTAGTTTCAAGGTACTCGCAACCGCAACGCGCTGGTGTCTGCTAGTAACTAATAAATCGTTTATATAGCATAAACTTAGGGCCCGTTTTGTTCGTTGAATGTTTTTTATGTAATTGTAATTTATGAAATGAATTGTAATTTGGATTAACTGTAATTGAAATCTTTAAAATATGTGATTTGTTTGGTTGACAAGTTGTAATGTAATTAAATGCAAATTTATTTACATAATCTTGTTTGATTCAAAGTGATTTTGTAATTTAAATTTTACTAAATCACCCATTAACGTTTGTGAGTTTTTCAGGTTCGTTATATATGTCAAAATGAATTTCTAAACTCGCGCTACGAGACGCGATGTTTGCATACACAATAGCATAACAAACATATACACAGTTGATCTCATACATTTGCTTGACTGTGCATATTTATAAATATAACACTAGCAAATACTTGTATAAAATAGACATTACCAGGTTACATAAAACACTTGATCGTTATGTACATACTCGTTCAAATTTAAGCATCAAATTTGACATTACCATGTTACAAAGTGTACCTTTATGCAAGTGGGTGTGATTACTTTGTAATCTATAAACTTTCCTTCACATACACCATGTCATTTAGATTACATTGGAAAAGTGGGTCCAATGTAATATAGAAGACTACACTTCCATCCATTATTTAACCAAACATGCTATGCAATTGGAATTTAGTTTACAATTACACCAATTTACATTCAATTCAATGAACCAAACATGCCCTTAAGTTCAATTAATAACTTTGACCAAACACCCTCTTAATAAACTCATGCAAAAAAGAAAAGAAAAAAAAACCCACATGCAATAATAGTATGAAATGTATTAGACGATCAGAGACCGATGCATTAGAGATGATAAATAAATGGGTTTTTAGTTTCAAATTCATATTTCATTTTTCTTAAAATGTTGTTAACTACTAAAATTAAATAAGAAAATAATAGATTTATCGTATTATATTATTCCGAAGTTAGTGTTATAAACTGATGACGTATAGTCTCTAGTCGGACTGGATAGTCCGACTCACGGGTACTACCCGCATCCATCAGGAATGGATTGGATACTTGCGCGATGTGCGCACATAGCCCATAAGGCCTGGTAAGCCGTTGTTGCACAAGAGGTTAATTACTTAGCAGGTCCTCGTCGTAGTGCGACAGGATCAGATCGAATATAACTTATATTATAGTTATATTCGCCTAAGGAAAAGGGATATACACTTGCCTTGGTTAGATAATGAAGATCAAGCTATTTCGAGTCATTATCTCTTCCTTAGGCCGCAAGAACAGGAAGCCCAGCCTGTACTCTCTCATGTATAAAAGGAACCCCTCCGGTTCCACAAAGGTACGATATACACAATACGCTAAACACTAACATACTCAAACCGATTACTTACTCTCACGCTGGAGTCTAATCGTGGGTAACAAACCCACGGTAAGCCTAACGGTGTCTGTTTATTGCGCAGGGTCCTAAAGCAAGTTTCACCTGGTGCGAGAGCCGGAGTCCACAAGACCCCAAATTAAGCCTAATTTGGGTTAAGCTCGGTCTACCCCAACTTTTGCATCAACATAAACTTTAAATAGAGCTGAGCAAACTGGTCTTGTTCGGTCGGTGGTTTTTATGGATCATTTTGGTTTTTAGTTCGCTTGCTTCGATCCCCTTATTAAAAATCTCGTCGATCAAGGACGAAATTTGACAAGTATTGATGGAGGGGCCAAACTATAGTGTATTTGTTCCGGGGAGGCCAATTTACATTTTCCTTTAATATTTATACTAATAATGCTAAACACTGCAAAGTAAAAGGGTTAAAATTGCACTTGTGGCTAAAAATTTTGGAGGGGCCGGAACCCTCCCGGTTCCCATTAAGTTTCGTCTATATCGCCGATTATGTCTAATAAGATCGGACTTGATCGAGAACTGACCGAATTAACCTAGACCGGATCAGACTATTTCGATCCGATCTTGATCTGCGATTTCGTACCATTTCTGCCTGTGGTCGGGTCCGGTCTGGACCTGATGCTCGGTCCTAACTTTAAAATATTAGAACAATAATATTTTTCTAAAAACTAGCCGGCTACCCGCGCAATGCGGCGGCGGGTAACCGGTAACTAATTTCGTAGATTTGGCTAAACCACGAAAACACCATTACAAAAGCGAACATTTTTTCTGAAGACAAAGACCAAATATTTTTTCGATACCTCAAAGTTGGCGATAATAAGCTGTGGTTGAGAGAGAGCGATGGTTTATTTTGTATATTTTATATTTGTGTTTTAGGATTTTCTGAGACTTTATATAGTGAAAATTTAATTGTTTACATAAAACTGTTAGACAATGAGTTTTAAAAATGTTTTTATGAATTACGTTAAATCATGATTAAGACATTAAAATTTTTTTTTTGTAACTTCTAATTATATTTTTTAACACTTAAATTTTCAGTTACAAACTTGTATTGAATTACAATTATTTTTATATTTTTAATATTTATTAATTTCTAAACAAAAGATAATTTCTTCTATTATAAAAATGTTTGAGACTTAATTTTTAAAATTATTAATTTTAAACAAAGTGTTAAATGTTTTATATATTAGTATAGATTGCGTAGTTTTTATAATGAAAAAAATTAATTTTGAGATTGAGTGAGTATATAACTTTTGAGTAAATGATGTACTATATTCTATCCACCCCCGTTGGCACGTTATATATAAATGCACCACATTCATTCATACACATATTCATTTCCAGTCAGATCTAAAACAAAACAAAAGTAGAAAACCAAACCAAACCAAACCGCCTTTGTTTCAATCACATGCTACACCACCACTTTCCCAACCATTCAACCACCTCTTCTTCATTTCCTCATTTCCATTAACTTTCATCACTCTTTTCAGGTAATTTTCTAATCTTTATATAATTCCATGTAAAATCCTTCAATTTCTTCAATCATTGCTTTTTTCTTACTTTTTTTTTTATAATTTTCTTCAGTTTTTATAATAATTTGTTACTGTTTTTTTTTCGTAAGTTTTGAATCTTTATATTATTCCCAGAAAAACCCTTTAATTTCTTGACCCATTTTTGCTTCTGAGTATCATAAAGATTGAATATTTTTTTTTCTTAGTTTTTATATTTTTATAATTTTCTTCAGTTTTTATAATAATTTGTTACTGTTTTTTTTGTAAACTTTGAATCTTTTTATGATTCTCAGTAAAACCCTTAATTTCTTGGATCATTTTTGTTTCTAGTACCATAAAGATTGAATCTTGGATTTCTTTTTAGTTTTTCGTATCTTCATTAATTTTCTTCAGTTTTTATAATAATTTGTTACTTTTTTTTTTGATATATTTTGAATCTTATTATAATTCTGAGTAGAACCCTTTAATTTCTTGAATCATTTTGCTTCTAGTATCATAAAGATTCAGGGGGTGTTTGTTTAGGCTTATGAAACATAACCCCATTTCAGCTTATATTTCATAAGCCCCATATTTGTGGCTTATTTGGAGACTTATGGGCTTATATAAGTATACTACAGTATGATATAATAAACTCATATAAGCCCATAAGTCCCAATATAAGGCACAAAACTGGAGCTTATGAAATAGAAGCCAAAAAAAAAAAAAGGAAAGCCTAATTTCGGCTTATATTTCATAAGCCCCAAATTTATGGCTTATTTTGAGACTTATGGGCTTATATAAATTTATCATATCGTAATAAACCACCAAATTGGCTTATGTTTCATACGTCTAAACAAACACCCCCTCACTCTTTGTTTTCTTTTTAGTTTTTCACGTTTTCATAAATTTTCTTCAGTTTTTACAATAATTTGTTACTGTTTTTTAATTAATTTTGAATCTTTTTATGATTCCTAGTAAAACCCTTTAATTTCTTCGATCACTATGGCTTTTAGTATCATAAAGATTGAATCTTTGAATCATTGAACATAAGTTGTTGCTGTTTTTTTATAGGTGAATTTGTAATCTTTTCGTGATTCCCAGAAAAACCCTTTAATTGTTTGATGTTTTTTCAGTTTTTAGGATGATTAAGATTGAATCTTGGCTGTGGTTGTAATGAACAGATGTTTTTAAGATATGAATTTGATTGGTTTTGTGTGATTTTAAGGTGCCCTATTTGTCGAAACATAGTTTAACAAATTTGTTTGCTTTGCGTGAAATGGTACTAAATAAAGTTTAGGATTTGAAAAAAAAACCCAATGGAGATATTCACCGAGCTTATTTGAACTTGAAAGAGCGAGTAAGGTCACTTTTTAGGGATTATGACGTTATCAGCTTAAGCTTACGGCTCTCGTAAGCTCACGGTTATTAGCTTGTAAGCCCTAGAAAGTAAGCTTATTGGCTTTTCCAAGTTCAAATAAGCTCATCCAGACAACCCCTTATAAAAACAGCCTATGAAGACTGAAGTAACATATCAAAATAGTTTAAAGTAAGCTGATAAATGTAACTTTGCGGCTCTATCTAAACATTCAGGGAGTGCTTATCTGTTGTATATCGAAACTCAAACAGCTGATTTGGTATTTAAATAGCTTACACAAACTGCTCTTTGAATGGTCTATATTGTGTTTTGCAAAACCAAAATACCATTTGTGAACTTTGAGTGTTTGGGTGTATTAAAGTGTGTAATTTTTGCTTATCTTATGGTGATATGATCAACCACCACCAAATGAACTATAGGTAAGGTCGTTGGTTTCAGAAAAGAAGTCAAGGGTTCAAACCTCGCTAGGTGTGTACATTGGGGTGCCAGGGAAGTGTCGAAAACGGTCACGGGATTAACCCGGTGTGGCTGCGTACATCTGAGTCAAAAGGCTCGTCCTCCCCGGGTAACCTGAACAGGGAAAAACCTCATCTCTTTACCCGTATGGTGAAATAAATACTGTAGTTTCTAAGTAGTTAGAGATTTGGTTATTGCAAATCTTAAAGCTGGTAGTTTCTAGGTATTTAGAGATTTGTTTAATACAAACCTTAAAGCTGGTTATTCTTGATGGATAAGAATTACAAGTTTATCCGTAGGGTGAAATAAGCTGGTTATCTGATTTTACATATGATCTAAATTTGTTTGGCTGATATGTAGAACAGTTACAAGCTTAGGTTATCCGGTTTCCCGATTGTCCCTTGAAGTTGCAATATCTAGACTACTCATGTTTACAACTTTTCCCCAAACACCCACCCCTTATAAGCTTAATGATTTAAGAAACTGAATACATAAAACAAGGGTTATGCAAGGTATACAAGTAGCTTCACTTTCAATAGTTAGTTTAAGGCCACTAGTGTCTAATTTGTTTCGTCACATCTGAACTCATTAGCGTAGGCTGAAGGTTATCAGCTCCTAAGCCTTAGAAAGTAGGCTCATTGGCTTTTTCAAATTTAAATAAGCCCATAAGCCGAAGAAGTAAGCTCATTCAGACACCCCTTTATAAAAAATTAAAAACAGCATATAAAGTAGCATATTGGAATAGTTTTAGTAAGCTGAAAGCCTAACTTGGCAGCTCTATCCCAACACTCAGAAGTGCTTATCTGTTGTATATTGAAACTCAAACAGCTGATAAGGTGTTTAAATTGGTTACATAGACTGCCCTTTGAATGGTCTATATTGTGTTTTGTTGAATCAAAACACCATTTATGCATTTTTGAGTGTTTGGCTTTACTAAAGCGTGCATTTTTTGCTTATTTTATGGTGAAATGAGCAACCACCACCAAATGTCTAGTGGTAAGGTTCTTGGTTTCCTGACAAGAGTTCAAACCTTGCTAAGTGTGCGCAATGCGGGTGGCCAGGAAGGGTCGGAAACAGTCCCGGGATTAACCCGGTGAGGCTGCGTACATCTGAGTCAAAAGGCTCGCCCTCCCAAGGTAACCTAAACAGGGAAAAACCTCATCGGTTACCCGTATGGTGAAAGGAATAGTTTCTAAGTAGTTAAAGATTTGGTTATTACAAATCTTAAAGCTGGTTATTCTTGGAGGATAAAAATTACAAGTTTACCCGCAGGGTGAAATAAGCTGGTAATTTGTTTTTGCTTAATAAGGGATTGTGAGAAAAAAATATTCTGTCTTATGGTAATGATTAATGAAGTTTGTTTTGACGATCCGTAGAACAGTTACAGGCTTAGTTTATCTGGTTTCCCAATTGTCTCTTGAAGTTGCAATATTTAGATTAACTTTACAACTTTCTCCCGAACACCCCTTATAAGCTTAATGATTCAAGAAACTGAATACATAAAACAAGGGTTATGCAAGGCACACAAGTAGCTTCACTTTTGATTAGTTTACGGCCACTAGTGTCTAATTCGTTGTGTCACATTTGAACTCATTATCGTAGGCAACTGAATACATAAAACAAGGGTTATGCAAGGTACACAAGTAGCTTTACTTTCGATAGTTAGTTTACGGGCACTAGTGTCTAATTCGTTGTGTCACATCTGAACTCATTATCGTAGGCAACTGTAAGTTACTTAAACACTAAGGGGGTGTTTGGATTTGTGTTTTGGGACTGATTACTTGACTGTTGCGTCTTTAACTCTAAATGTCTTTAGTAGCACTAATCCGGGTTTGAAAATTGTACTTGTTATCCAATGGTCACATAAGGAGTTCTGCAACAAAGCTTACTATCCTAGTTTAGAAGTTGAAACACTTCTATTTTTATTCATGAACCATCTTATACTCTTTAGTTTAGCTCATTTAACGTATTAATATTATAATTATTTAGAAGCCGCCAAATATGTTAAACATCTGATTCACAATAATCTCATTGTGTTATGGTCCTTATTGATTGAATAGAAACTGCTTCTCCTGCTATCTATACTTTTATCCGAGTGTGCTTGTTAAGTGTTTTTTTGCTCTGCAATAAGCAGTACACCCAAAACATCCTTTATAATGAATTGCGCAAAGTGGCAAACTAATCCATGTCGAGTGTGGTCAACCTTTCAAATGCTAAAACTGCCTCCCAAAAAATATTGATTGTATCTAATAACGACTTAAAAATGCTCATTTAAACACCTGTTTGTTTCGTACCTGAATTATATGGCAAATTCATTTTTTTGCAGATATGGGAGACAAATTTCAGTTGCAGGAAGAAGTTAAGGGTATGTTAGATAGTGTTTTAGGACGTGAAGCCCGCGAATTCTTTGTTTGGTCAGCTTCAAATAAGGCTCCCGACGAGTTCAGATCAAAATTTAGTGATTTGGGTGTTCAAGAGGGTCTTCATAAGATCCTTGATGGTTCAGATTGGAATTACGTTGTTTTTTGGCAAGTTTCAAATTCTAAATCAGGAAAATCCGCTTTGATTTGGGGCGATGGGCTTCGTAAAGAATCAAAGGAAAATAAAGAATATAATAATAACCGAGACGAAACTATTAAAAGAATGAGGGTACTTCAGACACTTCAGTCGTGTTTTACCGGGTCCCACGAAGGAAATGTTGCATCGAAAATGGATTCGGTTTCTGATTTGGATATGTTATATTTAACATCTATGTACTACTTATTCCCATTTGATAAACCTTCCAGCCCATCTCAGTCGTTCAACACAAGTCGGTCTGTCTGGGCTTCCGATGAAAAAAGCTGTGAAGAACATTACCACTCGAGATCATTTTTAGCTAAGTTAGCTCGGGTTCAAACACTCGTTCTTGTACCTGTAAAGAGAGGGGTCCTGGAGATCGGTTCTTTTAAGTCGATCCCAGATGATCAAACCTTTGTTTCAACTGTCAAAACTTTATTTAACGGATACCATCCCCCGAAAGTAATACCAAAAATATTTGGTCAAGAACTTAGTCTCGGTGCAAAGTCAGCTCCGAAATCAGGTCCGATAAGTATAAGTTTTTCCCCAAAAGTCGAAGATGATATGGAATTCGGTGGTGAATCATATGAAATACAACCAAGTTATGGTGGGAATTCTTCGAATGGTAATCAATCAATGGTATTGAATTCACAAGCATTAGTATCTGGGTTCGATCAGTCGAATCAAGATTTATTAGCAGATAGGAAACCGAGAAAACGGGGTCGAAAACCTGCAAACGGCCGCGAAGAACCGTTAAATCATGTGGAAGCTGAAAGACAAAGACGTGAAAAGTTAAACCAAAGATTCTACGCGTTACGAGCAGTGGTCCCAAACATATCAAAAATGGATAAAGCATCACTTCTCGGCGACGCAATATCATACATTACCGATCTTCAATCAAAGATAAGAATATTAGAAGCCGAAAAGGAGGTAACGGGTGCACCCGAGGTCGACTTTATGGCTAGAAATGAAGACGCGGTCCTAAGAGTCAGTTGCCCGTTAGATGAGCATCCGGTTGCACGGGTTATAAAGACGTTTAGGGAACACCAGATTGTAACCCAGGATACAAACGTTACAGTTGAAGATGGGAAGGTGATCCATACGTTTTCTTTTCAGGGTCTTGCTGGCGGTGCGGCCCAAGAGCTTAAAGAGAAACTGGATACAGTTTTTCTGGATTGATGGTCCAGGTTTCATGTTGTATGTAAGATAATTTTTTTTTTTTAATCTTTGAATAAACTAAAAGTTCCCTAGTTTTGGGTAGTTGTCATATAGATCAATCATCAGTGTGTTGGTTTCTATAGATGATATTCATAGAAATTGTTTTAGCTTATATTTTTTTGTAATTTTGATGCTAAGTTTAGAGAAGAATATGATTTTTATGTTTTCGGTATATACCCAAACTATGATGCGTTTTGTATTGTTGCAGTTCATCGTCTTGTGTTTAAGTACTGTATACTTGTGTAGCGGCCGCATCGGGGTACAACTGGACTAATAAGATTCAAACTGGAAGCAAGTTCTGTATAAACAGAAAGGTGAGCTGTATGAACATTCAAGTGAAAATAGGCCCTCACTAGTCACTACAATATAAGTGATAGGGATTAGGGCGGGGGTTCGAATCCGGGACCTAAGTAATTTATCAGGATAAGCCTTCTTTGTTGGGTGGGGGGCTCGGTACCAAAAAGGTACATGAACTTAAGATGCATTCTTTGTTGGGTGGGGGACTCGGTACCAAAAAGGTACATGGACTTAAGATAGTTCCGCCAAGTACCATTTTTTACAATGTAAACAATATTTCTGCATAATTTTTTCTTGTATGCCTGTTGTGTTGTGCATGCAAAGTAAGAGTATAACATTTAAATTATTTGAGGAACTTGAAAAAGAAAACTGGTTTAGGACAGAGGTTAGGGGGTGTTTCTTTTTCTTTTGCAACCTCTTAGTGGAAAATAAATGTAGGCCCAAACCATTTGAGCATCTTGTTCCACACTCACACCAAAACCTTTCTCTTCCCACTAAGAGGCATATTAATACCACTAAAAAAAGTAAACAACCACTTAGTCTAACTTTGGGGCTAATTGCAATCTTATTTAGGACAAGTTTAAGTTTCACTTGGTATTTAATTTAGAGCACACGGTGCACTCGCTATAGCATCTTGTTATGTGCCAAAATGTCACCAATGGCGCCACCAGGGGCGGAGCCAGGAATTTAGGTTAACGGGGGCTGAATTTTTTTAGCGATAACAATAACGACTAAAGACAGGCATCGATATATCTTATAGAGTAGCTAAAACTAAACAATTTTTTATTTTTTTTTTGGTTAAAGGAGACTTCACCCCGGTAAAACTAAACAATTTGGCTAGTGATTTTGGCTATTACCAAGTAAACAATAACACATTAATTTTGGTTACTTGTTTTTACGTGTACATAATTTCACATTAATAACGACTCTAAATATGATGATTTGTATACCAAAGTTATTGTAATTTTAAGGAAACATAAACCACTAGCACTTTTGCAATAACAACGTTCATAAACTTTTTATAACTTAAGTAGGTTTAAATTTTACTTTATTTTAAAGATTGCCTCAAAAACTAAGATAAAAACAAAAATAAAAATTATATAATTTGAATAATGTGACTATATTCTATTTTCAAATGCAATTAGACAAAAAGTTGTTCACGTATTAGTACTGCCAAAAAATAATAATTTAAAAAGTAATGATTGTTTTATCCTAGTCAAAAGTTTTAAACAAACATCTATAAAACAAGGATCACTTTTATCAAGTATCAAAGGTGAAAGGCCTAAAATAAAACTTTCCATCTAAATAAAGACAAACGGTTAAAGCTATACAAATTTGTTTCACAAAAAAATACAGTATATGTGTATCTCAGTCATCATCTTCCCCAGCGATCCCATCTACATGCACCATTATAAAACAAACATTTTTTTCTTAACCCTTCAATAATAAGCTCAAATACTTTACAAAGTCCATGTTCTTAGTCATAACACAGCTTAAGGGGTGGACTAGCTGGGCTATTAGGGGTGGCCGAGCACCGTCGGCCCTCCTACTAGCGTCGAAAACTAAGTTACAAGCCGGTTTAGTGGGGTAGGTTAGGGGTGGCTGAGCACCCGCTAGTCACCCCATCGGCTCCGCCCCTGGGCGCCACCATCTGCACCGGCGTCATAGGCGCCCTTGCCGTCCCAAATCCCAATAACGAGCGTTCTTATTTATCTCTTCGTATATACCCTTTGGCAACACAACTATATGTTACTAGTGAGAAGAAAGATAGAATCTTATTTACTTTGCAATTGGGCTGATATAGACCTCAAAATATTAGGACGGGAAATGCCAAATGTTACACAATTAACTTTAAGGCGAAGATGACAGTATAGATTACGTTTTCCTTACATATGTAGTAGATACGAAAATGAAGCTGACGTTTAACTCCGATGTACCTGTATGTGGCTACACAAATCACAATGTTACTAGAATGATACTCGAGCAAAAAAGCAGCAGTTTCGGTAAACTAAAAATGAAAAAAAAAAGTCTTAAAAAAAAAGTCATAAAAACATTAAAATATATACGTTGAATTAAATCACAAAATTTTATAAAATATGATAGTAGATTGTAAAAAACAAAATAGATAAAAATATTTAAACTTAAAAATAAAAGTGATTTGTTAATTAAGAAGTAATACATGTGAATAAAGATGTGGTTACTTAAAATAAAATACTTGTTCAAAATTATATATTTTTATTTTTATAGTATAAATTAAAAGATAATATTTTTATAACAAAGAAATTCAAAAAGTCTAAACTTTAAATCTAGAAAAAATAAAAATAAAAAAATATAATAGTCACAAATGCATTATCGCATCTTTAGCTATACAACAATATTTAGTTAAAAAAAAAAAGAAGCTATACAACAATATTTACCATTAAAATTGGATAGTATTTTTATAACAAAGAAATTTAAAAGTCTAAACTTTAAATCTAGAAAAAAAAAAATAGTCTCAAATGCATTATTACATCTTTAGCTATACAAACAATATTTACCATTAAAATTGGGTGGGTGTGTTTGTTTGGCGGCAGAGGTGGTAAAATGCATGAGTCGGGCGGGCATGATGTGGGGTTAAACGAACGATGGGTTAAACGGGCGGCGGGTTAAACGGGCGGATGGGCTAAAAAAATAAAAAATAAAAAATAAAAAATAATACTTGTTTAAAAGTCGGAGAAAAAAAATTAAATATAAAGATCCGTCGAGTATTGAATGAGGTGTTTTACGTACGCCCATTGAGTCCATCTATTGTCTTATATATGCCAATTGAGCCCATCAATAGTAATTGATGGGAAAAAATTGCCTCCCACTTAAAAAAAGAGCTAAAAAATATTTATAATTAACAAAATTGACAAGATTTGCCACATCTACTTAATGGTAAATGCTAATAATATATAAGAAATACTATCATTGGATGTAGTTGTTTGGTTAACTATGGTTTTTAATATTAGAAACTATATAAACGTTTTACCGGTATTGCTCATTTAGGCGTGTTTGTTTACCGGTTGTACCACGGTTGGCTTGGGTTAAAAGAAAATATTATTATTTGGTGGTCTTATTTGGGCTAACTAATAGAACTCACATCACACTAAAAGGGTTACTTTTACCCATTACATTTGTGACACTAATTGAAATTTGTTATTTTTTTTATTAATTTTAACTATTTTGTTATTTGAAATGAAGCCTTTTCATATAAACAAGAATAAATTTATTTAAATAATTTTATATAAATATTAAAAATAATATAACATTTTAAACTTTTAACAAACCAAAAATTACTTTTCATTTAACAATACCTTATCCTAAACCACTCACTTTACAAACTCACACCTAAAGTAAAATCGGACTTCAAATCAAACAGACCATTAGTATTATTGTCTTTCTTGTTACACCAACATCTAGGGCTGAGCAACAGACTTATACTGGACCGGACCGGTCAAAATCGGACCAGACCGAGGACCGAAATGGTCCAAAACACCGGACCGAGACCGGACCAAAATGGTCCGGTCCGGTCCGGTCTTGTCTTGTCTGGTCTTCGATCCGGTCCGGTCCTATTAGGTATAATCGAAGGATTTTTTGGTGAATGCATCTACCAAATATTATTGAAACAATCGCCCTCATCGTAGTAATGTTGTCCCTTGGTTAGATCTGTAATGAATTACATATGAATAGTATTCTTTCATTGTTACAAACCCCCGGTTTGTTTTTCGTGAACCCATATTGGTGTGATAAGGTATCTTATCATGTAACCATCCTCACCAAAAGGAAACAACAGCGGGTATTGGAGTGCCATGTAGGATGCATGCATTTCTGAAATCCTTTGAGGGCATGTAGCGGTCGTGTTTACAACTATATCGCTTAACGACTCTCCGTCCCCAAAAGCATTAGTGATGGCGTCGCAACTTCAGCTACAGAGGGAGGATTGTATTATCTCAAGTTGAACACAATCATTAGCTTGGCACGAATCTCTGGCCATCCGAAATGCTTTTGCAATAGGACTGAAGTTATCCAACATCTCATCAACTCTGTTTCTACCATTTCATCCAACCCTTCAGCTGATTCATTGGCCATAAAAGCACCCATACGATTTTTAACCTCATGTTGGGTGTCAAAGAACCAAAGTTGCGCGAATCTAGGTTGGTGTCCTTCCTAAAGGAGTAGAGAACCAATTCTATGGTAGTTTTGTCCGTTTATACAAAAAATGTAAGGAGTCCACTGCCTTAATTAATTTTATGGTCTATTCTTGCCCCAAAAGACGTGAAACAGAACATGCTGTTGTAGACTCTAACATGGTCTGTAATTGCAATGTTGCAGGATCACTATAATCAAGCAACTTCATCAATGGCGGTGGAGTCTCATTATATCTGGGAAGGAGGACCTTCCCACCCTCGCAACACAGGGAGAACGATGGAATAATAGCTTTGTGACTCTTGTTGCTTCGCTCTTCATACCACGTGGTTGCGTGACAGATTGAACATATGTACGACGGAGGTCCCAAGTTATGGTATGAAACATCGACACATTGGCATATAAGCAATGCAGTATACAGGTAATTCATTTAATCGATCTAACATACTCGCATAACATTAAACAAAAAACTTCATGTAATACTTGTTATAATAAATGAACCTTAAAATTGAGCCAAATCACCTACATATGTTAAAGCAACTCCTTTGGGGGTGCTTTCGGTACTAAATGTAAAATATTTAGGTAAAGGTTAGAAAAAAGGAATATATGTCGCATTAGTACTTTGTCTTCTTCTATGTGACCGTAGGAAGGGAACTATGGCAGGTAGAAGCCATTGTTTGGCGTTTTAAGTTTCGCTTATTATTTGCTGTCATGGATGAAGATCCTAAAACATTATCCAGATACACATATTACTTTATACTTTACGTGATAGTTATAATGAGTACTAAATTTTTTTATCAATCATACCTATTTCGGTTAGCTTGAGGCCTTAGAAACTCTGGACATGTCCATCTTTCCTAATAATTGTATTACACTCGATTGTTACACAATTCTGTACTAGATTGAAGTTTGATTCATTTGTGGTGGGATTTTGATGGACACTTGTGCCATCAAGATCTGCAATCATACTTGTTGGAAAAATATAGGAGGTTATTACTATATTCAAGTAATCATAGTAAGATGTAGATAGGATAATATGCTTATAGGTGCATAAGCATAGTCATTCAGAAGTATGAAAATGGATCAACATATAGGTTGAATATAATGATCATACAACCTGTTGAAATCCCATATATGATTATTAATGGCAATTAAAAAGACATCTGAAACACCACATTGAATGACTCATATCAGTTACTACTTCATAGAAGGTATCATTGATCTTTGGAATTTATAGTTGCATTTAGTTAAGAATATAAATAGTTACTACCATTTCTTTTCTTGTGTCATTCTCATGGATGAGAGTAGTGTGATTTCATCTATCATGATCTTGCAAAGACTGCCAGTAGTATTAATTGCGTAGATTTATTAAGGAAGGTGTTAGAAATGGAAATGGTAGAAGATGAGAGAGTGCATGCTTCTCTTGCACAAAGGGTTGAAGGATGCTGCACATAAGAGGGTTGTGTACGTGCCTGAATTTAAGAAACAAAAAAATAATTTAGAAATTCAAGGAGTAAAGATGTTGAAACATATACAAAGGGACGATGTGGCAAAGTCTGTTGCTTTGAGTTTAATGAGTAGTGAGACTTAGTAGAAGAGGCATGATACGCTTCAGTTAAATTTCGAAATGAAAGCATCAACTGTTGAACGTGTTGGTACTGTGAGCGGAGATGTAGAGAAGTAACGTGTTGGGATAAAACGGTGGGAATGCGGGGCTAGTAATAATTAACATGTGTTCGATAATAGAGTTGTGTCGCATACGCGGGGAGATTAAAAAACCTGTCAGACATGGGGTGCGTGTTTGTGGTTTGTACCATCAGCTTGCTGGTGTAGTCTTGTTAATGTTAATGGTAATAAAATTTATTTTCCATATTGCTTCTCATGCCTTGTTTATTATCGATGGGTAAACGTGTGCTCTAATGTTATATTATGATGGCACAACATAAACCTAATGTCGAATATCCAGTTTCGTAGTATAACTTAAGTTACAGCTAAAATTGGAATTGTACCAATATAATAAGAAAGGAAAAGTTGCATTAAGAAAAATTATAAACACTACAATAAAGTTCAAAGAACAAAACATAAAAACATAAAAACATAAAAACATAAAAACATAAAAACATAAAAGTAGCTGGCTTAAATGCCAAGCATGTTTATTTGCCTATGTCTACACTAACTATGTCTAACGTGTAGGTGGGTGACTGAAGGATGCAAGTATGGCCTGGTCATTCAACGTCAGATTCGCTATAGACATACCTGGAAAATAAGTAGTAAAAAAAGTAAGTGGCAATATCAAGCTTAAGTCGCAGCTATAAATCACACATAGACAACATACGTCCGTCGGGTCTTTTTTCCCGACTACGAGGAACCATATTTTGATTTTGTCGGTACGACCATAGAGGATGTGACTTCCAAATCGGAGTCATCAAGTTCCAACCTAAAAATGCCCCATCATTGAAAATACATAATGTATGTAATCAAACTTTAGATGTGTTTATGCGTATGATCACACTTTCAGTATACTTACCTAACATTATTCTCCTCATGTGTAGGATGTGACGTTGCACCTCCTGTAAAACCCGTATTTAAAATCCTCGAATGTTAAATACGCGTAGTCTCAGCTTTAACTTTAATTAAACATAAACCGTAAATACGCAGTCTCAGTTTATTTAAATACTACAACAAAATAATTATTCAGAAAATAATTATTAAGTTTCAGAAAATATTACGTATGTATTGTTTATTATACAAAAATAATTAAACGTTAACAGTAATTACGCAACCTCGGTTTTATTTAAAATGTTACGTAATTAATTATTTCAGAAAAATATTTAATAGTAATTAGTCAAGTATTATGTAAGTAACAATTATTCAGTATTACGTACGTATTTATTTTCAGTAAAATAAATAAATACATGACGAGATTTAAAAACGAACACGCAAGTTAAATGTGTATAAACGAAGCGAAACGAAAACGCGAAATAGTATAGATCGGCTGTTTGAAACAAATGAAAACAAGAAAAGGGTTTGGGCTTGAGCCCAGCCCATTGCCGAAGAAAAACAATCGGGTGTTATTTCCCATCCTTTTTATATAACAGTAATCTCAAAAAAAAAGAAAAAAAGGACGTAAGGTTCTGTGATGGCTGTCGACAGAAAAAGACAGAAAAAGAAAGGGATTCGACGTGTGTTTTGATCATGGGCTCAAGTGCTCGTATTGTCATTCATTATTCAGTCTACGGTAATGGTTCCTTTCTTTTTCTCTTTTATCACGAATTTCTGTTGTAATCAAGAACGAGTGAATCAAATACTTGAAAACATGATGAATGAATCAATGAGGGTGTCGGGTTTTGGGTTTGATCACGAAAAACCAAGAGCCAAAGGCTCTCGGTATGTTGCTGTTCGAACCAACCGAGACCACAACAAGGTCTCGGTGGTGTTTGTCTAATCGGCCGCAGCCCTGGATCAAACAGGGTTGTGTTTGGGTTTTCTTGGTGTATAACCAAGACCTAGTGTCTCGGTGGAACCTTTGTTGACCTGCCGCAACCAAAACACAAACAGAAAAGGGGTTATTACGTATAAGGGGGTGTTTGGGTTTAGGTGCAGTGAGTAAACATTAAAGGGGTGTTTGGGTTTACAAGCAGTGGGAACAAACCAACAGGAGTGAGAACGAACCCATTAACAACGAGTTATAATACAATGACAGGGGGGACAAATCAAGGGTAGTGGCAACCACTGGAAACCACTGCATAAAACAGTGGGGACCACGTCGGCGGTTGTGGGGCCGGTTCGGTTAAACCGAGACGTGGACGTCTCGGGGGTTAGTTTTAGCTTGGGTTCGGGTTCACTAGTATTTTATTAACGCGCGAGAAAAATAATTATATTAATTAAATATTTGTTATATAGTGTTGTATAATAAATTAATTAAATTGTAAAATTTTAATTAATTTGTTAAATTAGATCAATATTGTTTTACCTTTAAATTTATTTTGAAACGTGTGATTTAATTTATACTTTTTCAAAGAAACGAATTTAGAAACCTTTTTATTATATCAGATTACTAATTATAGTAATAATAGTTATATCGGATATATTGCTCATTATACCGTATTCAGGTATATGGAAAATACGTTAATCAGTAATGTTATCGAATAGTCAGATATTGTCAGTAATATTATCGAATAGCCAGATATTATCAGTTTATAATACAAACAATAATACAAGAATAAAATCAAACTAAGAAAGCTAAAAATCAGTAAACTAAACAGATATCAGTCCACTCATTACGCGTCCGTTATTTATGTAGTAACCGTGAAGTCATAGTAGATCTTTCAGCTTTCATTCTTATTTCATTACTGGACACGAGGTACGGATTTCCCGTCCTTCAGTAAGGACTCCCTTCTATGCATGATTAGGATTCCCCGTCTGCAGCCAAATGTTTTCCCTAATATATGTTTTAAGCTTATCAATAATCATTTTAATAACTAAATAAATTTTCTGAGCTTTATATACAAGCATGATCAGTTTATGTACTAGTTACGGAGGTACCGTAACCATGACACTAGAGGCACCCGTGTCATGACTCATCTGCGAGGGAGTGATTTCTCGCAGCGTCCCATTTATTTCAGCTTGGCCATTTATCAGTATTATCAGCGGGGCGTATGGGTGTATCCTAGGTTACCAGTTTATAGTTATCAGGTGGTGTGTGCTCTACATCCTTCACATTGGAGTTGATCCCTCCACCAACACATTATTTAGAGGTCACCCCTCTACAGCATGACGAGGTCACCCCTCCATTTATTCATGCATCAGTTGTTACAACACATGACCTATATAAGCTCTTGGCAATTAAAATACCGTAAAGGCATGTTTTCAGATCTAACAGATAACAGTTCAACTTTATTATTTATAGATCAGACTTTTCAGATTATACACAGACGTTCGCTGTAAATTTACTTATTAGTCTTACGGCTTCAGTATTTTATCATCTGCTTCATTTCAGTACTTCTTATCGTGTTCTACTCCGTTCACTAGGCGTTATGCTCAGCCGTAGTTCTTTTCATGTTCTAACGGCAGGTACACCAGGACGCTCTTAGGATTATGAGAGTATGTGCATTGGATGGAAACTATCTAGACTTCTTACTTTATGCACTTCTTACATTATTCTGCTTCTTTGGACATTGTTTAGTCCTTTCCTTCAGTATTTACTTTTCATGTTTTGAGCTTATGTTTGGATTACCGATGTTTGATTCCGGTATTTCCTTTATGGTCAATTAATGTTTTAGGACATTTACCTTATGCTCTGATGACACGCCATAATACACGTAACGGTCCACTTATCCAAGTGGGGCGTTACACCTCCAGTCGGCCTCTTCCTCAGTCTATCGAAACACGAACATGTATTAATAATGCAAGCTGTTTTATGAGTTTGAAAAAGAATGCTATCTCAGTGTACCTTTGCTTTAGGTTGTCAGGCTCATGTGAGACACC
Organism: Glebionis coronaria; assembly: GCA_025667525.1. Taxonomy (NCBI): domain Eukaryota; kingdom Viridiplantae; phylum Streptophyta; class Magnoliopsida; order Asterales; family Asteraceae; genus Glebionis; species Glebionis coronaria. Next base: position 543,795,315 of record CM046879.1, on the reverse strand, counting down.
ATCCACTTCCTTTGGTTCAATGCCATCATCAGAATCTTCTAGGCACACCCTAAACCATGTAAAAGTTATTCACATGGTAAATAAACTTGACGGCGCTAGTGCGTGGATGCTGATACTGATTGTAATTGTACATGATTAAAAGGACATCATATGGTGCTTACTATTCTTTCTTCTTTCTTCAACATGCTTTGATGGTGTACGGATTGCTAGATCATTCTTTGGTCCTTGAAATGAAGAAGACTTGGAGATAGAGCGTATATAGTCTAAGGCAGAACATTCAACTTCCTTAATGGTTCCATCATCAACAATTTCCCAACATGTCAAACTTCCATAGTTATTATGCTCAAAATAGGTGTGTTTCTTGAGCTCTAAAGTCGGTGTGGCACTGATGTGTCGTTGATAGTATAGTGATAATTTGAGATACGTTATAGGGTAAATTAGAAAATTATCTTTAGGAAAAAGTAATAGACTAATATTACCAATGACGAATTCAACTAAACACGAGATGAACCAAGTTCGTTGTACACGAAGATCAAGTGAATTTGAGACGTTTTGTTTTGATTTGGACAATCGATTTGAATTGATTTTCGGTTTTTAAACTAAAAGTAAATCTACCAATCTTAAATCCTATTTTAATCCTAAAGTGCATGAATCGTAAACCCCGCTATAATCTAAAATCTATAAACAATTAATTACTTAAAAATAAAAACTATTTAAAATTTAAACTATTTAATAATCTATAAAAATAATTCTATTTAATAAAAAAAATTCTTTTAATCTATTTTTAGAAATCTATTTAACTTTATAAACTAAAATAAACTTTATCAAAATATACTTATATTAAATCTATTTTAAAAACTAAATTTATTTAGATCTAAAATTTATTAAAACCTATTTAGTAAAATAAACTAATTAAACTTTTTAAATTAATAAAAACATTTTTTTATTTTAAAATTTTATTTTAATTATTTTTTATATAAATAAAACTAAGCGATTTAAATGATTTTACTTAAAAAATAAAAATACATTGAAACTAATTCGTTTAAACAATCTGACAGTCCTAAATGGGGATTTAAATATCCAAAGATTAATGATGATAATCAAAAGTACTGCTAGAGCAGTTGGTTAAGGCTGTTGGTATACAAACAACAGGTCTCGAGTTCGAGACCTGCTGTGAGCAAAATTTTAGATTAATAAACTTTTTACCTTATGAGAACAAATAACAATAAATCCTACTCCACAGTACATTAGAACTGAATATAATTATATGGCAGTTATTTAGCAGTAAACAAATATGAACAGTCAAACCAAACAGACCAATATTTTCAATCAGACCCAAAAAAACTACAGCTCACGTAACAGAATCTCAGTTAATAATAAACAATTCATAGCAATAGAGATACAAAAACAGGTATAAGCAAATTACAGGAACCAACTCAATCTCAAGTTTCTAACTCAAGTTTTATAAACAGACCACATTAAATTCTTGTTGAACATTTAAACGCAGTAAAAATCAGTACACAATAAACCAAAATAAGCAGATATCTAAGAGCAACTAATATCGATATTACTCACGATGGTATCAATCGCAAAATCAGCTTAAAAACTTTTACTTATGATAACAGCTATTGTCCTTTCGATTCTGAAAGAAATATTATAATGACACAGTAATGAACTCCAATCATGGCACCTAATCGAATCTAATAAAAAACAGATTTGAACATACAGATTCTACGCTACCAAAAACAATCTCAGTAATAAACAGAAATTAACCCTCAATCAATAAATCGGACAACACAATTCAGTTAAACTAACATTTGAAGAAACATCAAAACAAAAGCAGATTCATATTCTAAAACTAAGCAGATTCATAAAATGCAGCAGATAAGAATAATGCATAAAGCAAATAGGAATGCAGACAAATCATAAAAACACAGCAATAAGAATATTCAAACAGTTTCGTCACAGATTAAACCAAGAATCAGATAACGAGTTCTTGGTCATTAGCCAATAACCAACACTCAGCAGATCTAAAACTCAGTTTACGCAGCTCTAATGAATCCAAATTCCAACATAAACAAACTAAATTCAACAAATTCTTAAATCTAAATCAGAACCATGCTCATAACAAAACCCAACAACAGATTATACCACAAAAACCGCAATCAATAAGATTAAATTAAAACTTAAGAAATAAATCGAGCTTAACCATTATTTGAAGAACCGCTGAGATGAAGGTAAGCGCTGAGCTACCTTGTAACCTAAATCGTCTCCTAACACCTTGAACCACCGTAAAACTCGAACCAGTAACAATATTTATTCATTTATCCAGTGGGATAAACGATTTTAATATCCCTAATTCAATAATAAATGTTTACACAAGCTATTGCAAAAGCTTATATAATCATCCAACACTTTTAACATTAGATTGTAGTCAAAGAAATTATACGTTAACTTTAAAGGAAATTATAAAAAACGTAAGATGAAGATATGATAAATCTGAAAATCAAACTTTCATTAACTAAAACATTCAATACATTATTTAAAAAGGAAATTACAATTTCTTAACTACACTAAAGCATTATACCAGTAAAAAAAATGAAAATGGGATAGATGAAAATACAGGGAAAAAGGGGGTTTTTATAGCGAACGAGAGATGTGTAGGTTGTTGGTGATGATTGATTTTGAGCCTTTGGATGAGGTATCTCCCCTCTCTCTCTTGTCAGTTAATCATCCAAGGGTTGTAAAACGTCCAAACTCACACAGATCGCCAACGTGTGAAAGATGTGAGTTAATTGCTGCTGACCTGGACGAATCTTATTGGTCCCTTGGTTGAATGACAGGAATTGGACCAATAAGATACGAGATGTGACGCGTACGTGAGCCACGTGGATGCCTCGCTCTTGGAATCTGCGTGCTATTCACGCTCTTGCTTGCCCCGAATAGTCTGATGAACAGGCGCGTGGCATCAATTGCTTAATGGAATGAAAACCCCTAAATTCTAGGGTTCATCCTTTACTGCGTATTTTCCCCAATTATTTGCTCTCGACTTTATTTTTATTTTCCTTCTTTGTTTACTTTTGTTTTGACCAATTGACCACAAGGAGTATAAATAACGTCATAGTTATTTAGCTGTTGCAATCTTGGACCCAATTGACCAATTGACTTAATTCTTGCTTAACATTGGGCTTGACCCAATCTTGGACCCAAAGTCTTCATTTGTTGCAATTTCTTGTACAGAATTGGGCTTTTGACTGGACCCAAAACTTTGAACATACTACCATCCGTCCCTATGTCTATTGTATTGGGCTTGATATGGGCCTTTGACCCATACAAACTTAATAATTTCACAAATGGGCTTTTGGGCCCATTAAGCATAAGTGGGACCCACAAAAACCCATTAACCTTTATTAAACTTTAATCCTCAAAAATGAACTTGATTTTGGCTTGTGGTGAAATCTTCAAATCTCGTGTCGATATTTGCCGGTTTTCATGAACTTGGTACCTACACACACGAAACAACAAAAACAAGCATATATAAGGCATTTTTGATACATTAAATGCATAATTTCATTGTTTCAAGATACTATTGATATGAGTAAAATCACTCATATCAAACTCCCCCTTGCTAAGCAATTGCCGTGTCCTCACGCAATGATAAAATAAAACATTAACTACACCATTATTCAACTTTTGACTCTTATTTTGCAGAGACATAATGTATTGCTTTCATTATTGAAAAAATAACTTTGAGGATCATAAAACTCAAATAGATTCATCGTCCCCGACTTTTCACTTTTCCATGCCAAGTGCAAAAACAAGATCATTGTCAATCATAAGCCCCAAAATTAAACCAACTCATACAAGTAATTTGTGTTAAACTCAATCTCCTATTATTCCTAATTGTATCTCTAGATTTTATTTGTCATCCACCCAAAGGCTCATTTGACTTATTTTGATATTTATTAGTCCAAAAATGAAGGCAAGAACGGTGTAAACTCAACACTCAAAACCTAACCTCGACTTCAAAAACCGTTGTCACTAAAGAAAGCCCACATCAAGGATAACTTAACACGATTTAGGGATAAATCCCGGACCCGAAAATTTGGCTAATATGGCTACTTAGAAGCAACAATAAAACCTCCAAAGTCAATTATGACCTTATTAATGGAGTTAGCAACAATCACATCATAACAACTTTTGGCTCTTTAAGATGCAATTGTGATCCTTATTTAAAATCCACACCCTAAGGCTCCTTGGACAAAAATAAGGGAATTGACTTCACCATCCCACCTTACGGATTATAATGATGAAGCAATTTTTATTCAACATGCCCCTTGACATACACCCTAAGGCTCTAATGACAAGGTTAGTGCTACATGACTCCCACCCGAAGGCTCCTAGAGAACATGTTTTTATTTATTCTTCTTTATTAATATGATATTTATAGTAAGCCAAATTTCTGCAATCCCATGATCAAAAGTCCATGACGCTGACACCCTTAATGCGTTCTCACTTAAATTACAAGGGAAGAAAAAGAAGGGGTTACGAGTTAAGATATCAAGCCTAAACCGCTAAAAACTTCATTTATTAAGCAATTATTATTCAAGCGAGGAAAGTAAGTACGAGGAGATTAAATCAAACACAAAAATACTTGCACAAAGAAGAATTTAACCTTAGAAACTTATGATTGAACTCTATCATCTCTTGTTCTCCATTTTATAAAATTTCAAAAATGTGAAATCAATGGATACTTAGCCTATTAAATCAAAGTTTTGGGTTTTCAAGTCATCTATAGGATCTTGCATCTTCTTATACTCTTTCAAGTTTTAGAATTTGCGTTTTAAAGTTCCCTTGATAAACGACTTTCTAGGGTCAATTATAGGAGCTTGCGAAAAGTTCTTGTTCTTAACTCGTATGAATTAAGACTTTCACGTTTTAAAGCTCCCTATATAATAGCCTAGCAAAACTTAATTCAAATACGTTAAGGAAAAGCTAAGGTTAAAAACCGAGTCGAGTCAAAAACTATTCTTATTTTCACCTATGGAAAGCCTACATTCGTGTCAAAAGCACTTATTTTCTTTATTAAAACTTAAAAATAACACTAAAAATTTAAAATTTTATTGAAAATTGAGAAAAAAACTACGTTTGGACACGACAAAAGCAATTGCAAGCGATTATATCGACTGACTGCCCCATGCTAAAACCAAACATTTTCCTCAATGTTTCTTAGCTCAAGAGTAACACCCCCTTGCTAAAACACGAAGAGTCTAATGCCAAATCCTAGCATGGAAAGAGCACGCAAATCTATAAGCCGTTTATTAATTATGCCTCAAGATAAAACGTTAGTCGATAAAAATCAAGGGAAAAAGAGTGTGCCCCTTTTTGGCATTCAAAGAATGGAAGATCAAGTGGACGGCAAAAACCGAACACGAGAGTCTTCAATGATTAGGGTCGTACCTAAGATCACAACACAACAAAACACGAGCACGAGCTTGAAAGATCAAGCCTTATTAGTTGTTATAAAATAGAAAAAAGATAGAATATATGGGACTCCCCCACAAGGCACCTCATTTTTGTTCACCGAGTCATGAGCTCGACTCGATCCCCGCATTCATTGGTCCTTAGGGAAAGTGGTAAAAACCGGCATAATGGAATAAAATCCATCATAAAGCACGATTTCGGGGTCAAAGATCTCATCCTCGTTGTCGGATGACAACCGAAAGGATAAAACTCCAACACAAATCTATAACAAGAGATGGTAGTCACAAATCACTAAATGGATAAAGCATGCTCCCCGAGATAAACTCGCACCAAGATGATCGAAAAATCTTTCAATTTTTACATCGGTGAAAGGCCAAGATTTCCCTAAATCAACAATTCCGGGGTCGAATACCTCGTCCTCGGTGGAGAAAGGAAAGGATAACACGGTGTCGTCCTTTAACACCCCCAAATTTACACGCAGCGGAATACATCTTTGGGTGCTAAACAATGATACAACAACACATAATTTATAAAGAATGACTCGAAAAGAGACGTTTTAAATTTATCGTTCCCAAAACATTCATCAGAGTAGCGTAGTCCCAAGTAATCGTTACCAAAAGATAAGTTAAAACAACATATTAGTTTGTTTTAAAAATGGAACGATAAATAAATCAAAGAGTTTGAACAACATAGCAGTGCACAACTTCATTCCCCGTGACCTTCAAGCTTCTACTTCCTGATTACCTGAAATACATGTGAGTAAAACAATCAGCAAAAATGCCGAGTGAATCTATAGGTTTATGTAATCAATTTGAACACAAGCAAAGATTATAAGTTTGTGGCATGCTTATAAGCATCTAATAATTTGCATCAACAATAATAATTGTATATAGCATAAATTGCAATAAGCTCATGGAACCGAGCCCTTAGACACTCCCTTAAGACGTCTGATAAGACAGGAGATTTATTAATTGTCATTACCCCCAGATTATTGGTACATTGCCGTATACCTGACTTCTCAATACAATATGTCCAAACAGTGTGGAGGTCGGGCCTAAGCTTCTGTGACAAGTCCACACAAACTGAACCGGGGCGGCTTCCCCCATAGATCTATTAATCGTACTAGCGGTTAACCCATCATAGGTTAATTAACGGTCCATAATTGAGGCTTTAACAATGGCAATCACTTAATGCAATTTAAAGGCAACCACGGGTCCATTCGTAGAGGGACAAAGCATACCATAAAAACCTTGTGTTCTAAGTTTATAAAACATGTATTCCCCCCCGCGGGTTTAAAATCATTTAATAACTAGTATAAAGCGAGGCTATAGACTCACCTTAGCCGATAGTGGTAATGAGACGATCGCCGACGATAGATGATGCCTTTCAAACACGAGAACCGCAACCTATCAAATATGGTGCGTTCATTAATAATAGACTCGAGAAATAAACCATACATAAGAATATAAAACTCGACTCATATAATCACGACGAACTCGAGAGAAAACGATACAAGTGGTACTATTACACTCTCCTATATATTCATTTTATTATTCAACGCCTTTAACAAAATCTGCCGGAACATACCGAATGTCCAAGCCGTTTTTCCATACTTAGACACATCAAAACTTCATGATACTACTCAGAGAACTTACTTACTATATGTATAAAGTCCTCCCAAGAGCCCATCAAAAGATTTTACTTTTAAAGTTCCCTGCCCGACTCATCTTTGACTTACAAAATTCGGACAGTTTTGCGACCTTGTCTTACGAAACCATTTTGACCATCCTAAACAACTCCATTTGTAAAACCGCCATTTGATTCTAAAAATAGACTCAAAATACTAAACTTGGGGCCTGAGAACAGCCCTTGACTCATTTTGAAACTCATTTTATAGTCCCCGAGATTCGATCCAAATATCGACAACAATTTTCGGATTGTGTCGACACTCGTCTCCCGGTACATGAAAATCAAACTAGTGTAACTTTTGACTCGTAATGAGTTGGAAGGCCTACTTTATATGAAATCGAAGCTCTCGGAATTCTCTACGACATAATCCCATAATATTAATCTATTTCCAGACTTAAGACCCTCGAAAATGGTCTCAAACCTACTGCCCAAAATTGACTATAAAAATCTCTTACAAAATCAAGTTTTTGATTAAAACCAATCATTTTTATCATCAACCTAACACCCTAATATCATCATAAACCAATCCTAACACTTGTAAATCACTTGCATGTACAAATCTAATAAATCAAACTAAAAAAAATCAAACATGCAAACACCCCACTATGTAATATAATAATATTAACACCTATTTATTCCATAAAAATGAATCAAACAAGCATAGTTCATCAAGAAAATAAATTTTAAAAAAAAATATTAATGCATGTTGAAGAAAATCATACCAATGTGTAGCCCTTTGAAAATCTAGGATGGGACTTGTTTTAGATTTTGAAGATTCAATGTAGAAAATCAAAAATTTGGAGGGTTTTGTTGATGGGGGTACACGGCCAAGAGAGAAAGAAAGAGGTGGGTGGATTTGTTTTGTTTTAAAAATGATTATATGAAAGTTAGTGGAAGTAAAAATTATTTTATATGGTGGTGGAAGGGTTAATTTTGCCAAGTTGTAATAGTTTTGGCCCAAAATGAAATAAAATAGTTTAAAAGGGTAGAAAATGTAAATTGTAAATTTTGAAATATTTACGAGACTCGGGTTTCGTAAAAATACTAAAAAGTTTAAACGCACACGAAAAATAATAATATAACGACTCGATACGTAATTAAAACGATATCGTCGAAAATATTAAATATCGAAACGATCGATAATAAAATATAAAATTTTTGGCATCCGTCGGTATCGCGATCACTAGAAATCCTCGTTGCTCGTCAAAATATTAAAATATAATATTTAATATCGGTTTCAACTTAAACCGTTAAACATAATAATATTTAACGTTATAAAATACTTCAAAATAATTGAAAAATATAATTAAATTATGACCTTATTTTTACGGGTTTTACATCCTCACCACCTTAAGGGAGCGACGTCCCGGCGCTCAACTCGCCTCATACACGAGTTGTTCACTACTCGGAAGGATGACGACATTCTTTAGAAAGAAGTCTTCACGTTCCCACGTGAATCTCGGTCCACGATCTCCATGGGTTCTTTTTTTATAAAACGCAACTTGTCGTCAAGTTGTATCTCAACAAGTCAAAATAAATCCTTATCCACAAGTCACCCGTCAGGCTCGACACATGAAAATTTTATGAATCACACAAAGCTCGTTCGATAACAATAATAGATGACAGGATTTTCGGGTAAGTCCAGTTAAAAAGAAAGGTTTCAATTTAAAGGATATCCATCGGCCGGACAGCCAGGGACAAACATAAAAAGAACTAACAAGAAAAACATTTTCGTCGTCGGAGGGTGCTCACACGCGGGTCCCTACTCAAAAGATAATACAAAGACACCATCTCACTTTCGCCAACGCGCATTAAAGTCTCAATGAACATCGTCGTTGAAAGTCAAAAAGATATTACATAATATGTGTTCTACATGATCGGACGTCATCGGATGATGCCGCCTCAAGTTCTCACAACTTACGATCATTTGACTAGATCACACACCATATAAGTACATAAAAGAAAAGGTCGAACATAAACATCGATTATAGATCTCCATTGTTAATCATCGAGAAAACCTTGAACGAACCCTTGATAATAACTACTTGATCTCAAGAGTCTTTTATGATCCTTCGATAGTAGCAAGTAAGATTACAAAAACTTCATATCCATGATAAGTTGCCATTGATAACTCGGTCCTCAATCATTCCACAAGTACACACATAAATCCTGGTGACACTTATCGTTTCTTCTTATACACTGCTTCCCGAGATTCATTGTAAACTCAGAATAAAATAGTGATCTTCAATACGAGGAATAGAACGAGATAAAAATGAATTCAATAAACACATAAACGGACAAGATGTGGTAAAATGATCTAAGGTTGACGATCGACGAGGGATCTCGACTCACGTAACCATAAAACATAATAATTCGCAATACTAGAACAATGAGAGCGAAGAATGAATTATATATTAACATTAAAGTAACATTTGTCACAATTATCTATCCCGGATTTGGTATTACCTTAAAATTCAATTGAGGTACTTTCTTGATAAAGATGATATATTAAAAATAGAAGTTAAATAGCTTCATAATTTATTTTGGTTGTCTTAAGAAACTTTGAAAGATTGACATGAATTTATTAATTAAACTCGTATTGATAGTTACAATTAGAAAATATAATTTCTAAATTAAATCATTATTAGGAATATAAATTAAATTGGTAATTTCATTATATTAAATGTAAAGTATGATAAATCAATTACTTCAATAGATAGAACATGATTTCATTTTAAACATTAGTTTTAGTTTATACAAAATATGATGTATAAATTTGACCTTTTACTTGTGATGGTTATTTCGATAATTAAAAATCATTAGAAAATATAGACAAGTTCCATAAAAATTTTATAATACTTTGTAGAAATATATAAAGGTGTTTATTATTTCGAAATAAACATGGGATATATTCGGGTTTTGAAATGTGACAAGATAACAAATGAATACGAATGGAAATAATGGTCAACAATTAGTACGAAATCAGCGGTACGAAAGAAAACGAAGCAAATGTCGTATGAATTCTTAAAGAGAATAATAAAATAAAGGCGTAGATGGTAAGACGATAAGAAATAATAGGTTAAACAAGTTGTCAATTTTGTTAGTGCGGTCGATAGTTCACCAATAGCTCGTTAACTTAGCGGTGGTCGATACATGATCGGAAATAAGATCCATACAAAAATTTTAATAAAATTAAATTCCTAATAATCACTTGTAATTAAAACAAATCAAATGAACGATGTTAGTGTTTAAAGAGAGAAGTCAAAGCACGGTTCACAAGAGTGGATTTCGAGACAAACGAGAGTGACGGACGTCATCCCAGATATACGGAAATTACTCTAGTGATAATTCATTATTCACGTGCGGAGACATTCCAAAGATCTACCCAGTCGCATAAAGAAAATTAAACGAGAAGAAAGGATAAAACATCGAGACTTTCAAGTCATTTATCAACAATCAGTAATTAGACGAACGGTCAAAAGAAATCAGTCATAAGACAAATGAAGTAACAAGTAGAAAAACAATCATCGAGTAAAAACGTATTCGTAAGCGCGTAATTCGTTCAAGAGAAGGTAAGAAGACATATGCGGATGCATAGAAATTGTGCTACTTGCATAAAATATAAAGGTTTTCAAAACTTCTTTTCACTTTATTTCATTTTATTTATCTTTATCATAGTTACAAGTAAAAAGTTGATTATTATCAAGATTTTTAAGTTGACTACTATTCAGCCTAGCATGGCTCCTTCTAAATTAGACATAGGTGATCAGGCCATGTATAATTTAGGGCTAGCAATGCAGTGCTCAGTTTCGTCGAAGAGTATTACGTTTCTTATGTTTATATAAACCATGCCATTTGTAAAATGGAATTTAAAAATAGTTTATAAATTTATAGGATACAAGTAATTTGTGAGATACTCAATAAGCAACTTTTAATGTTACGAAAAGTATTAAGACCAAAGTAAAAACAATTGGTGAAAATAATCGTAAAACAATACCAGATTTATTTATAAGGTGACATCATGACAACGTATAAAGTAGCTAAAGGTTTGCAAAAAGTGACGAATAGTAGCTCATAAAACAACCAATGAAATGGTTACAAGTTAATAAAGTTTCAAAAGGTTATACGGTTTAGACGGAAACGCCATGAGACACGCGATAAAAATATCGACGAAGAATGTGAAGACAAAACTTCAATTCTCAACCCAAATCAGTGGAAGGTTAGAAGAAAATAAAAATAAAATAACATCGAATGACAAATGAGTCATATATATAAAAAGAATAAATCAATCCACATGTGTATTCTATGTAAGATACTCGACACAACATGCTTTTAAGAAAATATATTATTCATTTTCAAATTACACCATTAATCCGGTAATTGCTAATCCTATAATGTTTCTATTTTTAAACATTTTCACATGCAACTAGTATTCGTTAGTTGTAAAATAACATTTGTTAAAATTTTAAGATCTCAAATGAAATCAAAACAGTTTAGAAACATTTAAAACTCATGTTCTGAATTTTCTATCAGATTTAACTTTTAAATATGAGCCGATTAATTGACCCGATAAACGACATCTCCAAGACTCGGATTCTAAAGCATTTTGATGCGAAACGATGTTTCAGACGACTTTCTAGTTTTACCCGAGACCTGAAAACCAATGTAAAATGACCAAAATACCCCTGCAAGTTTTGTGCCAGTTTGACTATTTTAAAAACACAGGTTTTACTTTTAAGTTTTGACCTATTTATACTGTCCCTACAATTTCTCCATTAAATATATTTTTCGACACTACTTAACGGCTCAAAATATATATATATGTATATACACACATGTCTTGTGGATTTTACAACAATGAAAAATAAATCTCATAATGAGCATCAAATAAAATATAGTATAATGAATGACATAAGATGCTTCAAGGTATTCAACACGAAATTTAGGAAGCAAAACGGTGTAAGACGTTCGTAATTTAGGTTTCAAAATGCAATGAAGGCAAACCTCCTTGGTGTCATGATTCTTCAAAAACACCAAAACACAATAAGAAAAGAATGGTACATTAACATGCTACACTCCGGGAGCGAGAAGGTTAATGAAAAACAAATGATACAATTTTATATAAGTAAAATCGCATTCCGATTCTAGCGCCATAGTCTAGACGATGATTTATAAAATGACGATGACGTTACCGAGATATAAGCGAGCAATACAATTCGGAGTCGATACATATAAATGTCAACGAATTAAATCTTCGCATGTCGTGTAAAATTATTATAAAAATCAACAAAATATTATGAAAAACCATGATATTATTCAACACGATTCTAAGAAATGTTTCAAAATGTGTGACTCACACGATAGTGGTTAGTCTATTCCAAAGACACATTGAGCTACACAATGGTCTAGAAATTACGTTTCAAGACATCTAAACACAAACAGTCGGAAGACGATTTGGATATCTATATAGATATCTCAAAGGGTTAAGCAATAAAAGTAACGTGCGCAGATGAAGGTATGTAAGGTCATAATATAAAATTTGCAATAAAAGCAATTTAAATACTTCAAAAATAAATACCGAAAGATATTGAAAATTCAATGTATTTATTTAAGTTAATCATTAATAAATGATAAACTTTTATCGAAAAGTTTAACGACATAAATATATATCGATAAAAAGATCCTAGATATAAATATATATCCATAAGTGGATCATAGTATTTATTTATAAATACTTGCCAATAAGGTATACTTAATAACGTATACTAAAATTGTAATCTCAGAAGTAGCTTGAACATGAAGTCACGCGAAGTCCGGTGCACCGACTCTTTGAAAAATAAAAACTGACAGTTATAGTTTAGGTTTTTAAAATAAAGACCTAGTTCTCTATAACTCATGGCTCTGGTACCAATCTTTAACACCCCCAAATTTACACGCAGCGGAATACATCTTTGGGTGCTAAACAATGATACAACAACACATAATTTATAAAGAACGACTCGAAAAGAGACGTTTTAAATTTATCGTTCCCAAAACATTCATCAGAGTAGCGTAGTCCCAAGTAATCGTTACCAAAAGATAAGTTAAAACAACATATTAGTTTGTTTTAAAAATGGAACGATAAATAAATCAAAGAGTTTGAACAACATAGCAGTGCACAACTTCATTCCCCGTGACCTTCAAGCTTCTACTTCCTGATTACCTGAAATACATGTGAGTAAAACAATCAGCAAAAATGCCGAGTGAATCTATAGGTTTATGTAATCAATTTGAACACAAGCAAAGATTATAAGTTTGTGGCATGCTTATAAGCATCTAATAATTTGCATCAACAATAATAATTGTATATAGCATAAATTGCAATAAGCTCATGGAACCGAGCCCTTAGACACTCCCTTAAGACGTCTGATAAGACAGGAGATTTATTAATTGTCATTACCCCCAGATTATTGGTACATTGCCGTATACCTGACTTCTCAATACAATATGTCCAAACAGTGTGGAGGTCGGGCCTAAGCTTCTGTGACAAGTCCACACAAACTGAACCGGGGCGGCTTCCCCCATAGATCTATTAATCGTACTAGCGGTTAACCCATCATAGGTTAATTAACGGTCCATAATTGAGGCTTTAACAATGGCAATCACTTAATGCAATTTAAAGGCAACCACGGGTCCATTCGTAGAGGGACAAAGCATACCATAAAAACCTTGTGTTCTAAGTTTATAAAACATGTATTCCCCCTCGCGGGTTTAAAATCATTTAATAACTAGTATAAAGCGAGGCTATAGACTCACCTTAGCCGATAGTGGTAATGAGACGATCGCCGACGATAGATGATGCCTTTCAAACACGAGAACCGCAACCTATCAAATATGGTGCGTTCATTAATAATAGACTCGAGAAATAAACCATACATAAGAATATAAAACTCGACTCATATAATCACGACGAACTCGAGAGAAAACGATACAAGTGGTACTATTACACTCTCCTATATATTCATTTTATTATTCAACGCCTTTAACAAAATCTGCCGGAACATACCGAATGTCCAAGCCGTTTTTCCATACTTAGACACATCAAAACTTCATGATACTACTCAGAGAACTTACTTACTATATGTATAAAGTCCTCCCAAGAGCCCATCAAAAGATTTTACTTTTAAAGTTCCCTGCCCGACTCATCTTTGACTTACAAAATTCGGACAGTTTTGCGACCTTGTCTTACGAAACCATTTTGACCATCCTAAACAACTCCATTTGTAAAACCGCCATTTGATTCTAAAAATAGACTCAAAATACTAAACTTGGGGCCTGAGAACAGCCCTTGACTCATTTTGAAACTCATTTTATAGTCCCCGAGATTCGATCCAAATATCGACAACAATTTTCGGATTGTGTCGACACTCGTCTCCCGGTACACGAAAATCAAACTAGTGTAACTTTTGACTCGTAATGAGTTGGAAGGCCTACTTTATATGAAATCGAAGCTCTCGAAATTCTCTACGACATAATCCCATAATATTAATCTATTTCCAGACTTAAGACCCTCGAAAATGGTCTCAAACCTACTGCCCAAAATTGACTATAAAAATCTCTTACAAAATCAAGTTTTTGATTAAAACCAATCATTTTTATCATCAACCTAACACCCTAATATCATCATAAACCAATCCTAACACTTGTAAATCACTTGCATGTACAAATCTAATAAATCAAACTAAAAAAATCAAACATGCAAACACCCCACTATGTAATATAATAATATTAACACCTATTTATTCCATAAAAATGAATCAAACAAGCATAGTTCATCAAGAAAATAAATTTAAAAAAAAAATGTTAATGCATGTTGAAGAAAATCATACCAATGTGTAGCCCTTTGAAAATCTAGGATGGGACTTGTTTTAGATTTTGAAGATTCAATGTAGAAAATCAAAAATTTGGAGGGTTTTGTTGATGGGGGTACACGGCCAAGAGAGAAAGAAAGAGGTGGGTGGATTTGTTTTGTTTTAAAAATGATTATATGAAAGTTAGTGGAAGTAAAAATTATTTTATATGGTGGTGGAAGGGTTAATTTTGCCAAGTTGTAATAGTTTTGGCCCAAAATGAAATAAAATAGTTTAAAAGGGTAGAAAATGTAAATTGTAAATTTTGAAATATTTACGAGACTCGGGTTTCGTAAAAATACTAAAAAGTTTAAACGCACACGAAAAATAATAATATAACGACTCGATACGTAATTAAAACGATATCGTCGAAAATATTAAATATCGAAACGATCGATAATAAAATATAAAATTTTTGGCATCCGTCGGTATCGCGATCACTAGAAATCCTCGTTGCTCGTCAAAATATTAAAACATAATATTTAATATCGGTTTCAACTTAAACCGTTAAACATAATAATATTTAACGTTATAAAATACTTCAAAATAATTGAAAAATATAATTAAATTATGACCTTATTTTTACGGGTTTTACACGTCCCCCCATGCTAATCCAAGATCATATAAAGCACATGGTAATGGTGGGATAAAAGTTTCATCCATAATGGAATGAACATTCTTTGCTTTAACGACCATTTCACCCTTAGAAATGTGATCAATGGGGTCATGGTACTCAATATGAGACACATGAAAAACCCGTACATTAAGGTCAAAGTGGGTGGGAGGAGGACTTGGGACGAAATCCTCATCAAGTAGATTCTCTAAAAAGAGAGCGTCCCCCTCCGGGTCGATATCATCAACACCCGGTGGTATTGAATCATTAGAAGCAAGAAAAGTGTCAATCTCCTCCATAATCGGATCACTATTCTCAACGGGAATAGGAGATGGAGAGAAAGACTTGTCATTAGGCTTAGAATTCAAAGCCTCGATCCTAGAAATGAGAAGATAGACGTTGGATAACTTCTCACGAAGAACCACATCTTCCACATCTAAATGAGTAAGTTCATCGGAGAACTTCTCAAGGATCGGAATAGTCAAATCAACCTCATTTCCCGGTGGAAATGGGTCTAAAGGAGCAAGTTCAAAAGTGAACCTCTCAAAAATCGGATCACTATCATCCTCATTTCCCGGTGGAAATGGGTGAAGAAGAGTAGGTTCATCGGTGAACCCCTCAAAATCCGAGTCGTGGATATCATCTTTATAAGAAAGTTCATCGGAGAACTCCTCATTAGAAAATTCACTAGAAGTCGAATCATTCTCAAAATATTCATTTCCATCACAATTTTCATCATTAGAATTGGAGAAAATATCAAAGTGAATGGAAGAAGTCGAGTCATCACAATGTGGCAAATCACACATCTCATTGGAAATACCGTCAAACTCTTTTGGGTTTTGGACAAGTATAGTGCTAATATGCTCGTCCCCCTTGCTTAGAGAATTTTCGGGTTCCACGATGGAAGAATCATGAATAGGAGTGGTGATGTCATGAGAAATTTCCTCATCATCTAGGATGGGAGAATCCTCGGGCTCAATAGCCGGCAAGATATGAAAAGGAAGTACGATTGCACTAGACGAAGGATGAAGAGCAATAAGATCTCGCAAAGAAATAGCACTATCCTCGTCATCATCCAAAAGAAGAGAACGCTCGAGTTCACGATTAGCAAGGTATTTTGCTTCCTCTTGAGCTCGTTCTTTCTCACGAATCTCAATGCTTAATCCATTATAGTCTAGCGAAAGTTGTCTAATTTTAAGTTCACAATCTCGTTTAAATCCCTCATCAATTATTTCACCATGAAATCGTCGACTTCCTAATTCATTAGTAATGTCATTAATCTCTTGATTAATTTGTCTCTTTTCAAGCAACAAATCTTCAATACTTTTTTCAACAACTTCAGCATTTCTTTGATTCATTATTTCAAATCTTTCAATATCGAAAGAATATTGTGGAGACTGGTCAAAACCGTAAGGAATCAAATTATAGCAAGGATTAGGCTCATAAAAATTTTGATCTCTCGGTTGACAACAAAAACTCTCGTGAGGACCTCCACAATACTCACAACAAAGATATTGTTGTGATAAACTCGGTAAATCTTGTGGATAACAATTATCATTAAAGTTTTGATTGTAGCTCGGTTCTTGCTCGTAATTAAGCGAGAATCGATGCGAACAATCATCTCCAAAATGAGAATCGTTACCACAAAATTTACACGAGGGTGTCTCGTATGTAGGGTGTGGAGGTGGATTGAAATCGAGAGAATTATTCGAAAAATTCGGATTTACACATGAAGTAATCTCATTACAATAAGGACAAAATCCAACACGTATATCATGACGTAAGTCATTACCACAACGCTCACACGTGCACCACCGACATGGTAAAAAACCATATAACGGTTCTCCACACCCTTCACAATTGACGAAGGAATTCATGGAAGAATTAAAATTTAGAGGGTGAGGAGAAAAAGAATTAAACATGATAGAGGATTAAGAAGATTATTTTTGTTATTTTTCATAAAAACGATACATACTATATAATAAGAAAATAACAAAACTTTCCGAGGACGGAAAGGTTCTTTAAATCAACGATCAACAAATCTCCACGAAACGAATCGTACACAAGATCCCCGGCAGCGGCGCCAAAATTTTTGATGTGTCGTTGATAGTATAGTGATAATTTGAGATACGTTATAGGGTAAATTAGAAAATTACCTTTAGGAAAAAGTAATAGACTAATATTACCAATGACGAATTCAACTAAACACGAGATGAACCAAGTTCGTTGTACACGAAGATCGAGTGAATTTGAGACGTTTTGTTTTGATTTGGACAATCGATTTGAATTGATTTTCGGTTTTTAAACTAAAAGTAAATCTACCAATTTTAAATCCTATTTTAATCCTAAAGTGCATGAATCGTAAACCCCGCTATAATCTAAAATCTATAAACAATTAATTACTTAAAAATAAAAACTATTTAAAATTTAAACTATTTAATAATTTATAAAAATAATTCTATTTAATAAAAAAAATACTTTTAATATATTTTTAGAAATCTATTTAACTTTATAAACTAAAATAAACTTTATCAAAATATACTTATACTAAATCTATTTTGAAAACTAAATTTATTTAGATCTAAAATTTATTAAAATCTATTTAGTAAAATAAACTAATTAAACTTTTTAAATTAATAAAAACATTTTTTTTATTTCAATATTTTTATTTTAATTATTTTTTTATAAATAAAACTAGCGATTTAATGGGGATTTAAATATCCAAAGATTAATGATGATAATCAAAAGTACTGCTAGAGCAATTGGTTAAGGCTGTTGGTATACAAACAATAGGTCTCGAGTTCGAGACCTGCTGTGAGCAAAATTTTGGATTAATAAACTTTTTACCTTTTGAGAACAAATTACAATAAATCCTACTCCACAGTACATTAGAACCGAATATAATTATATGGCAGTTATTTAGCAATAAACAAATATGAACAGTCAAACCAAACAGACCAATATTTTCAATCAGACCCAAAAAAACTACAGCTCACGTAACAGAATCTCAGTTAATAATAAACAATTCATAGCAATAGAGATACAAAAACAGGTATAAGCAAATTACAGGAACCAACTCAATCTCAAGTTTCTAACTCAAGTTTTATAAACATACTACACTAAATTCTTGTTGAACATTTAAACGCAGTAAAAATCAGTACACAATAAACCAAAATAAGCAGATATCTAAGAGCAACTAATATCGATATTACTCACGATGGTATCAATCGCAAAATCAGCTTAAAAACTTTTACTTATGATAACAGCTATTGTCCTTTCGATTCTGAAAGAAATATTATAATGACACAGTAATGAACTCCAATCATGGCACCTAATCGAATCTAATAAAAAACAGATTTGAACATATAGATTCTACGCTACCAAAAACAATCTCAGTAATAAACAGAAATTAACCCTCAATCAATAAATTGGACAACACAATTCAGTTAAACTAACATTTGAAGAAACATCAAAACAAAAGCAGATTCATATTCTAAAACTAAGCAGATTCATAAAATGCAGCAGATAAGAATAATGCATAAAGCAAATAGGAATGCAGACAAATCATAAAAACGCAGCAATAAGAATATTCAAACAGTCTCGTCACAGATTAAACCAAGAATCAGATAACGAGTTCTTGGTCATTAGCCAATAACCAACACTCGGCAGATCTAAAACTCAGTTTACGCAGCTCTAATGAATCCAAATTCCAACATAAACAAACTAAATTCAACAAATTCTTAAATCTAAATCAGAACCATGCTCATAACAAAACCCAACAACAGATTATACCACAAAAACCGCAATCAATAAGATTAAATTAAAACTTAAGAAATAAATCGAGCTTAACCATTATTTGAAAAACCGTTGAGGTGAAGGTAAGCGCTGAGCTACCTTGTAACCTAAATCGTCTCCTAACACCTCGAACCACCATAAAACTCGAACCAGTAACAATATTTATTCATTTATCCAGTGGGATAAACGATTTTAATATCCCTAATTAAATAATAAATGTTTACACAAGCTATTGCAAAAGCTTATATAATCATCCAACACTTTTAACATTAGATTGTAGTCAAAGAAATTATACGTTAACTTTAAAGGAAATTATAAAAAACGTAAGATGAAGATATGATAAATCTGAAAATCAATCTTTCATTAACTAAAACATTCAATACATTATTTAAAAAGGAAATTACAATTTCTTAACTACACTAAAGCATTATAACAGTAAAAAAAATGAAAAAGGGATATATGAAAATACAGGGAAAAGGGGGTTTTTATAGCGAACGAGAGATGTGTAGGTTGTTGGTGATGATTGATTCTGAGCCTTTGGATGAGGTATCTCAACTCTCTCTCTTGTCAGTTAATCATCCAAGGGTTGTAAAACGTCCAAACTCACACAGATTGCCAACGTGTGAAAGATGTGAGTTAATTGCTGCTGACCTGGACGAATCTTATTGGTCCCTTGGTTGAATGACAGGAATTGAACCAATAAGATACAAGATGTGACGCGTCCGTGAGCCACGTGGATGCCTCGCTCTTGGAATCTGCGTGCTATTCACGCTCTTGCTTGCCCTGAATAGTCTGATGAACAGGCGCGTGGCATCAATTGCTTAATGGAATGAAAACCCCTAAATTCTAGGGTTCATCCTTTACTGCGTATTTTCCCCAATTATTTCCTCTCAACTTTATTTTTATTTTCCTTCTTTGTTTACTTTTGTTTTGACCAATTGACCACAAGGAGTATAAATAACGTCATAGTTATTTAGCTGTTGCAATCTTGGACCCAATTGACCAATTGACTTAATTCTTGCTTAACATTGGGCTTGACCCAATCTTGGACCCAAAGTCTTCATTTGTTGCAATTTCTTGTACAAAATTGGGCTTTTGACTGGACCTAAAACTTTGAACATACTACCATCCGTCCTTATGTCTATTGTATTGGGCTTGATATGGGCCTTTGACCCATACAAACTTAATAATTTCACAAATGGGCTTTTGGGCCCATTAAGCATAAGTGGGACCCACAAAAACCCATTAACCTTTATTAAACTTTAATTCTAAAAAATGAACTTGATTTTGGCTTGTGGTGAAATCTTCAAATCTCGTGTCGATATTTGCCGGTTTTCATGAACTTGGTACCTACACACACGAAACAACAAAAACAAGCATATACAAGGCATTTTTGATACATTAAATGCATAATTTCATTGTTTCAAGATACTATTGATATGAGTAAAATCACTCATATCAGGCACGAATTATATTCGCTAAAGGCGTGGGAAAATGCGAATGGCCAGTTGTTGGGTCTTCAGACTGTAGGACTGCGTATGCGAAACACTTTACCAAGCGCGTGGCGACTTCATCAAATACAACAATAAGCACCTCCATAGTTTCGTCCAACACCTCCAGTTCTAACCTGTACCTGCAAAGGTTCAGATATGATGATGGCCGGATGATGTTTCATGTGTTTGGAAAAGGTGATACTTACCTCAATTCCGGGTAAGAAATTGACTTTTCACATGAGTCACACCACCACCCCCGTTCTTCCTTTAAAGGCCTTTGCGGCATTTCTCTACACCACATGTGGGGAAACTCTAGTCTTTTTTGGTCCTCACATTATCTATGCAGATTGGGCAATGGAAAGTCGCTGACTGAACAAAGGCAAATAAATCAGCTAAAATGTACATCACAACCTTTTCAATATCAAACATGAGACATTACGCCATGCATCATGTCTGCAATTTTAGGCCCACATCAGAACATTCTCAATCGTCCCGGTTTTTGTCTCAGTCTCATTGATGGGAAGGGTTTCTTTGTCCTGGACAACATCACTGTCCGACATCATTAAAAGATAAGTATAAGGCAATACATAGATAATTCTAACAGTATTTAATAAAAATTATGCGAACCTGTTTTTTGAATTCAGTTCTTTTATCACGTATCTCACCATCATCCAAGATCATAGTTGAAGAACTGCTTGCTATACCTAATTTATCTTTAAAAGCATTAACATGTATTACCATTAAAATGTAGTAGGATTTTCGTGTAGAACAAGTATAGCATGCAGAAAACATTATACTGTTATAGATCCGTGCATTCATGCAATTAAGAACGATTAGGTATGGCCCAGTTCGGCGTGTTCGCTTTTCTATCAATATATCACCTAGCCCTCCCCATAGCGTCGTTCTGATACTTTTCCAGCTAAAATAAAATAGTATAGATTAAGGAAGATATCATTAAGAATTACAATGGCTTTGCTCGCAATCAACTATACCTCGATTAGTTAAGTGAAAGTAAAGTGACTTAGACCCCCCTTGTGGTTAACAGTCCTTCCAACCTGAGTAACATAACCTGCAACATATGAGCACATGGAATCCCATGTTAGAGTATAATTATGTTTGAATGCATCAAAACATTGTGTATACAAATAGAGGATATGTTAGAGCACCAATAAAGAATTTGTTGTCCGTGGGTGCCAAGCTTTCAATAGATACCAAGTGAAGTGGGTATCTAATAAAACTATGAGAGCTAACAGCCGCTTTTTTACGGTGTCGAACCGTCAAACTCTAGCATGTACTTATCATCTTTCCAGACATGGAATTGGATTTTGTTTGAAAGAAATTCAAAGTTCTTAACATAATAAATGGATCATTCACTCAACCTCAAAAAATTGTGAGCTACATTTGGCCTTACAGTACAATGCATTACATTACCCTGTTATGGCAAAAAATATATTAATACCTGTTAACATTTGTGTTACATGTTAAAACTTATATTAATACACTACCTTTTCATCTGACAACAGAAAATCAGTGCCAAAATACATCCCCTTAGCATTGACATCCCACATTCAACATATCATGACCACAATCATCCGGTAACACTTGCTGCAAGGTCACTAATTTTTTTTATTATTGCTTTGAACAACAAGCGATGGACTGGATTCAATGTTTCTTTTAGCCTTGTTTAGTTTATTGTTGCTTTGAACAACATGAGATTGACTGGATGCAATGTTGATTTTAGCCTTTTTTCTTGTAGGTTTCGATGTTGAGTCTTCCACTTTTGCAGGTTTTGATGGTGAGCCTACGACGTTTTCGTCAGTATTGTTGGATGCAGTGTCAACATTTAGACTATTGGTTTCAGCTTGATTATTCCCAGACACAAATGCCATAACTGGATTGATTCCTTTATAAAACAGTTACAGAAAAATCTGAAAGATGTGGAGAAGCAACATAATGGAGGACTGATTTATAGATTCCAAAGTATTGTAACATCCAAGATGGTTTGTATCATGGAGGACTTTTCAAGTACATAAACCGTTGTAACTGCATAACTACCACACCTATTTGTTTGCTTCTATTAACTCAACGCCTAACTTAGTGAATTACGCAGCACATGGTATAATCAATAGTGGAAATGAAACAACTGCGATAAACAATTACACTTGTAGTACATAATTTAAAAATAACTATAATAAATTATTAAAATTGTTCACTTATGTAAGTTTAATATTAAATCTCTGTTTGATTTTGAATCATTCAATATTTTATAAATTTGTAAATTCAAAACATATATTTCTATGTATGTATTTTTGTATAATTTAGTGAAATATTATCATTTTGCTAATTAATTCGATTAAATCACACATATCAAAATAAGAAGATTTTCACGTTATTATAATATATGAAAATGTGTAAGCATATAAATTATGAAGATTTTTCATATTTACACGTTATATAATATTATGACGATTGTAACATAGATTAGAAAATATCTTTCACGATCAATCATCATAATTTCGTAATACTATTATATATGAAGTGGTTTATTATTGCTTAAAGTTATTCTAACTAAAAACTATCATCATTATTTGTAAAGTTATTATGAAAAAATGTGTATACTCATAAAACATTACGCTCATAGGAATTTTAGTTTCAAGGTACCCTCAGCCGCAAGCGCGTGGGGTACCCTTTTAGTTATTGTTGTTATTAGTCTAGGCCTGTTGTTAGGCATAACCCATTTTGTGATTACATATATTGTATCATCTCATTACCAAAGGAGCTTGGTACACATCTCTAAAAAATCAATGGGTCTACGTGCGAGATTTTGTGGATAAAAGATTAAAGATTGGAGTTTCGCCTCTTACCTACTCTAGTTGGTGTTCTACTGGGCCAGAAGAGTTGCCACAATTATTCTTTGTGGGGTGGACGATGGCAGGTGTCAAAAGATACTCACGATTAGATGTTCCCGCCAATTTATACCGCATCATCTCATTATTCGGATATGTTAGGATTAGGGCCGACAATCATACACAAAAGAAAGCAAACAAACATCAATTAAGTTGCATAACAAAACCATATCAGGATATGGGGTGTTTGGAAGAAAAAATGAGCAGCTATCTCATTATTTATCAAAAGTGGAAGTACAAAGGAACCTATATAAGTTATTGTTATATAAGAGTACAAAACCGACATACATAAGACTTAAACTTTAGGAACTTAATACTTAAGGTACTACCAAAATTATGAAACTAACCCTAGGACCAAAGATAAAAAAATATCCTTAGGAGGTGCAAATAAAATATCTAAGAATCTTCAACTTGATCGAAACTACTAAGGAATACCAAATGTTTCATATTAAATTTAAAATTTCAAATACTAGAGTAACTAGTCTGATCCAAATAAACGATCGAATCCAAAAATGATCCAAAATTGATCCAAAAAAATCCATCCAAATCAAACGCCGATGACTTCAAAAACGAATAACCAAACGGCGAACGAAAAATTCAACCACGGTTAAACAAAAAAACAAATTCACTCAGACGATCTTTAACGAAGACAATCAAAACCGGCCAACTAACTTCAAAAGCCTGACGTACGAAGATCTAAATTCCAAATTCTAAATGATCAAATAAATTTCAAACGACATGATAATAATCAAGTCTTCAAACACCAAATCGATATTCAATTTCTAAATTCTAAATTCTAAACTCTAAATACCAAATTCAAATTCTAATGGTATGCTTATATAATAAGAATTACGAATCCAATAACAAATTCAATACAACTCTCATTCGAAACCCGCATAACACGAATCGTCTTTTGAAGTAGCCGTTTCCAAAGCTTTTTCATTTAGTTTAAGTTAATCAATCTTCCAATGACCAACCTATTTGCAATATTTAAAGTTATATATGGGGTTAGGACCCATGAAACTTGACGATGGTCCACCTTTATCTCCAACTTTTTCATATCGATATCGAACCATACCACGACTTTTGGTCAATAAACCAAATGGTTGGGACTCATAACCACATCCTGAAGCTTGTCGACGAAGCTCTCTTGAACTCAAACTAGATCTAACATCTTCTAATGTGATGGTATCTTTACCAACAACAAATGCGCTAACAAAACTTTTAAATGAATGTGGTAACAAAACTAGAAGAACAAGTGACGCGTCTTCATCTTCAATCTTCACTTCACATTCTTTAAATCCACCAAGATTGAATTCAACGAATCATGATACTCTTTAAGTGATGAAACTTTTTCATTCGAAGCGAGAACAAACTTTGTTTCAACAACAATTTATTCGTCAACGACTTTGTCATATATAACATTTCTAACTTCTTCAACGTAATGCTAGCCGTTTCCTCATTGGCAACTTCATACAACACCTCATTTGATATAGATAGCAAAACAGTGGAATGCGCCTCTTCATCTTGTGTGTTATACTTGACATTAGTCATATCAGCGACTTTGGTATCAACTAAAGGTGCCTAAATACATTGTTGTTTTAATAAGGCTCAAATTTAAATTTGCTATAACCTAAAATTACTTTTTTTCATTAAACTTCTCAATACTAATCGATGGTGTTTATGTTTGAGAAGACATACGTGTTCAAACGGGTTATATTCCTTAACAAACAACTTCCCTATTAACTGAAAGTTTATGGACTATAATTTAATAGTTGGTGTGTTAGGATCAAACTCGAGATTACGGGATTGCACACAATACGTAAAGAGTTAATTTATTTAATAAATATATTTATATGTTTATTAAATTAAATCGAGCAATAACTTTAACCGTCGTTAAGTTTAAGAGTTAAAGACTAAACGGTTAACGTGGAATATACTAGAAGAAAAGAAAAGTCCGGAAACGCCCTTGGGTTTGGCCTTGGTCGGCGGTAGACAAAAAGAAGAAGGAAAAGGATTTGTTTCCTTATTAGTGTTAAACTTGGATTACAAGTTTAAATCACACTATATAAACAAACCTAGCCTTCATTATTTTTTACCCATAATATCTTTTCTCCTCTTCTTTCCTGCGATCAACACACCAAGGAAAAACACCCTTTTAGGGTTTCTTTTATCCTTGTGTTGATTTCTTGAATCTAGTCCTAGCCCCTCTCTAGGGTTGTTGGGTAGAATTTCCACAAGGCTTACAAGCTCGGTTTACACATGCTAGAATCACGGTTAGATCGTTGTATTATGTGTGTACAAGAACGTAATGTAGTCTTACTTTAGACTATATCTTGGTAGTGTTCGTCGTAAACCCTAATTTGGTGATTTGTTCTTATCTTGTGGAATTGCATTGGATAAAAGGTATGTAACTATAATTCGATTAATTACGAATGTTATTATTATGATCTTGTTAAATCGATTCCGCTATTACGCGCTTTGATCTTTGCTTATGTTATTATAATTGTTACGAACTTCATAAACCTTTAGTGGTATTAGAGAGCCGTTTTAACATGTTATAATTATCGAGATCTAAAGGTTTTTTTAACTAATAATTGTTGAGTTAAAACTACATGTTTTTTAATGAAATGAAAATTTATGGTTTTGAACTTTTTTTTAAATCCGATTACAAAAAAAAATTAAGTTTTTTTGGTCAGTTTTGTTTTTTAAAAGTCGATTATAAAAAAAATATATTTTTTTGTGAAACCCTAAAATTGCATGTTTTGATCTTTAGATAATTACATGATTAATTGTTATGTCACGTATTTAAGGTTACGATCCATAGTGATTTAATTAAATTGTTAAGTGATTTGGGTGGAACTTTGATAAGTTGAATGATTAATTGTTATGTTATGTAAATAAATGTTTCGATCCGTAGAGATTTATTTGTTAAGTTACGTGGGAGATCCGCGATGAACATGCATGTTTTCATGGATCATATGATTTTATGTGGTAATTGTTACGTATTTTGCTACTTGTTTTATTTGATTCAACAAATCTAAAATTACGGAAGATTTTATATGAATATAAAAACCTAGATTTGATGTTTTATTGAATAAATTGTATGCATGTGGCTATTTGATATATTTATTGCACATATAAATTGTTATTATGTGTTTATGATTTAGTTTTTTTGTACCTTATTGTTTTCATGCGTTTTTTATGTTATAAACAAGGGTAATTTTTCTAAGAAAAATAATATGGACTAAATTATATCAAAATTAATGAATTGTTTTGAGATCTAAATTACGTAGAATTTGTGTTGATTGGTATTCGCAATAATAGTTTAATGGCCTACTCCTTTTGGATAACTATAAAGTGGGTATAACGCATCGCTGGTCATGTACCCGGTTAAGGAAGGAGGTGTTATGCCATTAGTCACTGACCATATTCCTGGCTCGACTGTGCGTCAAATTGAAATTACCTATGATTATTATTTGCATCATACCTTAAGGTTGATTTATCGCAAATTCACATCCGAAACACAATGAATAAGGTTATTGCTTTGTACTCTAGCCGAGTTTTAGGAGACGTATGTTGTGAATAGTTATGGGTAATACTTTAAATTGGTTTAAACCAATACCTCAACATAATTTATGTAGAAATTTAGTCTCGTGAAATTTTTTTACTAAATGTTTTATTAAACTTATGCTATGAAGTTGTATGCATGCTTCTCCATACGCTGATTTTGACATCAAAATTTATACCCTAAATTCAAGTCATATGCCATCTAATTGATGAACACTTGAAGTTATAATTGTCGTCATATGAGATTCTGGACGATGTTGTAATGGAGAGAAAGCTTCATGAGTGAATGAGATTGCACATGAATGGCTTTACGTTCTTTAGATTAGTCGACTTAATTAAGTTGCTTAGTGAGATCTAGAAACTTAAGGCATAAGAGGGGATGAAACATGTTTACAATGCAAATGTTTTGGCAATGTAAGTCCCTAAAGAATCTAGAAATTGCAAATTGTTTTGTCAATCATTGTTCGACAAGTTACCATCTTGAATACTTTCATTGCTAGCAGATCAACTGATGTGATGAAATTATGTCAATTTGGATTCTAGTTTTCAAGGAAAATACTATGGTTATTATTACCGGGGTAATTTTATTATCTTGAATGGTATTATCAAAAATACTGAAATTGAATTTTGTAAATTCTTTTACAATGTATTAATGCAACATTACACCGTAAACAAGGTTTAATCATTTATTGATCTACAAACCGTATGGTTGAGGATATAGTTAATTTACAATGAAAAGATAAGCCTAAACTCTTTTCCAAGAGTGAAGAATGAGTAATAAGGATTTTATAAATGTCTAATTCTAAATACATAACTCATATCATAGTTAAGAAAAGTGCTTATATTGAGTTATTAAATTTTAAGAATAGTTAATGCTAATTGGTTAAAAGGCAAACTAGCATAATTTGTCTAGTAGTTGTGCTTTGACCATTTATAGGTACTACATACCATTGTGGGGTTGGAAGACCTATTAAGGAAGAAATTGCATGCCAAAATTTTCAAGTTAAAAGCAATTGATGGATAAGTCATCATTTACGAAGTAGAGTACACTCTTAAACACTACAAGTAATTGTTACGAATGTGTTTTTTAAAGAAGTAAGAAAGTAAACAAATCACTAATATGTTTCACCGATTATGAAACATTTACAAATGTTGTATTACTGAATTTGAGTCTATTAAAACATTCTTTAAATCATGGGGAGGTACAAGCTTTGTTGTCTTGGTAATAACCCATGTTATCTTTAGTATGTCTTAAGATAATTACTTTCGAATTGTTGACACTATTATCTTCAAAGGATAATCATGTATTGACTCTTGTTGATTAAGTGGTTCTACAACTACTTGTAAAAGCTAGTATATATAACATAATCATATTTTTTATAGACGAACGTTAGACGTGATGTTTATCTAATATATGAGGTTGTTCCATGCACAAGTGGGAGAAATGAACATTGTGTGCAAGAAACAACTCATAAAGATATGATTCTCTTGACTTCAAGGTAAGAGACTAATGATCTAATAAAAGTTAGATCATGTGACAGTATGATTAAAATAGTACTTAAAAGTATATATCATTCACATTAAGAAACACTTGTTGTTTTGAATTAGTCATGTGAGAGCTTGGACTAAATTGTAAACACAACGGTAAAATATCCACGTGTCGTGAGATCAGGCGTGGATTATTTTGCGGTTTCTTAAAATGGATAATTCCTAGAATGACATAAATACATAGAGTAATCTTATACTACCAAAAATAAAATATTTAAGTATTCTTGGAATTACATAAATAGACATAGTAGTAAATTAACTTGAAAAGGCTAATGAAGCCTAGTGGTGTTCATGTTTACTTTAGTTATTCATGTTTATGATTTACTGTATAAAGTCACAAACATAAAGTCTTGAAAGACGTATAATGTAAAGTAAGGTGTTAATGTACTGTCTCTATTTCGCTAAGACATATACATGGAGTCATTTTCAAAATGACTTAAAACGTATAATGAAATTATAACTTTTATGTTTTTAAGACATAAAATGAAGTGACTTTGTATTAGAAGTACTTGAGCTATAAAGCATGCAAAATGGTTAAGAAATCTATTATACCATTAAGATGATTTAGTTAGTATATAAGTAAGCCTAAAGATATATATGTTTATCTTAAATATTGTTAGAATGACTTACAATATTAACCCTAATGAAATACAACATTGTGATGGTATGTTCATTAGGAGAATCGAGCTCTCAATATGATGGTGATGATTGATTCTAGATAACTATATCTTTCTTTCTTCCAAAAGATATCAAGGTTAAAAAGTTGAGTATGACTTGAGCTAAGAAGATTAATAAGATACCATTATATATGGGTTGTGATGAATCACGTATGATCTTAAAAATAAAGTTCAGATTTTGCTAAACTACGTATCAAGTGGGTTGTTAGAAAATAAAGAGTTAGGAACTGTCATTGTGTTTTGTAGTGTCCCAGTAGATAACGTTGAAGTGTTGATTTATTTGCTATGTGATTAACTTTAAGTTACTAAAAGCAAGTGTGAGTTTTAATCTTGAAAGATAAAATTACAAGATACATAATCTTCTAAAATACACTAGTAATTATCATGAGGTAGACGTGTAAATGCTAACTCTCAAGATAAAGGAATTTAAGTCATAGGTCCGCAAGGATATCTCGGTTATACGGGTAATATGCTGAGAATTATGAGTTACAAATAATCGTTATAATTTATTACTAAATATTGACTTGGGTAAACTACTCATACTATGAATGTTATTGATGTTGTCCAACAAGGTAATCAATTTTTGATTTGGTTTATCTTAAATAGTTTCACTAGAAATTAAAGATAAGTTTCATCAAAGGAAGGAAAAACGCCTATTATAGTGGTTTAATCCTTGTGTTGAAATTATATGGACGAGATTGTACAAATATTTAATGCATGTATTATGAATAGATTATTAATCACACTTAAGTAATTAATTGTGATTGAGTATTCTTTCCTAAACGCATTAAATATATAAAGATTTTGATGGTCATATTTTAATTGACAAAAATTGAATGTATGGACTCTTTCTTGAAAAACTACTTGGACAAGGACTTAAGTAATCGAAAGGAGTTTACGAATTCAAAATAAATCTTTGGAACGTACAAAGTGCAATTATTCATGAATGGATAAATGCAAGCATCTAGAAGATTATTCTTATGTTTAATCCAAGATCGGATTTAAAATTTGAATAAAATGATTTCTAAGAATTCCTAAAAGCTAGTGGGAGTATTATGGTTATTTTTTAAAATTATATGTTGGATAGACATATAAGAAAGTAAATTTAATTCAAATTAAATGTTGAATTTGGTTTAGATTTGAAATGGAACTTTGCTTTAAATATTTATAAAATAAGATATATATAACGTTGAACAAATAAATTAGTTTATTTATGCGATGGAAATACAACATAATATGCAATGTAGTAAGTTTATATGGATATTTAGAACATGAAGAAATCTAAATCTGGTTTGAGAAATTTTCATGTGTATCTCGTTGTATTTATATCATGTTTAAAATGCAAGATGTTTTAAATATATTACTCTATTGGAAAGTTATTAAATAACTTGTGTAATGAATATTCTCAAGGAATATGTTTAGAAATAGAATAACATCCTTGTCTTGGATCAACTTCCATATTCTATAGATGAATAATTTGTCAATAGTTGTGCAAATTATCATAGCCAACAAAATTGGATGTTTGGTTAGAATCAAACATTACATAATAGATATTATAGGTAACGTATTTATATCTTTAAATGACAAGTTATCAAAACTTGAAAAGATATAATTGAGGTAACACTCAATTAAGCATGGTATCCTTAGAGATGACATGTTAATTAAAGTTGCATTATACATTAAAGAATTATAATCCTTTGAACTTCAAATGTGGTTTTGAGAGTTTAGTATAATAAATTGGTGATCAAGGATGTTTCACAATTTTGGTACTATGCGACAATATCAAACTATTTGAATGCACATGTACAAGAGCTTTGAATTCTTGAGGAAAGTATTCTTAAAATTCCAATAGGTCAAGATTGGTTGTTTTATGCATTGCCAAACAAGTGTGAAGGTCACTACTAGAGGCATGATGCATTGACCGTGTTTTCATGCATTGATCTATTTTAGTATTTGGATAAGAGATGTTAGAAAATTATTATAGTGAAATAAATTACTTGGTATGTTTATTTATAATATATTGTATCCTATATTTACATATTTAATCCATGAATAATTTAATTATTCTAAATGTCTGTTGTCGATTAATAATATGGGAGTATTATTAAATTAAGACAAATCAAAATAGTGATAGAGTATACTTGAAAGTATATTGATCAATTTTGGATGATATTCGATGATTCGAGTATTTGACTTATCCCAACTATATGATTATACTTTATGGATCTTTGTCATCAAGTAAATCATAAATAGTTATCCTCGGACCTGAAATACAAGGAAACTGTCGTGGATCTAGCGCATTTTTGTGGAATAATCTAACGTTAAACGTAACTGGAAGCTATAAGGGTTATTTTCAGAAGTGTTGCAAAATTCATAAGTTTTGCTTGTAGTCAATATGGAATTTGTTTCCTTCAAATTTATTTTGAAGTTTAATACAGCTGGGGCCCTCGTGGGATTAGTAAGATGTTTGTATGGCCGTACCCAAAGTCTTTCTAAACTATGTTTAGAAGTTTTGGTAATCTTGCTTGAATTCGATGAACGAGAAACAAAATGGTTAATGAAAGGAATGACTAAGATCCATATCCTTATTAACGTTGTATTAGAACTGAAAGGATAATAATAATGATAAATCATTAAAAGGTTTTATCCAAGAAACCTTACTCGAGATCGTACTAGAGGCATCGGCGTGTAACTAGACGCTAACCGATGTGATCACACTATTTAAAATTTGTCCAAGTGGGAGCTGAAAGTTTATGGACTATAATTTAATAGTTGTGTGTTAGGATCAAACTCGGGATTACGGGATTGCGCACAATACGTAAAGAGTTAATTTATTTAATAAATATATTTATATGTTTGTTAAATTATATCGAGCAATAACTTTAACCGTCGTTAAGTTTAAGAGTTAAGGACTAAACGGTTAACGTGGAATATACTAGAAGAAAAGAAAAGTCTGGAAACGCCCTTGGGTTGGGCCTTGGCCGACGGTAGACAAAAAGAAGAAGGAAAAGGATTTGTTTCCTTATTAGTGTTAAACTTGGATTACAAGTTTAAATCACACTATATAAACAAAGCTAGCATTCATTATTTTTTTTACCCATAATATCTTTTCTTCTCTTCTTTCCTGCGATCAACCCACCAAGGAAAAACACCTTTTTTAGGGTTCCTTTTATCCTTGTGTTGATTTCTTGAATCTAGTCCTAACCCCTCTCTAGGGTTGTTGGGTAGATTTTCCACAAGGCTTAGAAGCTCGGTTTACACGTGCTAGAATCACGGTTAGCTCGTTGTATTACGTGTGTACAAGAACGTAATGTAGTCTTACTTTAGACTATATCTTGGTAGTGTTCGTCATAAACCCTAATTTGGTGTTTCGTTCTTATCTCGTGGAATCGCATTGGCTAAAAGGTATGTAATCCTAATTCGATTAATTACGAATGTGTTATTATTATGATCTTGTTAAATCACTTCAGCTATTACGTGCTTTGATATTTGCTTATGTTATTATAATTGTTATGAATTTCATAAACCTTCATTAACTCCTATGAAAAAGCATAAAACCCAACAAGCAACCAATTCACACAACCAAATCCTGGTTACTATCAAATGGTAATCAACAAACCCCTTTGATCTATCGAATAAGCGGAAGCAACAAACGATTGAACAAAATAAATCAACAAACCCGATGTGTCGAATCATCCAGCCACCAAACACCAAACACAAAGCGAAGTCAAATGATGTCAAAAAACTAATTCTTTAAATCAACCAAAAGGGATGGATCATAACCAACCAATTCAAATGATTCAATAACCTAAAACAATTGTAGCTTACTTCAAATCGACCGAATGGCTCTTAATACAAATTTGCCAGGATTAGGACCGATAATCATAGGCATAAGACAACAAACAAACATCAAATAAGCTGCATAACAAAACAATATTAGAGTATGGGACTATGGGTGTTCGGAAGCAAAAAAGTGCTGCTATTTTATTATTTATCAAAAACAAAAGTATAAAGTAACGTATATCAGCCATTCTTATATGAGAGTACAAAACCGACATACAAAAAACTTAAACATAAAGAACTTAATAGTTAAGGCACTATTAAAATGTTAGAACCAAAATTATCAAAATATCTTTAGGAGATCAAATCAAATTTCTATTTTAAATTGACCAACATTATGTTTGCTATATCTCAATAATGCTTGTCGTCGTGGATGGTTTGCTTTGCAGCCTATTATCAAAAAGGAGGTGATTTGCACACTCCTTATATTGATTGAGACACTCAAATTTTGTGTGTTTTGACACATTTACCTTAGTTCACTTTTAATCATGTTTATATTTACAAAGGTAAATGTGTCAAGACAAATAAAAATTTGAGGAGGAATGGTATCACGTTCAACATCATTAACTTGAAACCTTCTCTTGTAAGCAAGTATGTTAGGTTTCACTTTCTTAGAAGTCTCATCCTTGTTTATCAACCATTCGATTAGAGGGTTGACTCGATAATTGAGTCAATGATAAAAACAAAGGTTAATTGTTATCGTAATTGTTCATACATTTGAAGTAGGTTCTTCTTCATTGTCTTAGTCAAGCTACAATAAACCTCAGCTCAATCTTTTTACATAGTACACCATCGTATCATTATAATTTCTACACTCACAATTTTTAGGTTGTAATAAGAACTTTCTAACATAACATTTCTCACTGCACCTAAAACTATTGTTTAAACACCTTGCCTACAACTTGTTAGTGTAAATAATATATTTAACAACTTGTTATGCCTGGTTTATCGTAAATATTTAGCAACTTGTTATGCTTACTGCATAACGTGTATGGCTGGTTTATCATAAAAAATAATATGTAAGTACTATATTGCAACCATTTCTGTATATATTTAGCAACTTGTTGTGTAGGTTTACCATACTAAATACCTTCATTAATGTTTGACTAGGGGTTCTTGAGGTAGTCACTATGAAAATGTCGTGAAGTTGTTATCGTACTACCTACACAATCGATAGTCTTATAGCACAACTAGTCAAGTAGCTACTACAAAATAAGTTCAAGGAATTTTTAATGCACCTCAATGATTGTAAAACTCTATTAATTTAACATACCACTAGCTGACAAAGTTGAACTTTTTTGGTTATTCTTTTACGTTGAATATATATCCTTGCAATAAGATTCTACGCGGGGAGAGGGGTTCCAAAAGGTGCATGGAACCCCATATGTTTATCTCGACTTCTCGAGTAACATGAAAACATGTCAAAATACATTTTTCACAATTGAGCCGATCTTAATTGGCTTGACTCGAGTAACTCGAGTTAAAATCGTATCGAGTTTAGATAAATTATTTTTAGTCTCCACGACTCGAATTGAACCCGATCCGAATCCCATCAACCCGATCCGATTCTCACCCTAATCCCAAGACCCCGTGTGTGCGCGAATATTTAAAACTCTTAGTCATTAAACACAAATGTAGAGGTTACACTCCATGAACGAGCAGCAATGCTCAAGGTGATTAGGTACTAAGTCTACGGAATGAACTTGTATAAAATAAAGTTGTGGAAGAAAAGTTGGATGACTGAAAACAAAGGGAACTTAATCAAATTGCAATGAAATTGTCGTGAAGCTATATCATACTAAATACTTCCATTTAATGTTATTGGCTATTGGTTCTTGAATAAAATCAGATCTAGAAGGGAATGCAAGGACAAGACAAAATGAGGTAGTCACTACGAAAATGTCATGAAGTTGATATCACAATTCTATAATCGATAGTCCTAACACAACTGGCATGTAGCTACTACGAAACAAATATGTACTATTCAATATTGGGTTTAATGGTGGAAAATCAAGCATACATATAGATATTTAGAATTTTGAAAATTCTTTCGAGTGCATTTACAAATCTTGGCGATCATCCCATAAATTTATCTCAAGCAATATAAAAATGTGTCAAGAACATATATATTTATGAAAATGAACCTCGTTTCAAAAAAATTGTTTTAGAAATCTTCTTAAATCTTATGAAATGAACTTACTGACTTCTAATCCTGGTCCACTATTTTATATTGTTGGCATTATATTATCCTTGAAGAAGTAGAGATTGAGAAATATCATTTTACTAATAGGATGATTAGGAAAATTAGAAGGACTGAAACTGTACATGTGAATAATTTGCTCAGGTCGGGTTCAGGCTGGTATGTTAGCGGATCAGAAAATCCTACCTAAACTTAACCCATTTAAATAATCGGGTCAATTATATCAATACTAACCTGTTTACACAAAACCTGAACCTGACCCACTTAACCTGTATATATACTTTAGTTGACCGGTTAAATAGGTTACACAAGTTAAATAGGTTCACAGGTTTCGGTTAACTAATTTAAACTGTTTAATATACAAAAGTTTCCACGTTACACGAGTTAAATAGGCTAAACGCGTTTTGAGTAACTCGTTTAATCCATTTAACCCCGTATAATAAAATAAATAGTTTTTAATATAAGAAAAATATCTTAAACGGGTTGACGGATTAACAGTCGAACTTTTTAATTTTTTTCTCAATCCGAATCTCAACCATTTAATAAAATGGTCAGATGGGTCAACCTAAAACCGACTCGAAATCTTTTATATTCAATCTGAACGTGTTAATCTTCGTGTCGGTTTCAAGTCAAATTTCGTATCGGGTAATAGATTACCACCCCTAGTCCTATATATGAGCTTGATGGGCATGCAGTAAACATCCATGAGTTCTTTCATATACCAAGAATCAAAACACAGACACAAACACACAGATGCCATTTTGTTCATCTCATTGTTGATCAATATATCACAACCAATTTATTCATGGCTGGTCCAATTACTATAGCTTTTGTGAGTGACGTGTTAATGAGGTTAACTTCTGGAGCTATCCGAGAGTATGGCTTGCTTACGAGCCTTGAAAGTGATCTTTCAGCTCTTAAGAAAACTTTCAAACAAATCCAAGGTGTTCTTGATGATGCTGAGAAGAAGCAAACGACGCAACAGGGTGTGGAGGAATGGCTCAGGTCTCTCAAATCCGTCTCTTTGGAGGTCGAAAACTTGCTCGACGAGGCCAAAACTGAAGCTATGATACAAATCCTGCGCCGGGAAATGGGCAAGAGATACAAAATAAGAGCCTTCTTTTCCTATCATAGGAATCCGAATGTGGTCAAATTCAAGATAGCTCACAAACTTAAGAACATACGGAAAAAATTGGAAGACATTTATGCTAATAGATCCATTCAGTTGATTCCCACTAATGTAAGTGAACATGCCATGGGAATTGGTGGGAAGATTTCAGAAAGGGAAACAAGCTCGTTTATGTCTAAGATTTGCGGGAGGTATGAAGAGAAGAAGATGATGATCTCTAAGATTTGTAACCAAGATATAGGTATTAGATATGGCGATAATGATGTTCGGGTCTATGCTATAACGGGCATGGGTGGCATCGGAAAAACTACACTAGCTCAATACGTTTACAACCATGAAGCGGTGAAGACGCATTTCGAGTTAAACTTTTGGGTGTATGTCTCTGATGTGTTTGACGTAAATCGAATAATAAAGTCAATATGTGGCTCAGACGAAGGTGAAGAGTTGGATGCGATGCTAGTAAGCCTTCAGAAAAGGTTAAGCGGAAAGAAATTCTTTTTAGTAATGGATGATGTTTGGATTGAAAACAAGCAAATGAAAAAATGGGACGAGTTATGTAGAGCACTTAGTTTTGGAGCAAAAGGGAGCACTGTTATGGTAACGACACGGAATGAAGATACTGCCAAACTGATGGCCAAGAACACGGAGTTGCAGCATAATGTGGGAGTTTTATCAAAAGAGGAGTCATGGTCGTTATTCAAGATGCTTGCATTCCCAGGAAGAGGAGAGGGAGAAAACGAAACGGAGCTAGAGCCTATCGGAAGGGAGATAGTTGAGAAATGCCAAGGCCTACCTCTAGCAGTTACAACTGTTGGTACCTTGATGTCGTTAAAATCTACGGTGAATGAGTGGCAGCTTGTGAACGACAAGTTCATATCAGAGATGGAAGAACATGGCATCTTACCTGCTTTGAGGTTGAGCTACGATGATTTGCTTCCACATGTGAAACGATGCTTCGCTTATTGTTGTGTATTATTTTCAAAAGGGGAGGAAATCAGTAAGGATATATTGATAGAGATGTGGATGGCAAATGAATTTATTCCATGTAAAGAAGATGTGAGCTTGTATGTGCTTGGTGAGGAAATTTTCCGTTGTTTGGTCCGGAGGTCGTTTTTCCAAGATGTCATGGAGGAGAATATACACAAAGGTGAGATATGCAAAATGCATGATCTGATGCATGATCTAGCGAATTATGTTATGAGATATGATTGTGCAGTTAAAGAGATGGGTAAGACGTTAATAATCCTGGAGGAGGTGCTTCATTTCAGATTATCACATGGTGATTTTCAGTTTGCGGAGTTTGCAGAACAGGATTTGAAAAGGTTAAGATCACTACGATCAATGTTGGTCTTCAATGCCGATTATCGTAGTAGCCTTACACAAATCTCCAACCATGTGTATCTAAGGGTGTTGTACTTGAATAAAGTTCAAAGCTCGACATTGCCCGAATCGATTTGCAAGCTAATACATTTGAGATACTTAAAAATAGAACGCTCGGATATACAAGTTCTGCCAGACAGTATTATCTATCTCCAAAACTTGCAAACATTAATTCTAGAGTGGTGTTTGGAGTTCCGTGAATTTCCTAGACGTTTGAAGCACATGCGGAATCTTCAACGTCTAGAGACTAACTACACGAATGCACTATGCCATATCCCTGTTGGAATAGAAGAACTAACCAAGCTTCGAAGGCTTTCACATTTTGTTGTAGGTAAAAGTGAAGGGGCGAGAATAGGTGAACTCGGAAATCTAAATCTTCTCGGGTGGGAGTTGACATTATCAAGACTTTACAATGTTGAAGGTTTAAGCGATGCCAAAAGTGCCAAGTTGAAAGACAAAACA
Source organism: Glebionis coronaria (assembly GCA_025667525.1). Taxonomy (NCBI): domain Eukaryota; kingdom Viridiplantae; phylum Streptophyta; class Magnoliopsida; order Asterales; family Asteraceae; genus Glebionis; species Glebionis coronaria. The sequence goes on along the minus strand of CM046879.1, from coordinate 543,756,640 downwards.
AATCTGCGCGCTTTGAAGTTAAGCTGGTCACGGTACGTAACAAGTGATCCAGAGGTTCTCGAGGGATTGGAACCAAATTCGAGTCTGCAGGAGTTGTATCTATTTTACTACACAGGAAGGGTTATTTCTCCGAGTTGGCTGGTAAAATTAGTCAATTTGACTAGTATTCAGTTTTACTATCATGAAAAGTGTGAACGTCTTCCACCACTCGGGAAATTACCCAGCCTTAAGTTTATTACTTTGCAACAAATGGATTCTTTGAAGTGTTTCCATGATGACGACAACGCTGCGTCAAGGGACGATACACTCTTTCCTAAGTTACAAGAGTTGAGTATAAACAAGTGCACGTCTTTGGTTTCCTTGCCTAGTAACATCCCAAAACTGTCGTCTTTGTATATATCTTATTGTGACGAACTACGTTCTCTCCCGGACGAGATAAAAAGTTTCAAGGATCTTACTGAAGTTACCATTAAGAAGTGTGAAATTCTAAGGATAAGGTATGAAAAAGAGATCGGAGAGGATTGGCATAAAATTTCTCATATTCCTCGTCTCGAAATTGAGTGACACTCAATGGTATCAATGTATTATCTTTTCTGTTTGTTTTTTCAATTTGGGTATGTTTCATGATATGTTAAGTTGTTGTTTAGTTGTCTTCGATATTATAATTTTTTCTATTGTACCATCGGATTAAAACAAAGTATAGTTACTGTACGCGAAAGGAGATCGTCATATCATCACATATGTGTAATATGAATATACCAAATTAGTTGTAAGGTTTTCTTCATTGTACGTAGTAGTTGTATTGAAATGTCTACCAAAGAAGCTTAGATCGGTTGGTATTCTCCAAAGAGGCGGATTTGAGAATCCTCAGCCATTCCTCCACCCTGTTGCGTCGTTTGCTTTTTCTCAGCATCATGAAGATCGAACACCCTGGATTTGTTTGAAAGTTCTCCTAAGAGCTGAAAGATCACTTTCAAAGCCCGTAAGCAAACCATACTCTTGGATAGCCCCAGAAGTTAATCTCATTAGCACATCACTTACAAAAGCTATAGTAATGGGACCAGCCCTGAATAGATTGCTTGTGAAATATTGATCAACGACAATGAGATACACAAAATGATGTCTGTGTGTGTGTTTCACTGTTTTGATTCTTGGTATATGAAACAATTTGTGAATGTTTTGTAGTAGCTAATTGACTAGTTGTGCTATAAGACTATCCATTGTGTAGGTACGATATCAACTTCATGACATTTCATGGTGACTACCTTAAGAACCCGTAGTCAAACATTAATGGAGGTATTTAGTATGATAAACCTCCACAACCAGTTGGTAAATATATACCGAAATGGTTGCAATATAATACTCACATATTAAGCAGTAAGCAACTAAGCATAACAAGTTGCTAAATATTTTGTTATATATGGCAATGGTCGCAATATAAAATTTTACATATTATTTTTTTACAATAAACCAGGCATAACAAGTTTCTAAACACCATCGAGTCAGTGTTGGAAAATGTTTTGCAAAATATGGTTTTTACAATACTTTGGATATAATTATATATATATATATATATATATATATATATATATATATATATATATATATATATATAGTTAGGTTATTGTGGTGTAGTAGCTTAAAGTTATTAAAATAAAAAGTCATCTTAACCATTGATTTTATCAATTAACATGTGATTTATTTAATATTAAACACAAAACAATAAATCTTATACATAAAAATTGGTATAAAAACACTAAAAAATTTGATACGTAAAAATTTATAGCTGATACATATGATACATAGTTTTACTTCAAAAATATTATTAGCATAAATAATTATTTATTCGCAAATTCAGTGATACATTATCACATGTTGCATTCGATATAACAAAATAATTGATAAATTATGATACACAACTGATACACGAAAAACTAGTAATATTAAAAATTGTGAACTAGCTACTCGTACACGAACTAAAACTTCCAAAACACTCGTACACGAACTAAAAAAATCATAAACGTACCAAAACTAATCAATAAATGTGATTTTTGCCCATTTTCTATTACTTCTCATTTTAACAACTTTAAGCACTTAAACCATTTTATCTAAATTCTATATATATATATATATATATATATATATATATATATATATATATATATATATATATATATATATATATATATATATATATATATATATATATATATATATATATATATATATATATATATATATATATATATATATATATATATGGGCGAGTTATATGCAGAACCCATTTTAAGTGTAGAACTATGTAGAACTCTTCTTAACCAATCAAAATTTAGTAAATATTAAATATTTTTATTTTATTCAAAAGGGTATATTAGTCAATTATATTTTTACTTTATTTTTCTATTTTTAAATTAAAAAACGTTTTCTAAATTAAGTATTTGTTGGAATTAATTTTTTTAAATAAAAATTATTGTTTTCCAAAAAAAAAAATCTTTTTATATTAATTTAAATAAAAACGTTTTTATTCTTACATCACGTTTTTATTTAAAACAGTAAATATAAATTGGTTTTTCCTTAAAAATGTCATTTTACATCGGTTAACATGTATGTTTCTAGTAATTATTTTTTTAAACTTCAAATTTTAAAACAAAACATAAGTGTTATACATATGATGGCTAAATTTATTAAAAAAAAATAATATTAATATCACATACAAAATTTAATATCAAAGGAAAATACAAATAAAAACAAAAATACTATCAAATTTATTATAACATAGGTGCACGACTTTTGAAAATATATATGCACGCCTCGGAGAACATATGTGTTCGCTTCTAGTAACATAAGTGTTTGATCATCCTCGTAATTTTCATCACACATCGTCTTTTCTATAGTTAAGCCATCCAAACTGAAAAAAAAATATGTTAATAAACCACTATACTAAACTTAATTGATACCTACATCTTACTATTATAAAATAAAAAACAAAAGAATTATCGAAGTCGCTATAACATTATTGCATGGGTTGCGAAAACATATATGCACGTTAAAGAAAACATAAATGCACGTCTCCAAAAACATGAATACACGCTTTCGAAAACATAAATGCACATAACTTGAACATGAGTGCATGCGACTTTCAATATCAAAAACCACAAGCTTTCAACTAATAAAACAAAATTCAATTTAGTCCGACTTTCATATCAACCTTAAAACACTAATGCACATAACTTGAACATGAATGCACGAGACTCTCAGTATCAATAACCACAAGCTTTCAACGAATACAAAAAAAACCAATTCAGTTCGACTTTTATATCAGCCTTAAAACACTAATGCAGACAACTTGAACATAAATGCACACAACTTTTAACATCAAAAGCCACTAGTTTTCAACGAAAACAACAAATACCTAGTTGATGGCTCGATTAAACTCTAACTGGTGTTCACTTAATTTATCAAATGGTCTTCACTAACCTTGTCATGAATAATCATTGCATATATAATAATGTCAATTCCTATGCAATTAGATTAAAAGATATAAATTAGATTAATATTGTATCATCTGTATAAAAGGATAACCTTAAATATTGTACTAGTACTTTATATCAAAATAGCCGCATACACAAAGGAACAAATATTGTTTTAGAATCAGCTCTATGGTCTAATTTAGTGGCACATGCCACGTTTATGCGTGATAAACCGTGGGTGTTGCTTGGGGATTTTAATACTGCACTCAATTTGGAGGATCATTCGTGTGGTGGCTATGAGCCAAATATTGCTATGCGTGAGTTTAAAGAATGTTTTCAACAGATGGAAGTAATGGATGTTAATGCTACGGGGTTACATTTCACATGGAATCAGAAGCCTATGGGTGGTGATGGTATTCTAAAAAAGATAGATCGTGTTATGTGCAGTATCACATATATTGACGCATTCCCTAACTCCCTTGCTGTCTTCCAACCTTATAGGATTTCGGATCATTCTCCTTGTGTGCTTCGAATTCCTGCGGTTAGTAGACCTAAACCTAAACCTTTTAAGTTTTCAAACTTTTTGGTTTCTAAAGAAGGGTTTCAGGGCATTGTTGCGAATGGATGGAATTTGTCTATTCAGGGATGTGCTATGTTTAGAGTTGTTAAGCGTCTTAAGGGTCTTAAATTTCCGTTTCGAAAGCTTCTCTATGAGCATGGCAATCTGCATGAACGGGTTAAGCGTATTCGGTTGGATCTTGATGTGGCGCAGCAAGCTATTGATCATGACCCTAATGATCCTGAACTGCGGGAGATTCATGCGCATTATCTCCTTGCGTTTAAGGAGGCTACACTTGATGAAGAACGATTCTTGAGACAAAAATCTAAGATTGACTGGATTCATGAGGGTGATTCTAACACGGCCTATTTTTATCGTGTTGTTAAAAGTAAGTGTGCTAGGAATCGCATTGACATGGTCATGGATGGTTCTAATGCTATTCATGAAGGTAATGTTGTTCCAAATGCTTTTGTCACACACTATGAACAATTTCTAGGGTTGGAAGGTATGACTGTACCGCTTGATAGTCATAACTTGTTTACTAGTATTTTGGATGCTCAGAAAGCTAATGATATGATACGGGTTGTTTCGGATGAGGAAATTAAAGGGGCTATGTTCTCTATGGGTGATGATAAAGCCTCGGGTCCAGATGGTTTCACGGCTTCATTTTTTAAGAGGCTTGGGATATTGTTGGTGGCGAAGTTATTTGTGCTATTCGGGAGTTTTTCGCTAATGGTAAATTACTTAAAGAAATTAACCATACTCTTATTGCTTTGATTCTGAAAGTGTCTACTCCTGCAAAGATTACTGACTATCGTCCTATATCTTGCTGTAATGTGCTTTTTAAGTGCATTAGTAAGATTATTGCTAATCGTATCAAGGATGATCTTGGTGATTTAGTTAGTATTAATCAATCTGCTTTTGTTCCGGGTCGACGAATATCGGATAATATACTTCTAACTCAGGAGCTTATGCGTAACTATCATAGACGAAGTGGGCCGCCCAGGTGTTCTTTTAAGGTTGATATTCAGAAAGCATATGATACCGTTGATTGGGGTTTCCTTCGTGTTGTTCTGATTGGATTCGGGTTTCCTCATACTATGGTTGAATGGATTGTGGTGTGTGTTACGTCTACATCGTATTCTATTTGTATTAACGGGAATATTCATGGCTGGTTTCGTGGTAAAAGAGGGCTGCGTCAAGGGGATCCGTTGTCACCTTACTTATTCACTCTTGTCATGGAGGTGGTAACGCTTATTTTGAGGAAACGTGTGCGTGATGCTGAGGAACTTTATTATCACTATCGGTGTGAGAAGAATTCTATTGTTAACCTTTGTTTTACCGATGACTTATTCTTGTTTACGCATGGTCATCTTCAGTCGGTACGTGTTATTATGGATGCTTTGGATGAGTTTAAGAATGTTTCTGGCCTTGTTCCTAGTATCCCTAAGAGTACTGTGTTCTTCTACAATGTTTCTCCTACGGTGAAGACTAGTATTCTTAATCTACTGCCGTTTGCTGAAGGGCAGCTCCCCGTTCGATATTTGGGTGTACCACTTATATCTTCTCGACTCCTTTATAGGGACTGTAAAGTCCTTGTGGAAAAGTTGGAGAGCAGGGTTAATGATTGGCGGAATAAGTATCTTTCTTTGGCAGGTAGGTTGCAACTTATTCGCTCAGTTCTTTCTTCTATGCATATTTACTGGGCTTCTGTCTTTATTCTTCCTGCCCGGATCATATCGGAATTGGATCAACTTATGCGTAGTTTTTTATGGTCCCAAGGACCTTTGAAACGGGGTAAAGCCAAGGTTGCTTGGGAGCTGGTTTGTTTGCCACAACGTGAGGGTGGCCTGGGGATTCGTAACCTGTTAGACTTTAATACTGCTCTTATGACTTCTCATATTTGGTGTATTATTACTCGGAAGGAGTCTCTATGGGTTCAATGGATTCATTCGTATAAACTTAATGGGAGGAGCTTATGGGATGTTCTGGCTATTGGTGACATGAGTTGGGGTTGGCGAAAGTTACTTATGATTCGGCCACGTGTACGACCGTTTATTTGGCATAAAATTTCTAGCGGTTCTTCTACGTCTATGTGGTTTGATCGATGGGCAGAGATTTGTCCTCTCCGGAATGTTATTACTGTTCGCAATATTATTCGGTCGGGTTTTACTCTTGCTGATTCGGTTCGTGACCTTATTTCTAATGGCGCTTGGCAATGGCCTCCGGATTGGCCTGAACGTTATCCTTTGTTAGATTCTTTGCCTGTTCCGGCTCTCCAGGATGATCTTGAGGATGTTATTATGTGGCGTGATACTACGGGCGCCCTACTCCCATTTTCTGTGGCTAGGGTTTGGGACTCTATTCGAACTCATTCAGAGGCTGTTGAGTGGTACCATGTTGTGTGGTTTGCGCATTGTATCCCTAGACATGCAGTTCATATGTGGCTTATGGTACAGGGTAAACTAAAGACTCAAGACAGATTGAGGCATTGGGATGTAGGCCTTAACGTGGATATTGCTACTTTGCGGTGTCCATTGTGTGGGGCGGTTGCGGATTCCCATTCACACTTATTCTTTGAGTGTTCTTTCTCTTCGCATGTTTGGTGTAATGTTCGGGAGTTGGTTGATATGGGATCTGTACCTCCGAGATTTGCGGACATTTTTGCCTATTTATCCCCTATTTCGAAGGCTCGATCTGTGATTAGAATTATTGGCCGAATGGTCTTGGCTGCGACTTCTTATTTCTTATGGGCTGAACGGAATTCTCGTTTGTTCAGAGGGCAACGCAGGAATGTTGATCAAGTTGTGGTGTTGATTTGTGATACTATTCGACTAAAACTTGTCACCTTCAGATTTAAGAAGGTTAGTGCCCGTTCCAAGTCCTTGTTGGATCGGTGGAGATTGCCTAGTATATGCGTTTCTCATGGTGGTGTTAGTGTATGAGGGTCGTACTCTTTTTTCCTTCTTGGGGTTTTTCCCATTGGTTTTTCTCGAGAAGGTTTTTTAAGGAGGCGGCCTCATGTGGATCCTTTGCTGCCGCTGGCATGCTGTTGGAGTGGTGGGGTGTTTTCTTTGTTTCAAGACTTCATTCTGCTGGTGTTCATCTGTTCGATGATTAGTTTATGATGTAGTCTATGTCATTTGATATATGTAGTGTGTTTATGGCATGTCATAAGCACTAGTTTCCAAGCCTTTGCTTGAGGTTAATGTGGTACTTCGGCCACATTCTGTGTACTGAACATTATTTTTTGGTTAATATATTTACCGGGGTAACCCATTACCAAAAAAATACTTTATATCAAAATAATATTAAACCACATGACGTTAGAAATTTGTTTTTGACTAAACAAACTCATCAATTTCCAACACATGCATTTTATGATATAAATGCAAATAAACTCATCGTCTTTTTGTTTTATTATATTATAGTATAACAACTCAAACCAATTCAATAGTAAACAATTTTTAAAAACTATAACACAATTGATCTAATAAATAGATTGTTACTAACCGACAACTACAGATAGATCTTTGTGGATCCTCATGTTCATCTGACCCTTTTAAAAGAAACAATCACATCGCATCAGTGGTTGTTGTCTCGTTTAACCACCCGGCAATAAATCTGAACCGATTAGAGATCTGGCAAGTCCGGATCAATTTATTGTCGTAAAATTTGTTGGTACCTTTCTGCCATGGTTGTCGGTCATCGTAGATCTATAAGCATTTTTTCGTTATTAAAGATTATTGTGCTGGCTTGTGGTGAGTGGCTTGGGGTTTGAGAGAGGGATGACTGCGTGTAAGAGAAAGTGGTTATAATAGATCTAAGAAAAGAAAGATAAAGATCCATAGATACATGATAGGTGAGGTGGTGCATGTGCAGTTAAGGTTTGGTGTAGGGAAGAAACGGATTGCAAAATAAAATTTCAGATCTAGTCAATATAGAGATAAAAATGAATTAAATATAAAAATCAATAAAAGTGTGATACCAATTATACCCTCTCACTCTTTTAGTTAATTGAAAAGAAAACCTTTATCTTTTGTTTAATTACAATTTTGGCACTTTTAATCTTAACCTTTGATTACACTTATCTAATGGCCCAGATTGATTTTAGTAGTTCTACATAGTTCTACACTTAAAATGGGTTCTGCATATAACTCTTACATATATATATATATATATATATATATATATATATATATATATATATATATATATATATATATATATATATATATATATATATATATATATATATATATATATATATATATATATATATATATATATATATATATATATATATATATATATATATATATATATATATATATATATATATATATATGTTATATATATTCGTATTACTTAGTAGCTTTGCGTTCTCCTCGAAAAGAGCTTCACAACGAGCTAAATTATGTCCAATATGAAGTTAATATGAATGAGATATCGTGTCTCAAAGTGAGTCACGTGAAACACAATATTTGGAAAATATTTTGTCCCACATCGCTTGAAACATGAAGTGAAAACATGTGTATAAGGAAATCCTAATTTCTACCTTCAATATTCATTTGTGGGTTTTTACTCCCACGCCTACGCGCGCGCAGGGGTGCAGAAAGTGAGATTTCTAAGCCAAAAATAGGTTCAAAGCTACTGAACTTGTGCATGAGCGCGCAACCTGCGACACGAATGCAGCTCCGATATCTGCCTAGGTGCGGGCAAATTTGGTATATTTTTTGCTGCTCATTCGAATTTTTTCTTCCAAATTTTATAATCTACTTTAGGAATAGATACAAATTTATTAAATAAGTTTACAGAAATCTGTTTTGTGTATTTAAAGATTTGCGAATCTGTGTTTGTAATAACAGATTTTTATGTCAGTTTAATTTAGGATCAAATATTCTGTCTTGGTGACCAAGACATATAGAGCCTCTAAAAAAAACTTGAATTTCATTCATTCAACACATCAAAGTTCCAGCAATCTTTTACAGTAAGAAACACACATTGTATCCGTAATCTTTTAGGCAAGTAAGTCGAGTCCGGCTGTACAACAGCTTTGGACGTTGTACCCTGGGAAACAGACAGTAAATCTGTTTTAAGGGAAGCGTGTTAAACACGTGCCTCGTCTTAATTTTTACTGCTTTCGTTATTACAGTTATCTATTTTCTGTTTCTTAATTTCTGTTCAATTTATAATTGTAATTCGATTTTATATAATAAAAGTATACACCGTTTCCTATAATCTTAAAACATATTCTGTTTAACAGAATTGAAACTTTTATTAAATCGGATTAATAATTTTATCAAATTTATTATAAACAGTTTCTGCCGAAACCAGGATTGAGTTTCACTAGAAATCAGTTTTAATTTTACAGATTTTAATTAACAGATCTCTAATGTTTTTCATTAAGAAGTTGTTCTTATCAGTTTATATTGAAACCAAGATTGTGTTTCTATTAAACCGATATATTTGCTAATTGCATCTGATTCATTGAAACCAAAATTGAGTTTCTTTGAAGCAGATCCGATATAAGTATATAGAGATCACGACTGAATTTCTTATATATAGATTTATAACAGTTGTCTAACTGTTTGTGTTTTGATATTGTGTAATCTTTCAGAATGCCTACAAGCACTCCTAAAACTTCTCTAACTACTACCGTGAATGTAACTGGTGCGCCAGTTACCCACACAGTTTCTAATCATGCTGAAAAACAAGAAAAATTCAATGGGCATAATTTTAAGAGGTGGCAGCAGAAGATGTTCTTCTATCTCACTACTTTGAACCTTGCGAAGTTCATAAAGGAGACTGTACCTCAAGTGGAACCTCCTAAAGAAGGTGTACCCGCTAATCAACAAGCCGTGCAAGCTGTTGAAGCATGGAAACATTCAGACTTCTTGTGTCACAACTATATTCAGAATGGTTTGGTGGACTCTTTGTACAATGTGTACTGCAAGACTACGACTGCCAAAGAATTATGGGAGTCGTTGGAACGCAAGTACAAAACTGAGGATGCTGGTACAAAGGAGTTCGTGGTAGCTCGTTTTTTGGATTACAAGATGGTTCATTCAAAGAGTGTGATAACTCAGGTTCAAGATCTGCAGGTTATGCTACACGACATTCATGCTGAGGGTATGACTTTGAGTGAAACTTTTCAAGTTGCTGCAATCATTGAAAAGTTACCTCCAAGCTGGGTAGAATTTAAAAACTACTTAGCATAAGCGAAAGGAGATGGCTATTGAAGACTTGGTTGTTCGTCTTCGTATTGAAGAGGACAACAAGCTGGATCAGAAAAACACTTATACACCTGATTCTACCAAGGAAAATATGGTTGAGCATGGTTCGTCTTCTTCAAAGTCTAAAGGCAAGAGCTTTGCCAACGGGAAGAATGAATAGTAGAGCAAAGGGAAGTCTGAGTACCTTGCTCCTAAAGGTGGAATTGCAAAGCAGAAGTTTCAAGGAAATGGCTTCAACTGTGACAAGCCAGGTCATCGTGCTGCTAATTGCAAAGCGCCAAAGCGGGTGACTCCACGTGAGGCTAATGTAGTGAATGATAATGTGGACATGATTGCTATGGTGTCTGATGTCGTTACCATGATCTCTGAAGTTAACCTGGTAGGTTCTAATAATAATGATTGGTGGGTTGATACTGGGGCAACCCGTCATGTGTGTGCTGACAAGAGTATGTTTCACTCTTTCAGAGCGGTTGACAATGGAGAGAAGATGTACATGGGCAACTCTGTAACTGCTGATATCAAGGGCGAAGGAGATGTTATTTTGAAGATGACATCCGAGAAAGAGCTCAAGTTGACTAAAGTCTTGTAAGTTCTAGAGATTCGCAAGAATCTTGTGTCCGGTTGGATTTTGAATAAGTTTGGTTTTCGTCTTGTTTTTTAGTCAGATAAAGTTGTACTTTCTAAGAATCAAATGTATGTTGGTAAGGGGTATGCCCTAAATGGTATGTTTAAGCTCAATGTAATAGTTGTTAAGAATGCTATCAATAAAGTGAATACTTCTGCTTACTTGATTGAGTCTTCTAATGTGTGGCATGGCCGTCTTGGACATGTTAATTTTAATTCAATGCGTCGTTTGATTAACTTCAATGGCATACCAAATTTTCATATTGATTCAAATTATAAGTGTGAAACTTGTGTCGAAGCCAAACTTACAAGATCATCTTTCAAATCGGTGAACGAAAAACCGAACCACTTGATATGATACACACAGACATATGTGATTTGAAATCACTACCCACAAAAGGTGGCAATAAGTACTTCATCACGTTTATTGATGATTGCACAAAGTACTTCTACGTTTACTTGTTAAAGTAAAGATGAACCAATAGATAAGTTTGTTCTATACAAAACCGAAGTTGAGAATCAACTTGGTAGGAAAATCAAGGTTGTACGAAGTGATAGAGGAGGTGAATATGTGTCTCCTTTTGCTGATCTATGTGCGAAACATGGAAGTAGACACGAGTTTACTGCTCCTTATTCACCTCAGCAAAACGGTATTGCCGAAAGGAAGAACCGTACCTTGAAAGAAATGGTTAATGCCATATTATTAAGTTCTGGTTTGAGCCGGGACATGTGGGGGGAAGCCATTCTAACAGCTACTTATCTTTTAAACAAGATACCTCGTAAGGATAAAGAGAAAACCTCATATGAATTGTGGATGGGAAGAAAACCCTCATATCAGTAATTACGAGTGTGGGGGTGTCTAGCCAAGGTAGCTATGCCGACACCTAAGGCCCAAACGATTGGACCTAAATCTATGGATTGTATATTTATTGGATATGCTAAGAATACTAGTGCTTATCGTTTCATTGTACATGATTCGAAAAATCCAGATATACACAAGAACACAGTAATGGGATCAAGGAATGCTTCCTTCTTTGAAAATATATTTCCTTATTTAACAAAAGAAATTGGAAGCTCATCTAGAATAGATGACGAAGTTGTCCAAGATAAGAGACAACGAGATGATAGTAATCTCCAAGACGAGAGATTAGATCAACCCGAGGAAGAAGAGGTTGAACCAAGAAGAAGCAAAAGGGCTAGAACCGAGAAATCGTTTGGACCCGATTTTGTCTCTTTTATGGTAGAAAACGAACCCACTTCTTATCAAGAAGCGGTAAATTCCTCGGAAGGGTCTTGATGGAAAGAAGCGATTAACAGTGAAATAGAGTCTATTTTACAAATCATACTTGGGAGCTCGTGGATTTACCTCTTGGTTGTAAACCACTAGCTTATAATGGATCTTCAAGAAGAAGATGAAAGCTGATGGCACCATTGACAAGTACAAAGCAATATTGGTAATCAAAGGATTTAGACAACGCGAAGGTCTAGATTACTTTGATACTTATTCGCCTGTTACGCGAATAACTTATATTAGAATGATTCTTGCTATTGCCGCATTAAGAAATTTAGAAGTTCACTAAATGGATGTGAAAACGGCTTTTCTAAACGGAGATTTAGAAGAAGAAATATAAACCTGAGGGTTTCATGGCTCTTGGACAAGAGAGCAAAGTTTGTAGGCTGGTTAAGTCATTGTATGGCTTAAAGCAAGTTCACAAACAATGGCATCAAAAGTTTGATCTTGCCATGCTAGAGGGTGGATTCAAAATTAATGAATGTGAGAAGTGTGTTTATGTCAAAGACACAACTAATGGATATGTAATTTTCTGTCTTTATGTCGATGATATGCTTATCGTTAGCAGTAACGACAAGATGATCAAGTCTACTAAAGACATGTTGAAATCAAAGTTTGACATGAAAGATATGGGTTTGGCTGATGTGATTCTTGGAATAAAGATCATACGAACTCATAGTGGACTTGCATTAAGATAAGCACATTACGTGGACGAAATTCTTAATACTCATAATACGGGGAATTCCGGCCTAGCTAGAACTCCAATTGACACTAGTTTGCATCTATCTAAAAATATAGGCGCAGGTGTTGCCCAATTAGAGTATTCAAGAATTATTGGCATGTTAATGTATTTGATGACATGTACCCGACCTGACTTAGCATATGCTGTTAGCAGGCTGAGTAGGTATACTAGTATTCTAAGTGAAGCACATTAGAAAGCTATGACAAGGGTACTTTATTATTTGAGATACAGTCATGATTATGGACTGAATTATGAAAGATATCCAGCGGTTATTGAAGGATACAGTGATGCAAATTGTATATCTAACATAAAAGATTCTAGATCGACCAGTGGATATGTGTTTACACTGGGAGGGGCCGCTATATCTTGGAAGTCTTCCAAACAAACAGTAATAGCTAAGTCCATGATGGAATCAAAATTTATTGCGTTAGATAAATGCGGAGAAGAGGCGGAATGGCTACCTCAATTCGTAGAGGACATACCCAGGTGGCCTAAACCGGTAACGACCATTAGTATACATTGTGATAGTCAATCGGCAATTGGCAGAGCTCATAGCATAATGTATAATGGAAAGTCTAGATGTAGCACCCCACTTGGATAAGTGGACCGTTACGTGTATTTATGGCGTGTCGTCAAAGCATAAGGTAAATGTCCTAAAACATTAACTGACCATAACGGAAATACCGGAATCAAACATCGGTAATCCAACATAAGCTCAAAACCTGAAAAGTAAAATACTGAAAGAAAGGACTGAACAATGTCCAACGACAATATAAAAATGAAGTGCATAAAGTAAAGAAGTCTGAACGGCTTCCATCCAATGCACATGCTCTCAGAATCTTAAGAGTGTCCTGGGGTACCTGCCGTTAGAACATGAAAGAACTACGGCTAAGCATAACGCTCAGTGAACGGATATAAAGCATGATAAGGAATTACTGAAATGAAACAGATGATATAATACTGGAGCTGTAAGACTGATAAGTAAAGTTGCAGCAGAAATCTGTGTAATATCTGTAAAGTCTGATTTATAAATAATAAAGGTGAAATGTTATCTGTTAAATCTGAAAACATGCATTTACTGTATTTTAATTGCCAAGATCCTATATAGGTCATGTGCTGTAACAACTGTTGCATGAATAACTGGAGGGGTGACCTCGTCATGCTGTAGAGGGGTGACCTCTAAATAACTGTAGAGGGGTGACCTCTAAATACTGTGTTGGGTGGAGGGATCAGCTCCAATGTGAAGGATGTAGAGCACACACCACATTCACTCTGATAACTGTAAACTGATAAGCCTATGATGCATCCATGCGCCCCACTAAAAATATTGATAAAACGGCCAAACTGAGCTGAGTGGGACGATGCAGGATATCACTCTCCTGCATGTGAGTCATGACACTGGTGCCTCTAGTGCCATGGTTACGGTACCTCCGTAACTAGTACATAAACTGGTCATGCTTGTATATAATGCTCAGGCAATTTATTTAGTTATTAACATGATTACTGATAAGCTTAAACACATACTCGGGAAAACATTTGGCTGCAGACCGGAAATCCTAATCATGCATAGGAAAGGAATTCCTTACTGAAAGGACGAAAAATCCGTACCTCTAGTCCAGTAACTGACTGAATGGAAGACTGAACGAATACTACTCGGGCTTCCACGGAAGCTACAATAAAAATAGACGTGAATAAGTTACCTGATTATTATTTAATTTACTGTTCTTATTTTTCTCATCTACTTATTTTATTTCTGAAGCTCTGCACGTATTTTACTGATAAATATGCTCTTTAATTATAATTCATTCTAATATATTAACGACCTACTATTAAAACGATACAAACGTATTCTGACGTTAATTGATACTATAATAGGTAACCCTGCTAAAAATAGAAAGTTTCCTAAATTAGAAAGTTTTCAAAATCGTTTATAATTTCTATAATAAAATTATACCCTTTTAAATATTATAAAACTATTTAATTAAATTCATTTAAATATACAATTAAAACATTTATAAAATATAGTAATAAAAGGTATAATTTAAAATCTTCATTTTTAATGTTTAAACTATATCCCGAGCCTACCGAGATACCCCTTTCTCGGTCGCACAAAAACAAGCCAACAATATTACATAAATCTAGACTGGATTAGCGACAAAATTTTCTATCGCTAACCGTCTCTAACTGTCGCTAAAACTGTGAACAAATCTGTCCCAAATCTACTATATAAAACTGCGATAGAAATACTTTCGCTAAAATGTCGCTAGTTCCAGATTTTATCTTTCCGTTTTTTGTCCTAAGGTACCCGCTGATTTGCTATGATGTTCCCACTGTTTTGGTAAAGTTCCCACTGTTTTTAAAGTCACCAAACGCCCCTTAACAACCCCTTTATCCCACTGTTTATAACCAAACACCCCTGCAGATTTTGCTTCTGTTCAAAAAGCAAAACACCCTTGCTGAGTGGTTTTCACCCACTGTTATAACAAAACAAACGCCCTCATGTTTGGCCGTTGGTGCTGCAATTGACCCAGATAACAAAACAAACAACCACTAGAGACTTTATGGCTACGGCTGCCACCCACCCGTCATCACCGAGCCCCCCCTGTAATCTCGGATTTTGTGCACAAACCCACAACGAATCTGATTTCTTGTTTTAATTAATTTGTTACATTTGTTTTAATTATACCTATAGCATGTGATCAAACGAAGGACAACCAGGACCCATCAACAAGACTAAGATCAAAAACGACCTTTCTTTCTTCTATTTCCTTTTCTAGCCGGCGGCCCCCAATAGAACCCTAATTCCCGTTCTTTTTTTTGTTCATCTTTTGTGAGACAAAGGGGTTTAAGTCCCCGTATATTTTTTTCTAATGGGCTTGGCCCAAGACTTTCTTTTATTTCCTTTCTTTTAAACCAAAACCGGCCACGGGCCTTTTATTTCCTTTTTTTTAACCGGCCCCTTTTAGTTTAAAACTAACTTTTCATTTTTTTAAAAACTTAATCGTACGCTTGTATATTTTTCCCGCGTGTTTAGTTTTCCGAACGTATAGTTTCTGCGTATTTAATATTTAAATACGGGTTTTACAATTCTTCCCCTCTAAAAAGAATAATTCGTCCCCGAATTAACGATACGACTATACTGGGTTTTTACAATTCTTCCCCCCTAAAAAGGAGAAATTCGTCCTCGAATTAATGGTAATAAGCTGATGAAGTTATAAGAACTGAAAGAACACGTAAACTGAGAAGAAAAATAAGTTGAAGGATAATTTGTCTTCTAATTAAGACATAATGCTGCTGATAGGTTTAAACCTGACATGACTGAAATGATCATGTAACGTGACATTGCTGAAGAGAACATGGAACATGACATGACTGAAAGGACTTAACTGAATTTATTGAAGGAAAAGTAATGAGAGTCCGGATGGAATCCTCCGTTTCGAGTGGCTTCCCTCTCGAAACGATTCCTTCAAAGGTCTAAACATAATTAACAAAATCTTGGTCCTGATGACCCTGTCCTGATGATGCTGAATAGTTTCTGGTTCCATACTTAAGATGGATTTTCTGAATCTGATAGAATGAAATAAGTTTTAGCCTCATGAAACGGTACGTGTAAATATTCTGAAAAGATAACATTTATATCTCTGAGTAAGCTGCGGAAATATATAGGAACGAACTACGTGAATAATTGAGAACGTGATACGTGAGAAATTGTGAACGTGGTTCACGATTATGTAAGGTACGCTAAGCATGAATTATATCATGAATGTGATACGCGAAACATACAGTGAATGTGGTACTAGAATATATCATGGACATATGCTGACTGAGGAAAAAAAATGCCAAACAATACGGCCTGAGACGTGAAACGTCTGCCTGAGTATGGAAAAGTTGTGCTAACTTGAGTCTAGTTTCTTAAGCTTTCTGTGACCAACTTCGGTACCAGACCTGGAACGTATCCACGGAGATGGAACACGAACCTGAACGTGAACAATGTCATGAATGCGAATCGTGAAATTAAATCATGAGATGAACAGAGACAGTATCATACTGTGAATAAGACGTAGACGTGAAAGTGAAAATAACGTGAACGTAAAGTGAACGTAAACATATACGTGATCGTGAACATATATTCTGTTCTGATGTAATGGTCGTTGGAATACCTTGAATTCGTACAATTTACTTGAAATTTTTCTGTAGGTCCGCTACTGCGTGATCCTTTCAGATGAAAGAAACGCGCAGGCTGGTTACAGGGTTGACGATAACTTAGATAGTATCATACTTTCTTTGAGCATGTGGTAGCTGATATCAATTTCACGGAATTTCGTCTCATTTCTGCTCAGAAATTACTAAGGATCGTAATAACTTGTTAACGCAACGGTGTTCTGTCTTAAACCTGCGGTATATCAGGCATCTAGATATGAACATAGCTGCACCAATGTGTGATACTGCTTCCATCAAAATTCTACTTGAGATCATGGGATATTCTGGTGAAAATCTGGTTGGATAGTCATGGAAGAATTTTTAGTGAGAACTGTCAGCAATTTCTGCGGTAGCAGTTAATTGAGTTCTAGAAATGTTTGTACATCGTTCACAGGCGTCAGTCGGGACCATCAGGTGATGGCCTTCACCTGCGCAGGATTGTCTGAAATTCCTTTCTGCTGAAGTAGGATGGCTCAGAAATGCCACTTTGTTTAATTGGAATTTATATCTGGAAGTTGGGTATAAAAATTACTCCTATTGAAGATTCTTTACAAATGTGAGAAGATAATTCTTGTGTTCTTCTCTAGAATTTAGCGGATCAAAATGTTATCATTTAATATACTGAAGATTTTGTCTGAGAAGTCATGGAAAAATTTTATTCAAAAATTTCATACTATAGCTGGAGGATTAGGGAGCTTAGAAGTATAAAATCAAAATTTTTAGAGAGACTGTAATATGTGTAACAACAGTATGGAAACGTCATGTTCTTTCTCTCACCACTGATGGTGGCATGATCGAAAATTTGTTCAGGAAAATGTCTAAGACATTGTAGCCGATCAGATAAACCTGCTATTTATGGAATGAACATTGATTAAGAATGGTGATCTTGTCAAAAAAATTAGTGGTCGATACATGATCTCATGATATCGGCCTTCTTCCTGATAGACATAAACGGTGCACTTCCTGGTGGTGCGAGGGCGAATAAAGCCTCATTCTGTAATTCTTGCAGCAAATGTTGCAACTCTTTTAAACTCAGCTGAAGCCCTGCGATAAAGAGTTCCATAAACAGGGTATGTACTTGAGACAATCTCTATGTTAAACCCTGTCTTGTGGTTAGGAAGGAATTTCTAGGAAAACCTTCTGAAATTTTTATTTGAAAACTCTGGAATAATCTTCTGATCATGAATTTAAGGAACTTCAGAAGTGGATTTATATCTGATAGCTATAAAGGTTTTAGTAGCTTTGAAATGATAAGTCACTTGCTGTAACGCATAACAACTTGTACTGATTTTATGGCAGAAAATAACATTGCTATCTTTGGGAGTTAGTAAGACGTGTCTTGTCTTCAATTAGAAGGAAAAGCCTTTATAAATATGATGATACTGTGGAATCCTTTCTGGCTAAGAGGCATGTAACTACCTGATTTAAGATAAAGTTGACATAGGAACACGTGAAGTAAACATGGCGACTTTTCACTGAATGTGTTCTTTTGTAACCTCACAGAATGAATACTGCGTGTTTAACCTGAATAATACTCTAGTGGTGGTGACTGAATCTTTAATGGTCTAAAATATGTGTAGCATGACACAAAGGGTATACCCCTTTGGAGGGTACCCTGAATTTCCGAGGGCCTGGTTTAAAAAAATATGAAGTTATGAGTTCTGACTCGTACTTTGCGAAAATATTCGTATGACGTGTACCATTACTGGTGTCCTGACATGTGTCTTCTGAATGATACCTGAGACCTGTGTATTGACTGTTGTCTGGACATGTATTTTAATGGGTGAATCTGACAAGGCTAAAAATTTTGGTAACTGCTACGATTGGCGGACCAGTTAGACTACTGACCTCTTGTATTTCTGGTCACGTCCGTTCGGGAGTTCTGATGGTTACTGACTGATCAATTATAAGCACAGTGGTTGTCACTACTGCTTTGTCTATCAATTTATGACGTCATTATCATGACCGTGATTCATGTAACTATTCTGCTGAGCGGCCGGTTGGGGTTCCGGTTCCCACTCTTCTGAATAAACGGTTAGCTAAGTGAAGTGTGACATCTAGATGAGAAGGTAAGAGTATGGAATGGAATGGTAGTGTCTGATGGTTGGAATTTATTCTTGTCAGAAATTTCAAACTTATAGTTTTCGTCTTTGTTCTATAGAGTCTTCATAGTATGAACGGCATCAGCATCTTGAGAGATCTCCAAAGTATCAGCAACATCAGCATTTGTGAGGTCTTCAAAGTGTTAGCAATATCAGCATCTGGTAAAATCTTCAACTCACGAGCAGCATCAGCACCCGGTAGAATATCAACAAGTGGAAACGCCTGAGATGATTAAGGATCGATTAGCAATATCCATGGAGTAGGGTGCCTGGAGTACACCTGGACTACTGTACATGACGTACAAATGAATACTGCACATGGAGCATATCTGAGACACTATACGTGGAGTACACATGAAATATTGTATATGGAGTATAACTGAGACACTGTACATGGGGTACATATGGAACACTGTACATGACACTGGTGGTTATTTTATGGGATGATCGATACTGGTGTTAATTGTCTGCCATGATCAAAGAAATAAATTAATTTAAACGGTAGTAACTGAACTGAAACGAGTAACATGATAGCCTGTAATTCCTGCGTAGACTTAATGTTGGTTGTACAGAGGCTGAAAAGTAATGATTAACAGGAGTTTCATCAATGTTCAGTATGAAGACATGATTGATGAAGACAAGAACATGATTTATCATGAAATAGGATTTTACTGTAATCCTTTATGTATCTTAGCATGAATACATACACCTTGTTGAAAACGAAATCCTCATAAGGAGACATGAACATAATCAGCATGAGAACGACATCCACGTGACGGTATGAAACTTGATTGTTATAAAGAACATAAAGGTATAGTCCACTGAGGTTTAATATCAACTGGTGTGGATGGCTATGGTTCAATCCACTGAATTTACAGGAGAAAGCATGTGACTAAGTCTGGGCGATTCTGGTTCGATCCTTACTTGTCAAATTTTCATGAGAACTGCCATGTATAGAATTTACAACCTGTGACTAAATATGGATGGTTGTAGTCCAATCCATACTTGTCAAAATTTATAGAATGTCATGATATGAGCAAAGGTGAACGTCTATGGTTCAGTTCACAAAACAATATTCGACTAAAAGCATGAAAATTGACATGAATAATGGTGAACGTTTATGTCTGGTTCACCAAGTAATATTTGACTGAAAACATGAATCTGTCATGTGTAAGGGTAAACGCCTATGGTTGGTTTACCAATACAAAATCTGAACGGCAAGGGTGAACGCTTATGGGTCGGTTCACCAAAACAAAATTCGCAAAAAGCACATGCGACTTAATATGGCCAGCCCTGTACCAACCTTTTACTTAGTAAAAAACTTTAAGAAAATCGACTGATAACTGAAGAAAACTGACTGATAAATGCATGAGAACCATGAAAAATAACAACGCCAAAATCTGGGAAGTTCCTGGTGACTACCCACTAGTCACAGGTCAAGTTTTTAGAGCCTACAGGTCGAACCTATATCTCTGATACCATAAGTGTAACAGCTCACTTGGATAAGTGGACCGTTACGTGTATTTATGGCGTGTCATCAAAGCATAAGGTAAATGTCCTAAAACATTAACTGACCATAACAGAAATACCGGAATCAAACATCGGTAATCCAACATAAGCTCAAAACCTGAAAAGTAAAATACAGAAAGAAAGGACTGAACAATGTACAACGAAAATATAAAAATGAAGTGCATAAAGTAAAGAAGTCTGAACGGCTTCCATCCAATGCACATGCTCTCAGAATCTTAAGAGTGTCTTGGGGTACCTGCCGTTAGAACATGAAAGAACTACGGCTGAGCATAACGCTCAGTGAACGGATATAAAGCATGATAAGGAATTACTGAAATGAAACCGATGATATAATACTGGAGCTGTAAGACTTATAAGTAAAGTTGCAGTGGAAATCTGTGTAATATCTGTAAAGTCTGATTTATAAATAATAAAGCTGAACTGTTATCTGTTAAATCTGAAAACATGCATTTACTGTATTTTAATTGCCAAGAGCTTATATAGGTCATGTGCTGTAACACTGTTGCATGAATAACTGGAGGGGTGACCTCGTCATGCTGTAGAGGGGTGACCTCTAAATAAATGTATAGGGGGGTGACCTCTAAATACTGTGCTTGGTGGAGGGATCAGCTCCAATGTGAAGGATGTAGAGCACACACCACATTCACCCTGATAACTGTAAACTGATAAGCCTAGGATGCATCCATACGCCCCACTAAAAATACTGATAAAATGGCCAAACAGAGCTGAGTGGGACGATGCAGGATATCACTCTCCTGCATGTGAGTCACGACACCGGTGCCTATAGTGCCATGGTTACGGTACCTCCGTAACTAGTACATAAACTGGTCATGCTTGTATATAACGCTCAGGCAATTTATTTAGTTATTAACATGATTATTGATAAGCTTAAACACATACTGGGGAAAACATTTGGTTGCAGACGGGAAATCCTAATCATGCATAGGAAAGGAAGTCCTTACTGAAAGGACGGAAAATCCATACCTCTAGTCCAGTAACTGACTGAATGGAAGACTAAACGAATACTACTCGGGCTTTCACGGAAGCTACAATAATAATAATAGACGTGAATAAGTTACCTGATTATTATTTAATTTACTTTTCTTATTTTTCTCATCTACTTATTTTATTTATGAAGTTCTGCACGTATTTACTGATAAATATGCTCTTTAATTATAATTCATTCTAATATATTAACGACCTACTGTTATTACGATACCAACGTATTCTGACGTTAATTGATACTATAATAGGTAACCCTGCTAAAAATAGAAAGTTTCCTAAATTAGAAAGTTTTCAAAATCGTTTATAATTTCTATAATTAAATTATACCCTTTTAAATATTATAAAACTATTTAATTAAATTCATTTAAATATACAATTAAAACATTTATAAAATATAGTAATAAAAGGTATAATTTAAAATCTTCATTTTTAATGTTTAAACTATCTCCCGAGCCTACCGAGATACCCCTTTCTCGATGGCACAAAACAAGCCAACAATATTACATAAATCTAGACTAGATTAGCGACAGAATTTTCTGTCGCTAACCGTCACAAACTGTCGCTAAAACTGTGAACAAATCTGTCCCAAATATGCTATATAAAACTACGACAGAAATACTGTCGCTAGTTCCAGATTTTATCTTTCCATTTTCTGTCCTAAGGTACCCGCTGATTTGCTATGATGTTCCCACTGTTTTGGTAAAGTTCCCACTGTTTTTAAAGTAACCAAACGCCCCCTTAACAGCCCCTTTATCCGACTGTTTATAACCAAACACACCTATAGATCTTGCTGCTGTTCGAAAAGCCAAACACCCCTGCTGAGTGGTTTTTACCCACTGTTATAACCAAACAAACGCCCCCATGTTTGGCTGTTGGTGTTGCGATTGACCCAGACAACAAAACAAACAACCACGAGAGCCTTTATGGCTACGGCTGTCACCCACCCGTCATCACCGAGCCCCCCTGTGATCTCGGATTTTGTGCACAAACCCACAACGAATCTGATTTCTTGTTTTAATTAATTTGTTACATGTGTTTAACACTAAATAAATTTCCATATCGTGACCAAATAAATAAAAGAAATAAAATAAGATTGATCTATACCTATAGCCTATGATCAAACGAATGACAAATAGGACCCATCAACAAGACTAAGATCAAAATTGACCTTTCTTTCTTCTATTTGCTTTTCTAGCCGGCGGCCCCCAATAGAACCCTAATTCCCGTTATTTTTTTTTGTTTATCTGTTGTGAGACAAAGGGGTTTAAGTCCCCGTATATTTTTTTCTAATGGGCTTGGCCCAAGACTTTCTTTTCTTTCCTTTCTTTTAAACCAAAACCGGCCATGGGCCTTTTATTTCCTTTTTTTAACCGGCCCCTTTTAGTTTAAAACTAACTTTTCAGGTTTTTTAAAACTTAATCGTACGCTTGTATATTTTTCCCACGTCTTTAGTTTTCCGAACGTATAGTTTCTGCGTATTTAATATTTAAATACGGGTTTTACACTAGATATATCCATCGTCGACATAATTCGGTACGACAACTACTCTCAACAGGAGTTATCTCAATTGACTATGTGAAGTCAAAGGATAACATCGCGGCCCGTTTACGAAAGGCTTAAGCAGAGAGTTAGTTAGTAAGTCGTCTAAAGGAATGGGACTAAAGCCCTTGAAGGAATGAGTTTCTATGAAGGAAAACCTAACCTAATTGACTGGAGATCCTAAGATCTAGGTTCAATAGGACAACCTAATCATAGAAATATGGGGAAGTCACGTCAATGTGGGGGAGTTACCTAATACAGGAACCTTCCTAGTCCATTCCTAGAACAATGTGACTTGTTGAGAGGTTAACCATATGGCTTAATGATTCAGGATGAAATCATAAAGCATAACGATTCAAGATGAAATCATAAAACATATGTTTTAATGATTCAAGATGAAATCACCTATGTGGGAGAGAAGTAGGGTCGCTTTGAAGGAAATTGTGTGGGCGCAATTTCTAAGAGCTCTTGTAGTTGCAGGCGAGTGTTCATGACCATAACGAACACGACTATGAGGACTTGACAAGGTCAGGGAGAGTCTTGTGTGAGTGTGTATTGTCGTCTACATAAACAGAGGCTGAGTTCAAGGACATCGCGTCTACTCAGATCTAGGAAACTAAGTGCATCTCACAAGGGAAGGTTCAAAGTGAAAACATGAAGTGAAAACTTGTTTATAAGGAAATCCTAGTTTCTACCTTCAATATTCATTTGTGGGTTTTTACCCCCACGCATTGTAACACCCCATTTTGATAAATGGAACATCACGCGTAATTATGGCGTGTCATCAAAGCATGCAAGGTAGATGTACTAAAACATACATGACCATAGGGAAAACCGGAATCAAACATCGGTTCCCAAACATAAGCCCAAAACATAATAAAGCCAAAAGAATGAATGAAAGACTAAACAAGCATAAGTATATGAAGGCAAAAAGGAAAAGAAGTCTCTAGCAGCTTCCATCCTATGCACGTCCTCCAAATGCTCGAGTCTTTCCTAGGGTACCTGCCGTTTTGGGACATGGAAAGGAAAGTAACGGCTGAGCAAAACGCTCAGTGCACGGATATAGACATAGTATGAATGACTAAGCATAATAAAGACTTAATAGCAGCAGAATTGTATAAGTCCTGGAAAACCTGGAACATGTTCATAAAACTGATTTTATAGTTTGAAAAGCCTTATGTTTATCTTATGAAAACTGTTTAACATATTTTACCATTAGCCAATATAGGTCATGAAAATCCACCGTGCATGAATACTTGGATGGGTGACCTCATCATGTAAATTAGAGGGGCTGCTTCTAATTTAATATACTGGTTTTTGGGTAGGAGGGATCAGCTCCTTGTGAAGGTTGCAAGGCACACACCACATTCACCATGAAATCCTGACTGAAAACATGTAACTAGGATGCACCCATACGCCCCACATGATAAATATAATATAAATGGCCAAAAGCTGAAGGGACGCCACGAGCAATCACTCCGCCGTGGTGAAGTCATAACATCAGTGCCTCTAATGTTATGGTTATGGTACCTCCATAACTAGGTGAAACTGGTCATGCATGTATATGGCTTTAGGTATTCTAATTAAACATAAGCAATTCAAAAACACATGAAACATATATTGGGGAAAACAGTTGGCTGCATACGGGGAATCCTAATAAGGAAAGAATGTCCATACTGAAAGGACGGAAATCCGTACCTTATGTCCAGTGAACGAAGAAGATGAACTGAGAGGAATCCTACTTCCGTATCACTAATGCTACATAAATACATACATGAATAAGTATCTTTTTACTAAATACGTAACTGGTTCTATGTCATGTCTTAGCTTATTTTATATGTTCTTATCATGTTTTACTGTTTAAAGCCTTAAACTGTGTTTATCTTATATTCTGTTACTCTGATTAAGTATTTCTGGTATTTCATGTATTATTATACTTACTGTGTAATAATAAGTAACTTTCCAAAAATAGCAGGTTTCCTAAAATAGAAAGTTACCAAAAATAGAAAGTTTCCAAAAATAGAAAGTTTCCAAAAATAGAAAGTTACCAAAAATAGAAAGTTTCCAAAAATAGAAAGTTTCCAAAAATAGAAAGTTTCTAAAAATAGAAAGTTTCCAAAAATAGAAAGTTTCCAAAAATAGAAAGTTTCCAAAAATAGAAAGTTTCCAAAAATAGAAAGTTTCCAAAAATAGAATTACTGCTTAAAATAGATAAGTTTCTAAAAATAGAAAGTTTCCATAAATAGATCAGCTGCCTTAATTAAATAAGTTTCCATAAACAGATTATCTGCCTGAAATAAATAAGTTTCTAAAAATAGATAGTTTCCATAAATAGATTAGCTGCCTTATTTAATTAAGTTTCTAAAAATAGAAAGTTTCCATAATTAGAAATAAGCTGGTTAAATAAGCTAAGTATATAAGCCTAAGTGTTTTCATGATTATTTTCTAAGTCATATGATATAATGTATAGTTTATTAATTATTTAATGTAACTAAAATAAACTATAGGTAAAAATATTTAATTAAAGTATAACATGTTTCTAATTAAATAAAGTTAAATACTTAGGTTAAAATATGTATTATTATTTATTAATAATATAACCTAAGTCATGTTAATTAATTAATTATAACCATGGTTTTTAAAAAATTAATTAATTATAAGTCTTAAAATATAAAATACTTAGGTTAATAATTTCATGATTATCAATAATTAAAATAACCTAAGTCATGTTATTAAATTAATCATGTCATGTTATTAATTTAATTTTTTAACATAAGATCATAAAAATAAAAAAAAACTAAACATACACCATGAACCGGATCTTGACTAAGAACCATGAACCGGACATGAAATCGACACCATACCCCGAACCAAGTCGGGGTAGCCCTTGTCTTGGGGCTGCCGTGGGACCCACACCAACCAACCGGGACCATATGGTCTCGGTGGTGGTCAAATGGCTAAACCGAGACCCTCTCGGGTTCGGTGTAGGCTGCGGCCAAAAATAAAACACCCCTAAACATCCTTTTTGATTTTAGTCAAACCTAAATTCATGTTAGATCTATGATTTAATTAGGTTTTATAAAAAAACATAACATGTTCTTAATTAATTAAAAGATCAAATCAAAAGAAAAAGGTTTAAAAGAATTACCAAGTGCGTGGATCTAAGAAACGATGAACAAACACGAACACCAACAAGAATTCCAAGATCAAAGATCAACAAACACCCCTTTTGGTGTGTTGAAGGTGGCGGCCAAAAAGAGAAAAAAGAAGGAGGAGGAGGATTTTAGGTTTAGTGTAATTTTCCTTAACCTCCTTTTAGTAAAAATTGATGGGCTAAGCCCATCCTCCCTCCCTAATTTCGTGGTAATGGGGCCCACAAGGGGTAACCCGAATGTTTTCCGTGTCTAAAATATTGGTGTGTTCTCGTGTGTTCTCGTGTTCGTGTTTTACGTGTTCTCGTTAAATATTAACCGTGACTTAATATATTTATTCGTGTTCGTAATAAATATATATACGTAATTAATATTAGCTCGTGATTTAATTACGTTCATGATTTCATGATCGCATGTTCGTGATTAATTATTGTTTAAATAATTATTGCGTGTTCGTGCGTAATAAATACTTATCGTGTTCTAACACGTACGTAATACGTAAAATCCTAACACGTAAACGTAATCGTACTATAAAAGGAAAGTTTTAATCTAGTACGTACGATCTTAAGGGTACTATTCATGATAAAAGCATGCGGATTTTACACGCATACGCGCGCGCAAGGGGGTGCAGAAAGTGTGATTTCTAGGCCAAACACGAGTTCGAAGCTACTGAACTTGTGCATGAGCGTGCGACCTGCGGACACGAATGAAGCTACGCAATCTGCCTGGGTGTGGGCAAATTCGGTATATTTTTTGCTGCTCATTCGAATTTTTCCTTCCAGATTTCGTAATCTATTTTAGGAATAGATATAAACCTATTAATTAAGTTTACAGAAATCTGTTTTGTGTATTTAAAGATTTGCGAATATGTGTTTGTAATAACAGATTTTCATGTCAGTTTAATTTAGGAGCAAATATTCTGTCTAGGTGACCAAGACATATAAAGCCTATAAGTTAAACTTGAATTTCATTCATTCAACACATCCAAAACGCAGCTTTTCTGTATCTAAGTTCCAGCTGTCTTTTACAGTCAGAAACACACATTGTATCCGTAATCTTTCAGGCAAGTAAGTAGAGTCCGGCTGTACAACAACTTTGGACGTTGTACCCTGGGAAACAGACGGTGAATCTGTTTTAAGGGAAGCGTGTTAAACACGAGCCTCATCTTAATTTTTACTGCTTTCGTTATTACTGTTATCTATTTTCTGTTTCTTAATTTCTGTCAATTTGATTATAAATAATAAAAGTATACACCGTTTCCTACAGTCAGTAATGGCTATGACACAGGACGCGAAAGCGAATGTGTTAACCCTAATCGAATGGTTATAAAACAAGGTTGAAAGTTCTAATTAAGAAAGTGAAACCTAACTTACAAGTGAAGATTTTCGAAATAATAATGTTGGTCATTTGTACACCTAAAATCCTGCATAGTTGTTGAGCGTAATAGCATTTTGGTAACCGGCAACAAAGCAAACCATCCACAATGACAAGCTAACCCGTCAAAAAGTAATGAGATACTGCAAACATGCACTATTTTCCTAAATTCAAAATGGAAATATTAGTCTTAATAATTTGTATTGAACCGAATCATAATGAGATGATACAATATATGTAATCAAAAAATGGGCTAGGCATAGCAACGGGGCTAATATGCTAATTATATAAGCTGACTGCCTTCATAGTTGGAATGGGAGAGGGAAGTACGCTTAAGATGGAGCAAAGCTCATCAAATAAGCCTTACGCGATCCTTTGGTGAAGAATTCAGCATACTAATAACGAATTGACACATGCATAAACCATAATTCACGAACAATGTGTGTATCAATTTCAATAAGCATTTTACCCTAGTACACAATTAGATGAAAAATACATCGTCATTGTTCAGATAGCAAGTAACAATTTGTGATCAAATATTAGATTTACATATTAGAAGAAGGCAAACGGGCAACAAGCTGCGCCGCTAGCCCTTTTTGTATAGCAAAACCAAGTCTATTAAATACAACGTTTGTGGATTTAGGAGTCAAAACATTACTATTCATAACACGTTGTATTCTCGTAAATAGCTCCACCGCCTCAGGTGCAAGGAAACCATATGTATCAAATGCGAAAGGAATAAACACGTGTTGATTTTCAACACATGCTTTCTCGTGTTTATTCACTTTGCACGAGGCGGCTTTTATAGCAGCCTGACCCGCTGTAAAATCTCGACTGCCTAGCCCCACGAGAGGAGAAACCCCTGTCAAATCAACGCACGCATGTTTACCTCCAACCCATCCAAAAACCAAAACATCAGCGGGTCTCAGTGTGGATCTTCCATCTGACGGGTCGGTCAAGAAATTCACAGGTGCCTCTTTCTTGGCGGAGATCCCGGCACGCCTACATATGTCGTAAAGAACGTCCCTAACAAAATCATGTCGATACTTGAAGCCCGGAAGTTCTTTACAATGAACCGCATGTTCCCCAAAAGAATCCAAACATGCCTTGCGACAAATAGGGCATATAGCATCAACCGGAAATAATGGAATCATAAGGCGATACTTAAGGATAGTGCAGTATTCCACCGGCGACATATGTTGACCGAGCCCGTCTATGGGGATAGCTTGTAGGAAATCTTGAGCATGTGGTGCGCGCAGACACTCGAAAACTGCTTTCTGTCTAACCGTCATGTCAAAGTGGGCTTCCATATCTTTGACCATCTCACTAAAAAGGGCACTCGCCAATGTTTCCTGGGCTTTAGATGGGGCGGTGTCCTTATTAGCGAAAATGCTAAAATCAAAGCTTGGAATCGTATCACGAAGACAAGCCAAAGCAGAAACGTAATCATCGTCCATACCACATATACCACTGTCACGTAAGATGTGGTCTTGTAGCCCCCAAGATTGGGCCCTCGAAGCCACAAAAGCATAGGAGGAGACCACTTTTGCTGAGTACAAGCCCAACCCACCAAGACGAATGGGTAAAGAAGCAAGTCTCCACTGCAAGTCACCAAAAAAAGGTCCTCCACAAACCACTATATTTTCGATTGAACCACGCAACCCTTTGTCAAAAAACAAAGCCGCCTCCTCCATGTGTATAGGTTGACATGTCCTTAAACCAAAATAAAGTTTAGCAATACCCATACATGAACGAAGCAAAAGGAGCTCACTTTGCGGGTCATGAAGTTGTGGAAGAAGACCCATCAAGTCAACAGCATTTACGGCTCTCTTTATAGCCAACCCACTAATAAAATCTGCATCTCTACTAACAGCTCCCCCAAGAAGCTTCACACCCAAAGACGGCCTACGAATATCAACCGGAAATAAACCCACCCGAAGCTTCGTACCATTACAAGAGGGCCAAAATATCTCTGTTTTCTTGATGTTAAGTTCAAGACCCAAACCTGGACCAGTCGTCTTTATAATGTCTAACACCTTAGATACCTCTTCTGAATCTCCAATAATGGTTCCATCATCAAGATACCAAGCATGAAGAAGAAGCTTCCAACTGTCTCTGATCTTATGTACAAGCGGGTGCAAGACAAGAGCAAAAAGAAGAGGTCCCAATGGGTCGCCTTACTGCACTCCCGTGGCAGACCAAATATGCGTGTCCCCTATATACAACCTCGCTGCTTGACCATATAAGAAATTTACCCACAAAGAAATAGAAGTAACAATGACTATATAGATATTGTACAAACGTACACCTAATGTATATATACCGATCGGTCCCAGTGCCGTATATGTTTGTGTAGAAAGAGATCTGATCTATGATCATATATATACTTAGCAACAACATGTTTCACTTTTTCCAGATACAACATGTTTTAAAATCTTGAGTTTTTGTCACGTATATATAGTACGTACTTTACTCTAGCAAAATGGCATGAACCAGCATCTCGGAATTTCTGGTTCCCGGCCAATCATAGCAATAGGGTTCTTGATTTTAATTGTCTGGTCGTCAAAGACGGATCCAAAAAGGTTTCCGCGGATGCTCAGGACATATATGGATTTTTTTCTATATAGTTAATTTTTGAAGAAAACATTCACTTTTTCAAAATGCATCTTAAATAAATCCGGTCAATCGAAATGTGTTTTTCATATTCGTTATAATTCCCATTTTTCTTCTGTCATATTACGGTTAAAAAAAATTTATGAACGAACTCATATCCCGTTCTAGCTTCGTCGTGCTGGCCGGTTGACCTATAAATGTTCAAACTAGAATTATGAACTTGTTGTAAAGTAGAAACTATAAATTATAAAGTCGCCTCATTTTCATAAACAACATAGAGTCGTCTCATTTTTATAAATCTATTTTTTATAAATTTGAACTATAACTTTGTTGTAAATTAGAACTTTACATTGTTTTTGGATCTTTTTAGTATTGTAGATATATTTATTAATGATTATACTTATTAGCCATCTCATTGTTTTTAATTTAATGTTAATGTAAGAATTAAATCGCACAAAACATATGAAATATGTCGTTACAAAAAGTATACATATGTGTAGAACCGGTTCAACTGGCGATAGTTAAATCAGTTGAATTGGTGACTCGAACGGTTCAATCAAAACCGAGTTTTAAAACATCAATAGGGGCGTTCATTGTTCATTAGTAGCCTAATAAACCAAAAACAAAAAAGGGAACCGAATCGAGAAAACCAAACCGAACATACCAAAACGATCCAAACCGAATTAAATTTTTTGTTTTTGGTTTGGATATAGATTTTAGCAATGAAACCTGAAACAGAGTTCATATAGATATATGTATTTTTCATATATTTATATACATAAAAATAACCATTAAATTTTATTCTTAAAAAGTATTTTTAAGTTGGAGAAATATGTTTGTCTAAAGATATATATATAATTAAATTCAAGCAAAATATATATTTAAATTTTTTTTATTGGAATTTGTTTCGGTTTTTGATTTTTCGGTTCAAGCCTTTTTAAATTCAATTCGATTCGATTCATTTTTTGATTATAACAAGAAAATATTCAATCAATTTATGGACACGGGAAATAACTAAAAAGATTAAAGATACAAATGAATAAAAGCCCCTTTCTTTTCTTTTTAACGAAACTTACCCAACCGAATAAATTGAACAACCGATAACCAAATCGAATAAACCGAACACCTAAATAATATGACACATCAAATACACAAAAAGAAAAATGGGCAACGGGCAACGGCCGGGCCGTTAAAAACGTGATTGGATAAACCCTTAATATATCAAACTCATCAAACCGAGCCAAGGACAAACAAAGTAAGAGGAAACAAAAGCGAATCATATTCAGGTAAATATTTATGGTTTATAAATGCTATCCTAGGGTTTATATGCCTAGGTAATTTATCGGGATATGCCTGTTGGGTGGGAGGCTTGGTACCAAAAAGGTACACGGACTTAACATGGTTCCAACAAATACAATTTTTTTTACTTAAACAATTATGCAGTTTCTTAGGTGTAGAACCGAATGCAATATCGTTTTTTATCCTAGTTTGCAATTTACTACCATTAGTATTAGTTGCTGTTATTATTGAATCTCATGCAATCATGCTATTTTATTGTGTCACTACTCTACTTATGTTAGTTAGGTATCTATATGCGTTCAAATCAAATGGACAAACTATGCTCATTTTGAATGAATAGGAGGAAGCACAGTGTTTGTTTCTTGGATAAGAGCGGATATTGATTCCTTATCGGAGTTGTACTATGTGCGTAAAAGTATGATAGGAGTCTTCTTCCATAGGATTTTGCTGCTCTTTTCCTTTACCTACTAGTCATAAGTGAATGCAAAACGTCTTTTTTTACCAATTTCCAGATTCTCCAATTTTTTCACCAGTTCTTGTAGCTGTAAACCAATCGGGCAACATCTTGCAATTCCGTTTGTGTAGACCGTAACCAAACTTGTGAAGAAATTAACGCTTCAACTGTCTTAGGGGTAAGGGAACTTCTAAACTTGTCGATAACTCTACCACGGGAATGATGATTCTCATACAAAAATAGATATTGGCATTCCCAACACATGCCTAGCCACTTGAGAAAGTATAGGGAACTTAACTGAAATAAGTTTCCATCAGTTTTAGACATTATATGTATCATCCCCCTTTACCTTTTTCTCTAGTCCGTTTGCCAAATAAATCTCTAACTCGTTATTGTTAACCCCTTTAGTGCAATTTTCTAAATACCTTTGATAATCATCATCAAGATCAACTTGAAAGTCATTATAAAAAAAGTAATAGAAGATGAAGAATCTGGTTGTGTTTCGATCATTCTCTTTGCCCACTTTCATCTTGTAATGATTATACAAATTGGTTGAAGTTAAGACAACTCATTACTAAGATTTCTTCATTTTTTATTCTATTTCATACAATAAATCAATCCCAAGCATATTCAAAATACTGCAACTTGTTTTAGGGGTCTAAAACCAAAGCAACATGTAACAAGAGTTCATGTTATATATGTTATCCACACCATGATTCTCTTTTTCTCATCGACTTGTAAACATATCGTAGATATTGTTGCATGCATCAAAGAAGGTCACCAGAAAAATAGACTCGAGGTCGTGTACTTGGACCCGAAACCTTCTTTGTAACATTATAAAATATATTTAATACTACATAAAAAAAACTATGTGAAACTATCAGATAACATATTACTATCTAATTAATACATACATAACATACTTGAAGAAAAAAATATAATTTACCGAGCGTTCTCCGAATCCTCGTCGTTAAGAGCCCCCACAACTCGATCATTCTTTTTTGTCTTCTTTGTAATCTACTCACCATCATCCTCAACCTCATTTTGAAAGTAGGATCTAGGTTGGATCTGTAACTCGAAGTCTGTCAACAAAAAATATATATATCATATTAGTTTATATAAATATGTAGCATAATATAGCTATAGCATCATGAGAAATATATACCTATCAAACACGGCTGAGTATTTCTCCGTTGTTTCAATATACAAACTATCTAGTCTCGAGACATCAAAACATGGTTTTCTTACATTCACTATTTTCTTTGTCAACACTATCTTTCAAGCTTTCAAACCTAGAAGTGATGATCTTATGTACTTGACTGCATAACTAATCTTTGTGATGGATTAAAACCAAGGTTTTCAATATTGGATCTTACCTGAGATCGTTTTCGTCTTTGTAAGATCGAGATCGTAAAGTAGGATCGGGATCAGAAGATCCTGCTATAATGTAATTTTCTTAGTATTATTTGCAATATTTTACAAATTTACAAATTAATATACATCGTAAACACAAAATATATGAATATTTCATAAAAATGTGGTCCTAAATTATGATTATGAAATATATAAGAAAATTTAGAAGTTGTTTTTTAGATTATACAAAATAGAACCTATAAATTTGTAGTTTTTTACCCTTTCGTTCGAGAAAAATAAGATCGGATCGTAGTAGATCTTAAGATCTTACGATCAAGATCGGGATCCTATAAGATCTTAAGGATGGAAAGATCCTACGTAAGATCTGAATCGTTTTTGCTTCGCGAAATCGTAAAGTTGTAAGATTCTAAGATTAAGATCGAGATCTTTACAACCTTAATTAAAATTGTTCTTCTAACCCATCTCTAACAACAAGATTAATGATATTAGCACAACATCATAAATGTAAATACTTGCAATCTATGATAGCATTAGGTCTCTTAAGCATAGTGACTAAATTTTTTAATCACCTAATCACTAGATGAAGCATTGTCAACCGTTCTTGTGAAAACCTAATCAATACCCCATTCTTGAAAGCGAAGGTATACCAACTTTCCTATCGTCACACCTTTATATTTTTATATATAACAAGACTTAATAATTTTCTTCCTCACCGTCCAATTTTCAACAACCCAATGTGCCATAAGAAAAATAAAGTTATAAATCAGAACCGACGTCCATGTGTCGGTTGTAAGTGACAAAATTTGTATATATGCTATACGTGATGTTGAGAGTGATAAGAAGAATTGGTCCAAAGATCATGGGTATGCGATCCTTTACCTTCATAAAAGGTAAGAATTAAGTCTTATTCCCTTACCGTAAGAATGTGCTCGGTGCTGGAACAAAAGGAATGAAACTAGTACCTTGATTCAACATATGAAGAGCGTTTGCAAGAAATCACCCGTTTACAATAAGTTTGACTTATCAAGCTAATAAATCAATGGCTCGAATGTGCATCATTAACAATAAGCCTTTTAGTGTTGTTAATTATCAATGATTACAAGAATATGTATTGGATTTAAACTCCATGTTCAAATTTCCATTTAGGTGGACTGTTGCTAGACATTGTTTGAGTATATACATAAAGGAAACAAATAAGGTCAAAATATTTTAAAAGATCAAATTGTGTTACTTGCGATCGACACATGGATGTGGGTTCAAAATTTTAACTCTATGTGTCTTACGGCACATTGAGTTGATGAAAATTGGATGTTGAGGAAGAAAATAAAAAAAATTCAAATATCAAACCATAAGGGTGTGACGATAGGAAAGTTGGTTTACCGTTACTTGAAAGAATGGGAGTATTGATCGTGTTTTCAAAATAATGGTTGACAATACTTTAGATAATGACGGGGCAATTAATTTGTCAGTGATTATGCTTAAGGGACCTAATGCTATCTTAGATCAAGAATTAATATTCAAAAATTAGCATGTTGTGCTCATATGATTAATCTTGTTTCTAATTATGTTTTAGAAGAACGGTATAAATTGATCACAAAGATAAGAAATGCAGTCAAGTAAACTAGATCATCGCCTTCCTTTGAAATCTTCAAAGAAAGTGTTGAGAAAAAAATATATAGTGTCAAAGAAAACCATATATTGATGTAGAGATAAGATGGAATTCCACATTTCTAATGTTGGAAACAACGACGAAATACTCGGCCGCGTTCGATAGGTATATATTTTTCATGACACTATAGTTAGATTATGTTGTATATTTATATAAATTAACATGATATATATGTTTTTTGTTGACACACTTTAGGTTATAAATCGGATCTATTATATCCTACTTTCAAAGTGAAGTTGAGGATGATAGTGAAAAGATTACTAAGAAAGGTATTAGAATAGGCTAGTTTTCAATGCATTAATCCAAAGATATTTAAGAGTACATTGCTTAAAACATAAGCTGAACATATGCGCTAGGGCCTAATGTATCGTCTAAAGTGGATTCTCCAAACGACGAGGATTTGAATAATGTTTGGTAAATTATATTTGTTTCATTCACTTGTTCAAGTGTGTTCATATAGGTTCTTATGGACTATCTAAAAATAATTTTTAATGTTGCAAAGAAGGTTTCGGGTCAGGTATGTGAACTTAAGTTTATTTTTTGCTGAGCTTGTCACAATATACGCAACAATATTTAGAATATGTTTATAAGTCGATCAGAAAAGGAGAAAAATGATGTTTACAATGAAAGATAAATATGACAAATATTTGGATAGGGTAATGATATGCACACTTCATAAATTTATTGGCACCCTCTAAAATATGTGTCATGATTTTCATACTCTTAATATATGTACATATCAGTAAATGATGTAAGGGTATAAATGTCAAGACACACATAATTTGAGTGTGCAAATAAATAATTGGAGTGTGCACATCTCCACTCATTTGGATAACATAGACAACATGAACTTTTTGTTGCATGTTGCTTTAATTTTAGAACCCCCAAACAAGTTGTCTTATCTTGAGTATTACTTGGGGCGATGTACGGTATGCAACCTAATAAAAGCCATGAAATCTATGAACTAGTTGTTCTAACTTTACCCAATTTGTATATACAAGATGAAAGTGTGGAAAGCAAATGATCGGAAATTAGCTTTTATTGTAATGGCTTTGGAGTTGATCTAGATGATTGTTTTGATGAAAGGTATTTGGAAGAATGTGGTGAAGGGGTTGCGATTATTTGGCTGGCAGACCCGAGAAAAAGGTATAAGGGGCATGATAAGTGTAATTTCTTAAACTGGCGAAAACTTTCTCAAGTGGCTATGTATATGTTGGGAATGCCAATACATGTCGTTGCATCATGATCTGTCATTTAGTATATTTATCCAAAAATTTAGAAGCTTCGTTACCCCTACACCTCAAGTGTTAACTTGTTGACAAGATTTGTTATGGAGACATTAAAAATCGTTACCGCAAGCAAAAAATCGACTGAGGTAGAGACATGTCTGGTATGCTTGTCATGTGCTAGTTTTCTCAAATTCGGCTTTCCTCTAATTAGTCAACAAAGCTTGGTCTTTTAGTAAAAGTTCGTACATGATATTAAAGATATTATGTAATTTTGCAAGAAGATCTGGACTTAGAGAAACTCACGAAATACCCTTCCCCGTTTATAATGTGGGGTTTTTGGTTGCGAACCGCATGACCTGTAAAACATGCATAGCAGAAAATAAACACTTATAGGCAACGCAGACCAAACCCTAATATCATGGTCTCGTAATTAGAGATATAACCTAAACTTGAACACGTATAAAGGGTAACTTACCTTTCATTTTGCAGTAAGTATGCTCCAACTCTTTTACTGCAACCGAGTATGTGTTTGCATTTCCATACAAGAACTTAATCCACTCTTGTGTGTTTGTGTGGAGGGTCTTCTTCTACCCATTATATTAGGTTGAGTGGCTAAGCTAGGTTGTTAACAAACACTTAAACTCATTCATCTGATTGTATGTGTCTTTTTTGTCTGTTGATAAGCAAGGATGTATAAGTCTTTGTACCTTAGTAGTCAAGCCTTGATCGTGTCAAGATCAAGTTGGGGTTAGGTACTTATTTTGTAGAAGCATAATTCCGTGGGAATGTCTTTGTGGTCTTACTGGTGGAAGAATTGTGAGATTCTTATGGGTGTTATTGGTTTATCCACCGGACAATATGTATTGTTGTGTTTGTCTCTCTTCCCTTATCTCTTTACATACCCTATATTGATTGTTTACTTCACACCCTTATATGAGCTTCCGACTTGAGTTTTCTTGAGTTTGGAAAGGATTAATTCATATATTATATGCAGTACACTGCATAAGAATTAGTTTCCTTCTATTACAGCGAGTTATCTGACAGTAATTGAACCAAATTAACTGCCAATTAGCTGCCTTTTATTGCATACAAACACAAGAATTAGTTGCCAGTTAATGTAGCGAGTTAGTTACCTGTTATTGTAGTGAATTATCTGTCAATTAGTTTGCTATTATTGCACACGAACACACGAGTTATCTGCTTGTTATATATTGCAGCGAGTTAGCTGCCTGTTATTTTAGTGGAGTTTGTAACAAAATGTATTTTAGGAAAAGGTCACTATATGCTCACCACCTATGTAAGACACATAGTTACCTTTTCCTCCATTTTGGGAGCCTGATGTTGGTTAAATTTGACATCATGGAAATTAAACCATACATGAGCAATGAAACACTGGAATTTCGAAGCCATCCTAACAATTGCATATAAATTTAATGAAATTTGGCATCTATTTTTGGCAGAAACAATCATCTTTGAAGTAATAGGAGGTTGTTAGTTCTAAAATGCAAGTTATTCGCACCAATACAATTTTTTTTAACCATTTTGGTTATAAGAAAATTACATGATATTGACAGTAAGATGTTTCAGCCATCCCGCAGAAGAATGTTATGTTTTAACCAGAACCCGTTTTAATTAGTCAGTTACTGGACCTGCCCATTTTCTACCTTATTTTAAAGCTACATAAATAACGATTTACTTGACGAGTAAGGCTTGTTAATTGTTGTAGATGGGATAGATATGTTGGACCTTAATGTTATAAAAGCAAAGTTTAGGGATATTTTAGTATGTTTATGTAAATACAACCCAACTCAATAGGTTAGTAAATGGGCTGAACATTAGATAACGGTATAAACCGTTTTTGGGGGTTGCAACGTTTAGATTATGTCTGTTACTTTGTAAAGATCGGTATACCTCTTCATCAAAGGTACTGATTCAGTTAGTATAAATAGGATATGAATTCTGATACGATCAACAAGAGTGGCTTACTGATATATTTCTCTTATGACTAACGTGAAGACTTTGTAGTTTACTATTTTCATGCATTTAGTTAGTTAAATCATAACCCATGTTTCATTCTTAGTTTTTGTTAAAAGTTAATGTCCCATGTTCTCCTACTTATTAGGAACATGTTTATGTTTCTTAGTACTTATATGTAATATGTGAACCAATTTGGGAAGGATGAAAATGAATGAAAGTTAAGCTTATTTTCTCTCTTGTTTCTTTGGAGTCTTGCCCGCTCTAAGGGCCCTATCCATCTCGTTTCTCGTATCTACTTCTTGGGAGATTGACCATCTATAATTCGGTCTTTATCAATGGTGCTTTCATTGACTTACTCGATACCTCCAACATCTAAACCACCGACAAACATCCATGATCAGTTATCAGCCATAAACGCAAAATTTGATCTCCTTATGACTCTTCTCCAAGCCCGCCATGGAACCACATTCTATACACTCAACTCGAAAACCACCATCCGTGAGAATGAGCCTCATGATTCGATCCTCGATAGCAACAATGACCCCAGCAAGACGAAAACTAAATTCATCATCGAAACCATCTGGGAAGAACAACCCCCCATAAACATGACTACCGGATATCATGTTACATCCATCACTAACACCGAGACCAAGGTCATCACCCAAACTTCCCATTCACTTTCCAACACTGCTTACAAATTGCCAAAAGCCCAAACAAAGAATTTAGGCATCCAGTCGGTAGTTCAACAAATAAATGAGCATGACATGTGCATCACATACATGTTAGTCATCTTCGGTTGTGGGAAATCATTTTTTTGGGCTCACTCATGTCATCCACGAAAGTATGTTTTTCTTCAACCCGAACCGAAACCACCTTTGAATCCATGTGACACAAAAGATAACACCATGAGTCTTGAGGACAAGACTCGTTTTGAGGCGCGGAGTATTGATACGATCAACAAGAGTGGCTTACTGATATATTTCTCTTATGACTAACGTGAAGACTTTGTAGTTTACTATTTTCATGCATTTAGTTAGTTAAATCATAACCCATGTTTCATTCTTAGTTTTTGTTAAAAGTTAATGTCCCATGTTCTCCTACTTATTAGGAACATGTTTATGTTTCTTAGTACTTATATGTAATCTGTGAACCAATTTGGGAAGGATGAATATGAATGAAAGTTAAGCTTAGTTTCTCTCTTGTTTCTTTGGAGTCTTGCCCGCTCTAAGGGCCCTATCCATCTCGTTTCTCGTATCTACTTCTTGGGAGATTGACCATCTATAATTCGGTCTTTATCAAATTCTGTAAAACATTCAATTCAATTCAATACAAAAACAGATTCATATCATTACCTGTGATTCTTTTAATTTTACATGAGCAAGTTTAGTTTTGTTACAATAAGATATAGAAGTCCAATCTTGGTTAGATTAGGTCACTTCCTAATCTAACGGAATATAAGCAAAAAACTACTCATATGTACTCCTGATATAATCGTATTTGAGAAAGATGGAAGTCTGTAGGAGAGTAATTAAATGTTAAAAATCTTAAATTTGAAGTCATTGTAATGTAATAGCCTAATAGCACATTTGATGAAAAGATCAAGTTAATCCTTTATGAAAAGGTGAGATATATGGTTCTCTCGTGTGCATATTTTCTTATGCAAAACTTAAGCCAAAGTAAACTGTCATTTAGAAAATTGGCTAATCATCATTACAAGATCACTCGTGTACCCTGAATTGTTAGCTTCATTTCATTTTGCTGATGTTTCTGCAGTCATTCATTTTGCAATCACAAGTAGAATAATTTATACATACCTTTAATAACTGTTCAGAGTATTAGTTAGCCACTGTTATTACAACGAATATAGCTTCCAACAAGCTTCGTGTTATTTCACACGAAGACACGAAGTAGGTGCCTGCATTGTTTATATCTATAAATTTAAAATTTGAAAGTGTATGTTCTAATGGTCTTGTCTTAGTATTCGGTTCTTATTAGTTTTTGTTTGTAAGGCAATAATTTTTTATATCTCATTCACATGGAAAATAGTCGAAATCAAACACAAGATTCAAAGTGTTGCATGCAAATTGCTCAGTGAAGAAGAAATTAAAGCTCTAACCATGCAAAACCAAAGTATTATTAGTGTGCTTAAACAAGTAGCAATAAGCCAATAATTGTGTCATTTGTTTTACTACTAATAATGGTGATCGTGCATTTTACTAGCCTTACTCATTTTTTTTGGATTTAGAAACTAGTTAAACCATTAACTACGAGTACGTAGCGGAATGGATGTAGTATAACAAACATGATTAACACATAATAAAAACAATAATAAAACCAACCTTTTAATAAATTGAATAAATCAATTAATAATCTTGATCTTGAAGCTATAATGGTAAAGTAACCGTCCTCTCACGATTGCTCACACGACACGTCAAACGAACACACCGCGATGCTAGTGGTAACTTCACTTTATTAGATCTTGCAACTAAAACCCTAGATCCAAAACCCTAAGTGGGATTGCGTAAGGATCGGTTTTGTAGACGTTACAAGACTCTTGGAAAAATCATCGGAAACCCTAATTAGGGTTTATAACAAATCGGACCACAAGGGAGAACTAAAACCTAGATTTAGATATCTAGGGTTTAGTTAAAGAGCTTAAGACTTTATAAGAAAACCACCAAAAAAAGGACTGATCTTATAAAGGTTAAACCTTTAGTGTGATTTTAGGTTAAAGGAAAAAACTGTTCGGTTTTGGTGTTGGGGTGGGTTGATCGGACGCAAGAAGCAAAAGGGAGAGACAAAAAATTATGAGGGGTATGGGATTGTATTTATACTAATCCTTGCACCTCCTCAAAATCTTTAAGGCCTAACCCAAGAAACCAATTAAGGAAAAGATTACCTTAATCAAATATTCTTGAATACTTACTTACCAAAAACCAATAACCAAAAATCTTCTAGAACCCCCTATATACAATAATCGGCCGAATGGCCTTAGGGTTTCTAGAAGTCGATTTTTTTCTAAAATTTAAATAACGCACTCGTATTAAATTAATTAAATCCCGTTAATTAATTTAACCATCGTTAATTAAATAAAACATGAAGTTTTTATTAAACATTTAATTATAAATAATAAAACATAAATAAACGTGTGTTCTCCGTATTGAGTGTGTGCCCCCGATAGGCTCACGCATATACCGATGGCTAAACGATCGCATATCTCAACAGCTCCTACTTGTGAGAGTTTAGACATACAACGTCCAAAATGAAGCATTTAGCAACACTTCATTATAACCGGAAAGTGTTGAGTTAGATAGTTCCCAGAATAAGATCTTAAAAGTTAGTAATGGTATATGATTATTTGAGCTTGTTGATAATCATCCCTTCATTTCAATGTACCGGTTAAACCATATATATGGATCCTAACTCATTCCATATAGTTTAACTTTAATTTCTCGTGATCGAATTAATTTAGATAGTCCAAATTGTAACAAGCATCACCTTGATTACACTTTAGGTACGACCATACAATTACCTAATTAATTTTGGAGGGGATCTAGGGTACTTCACTACACTATATTAGAGTGGAGGAACGAATTCTATATTAACTGCAAGTGTCTGTGGACGCTGCTTCACAACACTTCCAATTAGAGTCCTTATAGCTAGATCTGGCGAACTAGCGTTGGACATAAAATCAAGAAGCGATACCACACATGCACAACTTGTTTGCATCTCAAGTCTAAGGATGACCTAATCCTCACCATTTATATATTCGAATTTACTCATGACAACGGATCCAAAAGTAAAAATTCGAAAGTTCGGGGTGTCCAATATTCATATCAATGAATAACATATGAGTTTGGTTGGAACAGTCCACCACATATACCTGTATATTACCAACACTCATATTTGTCTTAATGTAGACAATATTCCCATATTGTTTAACCGACAATGGACATGTTTAGAATAATTACATATTCAAGGATTTAAACATACAAACATGGGGCAACAATAATTATATGAAGATAACAAACATCAAATATCTTTATTCATCAGAAAATAATAATTTGTCTTACAATCCC
The DNA here is from genome assembly GCA_025667525.1 of Glebionis coronaria. NCBI lineage: Eukaryota > Viridiplantae > Streptophyta > Magnoliopsida > Asterales > Asteraceae > Glebionis > Glebionis coronaria. Next base: position 543,714,122 of record CM046879.1, on the reverse strand, counting down.
AAATTATCCAAATACTACGATAACACAGATTACATGAGACTATTAGCTGGAAGCAAACCAATTCCATGAGTTAACATGGAATGCCTTTTGAGGTCTAACGCCTTTGTGAAGGGGTCAACTGAATTGTCGTCTGTGTGAACTTTCTCCAGACTAACATCACCCAGTTCAGGTTCAATAGCCGGATAGAGTAAGAAAACAATCACTTCTCTGAGGTAGTGAACTTTGGAACGATAATGTTTCGCACCTTTAGTGATTCCTGTCTCATTAGCTATAGTAATGGCTCCGGTATTGTCACAATACATCGTCATAGGTTCATTATTTGTGGGAACAACACCAAGCCCAGAAATAAACATCCTAATCCAAACTGCCTCTTTAGCAGTCTCCGAAGCGGCTATATACTCAGCCTCTGTAGATGAGTTTGCATGGATGGTCTGCTTTGCGCTTTTTCATCTTACAACACCTCCATTCAACATGAAAACATATCCCGTCTGAGACTTCGTGTCATAAGCATCCGAAGATATCCAACATCAGTGTAGCAAGCAACCCTGAGCTCTCTTTTCATATCTCCTCCATAAACAAGAAACATATCTTTGGTATGCCTAAGATACCTCAGAATGTTCTTAACAGCAGTCCAGTGAGAATCACTAGGATTTTGCTGAAATCGGCTAGTCATGTTCTAAGAGAACACAACATCAGGTCTCGTACATCTAACAGCATACATGATTGATCCTATTGCCGAAGCATAAAGAACTCTCTGCATGCGTCTTACCTCATCAGGTGTTGATGCTCCTTGAGTCTTAGATAATTTTGATTTAGTTTGCATGGGAATAAAGCCACATTTGGAATTATCCATGTTATACTTCTTCAAAATCTTATATATGTAAGCACTTTGACATAAACCAATTAACCGTCTAGGTCTATCACGTATGATCTTGATTCCATGATATATGCAGCATCTCCCAAATCCTTCATGGAAAAACACCTTCCAAGGTAAGATTTTACACTTTGCAACATTGGAATGTCTTTTCCCATCAACAATATTTCATCGACATAGGACAAGAAACACTACGCTACTCCTATTATCTTTGATATATACACATGGCTCATCAAGATTTTGACTGAAACCAAATTTCTTGATTTCATCATCAAACCTCTTGTTCCATTGCCTTGATGCTTGCTTAAGTCCATAAATGGATCTTTGAAGCTTGCATACACGGTTTGGATACTTTGGATCAACAAAACCCTCAAGTTGCTTCATATAGACTTCTTCGTAAAGCAGTCCATTGAGGAAGGTGGTTTTAACATCCATTTTCCAAATCTCATAGTCATAGTATGCGGCTAAGGCTAAGAGAATCCTTATAGCTTTGATATCTGCCACAGGAGAGAAGGTCTCTTCATAATCAACCCCGAAGGTTTGAGTGAAGCCCCTCGCTACATATCGAGATTAAAAGGTGTGTACATTGCCATCCATGTCGGTCTTCTTTTTGTACAACCACTTGCTGCTAACGGTTCTAGCGTTAGGGGGTAGGTTAACTAAGATCCAGACATCATTGTCTTTCATGGATTGCATCTCCACATTCATAGCATCCAACCATTTGTCAAATTCAGGATCTGCTAATGCAGCCTTGAAATTAGTGGGTTCATTATGATCCCCTAACTCATGTTCCTCAGCGTCAATGTATAAACACATACGGTCAGGAGCACGCCTAGTCCTTGTAGACTTTCGAATGGGAGTTATATCACTTATAGGTTCATCAATTTCTTGATCATCCTCTTCATGATTGGTAGTGTTTTAAGAAGGATGTATATCTTCATCTTGAATTACTTCAAGATCTTCTATACTCCCACTTGCTTCTTGATTCATAAGATTGCTCTCTAGGAATTCAGCATTACGAGTAACAAAGAATTTGTTCTCGGTGGGTAGTAGAAGGAGTAACCCATTGTTTCCTTTGGGTAACCTACAAATATACACTTAACAGATCGGGGCTCTAGTTTGTCCGGTTTGATAAGCGTGTCACGCTTAACAAGAGCCTCACAACCCCAGACCTTTAAGTAAGACAACTTAGGGGCTTGCACATACCATACTTCGTATGGAGTCTTTTCAACCTTTTTAGTTGGAACCATATTGAGTATGCGAGCAGCAGACTCAAGAGCATAATCCCAAAAGGATTTTGGAAGAGTTGTTTGGGCCATCATGGAACGAACCATATCAAGTAGGGTTCTATTTCTCCTCTCAGAAACACCATTGTGTTGTGGTGTATATGGAGGAGTTCTTTGGGAAACTATTCCATGTTCCTTAAGATGCTCCAGAAACTCATAACTTATAAATTCACCTCCACGATCTAAACGTAGTGCCTTTATGGTTTTACCGAGTTGATTTTATACTTCCTTTTGAAATACCTTAAATGTTTCAAACACTTCATGTTTATGCTTTAGCAAGTAAACATAACCATAACGACTAAAGTCGTCAGTGAAAGTGACGAAGTAACTTGCACCTTGTCTTGACACGGTTCTAAATGTACCACATACATCGGTGTTGATTAGTCCAAGTAGATCTTTAGCCCTCTCCACTTGATGTGAATAAGGTTTACGTGCCATCTTACCAGATAAACATGAAACACACTTGTCAAAGGAATCATCATCGTTTGACTTAAGCAATCCATCAGATTGTAATTGCTTAATGCACTTTTGGCTTATGTGGCCAAGGCGACAATGCCATAGCAATGTAAAGTCCAAATTAGATTTGACCCTTTTATTGCTTATAGCATACATAGAACTATTATTTGCAATAGAATCACACATATCAATTTCATAAATACCATTACAAGGAATAGCACTAAAATAAAACATATTATTTTTAGAAACCGAAATACTTGCATTATTCTCTAAACGATTAACAAAACCATCGTCATACAAACATGAAACTAAAACAATCCCTCTAGAAATAGAAGGTGCGTAATGACAAGTATTCAAAATAACAACTAGTCCACTAGGGAGAAATAATTGAAAAACACCAATGGCTTCAACAGCTGTACGATGATCATTGCCCACATACAGATTCAAAGCTCCTGGCTTCAGCTTCTTACTTATCCTTAGACCCTGAGTAGTATTATAGATGTGAGGACCACAACCAGTGTTATAAACCCAAGATTTATTAGGAAAAGTAAAGAGTTCTTCTATAGTGAAGATACCTGAAGTGCTAGCTCCTTGAGAGGACATCTTTTTCTTCTACAACTCAGCGAGATACTTTGGACAATTTCTCTTCCAATGACCAATGTCACTGCATTGGTGACAAATGGCATCCTTAGCAGGTTTCTCTCTTCTTGGTGGAGGGGAAATCTTGGTTCGGGGAGTAAAGTTAGCTACTTTCTTCCCTTTACCATGATTCTTACCCTTCACAGCATTAGACGGTTTAGCCTTATTTGGCTTTTGGATCCTTCCTGCCCTAATAGCATTAATGGTATTAGCAGTAGCAGGTGCAACCTTCTTTGGCAACATTTTCTCATGTAGCTTTAGCATGGCATACAATTCTGGTATTGTCTTCCCAAGGCCATGCATATTGTAGTCTTGCACGAACCTATCATAGTCCTTGTTCAGTGAGGCTAAAATTAGGCTAACCAAAAGTTTCAAGGACATGGGGTGACCCAAACATTCCAAATTCTCTATGTAGCCCTTCATCTTCACGACATAGGAGCTCACAGATTATTCATCCTCATGTTTACTCGCGTGAAAGGCACGTGCAACATCAAGGAGTTCTTGATCAGCTTGTTCAGTGAACATGGTTTTCAGTTCTTCCATCATTAACCATGCGCCATGACCCTCCAAAAGTTTCTGGAGTTCAGGGGACATAGTCATCAGCATAAGGCCAACGATTTCTCTAGACCTTTTGACCCATGTTGGATGTAAATCCGGGACTTGCTCTGGTCCTTCATGACTATGAGGCAGAATTTCTAGTTGATCAGGAATTGGTTTCTCAATGTATTTAACCAAGTCATTAGTTTCGAGCACTATCCGAAGAGCATGATACCAATCAACGAAGTTATTTTCAGTCAACTTCATCTTTTCAAGGAATGACTTAACAACCGTTCTGTTTAAGCAAGAGTTTTGATTATTCATCTATAAAATAAAAGTTCAGCGATTAGTATTTTTGATAATTATTTTCTCAAAGAATTAACTACCCAATTACTCATTACGAGACTAAGATCCTTGCTTGCACTCCCACTTAATATTAAAGGTCCGACTGTCTAGTATCAAGTAGGGCAAGAGGTAAGTGACGGGCGTTAATTGCATTACAAGTGCAACTCTTAGATTTATGAGACGATTCATGAAGTTTATTTGTTGTAGAGTGTTTGGATGGGATGTTCTCTCATTTCCTTTGAGCACCTTTGAACATCTCAAACAAACTTGTTTGACATGTAATAAAGTCATGAGTATGATTCATCTCATCTTTATGCCCTGGGTTCCGAATCTGACCGGGAACTCAACTTTAAGTCATACTAATTTGAAGCTGCAATTATTGGCAAAGGTATGACCAATGACAAAGATCGCCTCGTGTATGTAATCGTCCCAGGTCTGACCAGATGACGAAAAACAACTACAAGTGCTTCTAAATTGGATGGCATAGACTTAAAACTTCAAATAGGTATCACATAAGTTTAGGAAAACAAATGTCAAAGTGTGTAAAAGAATTCTTGCAATTCATTCTCTTAGCACAAGTTAAGAAAACAATTTATTAACTTTTGGTTTAGGCATGTTTTACTACGGGAGAAGATTAAAGAGAGATCAAACCCTATATCCTACTCTTCATGCACCCGAAGGTGCAAGTGCTTGGGATAATTATCCCATAAGTGCCGAAACACCTATGGAAGACGGGAGAAGATTAAAGATCCCTCAGAACCTAGATAGCTCGACTAGAGCACGAAGTGCAATAGCAAGTCCATCATTAGTAAAAACACAAAACGGTGTTGTAATTTTAATTATTGTAAACTAATTAATATCTGCAAATCACGTCGTTGAGAAGATAGTTTATAAGCCATCATTACGGTATGTAAGCCCAACTCGAGTGACAATATGATTTCGCAAAACAATTAGAATACAATAAAACCAAGTTTCATAGTTCTTATGTCAATATTAAGATTTGTTCAAAAAATCAAGATTTTAACAAATAACACATAGCCAATTTGCAAGGAAAATATGGTGTATTAATATGACATAGTTTTAAAGCTAGTTTCGATATAAGTAGAATCCGTTTTTATGATTCCTAGAATCTTGAATTATTACGTTTTGCAATTCATAATGGAAAACAAATAAGCACATAAAAACGGACAGAAGGGGGTAGACGCAGAAGACAAACTCTATATGAAAGCGATAAATCATATAAGATCCAAGTCTTGAATGAGTCTTTCCCAAATTGTGGACCAAAGACCCTCATCAAGTTTTCGAGCATGGTACTTGATGACGTGCAAAGTATCACAAAAGTGACATGAAAAGGTCTTTGACGGATAACAAAAAAAAAAGTAATTATTAACCGGTTCAATCTAACCTACCCAATATTAATAGATCTAGATAAAGATTAAAACTTTATGACAAGTATGCATTTAATTGTCATAAAAACATAAATAAAAGAGATTTTAAAGCGAAGCAAGCGTGTTTTATTCTATGTGTAACCCATGAATGCCATACGATTTGACTCGTGATGCCACTGTTGGGATTTAGAAACTAGTTAAACCATTAACTACGAGTATGCAGCGGAATAGATCTAGTATAACAAACATGATTAACACATAATTAAAACAATAATAATACCAACCTTTTAATTAATTGAATAAATCAATTAATGATCTTGATCTTGAAGCTATAACGGTAAAGTAACCGTCCTCTAACGATTTCTCACACGACACGTCAAACGAACACACCACGATGCTAGTGGTAACTTCACTTTAATAGATCTTGCAACTAAAACCCTAGATCCAAAACCCTAAGTGGGATTGCGTAAGGATCGGTTTTGTAGACGTTACAAGACTCTTGGAAAAATCACCGGAAACCCTAATTAGGGTTTATAACAAATCGGACCACAAGGGAGAACTAAAACCTAGATTTAGAGATCTAGGGTTTAGTTAAAGAGCTTAAGACTTTATAAGAAACCAAAATAGGATTGATCTTATAAAGGTTAAACCTTTAGTGTGATTTTAGGTTAAAGGAAAAAATCGTTCGGTTTTGGTGTTAGGGTGGGTCGATCGGACGCAAGAAGCAAAAGGGAGAGACACAAAATTATGAGGGGTATAGGATTGTGTTTATACTAATCCTTGCACCTCCTCAAAATCTTTAAGAACCAACCCAAGAAACCAATTAAGGAAAAGATTACCTTAATCAAATATTCTTGAATATTTACTTACCAAAAACCAGTAACCAAAAATCTTCTAGAACCCCCTATATACAATAATCGGCCGAATGGCCTTAGGGTTTCTAGAAGTCGATTTTTTCCAAAATTTAAATAACGCACTCGTATTAAATTAATTAAATCCCGTTAATTAAGTTAACCACCGTTAATTAAATAAAACGTGAAGTTTTTTATAAATGTTTAATTATAAATAATAAAACGTAAATAAATGTGTGTTCTCCATATTGAGTGTGTGCCCCCGATAGGCTCACGCATTTACCGATGGCTAAATGATCGCATATCTTAACACATTTAACATGAACCGACTATATATATACGACCTCTTGAATCTTGATCACTCCACTGTCCCCAGTCCTGGAAATGGATGCAATAATTATCTCTAGTGATGAAGAACGTACAGCTAGCGTTGTCATATGCCCCCTGCTAGTAACAAGAAAGCCTATGTGAGTAGCCATCGCCCAACCTCGGTTACATCTTCTCCACCAGCATGGTTTTCGGTTTTCCTAGGATCTGCTATCACTCTATAAGACTGAATTGAAAGCTAGATATGAATGTGTACTATTATAAATTCTGAGTCAGCTTAGTTAATGGTTTCGATATCAAAGAGAATCCTTCAATAAACCTTCGGTAGTAACCAACCAAACCTAGAAATTGTCGTACTTCAGTTGGAGTAGTGGGAGCACCCCAATTCCTGATGGCTTCGATCTTCGTAGGATCAACATGTACCCCACTTTTATCAATCACATGTCCTAGAAATTGTACGGAACTAAGCCAAAAATCACATTTCGAGAATTTAGCATACAACTTTTCGTTCTTTAACAAGTTCAAGATAATTCTTAAGTGTTCGGCATGCTCTTCATTGCTCTTAGAGTAGATTAGAATATCATCGATGAAAACGATCATGAATTTATCAAGATACGGCTTACAAATGCGATTCATTAAGTCCATGAATATAGCAGGTGTATTAGTCAAACCAAAAGGCATTACTCGGAACTCATAATGACCATAACGAGTTCTAAACGCCGTAATAGGAATATCTTCCTCGCGTACACGAAGTTGATGGTAACCAGAACGGAGATCAATCTTGGAGAAAACACGAGAACCTTGAAGTTGATCAAATAGATCATCAATTCATGGAAGCGGGTAACGATTCTTGATCGTTAGCTTATTCAGCTCTCGGTAATCGATATACATACGGAACGAACCATCTTTCTTCTTAACGAATAAAACAAGAGCTCCCTAAGGTGACGAACTCGGTCGTATAAAACCTTTATCGGATAGTTCTTGCAACTGCATAGATAATGTGACAGTCCATCAATTTATGGTTGATATTTTATTCTCAATATTATTTAAAAACAATTTACAATATGAACTCACATATTTTTGGGAAGAAATTTGGATTTACGTCTTGGAGTAGCATCGACTACGTCTAAACCGGAGGATTCAACGTTACGTGCTTACGTTTACATACACCGTCTTTGGAGACAGTCCGACATTTCAGAAATAAATTTGTCCATGAATATTATTTTGGAGTTTTAAATTTGTGATGGTTTATAAACTCACAAATTTACGAGAAGAGATTAGGACTTTCGATTTTATTTTAAGGTCCTTTACGACTAAACCAGAAACCTTAGGATTACGTATTTACGTTTTCGAACTCCGTTTTTGATGAAACAATTTTTATTGGATTCGTTTTATGACGTTGATTCATAATTTATAAAAACGTTTTTCGTAAAACGACCCGAGGGCACGCAAATCGAGGAAACTAGAATCGAGGAGTACCCGTAAATAAATGGGATGAGACAAGTGGGACACTTGTCCCACCCCACTCCAAAACCGGCCATTAACTTAGCTAGTACACCATGAGGTGTCAAAACCTCATGAACAAACATACACTTGTTCATTTAGCTTACCATTTAAGCTAACTTTCAACTAGCACATCAAAACCATCAACTAAAACCACACACTCTCATTTCTTACATGCAAACTAGCTACATCTCTCTCTCTAACTCCATTAATGCCGTCCCATATCTCTCCCAAAAACACCCTTTGATCTTGATTCAACCATGAAATCATATGTTATACTTGCATATGTTGAAGCCCTTTTAAAACCCTATTGATTGGCGGTACTTATATCATCCAAGGAGGAGTATTCATGATGTCTTGGGGCTGATTTTCCACAAGGCGTTCATGGAGCATGGTGGTCTTGAAGATGGTCATGGATATCCACAAGTTTCTCCATCAAAATCCATGTTTTGATCACAACTTACATCATCATGGTGGTATAAAGATTGTCCTCCTCATCTTCTTGTTATTTTGATTATGTAAACATGTATTTTATTTCCTATTGTATATATTTATGATGATTATATGATGATAAAAATGTTATGTGGGGATTTGTTGTTGATAATCATGGATAAAAAGATGAAAAACCATAAGAAACAAGGCTAAAATCTTGTCTAAATTTGATGGCTGTATAAAACAGTAAAGAAGCAAGTCATGAACTGATAAAATGATGAAGTAGGATGGATTTACAGTAAGCTATGGGTCTTGTACACATGTGAGAGTTGGCCATGCAATGGAATCAAAATAATGAGTGAGATATGATCAAAACAAGTTTAGGGTATAAATCTGAAGTTACTGTTTTGGACGATTTTTAGAAAATATTTAGAAGATGATTCAACAGTAGCTATAGAAGAGTTAAATGTAGCACATATCATGTAGTTTATGTGATAAACATTTGAGCTTCTATCTCCATGTAGAACTCAAGATATGGCAGTTTTGGTGAAAGTAAAGATAAAAATCAGATTTTTGGAAATTAAAGTATATTACTATTATATAAGCACTCAAAAATTTAATAGTATAAAATATAAATTAAAACCCACTAACTTATGGATTTTATTTATATAAGTATGTAAAAGGTTAAATAAGTGGACATTTTATAAAAATGGTAACTTGTTAAGTTTTATAAGTTATAAAACTATAAACTTGATTTTTACGACTTTTTCGGCTATCGCCGTAAAATTAACGTTTTTGTTAAATAAAACTTAGATGGTTGGACCCGTCTAATGAAAACTTTATAAAACTTATATACTGATATATAGACATGTATAACAAGTAAAAACCGATAAAAACCCGAACTATAGGACATACAGACATTAACAAGTTAAATAAACATATTGGACTAATAAATGGACTAAATAGGATAAAAACTAGTAAAAAAGAATCTATTGGGCTTAACCCATTTAGGCCCAACTTGGAAAGTATACATACTGATAATATAGGTATAAAATGGATTAAAACAAGTTAAAGAACCTATAATAAGTTTATTGGACTTAAAACACGTAAATGGGTAAAACTAGTAAACTAGTATAAAAGTTATCGACATATAACACTAAAATGAGTAAACGAGAAGATGTAAACCCACTTGATCATCATATATATATAATCATCATATGTATACATAATTGGTATTTTTATAAAGTCATTGGACAAACGTCTAAGACCGAGTATTATTTGTCTAGGTTTCCGTGATTGAAGCACGTACCGTACGTCCGAATTGCCGATAACCCGCCTTCCCACATCAACGTGAGTTCATAGCCTCTCACTCTTTTAAATGTTTTATAAATTTTTTATAAACCCGCGAGGGAGATAACATGTTAGTTTTTATTAAATAGGACACCATTTGTCCCGATTGTTTGTTTATTGATTTTGGACCCGAATGATTGAATGACCCGATTGTATGACCCGATAAATGATTAATGGACCCGATAGATGAAATAAAATGGATTATTAAAGTTAGGTTATGTCACTAAAAGTCCCATTAGCATGAATTGTGAACTACCGGGAGTTGGTAGACGCTTATACATTTAATAGTACTATTTGGGGACGATCACCCCAGTTCGCGCCTTGACGGTTGATCCCCGTCGTGCCACATTGATTGGTAAGCGAATTTATGTATGAGAAGATTTCCACAGCGTGACCTTTGTGACGACACACTACTTTAGATGGGCAAAATTGGTATCGGGTTAGCTACCCGTTTTGTTTTAGTAAGGTAACAATGTCATGCGGCTTGTAATAATCCAAAACTTAACGAAATACTACTAGACGCTCCGAATTACGAGGTATTGCCTGACTAGCAATACCGGGTCATATATTGATATTATGTTTGTATTTTGTTTTTCATAACCATATTCATATAACGGTTTTTATTTGATTTTATACGACGTCATAAGACGTATTGTATGATGTTTTTACGACATTGGCTCGTATAATGATTTTTTTAGGCAAATGCATATATGATGATTTTGATAAAGGTTTGTATAAAATGACTTTGGCTATTTTATGTCCTATTACAAAGATTTGTATAAAATGCTTTTGGCTATTTTACGGCCTATTACCATGATTTGTACGAATTGATTTTTGGTACTAATTTTATACCAAAGTTATATTGATGGAATTTATTAAACTCTATGAATTCACTCGGCGTTATCGCTGACCTTTTCTTTTAACATGTTTTATCTCAGGTACTTGAAGGTAATTCTCGGGAAGACGACAAGAATTCATGGCCCGCACTTAAACAATATTTTCCATTCAAACACTTTGTAAAACTTTTGTATGAAATGTACTGACTTGGGACCGATGTAACTTTAATGTTTATGAATGGAAATGATTTATTATTAAACGACGCGATTTTTATGCGTTGTCTATGATGTGAGTAATGTGCTATCCCGTAACACCAACGAGTCTTCCGCTGTATTGAGTTGTATAAATTTGGGGGTGTTACAGTTTGGTACCAGAGCTCTCGTTATAGAGAACGAAAGATTTTTAAAACCAAGGTTTTGAATAAAACATTTCAAAATCTTTTAACTATAAACATTTTTCTAAAAATGTCTAAAAATCTTTTGACTATAACGGTGCCGAAGAATTCCCGAGTTACCGACAAGGCCAAGACTAAGAAGTGTTATTTTAATATATATATAACTTGGATTATATATATATATGATGTAATTTTATTACATGATTGTTTGACGATTATTTTGATTTTTATACGAGATATTTATACGACGTCGATTATCACAAGAAACCCTAAATCCCCTAGTAAATTAATCGAAGCTATTCTCGTAGGAATTCTAGCTATCCTAGATCTAAACCAAGTTGCGGATATTTATGATCCCAACAAATGGTTGATATTCGTAGAAATATAGATATTAGTTGATTGTGATATTGAAAAAGAATTGGCGAGATTAAAACTGATATCGATGTCATGACGATCTTTCCTTATAGAGTGGAGTTTGACAAAACGTTACCACCTAGAAATATGTCATCTGATTCGTTGTCATCCAATTCTTAAATTGAAATCGAAAGGGTGAATGTTGCACTTGAGGCTGTTATTGGAACCATTACCCAAAAGCCTCATGCCACTAATACCTTTCCGAGAAGTCTAGTTGAATGATCGAGTCATTTCATACTAGTGACTCATTTGATAATTGTTGTTGTAAGAGATATAGGATTGGAAATTAAGTGTTGATTTATATTGAGATTGTATTGCCTTTACAAGGCCGAAGAATAAGATTAAAAGTATTGGAATATGAGGTAGGATATTGAATTGAGTATAAAATTGGTTGAAATTTGAATAAAGTAAAATTTAACCCGTATGGAATGTGAGATTATTAATAGAAGTCATTAAGTTTTGTGATTGAATTATAAGGTTTTAAATGATTGTAGGTTCGTGTTAAGGGTTGTTCCTAGGCCATTGTCCACTAATGAGGATGCCCAGTGTCCAAGAAATAAATTGAAGAAATCTTCTTCTGAATTGAGACTGATGGATCTTCCGAGGCATGTGGAACACCTAATGACTCTTGTAGATTAGTATTCATTGTGGTATCTTTTAAAAATCCCTAACTTAACTGAGATATCAGTTGGTAGGATGAGTTCTGAGAATTGTATGACACAGTGACGCGTTATGTGTTACGGTACAATTTTGACTTGTTTGTGATTAATGAAAAGACTACCTTTGATCGCTAAATTCTACACGTATCGATGTTATCTATCCTTTATTGCTTCATCCTAATGCTCGCATTAGTGATGCAACCATTGAACAAGTACTCATCTCGAATTGAGTTACGTTGTAGATTATTCTCTTTGTATTCCTGAGTGCCATCGAGATCATGAACCTCATGATTATTTGGCTAAGCTCATTTCCTGATATATATTGAAGTTAGTTCTTGGTGAACATCTTTCCATCACTCTTTTGCAGATCACACCTTGTTTTTATAAAGTTAAAACGGTATCCTTTGAGAAAATTTAATTTTCATCACAATAAGGATTATTCATAGTGAGATTTATAAGTGATTGTTATTGAAATGAAGCTGTTTATAAAACACTTTGGAAAACTTAATTGTTTTCATAACAAAGAAAATCTTTGTAAATATATTTTTGATTCTTATTTAAGAATTAAGCATGAAAATGTTTTTATTATATACATGATGATAAAATTTTGACGAACTGAGTATTGCATCGTTAATCTTGAAATTGTATATAGTTGCGCGCCTACATACAATTTGGAATGGACTATGCAAGACTGATTAGTAGTCACCATAAAACTAATGAGTAAACACTACATTTTCTGTGAGGATTGTGAAAGATAAAATTTTAATGAGATCTGCAAGAAGTGAAAAATAAGGACATAGTGTTAGGGACACCTACATATGTGCCTGTAGCATCTATTCTTCTGAGTCGAATTTACTCATCTGTGGAAATTGTCTTATTTGACAATTGACAATTCTTTCTTGACCAATTCTCCCGTAGTGAGATTCTTAGGAAAAGTATCTGATTACCGAGTGTTGATACCCGACTGGATGTATTGACGTTCTTATCATTTCTTATGATTTGATTTCATTTGAATGACCTGGGTAACGATCCGAGGAGCTTTCGAATGCGTACTCAAGTTAATGAAAACATGGGATATATTTATATTCGTTAGATGTTTTCATCTGTATCTGATTTGAAATTCTCTCGCATAGATTATGCATTGACCTTACTCTTTTAATGGTAGTTGTGTCTCCATGTATCCTTGAATTTGTGAAGGATTATGAGTTATTATTAGTCTTTTGAGAAATTCACATCTTATCGACAACAATGAAACTGGAAAGTTGATAATTCCAGTAGAATGGATTGATTGATTATGACATGACGACATTGTCTTAATTGATGGGAACTCGAGTAGAATTCCCCTAAAAAGATAAGATGTTGATTATCAAAAGTGAACTAAATAATTCTTGACGGATGATCATATCCTGTATTTAGACTTAAAATTATAACGTAAATAGTTGTGAATTAGTCATAGATATTATAATCTAGAAAGAACATAATATGAATTTATTAAAAGATATTTCTGTTATCTGAAACTTTAGGAGGTATTTGTTGGTGAATTACCTAGACTTTTGCCATTAAGGCAAGTTGAAATTAGTATTGATTATATTCCCGGTGCTGCACTTGTGGCGTGTGCACTATACGTCAGCACCATCTAAATTAAAGGAATTACCGTACAACTGAGAGTTGTCGGAGAAATATTTCATTATATCAAGCCTGTCATCATGAAGAGCTATGGTGTTATCATTCCTTATATTTATAAATTACTGTGAACTGAGTAAATTGACAATCGAAAACGATATCCATAACTCGAAATGGAAGATTTGTTCGATCATTTACAAGGTTTTAGCGTATGTTTTAAAGATTTGATTCACGGCATGGTTATCATCAACTTCGCATCTGCGGAAAAGATTATCTATTCCAATCACTACATCCGATACTTGTAATGAACGTTATGAGTTTCACGTGATGCCGTTTGGATTGACTAACGCACATGTAGTATTCATAAATTTGGTGAATCACGTGTGTAGGTTGTAATTTGATAAATTCATGCTCGTGATCATTAAGGACCATTTATTTGTTTATAAGAATAAGAATGGGTTAATAATTAATTACAGATTGCCCTGAATTGGCCGAACAATGAAAACCTGTATCTTAAATATTTAACATATGACTTAAGACTTAATATTTTACATGATTTAACCATGTGATTAATAGATGATGGAATATATTGACTCTTTACAAATTAAGAGCCCTTTTAAGACTTTGAGTATTGCTAAAAAGAAAATGGAAATATGTTTTGACAAATGTATTAACAAAGGATGTTTAAAGGGATTACTCCCTTATACACAAACCATTTAACTAAACTTCTGTTTAGGGGTAAATATTTGTGTATACCTCAAGATAACTTATGAAGGATTGAGTAAAACCATTTATACCATAACCTGAAAACTTAAAACGAAAATTTCTGCTTTTCAACTAAGAAAACTTTGACCAAAGTATAAATAAAGGTTTTTCGAACATTTACGAATCTTATTAAATATTTTTGATAAATCAACAAAAATCTTGTTAATTAAATTCAAATTTATTTTGAACATTTTATAATTTGTCGAACTAGGAAATTTAAAATTTTACGTTTACGTTTCATAAAAATTTAAATATCTAACCTTTAATTACTTGTAATACTTATCGACGCTTAAAACGTCGGATTGAGAAAAACTGATAAAAATGATAGATGAAACGAAACTAAAACATAGAAAATGTGAAGAAATGATTATTGAATAAATACAGTTATGATATTTATTTCATCAGGAGAAAGTGAACATAATTCCTGACGCATAATATAGAAAGAATATTTGAGTGAATTGTGAACATGATAATTATATCATCATGAGAGGTGAATATAGATGCCGACATATTATATAGAAAGTATAAAGATTCCATTAAGATATATTTCTTAATAATGAAGGTGCAATATAAATTGCCGAATAATTTAAAATATAACCGATGCTTATAAAAGGGATAATATAGTTAAAAAAAAGGGGTTCGCGGATAATGTGAACCATTAAAATTGAGAAGCCGATAGCGTTAAATGTTTTAAAGACCACTTATGGTTGCCTAAATATGAAGGATTGTGAGATATAGTTATATTGGAACTTTGTAAGTATAAGTATTCTATTTATGTCATTTATGACTAAAAGTATCTTTGTCTGAAGAAGTTGTACTAATGGCAAATTATGAAGGCAGACATCGCCTCATACATTAGTAAACGCCTAGCTATTGCAAAGGTCATCATCTGAATTTGATTCGATTTGGGTCATCGTCGACAGACTGACCAAATCTGCTAATATCATTCCCGTTAATGATAAATGCAAAAGAGTTATGTAAACATAGTGTGCTTGTATCAAACATCTTTATCAAGATCCTCGCTTCGCAACTAATTTCTAGAGATTTGCTCAGAAATCATTGAGAACGAACCTTGATGAGAGTACTATGTACCACCCCAAATCGAAGGGGGGAGGTAAAGTAACAATACAAAATACTATAAGCATTGTTCTATGTTTGAATGATTGACCTTTGGCAATAGACCGTATAATCGTTTTCCTTTGGAGAGATTATCCTTGATAATCATCGTATTAGGATTGAGATCGAATCTTGTTAGAATCTAAATGTTAGAGCATCTGTAAGCCAGAGTTGAGATGAAGACACCCGACATACATCCATTGTGAGTTGGACATGTCTTTTAGGTTTAAGGTTTCCTATGATGGCAAACCTAACCTTACAAAATACCCGACCCGCGAAATCTGAAATGATTGTTGAAATTAGGATCTGATTATTGACAGCCGGTAGTGGGCAAGAGGTTATGTGAATGTGAAATGTAGATCTTGAAGTGCCAAATGGGTAGCGAAGTTATGCCACAATTTTTAACCTTGGAAAAATGAATTCATGATCTGACAAATCATGGGATATAAGTCCCCGTTGTATGGGACCATTGAGATGATATAAAAGATTGGTTTGAAAGGCATATAAGTTGGATCTACCCTAGGACTTCAAAGACTGCGTGAATTATGTTTCGTATATCGAACTTGATGGAATATCTATCAAGTGAGAATCTGATTATTCTTAGTAGAGCTTAGATCGGCGAAAAGTTGCATTCATCAGAAACCCGTGAACATCATGGATAGAGAAAGTAAGTCAACATTTAGCCTGATCTTATTCCCGTAGTTATGTTTGATGAAACTCGTGTATTGTAACGAATTGCACTTGTGAGAAAAGACCGAATGTGGAGGAAATACCCACATGGCTTTAACTCTATAAGAAGCGAGTAGTAAGGTAAGATGATCTTTGAGGACAAAGATCCTGTTTAGGGGTAAATGCTGTGACAATCCATCAATTTATGGTTGATATTTTATTCTCAATATTATTTAAAAACAATTTACAATATGAACTCACATATTTTTGGGAAGAAATTTGGATTTACGTCTTGGAGTAGCATCGACTACGTCTAAACTGGAGGATTCAACGTTACGTGCTTACGTTTACATACACCGTCTTTGGAGACAGTCCGACATTTCAGAAAATAAATTTGTCCATGAATATTATTTTGGAGTTTTAAATTTGTGATGGTTTATAAACTCACAAATTTACGAGAAGAGATTAGGACTTTCGATTTTATTTTAACGTCCTTTACGACTAAACCGGAAACCTTAGGATTACGTATTTACGTTTTCGAACTCCGTTTTTGATGAAACAATTTTTATTGGATTCGTTTTATGACGTTGATTCATAATTTATAAAAACGTTTTTCGTAAAACGACCCGAGGGCACGCAAATCGAGGAAACTAGAATCGAGGAGTACCCGTAAATAAATGGGATGAGACAAGTGGGACACTTGTCCCACCCCACTCCAAAACCAGCCATTAACTTAGCTAGTACACCATGAGGTGTCACAACCTCATGAACAAACATACACTTGTTCATTTAGCTTACCATTTAAGCTAACTTTCAACTAGCACATCAAAACCATCAACTAAAACCACACACTCTCATTTCTTACATGCAAACTAGCTACATCTCTCTCTCTAACTCCATTAATGCCGTCCCATATCTCTCCCAAAAACACCCTTTGATCTTGATTCAACCATGAAATCATATGTTATACTTGCATATGTTGAAGCCCTTTTAAAACCCTATTGATTGGCGGTACTTATATCATCCAAGGAGGAGTATTCATGATGTCTTGGGGCTTATTTTCCACAAGGAGTTCATGGAGCATGGTGGTCTTGAAGATGGTCATGGATATCCACAAGTTTCTCCATCAAAATCCATGTTTTGATCACAACTTACATCATCATGGTGGTATAAAGATTGTCCTCCTCATCTTCTTGTTATTTTGATTATGTAAACATGTATTTTATTTCCTATTGTATATATTTATGATGATTATATGATGATAAAAATGTTATGTGGGGATTTGTTGTTGATAATCATGGATAAAAAGATGAAAAACCATAAGAAACAAGGCTAAAATCTTGTCTAAATTTGATGGCTGTATAAAACAGTAAAGAAGCAAGTCATGAACTGATAAAATGATGAAGTAGGATGGATTTACAGTAAGCTATGGGTCTTGTACACATGTGAGAGTTGGCCATGCAATGGAATCAAAATAATGAGTGAGATATGATCAAAACAAGTTTAGGGTATAAATCTGAAGTTACTGTTTTGGACGATTTTTAGAAAATATTTAGAAGATGATTCAACAGTAGCTATAGAAGCGTTAAATGTAGCACATATCATGTAGTTTATGTGATAAAAATTTGAGCTTCTATCTCCATGTAGAACTCAAGATATGGCAGTTTTGGTGAAAGTAAAGATAAAAATCAGATTTTTGGAAATTAAAGTATATTACTATTATATAAGCACTAAAAAATTTAATAGTATAAAATATAAATTAAAACCCACTAACTTATGGATTTTATTTATATAAGTATGTAAAAGGTTAAATAAGTGGACATTTTATAAAAATGGTAACTTGTTAAGTTTTATAAGTTATAAAACTATAAACTTGATTTTTACGACTTTTTCGGCTATCGCCGTAAAATTAACGTTTTTGTTAAATAAAACTTAGATGGTTGGACCCGTCTAATGAAAACTTTATAAAACTTATATACTGATATATAGACATGTATAACAAGTAAAAACCGATAAAAACCCGAACTATAGGACATACGGACATTAACAAGTTAAATAAACATATTGGAGTAATAAATGGACTAAATAGGATAAAAACTAGTAAAAAAGAATCTATTGGGCTTAACCCATTTAGGCCCAACTTGGAAAGTATACATACTGATAATATAGGTATAAAATGGATTAAAACAAGTTAAAGAACCTATAATAAGTTTATTGGACTTAAAACACG
This sequence comes from Glebionis coronaria, assembly GCA_025667525.1. NCBI lineage: Eukaryota > Viridiplantae > Streptophyta > Magnoliopsida > Asterales > Asteraceae > Glebionis > Glebionis coronaria. Next base: position 543,695,427 of record CM046879.1, on the reverse strand, counting down.
TAAATGGGTAAAACTAGTAAACTAGTATAAAAGTTATCGACATATAACACTAAAATGAGTAAACGAGAAGATGTAAACCCACTTGATCATCATATATATATATAATCATCATATGTATACATAATTGGTATTTTTATAAAGTCATTGGACAAACGTCTAAGACCGAGTATTATTTGTCTAGGTTTCCGTGATTGAAGCACGTACCGTACGTCCGAATTGCCGATAACCCGCCTTCCCACATCAACGTGAGTTCATAGCCTCGCACTCTTTTAAATGTTTTATAAATTTTTTATAAACCCGCGAGGGAGATAACATGTTAGTTTTTATTAAATAGGACACCATTTGTCCCGATTGTTTGTTTATTGATTTTGGACCCGAATGATTGAATGACCCGATTGTATGACCCGATAAATGATTAATGGACCCGATAGATGAAATAAAATGGATTATTAAAGTTAGGTTATGTCACTAAAAGTCCCATTAGCATGAATTGTGAACTACCGGGAGTTGGTAGACGCTTATACATTTAATAGTACTATTTGGGGACGATCACCCCAGTTCGCGCCTTGACGGTTGATCCCCGTCGTGCCACATTGATTGGTAAGCGAATTTATGTATGAGAAGATTTCCACAGCGTGACCTTTGTGACGACACGCTACTTTAGATGGGCAAAATTGGTATCGGGTTAGCTACCCGTTTTGTTTTAGTAAGGTAACAATGTCATGCGGCTTGTAATAATCCAAAACTTAATGAAATACTACTAGACGCTCCGAATTACGAGGTATTGCCTGACTAGCAATACCGGGTCATATATTGATATTATGTTTGTATTTTGGTTTTCATAACCATATTCATATAACGGTTTTTATTTGATTTTATACGACGTCATAAGACGTATTGTATGATGTTTTTACGACATTGGCTCGTATAATGATTTTTTTAGGCAAATGCATATATGATGATTTTGATAAAGGTTTGTATAAAATGACTTTGGCTATTTTATGTCCTATTACAAAGATTTGTATAAAATGCTTTTGGCTATTTTACGGCCTATTACCATGATTTGTACGAATTGATTTTTGGTACTAATTTTATACCAAAGTTATATTGATGGAATTTATTAAACTCTATGAATTCACTCGGCGTTATCGCTGACCTTTTCTTTTAACATGTTTTATCTCAGGTACTTGAAGGTAATTCTCGGGAAGACGACAAGAATTCATGGCCCGCACTTAAACAATATTTTCCATTCAAACACTTTGTAAAACTTTTGTACGAAATGTACTGACTTGGGACCGATGTAACTTTAATGTTTATGAATGGAAATGATTTATTATTAAACGACGCGATTTTTATGCGTTGTCTATGATGTGAGTAATGTGCTATCCCGTAACACCAACGAGTCTTCCGCTGTATTGAGTTGTATAAATTTGGGGGTGTTACAGATAACTCCTTCAGCTCGGATGGTGCTAAACGATATGACGCATGAGCCACGGGTGCAGCACCAGGAATTAGATCAATTTGGAATTTTACTTGCCTTGGAGGCGGAAGCCCTGAAAAATCTTCCGAAAACACTTCAGGAAAGTCACGAATGACTGGAACATTTCGACACGTTTCTCCTTTGATTTCTTCTCCGATACATGTGCTAGGAATAACTCACAACCTCTTTCGATATACTTACGAGCTTTAATGCACGAAACGATTTTTAGTTGGGAATTACCTTTATCACCTTCGATAACTAAGGTTTTGTCATCTAAAGGAATCCTAACTTTCTTTTCTCCACACAGAATAGACGCATTATACTTGGACAACCAATCCATTCAGATAATATTATCAAAACTTACCAATTTGACGATCATCAAGTCTATCTTAAAATACGGTTCATAAGATTAAGAGAACATCCTAAGAGCGCACTATTGGTACTCACTAATTTACCATCAGCTAGTTCTACTTCAGCCTTTCTTTTGTTACCTTTAGAAACACCATCAACCTTATCTTGGATAATCTGTCCCATCAGTTGTTAGGCCATTCGAACAGCTTCATCAATATTGGCAGGTTTAGATGAGGTCACATCACCACGGGTGTTAGCAGGTAAGCCTCGAATATACTGCTCTACCTTCATATATTCTGGGTTCACTTTGTTTGGACAAAGTAGAGCAAGTTCATGGAATCTGTTAGTGTATCCATCAATATCAGTACCCTTTAGTCTCAGCTGATATAGTTCCTGTTCTAACCTTTAAATAACACTCATTGGATAGAATTTCTCAGTTACCCATCTTCTTACTTCAACCCAAGGTGTATCATAAGCAACATCCATTCCTACATACGCCATTCTTCCATTCCACCAAGTTAATGCTCGCCCTTGAAGAGTAGCAGAGGCAAAGTCTCCTTCCTCACTTCCACTAAATTGAAACACGGATTCTAATCTTTCAAACCATTGCATTAAACGAACAACACCTTCAGTACCTTTAAAAGTCAGAGGTTTGCATTTCATGAGTGAGGTATAAGTACACTTCTTGTTTTCAGGAATCACTGGTCTCTCAGCATCACCAGTTCCAGCACAGCATTGCCAGCTCCAGTATTGCCAGCTCCACCGGATCCACCAGCTCCACCGGATCCACCAGCTCCATCGGATCCACCAGCTCCACCGGATCCACCAGCTCCATTACTCATATTTTCCATAAATGCATTCATAGAGATCTCAAATTGTTCAGCTACTATAGCGCATAACTGCGCCTCATTCATTTGTTTTGGCGGCATGATCCTGTTACACAATTCACATCAAAATGAGTATTAATTCAACACTTGTGATAACAAAACATGAATAACACGGATAAATAATTAGATAGAATAAGAGAGATAAGAAAGGATTATAGAACAAAGAATAGAATTTAGACAAGGAACGAAGATTCACGAGGAATGAGTCAAAAGACAGGAATTTCTATAGTAACAATCTGCGTCGTTTGTAAATTACGTATTAGTATTATAATAATCAAATAATAAAAATTTATAAATATATAATGTAATCCCTTATGCTTTAAGCATAAGTAATAATTAAGTATTTATAACATATATACTATCACATATATATACTTTTCTTATTCTCGTCCATTGGCAACTCGGAGGTTTCGCTTGCAGATGTTATAGTCAAAAGATTTCAAAAATTTATTTTTGGAAACTCTTTTCGTTCTCTATAACTTGAGCTCTGATGCCAATCTGTAACACCCCCAATTTTGGTTCATGGCAGCAGAAGGGTCATTGGGTGTTACTAACATGATTCAAGCTCATAATCATAGAAAAACGGCTCAAAACAAGTTGTTTTAATAGAATATCCGTTCATTCATTATTTAAAGATAAAAGAGTTCACACACAGTCCCAAATAGTTTTAAGTTTACACAACATAACAAACGACAAAAGTTTCTTGAATGGACATAGTTTAGAAAAGCGGGACAAAACGTTTCAAACAAGCAAGCTACACGAAACCGCCTTCCTTTGAGTGCCTTTTTCATGGACCTGAGATAAAACATGCTATAAAGTCAACAAAAATGTTGAGTGAATCTATAGAGTTTAATTAAATAAACGAACACAAGTATTTCGAATAAACCTTCCATGGTTGACAATCATGTGGATCAGACATATTCATCGTTGTTATTACATAAGCCTCATGACATTGAATGTTAACATATATTATTTTAGCCCAACACACCTAGCCAAGTGCGTATATTTCTCTTATACAAATGCATCCGATGTTTCATTACTGGTGTTTTATTACACCACACGATAACTAGTCGCGACCGGACTCGGCGTCACCCCGATAGATCTATCCATAGTATTAGCGTTCATTCTATTAACAATTAATGATTCAATGGGTCTTTAAGGCTATAAGCAAACTTATGTAAATAACATTCATCTAGAATACAATCGGGTCCCTTGTGTTCTATTTTAAAACAAGCATGTTATCCCCCTCGCGGGTTTTAAAATCCTTTAAAAGATAGTTTAAAAGCGAGGCTATAGACTCACCTTAGTACAATAGTAGTAATGAGACGATGGCCAATGATTAGTGATGCCCGTCAAACACAAAAACCGCAATCTATCAAATAAGGCGCGCTCGTTAATAAATTACTCAAGTATAAACCCTACTTAAATAATACAAAACTCAAAAGTGAAAAACCATGACAATCCTGAAATAGTAACAATACAAGTGTATTTCTATACCCTTTTATATGTTTACTCTATTAGACTATACCCTCGATAAAAATCTGCCGTTACATACCTAATGTACAAGCTCATTTACCCTACTTAAACAACTCCATTTTCAACGAAACTTGGGGACAAACTCACTCATAACCTGATTAAGACTCAGTTTAAATTTCATTCAAAAACATTACTTCTAAGGCTTTCTGCCCGACACATCTATGCGTTACAAAAAACGGACAGATTTACGTCTTCAACTCATGAAACCATTTTGACTTCTCTAAACAACTCCGTTTACAAAACCGACACACGGGTTTAAAAATAGACTCAGGACCTGAGGTTTAGAGACTTGCAACAGCCTTTGACTATTTTCAAAATTCATTTTATAGTCCCCGAGATTCGATCCAAATATCGACAACGACTACAAATTATGCCGATACTCGTCTCCCGGTACACGAATAATCAAACTATTATAACTTCTCGCTCGTTTGGAGGTAGAAGCCCTACTTTATATCAAATCGAAGATAATCGAATACTCTACAACCCTATCTTATTAGTTTAACAATTACTTAACCTTAAGGTACCCAAAATTAGCTTTTTACCTACTGATCTAAGTTGACTATCTAAAACTCATACAAAAACAATTTTTCAAGCAATTCTAACCATTTTTCTCATCATCCTATACCCCTAATAACAACATAAAATGATCCTAACACTTGTATGAATCAAATAAATAAAAACCCAAAATTGATAATAACTTTCTTTCAACAAAACAAGATAACCTACACATGATTATCACTAGATAATACATGCAAGATCATAAAAATTATCACACCAACACAAGATCATAACAAAAATAAAAAACTTATTGCATGTAGGAAATTTTTGTATGGATGTGATCACCTTTGAATTCTAAGGTGTGGTCTTTGTTTATTTTTGAATGATTCAAACTAAAAATTGAAAATCAGGGGTTTTTGTTTGTTGTTTGGGACGGCAAAGAGTGAGAGCAAGAGAGTTGTGTGTGAAAATTTATCTAAAAATGAGTATTAGTGGAGATGTTAGGTGAAATTTTTGTTTAAATAGTATGGTTAGTTGAGGGTAATTTTTGCCAAAGTTGTATAGTTTTGGACCAAAAAGAAATTAAGTAATTTAAAGGGTAGAAAATGACTATTAATCAATTTTGAAAATATTTACGGGACTCGGGTTTCATAAACATTTTTCAAAAGTTAAAATGCTTCATAAATATAATAATGAAGCTTCGACATGACTTAAAACGTAATTAAATCGAAAACATCGAAAATATTAAATATCGAGACAATCGATAAGAAAACCTAAATTTTTTGGCATCCGTCGGTATCGCGATCACTAATAGTTCTCGTCATTCGTTAAAACGTAAAACACGAGAAATAAAGATAAATATAATAAAATCATTCATAAGATAGTTTGAGAATATAATACCGTTACCTAACGTATTCCTTGTCGGTTTTCATCTAATCGACATTCTTACGCTAAGTTTCAAGTCATCACCTTCTCGGTTAGCCGATAAATTAAAATTCTCATTAAAGTAAATACATAATACATAATAATCGAGATTAAAATAATGACCTGAAATTGACGGATTGTCACAGGAGGCCAAGGAACTCAAGGATAAGTATGAGAAATGGGAAAGGATTTTAAGGTGCAATGTCATGAGCCTAGTGGGAAACAAGGATCATATAAACGCTTGTGAGAGCTACATGCTTTATAGTTTAGATACCGGAAAACACTTTAATCTTGATTTCTACATAGTGAATATGATGTATCATATCTGAAACCTTGTCACGTTCGTACTTCCATATCAAATGCTACTCACTCGTCTCTATTACTACATAGAACTCATTCCACCTAGCCTTAGTGGTCGAGAGGGAATATATCACCTTGTTGATAGGGTCATGACTCCTATTAGTGATGAGAGAGTAACAAGAATTATGGCAACCCAATCTAGGGGCAAAGGAAAACGGCCTTAACATCCATCTAGTTCTTCATCATCGGGTAGTGAAAATGATGGTCTTCCGGACTCTAGGTTACCTCCCTTAGAATGCATTAGCTGATTACCCGAAATTCCGGATGCCTCTACGGAGTTCAAGCAAACAAAAGGTATGTTAAAATGCCTTGGAAGGGTTCTCACCAAGATGGACAAAAAGAAGAACAAGTTAAGAACGGTAGCATGAATGGGTAACAATGAACTTTGTTTCATGGTTTTAAGACAATGGTGATTGTAAACACTTAAAAATTTTGTTTGTCTTCTTTTCACTCAATCGATTATAGGTGATTATTGCTAGAATTATCAATCTTTCATGTGATATGTGGCTAGTCGCTCATACGTGGCAAATCATGGTATAGATAGCAAAAAGACACATTCCCTCACCCTATACAAGTCAAATTACAGTTAACTCATGTGAAACATTGACTCTGATTATTTCCAAACTCAAAAGTACTATGATTCAGGTCAAAAGTCTCTCATTTCTCTCCTTTAAAAACTACTGGTCTCTGACATCACGAACCCCGTCAGACCCCTTGAGCAAGAGGCTGACCGGTTCCGTGTGGTTCCCTCAAAAATTAAAATTTGAAATTTTTTGCCCATTTTTACACGGACCCTTTGCCAAAGGGGTCGACAGGTTACGCGGCTCTGTAATTTTAAAAGTTAAACATCATCATTACCAACATTTAATTAGCCACTTCTCAAAACTCTTTCTCTTCCAACTTTTTACCTTCACAACTGATTATGCACACACATTAACTCTTTCCATCTTCTTCTTCCAGTCATATTCAACCATCATTCAAATCAAAGTCTTCTTCCTCACTACTATTTAAAGAACCATTATCTTCCTCCATTCCTCACACACTCATCTTTTTTCTTCCCACAAATCTCAGAAAACTCATCATGATTAAAGGTTATTCTTCCTCCTCTAATAAACCTATTAGGAGAACGTCATGTATAAGTGTTCGTCCTTTGTGCTACAGTTTTCCTAAACCCTCAACTCCACCATCCTCCTCTCAAAACCCTCATTACTCAACCGTACACCAAGAAATTGCTCATGAATTAGGCGATATCCTAAGCAACTCAAGATGACCACACTCCTCATATCTTACTTCACCTATCACCACTTCATCTCTATCAAATACCTCTCCTGCCAACATCTAAAATTCATCACCTACACCACCTATTGAGATCTTAGATACACCACCTTCATCACCACTCCACCCACAACTTACTATAGCAAATGATACAAATAAGTCAACCCTTCCTCCAATGCCACCTTCATACAATCCTATCTCTGCGCCACCACCACAAACACTTCCCATTACAAAAATCTCCTTCATCACCACACCTCCAATTCTATCCTTTAGGGACTTGGATGACTCTCTATGGATTAGAGAACCTTCCTTCCAGAATTCACCATCTCACTCCTCCCCAACTAGTGTTTTACCACCTTCTACCATACAAAAACAAAAAAACTTCACTCGACAACACGCCTTCGATGACATGGTCCATAGGCATCTATGAGAAACCCAACACCATATTGCTGTCCATGGACCCTCACTTTCCTTCTCAAATCAAGAAGCCCCCCTTCATCCCATCAATCTACTCACTTTCACACAATGTGAACATTGTCGCTACACTCATTCGCTAATCACGGATCTCTATCAAGAGATGCACGTAGCACTCCATAATGCTCTAGATGGCATTGAGACACTCCTACACCCCCCTTCTTAGTAGCATTAAATCTACAAGCTCCCAGGATCCCATTTCTCCTTTTCTTACTTTCTGTCTACAGACAGACCCGAACCCCGTCAGAACTCTTCCAATAGGGGTCCTCACCCAGAAAGGGTCCGTGGGTCTGCTGTTTGATTTTTTACCTTTCTTTATAATTTTGTGAAATGTAATTCATATTTTTATCCAATGTTTCACATGCTTAAAACGGTGTAATTTTACTTGGGGGCAAAATGAATGAACCCTTTTCTTTCCAATTTATGACTTGTACATGTACGACAAAATGTGTGAATTTTGTGCTCATATCGACTATTGGTTCGAGAAACTAACCTTCTTTTGCAGGATCTATGTTTAACATATTGCTTGATGTAACACCCCCATTTTACTTTTACGCAGCGGAATATTGATCTAGGGTATTACTTCATAGATCACAAGTCATAATAACAGAAAACAACTCAAAGGAGTGACAAAATCAACTTTCTTTATATATTATTGAAAAATCAGAGATTTACATTATAAGGTTCCCAAAAATCTAGAATAATTTTAGTCTTGTACCATTCCATGCCATCCTCATGCTGCTTCATTCTAACAATCTTTAAAACCTGAGATATATGCTTAAAATCAACACAATAGTTGAGTGAGTTCATAGGTTTAAAATTACTTTAAATACAAGATCCTTTTCCTGAGCTACGTTACTATTCGCTCACATAAAACAATTTATTATTATTATTGCCCTAGCTCATGCACCGCTACTAGACATACCGGAACCCAACAAAATGCCCTTATGCATGCAGTCTGCCAAACTCATGTATTAGCAAAATAAAGTGTATACGTTTAGCTTAGGTCAGAGCCATCAGCATTCCAGCAAGTGCGACTTGTCCAGATAGAGGATGTCAGTCCCCAAATAGTAGTGTTCACAATATTAGCGCTCATTAAATGATTAACGGTCATGATTAAAAAGGGACTTTTAAAGGCAGCATTAAACATAGTGTCAATAATTATATCTGAGAGGCATACCAAAAATACTTGTATTCCATTTTAAAATACATCCCCCTCAAGGGTTTTCAAATCATTTATAAATTAGATCTAGTGAGGCTATGAACTCACTTGGGATCCATAGAGTCTGAGCTTATAATAGATTTATTTCTTCCTCAAATAAACAACTTGATCAGACAAACCACAATTTGGTTTTATAAACAATTGCTTGATCTCATACAAACCTGGATTAATCCATTGTGTATAGTATCAAGTCTTTAATCTTTTGTTTAATCTCCTTATGTATTGGTTATATTTTATTTATTCCATATTTGGTTGTAATTCTCGCACCATTGTTCGGGCCATCATACTCAGGAGCCATTCTATAAACGTTTGAGGAGCAAGTGCACTTTAAATCGTAAACCCAACCACTTAGTCATAAGTAATATCGAGAAGGAAAATCTTTGTACAAAGCTCCCTACTAACATGATACTTTCATTACTTACTTATATTTATAATGTTGATACAAAAGTTGGATGATCCTTGCTAGACCCGAATTAGGCTTAATTCGGGTTGGGTGGGCTCCGGCTCCTGCACCAAGTGAAATATTTGGTTGGGATCCTACACACTAAAACAACACGCGTTAGTGTTACCGTGGGAATGTATCCCACGATTAGACTCCAGCGTGAGAGTAAGTAATCGGTTAGGGTTATGGAATCGGATGAGTTGAGAGTATGTAGAATGTAATACCTTTGTGGAACCCTTGGGGGTTCCTTATATAGGCGGTGAAACCCTAATGGGCTGTCACCGATGCTTCGGCCCCAAGCAAAGGATAAGTACCATAATTAGTTTGATTGTTATCTTCTAATTATGGTGAGTGTATATCCTATACTTTGGGGTAAATCCTAATCATAATAAGATTATGATTCTATCTAATCTTGTACCGGCCGTGACGGGCCATGGGCCGCACACATGTATGCGGCTACTATTCATTCAAAGCCCATAAGCTTTAAATGACATTAATCCAACCCATTAGTAACAGGCCGGATGCGGGTAGTACCCGTGGGCCGAGTTTATGACCCGGCTGGGGACTATACGTCATCATGTCCCCCCAGTCTAGTTGTTACAGCCGTAGGCGGAATATCTAGACTAACAAGATGCTCCCCGGACGTACCAAGAAAGATCTTTAGGGAATGATGAATTTTCAAAATTTTGTTTCGGACGCACGTGGAAACCTTATTAGGATTTTATTCCAATGATACCTTAGCCGCACGTGACGACCGAGACAAATTAAATGCAACATTGAATATGGTCTTACGTATGACCGCATATCCCGACACAATTGACAGTCCACCTGCCACTTTACTGACAAAGTGCAAACAGTCAGAACCTCGAGCGGCGTAAACTTTTGAGTCAGAAGTGACCCATGGGTCCCACCTGACTTTTCACTTGCCACTCGCATCCCAACCATACGATTTAGGATAGTGGCAAACACGTGTCATGAATCCAACAAACCATGACTTCCAAGGCAACCCTATAAATAAGTCGCCCCCACGGCTGTGTGTGACACATAGTCTTTTCCTTCATTTCTGCCATTAAAGCTTTCCTTCTTATCACCACCTTCTTACGAACGGATCCCTTCCTACGCAAGTTAGAATACCACGCACTTATCTTTTTTATTTAGTAATGGCTCAAAGAAACAACCCTTCTATTGGATCCGTGCTCAACGTAATGACTGAGGAGAAATTGGGGCACTTCTGCTCTGATTTCTTCATTCCTAGCAACCTACACCCTTCTTTCCCTAGTGCAGGGGACCTCATAACTGAGGCACCCCAGGGAAAGATTGGTCTTTAAACCCGTCTATTCGATGCGGCCAACTACCATATTCCTTTCACTCGTTTCCTCGTAGATCTCTTAGGTTATTATAACGTACATATCACCCAACTACACTGTATAGGCGCATGTAAGATTAGCCAGTTTGAAATCCTTTGTCGCGCAAGAAGTATCCCTCCAACCGTAGAGTTATTTAGGCTATTTTATACCCCCAATTTAGTAAATGGATGGCTTTCCTTTAAGAAACGATCCCCAAACAGCTCCACAGCCCACAATAAGGCCATGGACTCGCTGAAAAATTGGTACGACCATTACTTTTTCATCGACTCAATAGTGTGGCCGACCGATTTCATTTTTAAACATAGATTATCTCCTGACCCTCCTCCGCGCGCTGGTACATATAGTCCCCAACATTCCCAAGAAATAGATAGGAATAGGACAGGGTTCCATAGGAATCTACCCGAATCATTCCTTTGCTTTCTAGGGATTAGCCGCAACTACTTCGGCCCGTCCAACAAATATCCTGTGTTTTGGAGGAGGCGTGGTGAAGGTAACATCCACACATCAAAGACATACATACACCTATTGGCTATAACTAACATACTTTGTTTGTTTGACAGAAATGATCTTCTTTGGGATCCTTCGTCAGGGTGATCCAAAACTTATACCAGAGGGAGCCCGTCCTAGACGTGAGAATGAGCTACCCCTCCTCGAGCATACCCGAAACGTGACAATCGCTTTAGCAGCCGTACCAGACCCCCAATCTAAAGAAGAAGATACAACACTCATGATGACCCCCGTGGATTTTGACAATGAAGATGGGGACAACCTGATGCTGGAGGATGAAGCCGGGCCCTCCTCTCCGCCTAAGACTGCTACCCCCGCACACGGGGAAGAGCAGGGTGATAACATTGAGAGGACCACCTCCAGCCTTCGCCAAATGTTGGGCGATGACGAGGAGGAAGTGCGACAAGTAGAGGAGGAGGAAGAAGAAGAAGCCCAGCCCGCCCCCAAGCGTACCCACAGGAAGAACAAGCAGGTAAGAAGAGTTACTCAGGCTGAGGTCGGGGAACACAATGCCCATGTGAAGAGACTACGCGAGGATCACCCCCGCTATCAATCTGTTGAGAGCACCACCCAAGCCTCCGAGACGGCGCGGGCTGCACCCGTGGATCAGGACGTGCCGTTAACAAATGCCGAGCCAGTCACTCAAGTTCCCCTTACTGCATCAAAACTAGGAAGAACCAACATGTAAGTCTACCGTATTCGTTTGGTCAAAATATCCATTATCCAAGTAAAAGGTACGGACTTCCACAGAAAATATTGAATATCTATTCCAATTGTCGTTGCAACGATGAACAAGCTGGTGCCGCACCTACCCAAGAGGCACGGAAGGAGAAGGAGAAAGAGAAGGAGAAGGATAAGGAACCTACCCCGCACACGGTCGCGACCAGATCTGGCCCCGCCTTTGAGGAAGGTGCCCCCACAGCTTCACAAGAGGCACCGGCGTCCGACCCTCATACACAGTTCAACCCTGACTGGAAGATCACCACTGCTTCACGGATTAGACAGGCCAAAGAATGCCGTGACTAACTGCATCCCTCCCGGTCCGGTAAAGGATGTAAATGCACTAAACCATGTGGACCTGGTGGATGAGTACAATTGTGCCTTGGTTCATCAGATGGCCATGGGTACTTCCATGCGGGTAAGATTTGAGGTCGCCTTAGAGCATGTTGATTCCTTGAAGAGAAAAGTTGGCCGAAGAGAGAAGATGATTGAAGACAATGAGGCCCAGATTGCCGCCCTCCAGTCCCAGCTCGCTACTGCCGAGGCTAATATTAAAGAACAAGCAGCGCACGCTAATGCTCATGATCAACGTGTAGCCGAGCTTGAGACTGAACTTGAGACTGCAACGACTTAAGGTATGTTTCCGTACCGCATCATGCCCACATCACACTATCCTGCATTCTAATACTTGATGTATCACATACAGGTGACCGCAGCAGAAGCCTTGGCCAAGTCCTCCTCTGACCAAGTGTCCATCCTTACAAAAAATCTTGAAGATCTACATGTATTGATCCAGAGTGAGGAGAGACTGAAAGAGGAGCTTGCCCATGAGAGGGTCGTGGCGGAACAATTGAAGTAGGCTTCCACACAAAAAGACACACTGGTGAATGCCCTTACCTCCGAGCGTGATGATGTGTTGTATCCCCAACTACTAGCAGCCATTGCCGACCGCAGGTGGATGGTGGGTCATGGGACGCGCTTGGCCGTCACAAAGGTGTTGGAGGCCCCATAATTCGTTCAACAGTTTGCAGATCTTATGTCGGATGGCATCGACCACGACCGTCATGAGGGGATGGTCATGACCGCAGAGCTAATAAGAAAGAAACAAAACTTCACAAAGCATGCCTTCTTCAACACTGGAGTTGCTGAGAAGATGACTGCCTTTATGGCCGCTATGCGAGATCTCAACTACCCCTTCTTGGCTGAGCTGGAGGCCACAAAAGATGCATCTAATAAGGATATTATGGAGAGGCTAAGTCTTGGTGCCTTTACTCAGGACGAGGGACACTCCCGGACTCCCTTCACTCCCCCAGCCAACTCACTCTTCCTATTTATGAAGACGTCACCAGGATCGTAGTTGGTGAACAGCTATTAAGTTAGGTGCTGGAGGTAAATGCGGTTCAAGCTCTGGAACGGAAGGAACATGGGGAGGTATTGCCCCGCCTAACTGAAGAGCAATGGGAGATAGGTAGGTTTCTCCCCCCCATGTAAGGTGCTCTCAAACTTATTATAACTCCTGAATAATCTGGTCTGTAACCTAAATATTCGTCCGTGGATGTCCACGACATTTTATCCTTTTGTAACTTTATTGTGAACATTTAGAATAATATTTATAAGTCCGTGGGGGTCACGGCAATTTTGATAGTTGGAAACTTGCTTATATTCTTTTTAGATATCATATATCTGTGTCGCATGACGTGTCATGTTACCTAGAATAAAACCAAGTCTATATTTTACTAGACGTGCGGCGCGCATCTTTACCATGCAAAGCACTATGTAAGTGCGGCATATGGAAAACTTGCTACAACGTCTTGTGAATAAGGTGTCTAGTAAGGATACATGATCCACGTAACTGGGGTTGCATCCCTCTTACGTGACAAGTTGAATTATTAGGTTCACTCAATCCTCTTACCCCGTCTGGAGGCGAATAGTACATGTACGGTTTTGAATTAATGCATATGAATAAGAGATAGCACATTATAGCAATAACAACTAAATCTATACGATAATAATTTGCACATAGAATTTAAAAGACACGACAATAATTTTCACAAGAACGGGCCGTGGAGCTAGCTAGGCACCACGACATTTTATTAGAACGCTTACGATTTTTGTTTTGACAAGAATATGAAATCCTACAAACAAAGGAAACCTAGAAAGCATGAAAAACAAAACAAAAAAGAATACATGGATCTTCATTGAAGCCAACTATAGCGAAGTGTCCATGCGGAAGTCGTAGCCTTTCAAAGATAGCATCTTTTAAGATTGCAGATGTTCCATGTGCGTTCCAGGTCGCGGCCATCCATGCCACGCAACTTGTACGCGCCCCGTCCTAAGGCTTCCGTAACCTCATACGGTCCTTCCCACTTAGGGCCCAGCTTTGCTGTATTCTCCGCTCGACTTGCCTCGTTGATACGATAAACAAAGTCTCCCGGTCGAAAAGAAACACCTTTAACCTTGGCATCATAATAGGCCTTCATCCGTGCCTTAGACTTGGCCTCATTGATAGCCGCTATTTCTCTTTTTTCCTCCAACAAGTCCAGGTTAATCCGAAGTTTCTCGTCGTTCGTGACAACATTAACCTCCGCTGTACGGATTGTCGGCATTCCAATTTCAGCTTGTATAACAGCTTCAGTGCCGTTGGCCAGCGCAAATGGAGTGTCCCCATTGGCTGTTTTAATCATAGTCCTATGTGCCCATAGAACATGTGGTAGCTCATCTACCCATTTGGCACTTCGTTCATCCAGGCGTGCCTTGATGCCTTCACCTAAGCTTCTATTTGCCCGCTCCACAAGACCACTTGTCTGCGGGTGCTTAACATATGCGAAGCATCGCGTGATATTCAATGTTGCGCACCAGTCTTTGAATGGGTTATCCGCAAACTGCTTCCTGTTGTCCGAGATGATTTCTCCTGGCAAGCCAAAACGGCATATGATGTTTTCCCATACAAACTTTTTAACCTGCTTGCCGGTAATAGATTTGACCGCTTTAGCTTCTATCCATCTTATGAAGTAGTCCATTGCGACAATTAAAAACTTAACTCCCCCTGCAGCCACTGGAAAAGGTCCTGCAATATCTATCCCCCACTTATAGAATGGCCATGAGGACGTGATGGGTGTCAGTTCCTGCTGCGGATGTCGCGGTACTGGTCTGTGCACTTGGCAATCACTGCATTTACGAATCATGTCGCGTGCATCCCTATGCATAGTAGGCCAATAATATCCTGTGCGTAGAGCTCGTGCCACTACAGAGCGGGGACCTGCGTGCATACCGCATAGCCCTTCATGTATTTCACTGATCACATAAATAGCCTAGCGTGGCCCAACACACCGCAACCACGGCTGTAAGAAAGAGCGCTTGTAAAGAATACCTTCTCGAAGCTCAAAGTGCTGCGAATTACTTGTGATACTTCGTGCCGCCTTTTCCTCATCCGGAAGGGTTTCATCGGTTAAATAGCTGATGATCGGGGTCATCCATATAGGTCCATCTTCCTCAACTATAGCTGCGAATTCCCCTTCCGTTCTAGACTTTTCCTTTAGTATTTCTACCAGGACTTGCTTCGATAAGTGGGCGAAACTTGTAGACGCGATCTTGCTAAGAGCGTCCGCCTTCTTATTTTCACCTCTTGGTACCTGTTGGATAGAAAACTTGCCGAAAGTAGCGATGAGCGACTTGACTTTCTCCAAGTATCGAACCATGTTGTCCTCCTTGGCTATGTAACCCCCTAGAATGTGGTTCGCGACAAGCCGTGAGTCCACATAGGCCTCAAGGTTGCGGACTCCCATTCTAGCGGTGATTTTTAAACCCGCAATCAACGCTTCATATTTTGCCTCATTATTGGTGGCTGTGAACTCAAAGCGCAGGGCGTATATAAAATCCATTCCTTCCTGATTCGTAAGGATGAGACCAGCTCCTGATCCTTCCGTACATGAGGATCCGTCAGTGAATAATACCCATGGTTCTGCTGGAGTTTCATCTCGTTGTACGACCGGTCCTTCCTCGTCCGGCTTCTCTATCAAGAAATCTGCCAAGATTTGGCCTTTAACCGCTGTCCTTGGTCTATAAGAGATGTTATGCTTTCCTAACAGAATGCTCCACTTTTGTAGCCTACCGGCCACGTCTAGTCTGGAGATGACTTGTTTTATTGGTTGATCGGTAATAACCATAACTGGGTGCGCCTGAAAGTACCGGCGTAACTGCTTTGTGGCAAATACTAATGCCAAAACCAGTTTCTCCATAGAGGAATAATTCAACTCCATCCCTTGTAGTGTTCTACTTATGAAGTAGACCGGGGTTTGGACTGTGTCCCTATCTGTCATGAGGACCGCACTTATTGCTCCATGTGTGGCCGACAGATACATGATGAGCTCTTCCTTAGGTCGGGGTGCCACTAGCATGGGAAGAGCTGCGAGGTGTTGCTTAAGCTGACCAATAGCTTCCTCAGCTTCCTTTGTCCAACAGAAATCTCCCTTCTTGATGCACTTCTTGAGTGATTTGAATAGGGGGAGTGACTTCTGCGCGGATTTCGACAAGAACCTGTTTAGCCCGGCCAACTTTCCGTTTAAAGATTGTACCTCTTTTCGCGTCTGAGGAGACGGTAACTGTATCACCGCGTCCGTCTTTTCCGGACAAGGCTTGATGCCATTTGGATCAATCATATATCCAAGGAACATCCCCTCAGTTGCCCCAAACGTGTATTTTTTGGATTCAATTTCATATTAATGCTCCTTAAGGTGTCAAACGTCTCTTGGACGTCACGGAGAAGTGCCTCCTCCGTATGAATTTTGATGACTAGATCGTCAACATAGACCTCAAGGTTGCGGCCTATCTGTGAGTCGAAGGATTTATCAACGAGTCGTTGATATGTTGCCCCGACGTTCTTTAGTCCGAATGGCATTTTTGTATAACAGTATACGCCTTGACTAGTATGAAACGCCGTCTTCTCCGCGTCCTCTTCCGCCATCTGGATCTGGTGGTATCCTTTGTATGCATCTAAGAAGCACTTAAAGGGATATCCACATAGGGATTCCACCTTCCAATCAATCTCTGGTAACGGATAGCAGTCCTGTGGACATGCTTTGTTTAGGTCTGTGAAGTCCACACACATGCGCCAGCTCCCGTCATGCTTCTTGACCATGACCGGGTTGGATAACCACTCGTGGTAGTATACCTCATGCATAATTCCTACATCCACTAATTTCCGTACTTCATCCAATATTACTTGGTTGCATTCTGGTGCCTGACCACGCTTCTTTTGTTTAACGGGGGGGGGGGGGGGGGGTATCCCTGGCGGATTTGGAGTTTATGTTCTGCTATCGCACGCGGCACACCCGTCATGTGCTTGGGCTCCCATGCGAATACATCCATGTTTGCTTTCAGAATAGAGCACATGGCCCTCTTGCCGCTATCCGAGAGCGTTCCTCCTATGGAAACCTCTTGTTCTGGATAATCAGGATGGATTGCCACCCTCCAGTTGGGGGGTGGTGATCCTTCCTTAGTGGGGACCGGTAGGACTGGTGTTGCCACGACATGACATTCGGATGTTGGCATGATTTAATTATAGATGGTGACAATTCCTCCTTCCATAGGGAATTTAATCATTCCGTGAGCCGTGGAGGGTACTGCCCGTATGGCTAGGATTCCTGGTCTTCCTATGATCCCGTTGTATGGAGAGTGTGAGCGTATCACCATAAAATTCATCCACGCCGTGGTGGAATGCTCTTCATTCCCAATGGTTACTAGGAGACTCAACTATCCTATCGGCCATATGGTGCCTCCAATAAAGCCGATGAGCGGCGACGTGGCCGGTACTAATTGGCTTCTTATTTCTGGTTTTAGCTACGAAACAGTGTTCGTACAGTACTTTCGCCGATGACCCTCCATCCACATACATACGGCGAACATTGTGTGTTCTAATGCTTACCTCAGTTGTGAGAGGTGCATCGGCCACGTCGCTCGCCGTAATGGGAGGGAACGAGATTTCTCTGCCGCGTGAAAATTTTTGACTAATTTTTTGCTTTGTGCGGCGTTGCTAGGATTGGATCATGTATATGGTTGAAGGTTTGTCCTTTTAGGGGTCCTTCTTGTCATGCTTCTTGTTGTCCTTTCCTTCCTTCCAATCCTTGACCAAATGTTTAAGTTTGCCTGACTTGATCAGTAACTCAATGTGCTTCTTGAGCTGGATAAATTCCTCCGTGCCGTGGCCCTTGTCGTTGTGGAATTCGCAAAAGAGATTTCCTTGACGATGGTCCACTAGAGTCGTCATTGGGGGAGGTCTCGGGAAGTTGGCCCCTTCTGTCAGCAAGATCTCCCGGTAGGACATCTTTAGAGGGGTAAATTTGTCCTCCGACCGCCCTCCTTTGTTTTGGCTCTTGTAGTCTGAGATCCTTCCACTGCCCTGGTTGCTTTGACTACCCGACTGTCTCCTTGACTGGTCGTTTGATCGATAGTTGTTTCCTTTTGAAGGATAGGCCGCGGCTACCGCGGTTTCTCCTTCTATAAAGTTCCTCACCCTTTCCATAAGGTCTTCATACTTCTCCGGTCGCTTGTCATTGAGACGTCTAATTAATTCCCTGTCTGTTATTGCGTGCATATAATTATAAATTTTTAGGAGTTCCGGCATTGTCTTTGTGCGGGTGCACTCGTCATTGAAGCGTTCGGTGAAGGCCTCCGTAGACTCCCCATGCTGTTGTTTGACGGTTACCAATGAGACCGGGTCTCTATTATACTTCTTTCGCTGAGTATAATTGTTTTGAAAGCAGTGTGCAATTCAGTGAAGTTATCGATGCTTCGGGAAGGAAGTCCCTCAAACCAATCACGAGCATTGTTGATCAAGGTTGAACTGAACATCTGGCACTATATAGGCATGGGCCATCGTTCAATTTTCGCCTGCGTGTCAAATATCTTTAGGTGATCATCCGGATCACCAGACCCATCATAAGTCTTGACGCACGCCGGCATGCGACGCTTTTTATCCTTGGAGTAATTCCGTATGCGGAGAGTAAAAGGATCTTCCCTAGGATCAAACCATGGACGGGTGAGATTAGGATCACACCATGGACGGGTGAGATCTTCTACTTCCGCCTCACGATAATAGGGGCCACCGTAGTACTCGTCATCGTCTGGCGGCGGTGGAGGAGTACGCCTAGGTCGGCGACGCTTGGGTGGATGGTCATCCGAATCCTCTCCTGATGGACCGGGAGAAGGGGGCGGTGCCCCATTCTTTGGCTGAGGATCGCTCTTGTGAGAAGAGCTAGGAGCCTTCTTCCCGGTATTCATCCTGTCCCACACGCTTGTGCGGCGATTAGTTCTAGTTAGCTCCAGATCTGGTCGTTCGGCTGAATCGTCAGACCTTTCTCCCTACTCACGGGATTGTAGTAGTTCCGGCATAATACGATCCCCTATGCGTTCGAACACGTTCCTAGGTTCGGGGGGTTTCTTCAAAGAGGTTTCGTTCCTGGGGGCGTGCCCTTCGCTTCCTTTGAGTCTGAGGAGAGGTGCCGAGTCCGGCACTGCCAAAGTTTAGCCTAGATTGGAGGTTCCTCCCTAGGTTCAACCTGGATGCGATTCCTGGGACGATCCTCTCGAAGTTATGCGTGAGAACTCGAGTAAGATCTTCCTCACTAAGTGGTTCGACCTCCACTTCTTCCTCGGTTGATGGCCTGCGCGGCTCCTTATTAGGGGGCTTAGGCGCGCTCCTTGGATCAGGGTTGTCCAAGGTCGAGGTTGGTGGTGGGGTGATAGTGGACGTGCCTACTCCACCCATGGACTGAAAAAAGCTCCGGTTATTCGGTCCACCTGTTTGGTTGCCGGGGGACTGAGTGGGAATGAGTATCCCGTCCTATGTGGACTTCTGATTCGTAGGATTTGTGTTTCTGGGGTTTCCTTGCGGATGTCCTTTCGTCATTGAGAGAGATCCGAGATGAGATTTGCTCTTGCTTAGTGTATTGGTCCCACTTGTTGATACAAAAGTTGGATGATCCTTGCTAGACCCGAATTAGGCTTAATTCGGGTTGGCTGGGCTCCGGCTCCTGCACCAAGTGAAATATTTGGTTGGGATCCTGCACACTAAAACAACACGCGTTAGGCTTACCGTGGGAATGTATCCCACGATTAGACTCCGGCGTGAGAGTAAGTAATCGGTTAGGGTTATGGAATCGGATGAGTTGTGAGTATGTAGAATGTAATACCTTTGTGGAACCCTTGGGGGTTCCTTATATAGGCGGTGAAACCCTAATGGGCTGTCACCGATGCTTCGGCCCCAAGCAAAGGATAAGTACCATAATTAGTTTGATTTTCATCTTCTAATTATGGTGAGTGTATATCCTCTACTTTGGGGTAAATCCTAATAATAATAAGATTATGATTCTGTCTAACCCTGTACCGGTTGTGACGGGCCGTGAGCCGCACACATGTATGCGGCTACTGTTCATTCGAAGCCCATAAGATTTAAATGACATTAATCCAACCCATTAGTAACAGGCCGGATGCGGGTAGTACCTGAAAATGGGCCGAGTTTATGACCCGGCTGGGGACTATACGTCATCATAAAATTAATCTT
The DNA here is from genome assembly GCA_025667525.1 of Glebionis coronaria. Taxonomy (NCBI): domain Eukaryota; kingdom Viridiplantae; phylum Streptophyta; class Magnoliopsida; order Asterales; family Asteraceae; genus Glebionis; species Glebionis coronaria. The sequence goes on along the minus strand of CM046879.1, from coordinate 543,674,824 downwards.
CTTTAGTTTCAAAATTGCCAAAATTAGTCCTTTTGGTTTATACTTTGGCTTAATTACACTTTGTTAATGCAAGTAATGCCTAAAAACATTATTAGTGTTAACTAATCTTTCTTAGTCTTGATCACAACAAACCATACAACACATTTAGTGTAGAAACAAAAAATGAATTATTTAACTAACACTATCATCAAGGTAATAATCATATCACTAACCTTTCTTAATCATACTTAGTGATCATCAAAATGATTATCCTTAAAACTTACTTTTGTTAATAAGACAAAAGACTTTTTAAATAAACTTTCTTTTTTAGAAAATGTTTTATTAAAATGGAAAATGAAAATTTGAAAATGGCATATTCCAAATGCTGTTAGAATATCCTTTGAAGGGTTCAAAAACCTTAGATATTCCCACCCCACTAAAAGACAAAAAACAGAGCGGAGTCTAGTGGCGGTACTTTAAGTACCTACGCGGTACCTTATCGATATGGTACCGCGGGGTGAGATAAGGTACCGCGCACAGTAGCCGTTATAGATCCGTTGTAACTTTGTCTCCTTTAAATAGTGGGTCAAATCTCATTTTCAAGTAAGCCTCTTGGACATTTTTCTCAGCCCTTTTTCTATTTTCTATAGCATAATCATTAGTAAATGATCACTTAATTTGTTAAGGATGTTTACATATGATTATCCTCTTGATCCCCTCCTTTACCATGTCCAATGAGAAGATCACTCACTCACTAGTGTAGTGATAAAGATGAATTTATGAGCTAGTCATATTCATCATGATACCTTTTTGTTTTAGGTCAATCCAATGCATTTAGGAATACTTGGACTAGTTGTGTTCATCCAAGTTATTTGTGAATACTTGGATTTGTTGTGTACATCCATTGCATATGTGTTTGCTTGGATTTGTGTTGTGTAAATCGAAGCTACATGTGTGTACTTGGATAAGTCTAGTTGAGTTGTAATATATTTGATTAGGAGTTCTCACTAAACTATAAAGTGATGTGGTTGTGTCTTGTGAGTTCTCACTAAACTTTAAAGTGATTAGTAGTTGTGTTGTGTGAAGTTCTCACTTAGCTTCAAAGTGAAGAGTCGTGAAGATTGGTTCTAGCTTTCGATTAGAACTTGACATCTAGCCTTGTGTCGTAAAATGGTGAAGTAGGCAACGTCGTGAAGATTGGTTCTACCTTAAGATTAGAACTCGACATCTAGCCTTGTGTCGTTAAATTGTGAAGTAGGCAACGTCGTGTAGATTGGTCCTAGCTAAAGATTAGGTCTCAACATTTAGCTTAGTGTCAGAAAATAATGTAAGCAACGATGTAAGGTTTTCTCCGCCGAGAAGGGAGCTTGTGGATATAGTGGAAATATCGAGTAGGTGTACTCGAGGAGTGGAGTAGAAACGAGGATAGAGCCTCATTGTCGAACCACTATAAATCTTGGTGTCTTCCCACTAGGTTGTCTCCTTCCTTGCTCTTTACTTATTTCATTATCATTATACTTGCTTATTATTCTTGCTAGTGCATTTCAATTGAACCTAATCATTATGCAACTTAGCTTTAAGTAAAAGATAGTTTTGATACAAACCAAATTGAAAGCAATTTTAATTTGGTCACCAATCGAAGAGAAACTATTCAACCCCCCCTTCTAGTTTCTACAATTGGTATCAGAGCGATGGTCACTCAAGATCTTTGAAGTATATTGTACTTTAAAACTTGGATCGATCCATTGTCTCCTTAAATTAGAAGGTCTAGTTGTACTAAAGTTTCTCGTTGGTCAAAACTATGTTTTCTTTGAAAAATAGGTCTTTTAATTGATAATATTGCATCCCATTTAAGATTAGTAGCCTTTATGCATTTTAGATATACTCTTGAAATGTATCTACTAGTTTGCATCTTGCTTTGTGTAGGTACTCATGAAGATCAATCACTTAATTGGTTGTGGATTGAGTTACTTGCACTTGTAGAAGAATCATCTTCATTGATCTTTAACATCTTTGAATGATGATACCAAGATGATTGGGAATGATACTAGTCCTTGAAGACTTAGTACTCATCATAGTCATTGATTGAGCATACCACTTATTCCTTCATGGATTGCTCTTTGTGGCCAAGGTACGCTTTCGCTCTCCCACACGCCCTTTGATCATTCTTTTGATCATTACTTGACTATGTGCTTGTTCTCGGCATCCTTGCCTTGACATTTATTTGTGGTTTGTGCTTCTTTTCCTTTATCCTCTCAAACCTTCATTGCTTGGATACTTGACTCACTATGGTGATGTAGAGTGAGTTAGTAGAAGCTTAAAGTATCAAGCATGATTTCTATGGTTTGCACCCATACGGTTAGTAGGCCCTTTATGGGAGAGAAAGTGATTTAATACCTTGCTCATATTTTTGTTTAGACTAAGACTATTATTGAAAGTGATCTTAGTCTATACTTGAATAATTGCTTTGTGCTTATTCATTACCAAAGCCGTTTAACGTTTCGCCAGAAAGGCACGTCTTAAACCACTATATATGACACAAGCTCCTCGTTACCACTATTTGAAGATTGTCATTAATCTCTTGAGCATTGATCCTAGTCTTGATTCACTTCCCTTGATTCCTCTCCACTTAGTCGTTTTGCTACGAGTAGTCGTTTGTCCGTTTCGGTTCTTTTCGATCTTGATTTAACTCGTAATCCTTCGTTAAGGCATATTGCTTAGTGTTATGATCATCCAATGATATTCTAAAAGGCTCATGATTTAATTTTAAGTATTTTAGAAAAACTGGATTTTCAAAATTTGGCGTTTTTCAGAGATAGAAACCTGCCTCTGCAGGCGGTTCCTTATCTACGCGGCTCAAACCCGCGGTTCCTTATCGATAAGGTACCGCGGGCAGTAACTTTTGTCAGAGCGCCAGTTTGTGTTTTTTTATTCTTTTTCAAACCAAACTCTCTCTCTCCCAAACACACACAGCCGACGGGTTTTACCTTTTCCACCATTGTTGAAGCTTCCAAAAACTTCAATCACTCAAATTAATTGATTCCAAGTTGTGGGTTTCACTCATCCTTCATCTAACATCAATTAATTGTAAGTATTTTCTCTCAATTTCATCTATTTTGTTCTAGGGTTCATCCTTTCATAATTGGGGATTTTTAAAATTGAAATTGAATTAAAACCTTAATAGGAATGTGGGTTGACATGGTAATCTTACTATGATTCCTTAGGTTGATATTCATTAAGATTTCACTAAAACCCACTTGTAGAACAAATCCGAATTTAGGCTAAATGATTTTGGTTAAAAGATGGATTTGAGATGAACCCATGAACAAGTAGGTAATGACATTGTTAATGCTTACCTAAAAACCTTGTTTTGAAAAACCAATGTTCTAATCCATTGTTGATCTAACATAGATCATGTGTTCTTGGACAAGGATGGAACAGACACATTGTGAACATGAAAATGATATGGATTCAATCCTATGTTTGTCAAGAAATTGATATAACACATTTTCATTTTTCGTTTTCCTTTTTATTTTTCATATGAGTGATTGGAGAAATATTTTTTTTTGCTTATTTAGGTACTAATCATGCCTTCACAATACCAAAAGGATCATCAACTCACCAAACAGTATATGCCAAACCTATCCGACTTTTGTCACTCAACTCACCTTGCCCATACTTTTTCCTCTCTCTAATCCTGTTGCTTTCATGAGGGTAGAGTTGTCCAAGAGGATATCAAGAATTATGTCTACATCAAGTCCATGTTTGAACACATTGGATTTGATTGTTTGTTGAACATTAAGGAAGACATCTATCCTCGATTCCTTTTGGAGTTCTTTAGCACATACTCTGTCATTGAAAACAATGATGGAATATTTGTTAGGTTCATCTTGAAAGATCAACTCATTCAATACTCTCTCGAAGTGTTTGGTCAAATTCTTGATGTCCCATTTGTAGGCACTTGTCGCTTCACGGATAAATGGAAGCTTAGTGCTCTCCTTGAATCCAACAATTGTCCTCCAAATGATCATGAGGAAATTGATCTTGACTTCATTGTCGACATTGTCTCCAAAAAGCGTAATCGACCCGTTAAGAGAAGCCTTCATACTAAGGTACGTTCGGTGAAACGTCATGAGGTTCTCTTGAGCGACCTTAATGATAATATGGTTCAATGGACCAATATCCTTAGGGAAAATGTGTTTTGTCTTGGTGGAAACCGGGATCATGTTCCGGTGTGTTTAGTGCATATGTTATATTGCATCTTTACCAACACCAATTACAATTTGGCATATTTTATCGCTCAACGGATCAATTATGCTATTCACAAGCCTAAAACAAACCTCCCTTACGCAATGCTTCTCACTCGCCTTTTTAAAAGGGTTGACCGTGATTTTCCAAATCTTGATCTTTCTCAATTTTAACCGGTCAAACGGGTCATGCTACCTATTCGAGAGGTGTATAAGAGAAAGACAAGATCTGACCGTAAATCCGATCAACAAGAGTTCAATGATGAGGACATGGACATGCCAACAAGTGATGGTGATGGCATTGGCACAAGTGCTCCCATTGACTCTTCGAGTTCTTCTCACCACTCCACAAACTCATTCGTGGATGGTTTAGATGACATTGCTTCCCCTCCCCACCATTCCTCTAGTGAATTTCCTAATAATCTCAATTTGGAGGAACTTTACCGTCAAAATATTCGAACCCGAGGTGATTTGCATGAACACCGGATTGAGTCAAGAAGGGGAATCAAGTATTTGGGAAAAATGATCAAGGATTTAAGCAAGAAAAGGAGGTGAAGACTTTGTAGTGTGTCAAAGTTTGGTTATCTTTTGCAGCTTAAACATTTGCTTATTTACACTTTGGTTTGGGTGTTTATTTACTTATGTTACTTATTTGGATTACTATTTATTTTGATTCTAAATGTTGCTTGTGCCTTCATATTTGTGTTTTACATAGCTTTGTGCATGCCATATGATAGTTAGCTTATTAGATTATGATCTGTAGTTAACTTTGGCTTGTGAAACCTTTGGGAAAAATCTGGGTTTATCAAAAACTGGAATGGGAAATTTTTAAAAACCCTCTGGTCGCGGTTCCATATCGACCCGCGGTTCCTTATCGATAAGGTACCGCCGGTCCTAGATAAGGAACCACCGACCACTGTGCACGACAGCATCTTTGCTTTACACTGTTTTCTTAATTTTGTGTAAACCTTGCATGATTTTTAGTAATAAACTGCACATTTCCTAAACTAGGGTATCTAAATTCATTATTCACCTAAAATGATTTTAACCCATTACTAGTTTGGATCATCCCCTCAACCATTTAAACCCACCTTGTTTGCCATGTTCTTCACACATCAAACATACTTCCCTAAACCTTAAACCACCCTAATCAACCATGGTGTGTACCAAAACCTCAAACACTTCCAAGACCTCCACCCCAAGAAAAACACTCAAAATAAGGGTTAAGGTAGCTAAGCCTAACTCTTCACCTTTCCTCACACCTAAGAATGAGAATGTTCCTATCCTCATTTCTTCATCACCTTCCCCACCTCTTGCACCATGCAAGACTTCTTCCACCCATGGTACTAACCACTCCATTGGTTCTACCTCATCTTCATTCAATTCTAGAATGAATGAGCTTTCTTCACCCTTCACTCCAAGTGCACCCTTGGAAGTGACCACACAACCTCAACCAATCCAAAGCATTCCTTTTGGGAATGACTTTGATGACATTTTGGTGACTTCACCATTTACCCCTCACAACTCACCAATTTCACCAACCTTGGAGAATTTTCCTCCACACTCACCCATTTCCCCTTTGAGGAACATGCCTCCACTTTCACCCACTTCACCCTTGGATAACTTGCCTCCTCCACCTCCACCCAACTCAAACATCCCAATTTTGGGTGTCCCTTTTTCCCTCCTCTTGGGTGATCCTTACTTTAGGTTTCAACAAACTCATGGTCCTAGATGTCCATGTTGTCTCTACAACCACTTCCTCATCCAAAACCTAAGGATGGATATGTATGGACTACATAGGGGTTTGCAAGATTTCTTGCTTGCTTTGTTCTCCATGCCTCCTCCTAGGAGATGAATGATGGAGTTATTTTAATAAAGATTTTCAACAACAAGCCAAAGAAAACCACCTATCTAGATTTAATGATAAGCTAGCTATGTATTAGTTAGTTTTATTTATCTTTGTACTTGTTTCACTAATGAATGTTTCATGTTGTTGACTTATGGATTTAGCTTTGTGTGATTCTATCCTTTTGTGCACACTAATTAACTTTAATTTGAAATTAAAATTGAACCTAAATCTATCACAACCCCTAAACTTGACTAAAATTGGTTCAAAATGATATCTAAATTATTTTGTCATCCTTTGTCAAGACATTCTTTGTGAATGTGTTGCTCTATGCAACCCTAGCATATTTTGGTTCTAATAGAGGTAAAATTCCAAGATTTGCAACTTTTTGAAAAAGTCTTAGTTTTTCCCAAAACCCAGGAAAAACATGGTTTAAAGTCCACTGGACGCGGTTCCTTAAGGACCCGCGGTTCCTTAGTGATATGGAACCGCCGGCCCATATAAGGTACCGCGGCCAGAATGTGGCTTTTGACGATTTTTTGGTCAAAACTTATAAAACCCTATTCCCAGTCAAGATTCCTTGTTTACTCAAATTGACTAAACATTCCTTGACACTACACATTTTGTATTCAAATTCTTACCTTGATTACATTTTACTTATTCCCCAACCTTGAGATTTCATTCTCACACCTTCCCAACCTTGAGAATTCATTCTCACACAACCTTGAGAATTCATTCTCACATAACCTTGAGATATCATTCTCACACTCTCACAATGCCTAACTCCTACATTCCTAACCTTGACATTTCTTTGTCACAACCCCACTCACCCAAAGCTTCCTCATCCAAGCTTTCAAAGAAACCGAAAATCTCGGTTAGACCCGTTTGGGTTAAGAAGAATGAACCATCTTCGTCCAAACCACCCAAAAACCCTACCTTCTCTCCAATCAAGTATTGGAATGAGACTTATACAATAAACCCCATCACCGGAGCAAAAGAAAATGTTCCACCACCACCACAATCCTTCAATACCCCCCAACTCAATGACCTTTCCACCTTCCCAAACCTCACAAGTCATTGTGAAAACACTCCCAAACCCTTTACCCCACCACCACCAAACCCTAAGTTTGATGCCATACCCCCATCAAACGATTTTGTGTTGCATCATGGATCCTCGTGTGATTGTTGCCGATTTCAACAAATTGAACTTGCTCATGTGTATGAGAAGTTAAATTTTCTTGAATTCCTCCTCACTCGACCTCCTATTCAAGTTTTTGTTCCGGTGGACAAAACTTCGAATGATGCATCGTCGTCTTTTTAGTTTTATTTTATTTTTAGCAATCTTGGAAAATATCACTATTAGACTAGCTTATGCTTAGTGGTTTATTTTCCATATTTATTGCTTTTAGATACTCATACTATGTGTATGACTATCTTCTTTGTTGTATTTTTTTTTGTAACCTTTGTGTTATTTGTGTGCTATCTAATTAGTTCTACTTTGAGTTGATCTTGGTTAAATTTTTACAATTGCTTATGGGTGATTCCATCAATTCTAAAGCTTTAACCCATTGACAAGCTTATCATCTTTATTTTATTGAAGTTTGATTTTGTCAATTACCTCTTTGGACATACTTAGCAAAATACTTGCTTCTAATTTGAGATTTCTTCTCTTTCTCCCTCTCAAGTTACTTAGTAGGTAGTGATCATATATACATTGGTGTTTCTTTCCTTTCTACTAACCTTTGTGTAGCATGTCACCTTAGCTCACAAACTTGGTGCCCCAAGCAAGGGGGAGCAACCACCAAGGGGGAGCTACTAGCAAAGTTCGATGCACTTCAAAGACTTATGCTAACCTTTTTGCTACGACAAAGGGGGAGAAATGATAGTGATAAACTAGTTAAATAATTCCATAGTTTGTGTTTCAACGTAAATGAGTTTATCGTTTGTCATAATCAAAAAGGGGGAGATTGTTAATGCAAGTAATGCCTAAAAACATTATTAGTGTTAACTAATCTTTCTTAGTCTTGATCACAACAAACCATACAACACATTTAGTGTAGAAACACAAAATGAATTATTTAACTAACACTATCATCAAGGTAATAATCATATCAATAACCTTTCTTAATCATACTTAGTGATCATCAAAATGATTATCCTTAAAACTCACTTTTGTTAATAAGACAAAAGACTTTTTAAATAAACTTTCTTTTTTAGAAAATGTTTTATTAAAATGGAAAATGAAAATTTGAAAATGGCATATTCCAAATGCTGTTAGAATATCCTTTGAAGGGTTCGAATACCTCAGATATTCCCACCCCACTAAAAGACAAAAAACGGAGCGGAGTCTAGTGGCGGTACCTTAAGTACCTACGCGGTACCTTAGCGATATGGTACCGCGGGGTGAGATAAGGTACCGCGCACAGTAGCCGTTATAGATCCGTTGTAACTTTGTCTCCTTTAAATAGTGGGTCAAATCTCATTATCAAGTAAGCCTCTTGGACGTTTTTCTCAGCCCTTTTTCTATTTTCTATAGCATAATCATTAGTAAATGATCACTTAATTTGTTAAGGATGTTTACATATGATTATCCTCTTGATCCCCTCCTTTACCATGTCCAATGAGAAGATCACTCACTCACTAGTGTAGTGATAAAGATGAATTTATGAGCTAGTCATATTCATCATGATACCTTTTTGTTTTACGTCAATCCAATGTATTTATGAATACTTGGACTAGTTGTGTTCATCCAAGTTATTTGTGAATACTTGGATTTGTTGTGTACATCCATTGCATATGTGTTTGCTTGGATTTGTATTGTGTAAATCCAAGCTACATGTGTGTACTTGGATAAGTCTAGTTGAGTTGTAATAGATTTGATTAGGAGTTCTCACTAAACTATAAAGTGATGTGGTTGTGTCTTGTGAGTTCTCACTAAACTTTAAAGTGATTAGTAGTTGTGTTGTGTGAAGTTCTCACTTAGCTTCAAAGTGAAGAGTCGTGAAGATTGGTTCTAGCTTTCGATTAGAACTCGACATCTAGCCTTGTGTCGTAAAATGGTGAAGTAGGCAACGTCGTGAAGATTGGTTCTACCTTAAGATTAGAACTCGACATCTAGCCTTGTGTCGTTAAATTGTGAAGTAGGCAACGTCGTGTAGATTGGTCCTAGCTAAAGATTAGGTCTCGACATTTAGCTTAGTGTCGGAAAATAATGTAAGCAACGATGTAAGGTTTTCTCCGCCGAGAAGGGAGCTTGTGGATATAGTGGAAATCTCGAGTAGGTGTACTCGAGGAGTGGAGTAGAAACGAGGATAGAGCCTCGTTGTCGAACCAGTATAAATCTTGGTGTCTTCCCACTAGGTTGTCTCCTTCCTTGCTCTTTACTTATTTCATTATCATTATACTTGCTTATTATTCTTGCTAGTGCATTTCAATTGAACCTAATCATTATGCAACTTAGCTTTAAGTAAAAGATAGTTTTGATACAAACCAAATTGAAAGCAATTTTAATTTGGTCACCAATCGAAGAGAAACTATTCAACCCCCCCTTCTAGTTTCTACACACTTTTAACCCCTTAAGTATATAGTTTTAGTATTTGTATTTTAAACATTCAATACTTAATCTTAGGACCTAAAACTTTCCAATATTTATTCTTATATATTTAACTTTCATAAAATGATACTTTTGGCCCAAAATGTTTAATAGTTTCGAAAATGATAGTTTTAGACCCTATACTTGTAATAATCACATAACATCCTAAAAAATGGACCAAATGATCTATAATTTTTAAATAAAGTTTCAAAATATATTTATAATCATAATAAAAATATTTCTTCAGAATTATACCTTTTGAAATGGGTTTTTGCTTATTATTTTATGTAAATTACAAAACTAGGGTTTTAAGACATCTTTAACTTTTAACTTCCATTTAAAATGACCAAATGACTTAATTATTTTTATATTATCTTTCTAACATATTTTTGTCATTATAACAAGTCTAATATATCAATATAACAAGATCAAAGCATATCTAACATAGAAATTACCTAGGATGCTCCAAAATGGCTCCTAACGACTTCTTATGAACACTACTTGCTATCAAAGCTTCAAGAGATTCAATGGCTACCTTCTAGACCTGATTTCTTGTCTTTATACATGTCCTAGGACGTATATAGAAGTGCAAATGGAGAATGGGTAGGAGGTTAAGAGAAAACAGGGTGCAAGTCTTAGCTTAATCCATACGTCCCTATTTATAGTGTTTCTAACACATAATCTCCAAGGAATGCTTGTAAACGTGTAAATTAGCTATGGTAATGACTAAGGGAAGCTAGTGAAGGTCTATGTAAGTTTTAGGGGTGAATATACAAGCTAGTTTAAAATAATCTTCAACTTATGGCCATAAAGAGGTCACGACATGTTTAGGATAGTAACAATGATGTGTAGCACACAAGTAGGTGAATCACCTTCTTAGAAATATCCCAAAATATCTATCTGGTCTCATCCTAAGTTTAAAAATTGGAGGGAAAGTGTTTGAATGCCTTTTTGGAGGGAAAAACCTAGGCGGATTGAAAACTAGGGCTTGTAACTTTGTGATTTTGGTGATTCAGGGTTTAAGATGTGATTAGTGATGGATTAGGGTTTATTTATGGTATTTATAATCTTAATATGATACATAATTGAGTTTTATAATTTTTGACAAAAGACTAGACTCTAATTCAATGTATAATAGATTTTATGTGCTAATCTTGGTTACTAGGTCTTAACTTGTAATTAGCTTTGAATTAGTGAATATTAGGATTTTGTGATTAATTACCTCCCTTTTATATGATAGATTATAATTAGTATATTTTATTTGATACTTGTACACAAGGTTGTAGAAATCGCTAGGCGCTAGTGAGGCGGTTGACGACTTTCGAGGCGGAATTCATCTAGGCTGATTGGAATATTATGCATTAAATATTATAAATAATATGTATGGCATAAAAAATACTTCTAATTTCAAATAATTAGAAGTTCTTGCAAAATATAAAAATAAAATATAACAATTTATATGGTTAAAACTTCAAACGTGAACATATAATTCAATTGGTTTCAATTTCATACAAAAACCCATTACTTTATGTTTATAATCATTCGTTTATCTCTTATTTTAAGATGTTACGTTAAAATAAATATGAGCACTATATATTAGAAAGAAAACCCTTAATTTTTTGTAAAAAATATTGACTTTTTATTGACTTTCTTGACTTTTTTGACCGCCTAGGCGGAGTATGACCGCCTAGCACCTAGGCGTCGCCTAGACCTTGTTTTACAATGTTGTACATAGATATTAGTTAGTTATATTGCTTGAAATATTATTTACCAAGGGTTTCTAGGTGGTGATCTTGACTATTATGTACTTTTACTTGTACTTAGCTTTGTATAGTTTTGTTTTTCCTGATGAGACTGCTTTTATACATAGTCTCATCGTCCAAAACGGGCTTTAAATGCATTAAATATCATAAAAAAGACCAAACATAAGCTTGTGTTTATTACTTGTGTATTTTAGGTACGAATATTGAGAAAATGACAAAAGATCATAAGAAACAAGCACAAACGAACACGGGAAACGAAGCAGCACAACGAACCAAGCCCTAGTGTTGATTTTCCAAGAATAACCCTTGAAGATTTGAAGATTGTACAAGAAGGGCCCTCCACTTTGAAGAATTGGCATGTTTAGTCCCTCAACAAAACTAAATTGTCAATATTAGTCCTCCTCAAAGTCAAACATGTCATGAAGACCTTCAAGATATAAGAAAGAACAAGTTTGGTCCTTCAAATATCAAGAAATGGCAAGAAATACCCCTGGAAATACTTTGAAAAACTATTTGGGGCAAAAGTGTGAAAAGTGAAACTTGTATAACAAAGGATTTCAGTTTTATTCATATTAAAGCTGAAATGAAAGAAAGAAGGAAGAAGGAGGGTAATTGTTGCCAAGACATAATAGATACCTAGACGTGTGACAAGCTGCCACGTGCCCCACTCACCAAATTCAACCAATCACATTTCTCTATCCCACCACGTCATTAATCCACTCTAACCGGTTTTAACTAATTACTTTAATTAGTTTAAAATGTGGCGGTTAACAAGTTTTCAAACATAAAACAAGATCAAACCTCACTGTTACATGATGAACATACAATTGGGCATTCATGTTTAAGCAACAATTAAACTCCTATAACCTCCAGATTAATGATTAATGGTGCCATAATCAAAACCCAACTCACATTTACCTTGCTACATCACCCTAAAGTTCACATGCTCTATCCCCTGCTACACGTTTGAGGAAGAAGACAAACATGCTGAAGGAATCCAACGCCCCACATACAAGCTTACTTTCTAAGCTTCTTATGGACCATTTGATCAAATTGCAACAGCTCACATGTCCACAAACAGCCAAAGAAGTTCACATGTTCAAGCAAAAATTCAAAATCGACAAGGGCACATTGGTAATTTTATACATTAGGGTTTATGTATTTTTCAGCTTTCATAGAACTCTTGTTGCCTATAAAAGGCATAGGACCGCATACATTAAGGCTGGCTCTTGGTTTTTCCTTGTTCACTTTTCTGTAAATCCTACTTTCAGTTTTATGAAATAGAGTTTGAATTTGTGAAGAAATCCAAGTGCCAATCTTATTTCATGCTTGTTTATGTTTAATGTTTATGAATCTTGAGTCCTAAAACCTGTTTTAAAAGTTTGTGCAAGAAATTGCATGTTTTTCTAAAATCTTGATATTTTGCTAAGTCTTTGGTACACCTTTGGAATTTTTGGATTACAAGTTGATCATAGCACCCTGATAAAGAGTTATCAAGGTGTTGTGAGGCTTGTGGTTTGGTGATAATCAAAGAGTGGGTACAAAGGTTGCATCAATCAAGCTTTGTCACTTTTCTGATTTTCATAATTTTGTTCGAAGCTTGTTGAATCTTAGCAGCTTGTTTGTGGAAGCTTGTGCCTTGTTTTTCTAGGCACATCAGCTCAAAAATTCGTGAGTGTGGATGTACATTCATGAGGTTTGAGCTCTTGAACCCAAAAATCTGTCAAAATACTTAAATTTTGCGATTTTGAGTTCTGCTATTGTTCTTGTTGTTTTTGTGGCTTAATCTTGCTTGATACTACATAATATACTTGTTGTTGTGTTTGATTGGGCGTGGGTAACATTGAATCACACTTATACTTGTTTAAATATTGGATTGAAAAAGATAAGGGGTGTTTGGGTTAACTTGTTTAAGATCACAAGTTGTTTTTGATTTATTGGAAGGTGTGGTTTCGTGTTTGTATTTGCTTAATACTTGGTTGTGTGCTAATATCTGCAAGTTTTCAGTCTTAAAACATCAAATCCAAGATTGTGCTATAACTCACTTGATTTTGCTTATTTTGACCTAAGACTTTGGAAACACCTAGAGTGTATGCATGATTAGGGCTAAAAAGTGTTAAATCAAAGTTTGTGTAACCTGTTAAGAAGATTTGAGTGTTTGAAATTAGATTTGTAGTCAAGTATATTAGCAAAGTATCATAACTGCTTGTTCTTGTTCATCAGAAACTTTGATCTGCTTGAATCTGGATCTAGACTTTGAATCAATGCATGGAACCTGATTATATTTGTTCATTTGGATTATTTATAGCTTGTGTATGCATTTGGTGAAGTTTGACTGGCCTATTCTTGCTAAAAGTGCTTATTGAGTGAAAACTGCTTAATGTTCATGTCTGTTGCATATCTGGTGATCTTTTGATTAAATTGTATTGATTGGCTGATTGAATTTGTGTTTTTGTTGTTGATATTGACTCCTTGTGATTAACTGATCACTTGGATGCCTTTGCTTAACCTGGATCCACAAATAAGTCACATATGACAAAAAGTCAATTTGGTCAAGCAGTGGAAACTTTTCCCACTGCTGAACCTCCAAAACTAGCCCCTTTTAGTGTAATTTATCAAACAGCTTATTCATAAGCCATTTTGGCTTATCCAGAATTGCAACAACTTATTTTTTGTGATAGATCTTCCTTATTTGACCCATTGATTTGATCTGGAGCTTATTAGGGTTTGACTTTTAAGTTTGACTAGAAAACTCATCAAGTTGACTTGTACATAAGTGCTTAATTGATTATTCTGGATTATTGCTTGTGCTTATTGGAAAATTTTTTGATTATTTTGCTTAATTAAGTCATTTAAAACCTTTTGAAACTTGAATCAGCACTTGAGGTGGTCTAGAACTCAAAAACAACTATTTTGTCGTTTTGTGAAGAGAGTCTTGGCTTATTTCAGGCTTATTTCTTGTGCTTTTACAAATTTTCTTTTTACAGATCTCTTAGGTAACTAAAAAGAAGCTTGTGTGTCAAATGTTAGCTTATGGCATCAGCTTATAGCTTAATGGGCCAAAAAGCCCATTAAGAATAAGCTGCTTTGAAATAAGTTAGCTTAAACACATTTTCAGCTTTTGGGCCTTCAGAGTTTTGTTCTTAAAATCAAATTTTAAGTCAGATTGGAAGTTTTGGGCTTATTTGGTTGACTTTTTCTTATTGGGCCCAAATTAAGCCCATTAAGGGATTGTTTTGTCATTTAGCCCATTTTAAGGCCCAATAAGGGTATTTTGGTAATTTCAAGTGCATTTCTGTTTTATTTAGGTTAAAATAAAATAGTTTGCAACTTTTTAGAATTTTTTATAAATTTTGGATTTTTATTAATATTTTATTATTAATTTATTATTAAAAATTAAAATTTAGATTTTTTACAAGTTTTTCATTTTTCTTAGTTCAAATACATTAAGTCAGGAATTTTACAATTTTTAGATTAAATTTATTGTCATTAGATTAATTTTTAGAATTATTTTAAGTTTTAATAGTTTTTAATTGTTTTTTAAAATAGTTTTTATTAATTTTAAAATTTTCAAAAATATTTTTAAATTTAGTTAAGTCATTTTCGAGGTTTACAAGTTAAAAAATCTCATTTTGGGCTTTTTGTTAATTAAATTGATTTTTTGGGCTTTAATTAGCATAAAAATTATTATTTAATTAAATAAAAGGTTTGAGTGATTTTTGATTTTTTGTAAACTCTAATTATATTTTTAGGATTTATTTCAATTTTCTAGGAATTTTTAGGGTAGTTTTAAATTTTGGTCACTTTTTACGGTTTTACGTGCACGACTTTTCGTCTTAGTTTAATTCATAATCGTAACCGTCATTCTCTTCTAATCTATTTTCTATTTTTCTTTTCTCATAAATTATAATCACAAACACTTAATCTTATCTTTACACAACACACTAGCCTCCTTGAGAACGATCCCCACTTTGGGTCACTTACTTGTGGTTTTCCTAAATCACTTGTTAGCACTTGTCCTAATTACGTTCTTTTTCCTAAAAGACGTATTATTACCACTATCAATTTGGCGCCGCTGCCAGGGAGGCGCGTTGTATTTTGATTTGAACAATTGTTTTTTTTATATAGCCATAATAGTTATTTGTATTAGTAGCACTCTACTAATACGTATTATCGGTTTTCGTTTTTGTGTGAATATTACTATATTGTATACGTAGAACAATAAATTCACAAGTACCCCAAAAGTGTGAAAACAAAACCTTGATTGGGAGGTCATTACTCAATCATTGTACTCGAATCTCAAACAAGATATAAAAGGCAAAATAGATAAATACTTTCGTGAAGCTTAATTTTTACAAACACAAACTATAAGGTGGGTATAAGGAGGGTATTATAAAATATACCCTAAGGAAAAAGGCTCTTAAATGCTTCACGCTGCCTCGTTTCCCCGCTTGCTTGTGCGTGTTTAGATAAAAAGGGCTAATCGAGGGTTTGCCAACCAAAGTATTATCTAAGTATCATATATATTTTCTTGGTTTCATTTGATTAAACCCTCTTGAACGTTTTGGTGTTCCACCAACATTCTAAAGTCATCGAATGCGTTCATTTCACGTGCTCGTTTTCATTCCTTGAGGCTTCTTTAATCAAGAGATTTGATTAAGGAGGAGATTTGTAGATTTTTGTCTACCTAATACAATCACCAAAATCCAAAAAAAAGTAAAAACAATCAAAAACCACAAAAAAATTGGAAAAATTAAAAACACCAAAAAGAATCTTCTTTGCTCATCCCCATGTTGTACGTGACGTTTATGCTTACTCGTAATCAAGCAAGACGTGCACTTAAACAAAAAAACCGAAAGGAGTCCACACCTACTCCTAATCTTTCTAGTGAGGAGTCTCCTATTGACGAACCTATCGTAGAAGAAGAACCAACCATGGCGAATCGAACTATGATGGAGTTACTTCAAGCACCCACGAGGGTTATGGAGAGGGTATTGTTATTCCCGCCATCCTTGCGGAGAATTTTGAAGTGAAAACGGGTTTGTTTTCAATGATCCAAAACAACAAATTCTGTGGTGATGAAATGGACAACCCGCACAACCATATCCGCCAATTCAATCGTCTTACCGCCACTTGCAAGTTTAAGGACATTGCTAATGATTCGATTAAGATGATGCTTTTTCCGTATTCCTTAGCGGGGCCCGCTAAAATTTGGTTAGAGAAAGAGCCACCCAATTCTATATTGACGTGGAAGGATCTCGTTTCAAAGTTTGTGAACCAATTTTTCCCGCCCTCTAAGACTACGCATTTGAAAAACGAGATTTCAAAATTTTCACAAGAATTATGAGAGTTTTTCAACGGCTTGGAATAGGTTTAAGGAAATGTTACATGAGTGTCCTCATCACGGTTTTTCCGACTTGCATCAAATTGACACGTTTTACAATGGTTTAAATGATCATGAAAGGGATTATCTTAATGCCGCCGCGGGTGGTAATTTTTTGTGTAAAACGGTTGAGGAAGCGTTGTTGATAATTGAGAATAGATCTAAGGTGTATAATCCTCGTAACACATCGAGTGTTCGTAAGGCTTCGTCTTAGACTTCACCTTTATTGTCCAATACCATCGATGCTTGCCAAATTGAGGCGAACTTGGAAAACAAAATCTTTGATAAGCTTAAAGGACTTTTAATTGAATTCACAGTTGGTGAACAAAGTGCTCCCGCTACGGCTAAAGCGGTTGAGGTTTCATGTATGTATTATGGGAGAGGTCATGATTTCTCCGAGTGAATTACCAACGGTGGTAACACTTCGAGTGCCTACGCGGCCACGGGAACTTACAACTAAAACGTTCAAGTTACCCGCTCTAATCAATTGACTCCACCGGGTTTTGCTCCCAATCAAAAATCTAACAACAACTATCGAAACAATCAAGTTGGTTTCAAAAACAATTACAAAGGAAACAACTATGGGAATCAATGGGCTAATAACAATCAAGTTTCAAACAAAAATCAAAACAATGATTTTCAAAACAAAAACAAGGGTTTGCAAACTTTGAAAGATCTTCCAAATGAATTTTTTGAATACGCAAATGGAAACGATGCTAGGTTTGATAATATTCAAAAAGAGATCATTAGCCTAAGATCCGAGTTTAAGAATGACTTGAAAAAGGAGTTGAAAAAGGAGTTAGCAAATGAGCTTAAGATCCATACAAACAAAATGGAAGGAAATGTAACTAGGTTACAACAAAACCAACAAAAATGGAAAAAGGGCAACATGAGATAAAACAAGAGATGATTAAGGCCTAGAAGAGGCAATCTATGTTTGAGGATAAAATTTCATCCATGTTTGAGGCTATAATGTGTAAACCGTCTTCGAGTAGTCTTCCTAGCAATACCATATCGAACCCTAAGGGAGAGATGAAAGTGATTACCACAGAAGTGGTAAGACACTTAAAGAACCGACTCCTCAACCAATTGCTCCTACAGAGGATGCAATTGAGGACAACCCGAGGTGATGGTCGAAAAGGATCACGTCCCAATCCCACGAAGTACCACTCATGCCACACCTTCGGTTGAACCATTACCACATTTGGAACCCGAAATTCCAAAGGCTATTCCTATGCCTCAACCCACACCACCTTTGCCCTATCCATCGAGACTTACAAAGGAGAAACGTCAAGAGCGCGATAACTACCAATTTGAGCTTTTTATGAAAATGTTTCATGACGTTCATTTTAATGTGAGTTTTGCCGATGCTTTGGTCATGATGCCTCGATTTGCCGCTAACTTCAAGAGTATGTTGAACAACAAGGAGAAATTGCAACAATTGTCTAGTTGTTCATCGGTTTATCTTAACTGCATACCTCAAAAAGTCGGTGATCCTGGTAAATTCTTGATTCCTTGAGCAATCCAAGATATGGAAGAATGCTATGCCTTGGCCGATCTTGGTGCTAGTATTAACTTGATGCCACTTGCAATCTTCAAGTCGCTCAATCTTCCTAATCTTACTCCTTCACTAATGTCTATCGAGTTGGCCGATCATTCCACTATTCCCGCATGTGGATTGGCGAAAGACGTTTTTGTGAAAGTGGGAAAGTTCTATTATCCGGTAGACTTTATCATTGTCGATATTCCCACGGATCCTCAAGTTCCTCTCATTTTAGGTCGTTCGGTTTTAGATACGTCGATGGCTTTAATTGATGTGCATGCTAGAAAGATCACCTTACGTTTCAACGACGAGGAACTTGTTATAAACGCAACTCAAAATTCTCCAATTTCTCATGTTTATTCTGTTTCTACCATAAACCTCGTTGATATGATCGACGTTGTTTACGAGGAATTTTCACAAGAAGTTCTAGGTTTTGGTGATGATGAAAATAGTGGCAATCCTACTATTCTAGATCCCATTCTTGATAATACGACACCAACCTTCACTCCATTTGATGGTGGTGGTTTTACGTTGGAAGAATTCGATGTTCCACGTACTTGTGACGAAGACCTCGACAACGATGAGGACTTCTCGATTATCAAGGATTTTCTTAACGATTTTCCATTTCCTCAACCCGAGGAGGTTATGAGTATTGAGCCCAAATCTTCAATTGAGGAACCACCAATCCTCGAGTTGAAAGATTTACCTCCTCACCTTGAATATGTATTTTTGGAGGAGGACGACAAGTTGCCGGTTATTATTGCGAAAGATATTTTGAATGATGAAAAAACCGCACTTGTCGATGTTCTAAAGCATCAAAAAGGGGAAATTGCGTGGAAGTTATCCGACATTAAGGGGATCGATCCCAAATTTTGTACCCACAAAATCTTAATGGAGGAGGATTACAAACCCGCAATGCAATGTCAAACCCCAAAATTCACGACGTTATCAAAAAGGAAGTCCTAAAACTGCTTGACGCGGGAATGATTTACCCTATTTCTGATAGCCCTTGGGTGAGTCCTATTCATTGTGTCCCTAAGAAGGGAGGAATGACCGTTGTGCCAAACGATGCCAACGAGTTTATTCCAACTAGACTCGTGACCGGATGGAGAGTGTGCATTGACTATCGTAAGTTGAATGACGCCACTCGTAAAGACCATTTTCCCTTGCCCTTCATGGATCAAATGTTGGCGCATCTTGCGGGAAACGATATCTATTGCTTTTTAGATGGTTTTTCCGGTTACTTCCAAATCCCCATCGATCCTCGTGATCAAGTAAAATCTACGTTTACGTGTCCATATGGAACATTTGCCTATCGTAGAATGCCATTCGGACTTTGCAATGCACCGGGAACCTTTCAAAGGTGCATGATGGCTATTTTTCATGATATGATCGAGAAGACGATGGAAGTCTTCATGGATGACTTTTTCGTGTTTGGTTGTTCGTTCACTTCGTGTTTGTTGAATCTTGAGAGAATGAAAACGTTGTGAGGAAACCAACCTTGTGCTTAATTGGGAAAAATGTCATTTTATGGTTAAAAGTGGAATCGTCTTAGGGCACACGGTTCTGAAAGCGGGGATTGAGGTAGACCAAGCTAAGGTAGACGTCATCGCCAAATTACCTCATCCCAAAACCGTTAAGGGAGTTAGGAGTTTCCTAGGCCACGCTGGCTTTTATCGTCGATTCATCAAGGACTTTTTAAAGATTTCTCGACCTATTACACATCTCCTCGAAAAAGATGTACCTTTTATCTTTAACGAAGATTGTGTACGAGCCTTTGAAATCCTTAAGAGGAAACTTACCGAAGCTCCCATTCTTGTTGCTCCCAATTGGAATCTCCCCTTTGAGCTAATGTGTGATGCTAGTGATTACGCTATTAGGGCCGTTTTGGGGCAAACTCATGAAAAACACTTCTTGCCTATTAGCAAGACGATGTCCGAGGCTCAACTAAAATACACTACAACGGAGAAGGAATTCCTTGCCGTGGTGTATGCATTTGAGAAATTTCGACCTTATCTCGTCTTGACTAAATGCATAGTGTATACGGATCATTCGGCTATCAAGTATCTTATGGCTAAACAAGATGCAAAGCCGAGATTACTTCGTTGGATTCTCCTCCTACAAGAATTTGATCACAAAATCCTTGACAAAAAAGGAGCCGAGAATCTAGCGGCCGATCATCTTTCTCGTTTAAAAGATCCTCACCAAAGTGTTTATGAGCCAAAGGAAATCACCGAAACATTTCCTCTCGAAACTCTTGGTGTAGTGAATTCTAAGCTTGATTCATCCACCCCATGGTTTGCGGACATCGCAAATTATCATGCAGGCAACTTCATCATTAAAGGTATGACGACTCAACAAAAACGGAAATTCTTTCGTGACGTCAAGTTCTATTTTTTGAGCGACCCTAACTTGTTTCAAACTTGTGCAAATAAAATCATTCAACGTTGTGTCTTTGGTACCGAAGCTTCTAACATCCTTAGAGCTTTTCACGAGGGACCCACGGGTGGTCACCACGGTGCTAATCTCACGGCTAAGAAGGTATTTGATGCTGGTTTCTTTTGGCCTACTATTTAGCGAGATGCACATGCACTTGTGAAGTCGTGTGACTCATGCCAACGACAAGGAAAAGCCTCACAAAACGATGAAATGCCACAAAATATCATCCAAGTGTGTGGGATCTTTGACGTTTGGGGCATTGACTTTATGGGGCCGTTCCAATCATCTCGTGGTAATAAGTACATCCTTGTCGACGTTGACTACCTATCTAAGTGGGTGGAAGCTAAGGCTTTGCCCACCAATGATGCTCATGTGGTAGTCAAGTTTTTGAAAAGCTTTTTTTCTCGGTTTGGAACCCCTCATGCGATCATAAGCGATCGTAGAACCCATTTTTGTCACGACCAATTCAAAAGGGTCCTAAGGAAATATGGGGTTACACATCGTCTTTCTACGGCTTATCAGCCACAAACGAGTGGGCAAGTCGAGGTTTCAAACCGAGCATTGAAAAGGATCTTGGAGAGATCGATTGGGGAAAACCGACAATCTTAGTCGGATAAGTTGGACGATGCTTTATGGGCCTTTCTGACCGCTCATAAGACGCCCATCGAGTGCACTCCTTATAAGCTTGTGTATGGGAAGAATTGTCACTTGCCAATTGAACTCGAACACAAAGCTTATTGGACCCTTAAGCATTGTAATGATGATATGGAGACCGTGGGAAAACACCGGAAAATGGAATTAAATGAATTGGATGAATTAAGAGATATTGCTTACGAAAATTCATTGATTTATAAAGAAAAAATAAAATTTTTCATGACTCAAAAATTAAAAACCGGGTTTTTAACATTGGAGATTAAGTGTTGCTTTTTAACTCTCGTTTGAAAATATTTTCCTACAACTTGAAATCCCGTTGGTCTGGTCCATTCACCGTGACTCAAGTTTTTCCTTATGGGACCATCAAGCTAGCTCAAAATGATGGCCCTAATTTCAAGGTGAATGGACATAGGTTGAAGCACTACTTTGGCGGGGAAGTTCCATCCTTGAACTACCTCGACCAAATCACCTTCCCCAATGATAATTAGTATTGAGGGGATCGAGTCGAGCTCATGACTCGGTAATAAAAAACGAGGTGCCTCATGGGGGAGTCCCATGCTTATCCTATGTACATATTATCGTTTTCTAATGTATTAAGGTGTGGGGATTTGTACCCTTCCAACCTTTGTTCCGTGGTTGTTTGTGTTATGTGGTTTTTAGATGATCATGATCTTCACGATTGGAGCCTCTCGTGTTCGTTTTATGGGAGCACTCGATCGTTTGCTTTGAAGAATTTCTCAATATCCATGATATATCCTTTGATGTTCTAACCTTAGGTTTATAGCACACTTCATAAACGGCTTTAAATTTAACGGTTACACCCTTTTCATGCTAGATTAAGCATTCGACTACGTCTCTAGTATGGGGGTTTTCCAACCCTTAGACTCGAAACATTGAGGACAATGTTTAACTTTAGTATGGGGGGTGAATAGATACTTGCATTGCCAAACCTTCCCGCTTTCCAAAGTTTATCTTTTTGTTTATTGTTTTGTTACAAAATAAGGCTAAAAATGGCCAAATTTTAAATTTTTCTCATGTTTTATATATGTTTGAAGACACGAATGTAGGTTTTCTGATGGCGAGAATAAGACTAATTTTTGACTCGACCGTGCGTGTTGAGCACTTAGCTTCGATTCCTTAACTTTATATTAGGCTAAGTCTTTTAAATGAGGACCGGAAATGATAGAGTTAATTATAAGTTACTATGCTAAACGTAGAGTACTCGTATTCTTTCAAAAACTCATGTGTTCTTGTTGTTTGCTTATTCTCCCTTCGCTTGTAAACATATTTTGCTTAATAAATATTGACTTAGCGGTTTAGTCTTGATTGTTGGTTTCTACTCTTTTCTAGTAGCTTCCATGTAATTAAATTAGGAAGATATTAAGGTATCGCCAGCGTCACGGTTTTAAAGTATTGGCAACCCGAATAATCAAAAGCTTCACCTAATAATAAGATTTCAATTGCTCACCTAAATCAAGCAAACAATTTTAAGCTCACAAGGCCGAAAAATCTATGCGAAATTAGAAGTGAATCAAGCCTTTATCTTTGAAGCTTTAAAGATCCAAAAATCGCTTTTAGCGTGAGGATATACGTCTTTGGCCATAATAAACACCTCATGGCGAGGTTAAATAAAAGGCAAGGCAAGACCAAAGTCATAATAAAAGCTTCATGGCGAAGTTGAATAAAAGATTGAGGTAAACCTATGATAATAAGGCCCATCCGGTAGGGGGCGTATAAAAGTCTTGGTAATAAGTCTCATGTTTAAAACCGTTATAAAACCGTGTTTATTGATCCTTCTTGTTGACTAAATTTTTTGACATCGTTGTCTATTAGGAAGGGTTATTAATTCGATGGTCTTGGTTACACCGCTATGACTCTATTTTTAGACCTAAATCTCTATCATCGCATAAGTCAAAGAATGTATCCTCATGAACATTCAAGACAAAAATAAAATATAAGAGATACAACTTAGGAAAATGGGAGGATAAGTACGTGATTAGGGCATATGAGTAGTGTTAGCATTACTAACTTATAATGACAATGATGTCGTTGCACGCTTAGCATGGAATTAGGGTGAAAATCGAGGACGACGAAATTATTTCTAACGAAGCATTCACGTGTTCTTATTCTAAGAACCTAAACGTCCCATTTTGCGATGAAAATAATACATTATGTCTAAAACGCAAGTAGTAGAAGTAGTAGTAGTGTAGCTAGTTTATATCAATAAAAATGAATTTTGGAGGTGCTACGATACTTTATTCTAGCATTGCGTGAGGGCACGACAATGGTTTAGTATGGGGGAGTGATGAGACTGCTTCTATACATAGTATCATCGTCCAAAACGGGCTTTAAATGCTTAAATATCATCAAAAAGACCAAACATGTGCTTGTGTTTGTTACTTGTGTATTTTAGGTACGGATATTGAGAAAATGACAAAAGTTCACAAGAAACAAGCAAAAACAAACACGGGAAACGAAGCCGCACAATGAACCAAGCCCTAGTGTTAATTTTCCAAGAATAACCCTTGAAGATTTGAAGATTGTACAAGAAGGGCCCTCCACTTTGAAGAATTGGCAAGTTTAGTCCCTCAACAAAACTAAATTGTCAATATTAGTCCTCTTCAAAGTCAAACATGCCATGAAGACCTTCAAGATACAAGAAACAACAAGTTTGGTCCTTCAAATATCAAGAAATGGCAAGAAATACCCCTGAAAATACTTTGAAAAACTATTTGGGGCAAAAGTGTGAAAAGTGAAACTTGTATAACAAAGGATTTTAGTTTTATTCATATTAAAGCTGAAATGAAAGAAAGAAGGAAGAAGGAGGGTAATTGTTGCCAAGACATAATAGATACCTAGACGTGTGACAAGCTGCCACGTGCCCCACTCACCAAATTCAACCAATCACATTTCTCTATCCCACCACGTCACTAATCCACTCTAACCGGTTTTAACTAATTACTTTAATTAGTTTAAAATGTGGCGGTTAACAAGTTTTCAAACATAAAACAAGATCAAACCTCACTGTTACATGATGAACACACAATTAGGCATTCTTGTTTAAGAAACAATTAAACTCCCATAACCTCCAAATTAATGATTAATGTTTCCATAATCAAAACTCAACTCACATTTACCTTGCCACATCACCCAAAAGTTCACATGCTCTATCCCCTGCTACACGTTTGAGGAAGAAGACAAACATGCCAAAGGAATCTAACGCCCCACATACAAGCTTACTTTCTAAGCTTCTTATGGACCATTTGATCAAATTACAACAACTCACATGTCCACAAACAGCCAAAGAAGTTCACGTGTTCAAGCAAAAATTCAAAATCGACAAGGGAACATTGGGAACTTTACACATTAGGGTTTATGTATTTTTCAGCTTTCATAGAACTCTTGTAGCCTATAAAAGGCATAGGACCTCATACATTGAGGCTGGCTCTTGGTTTATCCTTGTTCACTTTTCTGTACATCCTACTTTCAGTTTTATGAAATAGAGTTTGAATTTGTGAAGAAATCCAATTGCCAATCTTATTTCATGCTTGTTTATGTTTAATGTTTATGAATCTTGAATCCTAAAACCTGTTTTTAAAGTTTGTGCAAGAAATTACATGTTTTTCCAAAATCTTGATATTTTGCTAAGTCTTTGGTACACCTTTGGAATTTTTGGATTACAAGTTGATCATAGCACCCTGATAAAGAGTTATCAAGGTGTTGTGAGCCTTGTGGTTTGGGGATAATCAAAGAGTGGGTACAAAGGTTGCATCAATCAAGCTTTGTCGCTTTTCTGATTTTCATAATTTTGTTCTAACCTTGTTGAATCTTAGCAGCTTGTTTGTGGAAGCTTGTGCCTTGTTTTGCTAGGCACATCAGCTCAAAAATTCGTGAGTGTGAATGTACATTCATGAGGTTTGAGCTCTTGAACCCAAAAATCTGTCAAAATACTTGAATTTTGCGATTTTGAGTTCTGCTATTGTTCTTGTTGTTTTTGTGGCTTAATCATGCTTGATACTGCATAATATACTTGTTATTGTGTTTGATTGGGCTTGGGTAACATTGAATCACACTTATAATTGTTTAAATCTTGGATTGAAAAAGATAAGGGGTGTTTGGGTTAACCTGTTTAAGATCACAAGTTGTTTTTGAGCTATTGGAAGGTGTGGTTTAGTGTTTGTATTTGCTTAATACTTGGTTATGTGCTAATCTCTGCAAGTTTTCAGTCTTAAAACATCAAAACCAATATTGTGCTATAACTCACTTGATTTTGCTTATTTTGACCTAAGATTTTGGAAACACCTAGAGTGTATGCATGTTTAGGGCTAAAAAGTATTAAATCAAAGTTTGTGTAACATGTTAAGAAGATTTGAGTGTTTGAAATTGGATTTGTGGTCAAGTATATCAGCAAAGTATCATAACTGTTGTTCTTGTTCATCAGTAACTTTGATCTGCTTGAATCTGGATCTAGACTTTGATTCAATGCATGAAACCTAATTATATTTGTTCATTTGAATTATTTATAGCTTGTGTATGCATTTGGTGAAGTTTGGTTGGCTTATTCTTGCTAAAAGTGCTTATTGAGTGAAAACTGCTTAATGTTCATGTCTGATGCATATCTGGTGATCTTTTGATTAAACTGTATAGATTGGCTGATTGAATTTGTGTTTTTTTTGTTGATATTGACTCCTTGTGATTAACTGATCACTTGGGTGCCTTTGCTTAACCTGAATCCACAAAAAAGTCACATAAGACAAAAAGTCAATTTGGTCAAGCAATGGAAACTTTTCCCACTGCTGAACCTCCAAAACTAGCCCCTGCTAGTGTAATTTATCAAACAACTTATTCATAATCCATTTTGGCTTATCTAGACTTGCAACAACTTATTTTTTGTGATAGATCTTCCTTATTTGACCCACTGATTTGATCTGGAGCTTATTAGGGTTTAACTTTTAAGTTTTGCTAGAAAACTCATCAAGTTGACTTTTACATAAGTGCTTAATTGCCTATTATGGCTTATTGCTTGTGCTTATTGGAAAACTTTTTGATTATTTTGCTTAATTAAGTCATTTAAAACCTTTTGAAACTTGAATCAGCACTTGAGGTGGTCTAGAACTCAAAAACGACTATTTTGTCATTTGGTGAAGAGAGTCTTGGCTTATTTCAGGCTTATTTCTTATGCCTTTTCAAATTTTCTTTTTACAGATATCTTAGGTAACTCAAAAGAAGCTTGTGTGTAAAATTTTAGCTTATGGCATCAGCTTATAGCTTAATGGGCCAAAAAGCCCATTAAGAATAAGCTGCTTTGAAATAAGCTAGCTTAAACACATTTTCAGCTTTTTGGCCTTCAGAGTTTTGTTCTTAAAATCAAATTTTAAGTCAGACTGGAAGTTTTAGGCTTATTTGGTTGACTTTTTCATATTGGGCCCAAATTAAGCCCATTAAGGGACTATTTTGTCATTTAGCCCATTTTAAGGCCCAATAGGGGTATTTTGGTAATTCCAAGTGCATTTCTGTTTTATTTAAGTTAAAATAAACTAGTTTGAAACTTTTTAGAATTTTTTTATAAATTTTGGATTTTTATTAATATTTTATTATTATTTTATTATTAAAAATTAAAATTTAGATTTTTTACAAGTTTTTCATTTTTCTTAGTTCAAATACATTAAGTTAGGAATTTTACAATTTTTAGATTAATTTTATTTGTCATTAGATTAATTTTTAGAATTATTTTAAGTTTCAATAGTTTTTAATTGTTTTTAAATAGTTTTTATTAATTTTAAAATTTTCAAAAATAGTTTTAAATTTAGTTAAGTCATTTTAGAGGTTTACGAGTTAAAAAATCTTATTTTGGGCTTTTTGTTAATTAAATTGATTTTTGGGGCTTTAATTAGCATAAAAAAATTATTATTTAATTAAATAAAAGGTTTGAGTGATTTTTGATTTTTTGTAAACTCTAATTATATTTTTTAGGATTTATTGCAATTTTCTAGGAATTTTTAGAGTAATTTTAAATTTTGGTCACTTTTTACGGTTTTACGTGCACGACTTTTCGTCTTAGTTTAATTCATAATCGTAACCGTCATTCTCTTCTAATCTATTTTCTATTTTTCTTTTCTCATAAATTATAATCACAAACACTAAATTTTATCTTTACACAACACTAGCCTCCTTGAGAACGATCCCCACTTTGGGTCACTTACTTGTGGTTTTCCTAAATCACTTGTTAACACTTGCCCTAATTACGTTCTTTTTCCTAAAACACGTATTACTACCACTATCATTACCATTCTTAGGTATTATTATGTCTTCAAAGTACAGCTTATAACTTGTTTATCATTCATAATGTCTTATTCATATGTGTTATCCATTCATAGTTTACCATTCTTGAGTTTATAATTCATTTAATAGGATTCTAGGGTTTCTAAGGGAATTTAGGGTATCATACTTATATTTGAGATGTTCTTATTCATAATTACTTTAGTTTTCAGACTTGATATATATACATTGTATTTCCAACACATAGGGATATGTTGAAGTGGTAGTTCAGGTTGTGAGAAGCAGTTTATCTTACCAAGTAATTGTATAAAAAACAAAAATTTCTAATGGATTTTCTAATTTCATTAAATAATAACATATAATATATATGTGAAATTTATGGGTTGTCATACTTGATATTATGGGCATAAAACAAGGGGAGTATAATGAGACTCAATAAATTTGTTTCCATCATTTACATGTTTTGTTTCTTTAACTTATGTGTAAATTCATATGGTCCTATGTTGGGCTATCTCATGTACATGTAAACCATTGTCAATCTTTCTAAACCTTTTCTTGTAGGATTTTCATAATTCATGTCTCCCGGTTCTCCAAATTAGGGGGGAGTATGAACCGCGGGGGAGACAGTGGAAAAACGTTTGATATCTATTTTGCTTAATCATGATATCGCAATATCTCTCTCAAAAAAATTTCCATTAAACCTTCCCTTTTTATTTCGACAAAAAGGGGAAGAAGAGAAATATAAGTCCATATTTCTAGAAACTTATATGTTGATGTACATACCAACTAAAAATATGTTCATGTTTTGTCTTCAACAAAAAGGGGAGATTGTAAATGCAAATATCGCACTAAAACGATATTTACGTTTTAATCATACTTAACGTTTTGTGAATGACAACATATTTTTATGTTTGAACTGCAAGCAACATATAAGTCTTTTTAGTCCAAGAACTTATATTATAAAACTTTTGTAAAAAGTTAACATAACTTATATAACTTAAAATGAGAAAATAAAATGGACCAAATGTTGACTTTGACCTCCTTATGTCAGATATATAAAGTCAATTTAAGCCACATACATTTCTTGCTTGTGATCTTGGACAAACATTTATGAGGCAACAAAAGTCAGACCCGGCACACACGGGCGGACTCCTGGGTAAGTGGACCGACGAGTTCCTTGCCTGTCTGATGTTTTCCTATAAATACCAAGCTTTGTCCAAGCTTAATCCTCACCCCTCTTATATCTTTTCTCTCTATATTCTCTACATATATCTAACTCTCTAACTTCACTCTCGTCTATTCTTTTCTTTCTTGTGATTTAGATCTTTGTACATTTCAAGATCGGTTATGAGAAAACTCTATTCTAAGCTTTGATCCTACAAGGCTTCACTTTGTGTGAATGTGTTAAGTGTTACCTACACAATCACCATTGTTATACCCATTCATCTACGTACTTGTATAATAGTGTGGTTGGTGTTGTAAACCACAATTATATAGTGTTTAAGGCATTGTTGTGCCTTTATAAAGAACACGACATCCTAGCTTAGGTGTCGTTAAAGATTGTAAGCTTAAGTGTGAAGGTTTCTCTACCGGTGTAAAGGAGATTCATTTACTAGTGAAGTAGAAGCCATGAGTGGATACTCGAGGAGTGGAAGTAGGGGCAAGATAATTGAGATCTTGTTAGGTCGAACCACTATAAATTATTATGCATTATGGTTTGTTTCTTTATTACTTCAAGTTTAATACTTTTCTAATTCACACTTCATCTATATCCATTCACGATCATGAAAAAGTTTCAATGTAATTAAAACTAATCGGTAAAAACTATTCAACCCCCTTCTAGTTTTCTACAAATACCATATCAATATCTTTTAACCAAAAACAATTATGTTTTAACGAGAAAACATAAAATCAATTCGACACGATTCGAGGAAAAACAAATGTAATAAAAACGAATATTAACCAAATTTTATCACCACTAATATTATACTACCAACATTAATTCCATTAGTACATGTAGTGATTAACAAACAAAACTAATTTTTATTCCCAACAATAAAGTTGGTGAGCTCATAAGTTTTATTTAAATGTCTATGACTCTTTAAAAGTCTATCAAAAATACTACCGAAAGTAGTATCGTAAAAGCGTTTAAAAAGGCAGAGTTTCGTAAAAAAAGCAACATTTACCACAAAGCTCAGTCATAAATCAACATTTAGCAAAAGTATTAAAATTTACAAAAAATGATCCGTTTCATAAACATTTTCTAGCTCTTATTAACATTCACATTCAAATTAAAATTCAACCTAAAGTTCAATTCAAGATCCATTATATATTAGCATCAAGGTTGCATTCAAGATTCATATTAAGATCAATACAAGATCACATTAAAGACTCATTTTCAAGATGCGTTTGAAGATCACATTAAAGATTCATATCAAAATCAATCCAAGATCACATTCTAGATTTATACCAAGACCAGCACAAGATAACATGCAATATTCATATCAAGATTACATTTAATATTTACATTTAATTAGACCACAAACAAAATGTTTTAAAGCATATGAATCCATTATAACAGATATAATGGTAAGCATATAAAGTTTAGAAGCATATGAATCCATAATATAAGATATAATGACATGCATATAGGGTAAAGCTTACCCAATTATAATAGAAATATGCTCATTAAACCGATCCTAATGACAAGATGAAACAATAATAAGTACCTGGTAGGTGTCCTATGACAATACAACATCTCTAAAGTGACCATAAGTATACGTCTGTTTGGCAATGGTGATATAGGACCCCGGGATAGGAGTGGAAAACTCCTATAGATCTATCTGTAACATATTTTCTTACTTTACCGGTCATCTAGAAGTAACTAACGGTTCATGATATGGGTAAAGTGGGATAACTGTACTTAGGCATATCCATAAACATAACTTCAACGAATTAATAAAGAAAACATATTTTGTGTCCATAAGTAAGAACCAAGCATTATCTCATAGAAATAAATTCAACGGAGTATTCAAGAAACTACAGTTTTGTGTACATAAAAGATGTTACAAGCATTATGTCACTCCAAATAGATTAAGCATATAAAGAAGATTAAAAGGACTCACTCACCTATTCAAAAGTATGTAGCATAACAATTGTTCAAAAGT